>CM061040.1:128484613-129749613 GCA_030762985.1 Adelphocoris suturalis
ACTTCTGAAATAAAAGGATATTAGTTTTATCATCAGATTTAGATAGACATTAATTCACTGGATTGAATAAGACCATCGGGGTGTTGTACGACCATCGGTTTGCCCTTCAGAAGGAGTATTGAAAGGGGAAAATCGTCAACACGAGTGTGAATCGCGAAGCGACTTCGGCTTGCATGACTAGGCTGAGGGATGTTGGCCGTTCGAATTCGTACATCAGACGAGCATCAGCTCGTTTCTCTCTTCCCCGAAAAGAGATTATTTTGGGAAACTGATCATTTTGATTACCTACTGATGATCTGTGATGTATCTGATTTGAAACTGATATTTGGAATGATTACTTTGATCGCTAGTGATCAACAAGAAATGTGCATGTTTTAATATTTTGTTTCGGTTCATTGGATTTATCTACTAAAGAATGAATGAAATACGCCCAAAAAGTTGTACAACTCGTCCGTGAAGACTCCCTCTTGAATATCGCCTATGGAAGATATTCTGGAGAAGTGCCCTTGTGTTTCCCGAACTGGCAAGAAGTGCTTCTTTGTAGTGGGTCTTCAATTCCGATTTTAGAATTTTGATACGGGTTTATTCGTTAATAAACTCAATATTATGTTCGTTTACTCGCTTTTATCGTACAATTTTGTATTCATTATCATGCTGTCTAGTCTACACGAGAAATACACGAGCCGATCGCTCCTGGTAAAGGATCGAGATCAAGAGGACTGCGGGTGTGAGTTAGCGCAGGTGACTCGATAAAAAACCAGTCGCTCAAACCCCAGTCACGAGCGAATCACCAGGGACCCTCGCAGAAACTGTTGATTTTGATCTCCCTGATCGGATTAGCGTCGATTTAAAACTCTAGTGGAAGTCGACTGCAGTTTTACATGGGGAACTTGACAGTTCTCATTTGGTTCTGGCGCTGATTTTCTTCAAAGAGGGAAAACCTTTGAGCTTGTGAGATTTCTTACGATCATAAAGAGGGACCTTGCAAACCTAGCTACCTGTAAGCTATTTTCTGTTGGGAGTAGTATTTAATCTCAATGATCGATAAGAAGTATGGATGATATGATTTTGTGTTTTAAGGGGTATATTTTCATGTTCAGGTATTACAGGAGAAAGAAAAAACATTGCTTGTGTAGCCTCCTCTTATCCGTTACATGAAGGTATAGATCATCGAATGTTTTGAATAATCTCAGCTGTTCTGAAAATCTGATCAAAATCAGACGATGACTGTAGAAGTATCACTTGTTACAAGGTTTTGAGGTTCGCGCATGCTCAGCAGCTGCTAATGATACGATCATGATGAACCTTACATGGGGTGATCACATCATCATTTCCCAACTACTCTTCAAATTTGACCGACATCGGAGGTGTAGGCCATGAGAAAATGACACCCCATGAATTTAACATTTGCGCGTGTGAAGTGAAAACTTACAATTTTTTAGTGATGGCATTAATAAAAGACCAGCCTTACACTAACCCACACATTCCTTGAGAATGTCATCAAAATCAAATGGAAACTGTAGAATGGTAAGATCTTGTAGGAAGAAATATTAATACATAAATTTATATATATGAAGATTTTGATACATAAATTGATAAATATAAAGATTTTTGTCTATTCTAACTTACTATTCAAATGTTATTGGACTTAACTTATCATTGTGCAGCTTATCTCTGCAACACATCAACGTTGAATTTGTATTTTCCTTACATAACCTGTTACTGCCAGGAAATGTCTTATGGTCATCCTGAAAATAAATTTCTGAAATTCAACCAGGGCCTGTACTCATATTGGTGTTCCGTACAAATGTGTGAGTGTGGTTTTAACTCGTGTACCCACTCAATTTCGACCTCAATATTGCGACATTAAAAAATTCCGATTTCGAGGTTAATTGTATTGTAAGTTTTTTTAATCAGCTCTAGAAATCTTGGCTTTAGCAATTAATGATTTTGGAATAATAGGATAACTACCTACACTCAAGTGTGCCTCCTCCACATTAGATTCTACACGTTAAGTATGTACCTAGTCATACAATGTAGTACAAAAACGATTACTTGCCCCCCTCCCCTCTACCTACCCCCTATCCCCCTATCTTACCTGTATTATAACTTTCCTGCATGAAATCATCAGGGTGGAAGTGGCTTCAGCATGCTCTTGTAGTTGTTTTAACGACCCCTTTTCCTGGCTGATTGCAACTTTCTCAAGGTTTCATCCCTTGAGGAAAACTGCGCCACCACGATGCACGCAATAACACTCACTCTCGTAAGATGTGAGATAAACAATATTAATAATTATGAGCTTCAAATTTTTGTTGGATTGAGTGTCTAATTTGGCTGTCGGGGTCGTCTGTGAATGACGAACAATGATTGTTCACAAGTACCTACCGATTTTTTTCAAGTTTTTTATTGTATGTGTTTCTTTTTAATAATAATAATTTCTATATTACTAAAACAATTCACATTTTTGACCAGTATTGATGAGAATGATGGTGTGGGGAACGAGTTTTAGAGTGGAAAAGTAATCGCAAGGTATCAACTGTCGTGAAAGACATGTCAACAACCGTGTTTTCTAAAAGGAACATAACTCCCTAACGCTCCTAGCGGCGGACCTTGTTGGTTCGGAACCCTTTTGGTGCTTTTTTGTGGATCCTAGGCAGCTGCATTTCATGGGACTTCATGGTTTAGAGCGCACCAAGTCACTGATAAGCTTCAAAATAGGGCCACAAAAGCGACAAGAAGATTATGATAGGTTAGCGCCTGAATCTTTAGGAATGCGTTGCGACGCGCAAAACTGCTTCTCAATGGCTCCAAACAATCCAGTTTATGCCTCGACAAAACCGTCCACCGGGGCAGCTTCGGTTTAACAGTTCGGCAACCCAAGTTGCCTACATTATCATCACCGCTTTCAACCACGTTTAGTCGCAGAAAACATGCATATCCGTAACACCAGAAGGCCTGAGGAAACCTTTGTCAACCAGAAATGAGAGGAACTCAACCTTCAGAAGGGACTTTTTTCTCTTCTCCAAGTGAAACAACCTTCAAGGTTACTGTTGCAACGGATAAGGGACGTGCGAGGAAGCGGTGAAATGTTTCGAAGTCACGTTCGTACATCGGAATGTCATCTCCGAGTTCGTCACCTGAGGTTTTCGAGCGATATGGCCTAAACAGCTTTTTTTCTGTCGGATTCCCAGTCGTGAAATCCCCTTCGCTAAAGCTGAAGAAACATGTAACAAATGCAGTCGGCTAGCCGCCTAGCGCTGCTACAGGAGACACCTTTCAACACACAATGATATTTTTACGTAGATACTTTCATGGTACCAAATAACTTGCAAATATGAAACTCTTTGTTTTAGCGAATTTTAGTTTAAAAAATGAAGCTATTAGAATGGCTCCGAACATTTAAAATAAAGATTTTCCAAAATTGTCTTCATGGAAATCCGTTTTGAGGCATTCTGAAACGATTCCTGTATGTACCTATAATAATATAATATAAACTAAATCTATAACAGGGTGGCCACCAACTCGAATAGTCAGGGAAAACCTGGAATTGTCAGGGAATTCTTAGCGTCGGGAAAACTCACACATGGAATTTTGCAAAAACCACCAAATGTCAGGGAATTTTTTAAATGAAAACTTCGAGTAATAATTCGCAGCGTTCTTAGGTATATTCTAACTCCTAAACAAACGACCTTCAACAGTCTACTTTATCATACTACATATTATTTCATATATGGGTTATCCGAATTTCAAAAATAATTATAGAGTAGTGGTTAAACTGTTCAAAGAGTCACACGCAGATACACTGTGACATCGATATGTCTTTGGCTCTCGGTTACTACAACACTTAGTAGTAAACCATGTGTGGGACAAATCAACTAAGTGTTGAACTAGGGAGCATACCGAACAAAGTAGGGGATTGATCCATTCAGAGTCCCACTATTAGTTTGTATACATATCCTAGGACTTCTCAGGAAGGTTAAGGAGGGGGAAATTGGCCCGTTGAAATGTGGAGTCATGTTTAATGTTTTCCAACGAACTATTTTTTAGGGATGGGAAATCAGTATGTTAGATTATCTCTAGCAACGATTGGTTGTAAGTGGAAAAAAAGCGTGACATTTGCTGCTGCCGGTCGAAAATTTGGAATTTTTACCCCCAGAGCTAGGAAATATCCTTGTAATAGAAATCAACGCAAACTATTAAAACTTTAATTTAAATTCGAACTTTCACAAATCGCTTCAGATCAAATTGAGAGACCATAAAATATTAAATAAAAAGACATCCTATAACATTTAGGTTAAATTGTTTTGAAATTTGAGCACTCTGAGGACAATGAATTTAAAAATATCTTTTATGGCAAAAATCTTGTTCTAAATAATGGACTGCTATTCAAAAAATTATTTCAGGTGTCCAGTTTTGTCTGCAGTGCTTATTGATGATTTTTTTGCAAAATTATTGAACTTCAAAGACATTTTTTCTGTTTAATTATGTGCATATATTTTTGAATGTTCTAATTTATAGTTGATGAACTTTATTTGAGTAATATTCCGCTAATCAATATAAATTTAACAATTTTTAAGCGTTCTTGCCATATTTACGAATACACCACTGCCATTTAGGGGAATACACCGTATATTTTCCAACTAAGTCCTTGCACTACCGGGACGATGATAGGCTATCGTAATCAGAATCTCCTATCGGAATCTTCCCCAAACCTACTCCATATCGTAAAACTGGCCGCCCTTCGCAACGGGTATTTACCCAAGTGGTATGCGTTGATATGATAACTACCTAGAGGAACAATGTATGACAACTGCTTTGAGGTGAAGTGAACTCGTACCAACCTCAACCAAACTGAGGGCGAACTATAGTAGGTACTAGAGTAAAAAATAGTTGAATGTTTTAGCGCATTGTTGAAAATTGTTATTTGTGACCATGACTGTACGAATAATACGTTAGGTGGGACAAAGTCCGCCAGCTCTGCTAGTGTAATGTATGTAATTTTATGTAATGTATCTAATATATAATAATACTTTGAAGATGTCAAAAAACTTTAAATAGTTACTCCCCTTTATTTTTTCAATATCATTCAATGGTGAAATGGGATTTTGATTATCAAGCGCGTCAGTAGCGCTACGACACAACTCGCGTTCTTCAAACAGGAACATTTTTTATTGCAGATTAAAAATTTAAATGAAATTTCATGGAAAAATTACACATCACTCGAATTTTTTGTGCGCATAAACCAGCGCAATTACGCTCAAACTGTGAAATAATCTCGTTTTTCTAAATATTCGATTGCCACTTGTGATAAATGATTTTGAGGTATTTTTCACGCTGAACACGTAGTGGGAGGTTCAGTTATTGTTATTCGCAAATCCAACATAGAGAAAAAAGCCAGAATTGTACATTTCTACACATTTCGCAGATCGCAAAGCGTACTAAAACTTCTTTTTTTTCGGTATTTTTCCAAGTTGGTAGCATATATCAGTAAATGAACATAACTACATACGTGATTCAGAGTGAAAAAATACCCCAAAATCATGTATCTCATATGCCACATGAATATGTTCAAAAACTAGATATTTCACAATTGACTGACTTTTTGCTCGCAATTGCGCTTGTTTTTATGAACGCAAAACTTCGAGTGATGGGTCATTTTCTCATGAAATTTTATGTAGATTCCGAATCTGCTATAAAAAGGTTCAAGTCATGCAAGATGACTGTATGAGCGAATTTTCGTAAATAATCGTGTTGTATATTGTGATAAAACATATTGTTTTAAAATACATTGTTTTGAAATTTGTTGACCTGTTTTGAAATTCGATCAATTTGAATGCATACAACATTGTAACATAGCATAATGTAGTTAACTACTAATTTTATGGCAGCGAAACTCTTTAAAAATAATATTCTGCAATTCAAAGAAGATTAGGAAATGTTAGCTATTTTTTGGAGTTTTGTACAGATTATTCAGCAAATATTAATGAAATTTGAGTACAATGTTTTGGATAATTCTATGCGTAAATTTTTATAATGTTCAATTTCGTTCTTGATCAACTTTTTTTGGCTAAAATTCTGCTAAAAAATATAAATTTGACAATTTTTAGCTGTTTTTAGCCATTTTTAGTGATTTGTTTAGTACATTTTTGGAAATTTGACCAATTTAATGTGCTCAAAAAGTGTTAGCCAACGAACTCATCCTTTCGTTTGAAAAACGCGAGTTAGGAGTCGTTGTGCCACTGTGACGCGTGACAATCAAAATCCTATTTCACCATTAAATTAATGATATTTGAAAAATAAAGCGAATTTACCATTTAATGTTTTTTAAGAATTGAGAAATAAATGGCTCACCCATTAAACTTTAGACACTCTGTGTATACATGCTCTGTGTATGTAAGCGCCATTCCAGACGATAACTCTCCTTGGAATCGATTAAAAAAAGTCTGTTCTTTCACCGAAAAATTAAGCATTAAAAAAAATCGTTGGACAGCACTATTTTTACACAATCAATAAGTTAAAATTTTATGAATGGACTTAGAAAAAATTGGTTTACAAGATGGAGAAGGTGGGGATATGTACACTAGATTGTCTAGAATTTCGATGCATTTTTCATTGGAAAACGCAATGAAGTTTTTGGAAGATTTTTGTTTAATTTGACAACAAGAAGGTAAATCTTTCGACGAGTTTCTGACCCTTTTGAAGAAGCTTGCAAATACATGAAACTTTGAACATTTAAAGGGTAGCTTGATTCAAGATCGAATTGTGATAGGGGTCGATAATCCAGAACTTGGAGAAAGAAATTTGTGATTCAGGTTAAAAAATCGGATCTTTTTCCTGCCTACGAAATTCCACCTTCATAGGCTGGATAGCGAATAAATTCTCTCCGGAGCCCATCAGGTTATTTCAAATTTCTATTATTTCAAGTTAAGTAATATTTGATAGTCTATCCTCCACATGTTATTAATTACTCATATGTTACCACCCTGACTACGTTTGCTCTTCTCGCAGTCCTGAAAAAAATGCGGTCCTGCGGTCTGCAAAATTTGAAATCACCGCCCATCCTAAAAACATGAAACATGTCAAAAAATAACTAAAAATGGCAGAAAATATCTAAAAATCGTTAAATTTTCATTTTTTAGCGGAATATTACTCTAAAAAAGAATATTATCTGTGAACTGGGACTTTCACAAATTTTTGTACAAAATATTGCTGAAAATGTACTTGAATTTCATTACAATTGGCTAAAAATCAATGGTTAGCAACTCTGGAAAATTGTGTAAATCCAAAATGTTATTTGTAGGGCGGAATGAATAACGTTCAGATATATATAACATTTATTACCATCAAATATAACATTGATATCTTTGCTTACTAATTGCCCGAATTTCAAGGCAATCGAACATGAATATAATGATAAAAAACTTCGGAAATTTGCTCATACGATCATCCTGCATAACTGGGACTTTGTAGTTTAGGGTTTTTTTTTTTTTTTTCGTGAAAAGCTAATGCCATGTCATTTAGTCTACTAGAGTAGAAAAACTCCTACGCATTCTTCTCCTTGAATTAGCTCTGATGCTTAAATAATTTGATGAGCTAATGGTATGAATCATTGTTACGTATTTTATATGTAGTGCAGTGAGTACTGTTAAGGGTCGTTGGACCTCCTTTGTTACTTGAAGCTTGTAGCTTTTCGAAATGATTCAAAATCACAAAGGCCGTGGTCGAGAGGATCCCCATCGATTAATGACGCTCGGGTATTAATTATTGTTTCATTTCCGATGCTTCCTTATCGGAAGCAACAATACCCTGATTGTGCCCGGAGGTGCCTTGTTTCTCAGTGCGCGGAACAAGAATCGAAACATAACTCTGGGGCTGGCCTACCTTTCGCCATTGATTAAAGGTAGCATCGCACCAAAGGCAGCAGCCACCGCTGCCCGCGTCCATATTCTTGTTTTTCACGGGACCGCACCTCCCTGGCGGTAGTTTATACATAAGAGCTCCTGGCGGCCCGAAGGGGTAACCAACGCGAACATACGAAGTTGAAGAAGAAGAAGACCCCCTCCCTTCACTACCTCCTCCTCATCTTCTTCTTCTTCTACTACTAAAAGGAAGGGAGAAGTTCTATTTGCTAATAAGGGAACCGAGCCTTTGGCGACAAAGCCTCCACATAAACCATACAGAGTAAAGTGACAACACAATGCTCACATGCGCGGTCCTTTTTCCCTTATTCCATTCATTAGCGCGCCCTTTTATCCGGTAATCTTTTACATTTTGCTTTATCGCTTCCTCCCTCTGTCCGCAACTCATTCCTTTTTTTCTCTCCTTCCTATTTTCTTGAGTTGAGCCGCATTGCACTGTAGCACGAGAGAAACCATTCTCATTCTCCAGTAGTCTTTCTGTAGACAGGCATTCGTATAATTGCTTTAGTGAACACAATGATGAGATATCAGCGAGATTTCCCAGTTGCTGCCAGACGATATGGAATTCATTTCAGCTCCAACTTTAATAGATTGATGTCACGTGTCAGTGAAGAGATTTTATCAGAGCCTATGGTTTATTGAATAATTGATTTAATAGAAAGCTGATTAAGTCAACATTTATTATATATAATTTTAATTCAACATTGCGTCAATCGTGTAGGCATTACCTACCAAAAGAAGCGAAATTCATTTCAATAGGTGGCTCATCGGAATCGATAGTTGAGTTCAAAAAGTCCCACTCCTGGGACAGAGGCTTAATTTCAGGGAAGTGGTTTTCAAGGCATCTCTAGGTATATTTTTTGATGCAGGTGAGAGTTTATCTACCGTGTGAAAAACTAGCCTCATAAAAATTCCTTTCAGAATTCCCTAAAACCAAGTCCGTAAAAATAAACAAATTAGTTATAAGTTTTTTACTTTTTTATGTTTGGGATTTTTTCTTTATTATTTTCTAGTGGCTGAATGATTTCAAAGAAAATTCAGTATGAGGGGGACATTGTTGAAGGTAACCTGGAATAACATTTTACAGTTGGAGTAATACATGCAGATCTCTCAAACTCCGTTACCGAGTTTTACATACACTTTAATTAATAAGTCTTACCCTTAAAAACACATAAATTTGAGCATGACTAATAAAATAAAAATTACTGACTAATAGTGTATTTCGGGCACCTTGTCCGATTTCCTATATATTTACTTAGGAACTTCAATTAATGATATCAAAATGTCAATGACTATTTTTAGTAAATTAGAACGATGTTAATGGCTCCTTGTTTCAAGATGAACTAAACTTTTATTTTTTTACGTTGTTAATAACTTCAAATCGTATGATAGATTAATATTAAAATTGGTTATTTAAAAATAAACTGAAGTTAAATAATAATAATAACTTGCGTAGCCCTACAGCTACTCCCTCCTCAGCGATTTACTAGTCTGACCAGAAATCGCGCCGGGAATCTGACGGTCCTCTTCGGTCGATTGGTTTGTATATCCGTCTAGTCTTGCTCTATTTTCGTAGGTGAATGTTCTTCAATTGTTGTTTCTGGGTCTTCGACTAGATATGCTGGCTTTAGGCGATCTATCGAAATATTGATAGTATTCCCATTTATATCCAGCGAATAGAACTTTCCAACTCGTTCTTTGACTTCAAAAGGTCCCTTGTATGGACACACAAGTGAAGGCTTGAGCTTGTCAACTCTGACGAAAACATGAGTTGAATGAGCCAAGTCCTTATGCACGAAAGGTGTTCTACTGTTCTCAAGCAACTCCCCGACTGGCTTCAGTCCGTTCATCCATTTTCTCAGCTCTTGAACAAGATGATCTTCAAATCTTCAAATGGAACCTTTCAATTTTTCCCTGAGCCTGTGGGTGTTACGGGGTTGACCTTTGAATTTTACAACCGCAGATTTTGGCCAGTTCATGAAAAAGTTCTGACTGGAACTGCCTACCTTGGTCGCAATGAACTCTCAGGGGTGTTCCAAATTTCAAAATCCATTCTTTAAAAAAGGTCTTTGCTACAGTTTCGGCCTCAATATTCTTCAACAGAATTACTTCTACCCAGATGCTGAATCGATCGATACAAGTCAAACAGTAAGAGTATCTCTCTGATTGTCGTAATGGTCGGACTAAATCGATATGTACAGCTTCAAATCGCTTCGTGGTCTTGGGAAATTCTCCAATAGGTGATTTCACATGCCTAGATATCTTGGATTTTTGGCAAGGTATACACGCTTTAGCCCATTAACGAAACGAGACCTTCTCGAACGATCAAGTTTGTCCCCCACCCCGGCAACTACTTGGAACCGTTCCCTACAAGAAGAACTGTGAGTTCTTCAATTCCGTTCAACCTGTTTCGACTTAGATTATCACACATCATTCTGACCTACATGTCCAACTGATCTGTATTTTTTACTAAGGGATTAACTACTTGATGTTATGTAATTTTGAGATGCGAGCTTGCGAGCATCCAGACCACCAACCTATACACAGTATTCTGATCTATTTGTGCGAATTCATGTGCATTCCACTTGTGAGAATTCATTCAAGAACTCATAGTTCTTCTTGTAGGGAACGGTTCCAAGTAGTTGCCGGGGTGGGGGGCAAACTTGATCGTTCGAGAAGGTCTCGTATTAACGAATATCTTTTTCCATTTTCGGCCATACAAACTTGAAATGAGTTTGGCTGTAGCTTTTGAACCAGAATACGCTAAATCGTGATAAGTATTAAATACATTCCGACGATAGTCCTGTGGAATAAATGGTCGTACACATCCGATCGAAACGTCACACCATAATGATTTAGTTACGGAAAAAGGACATTTTATTAATTTCAGAGATGTGTTGGATCGAATTAGGTTTTCGAGCTCAACAACTCCCTATTGTGATTGTGCGATTCGTTCATAATTTATTTCATTCATTTCTAATCTAGACAAATGATAGGCGACTTGATTTTCAGATCCTGGAATGTGTCTCACATCAGTTGAAAATTGAGAAATGTAATTCAGGTGTCATTTTTGTCGTGGTGTGGCCTTGTCATTGTCCTGTTTAAACGCAAGTATCAGTGGTGTGTGGTCAGTGCATATTGTGAAAACCCTACCTTCCACAAACTGCCTGAAATATTTTACAGAGTTATACATAGGTACTGAAAATTTCGCGATCATATGTACTGTATTTTCTCGTCGTTTCGTTTAGTTTTTCTGAATAGAATCCTATTGGCCTCCATTCGAATTCCTCTTTTTTTGAAGCATCAACAAACAAACCTATCTCGCATTTAGAACTAGGAAAAGTGAGAGTTGCAACTTTTATGACATCTTGCTTGTAAAGCTCAAATTGTTTTGTAGATTCGTCATTCCAGTCTATTATTGAATTATCTGTTTTTTGGTTTCTTTAAGATAATCGTTTAGGAGTGCTTGACGTTGTGCCGCGTTTTTTATAAATCGTCTATAAAAATTCAACGACCCTAAAAACCTTCGTAACTCACGAATGGTTTTAGGACGTTGATAATTTGCTATAATTTTGACTTTTTCTGGATCTGGTTTTGTGCCTTCAGCTGAAATATGATGACCTAAAAATAAAATTTCACTTTTTCCGAATTCTGATTTTGCGAGGTTGATTTTTATTCCATGTCTGTTTAAACGTTCGAATACTTTTAATAAATGATGTATGCGTTCTTCTGGCGTAGTTGATGCGATGCAGATGTTATCTAAATACGCAAAACATATATCCAAGCCACTCAAATTTGAATTTATAAATCTTTGAAAAGTTGCAGGTGCATTTTTGAGTCCGAAAGGCATAAAGTTGTATTCAAACCAGCCAAATGGAGTTATTATGGCAGAGCTCGCCTTTTCTTCTTCAGCCATTGGGATTTGGTGGTATGCTGATAAAAGATCTCTTTTTGAAAAAATTGTTTTGTTTTTTAAAATTTGATTTACATCTCCAATATGGGGTAGTGGATATCTATCAGGAATGCTTCGGTCATTTAAGCGGTAGTTTTCACAACACTCCATGTTCCATTTTACTTCCTAACCATATGCAGTGGACTAGCCCATGATGAATCAGATTGTCGAATAATATTGTTATCAAGCATAAATTGAAGCTTGTTTAAGTCTATCTGGATCAAGTCTACGAGGCTTACCAAAAACAGGTGGTAAAGGAGTGGTTGGTATGTAATGTCTTACTTCATGGCGAATATCAGTTGGTACCAAAGAAGGTTTTGTCAAGTCCGGGAAATTCGTTAATAGTTCCGTAAACTGCGAGGTAATATGTATGGTGCTCAAACTATCGGCTGCTGGGACTTCTGTTCTGTTGACTGAAATACTGAAATACATAATTTAGTTTTATTATCGATGAGCTGCTTTTTCTTAAGGTCTATCAATAGATCGAAATTGTGGAGAAAATCGGCCCCTATGATGCCTTTTGTAGTTTTCGCTACAGTAAATAGTCATTCAAATTTTCTTTTTAAATCTAAATCAAGAGTCATTATCTTCAAACCAAAGGTCGAAATTTCGCAGCCATTGGCAGCATAAAGTTTGTAGGCCTCTGCAGTTTTACTTTTAAAATATGTTGGCTGAAATACATGATTTATTTTTATATCGATGAGCTGCTTTCTCTTAAGATCTATCGATAGATGGAAATTGTGGAGAAAATCGGTCCCTATGATGCCTTTTGTAGTTTTCGCTACCATAAATGGCCATTCAAATTTTCTTTTCAAACCTAAATCAAGATTCATTACTTTCATGCCAAAGGCCGAAATTTCACTACCATTGGCAGTATAGAGTTTGTAGGCCTCTGCAGTCTCACTTTTAAAATTTCGTTTATAAGGAAGAACTGAAACGTCAGCGCAACAATCTACCAAAAATCTGTTGCCTGACCTCCTATCCTTAACAAAAAGTCGATAGCTTCCTCCTTGTGAACACACTTCGACAGTAGTCAGCGGAGTTACTGCTGCTGTCGGTGGTCGTTTCCCATCTTCCACTGACATGGTGGTAAACACAATTCAGTTGATAAAAGATGGTGACTTGAGTGAGGCATTTAAACCTTGGAATGTTAAGGTTTTCGATATTTGATGATTCCTACCTTAATTAGATTATCAAGTTATTTGTCCATTCCCACCTTTCGCTTAGAAATTTTATTTACTCCAAGCATTGCGAGATCAAATCGGTTTGTACATCTAAATCGCCCGATGCGAAGAGAGAAAGAAAAATTCTCGTTTCAACAGAACATTTCCCTTCGGGGCGTCTATACCTATTCGCCTAGAGCCGATTTTCTGTTCACTGCACCTCGTAAAAGAGTGAAACGAAAGGTGGAAGGCGGCGGAGGGTTAGGGAAAACTCTTCACGAAGATGATAGAAAATCTATTTTCCAAGCACGGCTGCCCTATACTTTTCCTCCCATTCCCAACACCTAGAAGCAAGTAAGACCCCTGGAGCAATCACGATGAAGCTCGCACCCCTCCGTCCTCTACCTCTCTCGAAGGCCTTTTAAATCCTTAAGCTCCTCAACTATAAAGTTTATTTTTCTCGGCTCCATACTTTGTCGGGGGTTGCCATTCCAAAACCGTGAGAAATATAGCGTATGGAAGACTCGCAACTTATTTTTCAGACTCCCGTCATCCTGCTCTCGTTTTTACACGTTGAGTAGCTCATCTATAAAAGTGTAAAAATATGGTTCTCGTACCTAGTGTTTATGATGACCTACGGTGTGCCAACTTTTTTAGAACCAGAACCAACGTTTTGATTTATTTTCAATGATGAACCTTTGTAATCGACCAGGCCCCCCCCCCACTACAATGTGTGTTGGTTTACGTTTCAAAATGAGTTTCAAGAAAATCGAATTAAAAATAAAAACATAAAAGTTAAACAATTAAAAAAATTCGTGCGTCCGCGCACAATTGAGTAAATTACCGATATTCTAGGTCAAAACCTTAAAAATCATCGGAAATCAGTGGTTATCTTCTGGTGTAAACTTCTCATACATTGGTAGTAACCCATTACGTACAAAATGTTCCAGAACATTCGTTTTGTGGTTTAAAAATACATGAATAACATAAAAAATAAATTTTATCAACTGTCCATTAAGGTAATTAAAATAATGGATAATTTTCAAAGTTTCCCTTGGCTTTTCTTGAAAAATTCTTCAAATTGAAAAGATTCTCCAAATACATTCTTTGTTTTACGAGACTGTAAGTTTTGACTCGAACACAATCAAATCATAATTACTATTCAGAACTTAGAACGAGTTTTACAATTTAACTCACAAATTTGAGTTCATTTGGTATGATAGTTTTATGTGTTTAAAGGTGAAACTATTCGGCTAACGGGCAAAACTCGGTTATAGCGGTCTTTGGGAGATCTGTAAGTGGTACCATTTGATTCAACATAGAAAAAATACGAAGAAACCGACCCCGAAATCGTATTTTCGTAGAAGGTCATTTTTCAAGAAAACCCTAGATATCATTGAAAAAACGATGTTTTTGAACATTGGAACATTGTTTTTCCCCTAATTAGCAAAGTAAATGTAAAATTGGCTACACCGTTGGAAAGGTGAGATCTTGGCGCATTTTTTATCGTTCTTATGTCTCTAAAACATATTGGTTCTCATAGTTCAATTTCCAGTCGAGAAAAATCAAGTTTTCCCAAATTTGACAAAATTTGATTTTCAGAGGGCTTTTTCATGTCCCAAACCCTAATTCTAAAAAAAAAGGCTTTTATCCGATAGGAAATTTAATGCTCTTTTCAACGGTATCTCTAACGTTTAATTTACACGGGCAAATTAGGGAAGTTATGACCGATTTATTGGTGTGAGGTCAACATTACGAAAAAAAAAAAAAAATCTCAAAAATTAAATGACTTGAAAACTGAGCGTTTAAAAATATCTCTAAGGGGAACCTTCGATCAGAAATGAGCTCTAGAATTACCCCTTGAAGTATTGACCACCTTACCTGGTACACCATGTATAATGCCTCACTTTTAACTAAATTTTATATAAATTGGTCTTGAATTTTATAAATTATATAAATTATACCACTTTTCTAACTAGTAGGAGCCTGAAGAGATGAACATATTTATTCGGGTGCTGAACATTGGATTTATTTTTAGAACTACTTTCTTCAACGAACTTCGATTTTCGTGTTTGTAGTACATAGGCAGTCCACCATCCACCGTCGGAAGCTGTTCTTCAAAACTAGTTACCGGACCCCCTGCCTACGTGTTTCGCCACACCAAGCCACAACATTGGGCTCAACCATAACTTTTAGATGGGTGCCGAGCCATGTGGGTATTCATGGCTATGAGTGTGCAGATGCCCTTGCGAGGAGAGTCATTGGTGATAACTCCATTGATATGTTGCCTGTACGCATTGAGGATCAAATCTCCTTCGTACAACATAAAGCCAATTCCATCTGGCATGAGCAATGTCAGGGTAAGATCACTGTTCTGCGTGGTGTCCTTCAGTACTTGTGCCCAGTAGGCACCTTTCGTAACACAACTTCCAAGGAGGGATCGAATAGTGGTGAACCGGGTTGCCACTGGCCATACCCGTCTTACCCACAGACACCCGCTTAGCGCAGAACCTCGAGATGTTGTGTGCGGGAGGTGTGGGGGTTATCTGTTCATCCGCCACGTCCTGGAGGACTCCTTCAGCCCTTGTGGAATTCCGAGTCCAGCATCGGCCCCCTCGGGTCGTTGTTTTATCTGGACCAGACAAGGTCCAATCCCTGTTGTTGTACCTGAGAGCCGCTGAGCTCTACTACGAACTGTGATATCTGATCTGTGATATATTTATGTACATCTAGTCATAGTTTTAGTTCACTTTGCTGATTACTTATAGTAACATGTATTTAGTTATAAGCCTATTCTACATCTAGTATCAGAGCTCTACTACTTTTTTTTCCACTCCACTTAGGGGGCTACAGTGGTCATCGTTGTACCCCTCGGGTTTTCCCCCAACGATTTGTCCGTGGAGTCCATGATGGGCACTTCGTTTAGTCACGGATGGCAACATGGCTCCCCTTAGGATCGTGCCACTCTCAGTGTCCCTTTAGACACCTTGTTCAATTCGGCTAAAGATCCTTCTGGTTGAGGTGCGGCTTAAACCAGTAAATAAAAATTATTAAAAAAATAATAAAATATCTACGGGACCAAAGTTCATGGAATTCGTCTCAAAAAACATACATCAGCTATGGGTGTGCTGGTAATCTTGGCATTGCTTTCAACCAAACCCCTAGGGGTCAATTTTATAGGTTGAACTATTCAAAAGAAAACGAAAACTCGACAACTTTAGGAATAAAAATGTAATTTTTCGTTCGACTTTGTCAGAGTTCATTCAATGAATCGAATGGCACCTCCCTGGGCGTTGTACGATTGCCCGTTTGCGCCCCAGAAGGGTTTAAATTTTTGAAGGGAAAAATCGTCAACACGAATCTGAATAGTGAAAAGCTAATTCGACTCCATCATATTCAATTTTCTACTAGGTTCAAACTGTCGATGCACGTATGATGCCTGACTTATGTATAACAGTCCATGATAAATATGTGATAATCTTCGCGTTTTTCTATTTATGTTTCAATTTATTTTTGTTCTATTTTCTAAAATGAAAAAAATTGTCAAGGAATTTTCAAGGAATTGTTATTGTGGAAGGAAAAATCGTCAAGGAATTTTCGTAGTCTATTGCAGTCTACGCTTAATCCTGTCTATTTTTCATTTTGTTTGCTTCATTAGGCTAGAAAGATTGCAAGATGTCGTCACTATTCAGATCTGATGGTGAAATATGTTCACGCAAGTTGAAATTTAATGGCAATGTAGCTATTCAATAAATATTCATTACAAAATTATTCAATATAATGAAATAAATCATTATCACAATAGAAAATTCCAAGGTTTATATGGGTTTTCATCATTATAATATGTGATGCTGATGGTCTTGAAATGAGTGTCCGATAAGTCTCTGCTAATATGAGAGATTGTTTCCAAAACCTACTACATCCATGTTATATTACGTTAATATAGCATGGATAGTCGGTTTTGGAAACAATCTCCTCATATATACTCATACGAATTAATTTAATTTAATTTAATTTAAGTTAAGTTTAGTTAATTGAATTGTCAACTTACATGTAAGTTTGTTTTCGTGTGAGATCTTTCCATTTCATGCAACAAATTCGCAATTTTTCAATTCTAACATAATTAAAACGACGTTGTAATTGTTGCTGAAAATGCTTGAATTTGAGTTTTGATCAGTTTCGTCCTCTACAGCTCCAGGTTTTGGGTGAGTTCCAAAATTTTTCCAAACTTCCCCTTAGCCCAAAATCAGCTCAATTATTATAATCAATGAACTGATTGATAATTTTAATAATCAGCTCCAAGATAATATTTATATAGTACACTTTACCGTTAGATGAAGAGGGCGAGATTTTCCTTCAAAATATTATGACAAATATCCAGGGTGTATATACTTACACAAACCTGGAATAGTCAGGGAATTTCGATATTGTCAAAAAGTCAGGAAATTTCAGCATAACGGGCCGAAATCAGGATATTTTAGTCATTCATCCTTATTAGCCGCAGAGTTGTTTAAATCACTCAATAGATGCCACCGTTTCTCTCACACCATCATACGAACTAGATATTTTCCTAAAACAATAATGCGTTGTTGATGTTTGAATCCATTACACCTGTACGATGAAACACTTTTAATGAATTTTAACCATTATTTGATTTATTTAGCAAAGCACTGAAAGAAATGTGGTCAGGAAAAAACTGAATTTCATTTGGGTTTCTTGCATTTCGGGTCCTGTAATGGACTTCCAACACTAGGGACGGTAGAAATGACCAACCACGCTTCGCTGCTATGCGGGTTAGTTTCGCTGGGCCCCTTCAGATCTTCATAGCTTTCGTGCCCAGCTCATAAAATAATAGTTTTATTCAGCGCAGGTTTTTCTTCGTTATATCTATATATAAGTGTGGGCAGAAGTATCATTTCTTCACTTATTGTAACAACATGGGCGTATAGAATTAGTAGAAGAATAAATACGAGTCAAAATGACGCACGCACAAATCTTACCATCATAAACCATCTGAGGTATGTGTACATAGGTGACAATCAACGCTATCCGGGACAGTCCTTCAGTGGTTAGTCTATAACAACCTATTTCAGGTTTGCGCATTCCCAATTCTTAGTCTACCATTACGAGTATTGAAAGGAATCGAACCGGTGGTAGTTCGTGAGAAACCGGTGTTTCTCGATATTTAAATTTGTTCGTGGTTGGAGGATTGTGAGGTTGACCACTAGCCCTGGCATAATGCTCGGACATTTCATAAAAACCGGTCAGAAACATATATCTGACTTCCCCTTTGAGTTTGAACGAAATCGGAACAATATATCATTAGAAATTAACATAATGAGAAATTTACTTTTGCTCAAGCACACACGCTTCTATTGATTCAGAGGAAGGCAATTTATAGGAATTCGTCTAAAAGCTAACCCGTAGATTCTCTGAAATGTTTTTCAAAATCTGATCTAATTTTAGTATTATTATTATTATTTTTTTATTTTTTTATTTTTTTATTTATTTATTTATTTATTTATTTATTTTTTTTTTTTTTTTTTTTTTTTTTTGCGTGTCAAGGAATCGGCACAATCATACATCGGACAGACAGGCATGGAACCAAAATTTATCAGTAAGCTCTGAAACGCACAATTACAGTGGACGTTTTGATTTTGGAGAGCAAACATTTTTTACTTTCTGATTTTATTCATTTATTTTATTTTTTTATTTTTAAAGTGGTTCAAGCCGCACCTCAACCGTAAGGGTCATTAGCGGCATTCAACAAGGTGTCCATTGGGACACTGCAAGTGGCACGATTCCAAGGGGGGGCCATGCTACCCTCCACTACCAAACGGAGTGCCATCACGGACTCCACTGGCAAATCGGAGGAGGTCAAAATAAGGGGTACAGTGATGACCACTGTTTAGCACCTAGAGCGATTAAAAATTAAAAAATAGAAAGTCAAAAATAAAATAAGACTAGATCTAGAATAAGCTAATCACTAAATATATGTCACTATATATAATCGCCAAAGTGAAATAAAACTATGACTAGATTGTACAAAAATATATCACAGATCAGATATCACAGTTCGTAGTAGAGCTCAGCGGCTCTTTTTTCTTTTTTTTATTCAATCAAAAGCTATTTTTTTTGGATTATCTGCAGATTTGGCTTCGTGTATTGAATCACTCATGGTTTATCATGTGAGAGTTGAAGAAGAGAAATTTCGCAACAAACTTGGTATTTTTCTTCTGCTCGCATTCACAAGCACACGCACGGCCCACATGTTAACAATTTTTGAGATATTTGTACAAGTGTACGTACTTAATCTATGTACATCGGTATTAAAAGCTTTAAAATTCAGAAATAGTTTGAGAACGTCTCAAAACTGATCTGCAGTAAGAGTTTTGGAAAGTTCTGAAGTCATTTAAAAGCTCTATTTTCATCGAAAATTCGTTGAAGAAATTGAGAGAAATCATGAGTTTTTCGCCCGACTCGTTAAACCCTGAGCAAGGCCGTTTATTCTGCATGCTTCAATCTCCCATTACATACGTTTCACTTAAGTAATTATGTACATAAAACAATTGAACGGCATAATAAACGCTAGTTATAAAATGTTTAAATAGTTTTAGGTAGTTTTTTGGTCACATAGCTTCCTTGTGTCCGTAACAAGAATGTAAGATCATTGAAATGTTTTAAATTACCCTATGATTCCATAGCTGGTACCTGTGGTCGAGGGAGATGGTAAATTAGGATGGAGTATGTTTTCAGACGACTAGGATGTGAGAAAATTATGCTTGATGGAATTTACGTTTGCGTATGCGCTGAGTAAAATATGTGGAAACGATGAAACTGATAGGGGACCATCTACACTTTAATCAGCACATTTTCTGAGAATTTTATTAAAGTCGGGCAAAAACTGAAATTGAGCTTGTTACAAGGATTTCACATTTCATTTGCGCATGTGCAGGAGTTAAATAATACGATCGTGTTGAAACTGATATGGGTTGATGAAATCTTGTTCTCTCAACTTTCTTCCGAATTCCAGCGGGATCGGACGACTATGGCTTGACAATGTTTGTGGAAGTGTTGTGACAGTGGTTGTGTTTGTTGGGATTCACGCTTGCGCAGACGCAGAGAGAAGTATTGATTTGGGAACAATGAAACTGGTGGGGAACCATCTTCTCCCTAACACATTCCCTGAAAATTTCATCAAAATCGGATGAAAACTGTGGAAATTAGGCTTGTTACAAGGCTTTGCGAACACACGACAGACAGATAGCCTCAGAACGAAAGTTGTTCAGAATGGTATAAAACGTAAAATGCGAGTAGAAAAAAAAGACAAAGAAAAAAAAGTGTGAGTAGAACAAAAAAGCTGTAATCTCCCGAAAGTGAAAACGATGCATCCGCTACCTGTTTGTAGGTAGACTCGGAAGCAAAATCATCGATATAGTTCTTTATTAATCCTTGAAAAGTGACTGGTCACTGCTTACTGGTCAAAATCAATTTTCTCATCAACCTTGCACGAGTAGCCTCAAATTCTTCAAAGCATAAATTAGGTGATCCCATGTCTGCTGGACCGAAGCCACACATCCGCAATTTGGTATTCCCGAGCTCAAAACGATGCAAGTAGTCAGCATTCCGACCATGTCGAGACATAACCTGTGTGCTTTGTGTTGTTCCTGACTCTCAGTCGATTTCTTGCTAAACGGAAAATCTTCGTGTCTCTGAACCAGGAGCGGGTACTGATTGGAGTATAGGCGCATGTGCACCCTCAGCCAGTAAGCATAAAATAATTATTATATTTAAAAATTCTAATAAGTTAGCTAGTGGCAGAAGACGTGATTATAGGTGGTGTTCTAGTTGAATCTACGCGCGAAACAGAGCGGAGTGAAGGTGGAATGCCGTCGAGAGGGGCGAAGGAGTGAAGCTCACCCTACCTAACCAATCAGAACTCCTGAAAGCTCCTTAGACTAAATTGAATATTCCGGACTGAAGATTTTCAGTTTGAATTGAGGAGGCCATGTGAGGTTGGCCAATCAGAGTTATCATTTACGAACCTTTCGGAGGGATCCGTCGTCCATCGGTGTATAATTGAAAAATAGAGGTATTCATGTCACCCATTCCGATTACACGACAGCCAGAGGTTCGGAGGCAGAATGCCATTCACTGCAAATTCAGGAAAGCCAATGCTTACAGAATAATTTACCGCATAAATATCAGCGATCTGCCTCGACTTCTGGTTTGCAGGCATGTTACTAGACAAAATATAAAAGGTTTGATTTAAATAGTCTTGAAAACATGATCATTCGAATAGTAAAGCCACTGGCACCCCTAGAGTCACAATTGGAAAACATAAAACGTACAACTATTAACCACCCTCATCTCTCTACTACAAAATTATTGATCATGAGGTTCATTATTGACTCATCAACAAACTATCATCAATAGTTAGGGACTAACCATACGGCAGTTAAGACAACGCCATAGAACACGATCAGTAATACCAATGCTGGCAATAATTAAGGAATATAGGACCCAGTCAGGTTACTGTCACAGTACCATCTCTCAATCGAGAGCACCCGAATCACTGGGATCTGTTGATGCTGCTCACAACTACTGCTCACCATTAGGAGTAGGAAATAGCTTGGACAATGCGGCCTTAACACCTGATGGTACATGAGTTCACACTAGAGCATCTATGTTATTACTGATTCATTTACGTTTTCTCAATTCCGTAGGAAAATTCGTCTTAGGAATTTCGTATGTGAAATTATCCATCCCACACTCTACGAATGGTTGAAATCCATACTTTCAATGATACTCCCCACATGTACTTATCATGCGAACCTTCAAACAACGGTATACGGTGCTATTAATCAAGGTTCTCGAAGTAAAGGGGCATCCCATCATGAATATGGGATAGATGAGAATGGAACGACCGAACACGAACTTCGTTATGTTTACCAGACCGAGGGTCCCATGTACCTCTATAATTAAAGTTTTCAAAACAAATAATTGGTACGGAAATAAGCGCCCTATCCCTCTCCAGTGGGAAATAAGAGTTGGACTAACTCATCAGTTGAGTATACGGAATGAGTTGAAAATGAGTTTTCTGTGGATGGTCGGAAGGGGAGAGTGCTGTGTATAGCTCAGCGGTGCGGTGGTCATTATTCTCGACTGTAATTACGTCGTTTAGAGCTCCAACTATCACGAATGTGGAGCACGAGTTTTTGTTAATTATTTAAAACGCCCGAAGGCGGGTTTATGATTGGTTCGGAGTTTGTGGCGAAAATTAGTGGGAGGTACCATTGTTTTTTCTTTCTTTCTTTTTTCTTTTTTTTAGTTTTGTTTTTTACTTTCATCTGGGTCACGCTATTTCTTCACCTCATACAGGGTAGATACCCCGGCGTTGCTTTGGAGAATTCGCCATCATTAGTTTTCTCCTTTTCAAGAGTGGCTCTTAGAAGCTTGATGTAGTATCAATATCGGATTAGGGGTGTGTACGTGTCACTCGATTTGAGAACATTTCTATCTACTAGTTATTATTACCACGATAAACCATGTCAATCTTAAGTCGTCGCATTCACAGAGAACCCACTCCCTCCCAACCCAACCTCCGCAGACTGAAGTCTGACATCCGACAAGACATAGATACATTAAAATTCACTGGTTTAGGCCTTCTCTTTTATTTGATGGTATTAACTGTAATATTACTGACATAATAAAGTTAGTTAGGTATTTTTTCCTATCATTCAGTTGGTTGCGTCGTTCGTGTAGAGTTACATTTATAACGAAATTATGAACCGTTGCGTAATAGTTTTTCATGACTGATTTTATTTCCAAGAATCGAACGAGACCACTCAAATCGCTGTATGTTCATTTGTTCGCTTTTTCCAAGGGCCTTTGGGCAGAAAAAAGTACGTCAACATGAGTGAGAATACGAACACGTGTTATCATAGTAAAAATCCCCTTTTAAAGTACTTACGATGATCGAACCTGCTGAAATTATTTTGCAATGAAGTTTCGTGAAATAAAGTTTACGAGTATTAGCAATTTTTGCTGCCTATGCTATACTGGTGAAGTGTAGCTGAAGGTGTTTGATTTTATTTCATTAGTTTTCTTTAGATAGATGCTTACATGGAATCTGCGCGCGTGCAAACTTAAAATTCATGTCGCATGCATATATTTCTAATAAGATCAATTTTATGGAATTTTTGGATGTCCCTTTGTCGATTTTATCAAATTTGAGTAAATGTGAATGGAATCTTGAAAGGTTTTTTTAAATTCTTTATTGATTTTATTATCATTATTATTATTTTTTTTTTTTTTATTTTTTTATTTTTTTTTTTTTTTTAAATCTGCACAGGAGGATTTATTCTTAATGTATTGTAGTAATGTGTAATAATTTGCCGCGTTTTTCATATAGTTATTTAAGGATTAAATCTCCTTAAATGTCTACAAAATTCGCTCACTATACACTCACCAGAAAGGGGTGTCGCCTGTAATCCATGGATTACATGACAATGTGTATCAACAGGTCGTATTTATTCGACAATATTGTGAAATCTAAGGAAGGATTTCGCCAAGAAACTATGAACATAAGTCCCTGATTTGGGGTTGGGGTTGCACTCGCTACTAATTCACAATCGCTGTTTAAAAAAAAAAATAATTCTAACTACATAATGAAAGCATCAAATTATTTGGTGTTCAAGAAAAATCTTCGATATTTGTCACATAATTTATTATGACTAATGACTAACCTCGTATTGTGCTACGAGGTAGCACCTTTTGGCGTTGTAAATGCAATACAGGTTGAAGGAAGATTTGTTTTCAATGCTCAACCTTGAATAAAAACCGTCGGTTGTCAGACGATTTTCATAAAATATCAACTGATTTATGTCCAATCCACATTGGTTGAACCCTTTCTTTGAATAATGGACGTCAATTTCCAATTTAAACACGGGCGCGATGCAAATGGTCTCGTCACCCGATCAATAGCGCTCGACGGGATGCAAATGTCTTCGCTGAGAGATTGGATTGGTTATCTACCAGTTCTATTGAAATCCTCAACTTCTGGAGCTTTCAAAGAACGTATTTCATTAGACGGTGCGTGAGATTTCCACGTGGTTATGTTATACTATTCACAGCTGAAAGTTTTCCGTTTCTGGATCGAATAATATTTCGGAGTTGTTATAGAATGTTTTCAAGCTGATTAACTCATCATTCGGGATGTAGTTATTGTAAATATTCCCACTATCATTGAGCGGTCCTGAGTATTCTGGAAAATTTCAAGTTTTCCTGTTATCCAAAGTTGTGAAATTGATCAATCACATCATTATCGATAGGTTTCCTAGAAACCAGTTTTCAACAGATTCAATTCAAAATTGTCGTACCGAAAAGCACAACAGGGAGTTTCAGTGGCACATAGAAAAAACGTTGGTTTGGTGGGCAGTACAGCTTACTCACATATTGTAACATGAACGTTTAGAATTAGTCGAAGAACAAAGTACAAGTCAAAATGATAAGAAATTGAAGTTTGCGCATGCGCACAGACTACAATTAATCCAACGGCAATGTAATTTATTGAGGAACGTCTAGGAGCTAACCGCACAATCAATATTGAAAATTTCATAAAAATCTGTCCATTAGTTTCAAGATTTGTCTGTGTCGATTAATTTTAGTATTGCGCGTGCGCTATTGTTATTGCTCCACCAACCTTGATATAATTCATAGGGAATTTTACATGAACATGTACCCATTAACTCTCCTGGTTCGAACGAAATCGGGTCAATAGACGATCAAACATCGACGTTATAATAATGTTTGCGCATGCGCACAGACTACTGTTTATGTGAAGACAATGAAAGTTATGGGGGACCTTCGGGGAGCTATACCGCACAATACCTGAAAATTTAATCAAAATCGTTCCATTTGACTCGAGGTTTGCCTGAGACTATCAATATTAGTTTCGCGCATGCGCAATGGTTATTTGTCTTATTACTCTGCCAATCACGATATAATTTATAAAGCATTTTTCTAGAACATATACTCAATTACCTACCGAATTTGAACGAAATCGGGCTCACAAATGATGAGAAATGTCGATTCGCCGGCATTGAAAATTATAGCGGACCGTCTAGAAGCTGACCCACACAACCTCTAAAAATTTCATCGGAATCGGATTGAAACTTGGTATTGATTTGGTGACAAGGATTTACCACAGACAGACAGACAGACACGGAGCCAAAATTGATCAGCAAGCTTTGAAACGCAAAAAACAAGTGGAAATTTTGATTTTGGAGGACAAATATTTTTCAACTTCAATCTCGAACACAAAGCTTCCCTACCTTCGGTAGTGAGGAAGCCAAAATATCGTTTAGAACGTATCCCTTAAATCGTAGAGGATGCGTTTTCACTGAAACATCAGCGTTGCACATCTCTCCTCAACCCAGAAGTATCGTCTACATTCGCGTTCACTATTCATCATTCGCCAGTTTTCTGCTGATGTCATTGAGCGAACTAATTGTACGACTCGAAATAATAATAACTGTATTGATGTATTCAATATTGATATATTCATCACAGCCACTCACACTTCGGTTTTTCCCTGAGAACCGCGCAGACCATCGTTTCATTCGAAATCATGATTGTTTGAGGCAACTGGGCTATTTGTGGGCCAAATGTTTAATACTAAAAAAGTCAGCGATGATAATGCAGAACATAAAGGAAGAAGGAACAAAGAAACGCATAAATTCCGTTAACCGAAGTGATGTGGAACGAGAAACACAGGGCGTGGGAGGGGGGCTCATAACCTCGACCTGAATCTTCCGAAAAACAAAAACGTATTCAGGTAAAGGAATTATTTTCGCTAGCAACATACCTACCTACTTGATCGCTTACCTGTCCTTAAAAAAACTTGAAACCACTGATTCTTGGCCACTCCGTCCCGAAAGTCTTTTTTGTTTTTATTTTTTCTTCTTTTTTTGCATTCACATTGATTCATAAATTTTACCGAGCTACATAAAATCATAATTTATCTCCTTAATGCGTACACTCCTCTGTAATTGCAAACTGGCGCTAAGGGGAGGCGTTGATATGACCTACATACATGCAAATATTTGTTACCATGTCGCCTGCTGGCTTCCTCCCTTACTACAACTATTTTTTTAATCTGGTTTTTGACTATACCCCATCCGTTTTTAATCTATACTTAAAATTCTATATTTAAAATTAATATAGTAAAATTAGTTTTATATCCTGTTATACAAATTTTTAATCTTAAACTTGAAACTATTTGTGTCGTGCACCTTCTAACTCACTTGGCAGGCTACTAAATAATTAGAATCCTCTATAGTCTGTGACAATCTACCGATTGTCGTGATCAAAATTCTTGGGCTTCTATAGTATATTTCAATCTTTCGATGTAGTTTTGGGTCTCAGGTAAAATAAGTAGAACAAAATTTATCACTGGGATAATTTATTACGTTTTTCTTTATGTCGCTCCAAAAGAAAGGTAATTTCAATCTAGCCTGACGGTTGATTAGTTTCTTATATTCTCTTCTTTTAAAGATGAAAGAAATACCGCGGGGAAGAGAGGGGTATGCGGGATAGCAATGGATCAGGTATTAGTATAAACAATGGGAGTTCATATAATATTAATTGCTATTAACGCAAGTGGAAGTGAGAGAGATAGACTCACCGTTCTGAAGGTTGAACAAGCGAAGAGCAAGCGGGCCCGTGCACGGTGTTCCGTTGTACGGATCACCGTAACAGTTTTCGATAGCTGTAACGAGTCATAACAGCTTTGTTCCTTCTTAGAGAATCTAAACGGTACCTCAGTTAAACAACCATCTGATGCCCTCGTTTCGCCCATTTCCTGTATTCTCAATTTCCCGACCTTTACTTTGCGATATCAGCGTCAATCGGTCGATCAACTCTCTGATCGTATTGACCTTGAATTCCTCAAATTCCTTTTCCGTTGAAATTTGTCTCCTCTTTTTCAACAGTATTTTATCAGTGTTTTTTTTTATGTATGAAAACCGACTCAATTAGTGTGTCATTACTTCCACCCAAGTCACTCATTAGTTTGAATATAGATTTAGAAAAAATGGTGAGTCTGAAAGTCGTTTACGTTTTTGTAACCTTTCGATGATATGCCAAAAGTCTTTTTACTATTGCACGTCTCCAATAAATTAAAAGCCTAACTTAGCGAATTTCCGTTAAAAATGAAGCTATTGCAATGACTCCAAACATTTTAAAATCAAAATTTTCGAAATTATTCCTCATTGAAATCCGTCTTGAGAAATTTTGAAACGAATCCTAGAGTTGAACACTTTCTCATATATATATAAGCTTTTCTAACGAAATGACGTGTTCGTTGGCCAGCATTTTTTGTTATTATAGTATGATACCTTTGTATTGAGCTTGCCCGTTTTAATAAATAAACTATCTCCAAATCAGCTGCAAGTTCCAGGCTGGGAAAATGCGAGGGACCTACTTGTAAACGTGAGGGACCTAACCACTCCAAGGAGAGTTAGAAGCTTTTGAAAAGAAACAAACAGAAACCATTAACAGAAAAATGGGGTAGGGGTAAAAATTAAAATTAAAAAATATAAAGAAACATTTGCCAAGTTAAGTATGGCACATAGCTTCCTCGTTTACCTGTCATGAATGTATAGATCATTGAAAAGTTTTCAATGATCTTGAAAAATCCCATAGCGGAAAAGATTAAATCAAGAAGTAGGGTGAAATGTCATAATTGGTCAATTAAGAAACGAAAAAATGATACTCAATGTAATGATTGAAATGATACTCAATTATGTTGAAATTGATATGGGACGATCAAACCATCATCCCCCAACTATCATCCGAATTTGAGCGAGATCCGACGTCTAGGACGTGGAAAAGTAGATCATAATGGAATTTACCTTTGCGCAGTGAAGAATTGATTTGGCAGCGAAGGAACTGACAGGGAACCGTCTACTCCCTAGCCCGCACATTCCCTGAAAATTTCTTTCAGATGAAAACTGTGGAAAATAAGCTTGTTACCAGCATTTCGTATTGCCGCATGCATAGTAGCTAATAATGATACAATCATGTTGAAATTTATATAAGATGATCAAATTGTCATCTCCCAACTATCATCCGAATTTGAGCGAGATCGGACGACTTGGTAGAATTTACGTTTGCGCATGCGCAGAGTGAGGTATTGAGTCAAGAACGATGAAACTGATAGGGGACTGTCTGACCCCTAGCCCGCACATCCCCTGAAAATTTCATCCTATTAGGATGAAAACTGTGGAAAATAAGGTTGTTACAAGGATTTGCGTACACATGGCAGACACGGAACCAAAGTTGTTCAGAATGGTCTAAAACGTAAAATGCGAGTGGAAATTTTGATTTTGGAGACCAAAAATTTTTTTTTCTCCCAAAAATGAAAACAACAAACTATGTACGTGACTTAAATATCGAAATATTCAAATTGTGGCCTAACTTTTTCAAATTTTTAGAAAAACGTGTACGAATAGAATTGAGACTCAGAGATGAAGTCAATAAATGGTGCGTGGCTGAAGAACTTGGCAATCTACATGAAAATGCATGATTCAGTTAGGAAATTAACCAGTTCGATAATTTATATGAGAAGTCTGCTTTCTGACTGCTGAACTTGAACAAAGGTAATTTACCAGATGAAAGAACGTATTGTGATAATTTATGGATCTGATGGGTCGAGGAAGAAATTTATCTTTACGTAGTCTGGCTTTTTAAACCATATGAATATCTAATTTGCGCCGTTTTCCACTAGATAATAATTAAATATGCAGGCTCTATTACGTTTGAATCATTTTTACTATACCGTAAATCATACACAAAAGAAAATGTTGGTAAACATAAATTACGATTCACAGGGAGGGGAGTCGTCTGAATAGAACAAACAGTCATTCCGTGCGGAAAAAAATACGACGCAGGGCAGGGAAACTGTTCTAGCGCCGACACTGTCAACATCGTTATAATATTTTCCCTTCGTTAACTTTACCGAGACAGTCTTCATCATTCCTAACAATATTTTTCTGTTCCCCCGTAGTTCTCAGTTACCATTTGAATCAGGTAGGTAGCACAGTTCTCAAATTCAGTGCAAATAACGCACTTATAGCCGTAATTACAAATAAATCAGTTCTCTGGTTTAGAAATAGAGAGCAACTATACTAAATTTTAGAATTTTGTATAGAAGCGATCATAGTTTTACGTTTATCAGCTTCAGCTTGCAATCAGCTTAGTAGTCTTGTCATGGCTATGTTTGTGGGCTAAGGTCGAGTGAAAATTAGCGTGGGTTTTTTTATTTATTTATTTTTTTTTTTTAATAACTAAGCAATCGACCAGCCTATAAAACGTAGCTCTCCCTAGAAAGTTGAAATTTGATGGGGAGACTCTCTGAAACATTGAGATTATTGGAAGAATAAGAATAGCAAGAAACGGTTGAAATGATGGGCTCTTTCCTGATCACCTGAGTGAGATAGATTCTCACCAGTTTGCTCTTGGAAGTACCGATTTGATAAGGAGAATCTTTGGGTTTTTTAAAAAGAAATAAAATGACGGGATACATCCTGATCAGCTGAATTAACTAAACTCTTTCTCTCTGTCGCCTTAGAAATGTGAAATTTGGTAGGGAGCCTCTCTGAGACATCCAGAGTAAACTGAGGGGCTCATTCCTGATCGTTTCTTCTAATACGCTTGCCCGGTAAGTTACACTATGGTACATGATTATTATGTGATGACATGTTAATAACACATTAGTGTTCTTCAGAATTGACCTTTTCGGTTGAACGATATGGCACTACATAACTCTCTCCGCCGCATAAGTGGCTCGAATCGAATATACAGCTGGTCAAATGTCCGAAATCCTTCTGATTCAAACAATTCAAGACTAGGGAGTTATTAGTAGGAAACAGCAGCATTTTATACAGGATCTCAAAGGTATTTGATGCGCGTGAGCCTGCAGTTCCCTGATCAATTTAGTCGCAATATTCCTCGAGTGCAGTGCGGTTAAGTAGATTGACACCTATCCTGCTGTTTGCGCGATGGAGTTCAATCCTGAAAGTGCGTAGAAAATGTTCATGTTCAATGGAGTCAATATTATCGGCAGTATTAGGAGAAAATAATTATTATTTCCTTCTAACGCTACCGAACATTGCTATTAAAATTTAACGCAATTTGATGACAGCATGCAGTTTCGCCTTATTTTTGTTGTAACTTTTTAGCTACTAATCTCAACTACAAAAATGTTTTAGAGGTGTATTTTAGTAGTTCAATATTCAAAATAAGTAATAGTTAATTAGTTATAGTTAATTCAGGCCTGCTGTGGGCGATAGACAAGGTGAGGAACCACCCAGATCAGCTGACTGAGCTCAGATACTCTTAAAACTTTGGTCACCTTTGCGTCAGAGTCATAGAGAGACTTCAACTTAACGTCACCCTTTACCATAGTCTTGAGGGAGCAAATGAAGATGCTAACCCAGAAGGAACCAGTGGCATGCCTTGATTTTGATTTCACGTTAACGGTGGTTGGGCAATACGATACTTTCCCCCAGCTGAGTTTCTGTTTACTGGTTTTCTAATCAACTTCTTTATTTTGATATGAAACGCCGATTTTCAATCCTAAATTCGAATTTCATGTAGGATTCAGTAAACATACGGGCTAATTTGTGATTTTTAGTTATCAATTCGTGAACAGTGCGTGGATTTAATGCAAAGATAATAAGCCTCAAGTGGGAAACACCGCGGTTTAGTACTTATAGGTAATTATGGTCGTTAAGAACTTCATATTTTTGGGTTTTCCGTTGGGTAAATCATCAATAAGTAAGAAAAAGTATTTTGCTCTATGACAGCGAACCAGAAATTTACCTGATAATCATCATTGGAGGCAGCGCATCATGAAACGTTCACGAAACAGCTGAGAGATCAGGCAAACTAAGAACAATACTGAGAAGAATTAGTGTCTTAAAAATCAGGTTTCTCATTTAAAATATGTGGAATAGTAATAGAAACAAGGCTTTAATCGGCCAAATAGAGCCTGTACGCAAAAGAACGGATTTTGTTTCGATTGAGTCGAATGCCAGTAAAGCTAGACGGCGGAGGCGGACTTCAGATAGCACATTCGGTTTCTACGCGACTTGAAACGTAAAATAACCAAGTTTGAGGGGTGTTCAAAAAACCTACCCGCTACATCAACATAATCAGTAGGTAATGGGGCATTCGAAAAAAAAAAACTTTTATTATTTACTTCACCACTGTTCGAGTAATTTTGAGATGACTAGTAGTGTTACACTTACAGGAAGGTTAGGCTGGTGTCGTGTGCCTTTAGGTCCCCAAACGGGTGACGTTAAATGAGCCATTCTAACGTACGACGTTGCTAACGTCCCCTCAAAGTCACGTATTCTTAGGTACGTTAGGGTGACGTTAAGAGCACGTTAGAGGTCACCGAAAACTCTCTTATGATGACTAGACGTACGACGGGTTTCCAACGAAAGCATCTTTCTCGCCTACGCGTTAGTAGGTAGGCCTCCTTCCCGCTAATACCGGAACAATGATATATAAACGAACGCAACGTTCGACTACATCTTCAAAACGTAAAAATACCATAATATTTGGATTCTACTGGTTCTACCTCAGCACATATATTTGACAACGGATTCTACATCCTACAGGTTCTGTTTGTGCAGACCTATGTTTTCATAATGATCGTATATACACCGGAGGGTCTTGCGATGTCGGGTTTATAGATCGCGTTCGAAGGGTCGCCAGTCCGAGAGCATAAATTATTCATACTAATGCGTCCACTCTGTTCTGATCCCCCCCTCGCTAGCGGTTCCGCGTTGCCTGATATTATAAGCTCGTCACAACAATGACCCTATTCATACTCGAGGAAACTGGCTTTACACAAAGCCTTGGTAACTACAAAAATATACGCTCTCCTCAAAACATATCCATTATCAGATTTTCGAAGTGATTCATTCGATTGGGTGCAGTTTGGTATCCCAACACAGGATTGCATTGCCAGGCACCAAAATCTATTGTAGATAGTATTACATGATGTACCTATGCTGAAGCAATAGTCTGCATTAATCTAGTTCGATAATATATAGCATTTCCAGACAAAATACAACCTTTTCCAGAACAAATTAAACTTTTTCCAAAGCAAATTAAAGTTTTTCCAAACCAAATCGATTTTTTTTTTTTTTCCGAAACAAACTTTTTCCAAAACCAAATTGAACTTTTTCCAGAACAAATTAAACTTTTTCAAAAGCAAATTAAACTTTTTCCAAACCAAATTGAACTTTTTTCGAACCAAATTAAACTTTTTCCAAACCGAATTGAACTTTTTCCTAAGCAAATTAATTTTTTTCCAAACCAAATTGAACTTTTTCCGAAGCAAATTAAACTTTTTTCAAACCAAATTGACCTTTTTTCGAACCAAATTAAACATTTTCGAAACCAAACTAATTTTCTTCCAAACCAAATTAAACCTTTTCCAAAGTAAATTGAACTTTTTCCAAACCAAATTAAACCTTTTCCAACCATTTCCAACCTTTTCCAAATTATGTTGATATTGACAGTAATTTCAAGACTTAGGTACTAAACTAAAATGGTTCATTCTTAACCAACAATGAACCTTAACTCCGCGTTTCCATGGAGATTCTGTGATTAAGGGAAATCGGAAGGAAAAGATGGGAGGTGTTTGGAGGGCGGAAGGGGGGGCTCCCAACACCCGCGGGTGTTGCCGTGGGAAAATCGCCCGTGCGGTGGCGCCCTGAGGGGAAATCGTTTGATGCTCAACCCCCTCTAAGTGAGAAAACGATTTCCCGCAGGCGACTACCAATAAGTGGCGCTAAGTGGGAAGTGGTACGCGCTAAGTGGCGTCGCCTATGAGCGAGGTGGCCACGGAAATCGGGGAAAGTAGATTCCCTCGCCCCCGGGCTGGATTCCTCTCTCGACGTGCAGCCGAACTCCAGCTGCGGACGTGGGCAGAATCTTTAGATTCGCGGTTTCTCTGGTTTGGTCTGCGAAGACACATTTTTTTCCCAGTAGTTTTTTCTTCACATGGCTCTCGAAATCAAAAATATCTGGTAATTGGCAGCAACTATGAAGTAGTAGAAAATAATTATAACAATATGCATCTAGTTGTACATAGTTGTCTCATGGAATCGAGTTGTATTTATACTTTGCTGGATAGAGTTTGCTACTTTCGCTAGGTAGGTCCATAAATTATCATGGAAGCTGCACATTGAGTTCTTGCAAAAGAAATTAAGACAGTTTTTATTTATTTATTTTATTTATTTATTTTTTTTTTTTTTTTTTCAGATTTGAGAAATGTATTGAAATTTGATAAGCTAAAACTTCTTGGTTATTCTCTCGTGCAGTCGGTTATTCAATATGGTATCTTGGTATAGGGAGGCGCTTAACGTACTGCTCTGGAACCAATTTATTAATATTATGCAGAGATTAATAATGAAAACTATAATAGTGTAGGTGTTTTTCTTTCTAGGAATAACGGTAGACAGCCAGTTTTATGATTCGTTTATTGTATTGTGTTTTATGATTGAGAGGTTCCTCTCTGTGCAACTCTCTACAATTTAAGCTTGACTAGGGCCTCACCAATGTTGGAGGCTGAAACGTTGCAATAAACCAATCATAAACTGGCTGTCTACCATCATTTCTAAAAAGAAAAACACCTAAACTACTTCATTCAACCATGCAGCCATTAGGTGAAAACTCACCTTGACCACATTGATCGAAAACTATAATGAGGAAGCCCTACCGATATCCAACCAATTTTCTATTTAATCAATTCAAGGTTTTCACTCCGCGCCAGTTGTTTATGAATTCGTTGTTGTTGTTGGTGTATCATAAGAACCCTCAGATCAAAATGAACCTAGGAAATGAGCATTCATATGGAACAAGATTCAGATTGGAGGGAAATATAGTTAATCCTAGGCCATCAACACCTCTGTTTACAAGAATTCCTATGAATATGTTGTACATACTTTATCGATCGATAAATCAAAACTTGAAGTCACCACAATTATATTCGAAGAACATTTTCAAAAAATTGATAAGTCATTGGCTGGTTGAGACGGGGCGGAGTGAGTGTGAGACGGAGATTTGCAGCATTTATGCATAATAAGAGTTAATATAGTGTAGATATTCATTGGTGTCCAAGATACCCCATTTCACCCCTCCTCTCCGCCTAAAACACCCCCTTTGGCTGAAATTAAAAAAACTTAAAATAGCCTATAATTTAAGTCGGACTTATAGAAACATTTCCCTCACGCATATCAGTTGTCTAATGATTCCTGTAACCGTGAAAAGCGGACAAACATACGGACAGACAGACAGACAGAGAAAAATTGAGAAAATGGTCATCGTCTACAAATAGCATGAAACGGAAAAGAAGCGCAACATTTCATGATTCTAATCTATGTACAGGCAGACATACTTAGCAATTGATAGTATGTGGAAAATGTACCCAGGCATAAGCTTGACCAATTTTAGATTCGATTTCGATGGTTTTAAAGGAATTAGAGACATGTCGTTTTTCAAATCCTTTTGGAGGATAAAGTACAGTTTGTAGGAAGAGGGAAATTATTTTCATTCACATTCCTTTTACTCTTGTTTGATAAGTTAGATAGAAGAATATTCCTCCTTGGTATGCTAGAACTTCGATATTTGCGACGTAAAACAGATGAAAAATTATAGGGAGGGTAGTCTACAAAACAATCCTGTCTACAATGCAAACCAGAATCATTAGTCAATGAGGAGGATGAGCTTCTACTACATATGGAAAGGTAGGGTTTATATAGAACAGCCTTTGGGACCTGAGAGGAACTACTATTGTTATTTAATTGAGACATTTTTGTCTCATCCTCATCATTTGGTGTTTTGCACCTGCCATACATTGAATTTCTTTGATAGGGAAGGTGGCCTTGGGATCTCCAATATCACGAAAATAACGATTATGCTTTTGGTTGCATCGATTGCAGGGACGTTCAGAACGACATTTATTGACAGACTGGGTTCCAGAATTTGACAGAATTCGTTCCCGGGTTTCGGCACCAATGTTCACTCCTAGCCAAGTAAACAAGAGGATGTTATGGATTTGACAACAACAATCAGTTAAACCAAACCGTACTGTTATACTTCACAAAATATAACTGCAGAAAAGATAAAGATAAAAAACAATCCGGGATAGTCGGCACAACACACAAAAACTAAAACTGATAAGATAAAAAGATACAATTGCCTAACAACAACAAGACTGCAGCATCCCCAGAGTTGCCCCAGACACAAAAGAGTTAAACCTAGCATGAATGGTGGAATAGCAGTTATTTATTATATTTATATCTTAGGTCTAATAAAATTAGTACATTCAGACAACAAAAATCAGATAGGTAGCAGATTCGTATATAAAAGGAATAGAGGGCCAACAAGTGCTATTAGATAGAGTGTGTTACAGTAGCTAGGGATGTTAACTCTATTGATGCAAAACTGGTCTTGGGAGAGAGAGTTACTAGCTGGGTCATTCTCATTTCATTTGCCGCTTTCATATCCCCGACGACGAATTCTCACAATTCTTGACCAAAACTAGTGATTTTGGGGAAAAAAAAAAAGTTGGGAGATCAACGAAGTAATAATTTGACTGTCCAAAATCCCCTTTAATCAATACACAGTGATGACGAATGAAACCTGAAATCTTGGAAACTCATGAGTGGTACTGTTCCCTCCTACCTAACACCTAAGTAGAAGTTAGGTAGTTACGAAACGATGACAATCTAGAACTGGCCAGGGTTACTAGCTGGTAACACTAATAGGGTAACACTCCTGAGATTTAAGCTCAATTACACTACCTTCAACATGAATTCCGTGAAATCTGAATATTACGTTTGAACGTGATTCTTTTGTACTTACTTGAGCCCCGACAACAATTTTGCCAAACCACCCATTTTACAGAAATCAATTTTTGAAATCTGGTAACACTCATGAGTTGGATATCCTGTTTTTTAATTACAAAAAAACATATAAAATACATCAATGAAAAACTTACTGTTCATCTATGGAACACAAATCTGCAATGTACAATGAGTAGTATTTGCTGATCTAACCTCATTTTCGAGCTCTTTCATATTTCACGTCACTGAGGTTCTCAAACGCCCCAAAGCGGCAAATGAAATGAGAATGACCCAGCTACTAACTGGATTGGTAGGTTGGTACTCGATCGAACAGCATGGTTGACCTCAATGATCAGAACTTAGTGCCTAATTTAATGTTATCCACAACTTTTCTTTGAAAATTCGCTCTATTAGTCATGCTGCATGACTGAGTAGGTTTTTTTCTATACGAATCGAACTTTGCCAATGTTAAAAACAATTAGACATTAGCTGTGTTCCAAGCACCCCGAGTTCATGAACTTTTCGGAACTGGTTCGGCGCCGAACATTGTGCGCACGTGAATCGTGTTCCAAGCGTTTTGAGTTCAGGAACTCAACACTCGCTAAGGTGTTCCCACAGCGTCGGGTTCATGAATTGAGTTCAGTGAGTTCATGAACATTTCAGACGTGCTCGGGGATAGGGTTGATAACTCGAACTGAAGAAAACCTTTCTGAACCTTCTAAAAATCTCATTTCACCGTGAACCCTCACGCTAAATACTTGCCTACTTGCCTTGTCATTCGCCTGCTTGATGGTTGTTGCTTTATCGTTTTTCACATTTCTTTTGTTCCTCGCTCACGTTGCACTTTATTTACGTCATGAATCTTAATATAATAGCGGGGCTCTTCCTAGAAGATTCTGATTTGGAATTGGAAGTGTATGCTTCCATAGCCGAAGGGTTAGAAGAGCAGGATGGATGCACACGTTTATTTTGACTCTTCTAATCTTGAAAGTAATAATGAATAACCGTTAAGAGGTTATCACTTTACTAAATACGACGCTAGCGCTGATTGGTGCATTGAGTGTCAGTCAGGTGAACTGTAGTGTTCTCACAGGACGGGTTCTAGAATCTAAAAGTTTCGTGAACTCGTGGAACCCGTCTGAGTTCATGAACTCACGAGTTCATGAACTCAGACGGGTACTTGGAACGCAGCTATTGTTATGCTTGGAGTCTGTGTAGGGGATCGCAATCGCTGCCATAACAGTTTGGAATGGGAGCTGTGGTGAATTGTGACCACCGGCGAGTGATAATTATTCATATAGGAGATACAGGGTGAGGGGAATAACTAATATAGGGGGAAATACAGGAAAGGGGGGAAGAGATACAGGGAGGAGGTTCCTTCACACAATGTAAGTCCAACTCCTGTACTCTAACTCCCCCTCTCTAATAGAGAAACCGGCCGGCGGTCAAGCGGCTATTTTCCCATTCTTGACCTCACCCTCAACCGCAGCTTCGTCATCTCTCTTCCTCTCGCTGTGCCCCCCTTTCACCTTCTCTCTTTCTCTCCTAGGGGAGTTTCCGCGGAGGGAGAAGGCCGGGGCGTGGTCGGCGGGCTCCAATTAGAAACAAAACCCCCTTCCCCTCCCCCTCGCTTCTCCGGCCCCGGGAGACAGATACACCCGGAGTAGAAGAAGGAAAAGGGAAAATGGGAAGAAAAGCGGTGGGAAAGAAACGAAGAAGAAATAAAAGGCAAGAAGAAATAAAAGAGAGAGAAGGAGCGGGTCCAATTAGACGGAGGGGAATAATTAAGACTCAGAGCGCAGGACTCATTGCGCTCTTCCGTCCATCGTCGTATTGACCTAAAGGAGTTTTCCTTACTCCGTTCGGACCTCTCGCTCCATCTCGGTCACTACCCATCAACCCCTCTCACTCATTCTCCCTTCCTCTTCACCTACTCGTCCGCCCTAACATTTCTTATCTCCACCTCTCTCACCAGGATTAGTAATTTCACCTCAAGATCTCCATAACTAACGTACTATATTTTTTTAAGATTTAGTTGATTTTGTGTCAATCATGAATTGATTATAGTAATCTATTGCAATTTAAAATGAATCTACGAACGACAATATTGGCTATGTCGTTTAGTCGGAAAGAAGTATCAAAACCGGAATGAGAATTGTACGCAACACAACGTGGAATTCCACCAATTTTGCACCGCGAGTCACTACATGTTTATATATTATCATTGACCAATGATGACACGAAGTTTTCACAAATTTTCCGAGCGACACGACATGATTTTTGACATGGATATGTCTTAGCTCTGGGGGTCGATCAAAAATTTGCGACATGCAAAAGTTGATATTTTGTTTTCACTTTCGAAATGAAAAAAAAATTTTTGCTCCAAAATCAAAATTTCCACTCGCATTTTGCGTTTCAGAGCCTCCTGAACAAATTTGGTTCCGTGTCTGTCTGTCTGTCTGTCTGTCCGTCCACATTTCCTTGTAACAGCCATAACTTCCACAATTTTGATCCGATTTTAACCAAATTTTCAGGTATCGTGCGGGTTATGCTCCCTATGGTCCCCTATGAACTTCATCATGATCGAATCAACGGTAGCTTCTGCGCAGGCGCTAACGTGAATTCCTTGTGACGGTCATAACTCGGTCAATGTTGAACGGATTTCGGTCAGATTTTCAGGGATGATGTGGGTAAGGTCCCTTGAGGTCCCATAAGACATTCATCATAATTGCATTAGCGGTACACTCTGCGCATGCGTGAACGAAATATTCTTGTTACGGTCCTTGCAACAGCCGTAATTTCCACAATTTCGATGCGATTTTCTTCAAATTTTTAGGGATCGTGCGGGTATAGCTCTACATGGTCCCCTATCAGTTCCGTCATGATCGAATCAACGGTAGCCTCTGCGCAGGCGCAAACAAAATTTTCTTGTTTCGGTCATAACTCAGGCAATTGTGAACGGATTTCGGTCAGATTTTCAGGGATGATGCGGGCAAGGTTCCTTGAGGTCCCGTATCACATTCTTCTTTATTATATGTACCATTCAGCTTCCAATTTCCCACCTTATTAATTCCCTGATGCCAGAACCGGTCGTTTATAATTTTGTGGAATTTAATGGTGACGTACTGTGAAGGTCACGAGGAAGCTAATGTGCCATTTCCTTGGCAGTGTATTTCTATTTCTATTGATTTTCACGGTCAACCAATAAGTTTCTAGCAAAGTGTAATTCCCGTAGTTTTCATAGCAGGAAAATCGTTTGCCGCTTAACTGTATTGTCAAGGAAAGCTGATTTATCACGCTAGGTTATAAAATAATGTTGCTCAGTAACCATAATGAACTAATAATGTGAAAAGAAGGCATTACAGAGTAGGTATAGTATTGAGTAGTAGGTAATTGTGAGCAGACCGTATACGATGCATAGACCTCTGATCAGCTGATGGGCTCCTACTGGTGATGAATTTGAATTTATGAATTTGAATTAACTTCTCCCATGTCCCGAGCGCTGAAGTTTGGTGCATAGCCTCTTGGAGACAACTGGAAGTGATTAGGAAGCAGTCAATGATGTCAGATTAGCAGTGTGAGCATAAAACTGAATTCTCCCTGTCCAGTTTGTACGCTGAAGTTTGGTGCACAGCGTCTTAGAGATAACTAGAAGCGATTAAGACGCATGCAATCAATGATGTCAGATTAGCAGTGTGAGCAATAAAACTAACTTCCCTTCCTAACTAACTTTTCCATCCTTGAGCTCTGAAAATCTCTGCTGAAAAGTCTCTTGGAGACCGCTGGAAGTGATTTAAAGGGAATCAGGGAAGTCAGGTAAGCAGGGTAAGCATTTAAACTAATTTCTCCCATGTCCATCCTAGACCGCTGAAATTTGGTTCATAGCCTCTTGGAGACATGTGGAAGATGTTGTTGTATGGCAAGTGGGCCTTCTGGCTAACTGAGTCGCTTCTTCTACCTCAAGGCCATGCCAACATCATGAGGTGGGGGGAGAGGGGGACTATCCTCCTAACGAGTATCTACTAGGACCTAGCGAGTTCTCTACCACCACGAATCCAATCTCTGTTGAAGGGCAGACGTGTGGTGCTTTGCCTCCAAGGGGTTGCTGCTCCAGTGGCCTGGTTCTCCCTCCGTACTTGGTACCGTTTCCAAAGGAGGGCCTATCGCTTTTCATGTCCCAGTGCTTCTTGGGATAAGGCTTGCTCCAATCACACCAGGCCATAAGGGATGCGATCCCTGATTTTCATTCATCCCTGGACCCCGAGGTCCAGGCCCAGGGGTCCCCTAGATCTAACCTAAGGGGGCTGACTACTCGATATTCGTCTGCCCCTTATCTTAACCCTACTCCAGGACAGACTACTTGATATTCGTCTGCCCTGTCTTCATGTAACCTACACACTCCTACCTTAAATTACTTCCACGCCTTAAATTACATTCTCACCTAACCTACCTAAAATCACAGATCATATCACAAAGTTTTCCCCTTAGCCTAAATGTATGATGTACAGACCCCTGACTAGACCCCTAGCTAGCCCCAATGGCCTGGCCCACGGACCACCCCTCCCTCTTTTTCATAGCTGTCCATGCATACTCCTTCCACTCCTCGTAACCCCCTTCTACCCTAACTATTCCTATGTTCCACTTTCTAGTCTCAACTCTCTCAACCTGATCACAGCCACCATGCGCTCTCGTGCAAATAATTCGCACTCGAAACTCACGTGGTGGACTGTGCCAACCTCTCCACATTTACACAGCCCATATTCTCTCAGGCTAAACCCATGCAACATGTCCTCGAAGTCACCGTGCCCCGAGATCATCTGGGTCGTGTAAAAATCGAAGACCATCCATTTTGAAGATCACCCATCCATCCATCCATGCCCTCGAAGTCAGCGTGCCCAGATACCATCTGGTCGTGTGAAAATCGAACACCATCCATTTGAAGACCATCTATTTTCACCAGGAGGTTGGTGGGAAAAGAAAAGGAATGTTGGAGAAAAAGGTGACGGATGAATGACAAAGGAGACGGATGCAAGCATGAAAGGTAGATGGACGTATGATTGGCTGCCTATTGCACACGAGAGAATGAAAGCCTCTTGGAGACAACTGTAAGTGATTAGGAGGCAGTTAATGAAGTCAGATCAGCTGTGTGAGCAATAAATATAACAGACTGTTTTGCTGTCCATCCTAGAGCGCTGAAATTCGGTGCATAACCTCTTGAGATCACTGGAAGTGGTTGGGAGGAAATCAGCGAATCTATGACTCCTGTAGTGATAGTTGTAGATACATCAATCATTATTGAGTTCTCTAACTGCATGCTAAAACTGCTTCCTGCTTGTCGCCGTATTCTTTGTTTTTCAATGTATATCAAGGATTTAGGTCCCCCCCCCAGAGATGCAATGGGGTCCTAAATCCTCGAAATAGAGTGGAGAGTGACAGTATCCCGTGAGATACCACTCATACTAATAGTATTAATGTGCTATGTTCGGAGTAGATTGGTTTTCCAGTTCTTGAATCACCCATCCAACGCCAAACGCAGCCTTTCGAAAACAAGAAGCGTGCGACGACGGAGCGACGGCAGCGCTTTCTCTGGGATTCGACGGGAACTCTGTCATATATTTTTATTTTTGAAAAGAATTTTATTCTTTGGGGCCCTCATTAGAACTCTACTCTTTCCCCGTTTCCACAATTTTCTTTTGCCAAGCCGAAAATCGTTCAAAAAACAATGGTTTGGTAAAATAAATGGAGAAAACGAGTAATAATCCAACAATGTCCTTTTCAATTGAAACTGATTGAATTTCTCTAGACTTCATGATTCGTTTCGAGACACCCCAAGGGTCCTCCGTTCCGAATTTTAGCTTCATAGGTTGAATAGCAGAGAAACAAGGTCCGGATCTCATTCAGCTGATCTGGGAGGCTCTAGACGTAAATTCCATCATTTACCATCTTTTCACTCTCTAGTCGTTCGAGTTCGCTTAAATTTGGATGATAGTTGGGAGAAGATGATAGGTAAACGAGGAAGCTATGTGCCACAACTTGGCAGGAGTTTTTTTCCGAACAGATGAACGTGCAACTATCTGGTTGGTTTCACTTCTCAGTTTGGGATGACATCTATGAATGAAAACTAAAAAACATTACGTGCTGTTATTCCGAAAGTTTTCGCGATCTCGATTTTATAATATTATTGTCCTTAAATTCTATCCTCTCGAGTTGATCGAAAGTGACGCAACGATTCAGACCCAACTAGATCTCAATGGTGATTTTTAATCCGAGTTTCAAAAAATGAGGTCCAGCAGTTTAAGAGATTCAAGAAATCTTGAATCGTAAACCAATAGGAACAAAACTGTTGATGATAAAGTCATAACGGCTTACGGAGTAAGCTATAAAATCCATAAAGATAATTGTTGCCTTACTAAACTGGTGTATCTCCTCCTTAGTTGACAATTATTAAGAAGATAAATGTATTGAGATAAGAGAGAGTAAACGTAGCAGACCAAAAGTAAGGAAACCGGAACGCAAATAGGTATATTAATTAGAATTTGAAAGAAACAGAACAGAGAAGTAAGTTAGTACAATAGAAAGCATCTTATCAAAATTTTTGTCATCATGGAGTTGAAGCGATGTCGGCGCGTAGTTAAATCGTTTTGTTTCTTACTGAAGTTGTAGGTAACTGCAAAGATGGAATAGCAATTTCTGACAAAAATTATAAAAAAAAAACCAAAGGAAGTACTTTTTACCCGAAAATAATTATTACAGCTCTTTCAGAAGTTTTTCTGAAACAACCTTCATTTATTAGAAAATACTGGATTCGGTACCCAAGACCGTGAATTGAGTTGAGTTTCAGAATATGTTCTTCTTTCCGGTTGCATGAATTTCCCTTTAGCTTTAGGTTTTTCGGTAAAATAAAAACTTAATTCCTCTTATTTCAATCCACGAAGTCGGTAGGCTCGCTAGGTCGTAATAAGGGGCGACGCCCTTTGCCTCGCCACCCCGATTTTCCGATCTTATCGCCCAGTTCGAGAATTCCCTTTCGCCCTTTTATTCCTCTACACGAGCCCAGCTGATCGATGGCTGTGGATTCAGGCGCGGGTATAAAGACGACAGACGTCAGATAGCACTGAGACGATGGGTGGAGTGAAGGAAGGGGGTAACCAATTATAAGTAAACAATGGCGTTTCCATAGATTGCCTCGGCTCCTGCTATAATCGATCCCCCTCTCCTCCACCCATCGCTACTACACGGTTTTCTCGTTTCCATCCGGATTCCACCGTGACGGAGCCACCAAAACAAATAAGTTCCGACGACCAAATTTTGCAGCTAGCCGATTGAGCACTATTCGGTCCCTCCTTGGAAGTTGGGTTACAAAAGGGTTACAAAATAGCTGTTTTTAGCGAATTTGCAAAGAAAAAAATGAGCTATTTATGTGGCTTCGAAATTTTTAAATTGGGTTGGAAGAGTGGGGCACCCCCTAAAATCCGTTTCATACATCAAAGAACACAATGCTAGATTTTTAACGTCGTATATATATATATATATATATATATATATATATATATATATATATATATATATATATATATATATATAGGGAGGTTGAATGACCAGTCGAGTCTTGAGTTTTTTTAGGTGTTTAATCACAACGCAACCCAGGAGCTGGGTCCTATTCAAGTGAATGCTAGAAAGAAATTGGCAAGGAATCAGTATTTTCTAATTGGTAGGTAATAATAACTAGTTCTACATACATATTATAAGGATGAAATTTCTTACATTGATGTGCTGGATCTTCCAAGTCAGATGTAAAGACTTTTGAGAAGTAACATACGTGTTGTTGGTGAAGCCAGTTGACATACAATGCAGATTGACAAATCAAGATGGCGGACATGCCTTATCTTGTCATTATAACTAGGTATTTATTTACCTGTTAGTTTTGTTACAATATCTGAACTAAAATAAATGTAGACAATTTGATTTTATGATATGAATAATGTGTAGAAATTGTCTACATTTATTTTTGTTCAGATATTATTACGAAACTAACAGGTAAATAAATACCTAGTTATAATGACAAGATAAGGCATATCACCTACCAATTAGAAAATACTGATTCCTTGCCAATTTCTTTCTAGCATTCACATGAATAGGACCCAGCTCCTGGGTTGAAACGTTGTGATTAAACACCTAAAAAAACTCAAGACTAGACTGGTCATTCAACCTCCCGAATATAGATATATATCACTAGTCAACCAAATATATACATATATAAATACATATATATCCCCCTTCTGCTTTCCATCATACCACCTCGCTCCCGATCTCGCCACCATGGCACACCAGTACCAAAGACACGTTCAAGCGAAACGTCTACTAAGACAGTGAGTCAATTTTAACCCTTCCATCCCTATATAAATTTATATATATATATATATATATATATATATATAAATTTATATATTTATGTATATATATATAGTTTTATACATCAGTTACAAATATGAGACGCGTTTCGAATTCGTTGTTGGAGGGAGTTGGAGTCTCATTGGGTAAAGTAAAAATAATTGAAAGCAAAAATGTTTAAAGGTAGAAATAAAAAATCCAACTAAAGAAAAGAAATCTGGAAAAAACATTTATTTAAAAAAAGCTATGGTCAGTGTTGTTGACTATTAGGTGATGTAGCGGTTGAGGCCTGGTCCCAAGACCCATGTGTGAGCTTGTTCTGTTATATGTAGCTTGACCGTTGACACTTTATCAGGCAACTTATTGATGACTTTCAGTCGAAAACACAGGTTAAATGTTATGAGGTGTGATATAGCGTGTTCGGCAACTGATTGACCTTCATCTTGACGGGTTGCACTGCAGTGGTTGTTCATGCATAAATTCAATTGGGACGCCTTACCGACATAGAACGCAGGACAATGTTCGACCTCCAATATGTATATGCAGTTTAGAGACTGGCAATGAGCTGACCCTTTGCCTGAATAGTTAAATTGCTATTTAAATAAATGATTATAAATTTATTTATAGGGTGTATTTCCAGACGAAAACTCCCTTCAAAAATGGCATAACAAATTCGTTTCAACGCAGAAAAATCCGCCTTGGCATAAGACAGGTCGAGTTTGTTGGATCTCTCAAAAAATTCAGGCTAAAATGTACAATTTAATAGACCTAATAAAAATTGGTGTTTTGACAAAAGGGCACGTGGGGTGTTACAGTCGGAGTATTTTTCAGCGCTGAGTCAAGTGCAACCACTCCAAGATCTCTAAGATTCATAAATAAGCGAGGAAAATCGACTTTTAGGTGAAAATGTCCACAATTGAACGATTTTTTTAGTTACGCTGCGTGTTCAGAAATTTTCTTTGTGATCTCGTCACACGGCTGTCCCCTCAGTTTTATTCAGAACATGGTTGGCCTCAATGATCAGAATTTAAGTGCATAATTTATTGTTATTCACAACTTTTCTTTGAAAATTCGCTCTATTAGTCATTCTGCATCACTGAGGACTTTTGGTTTTATGTAGGTACCTGCTCAGGAGGGTTACTCAGTGAGCTACATAAGGTCTGCTGATGACCGTGAGGCACATAATAGATCCCACAATGTTTTTTTCGGCTATTCCAAACGAGAAAAGGACTCGCGAAAGCTATAAACAAGTGGATCAGTGTCACATCATAGTGTGCATTTGCTTGTAAGGAGATCCGCGTGAAATAGACGCTTCCTGCGTGGAATAGAGACAACATGGTTTGGAGCTAACTCAGCTGATCGATGACCTCTCAGTCGTCTTAAGCATTCTCCCTTGAGCCTCCCTCTCAATTTTCAGCTTCCTGCGTCGAATAGGAGACAAAATGGCTGGAGTTCATTCTGTTGATCAATGAACTCTCATGCGTCAGCGTCCCCTGATAGATCTTCATCCTCGCCATGTTACAGATTACATCCATACCAAGTTTCATCAAAATCGGACGTCAGGAAGTGGCATTTAAAACTATTTTAAGAGGACACACATACATACTTTTTTTTTTCTACAAAACTCCCCTCAAAGGCGGAGGGGGCACACCATTAGATTGAAAAATAAACAAATCAATAAAAAGTGGGGAGGACGCCCGGGTTTACCCGACGCCGGCTCTAGGGATAAGGGATGTTGAAGGATGAGGAGGAAGAATGGGATGAAAGGAAGTGCCTAATAAAATGACCACCAGTTTAAGTAAGAACCCCCCAGGACGCGGGTGGTGATACCACGGATCACTCCTGCTGTGATGCCCAACTCGAGTAACTCCGCGGCGCACATACACAATATACACACATAGAAACATACATACATCTACGGACAAAGTTAACACAATAGCTCATTTTCCTTTTTTTAAAGAAAATGCGATAAAAATTAACTGCTGAAACTATTCTTCTCCGCACAAGGCCTATAACCTTTGAAATATGAGAGATCGAGATCAGAAAATAATGCTCTATAAACGCGGAAAGCTGATTGCATAGAATTAACTATATTCATCCGTGCGTTTTGGTAAGGTAAAGAGGAAGGAAGAGAGGAGCGCCAACCTAGATACAAGAGAAAAGTGTAATCTTAGTTTAACAGGATCCACTCGTTGTGAAATAGGATATTAATAGCAAAATAAATTATAGAAGAGGGTTCCTCCTTCGCATTCCCATTTCACGCTTTGCATCAAAGGCAATTTCCCCAGGCTAACTATTTTTCCTCGTCTATTTACCGAATCTACACCGAAGGATCGCGCTTGTCCGATTGGATTCAACACCGCGTCGTTGGACGAGGCCCGAAGATCTAACGGCTTTTTTTATTTACTCCCCCTACCATCGCACCCAGGGACTCTAACTCCCTCGCTGTACTTCCCAGAGAGTTTTGCTAGTTAAGAGATTTTTCTCTTCTCCTTTTCTCTCTCAAGGCAGGTAATGAAGTTAGGAGCGATGGTTGGTAAGGTAGTGAAGTGGAGGGGGTAAAAAAGGGGGCAAAGTTGAACTTGTATTAACCCCCTCCACCCCCACCCCTCCGCGAAAAACCCCTTTTTTCTTCTCAGAGAAGGGGAAAAGACTTTACCGTCCTTTTTAGCGCCCACTCTTCTTCACTTATTACGTTCTTAAGAAGACGAAAAAAGAGGTATAAAAAAAAGAACGAAAGAAATTCTTAAAAAAGAAAAAAAAGAGTTGGTTAATTATTTACTCCTCCCTTTTGGGCTCTGCTCCTTTTTTCCCTTCCCGACCACCTTCAACTCCCGAGTGATCAATAAATGACAAAAGAAATGAGAGGTATAAAAAAAGGGAAAAGTATAAGAAAAAAAAATTATCCTTTCCACCCCTTTTTGTGGGCGGGGCGAAGGTGGCTCTGCGTACACGGAGCAATTAACAAAGATCTAATTGGTGGGAGTGCGCATGCGCGGACCCGCCCATCAGATCCCACCCCCTTCATTAGCCAAGTTCATTAGAACGAGGTGGGGGTTCGTTTTGTTCTTCAATCGACCCCTTTACCCTCCTGGGCTGGCAAATGGGGTCGCTCAATTATAATTGATGAACGCTCTGAAGTTAGCTAGGTGTTGAACTCTTGGTAAACACTAGGCGTTGTTTAATCGATGTTTTGAAATGATTAATTGATTCTGGGTTCTCGGTGGTTGATAGAGAAGGATGGGTGTTGCCTGGAACATTAGTGACTAACTTCATCCATGAATAATTTGTATGGCCAGAATTGACTGTCTCTATGAATTAGTATTGTTTTTGATTAGAAAATGTACTCGGCATAAATCTAGGCAGAGCAGTACAGTGAAGTAGGTACAAGTAATTCATTTTGGATGATACCTAGTATGCTAGTCGCACAAGGGATGAGATTATTGACTTGTTTCATTACGTGGTTTCTGTAATAATCAGTAATGTTGTGAATTAAACTTGTAATTCCTGAAATGAGGTTTTATGTTCAAAATAACTAGCCGAGTTTTATGTTAATACACTTGGAGAGCGAATTAGGTTCGAAGTTGAGGTGGGCTCATCTTAACTGGGCAACAGCGACAAGTAAACCAAATGAACTGGTTACTTTCCAAATCTTTTGTTGGCAGAGTCTGCTTCAGGTCACTGTCGAACTAGCCCGATGGTTTTTACATTTTGACTATATTTCCAACTAATCTGTAGTTTTACTAAGCGATTGACTACTTGATGCGTATTTTTGAGATGCGAGCTTGCGAGCATCCAGACCATCAAACTACACACATCATTCTGATCCATATGTCCAACTAATCTGAATTTTCATTAAGAGATTCACTGCTTGATGTTATGTATTTTTCATATGCGAGCTTGCGAGCATCCAGACCACCAAACTATACATATTCCTTATCCAAATCCCATATGCTATACATTCTCATATCCAAACATATACATCATTCAAACGTGCATAATTGATCGTAGAGTCTACGTCGGCGAGCAGGGAGAGCGGGCCGGTGCTCAGATCAGGTAAGGATTAGTGAACCCTTTTTGGCTGGTGCCCAGTTCGATTGCGCCCATTGAGGTATTAGGTACCTCCCGGCGTCAGGGACTATCACCATAGACCAAGACAGCATATTAATGTCAGCATAGTGCACTCTCAGCACCGAATAGAGGTAGTCAAGCTTCAGCGACTACTACCAGTTACTGTTCTCCTTGTTGGAGGGTTTGTACAGACTTCAGCGACTACCAACAATCACCGTACGGACTGTATGGAAAGATTTCTCGAAGTTCTGTGGCTACTGAACAATCGCCGTCTACTTAGAGCAAGGAAAGAAGGTAGGAAGAATATGGGGATAGGTGCAAGAAGTGCAAGAGTTTTAGTGTGACTAGAATAGTGTTAAGGGAGTCTGCCTCGTCCTTGTATACCTGTCTCCCTTCCTGACTGCCAGTCCCGACTGCCAACGGTCTGGAATGTTGTGTTTTGAACTCCATCCATTATTATGATTGTTGAAACAAAATATGGTTATGTCCTTGCAACGTCAACAAATGTTCCTTGATACAAAAATATCATTCTTGTCGAGTTGGTCTTGTGAATTTGTGCAGCAACAATATAATTCAGTTTTCTGTTCTTGAATAGCGTAATAGATGTTGAATGTTTTTGTGTGGAATAGTGAATTTTTCCAAGGGCGAGAAAATGATCGAACTACCCCTTTTTAGACTATATCAGAGGGCCGATTCAACCGTAGTGTGTAGATGAGGAGCATGATTCATGTACAATAATTCTTGGTTCGGTTTGTATGGTGGTATGGTAGGAGGGAGAAAAAATAGCTGGCAGACTTTAGTTATCGTTAGAAAATTGTTCGAGATCTGGCAGCTGTGAAGCTCAGAGCAGCTAACTACAAGACACTTGACATCTTGGGGTTGGAGCAATAGCTAAAAGAAAAACGCTGATGGTGAAATAATAGTACTGTGCCTCCACACCTGAGGTCGTCAAGTTCCCAATCCGTGACAGTATATCTTTAAAAGGTGGTTGGGTTGAGGGGCATACATTTTATGTCAATCGAAGGAACTGTATGCGAGCAATAGCATAGGCAAAGGGTGCGAGGCCGAAAATGGTTATTTATTTCAGGAGATGTATTGACACTATATTTATGACAATTTGTCTCTTCCTAGTAAAAAATCTTCTTCTGCAATCGAAATACAGTTAGAGTGCAAAATCATGACCTCAAAAATATGGATAAAATTCCACATTTGTAATTTGTTCCTCCAATAAATTTTTAAACCGTGCAACCTTCGGAAAATTTCATATATACTTGAGTTGTGCAGCACAAAATTAGAAAGACCCAAGATCTATGAATCATCTCTTAAGGCTGTTCACACCCCACCTCAGTAGGTTTTAATTGTATGAACTGCTTAGTAGTTGACCAATTTTGACACTTCAAAGCTTGATTAGCTCAATTTCGCACGTAGTTTTTCCTCAACCATGCATGAATTTAATTTATATCGTATACAATTAGTCAACATTTCTTGGATTTTTCCTTCTTTCTCTGGCATTTATTGACGGATTTTCATGATTGAAATTTGGTGGCTTCTATTTTCAATCCTCTTTGGACTTAGTCAAAGAAAAAAGCAGCGATTTCGGAAAGGGGAGTTACAAAACATTGGAACATCTGGCTAATAATTATTTGGTCATCCCAACCTCATTCGACTCAGCGTGGAATGTTTTCCAACGTTTATATCATTTATGCTCACCAGGAACTGACCCTAATTTCAATGGATGGCAACTTTCTTATTTAAAAGTTAAAATTTATAGGTCTTGTTACCAAATCGCTCTTGGTACGTGTTGGTACGTACCTATACGAAAATTGCCATAGGACGCTGGTTTAGGAGTTTTAGAGAAAAATATGCTTCGTGAGGCTGCCATTTTGTATTGCAAATATTTGTTGATAGCGGGAAAAAAACGCCTGCCAAGTTGGGTTTGGCACATAGCTTCCTCGTTTACCTATCATGAATGTATAGATCATTGGAAAGTTTTAAATGATCTTGTAAAATTCCATATCGGAAAAGAGCAAATCAAGTAGTTGCGTGCAATGTCATGATTGGTCTGATGGGTTGTAAAAATAAAACAAAACCTTTAGTTTACAACTAATATTCAAATAATAACAAAGCTTTTCGCTCAAATTGTGAGCATCTTCAGGTCACAAGAAACACAAACACAGATAACAGTTATCTGTGTTTGTGTTTTTTGTGACTTTGTAAGATGGCTTACCACAGAAGGTCAATTGACAAACTTAATGAATTCATAATCGGTCAATTAATAAACGAAAATTTCATTCAAATCGGATGAAAACTGTGTAAAATAAGCTTGCTACAAGGATTTGCGGACACGACAGACACACACACACACACGGAACCAAAATTGTTCAGAATGGTCTAAAACGTAAAATACGAGTGGGAATTTTGATTTCGTAGACCGGGAATTTGTTTCTCCCGAAAGTGAAAACAATGCTTCCGCTACCTTTAGGTAGACTCTGAAGCAAAAAAGTGAAATGAGGGAAAATTCAAAAATAATAAAGGAAAGAAGTAACTCCCTGTAAATTAGTCCAACTAACTTATCAATCAAGCTCACCTTAAGTATAATTTAGCTTATTCAGTTCTTTTAGGTAGCAGAAACAATTTTCGCATAATTTCAAATCATATTATCAAACTTCTCTCTGAACCTCTAAATTGAATACTCATCTTGGCCTTGGCTCCATTACTACGCATATATTATTACACATTTATCAGCTAGAGGTTTCAATGAAAAAGTATTTTCTAAAAATGTTTTGGTGGTGTATGAAAATAGATCTAATTTTTCTCAAAACTTGCGTAAATTCAAATATCTTATAGATTGATGGTGAGGTTGCAAGGAAATCAGGTTGCCTAATTCAATGCTTTTGTTTACTTATCATTTGCCAGTTAGATACTCGATTGATCATTAAAAACGTACGTTCTCATTGAACGTTGAATAAACGTGCCAATCTAATGAATCTATTATATTCTCCGTTCGCCTTCGCCCCGTCGTCAATTTTTCACGGGAATTTCCACGTGTGTGTTACGTGTCCCTGTACGTTCGTGTCACATGTCTTTGTGAGGAGGAGACCGCGGATAATCGGTCTATCCCTAATGTAACTGCCGCCCTAATCCACCTTATTATTCCTTTCAGATCTAATGAGTTCGTGTAAATATGAATTAACCGGCGGTAATGACACCGGCAGGTGCGCCACCTACGCTTCGCTAGGTCCAGTCATTGGCCGTCCGATCGTTGGATGTATAAAGGAAAAACGCAAATGGTCCCCTCACCCCTCTACCGCCACTTCCACCGCGTCGTAGGCAGGTACCCTTCATTTTTCCACCTAATTATATGAGCTCTCGTCCAACGTAATTCGTTGCTCAGTAACGCCCCACCGACGAATCGATCGCCTTGAATAAACAACGAGCATTACACCAACATAATTTTTCAATGATGCGAACTCCCCTATTATGTCATTTTTTCGTCGTCCTTTTCAATTTATTCGATCATGAGAAATGTCCATTTCAATGGAGAGGGTGAGTGCAGATTACCCCCTACCAACAACTAGCTGAAGAAGAATCAGTGACGTCATACTGTTTTTCTTCATAACAGGTGCTCTTATCTACCTTTGTTTTTTCTTAAGTCACATATGTAGAGTAGGCTTCATAAGGTAATTTCATTACTTTTTTATCGATTATAGCACACAAAGTCGAAGTCCGACCCTGGTAACATTGTCGGTATAGAAGAAAAATCGGATACTTGCATGACCAACACAATTGCATGTTAGTTCATGCAGAGTGTATACCGTAGATTTGAATAGAGAGAAATCAACATAAGACTTTCTGCTGTCTGAATTTAATCATCATAGGAAATTATTAAACTTATCCGCATATGAAGTATTTTACGTTGGCAGTAGCACTGCTGTCTCTACTGATCCTAATGCAATGATATCTATACTTCAACTAGCATCCTGATAATACCAGCACATAATAGCGAAATTCACTTATGTGTTTCGCCTGAAGGTGATTAGGATCAAATTACTCCCTCACCACAAACACTAATATTTCAGATTAAAAATATTCTTGATGAGTAACCCAAAAGAACGTTCAGACTAATCCAATTTCATTCGTCCGAACATCAGATCACCAGTTCGTTCGGTGATGATCAAATTATTCCATTTAACCACCCCCTCCCCCCATCCCTTTTTTTCCTTACCACAAACACCTCCCTTTGGTTGAGGCTAGAAAAAATTGTAATGGCCTGTGATTGAGGTTGACGTTATCTAAACATATTCGCCCAATCAGGTTCTCAGTTTGTTCAGTGATGTCAAAGATATCCCTCTCCAAACCCCCTTCACCAAAAACACCCCTATGGGTCGGAATTAAAAATTTCTAAGTAGGCTGTGGTTTTTTAGTGTTATCCAAACATATTTTATCAATCAGGTCCTCAAATATTCAGTGATGTTCAAGATACTCACATTCCACCCACACGCCTCCCTCAAAATACCCGTTATGGTTCAGATTTGAAATTTTCAAGTAGTTTGTGATTCAAGTTAGAGTATTCCAAACCTATTTAATCAATCAGGTCCTCAGTTTATTCAGTGATGTCCATGATCCTCACCCCCCCCCCCCACCTCCCACCACTAAGAAAACACCCCCTTTGGGTCTGATTTGAAGATTTTCAAGTAGCCTGTGATTTGAGTTAGTGTAATTCAAACATATTTTAGACATCAGGTCCCCAGTTTATACATGTCCATGATACTCCATCTACCCCCCTCCACCAACCCCCAAAACACCCTCTATGGGTTAGATTGGAAAACTTGAAGTAGTCTGCGATTCAAGTTAGAGTAATTCATCATTTCTTACCAATCAGCTCCAAATAATTTAGTGATGTCCTAGATAAATCCCCCAACCCCCCCGCCAACCAAAAAACCCTAATGGTCCAGTTTGAAAATATCATATCATATCAAGTACCCAGTCTGCGATTCAAGTTGGAGTATCCCGAACATATTTCAACAATCACGTCTCCAATTTATTTACTGATGTCTATGATGCCCCATTTCACCCCCCTCCTCTCAAAAAACACCTCCTATGGGTCAGATTCGGAAAACTTTAAGTAGCTTGTGGTTCAAGTTAGAGTAACCCAAACATATTCCCCCACTCAGAACCCCGGTTTGTTCAGTGATGACAGAGATCAAAACAAAGTTATCAACGATTAACGAGGGCATTGAACTATTTGTGCTCATAATTATGCTGAAAAATGTAGTTCAATTTCATTATTATTGCTGAAAAATCTATAAAAACAGCAACAAAAAATCTAAAAATCCAACTTTTTTTAAATCTCTAAATTTTGTTTAGTATGAGTTTTTTGCCTTAAAATTGTTGTTTAACAATTGTTTTGTACTCAAATTTCAATATAATTTAACATGACAGGTGGTCGTTCAACTCGCGCTCAATTCGCAGATGATGTAGCGATAATTCAAGTAGAGAATTCTTTCGACGCTGCCACTATAAATATTCAATCCGATCTCGACGCCACCGGCGTCAAAAGAGAATCCTCTGAAGTCTGAGATTGACTGAGAGAGTCAAAATGAATCCTGCAAAGTCAGTTGTGGTCCCATTCACTAAGCGGAGAACAGTTTTCCGGGACACCCTATTCATAAACAGCAGTCCAATGCCTCAGGATTCGCACGTCCGCTACCTCGGAGTCTACTTAGACCGCACAATGACCTGGGAAGTTCATATTAAAAATTTAGTATCCAAAATACGACAAAGAATCAGCCAACTGAAGCCACTCCTAAGCGACATATCTCCCCTGAGCTTGCACACAAAACGACTTCTCTACCTCTCTCTCATTCGACCTATCTGGGAATACTCAGCTGGACTCTGGGGATCCGCTGCTGCCTGCCATATCAAAAAAATCCAGACAACTCAAAATAGAGTACTCCGAATAATAACTGGGGCTCCCTGGTTTGTCCGTAACGCTACTCTCCACCAAGACCTGGATATACCAACTGTTCAGCAAGTGATCCATACTTCTTATAAGAGACTGAATGACAATATGACAGATCACGAAAACACATTGGTAGCAAACATACCCCTGAATCCCCCACCACCACCTGAAGGAAGACGCCTGAAAAGGAAAATACCACAAGACTCCATTCTAGAATGAAGGACTTTTCGTTATAGCACTTACTTAAATATTTATTTTCTTCAATTGTTATAGCACTTACTTAAATATAATTATCTTCTTCAATTGTTATCATCTCATTTTATTAATTATTTATTGTAATCTATTTAACAAATTAATATCATATCAAATAGGCTTTGTCTACTATATTCATATAATTTGTCAAAACTGTAATGTCAACATTGACAATAAAAATGACATGTGGAAATTTAAGGAAATTTGCTCATACGATCATGCTGCATGGCTGGAACGTTAAACACCAAATTAAAATCTCAGATCACGGATCCACTCATGAAATTCGAGGATCAGCTGAAAAACAAAGAGCTTCCGAATTTGGCAAAACAAGAATAAAGCCCTTGATCAGTCGGATCAAAACATCAGTTTATTCCTCCACTCCAATCACTTGATTGCTGAACGTAGCTTTGGATTGGGAACTTCATCAAAAATGGAACAAACTCATAATAGAAAAGTTCCACGTCACCTGAGTTTAGGTGTGATCGTTAGCTTAAATGGAACTCCCGTTAGCTAAACAAGAAATGTATGTGGCTCTAAAATAATATCCTACCACGAGAAAATCCGTTTCTGCTTTCTTGCCTCCCACAGGAGAATCAATCTAGTTTTCAAATAATAATCATGACTAAGCCCTGATTGTAGTGGTGGTTTTTGGCACAGTACGAGAGAGTTTTTGAATGTTCCTTGCTGTTTGACCAGGTTACCTGTACAATAATTACTCTATTTCTATCACAAAAATCACTGTATTCCATTAGAACTAATTATTAATGGACTAAGAAATTACTCGTTTATTTTTCAGGTGAGTTCCCCTACAATATATCTATTGGTGAGCTACTTATATCCTATAAGGTAAGACTTGATATTGATAGACGTAAGCAAGGTTGGGTAACTATCTTGATATTTATGAACATGATTAATTTTATTAGATATTCGTTCGTAATATACTCGTAGTTCCTTTGTATTATTGCCAGTTAAGACAGAGGAAGCTGTGTAACCAATTGTAGAAAACAAAAACTGTTGTTTCTTTTAGAAGCCGAAGTCGTACTCCCATTTGGTGGATTGGTTCTGCGTTGGTTACATGCATAACTTTAGAATTAGTTAATCGATTTATAATAAACTTTTTAACAATTAGGAGAAATTATGTGAAATTTCTCTTGGATGTCAGATCAGTCATGGTTCGAAAATAATTGTCCACTGAGGTTTACATGACATTATATAAAACAGAAGGTTCGGTTTTTACTAGGGAATAATATTTTATTAAGAAATAAACAAAAACATATCACACCCATCAACAATATGATTCCATCAGCGAATCTGAAGTTATAATAATAAATTTTGAACTTGACTTAATTCCCAATATCGTATTGCACAATTAAATTACCCACGTGATCTGCTGGTAAAAGTAATGTCTATGTGGGTTACATAATTTACCAGGCTTTTCCCCGTGGGAAGCGGGATTTCTGAGTCCTTTTCATAATTTTTTCATTACATTTATGAGAATACTGTCGTGGCAAGAGCTTATTTCACACAATGTTGCATACTGCTAAAGAACCTTCGTAATAATGTGCCATTTGAATCATCGGTGGTGTAGACAGTTAGGTAGGTAACTCTTGAGCGAGAATTCCCTCAGCCGAGCGCACAAACACTATCAACCCATGAAAATGTCTGGTCCCCGCATAATCGCGATCCCTTCGCTCGCCGTCCCGAGTCCAAATTTTTGATTGATCGCTCGGTAAATCAACCGAGACAAGCGACCCGTCACCATTCACTCGCGTCTCGTCTCGTATTACCTGTTCATAACGCTCATGAGTGCCTCAAACAGTGTTCACATCTCTGGGGAGGTTATTTCCCACCTCAAGTGCGGGGTTTCTGGCCTCAAGTGCCACTCAAGTGCGAGGGACGTATCATCCCCGATCCACAGCCTTCGAGAGGGTTCCCTTGAATGAATTATAACTCGCGAGCCGTCCATTGTGATGCTTCTTAAGCCATAACGCGGTGGGCAGGAGGGGTTTTTCTTTCTTTTTTTTTACTGCTTCTTTCTCCGCGTAAGTTTCTAATGGGGTACCTTATTCATTATGACTTGGAAGAGGCTCCCCGTTGAGTGCTACTTTAGAGCGGAGAAAATCCGGCGTTTTCAACGTACTTTTTAACCGCAATGTAAAATAACATTAATAACTAGGTACCTGGTCTCCTCGTGCGATGCACAGGATGACTTGCATAGATCAAAAAGACAGATGTGCAATACATTCTCCTAGGTGGTCGTAACCGAATAGTCAAAGTGAATAACGTAACTTGAAACTCATGATCATGAATCATGATACCTGCCGAGTGTAAATAGGGACATATTAAAAAAAGTATATATATTTTATTTTTATTCCACACATTGTTAGACTATTCTAAACAATCTCTCTCGTCACGACTCGAATATACAGGGTGTCTTCAACCCCCCCTCCCTATTTAAATCTATAATAATCAACAAAAAGAATATATGTATATATTTGTTTTCCCAATCTCAATGTTTTCTTGTAAGGATCTCAATAATGACAAAGTTGCGCATTGCGCACGCTCGGAGCAGTGCGCAATATGCATCAACGTCTTTATTTTGAATGGGAACCAACATTTTTTATTGTAGAATTTAATTTTACGGGAAATTTCATGAACAAATGGTCACTTGATTTCTGAACGTCGTAATGGAGTTCATTTATTGATATTCGCAATACCAACTTGGGGAAATACCGAAAAACCTACATTTCTGTACGCTTTTTGCTTAGTGGAAATGTGTATTAAAAGTGCAATTCTGGTCAATTTTTCTGTGATTTTCCTAAGAAAATGGATAATTTTGAAAAGTTTTTGACCCATAGTTATATCCTAGATAGCCAACTTCTAATGGTCAGTTTTTATCTTAAATAGCATGGCTAGGGCCTCACCGCTGTTGGAAGCAAAAACGTCGTACAAATAAAATCTAAACTACAACAGGCTGTGACGTCGTTCCTGAAAGGAAACACCTATACTTCACTTCAATTATAACTACAGCCAAAAGTGAAAACTTCTCTTAACCACATCAAAATATTTTGGTTGCACGGTAGGTATTCCAAACTTCGCATACCCAGCGCATTGCTAATACATAATCGAATTCTGAGGCCTGTGAGGACTTTGGCATCCAGCTTTAGGTCTGTGCCAAAAAGATCACCAGCATGGTCGTTCAGAACAAGATGCTAGGAAGTACCGCCAACGGTACGGTCTATACTTATGGAATGATGACTTACATTGGGATGTTTCACTCTGTCATATGAGTTTTAACTATTGTTGATTTTGTAGTGAAGGGTGAAAAACACGATTTCTGACTAACACTAGCAAAGTCATTTATTACGAAATATAATAATGTTATTGCATTAGGTCAGTTTCACGTTTTGTATCCCGGTAACCGTTAAGTATTATTTAGTGTACATAATCACCGTTGTTACCGGAGAACTGCTTCCAACGAGCAGTGAACGATTTCTTGGGGGGGGGGGGGGTTAAAGAGGGAAGTGTGACAACGGAGTCGTATATGTGAAAATGAAAGGGAAAATTTTCCCTTACGTTACGCTTTGTGTGACGCAAGGGGGGGGGGGGGGGTGATAAAGACATGGAAATGTCAAAATCACTTGGGGCTTTTCCCCCAGCCGAGTAAATTATCTTGTAACTCATAGAAGTTATATTATAAGCACTGTTGTACTTTTGTTCATAACGTCCATTTTGAAGGCTTCACCATCATTTGACCATCAGCAGGTCGCGGCTGAGTGATAAACACGGTTTCGTCGAGAAAACGTGAAACACTTGTTCAAACAAGGCTTCATACCCCACTGTCAACAGGTGAGAAGATAAAATTCTAACGTTTTCCGATTTTCTACTATGTTGTGAACAATCAGTGACATAAAATCTCGATGTTTCGACTTGGAATTTTCCTGGCTAGATCGGGAAAATTGGCTGCTCTGCGACGTTATGATGATTGGCCCCCCATTTTCTTGGAAGCCTCGTGAGATTTTCTCTTGGCAAAAACTCATTCCCTCGCGGTCCTGATCACATCGCCCCCTTTTGGCTGAGAAGGCGGTCGGAACGAAAACATTTCATTAAAAGAAAGTAAAAAACGGCAATATACGTACGGAAGGAACGTTATGCTTTGAGGGGATAGGGAGAGGGGGTTAGCCTCAGTTATGGTAATGTCGGACTCGTATTTTGGTCGAAGGAAGCGGCGTTGGGTAAAAGGATTTAATCAAATTAGGATGGCGGCCGCCGGATGGGAATGGAGTCATATTGCCTCAGTCTGTGGGACAAGCCGCTGGGTCGCCTAAAACCACGATAAATCATCCGAATCAATTAGGGATCTGCATGCGTTCAAACATTACATGTCTTATAAATAGACGTACATTACACATGCACATACGGAGTATACTATTATCGTTAGGATGAGAGTGCATAGATTTGCCCAGAAGCACTTGTTCTCGTATTTATTTATCGATAATACGAGTATAGCCCTCATCAACATAAATATAAACAGAACTAGCTGGTTCACCCGTGCGTTGCACAGGTTGACATGAACATTATCAAATAGCCTGTGACCCGAGTTGAAGTAATTCTGATAGATTCGCCCACTCAGATCCCCAGTTGGTTCAGTGTCGTTCAAAACGCTTCAACATCCTCCCCCCTCCCCTTCCACTGGGTCAGATTTGAAAAATTTGAAAAAAGTAGTCTTTGACTTGAATTAGAGTAATACAAACATATTCGACAATCAAAGAGAGTTTGTTCAGTGATGACAAAGACACTCCATTCCCCCCTCTTCCCCTAAAACACCCCCTATGGGGCAGATTTGAAATTTTAAACCTTTTAAACCTTCTCTGGACTTCCACAAATAATTTAAGACCAAAATTAGCCAAATCGGTCAAGCCATTCTCGAGTTTTAACCACCGCTTCACAAATCAAACCATTCTCGCAATATTCGGATCACCTGCTATGAACCAAATCATAGAAACACCAGCTCAATGAAATCACCAGAAATTAGCAATGCAATCATGTTCACAGTATCAATTATTGAGAATGATCACCTGTGTGTAAACAATTATTCATATAACCATGCTCATAACTCAGCTTGTTGGCCACGCACTTCGCAGTAGTTAACATAATATGGTTGGATAAATCGAGAGCTTTCGAACGAATGGTCAACGAATTTTGTGGGATGAAAAACGACGAAGTACCATTTCCCTAGCGACGACTCGGTTGTTAGCGGAAATCATCAGAAAACCAACCGTAACGCTTTTAAAATGTCAAAACGAAATACCCGTACCACGATTACAGTGACACAATAAGTAATAGACGACATATCATAAAGTACCTCGCATCATCTTCTTATTCAAAGGTATGGTCCAGGTCGCACCTATACATTGGCCAATGAAAGAGGTAATTGGTTGGTGGAAGCGGGATCCAAAAGTGGCTTATCGAACGCGAACCAAGACAGAGGACCACAAAGTCAACTTTGGCTATGAAAGTTGGTGACTCTATCGTACCCAAAGCCTGTGGACAAATGTAACACTTGCCAAACGGTGTCTGATCACAGAACTCAATGTGCAGGGCTCTTTACCTAGAATATCAAAATGTATTGAATCTGGTTGGATATGTAGTTTAAAATCCAGTAAGGGGTCTAAACGACTGAGCCATACTTCAAACTTCAATTAATAAATAAGGTCTACCCGAATCAGTTGAAATTATAGTCCTCCTGCGTCGGGATATGGCGTTACGATTCACAGTCGTGTTACAATCGTACACCTTCCTCACAATCGAAAGCAGGATGGCTGACGTTTGCCTGCCACTTGATCCGTTCGTGTAAGAAGTCGAAATTATTGTTACCTTCCTAAATCATAATTTCCTCTTTCCTTTTTGTGTTTTGTGCTTGGTGTTCAATTTTTGACTGTCTGATGGTTGTCTGTCTAAAACTTTACTACATTTTATTTTGATGAAATTTTCAAGAATGGCTCAGTTCAGCTTCTGGAGAACTCCCTATGAATTGCCTTGCATTCGATGCATTGTGATTCGGCCGATTAATAACCGAATTGGAGTCCAAAAATTATTTTTATGAAAATAAATTATAATTATTATTTTGAGTTCAAGCCCTGCTGTATGTAGATGACCTGATTGTGTAGGCCACTAGCTCAAATGTAAAGGTAGTGGATAAATGCCACCCTAAAGAAGCTAAGCCTCTGGGAAAAGAAAAACGAAATGAAAGTCAACCCAAGCAAATCACAGATCCGGCTGTTTATTACATCCGCAAAACAACACTCAGGTGATTTGGTTTATATGAGGGAGCCAGTCTGACACGAACAAACCAACTGAATGGAAAGCTCACGTGGGCCAAACACATGGCTGCAATGGTTGAATGGGCAAGAGAACATCGCTCCTTCAAAGGTTGGCAGGGACGATGTTGGGGCAAACCAGGATGTCCTCACCCTTGCTTATAAGAACTTTGTGCGAACTATGGAATATGGTATTGAACTTACGGTTACCCTCTCGGACATGATAAACCAGATGCTTAAGTGGTCCAGAAAAATGCGCTGAGTCATCACCAGAGGGGCCTTTATTTCACTAATTGCAGCAATGCAGCTTCAGACTGGAATGAAACCTATCAGCGTGAGATGTGAGCAACTTGCTCTGTCACTGAATGAGATGCTAAAAAGAGGAACTGATCCACACTGTCTGAATTACCAACCGAGCTCCCAGCGTCTCATCATGCAGAAGTTTTTCACAAGGAAAGTCGTAGAGCTGGCGGTGGGGAATGGACTGGTGACAATTCGCCGCCAGCCTTTCCTGGATGCAGCCAGTGTCTAACGTCTTCGACTGGCGCAAGGCTATTTTGACCCTCCTGTAGCCGGTAAGTAAGGACGAAATACTGGCCCCTCTTCTGAAGGCCATGGCTCTCGAGACCCTCTCTGTGTGCTACCCCCAACCCAATGGCTCCACATCTACATGGTAGGCTCAACGGAAGGAGCAAATGCTTAATCCGGTGCAGGAGTATTCTGAGTTTATCAAGTCCCGGCCAGTAGGACGAACAGTGACCAGCATTGATGGAGAGATGACATTAGATGAACTGTTGACCAAAGAGAATAATTTTTTTGCCGTGCTGGTTGACATTGGGTCATCACATCACATTGCCAGACATAGTCGAGAAAAGTTGCAAAATGCCTTACAAGGGTGTCCTTGTTAGAGGACAGACCCTGGTATTCCAGTGGGTGCTATCGCATGTTGGCCGATCGGCATGCCAAACTGGGAGCCACAATAGTCCAGCCAAATGCGTCTTTCACTTATGGAGGCACATCGACTTCCCTGCAGGACAAAGCGGAGGGGAGGCACTGGTCCAGATTGGTCAACCCACATGTCAGACTCCACCATATCTGCCTAGACATATGTCATTTTGATCCCTATGGCCCATTCTGATGACTTTATCATTCCAACTCGCAACATGACAACTGGCCAAAATGTTTTTGCATATATGTCATTTACTCGCAACATGACACGGCTTTTTGCATAATCATTTAGATCGATTCAGGATTGCTGAGTGGCCCGAATGTCGGAAATGACACCTTCCTACTTGGCCACGTGTCCCACTTTAGAGGATAATACGATATATATGAAAATCATTTCATAAAAGCCGAGATGGAATCAACAGGCTACCCTATACAGGGACACCCCCCCCCCCCCCCACCATTTATTTTCTCTAATTATTGGAATAAAAAATCCGGACGAAATTTTATTCTTCACAATTTTTTTCGTAGATATCAAAACTACGAAATTGTGCATTGCGCAATTGACATCAACTTCGGTTTTTTTTTTTTTTTTTTTTTTTTTTTTTTTTTTTTTTTTTTTTTTTTTTTTTTTTTTTTCGTGAGAACCCCCATTTTTTATTGCAGAGTTGAATTCTTCGTGAAATTTCATTATGAAATGACCCATCACTCGATTTTATTAGTGCGCAAAAACGGGCGCGATTCTGCTGTAAAATTGCAAAAATTGTGAATTATTGAGTCTTTGAAGATATTTAATAGCCACAGGTAATACATGATTTTGGGGTATTTTTTCGTGCTGAATCATTTAATGGTGTTCATTTATTGATATTTGCTACACCAACTTGGGAAAACACCGAAATATCTACCAGAATTGCACTTTTATTACTCATATCCACACAGCACGAAGCGTAGTATTATGCAGTTTTTTCCAATTATATTAGTTAATTTTAAACTCCGACAATTAGAGAAAATAAAGGAGGAGAGGCTATCTCGTGAATCGCTATAAATTATACAGTAAGAGATCGCGTGGTCAACTTTCCGAATAGCACAGTGACGGGAGAAAAAAAATAATAATAACCATTGCGCATGCACTACTCTAAAATTAGTTGACGCAGGCGAAACTCCAAGACTACTTACGAGCCGATTTTGATGAATTTTCTAGGTATTGTACGTTGTACGGTCCTCGAACCTTCTTGCTTAGTTGACAGAGTGTTTAGTATGATTTCAGGCACATGTGCGTGGTACTAGCTTGGCTGGAAAGAATATCGCCTATACATGATTGTGAATAAGATCACGTGTAAACATAGCGAAAATCCCCTTATAACGATCGACCAGCTTGTATAATTTCAATGCAATTACATTTCCATGAAATTGAGTTTATTATAACTTTTTGTTTCTTACAGACGAACTAGTGAAGTGTAGTTTCGTGTGTAGGACTTTCGTACGTAGTTACCAATGTCTATGTATGTAGTATTTATATTATGATGTAATATTGTACGTAGACAGGAATTATGTATCAACTCTTATAATCTATCAACTAATCCATCCATTAAATTATGGAGATCAGTAATTGCCTTAAATTGTATTTCCTTTTCTTTCAGTTATATTCTTTTTGTAAGTATTAAATACTTTATATTTTGTTTTGTCACACAAATAATCTCTTGTTAATAAACGGCTTTGTTATTAATATTTAAAAAATCGCTCAAGTTTACTTGTTTTAGTTTATTCCATTAATCAATTATTTCATTAATTAAATATCCAGGTATAAGTACGAAGACGGAGTTTTATTTGGATAAGTATGGGTACCACAGACTCCATTTAATAATTATCTAAAAGCCAGTGGTCTCCTTAGCTTTCAAATACAGAAATAACAAATCTTCGTGTAATAATGTGTAACGGTTTTTATTAACTTTTGAAGCCTCTACTTTTTTATTGAAACACAAAAAGTCGAAGTGGGAAGTGAAAAATTAGGGAGTATAACTTACTTAGCAGTATACGGATATAGTGAAGAATGTGGTGTTTAAATGTAGGTATCGAAATGCACGAAAGAAACAAAGGAGAAAAATTACTTGCGATCCGCTTGGCAGCAATACGGAATAATACTGAAATCGTTGAGCTGTCCTTTCCCTTGAATGTTGTTGAAAGATGAAAGTTTCCATGAAGGAAAGTTGAGCTAATAAACCAATAAAAACCTGAAAGATACTCCAGTTAGTGAAAACAACTGGTTTTGCGTACACAAACAGGGTGGGATGAGGGGAAGTATTGTAAACTTGACCAAGGTCTTTTGTTGAGGCAAAAGTCATATTTCATTACTACCCCCCCCCCCCCCCCTCATGCTACCCCACCCGATACAACGACTGCGAGAGTTTCTGCCCCTTTCGACGCTCCCTCCCGCGCACTCCGGGACATCCCATCCTTGACAATAGGAAACGATTTCCGGCATTAAACGATGTTTCCAATCGATGTCGGGAGATCGATACTCCCGATCGTCGCCTTCTGCTTCGCTACTTTTCCGGTTAACTGTCGAAATAAAAAGGACGGTTCATTAACCCGGGAGAGGATTTCTTTAGGCGCCCAACGACTCCCACGCTGGTTGACTTCGTTAGCTACACGTGGACAAGAATGTGTGTAGTACGTAAGCTTCCGTACGACCAAGTTGTAATGAGGAGCTCGTTTATGAGATTACTTCAATTCACTTCCAGCATTGACTGTTTTCGAACTAAATCATTCGCGACAAAGTTGTGGAAACTCATTCAAAACGGAAGTTACTGAGAAAAAAACTTTATTTTCCCGAAAAATAAAGGTTACAACATTGTAACTCTGTTTTTTTCTCGTGGAAATAGACTTTTTTTCCCCACCAACTTCCGTATTATCTGTTATGGTTCACTCGAAAACTGCGACACCCGGCCGGTTTCCCCAGATACTTGCCTCTTTTCAGAAATTTCAATCAAAAGGCAATCATGTATGATGATGTGTGTGTGTGTGTGTGTGTCTAAAATGCTCCAGGTATAACCTCTGAGGCGTACCAGTTGGTAAATCGTCATTGACACAAACAATGTTGGTGGAATATGCTCAGCTCACAGGAACTAAGGTTGAAGGTGAACGCAGCTCCAGAAACACTCGTCTTGTAAACACCGCTGCTCTGATAGCTTACAGATACTCCATTTTACAGATTTTTTAGGTATTCCCTCTGAATATAAGCAAGGATTCGTAAATAAGAGGGACGCCTATTAGAATTGATGTAAGGGGGTGGGGGAGAACTAAGCCTGAGAATAAAAATAACTCATAAGACCGTTTCATATCATTCTAAAGCCAGGACTCATATCACCGTTGCGTGTATAATCAAACCCCCCCAAATAAAAAGAAAAGAATGAGCCGTTGCGTTGTTTGACACAATTGACAACACTTATGACTAGGGTTACCCTGTTTGGCATTAATGTTAAAAGTTCCTTCATTTTGCGAAAAACTGGAATTCTCCAGTTCTGAAAATTCGGAAATACTTTTACTCTCCCATAAATCGATCAATTTAAGGAAATCCGGTTGTTCATCGACGCAGTTTTTAGTTATCTACAATTTTTCTGTGGAACAAATATCGTTTTGAATTGGATTTATCAGAGAAATGTAGGAAAACGTTGAGAAACGTGGTTTTTGGAGATTCGGAATCAGAGTGCACTTCCCTATACGAGGAAGGCAAAACATAATTTTGTTCAGCTGAATCGGTCATGCGTTCCACTTTGGGATGGCAGCTTCAATTAACGGGAAGGGAGTCATCACGAATCTTCCCGCAGGACTATCCTGCTGAAATAAAATTTGGCAAAGGTTTTCTTCAGAACCGTTGACTGTGAAAAACAGAAACCTCTCAAATTCGATTACAGACTGCTTGATACCAACCGATGAAATAGAGATAGAAAAGTTTGGTGTAATTTCACTTAGAGAACTAGTAACGATATTCTCATTTCAGCTATTTAGCTATAAACAGTAAAGACCACTAACTCATGATTCTGATAGCAGCAGGTTTTCTGCTTTAGTGATGTAGTATATTCTCGGATGATGGTAGATGGGTTGGTACTTATCATGTTACCCAGTAAATTGGGAGGAGTCGGCCTCTGTAATGACGAGCTTAAGAGTGGATACTCTTCACGCATAGTAATGAGAGAGAGAGGTGGAGAGCGGATATTCTTATTTGGGAGGATCGCGGGACGGAGTTTGCGGAGCTCCATCGATCTGGCCCAGACCTCATTTTCATAAGACCGCCGGCCGCTAAAACAAATTTACCCCGTTCCAAGGCAACCTAGATTTCCTCCTCTTTTTCAAGGCCGCTCTTCATCATTACGAGGTTGGTAGGTATTGGAACACCTCAGGTTTTTACCTCATATAAATATATTATTTTAAATTTTACAAGGATTCAAGTTTTCTTTTTACTAGATTTGATTAAAAAAAAGTTAACAAAGTTACAAAAAGATGTTACTGTCTTGCAGCATTATTGTATGAGCGAATATTTAATTTGTCGTATTGTATTCATGTATTTATTGTTTTGAAATGTAAGCACCATGTGTGCAAAGAAATTGTTAGCCACCAATCGTATTGAAAAAACTGAATAATTCTAAACTTTTAAATAATATTCCGCTTTACAAACAAATTTTTGAATGTTTACCGTTTCGGTTTATTATTTCCAATAATAAGCCTATGTGATACGGACCGCTAGTGCCATCAGCAAGTCCAACATAGTGTGGGTTCCGAATCTCTGCAGCATACGTGCGAGTATGCGTGAGATAATTGTTGATTTAGCAAAAGGATAGGGTTTTACGAGTAGATTTAAATGAAATTGTTAAATACACTGAAAAAAAGAATGAACCATTCTGTCTGAAACACTCCGTGGAAATTTACATTTAAATATTTTTTATATCCAGAGAAAGGCTCTAAGTTCCGCGAACTGGATCACCATATTGAAACATTGTTGTGGTTTCGTTTTTTTTTTTTTTTTTTTTTTTTTTTTTTTCTTGGTGCTAGTAGAAAAAAGTTGTCGAAACAAGGATTCTTGTAGCTGGGGAGGTTCACTTATGGGATCTAGAAGTAATTTCGGTATCAACCAGCACGAGGCAAAGTTTGAGTTCATAACATCGTCAAGTCGAGGAAAAACGTTTTTTTCGTTCTGCTGTGTGGAGGCCTACAGCAATATTTGAACATTTTCGCCCCGAGTTCAGCTTTCACACATTATCGTGAAAAAAGAAGTCGAATAAGTATGGCGGGCCGTATGTGGAAGTCGGGGGTGCAATTTTGATGGATGAGCCCCCCCACCCACGGCCTTACCCTCACAACCCTCTATATCTTAACTTGAGAAATAAGGGAGGCAAAGCCACCCTCACCACCCCTCTCCTTCTCCACCGAGTTGGGAACTGTGCTTATGAATATTCCACCCTCCTTTTCAGAACACTATACGCATTTTCCTATTCTAAAGGAACTCTTATCCCCCTCCCCAGTTTGCCTTTCCCTTTTTTCACCGAGTTTCTCATCATTTCTCCTCTTTCTCCTCCCCACACCTCCCACTCATCTTCTGATGATTTTATGATGGATTGAGTCTGCCCTCCTCTTCTTTCACGCCGCGTTTATCGCTTCCCTCTCGCTTCACAGCTATCCTCATATCACTATCTCTCTCGGCTCGGTATCGTTATCTCATTTCCGCGGGCGGACACAACTCATCCCCCCCTCCTCACCACCCTGCTCATACCTTGCACTCATCGCCCCCCTCCTCATTGCCCCCTTGACAGACAAGTTTTGCCACTGATCAGTTTTGTAAATGGAAAAATTGAGTTCTCGTGACAGCGCTATCTCGATGCCTTTCTTCCTGTGTATATCTTGTTGATGTATTTCTATTTAATGCCCATCAATCATGAATTCCTTCTTATTCAATCGCATTATTTCTACTCCATTTACTTTTCCCTCGACTAGTATGACTCTGCCTCTTAATTTGACTCCTGTCATTATAAGAGCTCATGGCGACTACGATAGTATGACATCAGTGTTACAGTACTAAGCTGTGCTACTTTTCATAATCTATCTTGAATCCGATATCACAGTTGTTCAATTTGCCGTTCTCTATGGTTGATCATCAAAATCTGATAATCTATTCGTTCTGTGACGATGCCTTAGCTGATTCTCTATCGGCTAAGATCTTACAATTATGCGTTTAATGTATTCCCATAAACGGATGATATTTATATGAAATGTTTTTCGTTTATTATTTCCAATTACGAACCTTTTTAATTTACCCAAAAAAAGTACTCCCCTACACCGCGAAACTTGGGTCAAAACCATATATGAACCGAAGATGGTTCTAAAGCCTCTGCAACTATTTCGATCAATATTAAAGGGTAGAATTCGAAGGGCTGGCAAAGCGAGATCTCGCCGTATGCCATCCAGAGCTTTTTCCCGAAAGTATTGTACCAAAGTTTATGAAACTTGGCCCAAAAATCACATATGGGGTCTATTGGTAGACTAGAGATGGTTTGCGTTCCGAGATCGCGCCCTATGTGGTAGATAGTTGAACTACTCGTTGAGTCAACTTTTGGATGACAACCCCGCGAGGAAAAGTTACCATGAAGAGAAATTAACCTATCTCATGTGAATAGTGTGAAGCGAAAATCAATGCTACAAACTGGATGCCCCTCCCATTCACATTGGACGTGAAAATTTTGACGCATGTTAAGTTTTTCCTTAATTACAAAGTTGTTTACCTGGGTGACGTCTGTAAATCTGTTCGGAAAGCCGAGTTGTCGATGGAAGATTAAGTCTAGAGGACTGTAATATAACCTAAAAACATCCCTGGAACTTGCTCGTCAATTTGCGCCCACCCGCATGGTAGTCGGAGCCGTTAGGTCATTTAGAGCTTAAATACAAACAAACGAACTAACGTTTTCTTTTATAATATTAAAAACACTGTCAATTGCTCAATGGTTTACTATTTCTGTGTTAGATAGTCCTTCTACGCAGATCATTGGTCTATGATTTATTATAAAACCCCGTATGTAAAATATGATCAGAACGTGGCACATAATGACTCCAAGAAGTGCTGACATTTTTGCAGTTCCAAGACGACCCCAAAATTTTTCGCTTCACAGTAAAAGCATTTAAAAAAGGTCGACAGGTAAGGAAAGAATATAGGTTCAGAGGGCCCTCAGCTGATCAGTGCGCCTCCGTATCTCATGATTGTTACCGAGGAGTCTTGGAGAAGCTCCATCTAAATAACAACTCCGTGGGTCGAATAGAAAATTTAGCCTCGGAGGCTCCGAAGCTTATCTGAGTCCCTTCATACTTTGTAATTGTAGTCCAGATCTCCAAAAGGACCTACTTTTCAGGTATAAATTGAAAATTGAAAATAATAAACCAATTGGGGTATGGATGTCGCAAGAATCTCAGTGAGCATGCAAATCGCACGTGTGTCATCTATTTCAAATAGGAGATGTTCATTCATATTCATATATGAAAATATCGGGCCTGAAATGCTAGCTTTAGATACTTCATCGCCCCTTACTATAAGATATGATAATGAAAAAGTTTGCTAGCCGTACATTCTTCAAAACAAGGTCATGCAAGGTCTATTTTGCTATAAGCTCGGTGAATTGAATAAATGGTCCTATTGCAGAGAATGAATAGAATTGAATTACTGTTATTAATGATTTTTAGAAGTTTGGAAATTAGTCTATTCAAATTGGAGAAGGAATCGATTCAGAGCTATTTCGATATCGGTTGCCCCGTCACTAACCCAGGGTCTTGAGTGAATTCTATTATCGAGTGGGAGAGGGTTTAAAACGAAGTAGAGAGATAATGAAGGTAGAAGATAATTTATTTCGAAGAGTAGATTACGAAGATAGAGAGAAAGAGGAAGAGCTTGAAAGAGAAAAGCCGAGGGCGGAGCTTCCGAAGTGAGAAATAAGGAAGAAGGTGGGTAATTAACAACTCCACCCACTGCGGGGAGGCGCCGGCCGGTTTAATTACGAGAGCTGCGCAATAGCTTTCCAGAAAGTGACGGTGGTTGGGGGGTACGAGCGAAAATATAATCGAAAAAAGAGAAAATAAAAGAGAATAAAAAGAAAAAAAGGAAAAAGGGAAAATGAAAGGACAGAATGAGACGCGAAGGGGTGGGGGAAATTAGAAGGAAAAACTCGTGAAGCAAAATGGAGGCTCTCGGCCAAGTACTTCTTTTATTGCTTTGGAAATGAGTTTTTTCTCTTTCTGTCTTCTAAATGAAAATTGCTTCGGGGAATCGAAAAAAAGTCTGGAGTTGGGGGGTGGGGGGAAGGATCCATTGGGTAGCGTAGGGAGCCTGAAAGCAGTGGTAGAGTGGAAAGGGGAGGGGGATTCCGCCCCTGGAAGGTCCCTAATTATGGAAAAAGAGAAATAAAAACCGTTGAAGGTTTTCCGCAGAATGTATTTCACTTCTTAAACAATATATGGATGATGTGTTTGTGCTGTCGTTAAATGGGAATGGCTGAAATTGGTTGATTTCACGATACAGCATAACAAATTTGTATTACGTACATAGGAATACTCAATTTGATTTACTCAGTATTGTATTCTCACAAATTGTATTCTTTTACTTGAATCTATTTTGTTCATCTTCATAGAAAGTCAACATCAATTCTTCTTGGAGAGATTTAATCCATGTGCATCATTTCTGAATACCGATTCTACTCTGAAACGAAGTTACTCCTAAATTGGCTAAATTGGCTTGGATTTCAAGGCTTTCAATGGCTTGGATTTCATTTATCTATTCTATTCGTTCAAGGGAAGATGTCTACATTACATGTTTTCTAAACATTACAAGGACGAAAACTTACAGCCATGAATGTGAAATCCGGTGATGCAGTATTTAGTAGGTAGGAGTGAGATGAAAAGAGGTTAAGGAAAGAGCAGTTAAGGACACTGGCGGTGATACCGTGAATCAATCCTGCCGGTGTGCCCAACTCGAGTAACTCCATGGCACTTTTCCTGCAACACACCCCACACCATGACTCAGTCGAGTCGACGTTGATGTTATTTGTCGCCACCCTTTTCAGCTCGGATTTCGCCTGCAACAGGTCATTTATTTATCTTAGCTCGACAGGAGTGCTGTATAATTCACACTCTGCTTACCTTGATTACCTTGATCTCCAAGATTCCTGACCTCCAAGACCATCCTTTAATAGATCCATCGGGCTTGATTGCACCGATATCCGGTTTTTTTCCGTTTCCACATCCCATTAGTTGGATAACAATGGATTACAATCCTGCAGCCTTGGAATGGAATGGACAAGGGATAACAGTCCTACAGCCTTGGAAGCCGCATCATGATGTAGAATGCGGTTACCATGAATGTGCATGGTAGAGATGGATATCGTTATCAGAAAATCCATTTTTCGAATCAATACGGAATCGGACTTTTTAAAATCATACTTACAAATCGGAAAAATAAAGTTGTATCTTCTTAAAATATAATTTAAAATTACATCTTGAAATTACCGTTTCATACTGTTTAAAATCGCTCAAGCTTTTCTAGATTTTTCAAGCCTGGTCAACCCAAACCACCTTATTGTATTGAATGTATGAAATAATGATGCTTAAAATTTAGATTTGAAATCGATTGGAAAAACAAAATATATGTTCACAGTTAAACAAAATTGTAGGTATGTAAGAAAACTAACATTTTATTTCATTCAATAGGCAGATTCAATAGGTGCTCTATGTAGTTATAAATTAGCCTAGTTTTCTCGCTCGCTTCGCTCGCTAGGTATGGCTGTATAGATCCGATGGTCTTTACGGTTGAGTGGGACATGTAGGTTGAATGGAAACGGTGGATCACTAAGGGTGATTTGAAATGTGTAGCGATATAATATATCCTTACACTGGATGGACTATTAATATCTCATCCATATATTATAAGGATGAGATATTAATAGTCCATCCCGAGTTCGCAGGGAAAACCCCGTTGAAATCCGACGTCTGTAGGGGATGTTGTTCGCTTCGCTCGCTAGGGGTGGGTTTTCTCGCTCGCTCGGTGTGGGATGTATTGATGCAACTGGATATAGTCCCCATACCATCGAAACGTACAGCCCATGGTTCAAGTGGGGGTGGAAAATGTGAAAATTGCTTATAATCCCTCCTATATTCAATCCCAAGGGAATGGCAAAAGAAATAATAATAAAATAAATCAAAACGAAAATAATAAATTGCTGTGTTATAATTTATTGCGTTTTCTATGTGAGGAACCCCCCCCCCCCCCCCCCCCCCCCCCCCCCAACTTGGCAGACGTTTTTTTCTGTTGAAAATTACTGTCAAACGCAGCACCTTATGTGGAACTACGAAAAGTTTAATTTCAAGAACATTTCAGTACTAACAATACTGTCGGATGTTAAATGTTTGTACGTATTTGTTTTCCCAGTCTATTTTTCTAAAGGTAGGCATTATTTTATCTGCTTAAAAGGCGTATCCTTTTTACCGTCTTTGAGACCTTCCCCGATCAAGAAGTTCGAAGGCAAAGTTTAGACCTACATAAGTTTCAAGTTTCGACGAAATAGGAAGAGCGCCAACGTTTTCGTCTACATTTTCGTTCACTACAGCCGGAAAACACAATTTCATGTCTCGAAACTCGCATGGGCCCAAATTTGAACTTCAACGAACATTTTAGGACCAACCCGAGCAAAAACCGTGGACATTTACTGAGTCTAAGACGGAAAAAAACAGCGGGAACGAATTTTTTTCGTCATTTCCCCCATATTCCATTCCCCGGGAAAACAGCATCTGTCGGAAAATTTGACGGCACCATCGTGTTCTAACGTAACTTTCTCGCTGACATACGATTTAAAGACAGAAAGGCCTGTTTTGTAAAGTCTTATTGAACATCAAGGTTTATTATTGTTTGCACTCTGCCACATTATTGAAATATTCTATAAACATGAACGATCAGAACAGTTCGTTAATAATTTCTCGAAAGTGTAACTCATGAACGACACAACATCGGACGTTTGTTCGCCTCGTGGGATTAAAATCGATGTCCCCCACTTATTGCCCCAGAGGCGCGGCCCAGAAGTGATATCCATAATCGAAAAGAAGAAAAAAAAAACCGTGGAACCAATATCCATAAGACCAACTGTCGATGGGACTAATCACCTAGAGTAGGGGCGGAGGTGGGGGTGATCAGAGAGCGATTATACCATTTGATCGATGGCTTAACCTGCACATCTGCTACCTTCCCCGTCCCAAGAGCCCCGCTAACCACCCCCGGACTTATTTTTTTACGCCCTTTTTTCCCCTTAGCCTCTCCCCTTTCTCCTATGTATGTATAAATTATTCGTCTATCGATTGAGAAACTCGGTAAACTCGCTAGAAAGTTCAGCCCCTCCTTTTTCCAGATCGGCGTGAAACATCCCACGAAATTTGTTTCTCTTAACGTGCGTTTGTTGATGTTTACGAACATTATCGTTTCAAGATTTGTTTTCTCCAGCGTTTTTTCCCCTCTTCTCGCCAACACGCGACCGGGTGGAGTCGACACTTTTACCCGAAACGCTGGTTCCTCTGATGGACTCATAACTCAAACACAGAAGTGTTATTTGTTCGTCGCTGAACCGGAAGAAACAAATATCATTAGTCGCCACTAATAATTACAGAGCTGCCTTATTAAGCGTAAAACGGACAAGAATCAAGTCAATTAATAAAATAATAGTTGCTATTCTACCATACAGGGTGTTTCACCTAAGTGACTGACACCAGCCAGGGGCCTATTTCATAAAACAACAAGTGACAAGTTACAAGTCGATTTTAAGTACAAGTGTTAAAAAATGAGTGTGCAAACGTTTCATAAAAGTACAAGTGTAGACTTGTAATGCACTGTGAAAATGAACAAGTGTACAGGCGAATTCGGACAAGTTACAAGTGTTTCCCCATCTTTTTGTACAAGTCACTGTTCTACAGTTGTAAAAAATGACCGATTTTTAACCTACGTCCGTTCTCCTGTAAACTTGTAATTTTCTAGTATTGACAGTGTTGTGAGTTGACGATTTTTCGGTGCTTGAAATGTTTAATAATATGTGGGAATCATCTTCTGATGAGGAATACAGTCAACAAAGAAGAATTCAGCGTAAAAGACGCCAAAGAGTTTTCATTTCATAAATAAACATCTTCGTCGTATTTACAATAGGAACTTCAACTGGTTTACAAATAACATTCAGTACTATCAACATAACATCATTTTGCGAAAACATCAGGTTTATTCATTTATTTTATAATAGAATGTGGATTATGCATAATCAGGTACAAAGGACTCATATTAAAAAAATATTCAACTAAAATATATAAAACACATATTCAACATGAGATTTTTTTTTAAATTCCAGTCCCAGTTCGCCGTCTGTCCCAGTTCTTCGCAGCCTATTATCCACCTTCTTCTGCAAAGAGAAAGAATACAGATATTAATAACATTTTCCCCATCTGCTATTAACTCACTAATCAAGTGTTTCCATTTTCTGAATGAATAACTAAATCTACTATAGAAAAATCAGCTTTTATTTGCCATTTTTGGAGAGGGGGAGTCAAAATAGGTGGAGGTGGTGGTGGAAGTGGTCATTATTTTCCGTTTAGCGAATTCAAATTAGCGAAATTCAAAAGGCGGTGAAAAGGATTTAGGAATACTCTGAAGATGTTCGTAAAAGGATCGATGCCGGATGTTTTCTATCTTTTTCGTGATTCTGTGCTGCGATTCGCTATTCATTTTTCTAATTTTCTTGAAAGAATCAATTACCTATTGAAGTCGTACTTAGTTTTTTAATAAGTACATACTACAGACTGACCAACAGTGTAAGGAAGAGAAGACAAGAAACTTGAAACTCGAATCTGACTCGCACCTTTCAATCTCTATTAGATTCCGTGAGTTGTGGCTATTTTCTATCGTGCGTACATTAGGTACGTACCTACCAAGATCGATGAATTTGGTTTGGATTTAAAAAAACTAGGCGAAACATTCGTATTTGTGTACATAGTCAGGGGAGTTTAATTTCCATCACGATGGAGGGGAAGTAATAGAGAACGCCCGAAAAGCAAAATCGATCAAGAATACGTGAAATACAGTTTACTTACCATGGTATTTTTCTTCGTATTTTGCCAAAATACGTCCCGGGAGTAGAAAACATCCTTGGAGCCGGCACTAAGCCAAATGTACGCACTCTGGCATGTATTTCGCCCCATTTTTTCACCTTGTCAGCCTTAGTTGAACTGTCCGAAAAGACACCAAACAGCACGGACTTCTCATCCCTTACCGCCCGTAGTACCTACCTCGAGCTTCGCCTCTTTTTTTGTATTCATTATTCTTAAAACTAAAGGAAAACAAAATAACAACTTGCGTACACGAATGTGCGAATACGAGAATAAACAAGTGTGAGTGAGCTGTTCATTTCGTTTGTCCCCACACGCCATCTTTCTTTTCTGGCTACACTTGTAAACTTAGCTTCTACAAGTGTAACTTTTCTACACTTGTACTCTTGGTTTTGGTGAAACACTTGTTCTAGTTTACCGTGCATTACAAGTACCTGTACTTGTTAACTTGTAACTTGTTGTTTTATGAAATAGGCCCCAGGAGTCGATTCTTCAACTAATTTCCGAGAATAAGTGCCTCCTACACTTTTTTTTTTTTTTTTTTAGACGCTTCGTTTCCGAGTTATTTTACTTTTAAGAGTTTTTTTCTTCGTGTTTTCGACCTTACGCCACAAAAACGGCTCTAACTCCCCAATTTTTGGAGTTTTCTCAAATCTGAGGATACCGTTGGAAAGAAAGTTGAATTTCCTATCTCCCTGATGAAAACACAAATTTTTTGAATAGGCGAAACGGGTGAAAAATGAACTTAAAGATGAAAACTTGAAAAGTCTTGAAAATCTCCAATTTTCAACCGCTTGGGGTCGGTTTCTACGCATTTTTTCACGCTGAATCGAAATATAATAGTCGCAGATCTCTCCAACTCCTTTACGACCGAGTTTTACACTTTAACTAACAATTTTTACCCTTGAAAAACACATCAAATTGAGCAAAACCAATGAACTAAAAACTAGTTTGTTTAAGTGTAACATTCTGTTGTAACGGAGTTGGAGAGATGCGAGTGTTATCATTCGATTCATCGTGAAAATATTCGTAGAAACCAACTTCACACTTGTATTTAATTAGAGGGTCATTTTTCACAAAAACCCTCGATTTCATAGAAAAAAACCACATATTAAAACATACTTTTCCCCCTAATTAACAAAGTAAAATAAAAAAGATTATATTGTTGGAAAGCTGAGATTTTGGCGCAACGTTTAGGCTTACAGGCAAACATTCACACGCTTGATCACAGGGACCTATGAGCAGTTGAAAAAAGTGGAGATTTTCTAGATTTGACTCGTTTTCATCTTCAAGTTCATTTTTCACCCGTTTCGCCTATTCAAACATATATTTGTTTTCCATCAGGAAGATAGGAAATTTAACGCTCTTTCCAACGGTATCCTCAGATTTGAGAAAACTCCAAAAATGGGGGGTTAGGGCCGTTTTTGTGACGTAAGGTCGAAAACACGAAAAAACTCTTAAAAGTAAAATTACTTGGAAACCAAGCCTCTAAGCACTTTTTGTCGGATATTAGTTAAAGAATCGACTCCTAGCCGGTCTCAGTCACTTAGGTGTAACACGCTGTATAGTCCACCTTAACATAGTACGATGCAAATAATAACTCAGAGGTCTATTACTTCTGTACCGGGTAGCTCTTCTGTACTGATCACTAGTCTGTATTCGTCACGCATCACACTTGTATGGACACTTATGTGTTACTGAGGTATTTAGATCGAGTCGCAGGGGTTACTCCTGCGCTGTTAGTAATAAGGCATAACTAGAACGGAGGTTATCTCTCAAATCCTGGGTACCCCGGCCCCAGCTGTGACTGCTAGGGCCGTTGAAAAATCAAGGCTCACGTGAAAACAATTGACAGGGGCTTTGAGTGATGCTAACGTCGTACTTACTGCAAATAAAACCACGAGCGTTGCCATCCTCCCATTAGTTTTGCGTCCCGCTAATTACAAAATGTTCATCTTGAGAAGTTAAAACTGTGTTTCAGTCACGTTTCGTAGATCTGCCTCGAGTAAACCTCCCGGGGCTGCTGCCACTAGTATTACCTCTGTTTCTAGATACCGGGCCTAAAAACAACTAATTAGATCACGCCAAATGAGCAAATGTTCGGCATACTCCTGCGTTCCTAAGTCGCTTTGCAATTCACGTGCGTCTTGACAATTTTTCTAATAATTAAACCCTCAGTGAACACTGAGTTCTTAAATTGCATCCCTTGGAGTTGATTGAAAGTAATACCAAGTACTGGCACATCTCCGTCTGATTTATAAGCCGCATTTCATAAAGTTCCGCAGCGGACGGGTGGTTTCAATAATTTCGTCCGAAGTATGTAAATAGAGGTAACCGGGGGTCCAGGGGGCTTGCCCCCTGGCGAGGCGCGGAGCGCCAAGTTTTTTTTTTTTTTTTTTTTTTTTTTTTTCAAAAAATGACATAGGAGACCGTCACGAAATACTGTCACGCTGGAGCTATTTCCTTTGTTATTCAATCTATGACGCTAAAATTTGGAATGGGGAACCATTGGGATGCCTAGAACCGAATGATTAGGTCTGGAACCTCCCAGATCAGCTGAGTGAGATCCGGAGCTCATTTATTTTGCTATTCGACCTATTACGCTGAAATTTGAAGTGGAGGCCTCTTGGAACATGTAAAAATTAATTATAGAGCCTGAAGCCCCCTACATCAACTGAGTGAGCTCCGGAGCTAATGTTTTCGCTATTCAACGCTAAAATTTGAAATGGAGAACCCTTGGGATGTCTAGAATAGAATCATGAATTCTAGGGCTCTTCAGATCAGCTGAGTGAGATCCGGAGCTAATTTACTTACAATTAAACATACGAAGCTAAAATTTGGAATAGAGAAGCCTTGAGACATCTGGAAACGAATCAAGAGAGCCTCCCAGATCAGCTGAGTGAGATCCGGAGCTAAGTTCTTTGCTATTCAATCTTTGATGCTGTAATTTTAAATGGATACCCCTTCTGACATTTAGAAACGAATCATAAGGTCTGAAGGTCTGATGCCCTTAGAGCAACTGAGTGAGCTCCGGAACTGATTTATTTTCTATTCAACCTATTAATAGCACATTTTTACGTAGAAAACGTAAAAACGTATTCTTCGCTCATCACACTCTATTCTTTAGGCGCATGGTGGTAAGTTTTTTCCCACCTTTTTTCTTCATCTCTCTTTTCTATTCTGATAATCAGTCCGCATTTCATGAACCAAAACGTAAACGTAAACCATCAAATTTTGAAGTGGGTTATTTCTTATGTGGTTTTTTTTTTTTTTTTTTTTTAATTTAATCATCTATAACTAGTCTAGTGAAGAGAAGGTAGCTATTTTATTTTATATCACTAATTTTCATAAGCTGGGTGGTTACTTAAATGACGGTATACTTAAATTCTGATATAGGTACTTAGATATCAGCTCTTGCTATATACTAATGGACTAATAAAGTGTAGATGTTTTATTTTATTTGATTAATTTCTCCTTGGTAGGCGCCTAAACCTGTGCAGTTTTTTCTTATGGAGATGGGCAAAAGTTCCGTGTATACAAAAACTGTACTTCGCCAGAGTTTCAAATGTGTCTGAAATTAAATGGGTATTAGATAGGTACTTTAGATTAGTATAATATCGAGTAGGTAGTGTCTGCTACTTCGGATCGATTCCCTCATTTTCAGGTATCCCGTGGTATATTAGGTAGGTACACTAGATTAGTATGTCAAATAGTATCTTCTCGTTCGGGTCGTCTCCCGTAGTTACATGTATCCCGTGATATTGACACTGTTCGACCTAACTTACTTCCGCCAATCCCTGCACATACGTTTCCTCTTTACTTCCGGTTTAACAACCCAAGTTACGATCTCCGAGTTGAAAGTACGGGTAGTTATTCCGCTGGTTCAGCTCGGATCTTCTCTCGAATTTACGGAAGACGAGTTGCGGGGATGTTCCCACGTGGGGCGATCGATGTTGGAAGCGAAGTGACCTCCTCACTGCTCACCAAGTAGGAGGAGTTAATTACTGCCCCCCATCAAGGCTCCGCCTTCTTCAACTTTTCTCTCTCTTCTTTTTTTCTTTCTCTCTCTATCTCTCTTGTATCCCCGGCTACATCCTAACGATTTTCTCTTTACCCATCCCTGTGAGAAAGCTTCCCGGATACAGGATGTTGGAGTAGTTATAAACCCCAACAGTTGATACACGTATAAAATAGGAAGTTATTTAGGAGCTAACCTGTACAATCCCGGAAAATGTCATAAAAATCGGTCCATTCGCCTCGGAGTTTAGTCTGTGTCAACCAATTATAGTTTTTGGCAGTGGCGTGGTTTGAGGAGGGACAGGGTCGGCAGAGCCTCTCCATGAATTACAGAGGACGCAAAAGTTCGTGGTATGGATACAATAAAAATTGATAATTTTACGCTTCTAACTTCAGTACCTACCTAAAACCTTCAATTGGAGAATGTGATTAGTAAAACACAATTACTACTATATTATTATACCGATCCGGTTGCATTGCAACTTTAGATGCTCTTGGAAATGAAGAAATTCTTATTAGGTTCGTTTGTGAAAGGGCAAAATGAAGTGGATATTTCAGAGCCCCTCAGAGAGGAGTAAAACCACCCAGTCAACGAAACGGAAATGTGGATACTGCAAACTGAAATCAAGTCGTTTCCCGCTACCTTCGGGGGCTAGCCCAAAAGCGATTTTTCCCTAGAAAAATATCCATTGTTCAGTATCCACCGAATTCCCCTACGAACTTCCCCTACTTTCCACTGCCTACTTGATCGAGCTTGGTTGTTACCCGAATTCTTTTATTAATTTTTGATTATTGGTATATCGTATGTATTAGGGGAGAGTCGGGTAAGAGTGCGCACTTAAGTTTAGATTTTTTATAAGTCAGTGTATTTTGGTAATAGAAAAACAAGAGATACATCATAAGACTCCTTAACTAATTGTTGACCACTAGAAAATATTTAATACTCAAAAGTTGACTTAAGGTTACATATATTTTAATTTTTAAAAAAAATTACACATGCGCAGTCTTAGCCGCCCTGGAGGGTGAGAGTGCGCATTAGGTCGGCCAAGAGTGCGCATTTAGTAGAACAGATATAAAATAGACTCACTGTGTTGCGTAGAGACAATCAACTGTTTTCTTTATGTCTTTGCTATGGCACATAAACTAAAAAAACGTCGCGGAAAATTGCTCACGAAAATATTTTGATGATTTCCACTTACAACCGAGTCGTTGCTAGGGAAATGGTACTTCGTCGTTTTTCATCCCACGATTTATCCAACCATAATACGTTAACTAATGCGAAGTGGGTGGCCAACAAGCTGAGTTATGAGCATGGTTATATAAATAATTATTGTTTACACACAGGTGATCATTCTCAATAATTGATTTTGTGAACATGATTGCAACCGCTTGTTAATTTCTGATGATTTCATTGAGCTGGTGTTTCGATGATTTGATTCATAGCAGGTGATCCAAATATTGCGAGAACGGTTTGATTTGTGAAGCGGTGGCTAAATCATTTTAATAGGTAATTTCTATACTTTACACTCTAGGAAGCTGTAATTTCGTATGTAGCCTCTTTAGGACATTTACTTGACGATGCCCAGGGTCCGGATCAGATGAGTGGCCCTTAGAGCTTGCATACGAGTCTGCAAGGGGGTAGGTGATGTAGCCTGGCTCGAATTCAATAAAGTACCCACGGGTGTCGGAACAATGAGTCAACACGATCGCGAATTCAATTAAGTACCCACGGGTGGGCGGTTTCTCTTATGGCCCATTTAATTGATCTGTACGCCCCGCCGTGCAATGCACGGGTGAGATCTGCCTAGTAATAAATACAATAAGAAAACACACATGAAAATGTCTCAATGTGTGTCAGTTTTTCGCGTGTATTCCCCCATAGTTCAATCTGAAATATAGACCGATAGACCTTAGATCAAATGTAAAAGATAGGCAGATGAAACCCTAATACAATAATTCAATGGTGCAAAGAAAACCAAGAGATCCTAATGAAGGCGGGTAAGACTTCGCACGAAAAATGTTGCGCACTCTTGGCCTCCCTCACTATGCGCAATCTTACCCTCCATTACTTATAAAAACATAACCCCACAATATTTTGACCCTACATTGTCCATTCACAGCCTACGCCATGTCGGCGTGTTTGTAATAAAATACTCTTTTCAGTGATATAAAGTTCAACACTTTTGATTAATAACTATAAACAGTATCAACTAAGTATTACAGTGAAAATATTATAGTAGAAGCAGACCAAACACATTCTTACCTGTAAAACAGCAATGAGTTGTCGGACTAAGACGAAAATGGAGGGAAACGTGCACTTTCAAGGCCAAACTAAAACATCACTTCTGCCAGCGAATCATTGCTGCCAACATCGAAAAAAAGCTGTGCGCAGTCTTAGTCGCCCGCGCACTCTTACCCGACTATCCCCTATACCATTTACGATTTGTACACGAATTGTCGTTCTCGGTTTCATGCCCCGTTTTTTATTCCGCGTACTTATATAATACAATTGTGTGAAATTGTCCAGATCAACAAGTAACAATAGTGGATAAACCTGTAAGGGAGAAACAACCACATACCTAAATATATTATTTTGCAGGTAGTAAGTCTAGTATAATAGTATTATAAGCCTCGTGCTCCTCAGTTCATCCTTAGGTATTCGTATCTGTCGTAGTTTTCAACGTTCTGATTATTAAATAATTGGATAATATTTTTTCTGAATAGTATTAGGTATGCTTTAATAATCCATAGGTAGGTTTGTGAGTGTGAAAGCGTACGTGATTTAAAATCATTACGAAAAACCATTGAACATCTACTTATATATGAACGTTTGACAGTTTGTTATACAGTCTTCGTTTGTTCAACAATTAATGCTAAAACTATAAAATAAAATGAAATCCTTGACTGTTGCCCCTCCATGAGAAATGACTTAGCTACGCCACTGGTTTTTGCACATACGCAATATTTATTACTCAACCATCTTAGTTGTATTATTTTATTTTGAGGTTTTTTATCCGCTTTAGGGGCTAAACAGTGGCCATCACTGTCCCCCTCATTTTTCCCCCTTCGATTTGCCAGTGGAGTCCGTGATGGCACTCCCTTTGGAGACAGAGGGCAGCATGGCCCCCCTTAGAATCGTGCCACTTGCAGTGTCCCTTAGGATACCTTGTTCAATGCCGCTTATGACCCTTCTGGTTGAGGAGCGGCTTAAACCATTAAATAAAAGAAATATTACTCAACCAGGTAAATAGATAGATTGATGAATATAGTTTATTTTGTAAAAAAAAAAAGAAATACATTATACAATACAATCAATAAATTTACATATAAACTGTATACGGCATGGTTAAATAACCGTCTGCCGGAGGGTTTCGCTCTCTTTGAGTGACAAAGAACAGAAGTAAGAAAAAAAGTATATCTAGACTTAATTACCAATGGAAAAAGTGAATAATTAAATAAACTGTATGTCTGGAAGAAAGGACTAAGCAGAATCATTGCTCACCAGTTGAACTGGCTTACCAGAAATTTCCGATAACGCCATGCCAACCTACAGTTCTCTACCAACCTGGACCAATCAGGTCCATTCAAAATGTGGTGTGCTTCATCTCTCGGCGATAATCTACGGTTGAACGCCATCACACGGAATTCTGACAGGATCGGGCAGCTGCACAAGAAATGAAAAGTATCCTCTTTCTCATGGTGGTTGCACAAAGAGCTATGGGGCTGTAAGGCTTAGCATTTAGTGGTAGGAGTTCTGTGCGCACCTTAAATAGCCACCTCAAGGCACTCAGGGGAATCTGTGAAGATTGCCGGACCAGGCTTGCACATTTAACATCTGGATCAAGTTCACGATAGTGAGTGAATGTATTGGGCCCTCTACTTGAGCTGGGATCTTCTTTGGATTTTGAATCCATGCAGCATGAGACTCGCATCACTATTCAAAGCCACAGCATCCAGCAAGGGTAGGTTATAGCTTCCACAATGCTCAAGTGCCAAGATGCTCCAACTCTCGGCACAGTATATCCCAGCATCGATTATCTCTCTCGCGAGAATCTTTGGCAACCGACTCTCAGACATCTTGGCCACATTTATAATATATTGGAGATGCAAGTCAAGGTTGTATGCGGATATCGTGTCGAGTTCGGTTTCCAGGAGCAACAGGTAAGAAGGCGCTTATTGAGGGAGATGGAAAATCCTCTTCAAAAATAGCAATAATGCCCTCTCAACCACCAGATATTTCTAGAATCCCCAAACCTGTGCAGCATAGGTGACGATCGCTCGAACCATTGCGTTAAAAATCTGCAACTTTACTTCAAGTGGGACCACCTGGCTGGCAAATGCATTTCCCCAATTGTAATTCATTGACGTCTTGGCAGCGGCTTCTTCTCTTACTCAACCAGTCTTAATATCAAAATTCATGGTGCAGCACCCCGACCATCAAGTATACCCAACTACTTTTCCCACCTGAGCTGGAACGAAATCGGACCAATAGATAATGAGGAATCGACCTTACAAAAAGTTCATGTTTGCAAATGAACACACTCTACTATTCATCCGATGACTGTGAAATTTATATGTGAACAACTAGGATCTAACCCACAAAATCCATGGAAATTTAATTAAAAACGGTCGATTAGTCTCGGAGTGGAGTTTTGGCTGAGTCAACCAATTAGCGAATCTTCGTAGAAAATAAAGCTATTGCATTTTTGGAAAATTTCTTCATTGAAATCCGTTTTGAGGCATTCTCAAACGAATCCTAGAGTTTAAAGCTTTTTCATATATATATATATATTTTTATTTTATGTGTGTGTCATTCCAGAAGATAACTCTCCTTAGAATTAGGATAAATATTCCGTTCTTGCGCCGAAAAATCAAGCACTACAAACTAAAGGGTGAGTTCGTTGGCCAGAATTTTTGAGCACATAAAATTGGTCAAATTTCAAAAAATGTGCTCAGAAAATCACTAAAAATGGCTAAAAACGGCTAAAAATTGTTAAATTTACATTTTTTAGCAGAATATTACTCAAATAAAGTATATTAACTAAAAAATATAACATTTAAAAAATTATGCGCTAAATGCTGAAAAATGTACTTAAATTTCATTAAAATTTGATAAAAAATCTATAAAAACTGCTAAAAAGCTAAAAATCCAAAACCTCTTTTTGAATAGCAGATTATTATTTAGAATACTTTTTTGCCATAAAATTAATAGTTAGCAATTTCCTTGCATCCAAAAAGCTTAATTTCAAGGCAATTTAACCTTATACAATACGATAATTTACGAAATTCGCTCATACGATCATGATGTATGACTGAAACTTTTAGTTTTGAGCATGCGCAATAGTCATTACGTAACCAATCGTGATACAATTCATAGGGCATATTTTGGGAACATATACCCACCCTCCGAGTTTGAACGAAATTGGACCTATAGATGATGGAAGTTGACCTATGAGAAATTCACGTTTGCGCTTGCACACACGCCACTATTGATCCGACAGTAATGAGATTCATAGGGGAACATCTAGGAGCTCACCCGCACAATCAGTGAACGTTTCATCATAATCGGACTAAACTTTACAATAGTTCTGAGAGTCACTAGAGTTAGCACAAATAGATTCTTTTCTTAAATTGATCAGCAAAGCTCTAAAATGCAAATAACAAGTGGAAATTTCAATTTTGGAGAGTAAAAATTTCTTCGACATCTTGCACGAACACATTATTCTTTCCTATATTCGGTAGTGAGGAAGTGAAATACCCTGTCTTTAATGATTTAAGGGATTACTAGGTGGGGAGGTATTCCTATACTTATGGAATCATTTTTATCGAACAAAATTTTTTAATCAAGGTGATTATGAAAAAAAAAAAAAAAATTCCTTACAGCTACTATTTGAACAATTTTAAGTGCAGAAACAGCTGCCTTCCAAACTGTTTTGTTTCACAAACTGCTCATGTAGAAACAGCAATCTACTCACCTCACTAATCTGTTCGGACCCTTGAGCTGCTAATGGAGTGACTTGGCATCGTCATCACTCGGTCTCGTTCCAGATATGTGATAGGCAATAGGTATGTTTGCGACATACTGGATGGTGGGGCTCACGCAGAAATAGCCATCTACTTTACCCTCTAAACTGTTGTGTTTCCCAAATAACACACGCATAAACAGGAATCTACTTAGTTCACCAAACTGTATGGATCTTTGAGCTGCTACTGAAGTGAGCTGTTGTCGTAATTACTCTGTTCCGTTCCAAATGTGTGGTAAGCAATAGGTATGTTGGGTGTTATACTAAAGGGTGTGGCACACTCAGAAATAGCCATCTAATCACCCTCACTAAGCAGTTTGGTTCCCTGAGCTGCTACTAGAGAGGGTTGGCGTCGTCATTACTCTTTCCCGTGCCAAATATCTGATAAGCAATGGTTATGTTGGTTGTGATATTGAAGAGTGTGAGTGGTGCACAAGTGCACATGCTGATACAGCCTACCACTTCACCATCTAAACTGTGTTTTTTTTTTTGTTTTTTTTTTTTTTTTTTCCACAAACTGCACACGCTGAAACAGCTATCTACTCACCTCACTATGCTGTTCGGTCCCCTGACTGCTACTTGAGTGAAGTGGCGCCCTCATTACTAATAACAGTTGTCAGCTGAGCGGCTCCTAAGTCAATTTCTAGGCTATTCACTCTATGATGCTGTAATGTAGTGATTGGCCTTTTTAGGAATTTACCTGACGATTCATTGGGCCCATATCCGCTGAGCGACCCATTAAGCCAATTCCCATGCTCTTCACTCTATGAAGCTATAATTTGGTATGTAGCCTCCTTAGGAATTTTACTTGATGTTGCAGTTGGCCCAAATCACTGATCGGCTCCAGCTAATTCGAGTTTATTATCATGGCATTGATGGAGTGCTTATCCATCATGTTATAAACTGGAGACACGGGATATGGTTCAAATTTCAGTACCCATCGTCCATCTACGAAAGTAACAATTGATTACAGTGTTTATTTGTGTATCTAATCTGTGCAAATAAATTATTGATTCTGAAATGTTGTGTATGAAGCACACTAGTTTGAAAATATGAATTAAGAAGCTAAAATATATATCCATGCGACGATATTTTTTTCTTTCGTTTTTTGGGAGAAACGTCAGTTTATGATTTTGTAATCAGTAGCCGAGTCTATTTCATTAAGACTGAATAAGAATCGAATATTAAACTTGACTTGTCAAAGACTAAGACAAAGGGCAAATTGCTAGAACTTCAACACAAAAATAGATTCTCAACACGGGAGCTAATCATAACTGGTGGAACATAGTAAAAATCGCAGCATCAACGACGACGGTCGAATCAGGTGATATAGGTCTTATGAATTTCTCACTTCTCGAAATCGAGTTTATTATAACTTTTGTCACCTATAGTTGGACTTTTGAAGTGTGGGTAGGTTATTTATCTTGTCACATTAATTTTCAGTTGGCGGTTGTTTAAGTCAATCTCTATATACTTAAATTCCAGTGTACTATAGTGCTTACATGTATCCTCTGTTGTTTTATTTCATTTAAATAATTTTTCCTCAAAAGGTGTCTACACCTATATGCAATTATATTTAGATAATGTACTCGGTTTAATAATTAGTACCGGGACTCTTGCTTCGCTCAGTTAAGACAAAACATATGTTAGATAAGTTAGCTAAGTGAATCACAAAAGTTTATTTGTAAAATAATGAAAACTACAATGTGTAATATATAATACATACATGCATCTACCGTCTTCCTAATACACAGCCTTAACGCTGCAGGTTAACTGTAAATTTAAGGCGTTAACTTTGTACTGCTAAATGATTATAGCGGCATTTGTGGAAACGTTTCATGCTAACAGTATCTTCTGCTAATGTCAAGAAAAACCCGCACTAAAATAAAAACAACCTGAATATATTAACCAACGCGTCTCGCAAGTGATTTCGCCCCTTGACCCCGCTAGGAGGACCTCAGACCCTCTTTTGCTTTCACCTCGAGCCTCGGCTAACATTGGAGGAACGTGGAACACGCTCCATTTCATATTTCAGCTTCGTAGGTTGATTAGCAAAGAACTTATAGCTTCGGATCTCACTCAGCTGATCTGGGGGGCTCTAAACTTCATGATTCGTTTCTAGACGTCCCAAGAGGGCTCCATTTCAAATTTCAGCTTCATAGGTTATATAGCACAGAGATTAAATTCAGATACTCAGCTGACCTGATTTATCCCAGTTTGGTGACCAGCGCCAATCGATTCCTCATGACCAAAAACACCCAAAAAAGTGAGAGAAAAAAAATCAAAAATCCTTGGGCGAAAAAAAAAGTTGTTCGGGCAAACAATTCTTATTTTAGAGTATTATTAGATCGACAAGTGCTCTGTGAAAAGTGTTGTATAATACAGAAATAGTAAACGTTGTGTAATAATTTGTAGCGTTTCTATTCGCAACCCTTTCTGTTTCTCTCAGCAGGTGAACAATAATGAGTCCAACGATGATTGCTGTGAGTACTTCATTAAAAAAAAAAACCCCTACACATAATCGCATTGTTGAAAACTTTGTCGTACATATCAACCTTCACGAACATTCTGGCGTCCATTAACCAGATCCCCCCAACAAATAGCAATTCTGAATGTGACAGTTGCTCTCAGAAACGGGTGCTTGAAGGGGACACGAAACTAAAGAAGTTGGACATTGCATATGGATTTCTCAGCACTCGTCGGGCAGCGGCCTCGCATGTCCTCCCATGCCGGACACGTAGGCCCTTGACTGACTTACTATACTCGCATCTTCTCCACCCAGCGCCCTTATTATTGTCTTAAGCCCTCTCCCACTTCTGATTATAATAAAAGGCGATTGTTAGGAGAGACAGAACTTAAATCTTTTGAGGGGAAACGTAAAAAAAAAGGGGGAGTCTCCGTGATGAGGGTGAGGTATCAGGAGGGAACATGCTCTTTCGGATTTGCATCGGGGTAATGCTTCCCCCGAGAAAGGGGAATGGCATTAGCAATGAATGAAAAGCTAATGGTCTTTTACGGACAGACATCGAATTTAATGGCGAAAATAGATTGCCGACCAGCCGTTTGCAATTTAAATTTCAATTTATTCGAGCGGCGAAGCGGTTTAGCTTTGTTCGAATTTATCGGAGTTCTCTTCGAATCACCTCCTGCTGCCTTCGATCCTTCCCTCTCTTTATTTATCCTCTTTAAACTCATATTGAGTGCGTATTGAAGTTCAATTCAGATCATCAGTTGAACACCAATCCACTGTCATAATGGCTGTTCCAAATACTTTGTATCATCGCAATAAAACAGATCGGTGAATTCATCGTCCTAAATCGCAATAGATCTGCCCATATTTGTTTGCTATCATTGGCCAAATATGGATTTAGTCATGTACCATTTTTCAACTCTTCATTTGTGAACAAATCTGTAATTTCAAAATTTTACAAAAAAGGCCTTCCTCTCCTTGAATTGTTTTTGATTGTCCCCCAATGTTTCTTTCCATGAACTGGGGCTTCTTCAGGGAGATTAAAATTTGATTCAAAATATCAAATTCATAATTTTAAAATCTCAATTGTTTTATTTTTGTATGAAAATCACACATTAAAAAAGTTCCAGTCGTGCAGCATGATCGTTTGAACTAATTTTCGTATATTATCGTGCTATGTTAAATTGTTTTGAAAATTCAAGACTTTAAGTAAAAAGAAATTTTTAACTACACATTTGATGAAAAAAAGCCTTCTAAATAATATTCTGCAATTAAAAAACGATTTTGGATTTTTAGTTTTTTTTTTTTTTTTTTTGCATTTTTTATCTATTTTTGGGTATTAGTTAAGTTTTTTTAGCTTAGTAGTTAAGGTTTTAGTATATTTTCCAGCATAAATTTGTTAATGTTCTAGTTCATCGTAAGTAACATCTTTTGACTAGAATTCTGCTTAAAAACATGAGTTTAATGATTTTCAGCCGTTTTGAGCTATTTTTGGTGATTTTTTAGTAAATTCTTTGAAATTTGATCAATTTATTGTGCTCTGAAACTTCTGGCTAACGAACTCATACTTTCATTTGGAACGCTTGATTTTTTGAAGCAAGAACGAAATTTTTATCTCAATCCTATGGAGAGTTATCTTCTGGAATGACATACACACACACGCACACGCACGCACACACACATGCACACACACACACACACACACACACACACACACACACACACACACACACACACACACACACAAACATATATATATAATACGTATGTGTGTGTGAAACAAAGTTCCAGTCATGCAGTATGATCGTATGAGCGAATTTTCTTAATAATTACATATCTTATTATCATATGTTAAATTGTACTGAAATTTGAGCGATTTCAGTAGAAAGAAACTGTTACGAACCAATTTTATGATGAAAATAACTCTTATTAGATAAAATTTGGTGATTCCAAAAAGATTTTAGATTTTTAGGTATTTCTTGCTGTTTTTATAGATTTTTTAGCAAATAATAATGAAATTTAAGTACTTTTTCAGCATATTTTTTTGTGCAAAAATTTTTTATGTCCTACTTTTTATTTTTAATGTTTTTTATTTTATTTTATTTTATTTATTTATTTTTATTATTATTATTATTTTTTTTTTTTTTTAAACTGAAACTCTGCTAAAAATGGTAAATTTAACCATTTTTGGTCGTTTTTAGCAATTTTTAGTGATTTTTTCAGTTCATTTTTTGAAAATTTACCAATTTAATGTGCTCAAAAATTATTGGCCAACGAACTCATCCCTACGTTTGGAAAGCTTGATTTATTGGCGAACGAACTGCATTTTTATCTCAATCTTAAGAAGAGTTATCGTCTGGAATATCACACACACCCACACACACACATACACACACTCATATATATATATATATATATATATATATATAATAGCTCGTTCCAGAATGCCTCAAAACGGATTTCAATGAAGACGTTTTTCAAAAATTTGTATATTAAAATTTTCCGAGTCATTGCAATAGCTTAATTTTCTTCGAAAATTCATTAAAATCGTTGCACTCCAGGGTTCGTTTCATAATGCCTCAAAACGGATTTCGATTAAGAAAATGTTCGAAACTTGATTTTAAAAGTTTGAGCCATTGCAATAGCTTCATTTTCTACCGAACATAGCTATTGCGTTTCATATTATTACACAAAGGTTAATTATTTCGGACTAGTTAACCATTCTACGTAGAACACTTTGCTTGTAGGGCACTTTAGCACGATATTGGAGTGGTTTAGCACGAGTGTGGTGTCTCATTTGGGACCTGGAGTACAATGTCTGTTATTTGCCGACGACTTGAAGATTTTTTGCCGAGTTGGGTCTGCAGCTGATCGGGACATCTTGCAGAGAGCTATCATGAATCTTAAGTCTTGGTGTGAGAGTAACTGCCTCTTGTTAAACCCGTCAAAGTGCTCAATCGTCTCCTTTCATCGGTCGGCGGTGCCCCTTCGGTTTGAATACTTTCTCAGCAGTGGTCCATTAGCGAGGAACTATGATTCTTTGGACCTCGGGGTGAAATGCGATAGCCAACTTAATTTCTCAAACCATACAGGTATAGGTAGTTACTAGTAGTGCGATGCGTTCACTTAGCTTCCTGAAAAGGTACACCCGCGTGTTCGACAGCGTGGGAGCCATAGTCATGCTCTACAAGGCCCTTGTTCTACCCAGGCTGGAGTATGCGTCGTCAGTTTGGTCCCCGCTTTACGCAGTTCATAGGTATCAGCTGGAGAGAGTGCAAAACAGATTTCTGTTTTTTTTTTTTTTTTTTTTTTTTTTTTTTTTTTTTTTTTTTTTTTTTTAATTACGCCACTGAGGCCGTAATGGCCTATTGTAGCTGGGGAAGGAGGCCGTACCTCCTCCCCATCCCAGACACTAGGTCTGCCCGATACCGACAGCCCTGCCAAACCAAGCACTATCTGCCTGGTTCCGGCACTCCTACCAGCCCTCAGGCACTGTCTGGGCCCGAGTGCTCCACCCTCGGTAAGTTACTGAGTCGCAGCCCCAGTCTGGCTTGGCGCCATATTGCCAATGCCAGCCACATCTGGGAAGTCAATCCTTCCCCACCACGTTTTGGCAAAAGCGAGGAGAGTCTTAATCTCCCCCATCTTAATGTCTTGGGGATCGATGGAGGTTCTGCCCCAATTCAAGAAGCGATTTCTTGCCAACATAGGGCAATGGCAGACCACATGACTCGCCGTCTCGTCTTCCGCCCCACAGAAGCGGCAGAGAGTGGAGTCTGATTTGCCCATTTTATGGAGATGGTATCTAAGTGGGCAGTGCCCAGTTAAGAGCCCCACAACCATACGTAGCTCCCTTCTCCCCAGGCTGAGCAGCTCCTTAGCTCTCTTCCTACAGAAGTGAATAAATTGTTTCGCCTGCCTCTGGCCCTTGACGTGGAGCCAGTGGGCAGTCCTCTTCTTACTCTCCCATTTGGTGAGCTCTCCGAGGAGAAAACTCTCCGTAGTGGCCAGAAAAAGTTCTGGGCCCACAGGGAGAGAAGCTGCTCCCTTCCTAGCAAGAGCGTCCGTTTTTTCATTCCCCTCCACCTCCTGGTTCCCTGGGCAAGGTAACCTTATTGTTCCTGGCAAGGGTCTTGAGGTTAGTCAAGCATTCCCACACCAGCTTCGACAAAACGAGATTTCTGTGTTATGTGGCCTTTAAGCTTGGGATTCCTTCGGATGACGTCGACTACCCTTCGCTGCTGAAGATATGCAAACTCTAGTCACTCGGGGTGAGGCGTGGCACGGCCGACCTATCGCTCCTTCATAAGCTTCAGAATGGTGAGATCGACTGCTCCCCTCTCCTTGCAGAAATTAACTTTTCTGTCCCTCGCATCTCCAGTCGTCAGTCAACAATCTTCCACATTCAGTTTTCTGCAACAAATTATCTACAAAATCGTCCTTTTCACCGCATCCTTCGCTCTGCGAATCTCCTTCTGAACATCCATCCAGATTTTGATTTTTTTACGAAATCCTCAAGTTCTGTCAGGTCACTTATTATTACGTCCCCGGTATTGTTTTGATATTATGCACTAAATCTCTCTTGCTGATGTAATTTTTTTTTTTTCGTTTGTTATCTTATATTTTCATTATGATATGTAAATTCTGAACCGCTCATATGTAATTATGCTGTTGTTAATTGGGCTTGCCCCGTATTCAAATAAATGAATAAAATAAATATTACTGCATATCCGTAGACACCTACTGAGGAGGAATTTACGAAGGCACCCACCAACTAATAATTTATGAGATTTTAATGTAGGACACCTACACGCATCACCAGTTGACCTTGTTAGTGACTACACAAAGATGGGCAAATATCAAGGGATCGATTTTAGAGCTTATTTCTGATCAAGACCGCTCAGAGATTTTTTTTCCCCCTTTCTTACGCTTTGAGTTATTCAAGTTTTAAGATTTTACTTCCGAGTCTACCTTTAGGTAGCGGAAGCATTGTTTTCACCTTCGGGAGAAATGAAATGTGTGCGCGTGCGTGCATGTGTATGTGTGCCAAACTTACTGCCAAAGCTAACCTATGGGCTAGTCTTTGGCAGGCTTACTGCGGGGAGGCTGCTTGAGTTAGACCGCGAAGTACGCTCTGCTGTGCGCTCTTGGCTAGGCTTTCCACCTGGTGTCCCAAGTGCCTATGTCCATGCACCGGTCAATGCCAGTAGGCTCGGCATTGTCTCTCTCTCTCTCTCAGCCACTATCCCATCTTTACGCTGCCAGCACCTGCTTGCCCTAAGGGGCTCTAGCTGGGAGGTTGCCCGCACTGCTGCTGACCTTGATTTTGTCAGGCAGCAGTTGTTGTGGTGCGATCAAGCAACTCCAACTGCTCCAAAATCCAGCTCATCTGCTGAGTACGCAGCTGCTCTGCATGATTCAGTGGATGGTAAAGAACTCCGACAGTGCTCTGAATCCCCTATTTCCTCCCAGTGGGTTGAATGGGCTTCAGAGGGCATTAGGGCCCGCGACTACCAACATTTGCATGCCGTCCGCGTGGCTACACTAGCCACTGCGGTGTGGTGTTCTAGAGGTAGTCGTGGGATTCCACGACTCCCCTTGCCGTGCCTGTCGGAGTAAAAATGAGAACCTGTATCATGTAAGGCTGCAGTGTCCACGGACTCATAGTGGCCGCATTCTGCGTCATGATGCGGTTGCCAAGCAGATAGCAGGTGCTTTGTCATCCAGCAGCTGGGATGTGGAGAGAGAGAGACTGTACCATATGCTGAGTGACCGGGGCAACAAGCCAGATATCGTTGCCATCATGCCTGATGGGTCTGCCATAATCCTGAATTTCTAAGTTGTCAGTGGCAGCATGGACCTGGAGCAGACCTGGCGGGCTAAAATAAGTAAATATGATAGGAACGACCTGCGACAAGCGATATCTGAGCTAAAAGGAGTGGCGCCTAGTAACATCAAGGTCATGGCCACGACCGTGTCATGGCGCGGGGTGTGGTGCGGGAAAAGTGTCACGGAGCTTCTCGAGTTGGGCATCTCCGCAGGAGTGCTCCGAGGTATCACCACCCGCGTCCTTCGGGGCTCTTACCTTAATTGGTGGTCATTTTATAGGGGCACTTCCTTTCATCCCTCTCTCTCTCCCACCTCCATCTTCCTCAACTTCCCCAATTCCTAGGGCTGGCGTCGGGTAAACCTGGGCGTCCTCCCCACTTTTTAATTTAGTTTTTTCGTTTATTTTTCTTAATGGCGTGCCCCCTCCGTCTTTGAGGGGAGTTTTCAAAAAAAAAAGTGTGTGTGTGTGTGTCGTGTCCGCAAATCCTTGTAACAAGCTTATTTTCCACAGTTTTCATCCGATTCGATGAAATTTTTGAGAATATGCGGGCTAGAGAGCTAACGGTCCCCTATTAGTTTCATCGTTCCTGGCCCAATACTTCTCTCTGCGCATGCGCAAACGTAAATTCCACCAAACATTATTCTATCACGCCCTATTCGTTTGATCTCGCTCAAATTTGGATGATAGTTGGCGTACGACAATTTGATTATAGTTTATCAATTTCAACATGATTGTATCGTCAATAACTGCTGCGCATGAATATGAAATACTTGTAACAAGCTTATTTTCCACAGTTTTCATCCGATCAGGATGAATTTTTTAAGGAATGTGCAGGCCAGGGTGTAGACAATCCCGTATCAGTTTCATTGTTGCGAAATCAGTACTCCACTCTGCGCATGCGAAACGTAAATTCCATCGTGCTCCATTTTTTCACACCCCAGTCGTTCAATTTCACTTAAATTTGGATGATAGTTGGAAAAAGATGACTTGATTACTTCATATCGGTTTCAACACGATTTTATCAATAATAGCTACGGCGCTTGCGCCTATGTAAAATCCTTGTTACGACTATAATTCCCACAGTTTTCATCCGATTTTGATGAAATTGTCAGCGAATGAACTCCTCAGTTCATTCTGCAAACGTAAATTACATTGAGTATCATTTTTTCGTTTCTTAATTGACCAGTTATGACATTTCACGCTACTTCTTGATTTATTGTTTACCGCTATGGAATTTTTCGAGATCATTTAAAACTTTTCAATGATCTATACGTTCATGATAATTAAACCAGGAAGCCATGTGCCACACATAACTTGGTTGACGTTGTTTTTATGTATTCATTTATTTTATCGGTTTTTTTTCTAATATTTGCTAAATGGGAATTTAGCAGAAATTCAGCTGATTCTTCAACTTTCGTTGACCCTTAGAATTTTCAGAGAAGGAAAAAAAGCTAATATCTCTGAGTGCGGTTGGCAAATTGAAGGGCTTTTTATCGAGTTTAGATTAGGATCGCTTCCGGTCTCGGAGGCTCATTTCCAAAGTCCCCGTATTCCCCAGTAACGGAGCACCTATAAATAGAACAGCTTTTTTTCTCTCTCCACTCCCTCGTGCCGCAGCAATTAGAACAGCTCCGCCTCTGCCGCAGTAATTAGAACTGCGCCGCCCCTTCAAAGCGGGTCGATGGCCGTACGGGTTAATTACTCCCTCCCCGCCGCACCCTGGCGGCCACGCCCATCAACCCTTCCCCATCGTTTTCCTCCTGTAGTTTTTCCTTCATTTCCTCCGCCGGGGGGGTTTCCCCTTATTTCTATTTCCTCGCTCTTTCTTCGAGAGTCATTAGGAGGTCTAATTGGCGCCTCTCAATGACGCCCACCGCCTCCTAATTACTCCACCTCCTCAAATGACCACGCCCACTTTCTTCCACTTTCCTTTTTCCCTGACAGTTTTCTTCGGCCCGAGGCCTTTTATCCACTTCACCTCAGTGAACATTACGAGATTTCCGCTCATTATTTCGCTTATCAGTACTGTTTTTTGCTTCCGAGACTGCAAGTCAGCGGAAGCTTTCTTTTCACTTTCGAAACGAAAAATTTTTTTTGCTCCAAAATCAAAATTTCCACTCGCATTTTTTGTTTCAGAGCCTCCTGAACAAATTTGGTTCCGTGTCTGTCTGTCTGTCTGTCCGTCCACATTTCCTTGTAACAGCCATAACTTCCACAATTTTGATCCGATTTTAACCAAATTTTCAGGGATCGTGCGGGTTAAGCTCTAGATGGTCCTCTATCAACTTCATCATGATCGAATCAACGGTAGCTTCTGCGCAGGCGCTAACGTCAATTCCTTGTGACGGTCATAACTCGGTCAATGTTGAACGGATTTGGGTCAGATTTTCAGGGATGATGTGGGTAAGGTCCCTTAAGGTCCCATAAGACAATCTTCATAATTGCATTAGCGGTACGCTCGGCGCATGCGTAAACGAAATATTCTTGTTACGGTCCTTGCAAGAGCCGTAATTTCCACAATTTTGATGCGATTTTCTTCAAATTTTTAGGGATCGTGCTTGTACAGCTCTATGTGCCATTTCCTTGGCAGTGTATTTTTTTTTTTTTTTTTTTTTTTTTTTTTTTTTTTTTTTTTAAATTTAGAACAAAGGGTTCCATCATATATAGCATTCCCCGATCAAAATAAACATTTTCCCGATCAAAATAAACACTTTCCCAACCAATATAAACACTTTCCCAACCAAAATAAACTTTTTTTTTTTTTTTTTTTTGTTAACATTAAGACATTCAAAATGAACTTGCTTATTTAACAGTGTGTGGACTATAAACATAAATATTTCTTTAACAATATTCAAAAAACGAAAACAATAAACTGTAAGTTTAATGAATTGCTTCACCCACAGCTGCTGAAATTAGGTTGACAGAGGCGTTCATTACGTAGTTCCGACAATCATCAGTATTAATCGCAGCAACTGATCTGGCAATCACATCCTCTAACACATGGTTTCCCTGTTCACTTAGAGTGCTTCGAACTATGGACTTCATTTTTGAGAAGGCGTTCTCCACGGGATTGAGTTGGGGGGAGTAGGGCGGGAGATAATCGACGTTTATTTTGGTTGGGAAAATGTTTATTTTGGTCGGGAAAGTGTTTATTTTGATTGGGAAAATGTTTACTTTGATCGGGAAATGCTATATATTTTTAGGGAATTTTCAACCCCAAACCCTTGACTTATCACTTTGCTTAAACATAAACCAACGCTCTTTTAAATTCTCAAATCCCCATAAATTAAGGTTCGTAGCTGGACTAGTCGATTAATTAATAAGGAGATTTTTTGTTTTTGTGGGGGGGGGTGTGTGGGGGGGGGTGGGGGGGTTTAATGTCCTCAAGTCAAGGACAGTAAAATAAAAAGTCTGCCAAGTTGGGAGTGGCACATAGCTTCCTCGTTTACCTATCATGAATGTTTAGATCTTTGAAAAGTTTTAAATGATTTTGAAAAATTCCATAGCAGAAATGAGTAAATCGAAAAGTAGCGTGAAATGTCATAATTTGTTATGTAGGAAAACAATGTATTCTAAATTGATGGAAATATTCTGAAAATGGGGATTTTGGAAGAGTTTATATATGAGGCTGTTGGCTTTTCTTCTCGGTTTAGAGGTGATTCCGACCTTCCCTCTAAACAATCTTGTTGGGCTACTCCGTCAGGAGTAGAGTAGCTCTGCCCCATCCTCCAAGCTCAGGCTCCTTATTGCCCTCCTTGTTCCTCTGAGCCGAAGGTTCACTGCTCGGATGATAGAGAACTGGGTTTTCACCCTCACCCAAGAACAAATTTGTGAATACAGGCGAGACCACTTGTCTGCAAGGACAGCCGCCATCCTATTCAAAAACCTATCATATTCATGGTGTAGAGCTCCGTCGCACGAACATATCAAAGGCGTGAAGGATCCTCTAAGGTCTTCAGCTGCTCGGTTGTACTTTGTATGCTTGGTGTGAGCTGCGTTTTGCGAGATGGTTGGCCATTCTTGGGATGAGTAAGAGACGGCGTCAGCATTTATGATGCGAGTATCAAAAAACGCCGGTCTCTCGCTGTCCCACACGCCATGAACTTTTATATCGGCAACTAGAGGTGGCATCCCTTCGTCATTGTCGCGTAGAACTGGCTCGGTCGTGACGCCGCCCCACGCAAGGTTAGCCATGAGGGCACATTCATCCCTGACATTGTCGTGTCCTCGTTTTACTAACCCTCCCTTTTTACAATTAAGGGCGTGATTAAGATCCATTGGCTCTCCACATCCATCGCAGGAGACCGGCAAGCCATAAGGTTCAAATCCGTACCGCACTGACAGTGCATTCTGAAATTGTGATTTGGACAAATCAAAATTATCTGCAACCAGTGGTATAACTGTGGGCCATTGGGAAGCATCTTTGGATCTTCGGATGGCACGCTGGTGTTTTGGGGGTAGATATGGGAAATGTCATAATTGGTCAATTAAGAAACTTAAATATGAAACTCAATGTAATTTACGTTTGTGGAAGCGCAGAATGAACTGATGAGTTGAAAACAATGAAATAGGTACGGGACCATCTACAACCTAAACCGCTCCTTCGCTGACAATTTCAACAAAATCGGATGAAAACTGTGGGAATTAAGTTCATTACAGGGCCTGCATGCGCAGTAGCCATTAATGTTACAATCATGTTTAAATTGATATGGGATGATAAAATCGTCATCCCCCAACAATCATCCAAATTTGAGCGAGATCGGACGACTAGGGCGTGAAAAAATGGAGCTTGATGGAATTTACGTTTGCGCATGCGCAGAGTGAAGTATTGATTCGGCAACAATGAAACTGACAGGGTATCGAATATCCCCTAGCCCGCACATTCCCTGAAAATTTCATCCAGATCGGATGAATACTGTGAAAAATAAGCTTGTTACAAGGATTTCATATTGGTGCATTAGCTATTCATGATACAATCATGTTGAAAAATAATGATATGAGATGGTCAAATTGTCATCCCCCAGCTATCATTCAAATTTGAGCGGGGTCAAACGACTTGAGCGTGAGAAAATTATGCTTGGTTGAATTTACGTTTGCGCATGCGCAGAGTGAGATGTTGAGTCAAGAACGATGAGACTGATAGGGGACCGTCTACCCAAATCGGATGAAAACTGTGGAAAATAAGGTTGTTACAAGGATTTGCGGACACACAGCTGACACACACACACACACCCACACACACACGGAACCAAAGTTGTTCAGAATGGTCTAAAACATAAAATACGAGTGGAAATTTTGATTTTGGAGACCAAAAAATTGTTTTCCCCTGAAAGTGAAAACAATGCTTCCGCTACCTTTAGGTAGACTCGGAAGGAATATAAACTTTTCATCGTTGATGAACTATTGCTGACGTCAGTAGAGATGGGCCCTCAGGTATTAATGTCTAGTGACACACGTATATGCTGCGTCTCACTTGCGGTGAAGAAGATTTGTGGGGATGCAGTCACTGGTGCTGAGGAGAGAAGCCTACCGCCTGCCTTCAGTCAACTGCTGATAGCCCCATTGTAGCCTTCACCCACTGCTGCCCCGATTATTGCCCTGACAGCAGTAAACCTAATTTTTACGTCTAGCAGAGGCATTGGGAACCCTCTTTGGCTTGGACTGGTCTGGTCCAGATGGAATGTCAACCCACTGAGTGGGTCTATACTGGACTCGGTGGCCTATACAAGGTATGGGCAGTCCTCAAGGAAGTGACGGATGGACAGATCTCTCCCACACCTCCCACACACAACATCTCAAGCTTCTGCGCTAAGCAGGTGTCTGTGAGTAAGACGAGTAGGGCCAGTGGCGAACCGATGGAAAACTAATCGGTCCCACCTTTTTTTCCTGTTGAGTGGGCGAAATTTTTTATGAACGAAGAGGAGTGACTGTACTCATCAACAGTGTTGGAGTCTCCCTTTTTAGGATTTTAGGGCATACCATCTAAAACCATCAGTCTCTCTTCTCATAGAGAACTACCCAGAAACCACTTATTTAGTATTACTTCGGGGTAGTTCCCTTTTTTTTGGCCATTTTGGCACCTCATCTCTCTATGTCTTCTTTATTCCCAGGATCTATCCTGCTCCTTGGCTTTTAGGACGGCAAAAATGTATGTTGCCACCCTGTCCCAGTTATTCTTCTCGGCTACCATTTTGTTGACGATGGTCTCCGGTGCAATCTCTCCAACTCTCTCCTCCAGGACTCAGCGAGCACTTCCCCACTTTGGGCACACAAAAATGTGTGATGGGCATCTTTTTTCCCCTTTCGGCAGTAGCTGCATCCTTGATCCTCCGTCTTTCTTATCTTTGCGAGGAATGATCGAAACTAACCACGGCCGGTGAGGAACTGGGTGAGATAATAATTCACCTCACCGTGCTTCTTATTCACCGAGACGTCCAGACTGGGAATCAACCGGTATGTCCAGCGGCCTCGGGTCTCATCCTCCCATCTAGCCTGCCATTTCCTCAGTGTTTCTCCTCTTTTCTCTTTCTTGGTGTTCCGAACTGGGTTCTCTCCCTTCCGTAGATATATCCTCCTTCGCTTTTCAGCAAGGAGATCAATTGGGACCACTCCCGCAATAACCTGAGCAGCGGATCCAGAAACTGCCATGTATGCACTGCATATCCTGAGAGCTCCTCTTCTTTGGATTGCCTCCATCCTGTTTCGATATTTTTGGAACCCCAAACATTGGGCTTTGCCCAAACTTTGGCTCCATACATCATAATGGCATCAGCTGTCTGCGTCAGCAGCTAGCGTTTGACTGGAGAAGGGCCTCCTACGTTTGCCATGAGCTGTCCTCCTTGGAAACCACGAAAGCGGGCACACATCCTGAAAGACACGCCGCAAACCAATGACCTCACCCTGTCATTGCTCATGCCAGATGAGATTGGCTAAATTGTACTATTAAATTTATATTTATTTTGTTTTGGACTAAGCCAGAATAAATAATAAATAAATATTTCCAATGCCTAAGCAACTTAATAACTTTCCTTTCAACCAGTATACTTTCAGTTTAAATTATCGAACTTTGATTCGTTATAATTTCCATTAATTCGCCGTTTATAATGTGTTATCATCCGAAGAAAATCAATGTTTCCAGCGCCCATCGCCCCCGTAACGCCCCAGCCCGCTCCTTACCTTCAGAGAGAGTTTCCCTAATGACGTTTGAAGTGGTGCCAGAAAACCCCCTCGCCTCGCCCCGTAGAAGTACCCCAGGGATCAGCCTTCAGCCCTCTAATCTACCTACGTACCCTCCGCACCACCCCCCTCACCATATTCTAAATGGTAATTACGTAAAAATCTTCCTTTCCCCAAATAAGGAGAGTAAAAAGGGAGCCTCTAAGTGATTTTACGTTTTTTCTTCCACCCTAGAATAAAAACAATTCTTGGCTTCATCCCTTTTTTTCTCGTATTTCCCCCCATTTCCGAACCTCATTTGGCAAATTAGGTGCCATCAACGTCTCCCAATCGCCATTCCAGAAGGATGTGCTTGCCAAATAACTTGGGGGTTCGGAATTCGGAATTGGCTCCACTCCACTCCGAGTCAAATGATTCTGCGTATGAGAAATCTCTCAGGACTTGAACACAGTGGCTGAAGCGAGTACATAATATTTTTCCAATTTTCCAATACCCACAAGGTTGATTGGTGAATATAAGGACGAGTAAAATGAAAGGAAGCAGTATATTCTTGAGGATAACTGTTATGTTTTTGAAAATTTCGCGGCCTTGAAATAAATTGAACTAATAAACTTAAACTAAAGTCAACTTAATTTAAAAAGTTCGAGTCGTGCGTCCTTGAAATAAATTGAACTAATAAACTTAAACTAAAGTCAACTTAATTTAAAAAGTTCGAGTCGTGCAGCATAATCGTATGAGCAAAGTTTCGTAAATTATCATAATACTATGTGACATTGTTTTGAAAATTCAGGGCTTTGAGTGAGAAGAAATGTTTTGGATTTTTTTCTGTTTTTATCTATTTTTTGGCAAATATTAATGAAATTGAAGTACATTTTTTCAGTTAAATTTGTGCATACATTTTTTATTGTTCTAGTTCATTGTTTATAAAACTTCTTTTGACTAAAATTCTGCTAAAAATTGAAAGTTTGCAATTATTAGCTTTGGCGATAGTTCAATAGTTTTTTTTTTTTTTTTTTTTTTTTTTTAAGCACAACTTTTTTATGGAAAGCTTAATTTTTTGGCGCAAGAATGGAATTTTAGTCTCAATCTTAACGAGAGTTATCGTCTGGAAGGACATAATATGTAAATAACGAAGCATTAAACTCCAGGATTTGTTTCTGAATGTCTCAAAACGGATTTCAATGAAGAGAAGTTTCGAAAATGATGATTGTGAAATTTTTGGGGCCATCACAATAGCTTAATTTCCTATGAAAATTCGCTAATAAAATAAAACTAAAACTAAATTTAGACTTAAACTTAAATTGAATTAATAAAAATCTGACAAATACGCTGGCACTCTATTCATCATAACATTCCTTCAGATTTCAGTGTTTCGAGCCCATCTGTAGTAATAGGGTATTACGAATGGTAATGTGGGAAGTATGAGCCATTACCTGAGCACGGACAATAACTTGAATATAAAATTAGGAACATTCCTTATTTTGCGTCAAATCTAGGATGTTGAAGTAAATGTGGCACTGGTTTGAGAGTAATACTGAGTTATTCCACGCGCCCCATGTACGGCTGACGGTGTCTTTCTGAACCTCACGGTACTCATCAATAACAAACTGTAGAAGATTTACTACACTTACTATGCTAGTACATAATATGTGATAATACCTTCCTTGTGGCACTGGTTTGAGAGTAAAACAGAGTTACTACACACGACCCATGTACGGCTGACGGTGTCTTTCTGAACCTCACGGTACTCATCAATAACAAACTGTAGATAATTGACTGCACATACTATGCTAGTACATAATATGTAATAATACCTTCCTTGTGGCACTGGTTTGAGAGTATTACAGAGTTACTACGCACGCCCCATGTACGGCTGACGGTGTCTTTCTGAACCTCATGGTACTCATCAATAACAAACTGCAGATGATTGACTGCACATACTTTGCTAGTACATAATATGTTATAATATTTTCCTTGTGGCACTGGTTTGAGAGTACTACAGAGTTACTACGCAGACCCATGCTCGGCTGACGGTGTCTTTGTGGACCTCACGGTACTCATCAATAAAAAACTGTAGATGATTGACTGCACATACCTACTTAGCTAGTACACAATATGTGATAATACCTTCCTTGTGGCACTGGTTAGAGAGTAAAACAGAGTTACTACACACAACCCATGTACAGCTGATGGTATCATTCTGACATCATGATATTGACATTGATATGCTAGTACATAATATGTGTTAATAGCTTCCTTGTGGCACTGGTTTGAAGTAATAAAGTTACTACGCACGACCCATGCTCGGCTGACGGTGTCTTTCTGAACCTCACGGTACTCATCAATAACGAACTGTACATGATTAACTGCACATACTATGAGAGTACATAATATGTGATAATACCTTCCTTGTGGCACTGGTTTGAGAGTAATACAGAGTTACTACGCACGCCCCATGTGTCTTTCTGAACCTCACGGTACTCATCAATAACAAACTGTAGACTGTGTAGTCACATACTATGCTAGTAGATATGTGATAATACCGTGTTCGTAACTCTCCATATGCTTACTTATGAAATTCCGTTACTATATTGAATAGAATTTCACGTTATGAATAGTACCCCACCGTGGTTTACATGGTTGACCTACCAGGTTGTGCATTCATTTACCATTAGCGCTCAAACACATTCACTAACGGTTAGTGTTTGTTACTGATGATGGTTGTTATCTTCCCCTCCAGAACTGGCCGCTTTTCAACCCAGAAGATCCCAAGTTTATCAGTGCGTCAGCGATAAGATCTTCACTGGTTTTCCCTTCATGAACGAGCAGACTTCCTCATCCTAATGATTCTGAAGGAATAATTTTTCTGTTTCGTACAGGCGAAGAAATGTAAGAGAATTCGAATTGTAGATCTCTTGGGAAGTTCGATAGGTAATTATTACTTGTAGAAGCGGATACTGCTGAACCTAGGTTGGCCGGGTCTTCCAGCTTGATAGCCAGTCGCGTTCCGAATCCATTCGGTAACTCAACCTGGGGCGTGTGCAGTAACTCTGTATTACTCTCAAACCAGTGCCATATTTGCGTCAAAATCCTAGATTTGACGCAGAATAAGGAATGAATCATCTGTCCCAGAGGATCAGAACCTTAAGGTTATCAGCAGATAGGTGGCTCACTGCCAAAAACAGGCCAAACGTATCCACCATGTAACCTTTTTGGTTGAATATTTGGCATTCAGTATGCATTTGACTCACCATGGAGCAGTGCTTGTCAATTATTCTGAAAGATACAATGTCATTTTCGTTGAAATGTTTTTGGGGTTTGAGCCAGAAGAATTATGGGCTTCTGTTTGCAAGATCAATGAGGTTCAAGAAGATTGGTGATATGTACCTGTAGCTTGCTATACTATTTGGAAAATCGTACATAAACGAGTGCACTCACAGTAGAGCCTCTGTGGTTCTTTGATAGGCCTCTCAGTGATGTGAAATGGAAGTCTGCAGCAGAGTGCATGCCGTTGGAGAAACTGTGTTGCAGGTTTCCTCCGCCTCCACAGTTCGAATTCCCTTCACGATTTTTCCTTACTTGGTTCGCCAGCATTAGGTTCTCATTCTCAAAACAGTGAAATTTGTTTGTTTTACTTTTCCCTTGACTCCAATGTGATCAGCTAGTGGGAGTGTTCCTCATAAATATGTATGGTACACAGAAGTTTAAGAAAATTTGTTTCACTATGACATGACTTTCTTTCAGTGGTAAATTAAAAATCTAATTAAATCGAACATGGTAACATTGTAAGCCAAACAGTCTCCTCGTCTCTTGCCAAAACTGATAACGCACGAATTGCTTTGGGTTATTTTTACCCTATACAGACCCAAGTTAATTAATTAATCATGAAATCCATCACACGTTAAATAAACTGCTTTTATTATTACCCATTTTATTGAAATGCAATAACCATTTGTTAACTGTTCATTCATTTACCTTTTCTGACCTAATTACATATTTACATATATTTTTTCAGGTAAGTGAAATTGATCTACCTTGGACGGTTGTGATAATATTTGAAAGGTAAGAGTTATATCGATTACATAAATCATCTTGATTGCCTCCCTATTCAAGATTTAAGAACATAATCAATCGTTCACACCATGAACCATCTTGAAAATGTGAATCAAATATTGTGAGCTTCTGTTCACCAAAATATTACAGCTTGAAGATGACTTTGAATCTATTTGGAAGCGTGATTTGGTCGTAATATAATTTTTTTCTCGTTTAATTACATTCACTGGTTAATTTAGCTCCATTGGCTTGGGAGAAAGGCAATAAACAATGTGCTGAGTGAGGATTTTATTTCTTTGTTAACCAATCCTGGATTGCAAATCCTTTGCAACAATCCTAGATTTCTAGGTTGCCAGTGGTAGCGTGGACATGGATCTGGCGGGATAAGATAAATAATTATGACAGAAATATCCTGCGGCAATGAGTATCCCATCAAATAAGAGTGCAATTAAATAAAATCAATTTCGTTGCCGTGACCGTGACGTGACGCGAAGTGAGGTGCTGGAAAAAATTGAAATGTAAAATTTTTTCGCTTACAAGGGGAAAAAACATGGCATGGATTTGTCTTTAGGCTTCTCAGTTCATATTTTCAAACGAATGTACACCATACACAACATTTCGCAAACAAATTAGATAGGTACATAAATAATTTAATCAATAGTTTTGTCCTAGATAATAGAGTGTTTTTGCTTTTTCCGGAAGCTGACCGTACGTGGCCGTAAGGCGTTGTCAGCTGATCCGGTCACTCCCGAAAACCTAACGAACTGAGGCAATGAAAACAAATGAAAGCGGACAGAAAACTCGAAGCTCCATACGTTGCTGCCCCCACGGCCTCCGGCATCTTATGCGCAAATGATAACAGTGAATTTTCTCTGATAAGAGCTTCCAAAGCCGGGGTAATCGTCCAGCGTGAATCAACTGTTCAAGTAAACATCGAATAGGTGGACCAAGAGCTTGAAATCTAAAACGAAAACAATCAAAATGGGTACGTTATTTCGATTTTTGACAACCTTGGAACAAAATTTTGAACTCAAATCAATAATTCGAACTACCCGGAGTACTGTACGCCCTCCCGTTCGCGCTTTAGCAGGGGTTAGGGGTTGGAAGGGGAAAAATCGTCAACACGAGTGTGAATCGTAAAGCTGCTTTGGCATGCAGGAGACTAGTCTGAACTTCTTCTAATTCGGCTCGATCTTATTCGGTTTTCTAGTTGGTTATACTATTGTGATGCCTTTCTTATACAGATTAGTGATCTGCGCAGAAGAGGTGTACAATACGGAAATAATAAACCTTTGTAATATAATTCGTTTCTACATTTATATTACGTTTTTAGCGGCTTGTGATAACGATTTAATCGTTGATTTATACTGGTTAAATTTTGTTACATTGATTACGTTGATTAAATTCGTCGGTGAAATGGTTTTTGTTCGTAGTGTTGTATTGCAGTGTGGGACGAAGTGGATGGGTGTTGTTTGGTCCGAATCACTGCACCACAGTCACGGCTACCGCCCCTTGACTGACACTGTCTACTTTATACCACCTCGTTCGCACACAGCAGTTATGCTCAACGCAAATCGCATTTTCGCCGGTGGGGCAACCATTTTAACACACAAGAGTCTCTGAATCCAATTCCCGCGGCCCATGATTTACTATCGGGGGTCCTCTTAAGGGGGATGGACCTTCGACGAGGATTGTAAAAGGCCTCCTTAAGTGCAAGGAGAAGGCTCCACCGAGCAATGACGCGCCGCGTAGAATTCAAATTAGAAACCCCCTCTTCGCTCTTCGTCTGCCTCGTTCCCCCTGACCTGTCCATCTCGTTCCCTCTCTCTCGCTCCCGCGCTTCCATCACGTCGGCTGACAACAGCTAATTTGAAAACCCTCCCGAGCCGGTTTCCGATCGTCAGACATTGTATGCGAAGAGAATCACTCTAAAATCAGGCATTTTCGATACCCTTTTGGGACAACGAATTTGAAGCAGACGTCAGCAGACTATGAACAGCTGTTCCAAATGGCATTGTAGGCGCCTGGGACCATACGGCAATCATGATACCGCATCTGTATTCTATGAAGTTATATCTGCTTCCGAACATGGAGAAACAGTTCAATCCTGACTGACAAAGAATTTAAATGATATAGGAAAACGCTGCAAATTATTACACTACTGTTTGATATTTCTGTATTAGTTAGCCCTACTTCGCAGAACTATAAAGTCTAATAAATACAATATCTAAATTCAACTGCATCAAATAATACGCCTACACTTTACCAGTCCCTCTTTATATAGAATTAGCTTTTTGAATTACGCCTTTCGCGAATTGAATTGACTTTCCGCAAATTGACTTAAACTTTATGCAAATTGAATTAGGCTTTCCGCAAAACTAATTAAACCTTGGGCGAATCTGTTGTTTTAGTCTTGCGAATAGTGTTTTAGTTTTTCTAAAAGAAAAAGTTAATGGAGTGATCGTCCAAGACAAGCAGTTGTGAGCAGCTATGAGAGAAAATTTGGTACCTACCATGCAACAGGGAGGAATCAGTGTTCCATTCTTAATGTAATCAATCTATTCACGTACCATTTAGGTTTGATTCAATTTGCAGAAAGTTTACTTAATTCAATTTCGCAAAGACAAAATATTCATTCGCATGACACTCGAGAATTTACAAACTCCGTTTTGTCGACTTGCAAGTTCCCAGTCTAGGTTGTCGTACCTGGGACCTATTTTCTTCAACAGACTCCCACCCTCAGTTACAGATGTGGAGCAGCCAAAGATCAAGTCTCAATAGTGTTTAATAAATAATCCACAATATAAAGTAGATGAATTCTTTGACTTGGATTTCAAATATATATATATATTTGTGAGAATATTAGGTTATTCTATTTTGGTAATATTTTAGATTTCATATACTTCATCCAACATCCTGTGTACTATCTTAACAATAAAGAATAAATTTGCGTAAAGTTTCATTAAATCTACGGAAAGTTTAATTCATTTTGCGTGGTCTAATTCAATTTGCGTAAAGTCTAATTCAAAGTGCGAATGCTATATACATAATTAGTATAAGTACTATAGTGCAACAGGATATAAAAGTATTGACATTGAACGGAAAATTATAATGAGATAAAATAAATCACTACCTACTAGTCCATATATAGTTGACAAAAGTTATAATAAACTCGATTTCGAAGAGTTACTCAATTGTATTTTATTGTATTAGTAATTGTTGAGTTTCTCCTCACAGTAGTTTTTGAACCCATATCTACATTCTTAGGTACAATATGTTTATCAACAAGCAGAAACTGGAATGTCTGTGAGGAAGGAATGGATGTCTCGAGCTTTTAAACTATGGGAAAATCGACCTGGGATGTTTTCAGTTGTCGCTGGTTCATTACTAGAGGTTTTTTTTTAGATCGGGATTATATCAGCTTCAGCTGATAAGATCGTCTTAGATTATTAGGCAATTTTCACTATATTCCACCAGTTCTGATTAGCTCGCATGTTTATGTTTTTTTTTTTTTTTTTTTTTTTTTTTTTTTTTTTTTTTTTTCTTTTTTTTCTTGAAGGGTTGGGTTTTTGGGTTCTGCAAACCTGGAAATGTAAACCAACAAATTTCTAGGGGATAAGTAAATCTGAGTTTTGAAGATTTGGCGGTTGGTTTTCTCAATTATTATTGAAGCGTGGAAACAAATTGAAATGTTGATATGAAAATTCAGCGCCCAAAATCATATTCATGATTTCATGTTTTTCGATAAATTGGAAAAAATTAGAACGATTTGCGTTTTGCATTGATGTCCCCTCCAAGGGCTTCCCTAGTTGGCCAAAGTTTATTAAAAATTTTTCTTTGTAATGTATTGTTTACTAATGTTTAGTGAATGTTTATATAAATTTGATATCACCCCAACGAAATTTGTGAATATTGACTTATATCATTACTGAAGATCCGAATAGTTCTGTCTATTCTTACACATGACGTAGGTGATTAGTATGAGAGCCTTCAACGCGAGAAAAGACAGAGCGACGAATAAATAAAACTAACTCACCATTCACAAATATTGATTCGACATCCCCCCTTCCCTCATTCCACCCCTCTCCACCATCACCCCTCTCCCCACCTTTCTACCACTTTCATCCCCCAACCCCCCTTCTTTCATCTAGAAGAAAAACCCAGAAGGGATAAAAAGCAAGAAAGGGCGTCGTAGGGTAAGGGAAAAACCTTCGTTATGTTTTCTTTACTTAGAGTTCATCTTTCTGTGCCCCTTCTCTCTCTCGCACTCTCTTTCTCTCTCTCTATAGCTCCCCCCCTCCCTCTCTCTCTCTCTCTACTACCCTTCCCCGAGCTCCTCTCTCTATTGATTAGGCCTGTAGAGGGAGCGAGGGGGTGGAGGAGGGAGGCGGCCCAATTATACATTCCCCAAGAGTCGAGGGTTCGTCAGGTCTCCCGCTGAAAAAAAAGGGAAAAATAGCTGAGGCTTCCTCACCACACACTGGAGAGCTAAAACGTCTGGCAAGGAGGTGCAGTCGAGCCATCTTAACCCTTTAACACTATAAGTAAGGGCCTATTTGGTTTCACCAAAGTTTTTAATCAACGTTTACTCATTAAACCGAAGATTTCAGATGTTAAACAACGATATTCGGTTTCACCAACTCCGGATGATATAAATCAATGATCAAATGTGCTAAATTAACGATCAAACTAAATCACTCGTGACGAAGTTGTGGAAACCCATTTCAAAACAGAAGTTAGTGAAAAACGTTGTCTATTTCCGCGAAAAATAAAGAGTTAAAATGTTAAATCGAATTCGTCGGTTAGGACATCATCAGTAACAATTTTATTTGTTTGTTTGGCTTTGTTCTTGTTATTGTTTGTTACTAATGATGGCCTAACCGACGAAATCGATTCAACATTGTAACTCTTTATTTTTCGTGGAAATAGACAACGTTTTTCACTAACTTCCGTTTTTCCACGACTAAAACTAACCAGCCGAATTTGGGTGGTTAGCGTTCAAATCAACGATTTACTAGGTAAATAGTAAAACGGAAGTTAGTGAAAACTTGTTATTGTTTGTTACTGATGATGGCCTAACCGTCGAAATCGATTTAACATTGTAATTTTATATTTTTTCGTGGAAATAGACAACGTTTTTGCACAGACTTCCGTATTGAAATGGGTTTCTACAACTTTGTCGCGAGTGATTTAGTTCATAGGTATGTAGTTTTTTTCGCCATCTTTGTTTACACGACCAAAATCCTTTTTTGCGACGTTTTCCCATCTAATTTGCTACATTTACCTAGTTATTTCCTACGTTTTCCTACATGCACGAAAATGAGCCACAGAGAATTGTTCAGAGCTTTGGTTTTTGAGGAGGAATTTGACGAGGATGATACTTATGAAGACTATACAATGCATCGTCTCCTTTGGATTATAGTGTACGACGGATTTCAATCTCAATGAAATCGGTTTTCTAAAGAGGAACCGATTTTCAAAAACTACTGTTTTGTCAGTCCTTGAACACAATGATTATAGAATCGAATTCACAAGTGACAGGTACATACGTGGAATGTATCAATACACTTGTAAAATAGTGTCATACAATAGCCAACGGCTCATTACAATTTGCAATGACACAATGTGCCTAGATGGTGTCGTAGGCTGTTGTCATTGAAGTGATGGGAGATACAAACAAAAATACCTAATTCCGCAACTTTACGATAATATATTACGAGACAATTATATCTGTTTCCTACGCTTTTTGAGTCGAAATAACTCTGGAATCTCGGCTTCTGCAGTGGCTACAGTTATTACAGGTTTGTTGGCCAGCACTTAAATTGGTCAAATTTCGAAAATGTACTAAAAAAAAAAAGACTAAAAATGCTAAAAACGGCTAAAAATCGTAATATTGTATTTTTGACTGAATATTGCTCAAATTAAGTTTATTACCTGTAAAATAGAATATCTAAAAATTTATGTACAAAATTATGCTGAAAAATGTAATTAAAATTCATTAAAATTTGCTAAACAATTGATAAAAATTGCAAAAATTGCTAAAAATTCAAAACTTTATTTGAATAGGGAATTATTATTTAGAATATGTTTTTTTTTTTTGCCATAAAATTAGTAGTTAACAATTTCCTTGCACTCAAAAAGCATAAATTTCAAAACAATTCAACATTATACATACGATAATTTACGAAAATTCGCTCATACAATCATGCTGCCTGACTGGAACTTTTTTATGTTAGGAGTATGATTTTAGTGAATTTTCGTAGAAAATTAAGCTACTGCAATGACCCAAATAATTTTAAAATCAAAATGTTTGAAAAATTCCTTGAAGGAAATCCGTTTTGAGGCATTCTAACACGATTCCTGAAATTTCTCCACGTCAGTTGACGGAATAATTTCTAAAGTAAGCGTTGCATAGTTACAGAAATATAAGTCATGGGTAGTGGAGATACTGCAAGAAGATTTAGATTGTTATTACCTAAATAATAAAATGTTATGAAAATATTGTGAAAAGATGGTTGATTAATACTAATGGTTCAAGAGTTGAAGCAGAGTGTTTTATTAACGTATGAGGCCACATTTAGTCTTAAAAGATATAGAATCGTAACTACGAATTCATGTTTCTAAGGGCACAAGTACATAGCTACCAATGAAAAGGCTCCTACCAATGAAAGCTTATTATAATAAAATTAAAGTACGTTGTTCAGCACGATCTTATTCAAAAATGTCTGATGTTATAGTTCATAATAATTAATCGTTTCCCAACTGACATTCTGCTATAAAATTTGAATTAACAATAATTTTCAGCTCTTTCCTGCAGTTTTCAGTGATTTTATAGCACATTTTTCGAAGTTTGACCATTTTTAAAAAATTCTGGCCAACGAACTGATCCTTTCGTTTGGAAAGCTTGATATTTTGGCACAGGAACGGAATTTTATCTCAATCTTAAGGATAGTCGGCATTTATTGGCCAACTCATCAATTTTTCGGCGAAAAGGCGGATGTTATATACAGGGTGTCCCATCTAAACGGGCCCATCGGGAAATTACAGCCCTACGGTGCGAGCTATCGAAAAATTGAACTGGACCTTCTTCATAGTATTTCAACTCAGCTTCACGATGCGGAAGTCCGATTTCTATTTTTTCATGTTTTAGGGACTCAAATCATTGATTGAAACTTACGGTTTCCTCTTGACCGACCCCCCTTTTTTATTGTTTTTTTTTTCGATTTTAGGTTGAATTTGAAACAGAAAATGCCTCATTGAAATTTTCTTTTTGGGGCTTCGTTTCTGAGTTATTCTTCTTTTCGCGGAAGTCCGATTTTTATTTTTCCATATCTCAAATCATTGATTGAAACTTACGGTTTCCTCTTGACACCCCTTTTTTATTGCTTTTTCCGATTCTAGGTTGAATTTGAAACAGAAAATTCCTCATTGAAATTTTCTTTTTGGGGCTTTGTTTCCGAGTTATTCCACTTTTTGCGAAATACAGAAAATCGCCGATTTCTTTTAGACATTACCAACACTTTCTTACTATTTTTATCTTCAATTTTTGAGATGTTCAACACACTTTTGAAATCAGCATTAAACTATCTATCATCAGACCCCAGCGTCCATAATCAACAATCACCATCAGGGGGATGACATTACACTTGAACCGCTTACGATTTAAAAAAAATTTTCCAAATCGTCGTTTGAAAAAAAAAACCCCCCTTCAAACTGTTCAGTACTAGACTAGAGAATTAACTGTTCAGTTATTAGAAGAACGTATGAGACGCCGTATTCTGGACTAATGTAAGGTTCTTTAAATAATAAAGATCATAGTGTAGACTGAACAATAAGTATCAAGAAGCTGTTGTTTTCTTGACCCTTGAATACAGTTTGCAGGAGAAGGAGCAGAGGCTGCAGAAGGAGCAGGTGGCATTTTCGATTTATCACAACACAACTGACTGGAAGTCTCCTTGTGGTACATTTTTTAAACTGTATTTTGAACAGTGATTCTGTGTGTACTGAACAGTTTGAGGTTTTTTTTTTTTTTTTTTTTTTTTTTTTTTTTTTTTTTTTTCAAACGACGATTTGGAAAACTTTTTGTAAATCGTAAGCGGTTCAAGTGTAATGTCATCCCCCTGATGGTGATTATTGATTATGGGAGCTGGGGTCTGATGATAGATAGTTTAATGCTGATTTCAAAAGTGTGGTGAACATCTCAAAAATTGAAGATAAAAATAGTAAGAAAGTGTTGGTAATGTCTGAAAGAAATCGGCGATTTTCTGTATTTCGCAAAAAGTGGAATAACTCAGAAACGAAGCCCTTAAAAGATAATTTCAAAGAGGCATTTTCTGTTCTAAATTCAACCTTAAATCGAAAAAAGCAATAAAAAGTGGGGGTCAAGAGGAAACCGTAAGTTTCAATCAATGATTTGAGTCCCTAAAACATGGAAAAATAGAAATCGGACTTCCGCATCGTGAAGCTGAGTTGAAATACTATAAAAAAGATCCAGTTCAATTTTTCGATAGCTCGCACCGTAGGGCTGTAATTTCCCGATGGGCCCGTTTAGATGGGACACCCTGTATATTATGTCTGGGTATATTATGCCCTGTATATTATGTCCCTGTTGTGTCTGGAATGATGTGATCTAGCATTTTTTAGTCAAATGAAACCTTTTTTCTTTCAAATGAAACTTCGTACCGACCAAATGAAACCTTGTTCCAATCAAATGAAACCTCGTACTTACCAAATAAGATGTTTTTTTTTTTTTTTTTTTTTTTTTTTTTTTTTTTTTATTTTTCAAACAAATGAAATCTCATTTCAATCAATTGAAACTCTTTGATCCACCATATTGTTGATCACCGCGACAGACTGCTCCAACTTCATTAATTCAAATGATTTTTAGTGACTCTGTATTAACTTGTTCAGCGAAAATCTGAATTAAAAAATGTTATTTTTTTCCGTATAATTCGAAAAACTTACATTTGATTGAAGTAAGGTTTCATTGGTTTGAAGAAAAAAGTATCATTTGGTTGATAAGAGGTTTTATTTGATTGGTAAATGGTTTCATTTGGTAGGTACGAGGTTTCATTTGATTGGAACAAGGTTTCATTTAGTCGGTACGAAGTTTCATTTGATAGAAAAAAAGGTTTTATTTGACTGGAAATTGCTATATATTGGTATATGAAAAAGTTTTAAATTCCAGGAATTGCATCAGAATACCTTAAAACAGATTTGCACGAGGAAAATTATATATTTAAATTTCTGGAGCCATTGTGATATCTTAATTTTCTTCTAAAATGCGCTATAACTGCAGCTTATCGCAATATCAGCCCGAGAGTGTATCGCTGATAAAAAAGATCAATGAATTTAATGATCTTCCAGATATTGATTTGATTTGATGAACATTCGTTATATTTAGATACATTTACGAAACGATAAATACTCTGCGAATGTTGTGAATTCGGAACAAATTTATTGAATTTTGATTTCGTAAAATAATAGTGAACCTTCCAGCTTCACAAAGATTACTCGGAGCCTTCGGTTTTTTTTTCTCTTCACCGTTTTAACAATAGCGCAGAACCCTCTAAAATGAACGGGCTTGCCCGAATTCGAAACAAGAAGGGTAAATGGGGCAGAAAGATTTTTTTGAAAGGGATCGCTCAGGGTTCCCTTTTAAAAAACGGACAAACACAATGAGACTTTTGGGTTGAAACATTGTCCCTTGGAATCTGTGAGCCCCCACTCGTGTCGGATCTCATGTGTTAGTTACAACCCATCTGCTCTTCGGTTCTGCTTGTGACAAAAGCTCGGAGTCCCGCCCTACCTGAGCCCGATCTCTTCCCAAGTGAGGCGTTTGAGTGCTGGAAACAGAAAGCCAAAAGGAGAAGTTTAGAATTAAGAATATTACATAGAAATAATCAACGTCACGTGAAACCGTCACGTCATTTTATCATTGACAAGTCCGTTTATTGGATGACTACATCCATGTCTGCATAAATAAATTTGGGTACCTACCTGAATCCGTAAAATCTTTCCTTAAAATTACTCAGAGTTTCTGATTCAAATTTAAAAAAAATAGTAAGTAATGCATGCACTACAGGGACGTCCCTATGAAAGTATTGTAAATAATTCTGGTGAGGGTTAAACTAAGAGAAAAACAAAAGTGTTCGGTATGAAATATCTGAGATTTCGAGCATCGATAAAATGGGATCAAAGGATGTAATTGTACCTACCCAGAAATGGCATTTTTTTCGAAAATATATTATCCTAATTCATGTTTTTTTCCCATGTTTTTGAGCCTTGTAGAATTTATTTGATCGCTGCATATTGACCTCTAAACCACATTCCCCACGGTTTTTAGCGAATTTTCGTAGAAAATGAACTATTGCAATGGCTCGAAAATTTTTAAAATCAAAAGTTTTAAAAAATTCATTTATTGAAATCCGTTTTGAGACATTCTGAACCGAACCTAGAGTTTAACGCTTTTTCATATGTATATAAATATATGTATGTGTGCTTGCGCGCGTTTGTGTGTGTATGTGTGTGTCATTCCAGACGATAACTCGACTTAGGATTGAGATAAAAATTCCGTTCTTGCGCCAAAAAATCAAGCTTTCCAAAAGAAAGGATGAGTTCGTTGGCCAGCACTTTTTGAGCTCATTAAATTGGTCAAATTTCAAAAAGTTACTAAAAAAATAACTAAAAATGGCTAAAAACGGCTGAAAATTGTTAAATTCATATTTTTTGCACAATATTACTCTAATAAAGTTTATTAACTATAAAATAGAACATTTAAAAATTTATGTACAAATTTAAGCTGAAAAATGTTCTTAAAATTTATTAATATTTGCTAAAAAATCGATAAAACTGCAAAACAAGATAAAAATTCAAAATCTCTATTTGAATAGGAGATTATTATTCAGAATACGTTTTTTGCCATAAACTTGATAGTTAACAATTTACTTGCACTCAAAAAGCCCCAAATTTCAAAACAATTTAACATTACATAATAGGATAATTTATTAATTAAATTCGCTCATACAATCATGCTACATGACTGGAACTTTGAGCTTTAGAATACTGGGTGAAATCAGATTTTTGTTTATTTCTTCCCGTCCGACTTTTTTTTCTGAATCAGTGTAGGTTTCATAGTGGAAGGTTATGATTAAGATTGTCTTTTACCAGTGTAAAGGACTTTGGAATAAACGTCAATATTCTCGGGAACTTGTCATTCAAAGGTAAACTGCACAAATATTAAGCTTTTGTGCAGTAATTTGTAGCTTTACTTTCTGATTGTTTAGAATCCCTGAGATCTAGTACGTTGTAGCTACTAGCGAATTATACTAGTTGGCACAAGTGCGTATCGTGACTTTCCAACCGAGCAATAAAATCCTCCATTGATTGACTTCATTTCTCATGAAGGTCTCGCAAGTCGTATCTCGAGCGCGACTCCCTCAAGAACGCACGTTATCGATCTGGACGTTACAAATGAATGATTGAGAATTGGTGAATGACTGAATGGAGGTGGATTACGTGACAAATGGTATCCAGGACCTCTTGAATTAATCAGGGACGATAAAAAGACGTGTGAGGCGTCATCGATTGACAAATTGGTTCACTCCCAGACAAAAAAACCGAGTAATTTATTAAAGTCGTACTTTACTCCGCTAGCTCTAATGATGCCCTTATTTTTGCAATGATTATGATTTCTATCAGTCCCAGGGCTGGAACCGTATTTATTGGAAACTTTTCTGGACAGCGAAATGTCGGCAAAAGTATCACGAAATGATGAGAAACAATAAATTTACCTTCATCGCTTATTGTTTTTAACCACCACCAATAGAGTAAGGTTCTATTTTTCACCTCTATGAACAACTAATTTTCCAATCATTTTCATAATTAGTGTGTTACCTAATACCTAACACTTCCCACTGCTGGAGATTAGTGAGATGAAAATATATATCTTGTATTTATAATATTTTGTAAGAGTTTTCTAAAAAAATTTTGAGGCTTTTTTGGCTCCATTGAGTGAAGCACATTATAAAACTTCTTCATGTAGAGATACGTTACAAACATTTAGGTATGCTTCCTTGGTTGCTATTTGTGTTATTCTGTGTTAAATCATGAAAACTACTTTTTTACGTTATTCAAGTGCTACTAGCGTCAGATGACGATGATGGGAGATATTGGATTTGATTTTATACCACATAATGAGTGACCCTTGAAACATTCCTAAAAATTTTTAGAGTTTTTACGAACTTGCCGCTAATACGATGCCGACCCTAGTTACAGACACACATAACTATATTTCTCTGATTCGTAAAGATACGATAAGACTCCAAACTCTTGTATCTCGGTAACTACAGAAAACTTGTTTCTGGAAAATCACGTTGTCGTATTAAAAATCAAAAGTAGTTTTTTTACTGTCACAAACAATATTTATTTCGTTGGTAATTTTTCATTAGAACTGTAGATGAGATTCTTTTCATAACGTGCATTCCCAATGAAGTAATATGTCAATATCTGTGAGACATCTCTCAAAATAATCAAACGTCAATTCCAGTTATCTATTTTTAAAGTTATGCGCCTATCTGCAAGACCAAGCCTACTAATTTTAGGGTCTTTGTATTTACCTAATGATTCATCTGTTTTGAAGATAAACATACATTCCCCACTGATAAATAATAGAAATTTGACTCCCACTTTAGTGTTGAGAATTTTTTGAAGATCAGCATGAATTACATTGCGATTTGACCAGTATTTGACTTAATCCATCTTATTGTTCATGTTAGAACTTGTCACATGAATGCGGGTTGAGTTCTGGTAGAACTAGTAAAATTCTGACCCTGTTCTCTGCTTAATTCCTTGGACCACCTCTGCTGCAGTTTAGAGCGTTTGTGGTACCACAGGATGATGGCAGACCTCTCATCTCAAAACCTCTTCTTATTTTAAGCGAGGACACCCAAAAACTTGATGCACGACAGGTCGTGGTTGTTTGCAGCCAATGGAATTATCTTTGGATGTGATACGTTGATACCAATTGTCGGTATTTAACTGCAACTCTCTGGTATATAGCCAACCCCTTACATGCATAAACTTGGAATTCTTGGTACGGTCAATTTCCATTCCTCTTAATGGTACTTGGTTACTGTTCAATGGATAATCTGCCATGAGTTTTTTATCAGCTTGATCAATATTTGACTCGATCCATCTTATTGTTCTTATAAGACTCAGGAAGTTGGACTGTTCTGAACTGCTGAATGATGGATGACAAAAAAAAGATAGAGTGACAAAATAAACTACACAGTATCAACATAATAAAGGTTCTTACTTGTTTATCACGAAGCAATGCATGCGTAAATTTAAGATGTTCAATTTTTAAGACGAAGGAAATGTCATACTCAGCTTTTCTTCTATATTATATTCAATTTTGTCTCTTGATCTGTCCCATTTGCGGTATCAACGTTACAGCCTTCTCCATAAAAGAAAAAAAATACGATGAAAATCTCGATTCATTCGATTTTCGCTTGTTAAAAATTTCCACATCGACAGCCCGTTTGCCACCAAGGCCCTTCCGATACTCAGGAGTCGTTACGCGGTTATTAAGAGGACACCCCCATTACCGGACGGCCTTGAGAGCTCCCAGAAGGTTTTCTAGAGTTTTTTTTTTTCTCTTCCTTCTACAATCAGATCCTCAGTTTTTCTTTTATTCCGCTACAATCAGAGAAATATCGAAGACGTCATAAAGGACGTATCGATCAGAATGGTCAATCGTGACTAACCAACCACATTTCGGCGTCTAAAAAAACCTTCGAGCCGTAATTACAGAAGACAAGATGTGGACATCGTCGTCCTACACAACTGTTCTAGGGGTTTATTTTTCGTTCTTTATCATTCGAATTTTTAAATACACATCCAAGACTCTGTTTCTTCGAGTTTCACCGCTAGGGGGATAGGACGGTCAGTATTTCTTTTTGAGACCTATATTACAGATTTTTATAGTAACTTCTTGCGTAGAGCGTTCCGCCTTAACACGTTTTTGTGGTTTGGTCCGGCAAAAGGCGTGATCAGTCTCTGGTCACTAATAACAGCGAGATGAGAGAACAATGTGACGATTGACCGCAGAGGGGACGGACGGACTTTCGAACGTCGGAAGAAAAAGCCTCATGAGAAAAGAATTGTTTGAGGAAACGCACGGGCAATCCGGTCATTTGGCCTCGGAGGCGCTCGACCGAAAATTTGTACGAGATATCTTGCGCAAGACACAGAAGTTGATACGCACAGACCAGTGATGCTGTCACACACAATGTGTAATTAACTTCCGATTGTATTGAGTTCTGTAATGGAAGTCCTTCAATCCCACTTTTCCGTCATATATATGGGAGTGGTACATTACACCTTGATCTTGTTATATCCAGGGACGTCGCGCCAACCAAAAGTTGGGAGGAATGAAGCTCAAAATTTCCCAACTGCTCGGACTGGGAATTCCTAACTCCTTTGACTAAATATTACCACTTTTTTTTTAGTAGGTATATTTGACCATGGATATCTCCAGTATAGATAGTATAAAGTAGGCGTTTTCCTTTCAGGAATGACGATAAACATTTTTATTTCATAGGTTTCAAGATTTGTTTATTGTAGCAACGTTTCTGCCTCCAACATTGGTAAGACCCTGATCATACTAGAAAGATAAAAATTTGAGCATTTGAAATTATCTAGGTGGTGAACTATGGTGAAAAATGTAACTTAATTGTATGTAAAAGTAACTTAATTTTATGTATATGTCCATGTGAGCCACAACCAACCAACAATTAAGTTACTGTGATGCAGTTTCTCTCTGTATAGCTCTCTAGATTTTAAGGTGAGATAACAATAACGATATTATGTACTCACTATTAATAAGCTCGTTTGTTTACATTTTCACCATTGTTTACCACCTAGATAATTTCTAATACTACCAATGTTGGAGGCAGAAACATTGCTGCAATAAACAAATCTTAAAACAGGCTGTCTATCGTCATTCCTGAAAGGAAATCACCAACACTACTTCATTTCAATGCAGCCGTTAGGGAAAAACTCACCTTAACCACATCAATATAGGTATTATCACATCAATAATTATAAGTACTCTCAATTGTTTCCGGGTTTTCCTGAGCGTTTCCCGCTTTCGCTTTTCAACCGTTAATTCGCTTCTAACCCCTGTTGAAGTAAATGGAACTTTCGAAAGCTCGGCGTAGGTAGTTAAAGTTTTCATTAAGACTGCAGTCAAAATCACGTATGCAAATTGCCAAGAGAAAGAAAAACAAAGTTTATTCGGATTTGGAAAAACAGGGAGCTTGGAAGATGATACGTATTAGTGAATGGAAGGTGGGTAAAGACGACTGGGTAAGAATTTCAATCAAACTAACAGAACTGAATTTAAACAACTTGACCCGACAGCATGAGTGATCGAACGGTCATAAAATTTAGACTAAATTTAGCAAAAAAGGTCCATAAATCTGCCCAATTATTAGCTCATCTCATTTGTTTCAACTCTGTCAGTTGTACCTACTCGAACTTTTAGGCAAAAGACGTCAGCATCATTGAACCAGTCGTAAGCATATTTGGCATAAGGTAACTGTAGCAGTCCTACAGTTAATGTTATTGTTTTTATTGATCTCTATGACACATGTTACACTTATGTTGATTTGCTTATCTTAAAAGTTTCGTTTCCAATAAAATGGCATTTCCGAATTAACATTCACGGAGTCAACGTTATTTATAAACAAGCACGAAAAGGTAAGATATACACGCTACAAAATTGGTAACATCCTATAAAAAGAAACCTCGAGATTATTGCCAGGAGGGTGGAAGGTAGTCGGCTTCTTCCTTTTTTATAAATTTATTTTCACAACTAGTTTCGCCCACTTATGTTATGCCTCATCAGGTGCTACAATGAAGTAAAATTCCTTTGAAACCAGATGGCTACCACTAACAAACCCCCTAGATGTATAGATTGGTGGTATTATTAGAAAAAAATATTTTAAGGAAAAATTATAAGTTGCCTGCATCAAGATTTTACTAAGATTATTTATTGAACGAAACATATGAAAAACTTGTATATAGCTTTTCCAAGTCAAATTCGGAATTTTCCAGACCAAATTCAGAATTTTCCAAACCAAATTCAGAGTTTTCCAAATAAAATTCAGAGTTTTCCAAACCAAATTCAGAATCTTTCAAACCAAATTCAGAATCTTTCAAACCAAATTCAGAATTTTCCAAACCAAATTCAGAATTTTTCTAACCAAGTTCAGAATTTTCCATCTAAATTTCAAAATGGGATCAGTACTCATGTGTGACGATTGACAAAGTTCTGAAACAACAACGGGATTACATCAGAGCTGAAACTAAGAAAAAGTGGGGTGAAGAGAAGGAAGTCAGTGGGTATCACTTAAATCTAATTCATAAATTATAAAGAACAGTTTTGGTTTATCATGTTCAATTACGAACCTTTGTAATCGACCAAGAACAAAAAATTGAACGTAGATTCCAAAAATTGAATAAAAAATTTTAAATATCCGTCCGTCCGCCGTACATACGGTTCTGATTTGATCGTTGCTTGTTTAGATTAGGCGCTTAAGTAGGATGGGGGGGGGGGTGTCAGAGTTATAATGCATTCTGTAGAATGATTTCTTACTAAAGGTCAATCTTTAGATATGGAAGCCATGTTATTTTATTGAAACCCATTTGCAGCAAGTGCATTGGCTCGAAGTCGAAGACAGAAAAAGTGTTTCTATCTATCCCAAGGCAAAAGTTACTCCTTTATAACTGAGTAAATTTCGCGGCCACAGGATCGAGGATTCAGTCCGTAGTAAAAGTACGACGCAAGTTTTCCCTTGAACCGTTCAACAATTTGATTCGTATTTACCTTTTAGGGCGCTTCGCTCTCTTCAAATCTCCACGACGATAGAAATAAAGAAAATGCAATAGAATACAATTGAAGGATGGAAGAAATGGACGCTGTCAACTCACCCATAAAATGTTTTATAGGACACATGAACCTCGAGAAAATATTTCCTTCCCCAGGGTCTAACTTCGTCGACTTTCCAAGTGCTTTAAAATAGAACTTATGGGTTCCCATAACGCATGACATCATAACATACATGACTCCACTGTTACTAAATTACCATTAGCTGTCGAGAACGTCGTACATGCGAAACCTTGGCTTTTATACAGTAGATTTTCAGTAAACGAATCACCTCCCTGGATCAGCTCACGTTTATGAAACGCATGATTGATGACTTGAATAGTTTCTATACCATTTGAATTCTCAGTATCCACGTCATTATTGAATTGAAATTCGTGTAAACTTCTTGAACAACCCGAAGGAATTATTTACCTACATAATTATGAACGAGAAAGAAAGAATAATTTCACGTCATTCCAGTAAGTTGACCAACCCATTTTTTAATAGCTCTTCACATTTATATGATATATATTTTATATATATACATACATATATATATATATATATATATATATATATATATATATATATATATATATATATATATATATATATATATATATATATATATATATATATAATCAAGGAAAGAACCATAATTTACTGGAAGAGGTCATACTCTTAAAAAAAAAATTTCAAATCAGTAAGTTAGTTGAGTATCCGTAACATCTTTAGAATTTATAGATCATTGAAATGTTTTAAGTTACCCCTGTGTGACGATTCGCTGAAAATCTCACTAAATTCAGATGAATACTGTGGAAATCGTGCTTGTTACAAGGAAATTAGGTTCGTACATTCGGAGCAGCTACTAATGGTACGATCGTGATGAAACTCACACGTGGTAATCGAATCGTCAAATTTCCCAACAACAACCCTACGACTTTGAGCGAGATCGGGCAAATAGACCATGAGAAAATGTTGGTTGATGAATTTAAAGTCGGGGCATTCGCACTGCGCAGTGAAAATTATTGATTTTCGAGTGATGAAATTGCTAGGGGACCACCTCCAGCCTAACCCGCACATCACCAGAAACTTCAATCGAAATCGGATAAAAATTTTAGAAGTAATTGATGCTACAAGGATTTCATATTCGCACATGTGCAGCGGCTATTAATTTCACGATCCTGATTAAATTGACATGAGATGATAAAATCGTATTTTTCAGACGACCCTCCTGAATCAAGCGAAATCGAATGACTAAGCTTTCAAAAACTTATACTTGTTGGATTTTATGTGTGCATGCGAAGAGTGAAGCATTGATTTGTTAGCTATGAAACTGGTATTATAAAGGACTACCTATAGACTGACCCACATATTCCTAAGAAATGTGATCTAAATCTGATGGAAACTGTAGAATTACTGCTTGTTACACGGATTTCACGTTCGTGCATGAGCATCTCCCGAAACTGAAAAACAATACTTCAGTTTCCTAGTAGATTCAGCAGTAATAGTGAAACTTTGTGTAATAGTTCGCAACGTTTTATGAACAGCACGTGAATGTGTTTTGAGCACGTCTTATGGATCAAAGCCGGCTGAAATATTCAAGAGGATTCTCAAGGAAGTGGCTGGAGGGGTTAGTGTCGAGCAGGGCCTTCACCTGATATCGCTAGTTAGTAGGTACCTACCAGTGTTGGGCATAATCTTATCACCAAATACGAATACGATTTTAATCACGATAATTATTAGTTGATTCTGAGTCGACTACGATTATATTCGTATTAGTGTAATCGTATTCGTCGTCGGCGATTACCCAAATACAACCCATAAAAATGCGTCACGGTCATCAATTTCAATAGGGCGTCCCTTCTATAATATGCGAAGCCTTGCTTCAAAGGGACGTCCTTAAAGCGAATTCAACGATTGGAGCCCAGCCTATTTGTCTCAAATCTATTTCAATAGGACATCCCTCTGAAGCTAGGTATATTAGCAAGGCTTCGCATATTATAGGAGGGACGCCCTATTGAAATTGATGACCGGGACGCATTTTTATGGGCTGTATTCGTGTAATCGCCGAAATACGAATACGATTACACGAATACGAATGTAATCGCAGTTGACTCAGAATCAACGAATAATCATCGCGATTACAATCGTATTCGTATTCGACGATAAGAATATGCCTGGTACCTACACATTCCCTGCAAATGCCATCAAAATCTATGGAGACTAAAAGTAATTTTTGTTAAAGGAGTTCACGTTCTCGCTTGCGCATCTCATGAGAAAACAATGCTTCTGCCTCCTTGGTAGACTCGGAAGCAATAGTAAAATCTCGTAGTATAGTTTGCAACATTTTATACACAGTACATGAAACTATGAGCACTTTGTGAATCGAAGTTGGCTGAACTATTCAAGAGGCTTCTCAAGGAAGTGGCTGGGGGGAGGGGGGGGGGGGGTTAGTGTCGAGTAGGGACCCCACTAGGCCTCGCTAGTTAGTTTGCCTACAATGTTTGCCATTACGTGGGTGGGTAGCACCGCTGCGAGCTCCTCCAGCTCTCCGCAGGCCCCGTATTCAAATGAGTGAGGAGGTTCCCGGTCCCGAATGCCAGGCGTCCATCAAACGCTCGAGGGTAAATTGGCAGGGAAGCTCCCAGATTTATGGTCGGCGGATGGAGCTCAGCGGCTGGAGGACACTGAAGGGGGGTTACGATGATTGTAGCCGAGGGGATGCACTGATGGGGGTTGATGGCCTGACTGGGACAGATGAGCTGCAACTTGAAGCCGTAATAAACAGCCCCCTTTCTCGGATCGTCCTGATTTTATTGACGACTCGAAAATGACAAACAGGAGAATTACAGCTTTTACGGTATTAAAATTGGCGCGGATCACAGCCACTCTCTGCCATTCAAGGCGTTTACTTTTGAAGGGCGCCACCGAGGTATCAAACGGTCTGAGTTCTCCACCACAAATTATCTTTACAACCTGCCACTCAATAGGATCCTACGACAGGCCAACAGTCTCCTTTACGTAGACCCAGCTCTAAATTTCTTTCATAGGAAACCCGTACGATCCATCCACACAGAAATCCTTCGCTCAATTCTGCCTAACTCATGAAACCAATCAATCTTCAATACTTCCATTTATTTAATATACGTTGATAACGGCAATTTTGTTTTTGTAATTTTGTAATTTTTGTCATTTCTTTGTAATTGGGGATTGCCTATTTAATAGATAGATAGCGACTATTTATTTGTATAGGTGTTACCGATACATGAGTTCGCAAATGAAATAATGGTGAGTGCGGACATATTGAAAGATAGTAGTAATAATAAATTATTTAATCGCTACAAAATGATACATCTCCATTCACACAAAGTTTCATATAATAAATGAATTTCTAATAAAACATTTATTTTAAAAAACAGAGATTCATTTTTCGAGAGTTAATTTCTTACCCTTCCAGAAAATGATTGATGCGACCGATGCCTACTAAGCCAATAAAATGTAAGTGTACACTATAAGCAGACCCACGATAAGATTCAACTTGACACAAAAAATACACTTAGACCAATAATTCTCTCTATTTTGCCGAGAAAGCACGTAGTATCAGGGATGTGCTGATCTATTTGTGTACCGCAAGAGTTTTCAACGCGTCCTCTTGAAAGTCCATCAACGAAAACATAAGAGATTCAAGTTCCTCCCTGCGTAGGAAGCTCACAGATGCATTTGCATTGATGTATAGGATAACATAAGATGGTAGTTTCAATGGGGTGATAAAGAGGGCAGGTAAGCTTGCAATTCACAATATCCTCACTGGCCATTCGATTACAGGGCATGCATATCTCAAAATAATTTATGGAGTACACACTTTTGGTTTATTATTATCAACGAGTTTCATACCTACTACGAATTATTTTTTATCCTATGGATTGACGAGGCGAATCATGGACTACTTTGAATCTTTAAACTTTGAATAAATTTGAATCCCAATACCTAAAATCGCTACACTTTGTTGACCACAAGGGTAAATTGGAAAAAGAATTACGCAATGCGAGAATTACGAATGGGTAACTAGAATTACTTTCGAGGGATCATCGGTGGACTTCCTTGGTCTCTTCTTTGTGCTTTTCGCCTTACTGACAATTGGTAGTTTGTATGTCTGTGTGGTGATACTTTCGCACTCTCTTTTTTTGTTAAAAATCGTGTTAGTGTGAAATTTTTGACAATTGATGTTACGGCAAAATGTTCCACACAATTTTCCACTCTGCTGAATTTACTTGTAATTTCCAAATTAATTTTTCGTGAGTTTTCTCGGGGTTTGGTGAATTTACAGTGAATTGTTTATTGAATAATTACGGTTCTGAATTTCGGGCATTAAATGTTTTTCGATTGCTCTTCGTCGAGAAAAGTCAAGGACTTTAAACCTTGGACCTTTCACATCTTTTCCACAATTAAAAGATGATTCGAGTCGAGGAAAGTTGCGTGGAGGTTCATGGGGTAACACCTCCGCTCTACGCCTTTCTGGCAGGTCATGTTTTATTCATTCCCCCTCCACCATTCGCCTGAACACTCACAGACACACCCTCTACAACAACCACACAGTTCGAATATGCAAGCGTGTGTGCCGCGCAAATGAAAAAGTACGAGATGAGCTTTTGGAAAGGATGTGTGGCCCCCAGAAAGGGAAAACACGGCGATGGTTCCTACAGTAAAATTATCCTTTCGAGGTAAAGTTTTATTGGATTTCCTCTTCCATTCTCGTCGAGGGAGAGTTTTTTTTTTTCTGCACCTTGTATAAGAAATGGTAGCGCCCCGCTCTTTCCCACTGCTGTTTTCAGTTCGTTTGTTGTGTGTCGCCATCCTTCCCACAGGAGAATCAGTATAGCAGACAATGGGAAGACGACGAAAGAAAAAAAAAACCTGTCATCAAACCACATAGAATATTTCAAATGCTGCAAATCAATATAAAACGTAATGTTCTTTATTATCCATCTATTTATGGTGGAGTTAGCCTTCAGCCACGAAAGTTTGCTTATTTTGGCATAGCTCTAGGGTCATACCAAATGTTATTCCGACTGGAAAAAGTGTCACCCTTTTCTATAATAGTTCACGGTCAACCAATCGTTGCTAAAAGTTCTTAATTAGCTATATAATCACGGCTCATATTTCAAATAATTCATAATGAGATAATCATAATCTATATCTTTAAAAATCAATTATATTTGTTTGTATGTCCTTTATGCGCGACCACAATTATGAACCGATTTTGATGCTATTTTTTACTGCATGCCCTTTGAACACTAGAGAAAAAGACCTATACAGAAATTTCCCAACTCACCCCTTTCAACCATAAGATCACAATTTTGTTGAAAAACCGCGTTTGCTTCTTGCCTAATTTTATATGCTTCACAACTGCAATAACGTCAATAACTCATTCACTTCAAAAATTTCATTAGACATCATCATGGTGGGTATTAGGCGTAATGGACTTTCGATAAAATATTCAACGATACCAAAACGATTTTAGTGGGTTGAGCCTTGCATATTCTATTCGTAAAGGTACTTCATGAAAAATTTATAGTAAAAACGTCTTATTAACCTCAGAAATTTGGTCGGGAAGAGTTTTAACGTAGCTAAGGTTATATTGAGGTTGAAGGAACTGGGACGCTTTTATCGGTACCAATAAAATGATGGCCTCTTTCCTGATCAGCTGAGCGAGCTAAATTCTCTCCTTTTCACCTTAGGATTGTGAAATTTGACAGGGATCCTCAACGGGACAGTATGCGAATAATGCAATGACGAGTTACAACCAGAGCAGCTGATTTGGCTACATTCTCTCCTATCCGCCCTGGGGATTTGAAATTTGATAGGGAAATCGAGAACCGAATAAAATGATGGGCTCTTTCCTGATCAGCTGAGTGAGCTAAATTATTTCCTTTTCACCCAAGGAATGTGAAATTCAACAGGGAGGTTTTCTAGGACATTAAGAGTCAAATGCAATAACGGGTTCCAACCAGAAAAGCTGACTCAGCTAAATTCTCTCCTATTCACCCTAGGAATTTGAAATTTGATAGGGAGCCTCCCTTAGACATCGAGAAACGAATAAAATTATGGTCTCTTTCCATGAACCATCACTTACAGTTCCGACATATCTTTCAACGTCCCCGAAAGGTTGGGCAGCACATCAACAGAAACTTATTCAAATACCCGTATTCAACCTTCATATGTACCTACTACTTTATTTTTTATATTCAAAGTTTTCTTCGCTTCAATTAAATAATAAATTTTAATGAATAAATTATTGTTCTTTGTAACCACGACTGTACCAATAATATGTTAGGCGGGGAAAAGTCCGCTGGGTCAGCTAATGCATTATATTTTTAACACAGAACGTGTTTTAGCCTTGGCATATTCAACCGAAAACGAAACGTTTTGTGTTACTGTGTTGCATTTTTGTGTAACGAAAATGTGTTGCAACAATTTACTGATGATTTCCGCTTATAACCGAGTCGTTGCTAGAGAAATGGTACTTCGTCATTTTTCATCCCACAAAATTCGTTGACCATTCATTCGAAGGCTCTCGATTTATCCATCCATATTATGTTATCTACTGCGAAGTGCGTGGCCAACAAGCTTGGTGGCCAGTTATGAACATGGTTATAAGAACAATTGTTTACACACAGGTGATCATTCTCATTAATTGATATTGTGAACATGATTGCAACCGCTTGTTAATTTATGATAAATAATGTTCTATGAATAAATGAAAGCTTATGACGATGAGGGGGGGGGGGGGGGGGTGTAAAATATGTATTTTGGTGTGAAGGCTCAAATGAAAGCTTATGACGAGGAGGTTTCAAATATGGCACTGGTGATAAATAAATGCAACTTGACATGTAGTGATAAGATACACCAAAAAATCTGATTCATTCTTATATGTGGGTTTCACGGGTTTATGTGAAACGCGTGAGCTAAAACACATTCTGTGTTTCAATAATCTCATTCGAAGTATGTAAACAGAGGTAACCGGGGGTCCAGGCTTGCCCCCTGGCGAGGCGCGGAGCGCCGTTTTTGAAGTCAAGTCTGAAATTGAACTTGAGCGTCAATATCACCCCAGTCACTAAGAGTAGCTGAGGAAAGCTATTAAGATAAGATATTTTTCCAGTTATCTGTACCTGTGACGTCATTGCGTCTCTCGCTTCCGTTCATTCAAGACCTCCATATCCAGTGTGATGTCAAACTGCAGCAATCTTTAAAAAAAAAAAAAACTACCTACTTCTGCTATGCAACTTTCCACATTTGACTTCTTCAGTAGACTTGAAAGCGAACGAATTTGAGCAATGCAAATGACTCAGTTGGAAATACGTCTCTCTATCGCATTTTTCTATTCTACTTTAGAGGATCGTGCGCCCATCGAAAAAAATGAGAGATTGCCTTTAAAAGGTCTTCGACGGAACTGAAAATAATAACAGAGGGTCTTACAAATCAGGACGACATGATTCAGATGGGTGGCGCCCGACAGGACGCGCTGACTGTCCCCATACATAATACAATACATTAAATCTATTTGCATACCAAATCCTCTCGACTCCGTCTCAACAAAACCAAATGCGGAGTGCACATTTTCAATGGGAGGCAAACGGTTTGATTCCTATGAAAAAGAGAAACTTTGACGTTTTCGTAATGCGACGTGGGTGGCCTGAAGAACGTTTAATCAAAATGGACAAACGAGAGGAAGTTTGTATTCATTATTTAACGTTGGAACAACAACCTGGCACTGAGACCTGTAGGAGATCTACGACAAATGCTAAGTGAATACGGTTCTTCAAATCTCTATGAAGTGTGGTTTCTCAACAATGGAACTCCTGTACTTTTTGGCAACTCAGAACCAGTCATGGCAAAACCGAGGTAATCGCAACACATTCTGTTTATGCCTTTCGTTTCTAATAAACCTTATATCGACAGCTGCAGTATCCCAAGACCTGTTAATACATCTAACTTACCCTTAAATTTTCCTTAAATCTAATGTTTGACTAAAAAATTTGGAAAACCTACTTTTTGAAATAGGTACGATAGATTTGAGACAACAGACAACTTAGATTGAAAATATAATGTACGTACAATATGTTCTGTATTTTATACGTCGACTTTATGTGTCTCTCCTATGTAACCCTTAAGCTCAGTGGAGGAATCAGGTGCTGAAGGCATTGGTGGAGGTGTAAAGGATTAAGGATATGTTATGTTGACATGAGATCATTTTCAAGGAACCCTTCATATCCTTGGTTCAATTTCAACGTGATCGCGGCAGTTCAGCTAGTAGAAGTCTCGAATCATCCCATTAAGCATTTCATATCACTTTCACAATTATCGTATCGTTAATAGCCTCTGCGCATGCTCAGATGTGAAATTCTTGTAACAAGTTTGATTGCTACACTTTTCATCCGATTTTGATGAAATATTAAGTTAGTATGCGCCTTAAGTATCAGATTCAGTTCATTGTTCACAGATCATTGTTCCCAAATCAATACTTCATTCAGCGCATTAGCAAACGTAAATTTCATGAAGCATTGTTTTCGTCATTATTAGTCGCTCGATCAAGCTCAAATTTGAAGGATAGTTGTGGAGAAGACGATTTAATCAACCCATATCAATTTCATCATGATTTTATCTGTAGTAGCTGCTGTGCATGCGTGAACGCGTAATCCTTGTATCGAACTTAATTTCTTCATTTTTCATCCGATTGCGATGTAATTTTCAGTGAATGTGCGAGTTAAGCTGTAAATGGTTCCCTACAAATTTTATTGTTCTCAAATTATTACTTAATTCTACGTATACGCAAACGTAAAGTTATTTAAGCATCATTTACTCGTTTCCTAATTGGCTGATTTTGACGTTTTTCACTACATCTTGATTTGCTATTTATTCCGCTGTGTAATTTTTCAACATCATTTAAAATATTTCTATTATTTATATATCTATACATGTTACTGATACGAAGAACGCTCTTTGTCACATCCAACTTGGCAGGCGTTTTTTGATGTGTTCTATGAATTTACTGTGTCAAAAGTTTCATGTTATGATGAAATAAATAGAGAAAAAAATGAATTTGCATTTAACCTGGCTACCGGGTCTTCAGAGTCCCGTTCAACCCTTTCTCAGATCCACCCTCCATACCGGCTCCTCTTTTGTCATGCTCCTAATCGTTTGCATACACACTTCACAAAAAAATATAAGAAAAAAAACGCCTCGTGGTTTCATCGGCAGATGCGGTTGTTGATCCTTCCATTCAGCTCATGACATGAACGGCCCATTTAGCTCATTACCAATCTTTATCTCCCTTTTTCCTTTCTAACACACCCCATTTAAACTCGCATTTCTCATTATTACATTTTTTACGTAGATATTCCATTCCTGCTCCACAGTTTGACGTTTACTCTCATTACGTTCAATTTAAGGTGTTTCATTGAGCGGAATAATGTTTTTATGCCTGTATCTGTACTACGACATTCCCTTTACTTTGTTTCATTTAACGTGTTATCTGTTCTGATACTTTTGTCGTTCTTGCAGTCAAACATATCTTATTGCATTTTCCTCATTTTTTTCTCTTTTTCCAACTTCTTAGTTTTTGGAATATTATATTCTTTCTCCCCACTTCTGGTTGCACCTTTAGCTTGCTTCCATTTGTAAAATCTTCTCCTCTGATTCTGCACAATTTATTAAACTACCCCTACATTGTAGTAACTCACTCTAGAGTCAGAATAGATCAACATATCAGAGGGACTGTATAACCTATGAAATATCTATATAAAATTGGTATCTTCCAGAAGTTTGTTTGAATCTCTTCAATCATTCAAAATCCTCCAACAATCTATAATTAAGATAGGTCGCCTGAATGATCGTCCCGATGATTACCTAGAATTTATTATAGTACGCAATTGAAATCTGAATTCTTAGTTATTACACCTCGTCAGCTATCTGTGAAATCTCTATTTTGATTCACAAATGCCCAGAATTGGTACATTCAGAAAGTTTTCACCGTCATTGGACTAAGTTTAGATTAACTTTGACCACTAGAAGCCTTTTGTATATATACTCATACGTTGCATACTACATAGGATCACAAAACCTCGGCTTCGGTGCGGTGCCGCTGCGGAGGGGAAAGTTAACCTCCTAGGACCCTGAAAACGATAGTAATAATAATGCGCAGGATCTTTGACGGAAGGATTAAAGGGATTTTTGCCACGAAAATTAAGAGAAAAACAATTCATGGTGTCTATTTTAGTTTATTATCTTCAATAATAAACCTTTGTAATCGACCATGAAAAAAAGAATGTATTAAACCCAACCCCCCCTCCCCTCTTAAAATTGGTTGGTGGGTCTACGTTCCAAGGTACGTGGTATCCAAAATTCGAATAAAAAAAAGTACTTGCTCCGCCCGGGCGCCGCACAGTGGGCAAATTTGCGATTCTGGAAGGAAAAAATTATTTTTTTAGCCCTATCTTAGAGGAAATTTCACGCTGATTCCGATTCTACCCCTTGTTCTTATGCCTTATATGGCTCGTTAATGCGTTTTTCGTGAAAATAAAAACCCTCAAAATATTTCGTTTTTAAAGATATTTTCTCCTTCATATACAATTCAAAACGATTTTCGCTGCACAGAAAAGTTGTAGAAGATTAAATTCTGCGACAATTGACCACCAGAAAATTCTGAATTGATTGATTTACCTATTAGAGCGTAATTGTATTTCACAGTTTTCATCACTAAAAAAATAACAGTTATTCACAAATTAAGGATAAAATTGTATATTTAATCGGGTTTCTTATTGAAGAAACGTCTTTAATAATTCAATTATGCATTAATTGACCACCAATTTGTTTTATTATTCAAAAATTTTTTGAATCACCGAATTTTATTCAGTAAGAGTTTTTTTTCTCCATAAAATAGGTTTTTAACAATTTCTTTCTACTGGTAATGCTCAAATTTCAATGCCTATACAATACAATCATGTTAAATGTCGTGCATAAATGCTGCATGTCAGGAACTTTTTTTTTTTTTTTTCAAAGTTTTATAATGATTTGAACTGTCCGAATAACGTTGCTCAGTTATTCACTCGTGAACAGAGTTGCCAACTCATAGTCATCTATTACCGTACCCATCTTTTCCAAATTACCGTACATTCTCGTACTTCCATCCTAAAACCTACAGTATTTTCACCGTACTCATATTTAAACAAAACTTGGATGTTCATCATATGAATTTAGTCAAAACCGACGAAACTTAGCACGTATGGTTTTTAATCAACTTACAAAACAACGTTTTTCCAGTACAACTTTTGGAAAAATCGAAAGTAAGTACCTAGTACCAAAAAAATTCATCTTCGATTAAATTCTCAGGCTTGGGGATCCTGGTAGTTCGAGCTTGGATTGTGAATTGGCGAAAGAGAAAGTATTCATAAGCAGACGTCATCATCATTTAACGCACATCACTGTTCGAAATTATGTTCAAATGACATCAGCAACGAGCTTGCATTTATATATGTCATGGGTTCTCTCGTATTGTGCATTTGATTGAGCAAATAAATTCAATACAAATTATGGTTGGAGTTGCCTTCATTTTTCACCCTACCTATATATTTAGTTGGTACCTACCTAGAACGAAAGGGTTATGATTCTCCTTCTCCAAACCCTGTTGAAGGTAACTTTTAGCTATGAAGTCATGCTAAAATGATATATTGTGACGTTCCCACTACAATGAACGGGTATTTGGTGGAGTTCTCGAATGTTTAGTCGAGGTGAGGCGGTAGCGCAGCAGTTACCTACTGGCATGTTTGGCGTCGCCATGTAAACTTAACCCCATAGTCAAAAATCACCTGGATTTAAGAAATGACCACCAAAAGTTGGCCATCTGCGGCATCTGCTGTCTGCTCTCCTTTCTACTCCCTCCATTCGCTGAACGTACGAATCATTACTTCATACTTCTTGCAAGAATTTATATTTATAACTTATTATTTATCTACTTGTTATTAATTACCGTGAAGACAAGGACTCGATCAGTAGGTCGCAGTTTCTCATCGGAAGCCCCTTCGGAAATGACAAATATCTCAACGAAGATCCAGTGCGGAATTCCATTACCAGAACTACGCCTGCATACACTCCAACTACACCTACATATCAAGCTGAGCATTCACCTCCATTCCATGACGCAAGTTGCCTACAAAAGTATAATAATACAACTTTCAACTGCCCCACGAATTCGTTTGTCTTATTTCTATTGAATATTTGTGAATTCTTTCTATCCCCTCGATTGTAGACGTAATAGTCATCCAAACGTCACAATATAGATTAATAATATTATATATTTACCTAGGTTTTTCCATTTTACCGTACTTTCGCGTACGGTAATGGAGTTTACTACCGTACACCGTATATGCATCGAAATTACCGTATGTTTACGGTAATTACCTTACTGATGGCAACCCATCTCGTGAATAACGGGCCAAATCATCGTCTACTACTAAAATATTCAAACAAGCCATAAAAAATAGTTACCGTGACACCAACACGATTTCCCTGTGTCATCGTTTCACTAAATGATAAGCTTCTGACGAGGCGTCGCGAGCGGATGAGCTTAGCTAATCAATAAAAAAACGTTGGGAAGGAGATCCCGCCATATAAATCTCTCCCTCAAATCCCACTTATGTAGATAGTAATGACTGAGCTTACTTACTGCCTTGAAAAGTAGTATTCCCAGGAAGAGCGTTCGTAAACACAGAATTAATTTTAAAACCGCAAATATCTGCAAAAGTTTCATTATGCATACAATTTGTTATTACCGCTATATTATAAATAGCCCATTCATCATTGTGATAATTAATGATAGAGGATTCCACAAAAGTAACAACCCCCTCCCCTCCCCACTCCCCTTCACTCTTTCCCACAATTTTTGAGATGACGAAATGAAACTTCGAGAGCGTTTTGGGTGTGCAATGATACAAATTTTAAACAAATAAACAAATTATTTTTTAAATCCTAAAATCTTTGGTCCGTGACACTCATTTTAATGATTTTTTTTAGCGTTGAACACGGTGGTGAAGCCAGAATCGCCATATCTCTTTCCGTTCTCAAAGTGGCACTGATGGTAGTATGTAGTAGTGGAAGTAGCTTCTTCCTCCTTTTAATTGGATACTAGTGTGATGAACTGGCGGAACATACGGGGACTCGTACCCGTAACACTGACGTATAGATCATAAGTGTTTTCAATGATCTCAACAAATTTCATAACAGAAAATAGGAAATTATGATGAAGCGTAAAACGTGAAAATAGGTCAATATTAGGAAACGAAAAAATTATTCTTGAAGTAATTAGCGAGGCTGTATTTTATTTTATTTGGTCAAATTCTCCTCGGCATGCGCCAACGTATTATGCAGTTATATTTTTATAATGTCCGTTTAATAGTCATTATATCCAGTGATCTGCGTAAAAGGGCTACCTAATACTTTGAGAAATAATAAAGCTTTTTGTAACAACACAGCTTTTTACGCCCTTTGTAGCGTGAGCCAAACATGAATTTTTGCCAAAGTCAAATGTAACACATGCTCAACCATCAGAATCATTTTGGCTCAAAATTCAAAATAAAATTGTGATTGTGAAGCTTGAGCCGAAATTTGCCTAATTTTGATGTGTAAACAACTCCCTCATTTTAGGAGATTGTTTATGGTTCTTGAGTTATAATCACCTAGTTTTTTATACTTTACATTTGTGTGTATGAAAACTTCTGTAGGAAGGACGGCTTAGAAATTATTGGAGAACAACTTGAAACTGTGCAATTTTTGCCATATTAGTGAGACCGCCATTTTAAGTACGCCTTTGCAAAATTTTTTGAGGTGACAGACAATAAATTGTTACCGAAGGGGGTATCATCTAACATTTTAACAGTTTTGGGTGTTTTATACAATAAGTCATGATTTTGGACATTCCTGGTCTATTCCTACAGTTCCCCTCGTATGTCGATAACTCTCAATCAGACGGGCCAACCAGAATAAAGGAGAAAATTTTAAATTTCACGGAAGATCATTTGATATTGACAAACCTAATATAAACACCAACGTTATAGGTACCTATTTCATAATTCAGATGTTCTATGGGCGTTGAACTCAGATTCAGTCTTAATTCTCATGATATTCATGAAACTCGGTCTCCAGTCATTCAAAAATAGGTTCACCAACAGCTCCGCAATCATTTCTCGACCGAGAAAAAACAATGCCAAGCATAACCCGTTTATAGGAGGAAGCAATTCTCCATAATGATCCGACAATCCCTTCTTCGCAGGCAAAATGGAAAACGGATGCAGTCGTAAATGTAGAAAACCCCATAAAAATCCGCTCCATTCATTTGGGCATGAAGGCGTCCGAAGAGAATATTTCCCGGCTCTTCAACCTTCATTTCGTTTTTCGACCGTTGAAACGGGGGCTCTGCCAGGAAGCATGAATCAATAAAATCCCCAGAGTCACGGTAGTTCAATGAATCCGAATGTAAGCGTTTTACATCCAAGACTGGTAGCGTTGAGGTTTTTTTGTACAGCATCCGCTCCTCCCTCCCTCTGAAGGTGCTTCACAACGGATGGACATAATCACAGACCTAAAAGATCGTAACGTAGCAGTTTCAAAGAACATTAAAGTTGTCTAATGGCCTCCAACCTACCGGACTTGCAACTTGGGACGTCTTAATACGCCGATCATGACTCTATTACGGCCGCCAGCTTTTTTGCCTGAGGAACTGAACGCTACTTAACCTCCTGGAATTGCCTATTTGCAACAAGTCATTGTTCCCTCCTTCTTGGGTCCATAACTGGAAATATCTGAGCTGCGGAACGCGTATCGAATAAGCAGGTATGAGTAGGTTGTTAGACTCTCGTTTCACCTCAGTTTTCACGCTTCGAAGCATAATCCACTAAGCATTTCGGTCGATAATCTTGTACCTCCATTATTAAAGCGTCCATGGGATGCATGATCTTCTTACGTACCAGTATATCAAACCGTATGTATACCTAGTTAAGAAGTCAAGTTTTTTATACCATCTTAATCTTTTGAACGATTCTATAGGATTCTCAGTGGAGTAGAAAGGAACTCATTGGTCCTGTTTTATGCTAGGGATATGTTTATGCTCAGGTTAGTCTTTATAATTTATTTACAAAGACATAAATTTTATCGATGGACTTGATAAGATGCTTCAAATTATTAATGAGTTGAGAGGCTAAGAGACTGATTTAATCCCTTTTCAACCTACAGAGCTAAACTTTGGGATGAAGCCTTCTAAGGACAACTGGAATACGATGTCAAGACGCCTTGAAATCCTGATTAATTAAGAGGGGTCTGAGACTAATTTTATTCATTTTCAACCTACTGTGCTAAACTTCGAAATGGAGGCTCCTAAGAACTACTGTGTTGTGATATCAAGATACTCTATTGACTCATCAGCTGAGGAAACTGACTACCATCACCCCTATTCAACTTACCAACCTTACACTTGAAATAGAGTCTCCTATAGGCTGCTGCATTAAAGTTGAATGCCCTGTAAAGATTTAGGAAGCTCTGAGGACAATTTCTTTGATATTCATCCCAACCATGCTGAAGTTTTAGATAGAATCTCCTACGGACTGGGGCAGAATAGCAAGATGTCTTTTCGTCCTAACATAATGTCCCCTATTCTTATCTCAATAATGTTGTAATCAAATAGGGTACTAATCGGAATCCATCTATGTCCTGCGTTGATATTCATTGCACCTTCCCTACAAAATAAGACCAGTTTTAAGTTTTTAACGTGTGTCATGTTTTACCGCTGGGTTTTGTGCTAAAAAATCAAGCAAAATTAAGCGCGAGCCATCATGTTTTCTATTGTTTTTCACGTAGAAACAATGTGTTGCTGGGGAAGTGCAATTCCCTTAGTATTCATTGCAAGAAAATCGTTCCCCATTTTTTGGAATGGTCTCTTTTTTTCCAAAAACTCATGATCCCTAAGCCGCTGTAGTGTCAGGGAAAGCATTTATTACGCCACCTAAAATAAACTAATATTGCTTAATAACCATAATGAACTAGTAATGCGAAAAAAAGCCGAAACATGGTAAGTACTATTGAATAGTAGGTACGTCTAAGCAGTAGGCAGACCTCTGATCAGCTGATTGGCTCCTTAAGCTGATTTCCTTGGTTTTTAATTTCTGGAGTTGAAATTTGAAACAGACAAGGCCTGTATGAGACAGATAGAATAGAGTTTCAACGTGAGGAACCACTATAATCTGCTGTATGGGTTCGTAAGCTTATTTCTATGCCGTTTAATATAAGAAGCTGAAATTTGAAAAGAGCCTCTATGAGGCAGATAGAATAGAATTTCAGAGTGACCCACCCTAATCTTCTGAGGTTCCAAATTTCCATGCTATTGGTCCAATGAAGCTGACACTTTAAACTGAGCCTATTGATCAGCACCTATTGACGTTTAATAAAGAACAAATGGCTGTGAAGTGTATTTCTGAAGCCATGATGGTGTAGAAGATATTTTGTGCAATTGGAATCACCATTGATGGTGTTGAAGATATTTTGTGCAATTGAAATCACCATTGATGGTAAACAGACTCTCGTTGTGTCTTTCTATATCACACCAGGTACATCCACTCTGAAATTAGCCACTTGTTTGCATTGAACTTGATGGCATACAGTCCAAAATTAGCAGTTTTTGAAGTTGTAATATAATTAAGAGGTTGAATTTGGTATTGAGCATCTATAGGCCTGCTGTTACGCTTGACAAAGTGAAGACCCACACACATCAGCTGAGTGAGCTCGGGAGCTCATTTCGTCCCTAATAGACCTAGAATGCTACAATTTGGTATTGAGCTTCTATAGGCCTGCTGTTACGCTTGGTCAAGTGAGGAACCACACAGATCAGCTGATGAGCTCGCGAGCTTATTTCTCTCCTAATAGATCTAGGATGGTGAAATTTGGTGTTGAGCAACATTACGACGTGAGACTACATGATACATGATTTTTATTTATTGATTGCAAGAGAAAATCGACAATTTTTTTCTATATTATGTGCTGATTCTGAATTTCCAAGATGATTACATGAAGTAAGAGTGTACCACTACAGATATAAATATAATGAATTCAGAGAACGACGTGATCTGAAAGGATTCTATCATTTCCGAGAACTCGTCTCAAATTGTTATTTCTTCGATTTGAAATTTCGAAGTGTAGGCTTTCTGTTGTCGATTGAATCAACTTTTGCGTGTAGGATATTATATGCTTCCATACTCTCCGGCGACCTCTTTTACTCAGCTGTGAGTCATCAGCTGTATCCACACCTCCTCCAGTGTAAATATAAACATTTCAGTCATTTCAGTTTTTATTAACAACAGTTTTTAAAGGGAATCATGAATATTTATTACATTCAAATTTACACTAAATAAACATTAGCCTATCTAAATCATATCCTGCAATTATTTTTAAAAAAAGTATAAGATTCTAACTTTTTTTTTCATTTTAGCGATTTTTTTAGTCTTTTATTTGACATTTCTAGGGAAATACCTTTGTTTATAGTTTGTCCTAGCAATCAATTTAGATTATTTAATAAAGCCCTTGCATTCCTTTTGATAATACAGATTTGCGATTGGCCACCAGGCCTAAGATATCCATTTCAAAATGGAATTAAACAAATGAATTGGCTACATATAAGCATTCAAGGCACATAGATGAATGTTTGTAAACGTTGCAAAACTGATTCCTAACCATGTTTGTAGGTTAAATGTCAATCATACCAATGTGGACAACAAATTACTTGTTGAATAGCGTCTAGCTTGATAAAAAAGATTATCAATGTTCGATGTTGAAGTAGCTCTATAGAGTAACTAGGTGGACGTTCATGTTTTGGTGATTTTTCACTTGCCAAGTGGAAATGTCAGCAGCTTAGAGTAGAGTGTAGCGCAGAATGGAAACCAAATATCAAGGAAATCCTGCATCCGAGGATGGCGGAAGGGAAAAATCTGATCTTCGGGAAAAAGTCAAGTTAACATTCTTTTATTCAGCCACTGCCTTCCCTTTTCCCCGAGTGTGCGGCCCGGAGACGTGTGTATGTGTGCGTTCGTAAAAGGAAAGTAATCGTTATTTTCCTCGAAGCTTCCCCGCGCTTCGGACTATAAAAACATTTAAAAGGCAATCTCGGCCTCTGGAAGCAAGCGGGAGGGGCGGGAGGAAAGCGATTGTATCGAAATGGGAGCAGTTTAGGAGGAGGCTACGAGGGGGAAGGAGGTTCACAATAGCGCCCTATAGAAACACAGTGGATCGGGCTAAAGGCAGAGAAACGACGGCAATACATACTATCCTCTTTTTTTCATTGAGTCCGTGCGGGAGGTTTGACGAGGGATCTGCGACAGTTTCCCTTCTTGTTGAGGCGGAATCTTCGAGTGGGATCTTTATTATTTCGATTCCGTGGGAAGACGATGTTTTTGCGATATGACTTTAGGTCGATTTGAGATTAGTGGAGGTAGAAAGAACGGGGTCACGGAGAACTTCATTTACTGCTGTGAAGCAGTATGGAGCTTTCAGACTGTGTCAAGTACCACTAGGATGCCATAAAGTCTGGCAAATGGGGTGGATAGTATAGCTTCCTCACTTATATTCTAATATGTACGTTGAGGAACAAAGTACGAGGCAAAATGAGTAAATGCGAAATAGAACTGTAATATATGTGTAGACATGCTAATATACTCGTACAAAATAGAGCTTTAATTCATTTTTGTATACTGTCCCATCAATCCACCATCTAAGGTATGTATATAAGGCGATGGAATAGGGCTCCGAACATGAGAAGCTCGAGATAGAGCGCAGCACGTGAATAGTACCCTTACCTTTTTTCGTCATTTGTCGCCTATGGCCGCAGAAGTGTCGGACACAGTGAATGTTCCGTATCGAGACTGGAAGTAGGTGTAATGAGTAGGTACCTATAGTTACTTACTATGTAGCAATAATATTACTTTATGCTCTTACCTGTATTATAACTTTCCTGCATAAAATCGTCAGGGCGAAAATGACTCTAGCACTCTTTCGTTAACTTGTTAACCACAAATCTCTTTTCCCGGTTGATTGCAACAATCCACCGTTTTCTCAAAGTGTCATCCCTTGGGAAACGTACGTTACCAGGTTTATTGCTACCAAACACGCAGCACATACCCATTGTGATGAACTAAAAATCTCTATTATTTATTATAATCAATAAATAAACGCAATATCGCGATGGAACCAATAATAAACAAACTGCTTCTTTGATTTGGTTGCTTTATCGTAGTCTGAGGTCTCTTATTTTGTTGTCGAGGACCTCTGTGGAAGACAATGTGGTTTTTCTTGTGCATTACGTAGGTACCTACCTACCGTTTTTTGTTTATTTTCCCGTTTTTATTGTTTGTATGTGTTTCTTTATTATAACTGATAATTTATTAATAATATTATTTTCATTTTTGATTTTGAAATTGATGAGGTTGGTGGTGAGGGTAAAGAATTTTTGAGCGAAAAGGGGCGTCGCAAGTTGCCGACAACAGGGAAATCATGTCAACGGCCATTTTCTTTAGGGTACTGCCTCCCTAGCGCTCCTAGCGGTGGAGCTTGTTAGTTCGGAGCCCCATTGGTAGGATATTGTCTGGAGGTTAATCCGCACAATCCTTCTGTCGCGCGATTCCATCAAATCGGCCGATTAGCCTCAGAGTGACAACCAATATTAGTTTTTCGCATGAGCAATAGGTAATTATCCGCTCACAATTGCGATAAAATAGGTACATAGGGTATCATCCAACAACCCCCCCCCCCCCCTAACCCCCTCCTCAAACCACCCATCGAGTCTGAACGACCAGTTTGACGAAATAGGGTCGATAAGTCATAAGAAATGCACACGTTTGCTGTTGATCAAACGGCGATTAAATTTGTAGGGGGACCATTTAGAAACAAACCTGCATAATCCCTCTAATTTTCATGTATTAAATTTTCACTATATTCAATTATATTTAAATTTCGATCCAAAATTTTGATTTTGGAGGGCACAATTTTTTTTCGAATTCTTGCAAAAACTCAAAGCTTTCCTTCCCTACCTTCAAGAATCAAGAAGCGAATTCGAGAGTTCATCTTGAAAAGTCAGGGTGAACAAATTTTGATTTCTTATTCGAGTGGTTTAGTAGCTTTATATCCACGCAGGAAGGCAATAGCTGTTTTCCAAAAATGTCGAAGCATTTTGAACAATCAGGTTTCGTTTTCTGTCTGCTTGCACTAAAATCCATGGCACGAGTAACAAAGAATATAAGGAGCCTAATCATTAAATTTTAAGTCGATTGCTCCGAAACTGCAGGCTGTATAGCGTTAAAATAACAAACAGACCGTCAGACAATCACTTTAGTGCAGATCAAGTCAATTTAGAACCTCGCTATGTTCGACAGTGTTACATAATGAATAACCCACGTACTCATTTTATATTTTTGAATAAAATTAGATTCCATTCTAAGAAACTTTAGACCACCCACACTCTCCTTCGCTCTTTGCATGGTTTTTCAAAGTTTCTTACACTGATTGCATCAAACTGGGGGTCTTTGGCGTCACCAGTGCACAAAGCTTTGAAATATCTTTTATGTCAAACTTTCTAGAATCCTTGCTATGTTCGACAAAGTTACATGATGAATAACTCACGCATTTATTCTATATTTTTAAATAAAATTAGATTCCATTCTAAGAACATGTAGACCACTCACACTCTCTTACGATTTTTCAAAGTTTCCTGCACTGATTACATCAAACTGGGCAAGGGGGTCTCGTCCAGACTGGAATGGAGGGGGGGGGGGGGGCTCTTTGGCGTTACCAGTACACAAAACTTTGAAAAGTCGTTGATGTCTAGTTTCTTAGAATTGAACTTTCTTCCTGAACTACCAATACAATAACTATATGTTCTATTACGAAAATATACATATTTCAAGATTCACTTGTACAACAATCAATCAAGAAAACAATTTTCCTAAACTACGAGTATGTAAGTTTGTTTCCATATCAACAAGCATCGCTTTACTTAGCAATTATGGAGCAATAATGTCATCCACTACACTACTCCCCTCCTTGGGAAAGAGATGGTCTGAATTGGGGTGAGTCGTCTTCATCTTGCTGGAACATTCTCCAGTTGGGGCGCTCCTGTACGGATTCTTAAATGGTCAGCCTGTTTATTGGTGATTCTTCCATCATCCATTACCTCGTACAGAGCCGAGCCAAGTCTCTTTGCGATCGTTCCAGGGCCGCAGATCTTTTTGGTTCGTTCGCTGCTCCACACTTCGTTTCCCCCATTAAATTCTCGCTATCATGTTCCACTGTCATAGTAATCTTTTTGAGTCCATTTCATGCGTTCCATTTCATCTCTTGGGTCAGATTTTATGTTATCCAATATTGATGGAAATTGGCGTTCAGGTGTGCAGGTGATCTTCCAGTTGACCCATGCACCGTGTTTCGATATGCGAATAGGACGTCATTTAGTGTATCGCTTGTTGGAGTTCCTTCCCGTTTGGTGGCTTTCATTCTCGACTTCAGCGTCCTGATGAATCGTTCAGCTGTTCCATTGCTTTTTGGATGGTATGGGAGAGAAAAAGTATGTGTCATACCACATTCTTCCAGAAACTTCTTGAATTCACTTGACGTGTAAGGTGGCCCATTGTCTGACACCAGTTTTCGAGGGTAACCATATGTGCAGAACCATTTCTGGTTTCTGTTGGCCTCTCGAATGGTTTTCAAAACGGCTACTTCCGCCCATTTCGAGTAAGCATCTACCCCCACTATCCAATATTGCCCTTCCATCGGACCTGCAAAATCTAGATGCACTCTCCCCCATGCCCTATTGGGTATATTCCATGGATAAAGAGGTATCGCTGGTTCTTCAACTCTATTCTCCTGACACGGTATACATCCTCTCACAAACGCTTCCAGATCTTCATCAATTTTCGGCCACCATACGTAGTATCTGGCCAATGATCGCATCCCTACCATTCCAGGGTGTCCTCTGTGTAGCATGCTTAAGCATTCTCTTCGTAGTCTTGTAGAAATTATTAGTCTTCCTCCTCGAACTAATATTCCTTCTTCTATCCCGATTTCATCCATGTTTCTTTCGTATGATTTCCTCTCTACGGCCTGCTTCTTTTTTCTTGACATCCTCGTCGTCATTGAACTACCGATACAATAACTATGTGTTCTATTACGAAAATACTATATTTTTCAAGATTCCCTTCTACAGCAATCAGTCAAGAAACTTTTCCAAAACTATATAAGTTTGTTTCCATATCAAGAAGAATTGCTTTGATTAGCAAATATGGAGCACTAATGGCATCCACTATACTTCCATTTTAAAAAAGTTGACTTACCTTTTATTGCACCCATGGGTACCTAATGCTCATTGTTCTTTTGATGCCATCTGTACTTCTTTTTTCTTGAGAATTGATTTTCTGTCCATCCTTCTGTAATCCACTCTGACAAAGTAAAATAATGCTTGAAAACGTAACTTACGAGTATCTACTTTGGGTTAGCATTTTTCCAAGACTTGAAGTCTCCCCACAAACCCTTCATTAGTCCAACTCTCCTTTCCGTCACTTATTCATTAGATTAATAACGGAGTGAAATCCAAATTCGCACTAAATAATGGGACTTAATACTGCATAATATATACCTTTACATTCACAAAGAAAAAAAAGTCCGAGGTATTCAATTCCTTTGGGGTTTTTCTTCCTTTTCGTGCTTGAGTAGACGTTCAGCGTTTTCTATCGTCTTGAAACCCCCTGCAGGTGGAAGGGGCGGGAATCAGGCAGAAAAATCTTCGCTGGAAGAAGCGAAGGAGAAAAAGACTTGTAAGCTGAGTTGAATAATTGATCAGCCATTTGCTGCCTTCAGGGTGCTCCTGGTGAACGAGGAGGGCTCGAGGCTCTCAATGATTTACACCCCATGGCTGTACAAACCTTGGAATTTCTTTTTTTAAAGCCTCTAACATTTTCAATTTTCGTTCGTTGGAAAAAGAAGAGTTATAATGAAAACTTGTTAGTTACCTTGGTTTCGACGAATGGCCCTATGCGTGGATCATTTTTCGAGTGTTAGTACCATACATGAGTCAGGTAATACTGTTGAAATTTAGTTTATTCATTTATCTTAATTTTATTGTTATTATGAAACTTTTTTTTTAATCAATTCGGAACAAATTTGGTATCCTTATACACAAAACTCAAAGTTCGTTTCTATCTATGTATGTTTCTATGTTTCCCAATAAACGGCTGGACCTAGGCTGATGGGAGCGGTGGTAAAATGATTAGCCGCAAGTTCCGGCGCACAACATAGGCTAGGTCTGTACCTCCAAAGCATCCTTCTACTTCATTAACGGCGCTACCCTTCGCAACCGATTTATTTAGCTCCCGAACTTTCGTTATTATGCTTGCTAATAGGCAGTTTGTTAGCGGCGCAAATTCTTGACGAGTGGAGATGCCTTGACGGGTTGCATTATTGAATGGTGATGGAGTGGAATTTGATAATTCTTCGCCGGTACTTTCCCCATAAAAAATACTTGGGAGAACAGGGAACACTCGAATATAGAATATATCACTACTTTAACTAAATACAATATAAATCTACACCTGAGGTGAAGTTGAACAATTTTGATAGGTGCAAATAATATTAATATTTGTGTGCAGAAATTTACTTTCTCCCTTGTTCCATACTGCATAGAAAATAGGTGAACTAGGAATGTAAAGAAGGTGCTGAACTATAATTTTGACATAAAACCTAATGAAATAACTCGCATTTATATAATGTATTATACGGTAAACCCTAAATCAATTATTGATTGAACCTATTACCGAATAACCAGGGAAAAACGTTCTGTATACAAACAGATTGTTATATTGTAACTTTGCCTTTGGTGGTGATCTCTGGAATCATAGTTCACTGTTTCCCTGACATAATGCACAGCGAACGTCATCATGTCCCTAGTAGGGGAATGGAGAAATAGACCGGAAAAACAGAATAAATCCACTCCTTCCCGTTACCAGGCAGGTCCGGATGGTCTTGAAGTTGAGTGTCACCACGAAAACTCGTATTTTCATTATTTAATTTTTGATTATTTAATTTAATTCTACCATTTTGGGTAATTTGATTAATCAAGATAGGGTTCGAAAAATTCCTTCATTTCAAGGCATTTCAATGAAAAAATCCTACGCAGTAGGATAAATCCCGCTATCTGGCAACACTGAACCTAAGTGAAATGCATGCCTTTATCCGCTTCGCGAAGTGATCGGTGACGCTCCAATCTCCACTCAGAAGACATAAGGCACCTCGAACCGCAGTGACAAAACGTTTGCATTCGGAGCTCGAGAATTTTATGGACGCGCGCAGGAAGACCACCAAGCGAGCGGACATCGGGGCAATTATTTATTTTAAACTCGCACCCCCTGCTCGTCAGGTAGCCCCCTTTATGACTCTAAGAGAAGAGCCCCTCCGGCTCTGTGCATCAATAAAATCTCACCTTCCGAACCTCATCTGCCTCCCTTCGTCTTGTGGGCTCTTTTTCTTGACTGGTTTTGCCACGTTTTAATCCGTGCGTGGGCACATAGGGCCCCGAAGCGATAAATATCACACTTTATTGAGCGGCCGACTCTCTTACGCCATTGAGAAAGGTTTTACGGGTTAAACCCACCCCTCGCCCTCCCGTCCACAACTACCTCTAGCCATCCGTTTGCCATCAGACGCTTGAATGTATATTAAGGCACGAGACAAGATGTTTATAACTGTAAAAGGAAACAAGCTTCGAGTGAAATGAACTTGGTAAGATGAGCCTTTTAGTTTTTCTTCCCTGATTAAGAAGAAATTGAGAAGGGAGTTCAAATGGAATTCTGACACTCATCATCTCCAATAAATTGAAATGCATTGTACAATTCGTTTTGATTTATTATTTAATAATCAAGGAGTCCAACTTCATGAAAACTTACCCCACCAACACGTGCATTCATTCAAATTTGGATTTTCAGACTAACTAATTTTGTTCAACACTCCACCTTCATCCCTCAGGATTAATTTGAACTAAGTTTTTTGCTTCATTATAAATGTTGACCCCATCTCACTCCAATAGCAGCTAGAGTGAGCTTTATTAAAACCCATATAGCCACAAACAATACTTACAAAATTTTACGTTTCAAGTTATAAAACAATTTATCAAAACTTAACAATGCCTTCCTGAGTCTCTAATCAATTTCAACACACTTTTTAGCTGTCTTGTCGCGCTTTTCCTCAGTTCAGTCCCTCCTCCAACGTAGAAATCTACCCCTGTTGTCCCTCTTCATAGAACGGGTAATACCATTAATTTATGCTCGATGTCTTCTTCGGTATCGGTGCGGTTGTCGCAGTTGGGATTTTTCTTGACATCGATCCTGTGTAGAGAACGGTTTATATTCCCGTGTCCTATCTGAATTCGAACGGGCTGTACCGTATATTTTAATAGGGAGTGTAAATTACTGTTTCTATGCTAGTCATAATTCCAATCTGTAGAATAACTGTTAACCATTTACCTAGTAAACTTGTGCTGATTCAGTCTTTATCAAGTTTGACTGATATGATAAATAATCAAGGTTCAATATAATGTGTGATCTTAAGATATACATTAGGTAGGTTTGAAGATCGGTTGGAGGATTAATTTAGAATTTTTGTGCGATTGTTCCTTTTACTAGCACTTTCATTTGGAAAGAATGTATTATGAGACATATAGTATAATATGTTGGTATGTTGCACCTACCGTTTTGTGGCTCTCCTAAACGAGATCAAAACCAGCTGCCTGGCAAGAACAATGAACAACCTCGCAATGCTTGTTGAAGATGGAATTTGGGAGAACAGTTTTTGGGAATCAGCAGTGTCTGCCCTAATTCCTCAGCTTAGTGAAAACTCATTTGACCAAACTTCATTTTTTAATCATTTATTGTCAATTTTGATACATACGAGTATGTACGCATTTCCAGTTAGCTTAAAAATAAGTACCTATAATAAGAAAATCGTAAGTATCATGGGGTATCATGGACATCTTTGAATAAACTAGGGACCTGATTGCTAAAATATGTTTGAATTACACTACCTCAAATTACAGGCTAGTTGAAATTTTTCAAATCTGACCCAAAGGGCGTGTTTTCTTTGAGTAGGGTGGTGTGGGAGGGAGGGTGGGGTGAAATCAAATATCTTGGACATCACTGAATAAACTGTGAACCTGATTGATTAAATATGTTTGGATAACACTAAAAAACCACAGCCTACTCAGAAATTTTCAATTCCGACCCATAGGGGTGTTTTTGGGGGAGGGGGTTTGGAAAGGGGTATCTTTGACATCACTGAACAAACTGGGGATCTGATTGGGCGAATATGTTTTGATTACGTCAACCTCAATCACAGGCTATTAAAATTTTTTCTAGTCTCAACCATAGGGAGGTGTTAGTGGTAAGGAAAAAGGGGGTGGGTAAATGGAAAAATTTGGTGTTCACCGAACGAACTGATGATGTGATGTTTGGACGAATGAAATCGGATTAGTCTGAACGTTTTTTTGGGTTACCTCTCAAGAATATTTTTAATCTGAAATAGGGGGGTGTTTGTGGAGATGAAGTGGGGGTTGATCTCATTAGTTTGGTCCTAATAGGTAATTTGTAAGTAAGTACATTTAAGTAAGGACATTTTTGAATCAGATCCATAGGGGTGTCCCAAAATGTGATAGGTGAGGGCAAATATTCAAGTCAACCTATGCAACGCACGGGTGAACCAGCTAGTGCCTATATAGATCTGTAAGAACAATGAAACATGAAAAATAATAATTTAGTAGGTAATTTAATTACCACATCAACAGCAGTCCTTCAGAATTGGATTAAGCGGTGGTAATAAATTAAAGAAATATGCATTGTAAATAACGTTTGGTTGATAAAATGAGATTAGATCCACTGGCCATTTGCGATTAAGCTTTCCCGCATTTCGGTGAATCGTGTCGTTGGTCATATCCGTCGAAGATGAGACCAGCGCAGAACGGAATGGAGGACTGGATGCGAGATGACGATTTCTCTAAGATCTCGTTTGCATTAGGACTCCTGCTCATCCATGGCATTTTTGCGGAATTAACACCGACTTTGTTTTTTCAAGTGGGAACCCACAATTTTCATGGCAGATTTGGATTCTGCACAGAATTTCATGAAAAAAATACCCTCCACTTTAATTTTTGAGTGCGCAAAAACAAGCAAAACCACGCGAAAATATAGCACAAACCTGAAATATCGAGTTTTCGAAGATATTCACTTGCCACGTGCAATACATAATTTTCGGATATTTTTTCATGCTGTATAACGTAGTGATGATCATTTATCGATGTTAAGAAAAACACCGATAAAACTGTCACAATCACACATTTCCTTACACATTTCTACGGAGCACAACGCCTACTAAAATTTCGTTTTTTCATTGTTTTTCCAAGTTACATTACAAATAATAATAAATGGACATCACTAAGTGGTTCAGCGTGGAAAATACCCCTAAATCATGTACCTATTTCATGGGGCAATTGAATACCTTCAAAAACTCAATATTTCACAATTTTTGTGCACTAAGCATTTGCGCGTGATTGGGCTCGTTTTGGCGCACTGAAAAATTCCAGTGATGGGTCATTTTTTCATGAAATTTTGTGTAGAATCCAAATCTCCAGTTAAAAATTTGGGTTAATTATTGAAATAGCAAAGTTGGTGTTAATTGCTCATGGCTGCGCAATTGCGCGATACGCGAAATTGTCATGGTGGAATTTCTCGCAAGAAATTATGGGAGATACGATTTATTTGGTTATTTTAACTCGTACATTTACGGAGATAAGCTTCTGTTGGTGAAAAATTCGTGAGACACGCTGTATAATTATTTTTTTGACTGTATAAAAATTATTTTATTGACCCATTATTAGTGATTTTAGCTGGGAGGGGGGGTTTAGAGGACACCCTGTGTATGGATATTTTGATGCTATATTTATGACCCGGGAGATATTTGTGACTGAACCAGTCTGTAATAAGTCACTGGAAGGAGGGGTTTGATTTTATATCAAATAGCACTGTGCCACGTTTTTTCAAAAGAATTCAGTTTATCAAGATAAAAACCTTGGCAGTTTTTCTTTAGTTCAAAAGTATAAAGTACCTCCTCTGCCATTCTATCAATTGGATGTTGGCATGAATGTAGCGACCTAAATTCAACTGGAAATGAGGGATGGCAGGAACCAAAAATTGACCATTTGTGAATTGAATGAATTCGACTTGACTTGGCTGAATGAATGATGCGATATTCCTTCCCACATCATTTATTCCCATAGAAATCAGTCTATTAAGAATCTCGTAGGACAAAATAGACACCGGACGATTCAATATCAGCCTTGATCTTTCGAAGAAAATTGAACTTGCGTGACAAATTTTAGGTATGGTTTTGTGGTATTCTGTCTAAGGATTAATTTAGAATTCGATGAAAATCCTCAAATTCTGGAATGCTTTGTTCGGTAAAAGGTATTTGGAAGTTCAAAAATAGTGAAATATTTGTTAATTGTTTATTCAAGTTATCATAGTATTTACACACGAAAAATGGAATAGATAAGTAAGCTATAGTGTAGGAGTCGAAACCAAAGATGAGGATGATGAATGGTCTTGTGAAAAAATCTGAAACAATAAACAAGATTCTATGAAACACCCATCATAGACACATGAAAATTCGGTTTATATTTATAAGCCTGTCGTTATAAATCTATGAAAGCTAAGATTGGGATCAATGATTATTTTCCAATTAAAACAAGTAGATCAGTGCTCACGAAGTGAGTCACATGATAGCGCATTTGCTTGTAAGGAGATCCGCGGGAAATAGACGCTTCCTGCGTTGAATAGGAAACAAAATGGCTTTGGAGCTCACTCAGCTGATCGATGACCTCTCAGTCGTCTTCAGCATTCTCCCTTCAGCCACCCTCTCAAATTTCAGTATCCTGCGTCGAATAGGTGGCAAAATGGCTTTGGAGTTCACTCTGCTTCTCAATGACCCCTGATACATCTTTATCCTCGCCATGTTAACAGATTACATCCATTCTAAGTTTCATCAAAATCGGACGTAGGGAAGTGTCATTTAAAGCGATTTTAAGAGGACTAACATACATACATACACATTTACATAAATACATGTACAAACATACATACATCAACGGACAAAGTAAACAAAATTTTTTTTTTTTTTTTTTTTTTTTTTTTTTTTTTTTTTTTTTTACCGGGATCTAGGAAAAGGAGGCGTGACGTTTACTCAAAATAAAATCAGTAGGTAATGTTGGTTTTTAATTCCACTCAAAATCTGAGAAAATCAAACAAAATCTGGAAACGTGGTCAAGATAAAGGTCTAATTTATAAAATTGATAAGTAATTGATAATTGTATGATCTACGGCTTCTGACGAATTCAGCTTAGTTTTTACGCCTTCATATGTCCTTGTGACTGAAGAAAGCACTGGTGCATAAATCAAAGGATCGAAAAGAAGTGGCTCTCATCCCCCCCCCCCCCCCCCCCCCCCCCCGTTTTACTTTATTTTATGGAATGAATTCGTAGCCCGAGAGTTATTCTACTTGACATTAACAAACCTTGTTGTTAAAAATGTTATAAAAATACAATTCCATGAAAATCCGTTTTGAGGCACTCTGAAACGATTCGTTTGTGCGCATCTGGGGGTGTGAGCGCCCACTTGTGTTACTCATAAAAACCCTGTAACAAACTAAGCCACTCGAGACGAAGTCGTGGAAACCCATTTCAAAACGGAAGTTAGTGAAAAAACGTTGTCTGTTTCCACGAAAAATGAAGAGTTACAATGTTAAATAGATTTCGACGGATATCATCATCAGCAACTAACAATAACACTAAGTTTTTCAACGATCGAACAACTGACATAATTTTAATGGATTCCCCTTTCAAGAAATCAAGTTATTATAAACATTATGATCTATATTGGCGAAATTAGGTTCGTTGCATTTCATGACATTAATTTTCTTTAGGTGGGTGCCTACTTTTACGTAGTAGGTAGTAGTGTACGCAGTAGGTTATGAACCATAGCCCATTGGGTCCTTTCAACACTCATCTGTAGACCAGTGATCAGCTATGAAGAAATTACGCTTGTTACAAAGATCACATTGGGGCATAGACAGCAGCTACTAATGATAAAATCATGTTGAAGTTGATAATGAATGCTCAAATTGTATCCTCCTAACTATCCTCCAAGTTGGTGCGAGATCGGACGACTATGGCGTGAGAAAATGATGCCAGATTTAACCTACGTTTACTCCTGCACTATGTGAAGTACCGATTTGAGAACAACGAAACTGGAATGCGAAAATGGATCTACAGCCTAAAGGCCGGGACACACATAAAGGCCGGGACACACATATCCGCACCGTGTCCGCACCGCATGACGGCCGTGTGTCGGACAACACACGGAGAAGAAGTTATAAGAAGGGAGTTTACCAGCAAGTCCCCACCTATCCGCACCGTCTCCGCACCGCGTCAGTGCTCCGCGTCCGCACCGTGTCAGACTAGTTTGGTTTAGTTTTACACGGACGCGGTGCGGAGACCTCGACGATGGATAATGAATTATCCCCCCTCCCACCAGTCAATTTGTCTTCAACACGCCCTCCCGATGTTTTTAGGCATTCCTTCTTACTTGGATTACATATTTACATAGAATTGGTGACAATTTCAAGCTGAGGGAAGAAATTATATTACAGTGGAACCTGGATAATTCGAACTTCTTTAATTCGAATTCTTCTTTAATTCGAATATTTCTCTTGGTCCCTAGCATTTTGTATTTAAACAATGCTAAAAAATCGTGGATAATTCGAATTTTATTTTGGATAATTCGAATTTCCGGCGTGCTAATTAGGGTATAAATTTTAAGCTTTGGCTTGTGAACCCACGATTTTGTCTCCAATCTTCGTGTTTTTCCTCCAGTGCGAATGCTATCACTCCTAACTCACTATTTGAAAAACGTCTCAACATGACCCATGACCAGCGTCTTGTCTGCTCAGAGTGCAAACCGAATTGTGATAGACCTCCGTAGCACGGACAACACTCGGAACTGTGTGGCCTCCCACCTCCGTCTCCGACACTCGGACGTGTTGCGGCGAGGGTGCGGTGCGGACACGGTGCGGATATGTGTGTCCCGGCCTTTATCCGCACCGTGTCCGCACCGCATGACGGCCGTGTGTCGGACAACACACGGAGAAGAAGTTATAAGAAGGGAGTTTACCAGGAAGTCCCCACCTATCCGCACCGTCTCCGCTCCGCGTCAGTGCTCCGCGTCCGCACCGTGTCAGACTAGTTTGGTTTAGTTTTACACGGACGCGGTGCGGAGACCTCGACGATGGATAATGAATTATCCCCCCTCCCACCAGTCAATTTGTCTTCAACACGCCCTCCCGATGTTTTGAGGCATTCCTTCTTACTTGGATTACATATTTACATAGAATTGGTGACAATTTCAAGCTGAGGGAAGAAATTATATTACAGTGGAACCTGGATAATTCGAACTTCTTTAATTCGAATATTTCTCTTGGTCCCTAGCATTTTGTATTTAAACAATGCTAAAAAATCGTGGATAATTCGAATTTTATTTTGGATAATTCGAATTTCCGGCGTGCTAATTAGGGTATACATTTTAAGCTTTGGCTTGTGAACCCACGATTTTGTCTCCAATCTTCGTGTTTTTCCTCCAGTGTGAATGCTATCACTCCTAACTCACTATTTGAAAAACGTCTCAACATGACCCATGACCAGCGTCTTGTCTGCTCAGAGTGCAAACCGAATTGTGATAGACCTCCGTAGCACGGACAACACTCGGAACTGTGTGGCCTCCCACCTCCGTCTCCGACACTCGGACGTGTTGCGGAGAGGGTGCGGTGCGGACACGGTGCGGATATGTGTGTCCCGGCCTTAACCCGCACATTCCCTGACATTTCGTCAAGATTTGATGAAAACTGTGGAAGTTTAGATGTACGGACACACAACAGGCAGACAGACAAGGAACAAAAGTTGTTCAGAATTTATTTGTTTATTTATACAAGTACGGCATCGGGTGCCAATTATAATATAACTACAAGAATTGTCAAAAACACAAAATGCGTGTGGAAATTTTGGAGGCGAAAAATTCTGGAGGCTCCTAAATGAAAACGGAGCTTCCAGTAGATAGGCACAAAGATAATTAAATAAAATTTAGGTTGTTAGTTTGAGGTTGATTCAATAAAATAAAAATAATGCATCAGTTCCTTGAAGAAGTACCCGACTAAGTCGCTTGAGTATTTTAACAAAATTTTATGCTATCAATCGGACATTATCTTCATTTTTGCCTAGAGCAGACGAAATCGTATCTTTGATTATGAAAAGAGTATACGAAAAGCAAAGGAAGAAAAGATTACATCGATTTGCGTCGAATCAGGAGGTGGTGGTGGTGGTGAGAAGGGGGGGGGGGGGGGGGGGGGAGTTAGCGCAGCGGTTCTTCCAATCAGACTAATGGCTCTGGGGTTTTCTTTTCTCAGGTTTAGGGGCGGCTGGGAGTTTTTTAAAGACGCAAAAGATCTCTCTGACCTTTCGGTCATCAATATCTGTTCGACCTCATCTGGGAAGGCAGTCGATCGGTGTCGTAAAACATATTAAAAGCCCACCGTCGAAAAGGGGAGGATTCCGATAAAATATTGGTTGGCAAGAATTAAGGGTGAATTGGAACGACTAAAGGTTCTGTTTTTCAATAAATTGATGGATATATACAAATCAATTTATTAGTGTTACTTCCCTATTGTGCATAAGTGGACAGGGCACTATAATACTGATAATAAGATTACCACCGTGTGACACTGGCTATTCGACATTGCCAATTATTGGGAGTTGGGAATTATGTAATTTGTAGCAATTCACTAAGTACCATCGAAGCGATTAGGGATACACATTCTGATGATCGCCTCATACAAAGCCTACGTGGATCGCTACACCAAGCCACGACATTGGGCTCAACCATAACTTTTAGGTGGGTACCGAGCCATGTGGGGGTATTCATGGCAATGAGTTTGCAGATACCCTTGCAAGGAGAGTCATTGGTGAAACTCCGTTGATATATACGCATAGAGGATCAAATCTCCTACATGCTCCATAAAGCCAATTCCATCTGGCATGAGCAATGGCAGGGTGAGGTCACTGGTCTGCGTGGTGTCCTTCAGGACTTTCGTGACCCCACTTCCAAGGTGGGATCGAATAGTGGTCAACCGGGTTGCCACTGGCCATACCCGTCTTACTCACATACACCTGCTTTGTGCAGAAGCTCGAGATGTTGTGTGTGGGAGGTGTGGGGGTGATCTGTCCATCTGCCACTTTCTGGAGGACTGCCTAGCCCTTGTGGACCTCCAGTCCAGTATCAGCCCCCTCAGTGGGTTGACGTTTTATCCGGTCCAGACTAGGTCCGATCCCTGTTGTTGTACCTGAGAGCCGCTGACTTCTACTACGAACTGTGATATCTGATCTGTGATATATTTATATACATCTAGTCGTACTTTTATTTCACATTGCTGGTTGTATATAATAGCATGTACATAGTTATTAGCCTATTTTACATCTAGTCTTAATTGTATTTTTTTTTTTTTTTTTTTTTTTTTTTTTTTCCACTTTGGGGGCTAAACAGTGGTCATCATACCCCTAATTTTTTCCCCTCCGAGTTGCTAGTGGAGTCCATGATGGCGCTCCTTTGTAGTCAAGTATAGCAACATAGCTCCCCTTCCAGTGTCCCTTTACACACATAGATCAATGCCGCTAATGACCCTTCTGGTTGAGATGCGGCTTAAACCTTTAAAAAAAACATTACCACTGTTATTTTGCTTCCGAGTCTACTTATTGTGACAAGCTTATTTTGCACAGTTTTCATTCGATTTGGATGAAATTTTGGGTTCCGGTCACCTGGGACGATTTTGCTGTCAGCTGGGCCGGTTAATACAATTCTACCCTTCGGCCTAGCTGACCCAACGAGTAGGGAAAATGACCAAAGTTCTTATCGTATGCTGAAATTTCCGAAGTGATGAACTACAATACGAATTACGATTTAATCACACCATAACAATGCTATCAGAATAACATCATTATTAGCTGCTGGACAAGTGCGAATATGAAATACTTGTAACTTGCATAACTTCTACATTTTTTATTCGATTTTCCGTGTATGAATATGCTGAGAATGGTCTATAAATTTTGAGGTGCTTAATTTTTTTTCTCTTTTCTGGTCGATTACTAAAGTTCATTATTAAAAACAATGAACCAAACCTCAAAATAGAAAAAAAATTCACGGAACGTAATTTTTCTACTCCCAATTTACATTTTTGAATCTTTTCAAGTGTTTAATGTTGAGTAATATTGAATACCTCCAGCCAATGCATGTTTATATGTGTAAATGGTAGCTTCCCAAAAAAAATACATATTTAGCGACTTCAGTGTTAGGTTTTTTGTTAGTAGTCCCACTAGATTAGTTATTCTTATGTTTATATATATTTCTTTATTTTATCTATTTATATTATCTAGGTTTCTATCAATAGTGTTACATCAAACTTAAGCGTGTTTCGCTAATCTTAGCTACGCCCTCGACTATTTCGCGGCCGGATATCCCCCGCGTTGACATCACAACGTCATCTGTGAGGGAAGCCTCCAACTTCCCGACCTCCCATCTATCGGTGATCGTTCGAACTAACGAAAATTACCCCTTCACCCTTCATCCTCCTCGTCCTCAGATGGATCGGGTGGGTGACCCCCACACCCCTCCGTGCCGCACCACCCTTTCGTTTGAACGGCTCGATTAATGCTTTTTTCCCGCCCCTCCAGGCTCGGAGAAGAGATGGGAAATAAGGAAAGGCTCCTTCCATTTGTTTGTGAGGGAGGGTCCGGACTCTTGTGGAAACAACGCCCGAACTTGTTAAAACAACGTGCACTTCTTCCCTCTCCCCCTTCAGTCCTTAGTGTCCCTCGCCGTTTCCCACCTTTCCCTGTTTTCGTTACTTTTCCCCACGTAACATCTGACCTTTCTCCTTGTCGGTTTCCACTTGAAGACAGGTTTCCGAGACTCACGTGATTTTTGTATTTTGTAAGCCATTTTGATGGAAATTCTCCGCCTTATCTGGTTCAAGAGGCTGAATACTCTCGCGCTACACTCAAGTGCTTGAGGGAATGATGCATCGTCGTATCCTCGGGGATTTATATATTTATATTGTTCGCAGAATGAAAGAAAGCAAAGAACAGAACAAGAAGTCTACCTCTAAATATTTACTTTTTACTTTCTCAACATACTGTGAGTAAAACTTGGAAACTTATTGACTTGAACATTTATTTCTGGGACACCTTCTTCAGACAGAGTTAAACCAAAACTGAACAAATCTCCTACAAATCCTCTAGTCAGGTCTCTGATTTGTAGGTCTTTCTAGAGCTGCCATGCTAGATCGGCAGGCCTGCGATAATATAAGGTGGCTCGATGTTATTTACCAAATTTCGATGAGTACATACCTACCTGTTACTTTTCCCCATGTAACATCTGACGTTTTTCTGGTCGTTTTCCTCTTGGAGACGGGTTTCTGTGAGACACGTCATTTTTCTATTTTGTTAGCCATTTTGATGGAAATTATCCACTCTAATTGGTTCAATATGCTACTCTCATGCAACACTACTTGGAATTTACACTTTAGATTGTTCGCAGAATGAATAGAAGCAAGAACCAGCAGAACAATTCTGCCTCTAGATATTTAATTTTTACTTTCTCAACATCCTGAGTGTAAAACGTGGAAACTTATTGGCTTAAACGTTTATTTCTGAGACACCTTCAACTCTGACAAGTTAAGTTGATCCTAAACAGTACTGATGTCCTTGGTCTTCCTGGGGCTGCCATGGTGGATTGGTATGAGGAGTGACCAGCTATTATAAAATGGTGGCCCAGTTTTATTTACCTAATCATGATGAGTGCATACCTAACTGTTACTTTTTTCCAAGTAACATTAATGAAAACACTAATGAATTATTTATTCAAATAAATCCCAGGGGATTTATACATTTAGATTGTTCGCAGCTTGAAAGAAAGCAATGAACAGAAGAAGAAGTATGTATCTAGATGTTTATTTTTTACTTTCTCAACATCCTGAGAGTCAAACTTGGAAACTTAGTCACCTATCGGCTTGAACATTTAAATCTCGAACACCTCCGACTACTGGAGTTGAACCTAAGCGAATCTCCTATACCCTCAAGCCAAATCTGTTTCGTCGATCTTTCTGGAGCTGCCATGGTGGATTGGCAAGAGTATTGAGTACCTACATATATAATTACATTGTCTGTTCCTAAAATAAATATTATTCAACAAGTTTGGTCCGTTTGCTCGTCCTAAATCTAGATCCGAATCGTCGTAGCCAAATCAACTTGGCGAATCTTAATTTCTCCAACGTTCCAGGAGTTCCTTAAAACTGTTTTATAAATCTCTTGAGTTTGTGATATGCCTCTTTTTTTCTATTGCAGTGCTTATTTTTAGGATAAAATTGAGGGTTCCTTTTAATGCGGCTTGAAATTCTGAATCCAACTATATAAAAAGCTCATAACTTTTTGTTTAAGTCTATGCCATGTTAATTTGACAACAACGAAATTTACCTTGATATACTCGTAATTATGTTTCTAATAGATTGCGGAAGTACAGTAGGAAAATAGTACCTCTGCATTTATACTCAACCAAACTCGGAGAGGCTCTGTTCAAAATTTTGGCAATTAATGTTGATTACAAACAAGATTTGATACGGAGCTCAATCAGGTGATTATAGTTATGTCACAAGTTGTAATTATATTATTTCATACCCAGGAAGGCCCCGTTCCGGCCCCGATATTAAGTTGAGTATATAAAGACGATACGAGCACATTCAGCTGATTAGTGTGGTTCTTCCTATTGTAATTATAATCTACCACACCTGGAGAGGCCCATTTCCAAGATGCAGCATCCCAAGTTGAATATTAACAAAATTCAAGTATCCGTGTTTCTTATGCATGACATACAGGGTGTCACGACCTGAGTTCATCAAAACTGAGGGTCGGTTCTAGAGCTTGTTTCTGATAAAAAGTTCCTCGTACAGATTTTTTTTATTTTTTTTTTTTTCATAACGCTTCGTTTTCGAGTAATTTAATTTGCAAGATGTTTTTCCTAATTTTGTACCTTATGACATAAGTTGGCCGTAACTCCCATCAGCATTACTTTAAACTTAAAAATAAATACATCGTTGAAAAGAAAGTTAAATTTCCTATCTACCTAAGTCCAATTTCCTATCTATCTAAATTTCCTATTGAATTTCCTATCTAACAAGGAGGCTAAAAAGCAAACTTTACAAACTTCTTAGAATTTGTGACAATCTAATGATTGCCGTGACTAAGGATTGCCTATCACTTTACCTGATATCTTTATTCTAATTACCTCAAAGTCATGAAGGAGAATGGTATAGATACACAGAAATTAGCCACTTGTATATGATTATTCAAGGAATTGGTTTATAGTGCTCCAGAAAGAAAACTACATGGGATTTCTGACTAAGTTGAAAGTACTTAGTAATATTTTTTAATATTCTCTTCAATCAAAAGTGAGAGACAGCTCAGGGGTAATTCAGAGGGTTAGTCTGGATTGCAATCGGGATAGGTATGGACATTAAGAATCAATAAATGATATATCAATGATTGCTAATGGGTACAGACGCTGACTTACCGCTTGCTCGAAGAACAAGAAAGGTGTCCAATGAGTACCACCACCGCGGTTCAGCGGTTCCCCGTAACAGCTCATGTCGGATTTTTTACAAATGTGACTTTTTTTCCATTTGTCGTTCTGCTCTAAATTCAGACTAGGTTGGAAGACGGGGAAAACTTCCTCACAATCTCTTCCACGGTATCGTCAATTTTACTTTTACTTTGCTAATTAGGGTAGAAAATTATGCTTCAATGTTGAAAAATGAGGTTTTTCCTAAGGAATAGAGGGTTTTTGTGAAAAATGACCTCCTAAGAAAATAGCAGTTTGGGCCGGTTTCTACGTATTTTTCCACGCTGAATCGAATGATAACACTTAGTTTTCACTTTAACTAACTAGTTAGTTTTACCTTTGAGAAACCAGCCCCCCCCCCCCCCCCCCCCCCCCCCCCCCCCAACTCGTATTTTCATAGAGGGTAATTTTCACGGAAACCCTCAATTTCATTGAAAAACCTAAATAGCATAATTGTCTTTCCTAATTAGAGAAGTAAAATTAAAATTGACCATACCGCTGAAAAGCTGAGATTCTGACGAAGTTTTCCCCGTTCAGTGCTTTTCCAAAATAGTCTGTATTAAGAGCGAATAGATAAATATAAATAAGTAAAATTCTGAGAAGTTTTAAAAATTCGCTTTTCAGCCCCTGTTTTTGCATATAAAGACGACTCGAATAATATTGGTTCATCATCAGGTAGATAGGAAATTCAACGCTCTTTCCAACGATGTCTTAATGTTTGAATTTAAAGTGATTCTGAGGGGAGTTACGTCCGGTTTAATGTCGTAAGGTCGAAAACACTACAAAAGTCTTAACAATTAAATTACTCAAAAACTGAGCGCTTAAAAAAATTTCCGAGTAAATAAAGCTTAGAAATGAGCTTGAGAATCGATCCTCAGAATTTGATGAACTTAAATTGAGACAACCTGTATATGTAGATGAGAGTATTTATATGAGCTTTTTGGTGAATTAAGATTACTTCGATGGTGGACATATGATTTTCAGAAAGTTGCGATTTCCATTATTTCATTCTCAGCAGTGGACCAATAGTACGAATTTGTTCTGAGTCCTCAATAAGATTTTTAAAAATGTGTATTACTCAAGGAAAATCTACTGCTGGTTTTGTTGTGTACAATAGATTGGATGGATGTTCCGAGATCGAAGACCAAACCCAATTAATTAGATGCGATTGGAGAAACATTGATTTGTGCGTAAGCTGATGAATTCACAAATCGAAAATCATTGTGAGGATGAAAAAGAGACAATACCACAACCCATAATAATAATGGAAGTAGGTACCTACTAAATTCATGTCTTTGTTTACATTGCTTCGTACTCCGATTATATTGGCTTGGCCCGATCGAGTTGCAACTATTCATACAGCTAGTTGAATGTGGAAATGAACGTACCTGTACGATTCTCTTGGTCATGTTTCACAGTTTCAAATCTCTGACGTCAACTATCATTGACCACAGTCCTTCATCTGAGAACAAATGTACAATTTTGTGGCATCCCTTTTGAAAATTTTACTGGGAATCCTGGCACCGGATAAACGGTCTGTGTCTTTTAAAATGACGAGTCCCACAGGTAATTCCCCTCTAACTGGATCATTTCTGAGGTCAGGCCATCAGACCTTAGTTGTTGAGTGGGAGCAGTTCTCTGCTGTGCTTTATGGCCAAATAATCAGCTTCTAACTACCAAGAGCTTGGAGAGGTGTTGGAAACCGTCCAACCCGCGTTTCACTTGTTTAATTCCACGTTGGGACAAACGTAATTCGTTCGGGGAATGCATCGAAAAAAAAGGAATGCAGCAAAAGAGGTGATGGACGGGCTGACTTCTTGAAGTTTACCGAGGATGGAAGGTTATTATTAGGTTTTCAAAAAGCGAGAAAGGGCAATTTAGGGCCATTGGAAGACCAGAAGCTCCCGCGTCGCCAACTCATAAACCTCGGGAACCGTCCTCATAATAAGGGCAGGAACCTAGTAGGGAAGAAAAAGGGTTTTTAGAATTGTAAAACAGGGCGGGTTGGGTAGGAGGGCCTTCAAGTCCTGGAACAATAGCTCGGGAGATCCCTTTGGATAGAAGGTGCGATGGTACCAGACAAAGGAATTGGGGTCCTCGCGGACTCGCGCCCCCTCTCAAGAGAGCAATCGTTAACACTAAAGCTTTTCCAGCCCAACTTGGGAGAAGTTACAGGATGTTATCTGGATTGGTCGAGGCATCTCGGGAGCTTTAACCATCGCCCACAACAATGGGCAAACACGGCGTGCGGTTCTGGACTCCCAGGCGGGTGTGCTCCCCCTATTAAAACAGCGTAGCCACCTCTTGTCAAGATCCGTACTTTTTTCTCATTTTTTTAGTCTTCTTGTGAGGGGTTTTGCGTCCTTGCCGGCAATTATCGTGGAGGGGAGTTAGAGTGTCCTTTTTTCGATTTCAAAAAGAGAAGAAAAAAACGTGATTCGCCGCCTTTTTCCTTGTAATTAGGAGAACGGGGCGGATAAATCCCCGCGGATATTGGAGGGGTATCTGCCGGTCGTATCACCTCACAACTTGAATCTCGTGCCAGGGCCTTCTCCGGGCCTGGAGATAGCTATCTGGGCTTTGCCCCAGCACCCGCTTAACTTGCTGCTCGTTCGCCTTCAATTTGCCGATTCCCTCACCACTTCTGGCCTCCCTCCTCGCTCCTGTCCTTCCCTCGTTTCGATATATCACGTGCTCGGAGGCTACCGTATTACCCCCCTGGATCGGTAGGTACATCACTACAACCTTGTGAGAAACCATCTAAAATGAAATCACTGAGTGAAAAAGTAGATCAGTGATGTCCAACTAAACTCCAATCTACTCTCATCATCTTCAGCCGTTCAATATAAACGATGAGTTCTCATTAGTACACCAAATGGACCATGGTTTACTTATTATGTAATTTTTTTGATTAATTTCACAATATTACGTTTCACACACTTCATATGATACCCACAAAAAAATTTTCATAGTCATGCTTGTCCATCTGCTAGGGACGGTGATGTGATGGTCTTGCAGAATTGCTGCAAAAACTGCCGAGAGAACACACTATAATTTTGTGAAATAGCCGAATGACTTAACCCTTCAAGATTTTAGAATTTTAATGTAGTTACGGTTAGCCTTCTGAAGATGTCTCTAGTTGATCCCGTGATACAGTTAAAAATACTTCATCTAAGCTGAATTCCCTCACTACTTCTGAAACCCACCTAGCTATTCCGCTTCTCTTGATTCGATATATCACATGCTCGGAGGCTACTGTATTTCCCTCCTGATGATGTCTAACTAAACACCAATCTTCTCTCATCATCTTCATCCGTTCAATATAAACGAAGGGTTCTCATTAGTATACCTAATAGACCATGGTCATGGACCATGGATGGACCTTTGGTGATTAATTTCACAATATTACTTTTCACAAACTTCGTTTGATACCCTCAAAAAATGTCTCTTAATCACGTTTTTCCATCTTCTTGGACCGGTGATGTGATGGTCTAGCACAAATACTGCAGAAACTGCTGAAAGAATAAATCATCATTTTGTGAAATAACCATATGATTTAACATTTCATCGCATTAGATTTTTAATGTAGTTTCGTTTGGCCTTATGGCCAATATTCTCCTTTTCTCGATTCGATTTATCTAGTAACCGGAGTTACTGCGTTATCATATTGGTTTGGTACATCCAAAAAACGTTGGGGTAAACCATCTGACATTAAATCACTGAATGACATAATAGACCGCTGCTGACCGCTCGCTCCAATCATTTCCCACCATACAAAATGCGTCGTAATTAACCAGGTATGTATGTGAAAAAATATTTCTTAGCAGACAAAAGGATGAAATTTTCACGATTGCACTTTCTGCGATTAAGTAACATCACCGGCCAGGCAGACCAGGAAAGATGAATGTTGAACCCACTTTTAACGCATACATTGGAAGTGAAATATTCTAGAGGATACTTTGACATGAGAGTCGTAGTTTTATTTCACTTTGCTGATTATATTTATATAGTAGCATGTATATAGTTATTAGCCTATTTTACATCTAGACTTAGTTGTATTACTTTATTTTGGGGTTTTTTAAATCCACGTTGGGGCTAAACAGTGGTCATCACTGTACCCCTCATTTGTTTCCCCTCCAAGTTGCCAGTGGAGTCTATGATGGCGCTCCTTTTTGTTCAAGGATGGCAACATGGCTCCCCTTAGAATCGTGCCACTTCCAGTGTCCCTTTAGACACCTTGTTCAATGCCGCTAATGACCCTTCTGGTTGAGATGCGGCTAAAACCTTTAAAAGAAAAAAATTGAAATGAGATTATTGCAATTGCACAGGGTGGAAAGGTGGCAGTTTAATACGGGGGGGGGGGGGGGGGAGGGGGGGGGGGATTAGTACTTTTCAGAGTTTTAAACTTTTGATTTGGTGATTGTCATTTTGAAATTAAATGAAGTTTAGGCGATTGGGCTAAGATAAGACGGGTTTTCGCCAACTCCTCAAATGCGGGCCTAGGCGCTTTGAGCTCAAAGCTATGTGAATCGGAGAGAAGAATGAATTTGTTTCAGTCTGTAAAGTGTCCATAGTGTGGGGCATTTCATAAAGGTGTAAGAAAATTTCGGCTTCGGAGTAGTTCCCTCTACTCTAGAGGAAAGCACCGTGAAACGAAATGCTCCTGAAAGTTCAGCGTGGTCACACGAGCTAATTTGTCAATGACGAAGCTGCTTGTTATTTTAGGGAAGGGTTCTTGTAATTTTCAGGACGTCCCCTTGATGTCAAGGCTTTTATAGTCAAGTTTTTGTATTTAGGAGGAACGGCCTATTAGAATTGATCCAGAGGTTTTGGGACAACCCAAGTATTAAAAAAAACGAATATAAAATTCGTGAAGAAAATAATATTGAAAATTATGCTATCACTATTAAGGAGAACACCATCAAACAAATTATTTTATAATGCCGTGGTTTTCACGATCAGACAACTTTATGATAAAAATCTATTTCTACAATAGTATTTTAACATTTTAATCATCCTGAAATAGTAATTACTCAGGATCCGAACACGGAAGTAACTCGAAATATATCTGAAGGAAATGTTATTGCTCCCAGACCCAGATTGACTTTAACCTCTTACATTCCACATTATGTAATTTATATCATTCATAGTGCCCTAAATAGCCACATAAAATTTCCTCAAACCTTTTCGAGATCCAGATACAAAAAATAAGTACTAACCTGGTTAATAACAACAGGATTAATGCATATTGAATCAATATTAAATAGCTCAACTGTTTGCAGAATATGCATTTAATAACTAGTAGTTGTGGTGATGAGTAATACAATATTAATTATAAATCTATTGTAAATCAACAGATAGGTACATATATAGTTACAATTCAATTTTAAAACTCAATTTAATTTGTAAAATAATTAAGATATCTATATACTTATAAAGCGTCAGGCAGCACCATCGTTTCTGGTCTCTGAATTATTAATGTACTCTATGTCAAAAAATTAATGCAAATTAACTATTCTATTCTACCCTTTTAATTGCTGCCTAAGCTACAATTCTCGACCGATTTTCGTGAATTTATTTTGTTCAATTAAGAATTCTGTCCTGCTAGGTATACAACAACCCTTGGGAGTTTCAATTTTACAATCGGTGGGGCAAAATAGAGGGGGTAATTCCGATAAATCATGATAATGGCATTTTTCTCGTCCTTCTTCTCACCAAAATCATAAATGAACGGGACATATGGATGTCCCTATAATGCATGCATTACCTACCATCTCAGTAGCAATATGTTGTTGGGAAATTAATTAATATTAAACGGAATTTTATTTTTCCGTTTTTATGTGAAAATCCGCCATTACTGTTCACAACTTACAGCAGCTGTATTTGTTCTTCACGATATTTTATTCTAAACAACCTACCGTTTTGCTCGTTGTTCTAGTACCACGCTAGATGTTTCTCATCGACCTTTATAGGCCGGTTTTAAGTTTAAATAAAAAGTGTATCAACCTTGTCACCTGCAGACCGATTACCCTTTCAGTTCCCCTCAACTCTTTTGAACCGTATGCCTCAAACACGCGCCCCCAACCACAAAAACACTGAGCGTCAGCTGTATTTACCATCCAACAATTAAACAAAAAAAACCTCACCCCTAATGAAGTTTTTTTCGAACTCGAAAAAAACTCATCCGTCTCTCAAACCTACCCTTTGAGTACACGCATTAGGGGTTAGGTCGTATTTTTTCATAATGCGGTTGCGTATGTTTTTTATCTTTACTTTTTTTGGAGCATCACGAAGGATTAAAACCCCCTTAACTCTGTTTGCCGAGTTACTCATTTGAAATGACAACCCCAGGCTGTGACAAGGAGGTTTGAGGGAGGGGGGATGGGATTTTTTATATCCCGAACCGTGGCCAACCTCATTATAACGACTGATTGGAAAAAAAAACTCGGAAGGAAAGTGGTGAAGTTCGGGTTGGGGGGTTGGGATCGATACACCATCTTCTTGAGTCAGCGATATCATTGGGGCGTCTCAGCGTCGTTGGCGGACTCTTAAAAACGGAGATGATTCCTCAAGCCAGAGGGGGTGACTTTACATGGTGATATTTTTATCGGCGCTCTACCGCATAGGTTCAGCTTTGCAACACAGCGAACACCGGTTACCTGTTCTTGCCTTATAACAACAAAAACATGCCACTACTTCTCAGCTGACTCACCTTCATACCTCCCCTGTTAATGATTATCAGCAATTTCTACAACAATTGGATAAGCGCACATACTTTCTTAAATATTTTTAAATTAAAGTAGAATTTGATCCCGTTAATTTCGACTATAACTATACTCTACGATGATTGGTTATTTTTCTATGATTTTTCGGCTATAATTATTTTGAAAGACTTAGCAAAGAAGGTCATTCTGTCCTTAAATTGGTATTTTATTAATCTCCCACGTTTCTCCCTAGGAACTGGGGCTTCTTCAGGGAGATGAAAATTAAAATCAAAATATCAAATTTGAAATGGTAAAATATGTATTGTTTTCATTTTGTGATAAAAATCTAATTTAAAGTTATCATTTTATGAAATCCTCAATCATGTTTCCACATATTCAACACACTACCGACTCCCAAATAATTTTCCAAAGCTCAGAGTATTCTCGGCTCTCCGTATCAATTCCTTCAAAAATTCAGTATTTGGATAGGTCGATAAAGACCTCAGACTATCTACCCCTCTGGACTATTCTAACACTGCACTCTGAGCTACAGTAGCACATCAAGTTAACATCCGAGGCCGAGTGGTCTTAGGCGCATCCTGCTGAAATCAATCGGTACTGGGAATCTCGGGTTCGATTCCCGCGCTGGCATGGAAATTTGTCAGATCTAGGCATGTCGCATTTGCGAGATTTAAAATAAGAGTTATTGTTATAAGTATTTCAGAAAAGTGAACATACTTTGATGGTTAAATAAAAATTTAAAAAAATATTTATTTTATTTATTTATTTACAATACTACATCAGCAAATTGGGGATGTAAAAATAAGCGATTTTAAATAGATAGTGCGCGCATTTCAGTTGTTTGAAGTGAGACTGGTGTGAGCAATTCAAGAGAGAGGGCTGTGTACATTTCAAAGCCACCGGATTTTTAATTACTACGTCATAGTGTTCATTAGTACAAATGATTGAAATGTAGGGCTTTTTTCCTGGTCAGATCAGTGAGCTAAATTCTCTCATGTTCACCCTAGGAAATTGAAATTTGATAGGGAGTCCCGGTGGGTCATTAGGAGACGATTGAAATTATGGGATCCTTCCTGATTAGCTGATTGGGAAAACCGGCATTCTGAAAATCAGCCGACAGCGAATCAGAAAAAATGAAGTGGCTGAAGCATGCTCAAGTTTTTATATTTTAGACGTAGTAACATCTGGGGGCGCAGAAGGGCTTCGCTCCCCGCCGAGGCGCAATTTTTTGACATTTTCAAGAATAGAAATAAATGACTGGACCATTTTGGAAACCCCGTAGGTATATTTATTAGTAAACTTTCGTTAAACACCGGAAATCGTTTCAAAACAAATTTCCATAAAAAAATTATTTCCAAAAAAACTTTTTTAATTTCAAGTTTTTTAGGACGTCCCTCACAAGCTAGGTCATACAGGCAAGGCAATGTGCAATTTTGTCGGATTTTCGGATTTGCTGTCGAGGGGTGGAGGGGATAAGTATCGATTTTGTCAAGCGCTGCCCAACCTACAAATCTCTACCGATTTTCGTGATTCTTATTTCGTTCCATTATGAATTCAATATAGTTTCAGAAAGCATGTCAGGATTATTAAACTCCATCAAGAGATGGGTGAATGGAGGGGGTAATATTGATAAATCGTGATGTAATAACTATTTTCGTCTGATTTTCGTGTTTGAATTTGGTCTAGTTTTGGAAAATGTAACAGGAGTTTCAAATTTCATGATGGAAGGGGGTGAATAGAGGGGTAATACTGATAAATCATGATGTTTTAACTATTCACGTCCGATTTTTGTGATTCTTTTTTTGGTCAACTTTGAATTTAGTCTAGATTTGGAGTATGTAACAGGAGTTTTAAATGTCATGATGGAAGGGGGTGGATGGAGGGGGTAATAGCAATTAACCGTGATATTTTGATCATATTCATCAGACTTTTCGTGACTGTTTTTATTGTTTGTTCGATCCAGATTTTAGTCCAGTTATGCAACCTCGGAAGTTTCAAATTTACCATCGGTGAAGGGGTTATATGGTGGGAGGGGGAAGGGATTTCCGAAGAATCATTATTCTTTTTTCCTCTTATTTTAATTCTCACCAAAATTATATACATTCCATTCATAGGGACGTCCCTGTAATGCATGCATTACTTACCAATATGTTATTTTGAGAAAATGTTCCGTTAATTTTATTGTTTTCCCTTTCACCAATAGAGTAGTCTGCTGTTTGTCAAATTCTATACATATCAGCCAAAAACTGAAAATTGCTGTGCTTCTTGGTCACATTGATGCTTTTTTACTTTCGATGTAACGCTAAGGATAATTCGAGTTTTTTAAGGAGCTCAGTTCAACTACCCAGTGAATACGCAGCACCACCTGCGGCACCCATAGCCTCACGCCTTCGCGCAAACCCGGGTAATGGACGCCCGAATCCTTGCCGGATGCTGTCGATAGCTATCTGAGACCAGGCAGGTAGCCCTTCTGCTACCAACCACCAGATTTATGACTAGTAGTTTTAATAATGTCTATACAAGGGCACCCAGCGGCCACAGCTGGTTCCTAGTGAGCCTCTTCTCCATTGTGATAACTGAGGAGCTTGTTAGCGCGAGATGGGTCAACCCCCTCTGTATCACCTTACCTTTACACCGACCTCACTATCCTGCTCTTTCAGAATCTTAGCCCTTACAGCTCATTGTACCTCGTCTTTCACTTGGGTTCCTTCTGCAGACTAATCTCTTAACTACATTGTGTTCCGACTTCACCGAACAAACAATTAAAGACTTCACTGGAAGTTACGGAATACTAATTATTCAACGAATTCTAATTATATTCTACCACTTCATAATTTCCTGGATTGAGTTTGCTCAGATGAAGTTTCTGTGTACAGTAAAACGTTTTGAATCTGAGGTTTGGAGGAGTTTACTATAGTCTAAATGTTGATCCAGATCTTTGCGATTATTTTGCAAAGACCCGCATCAAAAACGGTCAAGCCGTTTCGACGTGAATCAACCTTAGACAGGACAGACATACTGCTCTCTTTTATGTGGGAGGATGTAATCGGCTGCCAGTCTTACCGTAGGTTCGTGATTTTTTTTATACCTCATTGTTCACTGGAATGTTACAAACAAAATATTTAAAAAATTGATTCTACGTGCTCCTGAACTCGGTAATCGAGTACCTGTAGATTGAAAAACAAGGTTCGGAGAAAAGTGCGTTTTTAGGACGTTCTTCTGAAGCTATACGTCATATAAGCAAGGCCTCATAAATAAGAGAGACGCCTATTTTAGAATTGATCTAGGGAGGTGTGAGACATCCAAGCCTGAGAATAAGAACAACTGAAAACAAATCCGTTTCAGACCATTCTAAGACCGAATCCGCGAAAAAATAATCATAGATGTATGTGTGTGTGACGAATTTTGTTGAAGCTGCCTCGTTCACAATTCTCAACCGATTTTTAAGATTCTTTTTCTTTGTTCGATCACAATCTTAGTCTAGTTGTGCAACGAATCTCAGGAATTTTGGATTTTCCGACAGGAGGTGGGTAATAGACGAACGTTTAATTCGCTGCCCAAGCTACAATTCTCAACCGAATTTCTTGATTCTTTTTTGTTCGATCCCAATTTCGGTCTAGTTGTGCAACAAACCTTGGGAATTTTGGATTTGGCATCGGGGAGGGGGTGGAGGGATAATAGCCGATCCTAATAAGCGCTACACAAGCTACAATTCTCAACTGATTTTCTATACCCCCCCCTACGATCCCAATTTTAGTCTAATTGTGCAACAGACCTTGGGAATTTTGGATTTGGCATCGGGGAGGGAGGTAATAGCCAATCCCAGTCAGTGTTGACCAAGCTACTATTCTTTACCGATTTTCGTGATTCTCTCTTTTGTTCGATCCCAATTTTCGTCTAGTTGTCAAAAAAACTTGAGCAATCCTGGATTTGCCATCGTGGATGGGGGTGGACGGGGTAATAGCCGATCTTTTAGGCGCTGTCCAAACTACGATTCTCGACCGATTTTCGTCATTCTTTTTTTTGTTCAATCAGGAATCCAATCCAGTTACGAAATGAACCTTGATAGTTTCAGATTTATTATCGGTGGAGTAAATGGAGGGGTAATTCCGATAAATCTTGAGCTTTTGGTTTAGATGTGAGAAAATTATTGGATTTCATTATTTTGGAGAACAATACCTATTTTGTGCTCTCGAAGTTTTTGTCTCTGCCTGGATTCATTCGTAGTAAATTAAAATTTCATAATGATTGGGAGGGGAGGATTGGATACCAATATTTCGTGATATTTTCAATATTTTCTGTGAATTTGTCATTGTTTGATTTCACAATGTAAAAGCAGTTCATACTTTATTATGGATGCGGGAGAGGAGGGGTTGCTTGTTGTATGCATATTCTTGTTTAGTTATAATGGAGCGTGTAAATCCAGTAAAACATGATCTATTCGCTTTTCTCACCAAAATCATTAAGTTATTTTAAATAATGCTTTATATTTGGTGTAATGATAGGTAAGGGGAAATTCACTTATGGGAATCATTTTTGTTATTTTGTTGCGATAAAAAATCGAACCTCATATGGGGTTACCATCAAATACCTGCATCTCCCAAAAAATGTCATTGGTGAAAAAGTATTCTTGAAACGTACAGAAATTGGGAAACGCCCGATGTTTGTGTCCAAAACTCCAATAGATTTTGGTTTAATTATATTGTAGTTATGCATATATATAAACAGACATAGACACCCTGAGATGCCGCTACACTGAGGCAATCCAGCGATGAACGATTTCACTAAAGGCTCAAAGTTATCTGATAGTGTTGACCTTGCTGTTTGGAGCCCCAACTTCTAAGTCGCTAGACGCTTACCACCTGTCGCGTCTGTTCCACAGCAGAGCTGTGACCAGTGTCGCAGTGACTGGCTGTTCGAGACTGCCAGTTGTTGAGAGTTGGGAATCATGTGATCTGTAGCAACTCACTAAGTACCATTGAGGCAATTTGTGACGATCTCCTAATTCTAATACAAAGATCTGTTATGAACAATGGTAGTGTGTGTCCACGGTAGACAAATGTTCAGAAATATGGATCCTCCTGTCTTGCGATTTGACACTGATGTCAAAAATTTGAAAACAACGGGGGAATAACAACGTATTGTACATCCATAAAAATTATGTCTTTTAGAACCCATGTGCTCACTCACTACTGATGGCGTGGCGATTTGGTTCTACCTGTCCTTCAACTCTTCACTGTCTTGTGGGCTTAGCATTCCAGTGTACAGATGGGGCGTTCCCGAAAAATCCGGAATCGCATAGGTCCCAGTTCCCCGACCGGAAACGGTTCCGCGGTTCCAACAGCCAGATCTTGAAAAATCACAGTTCCATAAAGCCATGGGTAAATTAAAATTGTTACAAAATCTAATTGCAATGTCGGTATGTACTTTGCTTGAAAATCTTAGATTTTGGAAGAGCACAGTCTAAGTGATTCCACATTACACTTTGTAGTGGAGATCCAGTACTTATGTACCTACCTATACTGGGTATTTCATACACAAAATAATTAGATGAGCCCGCAAAAGAAAAAAAAACTTTAAATATGAAGAATGAAAAACGGATCACGGTGAAAATTATGATACACATAACTGTCAAAAATAGAATAATAAGTGATAACGTTTCATTTGAAGAACAAAGCGGGAGTGGATCTTCTTCTTCTTCTTCTTCCAATTTTCCAGTTCACGTGCACGCGTGCATATTTCACCAGTAAAATATTCATGGTCTACGTTCACCTGCCAAATCGTTCCCCACCGTTATCACATGGGTATTTTTTGACAAATAAAATACCCAGTCTCAGTTAACGTTCTTTCTTTACTCAAATCAGTTTTACTAACAACAACAGTGATTTCTTACAGAATCTAAACGGTGAATGGTCTAAAATAGTAAAAAATTCTGAAAACCCGTCGTTTTATTCGTCGCGTGATGTTCTACAGAGGCTCCCTGTCAAACTTCAACTTCCTAGGGTGAAGAGGAGAGAATTTAGCTCAATCAGATGATCAGGAAATATTGACCTAGAGAGACGCCATATTAAATTTCAACTTCCTTGGGTGAACAGGAGAGAATTCATCTCTCTCATCTATTTAGGACAGAGCCCCTCATTCCAATCGTCTCTTAATGTCCAATACACCTAAGAACTTCAAACCAAAGTATTTGTAGCGAATTTATGCCGAAATGTACTACCCACCGCCATAAGCAATATTGATTTATATTAAATGAAACAAAACTTTATATTTAGGATATTTGATTTAAGGGGGAACTGTTCATGTAGCTGGGAAAGGGGTTTTCCAGGGTTTTTTCTTTTCTTTTATTTTATTTTTCTTTGACTAACGTCAAATGTGATGTAGCGTTCCCTAATTTATGCCCAAGGACAGGGCGGCCCCATCGCCAAACCCTATCAAATCTTCGGCTGAGATCCATTTTTTCGCGGTGTCGTGAATTTCAGACTGACCACCAACGCTGTACTTTACTACTTACAAATGAAGTTCGCTACCCATGTTATCCAACAGTCTGACTAATTTTACGTCCATGAATCCATTCTTAGATTTACAACTGTTATTTAGTTCCTTAGGTCTATGAAACTCTATCATTTTTAGATATTTCGGTCTCAAGTTAGAATGGACTGATTTTCCTTGCGGGAAGGGGGGGGGGGATTCTCATGTGGGATAAGAATGGAGAAATTGGTCCATTACAATGTGAAGTCCTGTACAATAAATTCACCCCTTTCCAACGGGTAGTGAACAATTTTTGTGGGATCGGAAATCGGAAAGTTATATTCTCACTTGTAACGATTGACTGTACGTGAAATACTATAGAAAAGCCTGACATTTGTTCTGTCATAATTGAATGACCCCCGGAGCTAAGACATATTCGTGCCAAGTTACGTTTCACAAGTATGTACTATTGTTCATGGATACAGGAATGATGAACAATGAATCGTGAACTTTACCACTTAGATTTGAAGTTCGCTGCCCTTGTTACTCAATATAGAATGTCCAAATTCTACGTCTTTGCAACCATTCTTGGATTTACAACTGCTGAAAGTTCCTTAGCTCCATGAAACTTTATCATTTTCAGATATTTCGGTCTCAAGTTGAGAATAGTCGGATTTTCCTCGGGAGGGAAACACAGTCGTTTCTTCGAAATGAACAAAAAACGAGGGAAAAGTTCCTATGATGTTAGAAGGGAGGAACAATTTAATCCACACATATCGACACGGGGAGCCCCCACCCCTAGTAACGCCCCCTCCACATATGAGCGGTAGGGGGTGGGGGTGGAAAAAACCCCTTGCAAAAACTCTCGAGAGCGGCTCTTAAGAGACGGGAGGTGGCGGGGGCGGCGGGGTGGGGGCGGCCGGGAGGCTGTATATATGTGACATGGGGTGTGTTTGCCGCTCTTTAATGATCCGCTCCCGCCTTAGTGTGTTATGACGTCATAGCCACGCCCACATTTTCCCTCTCGTTCCCACCCCCGCACTTCCCGCTTCCTCGTCCGTATCTCTACCGCTCTCTCTACTACCCTCCTCTCGCCCCTCGTTTTCGGATCTCGCTCTTCTTTCATATTCGCCATCTTCCCGCCCCCGCCTTCCCCCTTTTCCCTCGCATCCAGCGGGGTTTAATTATAAAAGGCAAAATGGCCCCCTTTTCTCTACCCCTCCCCCCTCATCCTACGCTACCTTCTTTTCTTCTTTTACCCCTCCCCCTCCTCTCTTCATCCACCTCCCCTCCTCCGTCCTCTTCACCCCCCTTAAACCTCCCCATTTTCTTCATTCTCTTCTTTTCCCTTCAGACGATGAAGGGGAAGGGCGGAGGGGCGGTAAATTTCTTGTACGAGATTTCTCAGGGGTAGGAAAAGTGGATGAAGGAAGGGGAAGGGATGCTGTTTCACCGTGTGTGTAGAGTGGTAGAGAGAGAGGGAGCTCATGGAAGAGAGAGTGAAAGACAGAGATAGAGCGTGAGGTCTTAGGAAGGAGTCTGGGAGGGGGAGAGGTATTGACTTTGCATCCTCCTATAACAATCTACCGTATAAACATTTCTCACCTCCAGGGCGCGGCCCTTTTTTCGGCCCGAGTTTTATTCTTCATGTGTTTTCTTCATTTCTTCCTCATTCTCATAACTATAAACCTGATAAATTATTCGTTATTTCTTAGCAATTAATCTTATAACGGCTGAATGAAACATCCTTTTCGATCTCCCAGATGATGCTCCAAAGATGTGGGCGCGTGCTCATGTATGGGAAAAAGGTCTGTCTGTCTACACGTAGGCGGGAAATATGCTTTCGCTGGGATTCCGTCCTACGCGTAGTCTTCATAACCTGACACAAAGGTGACCACAGTTTTAAGAATAGGTTACGTATTTGTTCTCCCTCTGACCGTCGTCTAATAACGTTTACCTTCCACAATTACCTACCTAGTCGAAAAAAATAAAAACCTGGGATAAATATAATTGTATTATTAAATCAAATTCTGTTGATTATGTGAACAAAGTACCTACTTCGTCCGACAGCCAGATATCCTGTTCACCTACTTGGGAGTAAATGCAGTCGTTGATACTTTTACGATTTTAAAGTAGATACCTATTCTTCGTAAGCATTCGCAAGTACATTTCGTACTACAAAGTTGTATCTACCAGCATAAAGATTCAGACAACGAGCAGGTTTGTGTTTAAATAATAAGGTTGTATACAAAAGCTGTTGTCAGTTCAATAACAATTTGAGTAGGTTGGTAGTAGAATTCGTGCTAGGTAACATCTCAAATCCTGGAAATTACCATTTGATAATGCAGGGAAGGCACTCAAAACGAAGTATTGTGCCTATTGTGCGTAATGGGTGCCTAATTCCTACTTTGTAAGTAGTACTGTTCCTCACATACACCGGAGGGTGACAAGAAACAAGAAAGAAACTATCTCGTTTCGTTCTACAAGTAGAACGATATGCCAGCGCTTCGAGCGGATTCTTCAGAAAACAGCTCAAGATTGGTGCTCTCCTGCGTAACGGACTTAGATCGCCCCCAGAGGTGCAATGGGGCCTAAATCCGCACTCATAGAGAGAGAGGGGTGTGACAGTACCGTAAGAGATACAACTCGTACTAATAGCATATGTGTTATGTTCGGAGAAGATGATTTTCCGGTTCCCGGATCCTCATCTATCGCCAACCACAGCATTTCAACAACTTGAGAATGACGCCCGGCGTGGAAGCGACGGACGCGCATTCTCTTGGATCTCACGGGAACTGTCACACCCGATCTTCTCCTTTCTTCAGAGCCCCTTCCCCCCTTAGGGTGAAAGAAAGTCCATTCCCTCCGAACCTGAATTTTTGCGGTCGCCTTGCAGTGGTTGGAGGGCAGAAAAAATCCTCATATTAGTAGGTACCGGCGCCAGGTAGTTTGAGCTGGAAAGTATTTTGAAGTTGATGAAATTTCTATAGGTCACTCGAGGGTTCTCTGGGGTGACGATGGTGATTGTTCGACCTCGTGGCCCTTGTACTAACTTGGGAAGGGGGAAAATTCCACAATTTTTCCGGTTTTTCGCCAATAACTTTGAAACAACGCGTGTAACCGAAGAACTTTCTGAATACAAGTTAATAAAGAGCGTTAAATTTCCTATAAAAACATTTGTCATGCGACTTTTTGGCCAATAGGTAAGAACTGAAATACATCATTTTGAAAATATGGCACATTTTTTTAAAAATCTAGATTTTAGCGGTAAAAAGCATGTTTATCATAAATTGGGTATTTAACATACCTATCTATGTGTACCATCCATACTATTTAATCGGAGCCGTTTCCATGGTAGTCGTTATGGGTAGGACATCTATTATTAGATTAACACTTACTGAAAACCTGAATTATGAAACTTCTATAGGTATAGCACAAGGAATGGGAGGAACCGAGGAACATGGTAATTACAGTTATTGAAAATTCGAAAGTTACCTACTGTAATAATATTGTTTATATAGAACGCGAATTCTAATACAAACAACTTATGCTCAATTTTAGGCACTTGATTAGCTGCAGTGGAGTAACGTTGATCAAAGTTTCAGATAAGAAGACTTTTTTTAAACTTATTTCTCCAATTTATTTCTGGATGGAGGGGTTTTTTTCCACTAAAATCCAGATTTTTTGTGTGTGCCATTTTTTCAAAATGCAGTATCTCAGTACCTATTGGTTACAAAAAGTCGTATGACCAATGTATTTATAGAAAATTTAACGCTCTTTAACTTCTATTCAGTATGTTTTTCTATTACACGCGTTTTTTCAAAGTTTTTGGCGAAATACCGGGGAAAAAACGGGTAGAATTTTCTCCCTCTCAAAGTTAGCATAAGGGCCACGAGGTCGAAGACTCAGCATTATCATCCCAGAGAACCCTACATTGATGTAGAGAGTACTATATTGGTTGTAACCCACTTTTATATTGTATTTCTGTGATCTAGGATACCAAACTAAACCTTTTTCAGGATAAAGAATATTAATAAAGTTTTCTCCAAATCGCTCCTATCCGAGCCACTTTTCGTGGCACTTTACCCGTTATATTCAGAGGAGTTCCAGACTGAGAGATAATCATATGGTGGTGTTCCGAAATTCGGCCCCGTCGTATGAAGCCAATTACTCTTCTCAGATATCTCAGATCTGCAGCCTGGATCTGGAATTTGGTTTTGGCCCGTGATTCGTAGAAGTGTGTGAGAATAAAGACAGGTTGACTTGAACAGGATCATCTGTGTTCGGCCATTCATCTCCTCTTTTCCTTAGGAATTTTCTATTGTCTGCGCTGGGTGCATTTTGTTTGCAGAAGCTATCCCTGAGTTTGTTTTGACAGTGAGCTTTCCATTTTCACGAATGAATCCCCTGACTTGCTCGAGCCCACGACCCTTTGCCCTGATTTATGATTTAATGGTTGGCTCCCTCCCTCGCTATAACCATAGTTTTTTGTCTTTTCCAGGCTCACCTTCATACTCATTTCCTACAATTTTCTTTAGCAGAGTCCGAGATCAGAACGAAATCATTTGTATATGCTAGCGTGTTCATCTCAATCGGATTCAGTTGAGATTTCACGTGGAATTGTAGTTACCGACCTATTTTATAATTGTTTCATTCCCTTAGTGTCCTCGATCGTTCTGGTCATAACAGTATCAAGAACATGCGAAGAGAGTCTTCTTACATGCAGTTCTCTTACTGCAGAAGACGTAAGAATTCTGACGACGCCAATACGAGCAGTCTTGCAAGTTATATAATAGTTCCTTATTCTGGCTATTCGCATGCAAGAGAGACCTGGAAAGTCAAGAGAGTTCCGAATTTTCGAGAGCCCCATAATCAAGGTAGGCGCTTACATGATTTGTTCAAAGAGTTCCGAATGTGATAAATCAACTGTTAATTTCGATTTTGAGGAAGAAATATTTTTTGTCTTGATAATGATCACGATACTCTCTCAGTACTTCATCGCAACTTTGGGCACTCAAACACTACTACCGAAAATAGCCTGTTCATCAAAACAGAGCAACAGAGCCTGTTCAATCATAGCTGATTTATTTATCATAATAAATTTTCACAAACATTTGTAAACTCAATACTTTTGTAAACTCAATACAAGCTACAATACTTTTCACATGGTCACAAACCTCCTCGAAACATCCTGATAACCTCTCGAGGGATCTTAATCATCATATTCTGGAAGTTTTGAATTCCCATTGGGACCGAAAACCTAGCAAACAGTTGGAGTCCAAACTATATCCTTTGTCGGGACGTAGACGAAATTAATTATGTTCGTACTAGCCTACTATTCAAGTTCCATTACCATTCTGGTTCAAAACGTTCTATTTATATTTGATTGAAGAATATATTTTTAAATTTAAATCCGTCGTTAATTTACAGTCGACTCATAAAAGCAATTCACGCTTCAATAAATTGAATCTCGACGTCGAAAGTTATTCCAACTCTGTCGGGTGAAAATAATAATCACGAGAGAGAAAAAATTCTCATTTTTTCGCTATGCCCTTGATTTAATAAGTTTACCTCTCGCGGGGTGGAAAAAATATATCGGGAAGCCTTAAATTAAATTAAAAACCCTCCTCTCCATCACAACTACTCCATTACCCCCCACTTCCGTCACTTTTAGACTACGAAAAAAAAGTTATATATATATTAAAAAAAGAAAATCTTCCGCTAACAAGGAGCGTTATTATGAGGAAGAAAAAAAAACTTTAGCACTTATAACGAGGAAACTGGTTTTAATAAAAGATCTCAGTCCGGAAAGAATGGTATTGAGGGTGCAGGGAGAGGGGAGGGGGTAAAACATTAAAAAAGGGGGAAATAAGAAAAACGTTGTCATAAATAACGGGAGAAAAAGACCTTTTTTTGGGGAGGGGCGTCGGGGGTAAAAGGGCAGTTTCGCCAATACCCGGGAAAGAATCACCCTCCTATATGTTTTAGATTGGGTATCGGAGGGTTTTGGTGAATGTTCCCGTTTTATGCGGAGGACGAAGGAAAAAGCCGTTAAAAACTGAAGGGAGAAGTAATAGGAGAGGGCCAGGGGTCCGAACTAGCGCCCTTCCTAGTCTCTGTAATGGGATTTTTGTTTATTCGAGAAATTTTCGAGGAAACGTGTTTCAAATCGAATGCCGTCTTTGATATTAAATGCAGTGTAAGTATTTGTGGTTCATCCGGAGTACCGAGGGAAGATTCAGCTTGAAGATGTTTAATACCTGTATAAATGTATGCTTACCTTGAGGTGTATTTTCGTATATCACCGAAGAAGTAAAACGCTACAAATTATTACACAATGGTTTATTATTTCTGTGTTAGATAGCCCTTCTACGCAGATCTTTGGTCTATAATTATTAAACCCCGTATTTAATAGATGATCAGAACATGCCGCATCGTGCCTCTAAGTAGTGTTCACACTTTTACAGTTCCAAGATATCGAGATTTTACGCTTCACAGTAAAGATGTTGAAAAAGACGGGAAAATTATGCTTGAAGTAATTTACGTTAGCGCATGCGCAGAATGGAGTAATAATTCAAGAAAAATTAAATTGGTAGGGTAGAATCTACAGCCTAACCCATAAATCCCAGAAAATGTAACCAAAATCTGATGAAACCGACCTTGTTCCACGGAGTAAACTTTCGCGCATGCGCAAGAGCTTATAATGATGCAATCATGTTGAAATTAACATGGAATAATTATACCGTTGTCCCCCAACTGTGCAACAAATTTGAGCGTGATAGTTGATAGGATAGTAGAGACTAGGGCGTACTAAAATGATGCTTGAAGGATCATGCACAAATGCATGCGCAAATGGAGTAATGATTTGAGAAGTATGGAATTAATAGTGGAACATTTGCAGCCTAACCCGCACATTCCCTGAAAATTTCATCAAAATCATATGAAAACTGTTTAAATAAGGCTGGTTTAAAAATGAATACATATTCGCGCATGCGCAATAGCTACTCACAATATTATAGGCCTCCCTCCCCCTCTCTATTTTCCTTAAAATACGAGTTAGAAAAAATTTTCAAATGGTAACTTCCCTCAAACTTTTCCTTAGATCTCAAATTCAAAATTATAATTTCATTAAAATTTTTAAAAAAAGGTTCAAGACTTCAACAATGAAGCAAAATACAAACTATAACATACCTCACATACAAATATACATACAAACCACTCATAGAAATAACAATATTGTTGTTATTTTTTGTATTCTCCTTCAACTCCTTATACAGTTGGCGAACTTAGATGTTTTACTAATTGGGGTTATTCATTCATAAAACTTCTGGAAGAATTCGTATTTGCAATGAAAAATAGAAAATCCTATTAACCAAATCGAAATATCAACTTTTTTTGGTGATTTTTATATTTTTGGCCCTTTAACTTGGTGGGATAGTTGTAAATCGAAAAATTATAACACCACGATATAAAGTGAAAAAATATTCCAAAAACCATGAATCACTTGTAGAAATCGGTAGAACCACAAAACCTTGATATATTGTATTTTGCGCACATTTCGAGCGGTCTTGTTTTTCGTACGCGAAAAATTGTGTGACGGATCTTTTTTTCATGAAATTTCAGAAATAGAAGGTCAAAAGAAGTTTAATTTTGATTTATAGTAAAAGCTTTTCGACTGCCTTCATATTAAACGATAATTTCCTACCCCTTCGCCCCCTTTCAGAACATATGGAATTTATGGTTTAACTACGAATTCTCGTGTTTCAAAGGTCACCAGTGGCTCCCACTGAAAAGGGAAGATATTTTTGAGTTTTTGTGAAATCCCGACTTGCTTGCAGTTACACTGCAGAAGGTATTGAAATTCAAATAAATATAAACTTCTACCCTTATCTTGCGAATGAATAGCATTATCCGAGTACTTCAAACTTTGAAATACATTTAGTCTCGTATGAATCATTAAATTTAAGAATTTCTGGTGGTCAGTCGACGCAAAATTTTATCCTCTACAACTTATGCTTATGCTATATGTTAACAAACGTGTTTTTTTTTTTTTTTTTTTTTTTTTTAGAAAAACGTATAAAGGAGCCATTTAAGAAGTAGTATGAACAGAGGGTATACGGAATCAGTGTGAAATTTCCCAATAAAAGATGGAGCCAAAAAATAATTTTGTTCAACTAGATCGGTCATTTTGGCCACCGTTAAACTACTGGACCAAACTTTATGAAATTTGGCTCAAAAATCATACATTGGTCGGAGATGTGCCAATAACCTTCGCATCAATTTTTTAATCAACCCTAAAGGGTTGAATTTAAGGACTGAAATATTAAACAAACGAGATCTTCTTTGAGATACCTTGCATACAATTTCAGTGCACGTTGGCGCACTGTTCAGCTGAGGGACCTTTGAGTTTAATTGGTTTCTTAATCGACTCTCTGAATGAAATAAAAAATTAAGGGCACGTACCCCACCGTGCAATTTTATTCTACCTAAATAGTTCCAGTCATGCATCATGATCGTATGAGCGAATTTTCGTAAATTGTCGTATTGTATAATGTTAAATTGTTTTGAAATTTGAGTTTTCTAGTGAAAGAAAATTGTTAACTATTAATTTTATGAAAAAAAAGTATTCTCAATGAAAATCTGCAATTCAAAAAAAGGTTTTGGGTTTTTAGTTTTTTGCTGTTCTTATTAATTTTTTTAGCAAATTTAAAGACATTTAAGTACATTTGTCAACATAATTTTGTACATAAATTTTTGAATGTTCTATTTTATAGTTAATAAACTTTATTTGAGCTATATTCTGCTAAAAAATACAAATTTAACGATTTATAACCATTTTTAGCCATTGTGATTGATTTGTTAAGAACATTTTCTTTAAATGTTACCAATTTAATGAGCTCAAAAAGTGCTGAGCAACGAACTCATTCTTTCGTTTGGAAGGATTGATTTTTTGGCGCAAGAACGCAATTTGTAACTCAATCCTGAGGAGAGTTATCGTCTGGAATGACATTATATATATAATAATGAGATGCAAGGTATCTCAAAGAAGATCTCGTTTGTTTAATATTTCAGTCCTTAAATTCAACCCTTTAGGGTTGATTAAAAAATTGATGCGAAGGTAATTGGCACATCTCCGACCAATGTATGATTTTTGAGAAAAATATCATAAAGTTTGGTGCAGTAGTTTAACGGTGGCCAAAATGACCGATCTAGTTGAACAAAATTATTTTTTGCCTCCATCTTTTATTGGGAAATTTCACACTGATTCCGTATATACCCCCTGTTCATACTACTTCTTAAATGGCTCCTTTACGTTTTTCTAAAAAAAGAAAAAAAAAACACATTTGTTAACATATAGCATAAGCATAAGTTGTAGAGGATAAAATTTTGCGTCGACTGACCACCAGAAATTCTTAAATTTAATGATTCATAAGAGACTAAATGTATTTCAAAGTTTGAAGTACTCGGATAATACTATTAATCCGCAAGATAAGGGTAGAAGTTCATATTTAATTGAATTTCAGTACCTTCTACAGTGCAACTGCAAGCAAGTCGCGATTTCGCCCAAACTCAAAAATATCTTCCCTTTTAGTGGGAGCCACTGGTGACCTTTAAAACACGAAAATTCGTAGTTACACCATAAATTCCATATGTTTTGAAAGGGGCGAAGGGGTAGGAAATTATCGTTTAAGATAATTTGAAGCCAGTCGAAAAGCTTTTACTATAAATCAAAATTAAACTTCTTTTGACCTTCTACTTGTGAAATTTCATGAAAAAAAAAGACCCGTCACACAATTTTTTGCGTACGAAAAACAAGACCGCTCGAAATGTGCGCAAAATATAACATGTCAAGGTTTTGTGGTTCTACCGATTTCTACAAGTGATTCATGGTTTTTGGAATATATATATATATATATATATATATATATATATATGAAAAAGTGCAAACTTTCGGAATAGTTTCAGAATACCTGAAAACATATTTCAATGAAGAAATTTTTCAAAACGTTTTACTTTAAAATTTTCCGAGCCATTTCATTAGCTTCATTTTCTTTGAAAATTCTCTAAAAGCAATAAATATCGAGTTTTTCGTAGAAATTTGACGTTTTAACGACTTGGGGACAATGCTATCGACACAACACACAGATAGACCTTAGAGAAGAAAAAGAAATCATTTTTTTATTTTTTATTTCCAAAAATGCAATCTGGCTCACGGTGATATTTGCAATCTACGGGATATTTTCAAACACTAACCGCTTGTTATTTTTCTGAAACCGTTGTTTTCAGTTTCGAATGTACTGCGCCATTTAATCTCGTACTGCTACCCATATTGAGATTCGTCATGTGCATACGTCTTATTTGCAGGACCCCAGGCATCGATAACGCCCTTCCCCTATGACTTCATTCGGAATAGGGTAAAAAAATGAAACAAGTAGAAACCTCCCCTTTTTGCTGCTACGTGTTTCGAATGACAGCAAGTCATTTCTTCTTTTCTCCTCTAGAATGAGGAAATAAGGAAAAAAATTCAGATAAATAAAATGACGATAGGAGGTAGCCGTGATGGTGGTAGAGGGGTAAACCACCCTTCTGCCTTTGCTACCCTTTCCTGGCTGTATGTGGGTGCAGAACCCCTGTCTAGAAGGGATCGCCTGGTTTCCATGTCCTTTACCAATTCCTCCCCTCTCCCCATTTCTGGCAAATCGAACGGCGGCCATTTTGCCGTTCGTAATTATCGAGCTATGACTCAAACCGTCTTAGATCCTCTCACCCTATCGAAACGTACTTTTCCCTTCTTTATTTCGTTTAAAGGCATTTGAAAGGATGCATTTTTTTTTTTTTTTTTTTTTTTTTTTTTTTTTTTTTTTTTTTTTTTTTTTTTTCAAATAAGACTCTGCGGCATGATCAAGGAAATTTCTCAGAATAAAAGGAGGTGGAAATTAGGAATCTTTCTTACAAATCGCTTCTCACTTCTATCGAGAAATTTTGGTAATTTTCATTTCTAGTTTTTGTTTTTTGTTGTATTGATAAATACTTGTAGTTGAATTTGTTTCCATCAGGGAATATTTTTATATGAATCATTGAAGTAAACTAGGATAACTGGAAGTTATCTCAAGTTCTTTCTTGCCTCGGAATGGATAATTTCCTTGCAAAGTGCTTAAATTACAAAATAATTCAACATTAATAATTATAATTCGAAAAATTAATAAAATTCACTAATATTGTCTTGTTTGTTGATTATATCGTTTTATATTAGGTACTATGCATACGATATTTTGTGTATGAAAAACCTGCGTTGTGCATATTTTCTTACTTCTTTATGATAAACACTTGAATAAATAGTAAGTACGCTGACCAGATTCCTCACGAAATTTGAAACCCTGGTTGTCTAAATGTACTCTGCTTCGCTTCTTGTTCGCGATTCTGTGTGACAGAAACTATTGAAAACGATTTCAAACTCGGTTTCGGTCGATTCGACGACAATCGTCGTCAAGCACAACTTTTAAAGCTTTTATAGTGGTTTCAGTCGATTCTGTGTGGCAAAAACTATTAAAAACTATACCCAACTTGATTTTTGAAGATTTGACAATGTCTGACGTGAGTGACGACGACAAAGACGTTGTATTGTCCTCAAATACAACTTTTAAAGTTTTTATAGTGGTTTCAGTCGGTTCAGTTTCAGGCGATAACTGTTGAAAAATATAGCAAACTCGATTTTCGGTTGATTTGACGACGATCGTCATCAAATCAAGGATTCTGGATTTGAGTTTGAAGTAAAACCCCTGGAATAGTAAATCACTAGAATACTCCATCCAATAGCGATTTTGATTCGACTTCATTGGAAAATTCTGGAGTCGGTCTCCTAGAAAGCAGTGGTTGGTATTCGATGGATTCTAAAACTGTAGCCACTGCAGAATCCGAGATTCCAGTTATTTTGCCTCAAAAAGCACAGGAAACAGGTTATAATTGTCTCATAATATATTATGGTCAAGTTGCATAGCTAGGTATTTTTATGTTTGTATCACCCATCACTTCAGTGACAACAGCCTACGCATCATCTAGACACATTGTGTAATTTCAAATTGTAAGTAATGAGCCGTTGGCTATTTTAACACTGTTTTAAAACTGTATTTGTACATTCTATGTTTGTATGTACCTATATCCTTACCCGTGACTTGTGCATTCGATGCTATCATTAATTTGTTCAAGGACTGACAAAACAGTAGTTTTTGAAAGTCGGTGCCTCTTTAGAAAACCGATTTCATTGAGATTGAAATCCACCGTACTCTCTCTAATCCAACGAGAACGGGGAATAGTAAAGTAAAGTCTTGATCATCCTCGTAAAATTCGTCCTCAAAAACCAATGCTCTAATCTGTATTATTTACTAATTCTACGAGTATTTTTAGACAAGTTACAACACATCAAGATCTCACTTGAAACTATTTTTTTTTTTTTTTTATTCACAACGAGTAACTATATAAACAATTAACTCCATAATAATTTATGTAGTTGGAATATTGGAGGTAGGTACTGAATACAAGATATTTAACTCCTAAACATCTCCCCCCTCAACTGTTAGCAAACCTTGTAGGCCTTCGGATAGTTCTTCTTGGACGACTACGGGTTTGCAGATGTGTAGGTGGTCTTTGAAGAACATGGCTCACGGGTTGGCTGTCAACGATTTGGTATGGTCTTGAAGTAGGCTGTGTCGAACAGCTGAAGTAGGGAGCCAGCTTCAAATGGAATCTATTCCTCCGGATCTGTCGCTTTTCCGTTTCGACAATATATGATCTAGGTTCTTCACAGATCTCAATAACTTTGCCATGCCTCTTCAAGTCGGTAATCCAAACGCTGTTTCCAACCTTTAAAGGATTAAGAAGCTTAGCTTTGTGTCCCTTATCGTAATTTGTTTTGTACTGTCGTCTATACCTTTTTTCTTTTTCTCTTAAGCCTTCAAAGACGAGTTTTTCGTCGAAAAACTTTGAGGTTGTGGGAATTCTGTCACGAAGTCGCCTGTTCATAAGTAGCTCACTCGGTGTGAATCCATTCGAAAGAGGAGTATTTCTGTATGATAAAAGCGCCAAGTAAGGATCTTCAGGATTTTTTTTTTTCAATAACATTTTAGCTACTTTGACGGCTGCTTCGGCTGCTCCATTACTTTGCGAGAAATGCGGGCTACTTGTCTTGTGGACAGACCCATATACTTTGGAGAAGGTCTCGAACTCAGACCCTAAAACAGCTTGAAATTGAGTTCCACAGTCTGAACGAATTTCTTCCGGAATCCCATGACGACTGAAAAAACTTTTCAATTTGACAATTACTTCGTTTGTTCGTAGTCCATTCAACTGGGCCATCTCGAAATAGCGAGAGTAGTAGTCAACTGCAACAATGAACCACACTCCACTGTGTTCAAATAAGTCTACACCCAGTTTTTGCCACGGTCTCCTCGGAAATTCGCTTGGTATTAACGGCTGAGGCGTATTGGTAGAATTTTGGATGCATTGTGGACAACTCTTCACAGTCTCTTCTATTTCATGGTACATGCCAGGCCACCAAACGCTTCGCCTCGCACGCTGTTGGCATTTATTTATACCAAGGTGCCCTTCGTGAATCCTAGATAAAATCAATTGTTGTGCTCCTTGTGGAACGATGATTCTTGAGCCTCTGAGAAGAAACCCTTCAGTGTAGCTTATTTCGTCTTTTACAGAATAATATTTAGAAAGAGAAGACTGGAGCTGGATCTTTTCTGGCCAACCTTCTACGCTGTACTGTTTGAGAATTTGACATGTTCGATCTTTGTTTTGTTCATTTTGTATAAATATCAAATTAGGATCTGAAATTTCGATAGTTGAAACTATATGATAACAGAACAGATCAGTTTCTCTCATGAGTTCTTCGTCTGTAGGAGTTGAATGAGGAACTGGACAACGAGATAGTGCGTCTGCTATGAACTGATATTTTCCTGGCACATACTGCAATTCGTAATCGTACCTCATGAGTCGCAGCCTCAGTCGAAGTAGTCTAGGTGTAATATCATCCAAGTCTTTCGTCTGGAGGAGAGAAACCAAAGGTTTGTGGTCAGTCTGAACAGTGATGTGCTTTCCAATGATGAAGTCTTTGAATTTATCACATGACCAAACCACTCCTAATGCTTCTCTCTCAATATTTGAATAATTCTTTTCAGCTGGAAGTAGAGTTCGCGACGCGTAAGATACAGGACGAAGTTCTCCATTAGACTGTTTTTGGAGTAGGACTGCTCCCAACCCCAACATAGATGCATCACAGGAGATCACAGTTTCCAAATTGGGGTCATAAAGAGCTAAACAGGGAGTGCTCGTCAATGATTTCTTTATAGATTCAAGATTTTTGTTGTTCAATGCCCCAAATCCAAGCTCTTTTTGAACTGAGAAGAGAGCTAATTGGCTCTAACACGTCGGATTTCAATGGGATAAATTTGGATACAAAATTAACCATCCCCAAAAACCGTTGAACTTCTTTGACGTTACTCAACTCCTTCATGTCTTTAATGGCATTGACTTTTTGTGGGTCAACTGAAATCCCTCTATCAGATATGATGTGCCCCAAATATCGAACTGTATTTTTCTTCAATTCCGTCTTGTCTTTATTTAGTGTCATTCCAGCTGCGCGAAGTTTTGTCAACACTTCTTTAAGGTAATGATCGTGTTCTTGTTCGGTTCTTCCCCAAATCAAAATATCGTCCATCATCGCTACAGCGTTTTTCTGGTCTTGAAGGATATCGTGAACTGCTTTCTGGAAGACTTCTGGAGCCGAGGTTATCCCAAATGGTAATTTTAAAAATTTGAAGCGACCAAACGGACTCAGGAATGTGGTCAACTCTTGGGATTCTTGAGATAAAGGGATTTGCCAAAACCCACAGTTGGCATCAAGTTTCGAAAAGAACTTGGCCCCAGTAATCTTCGCGAGGCAATGGTCTAGTTTAGGGATCGGGTAAAATCTTCTTTTTACGTTCTGATTAAGTTTGGTGAGGTTGACGCAGATTCTCACCTTCCCATTTGGTTTCGGTACCACTACCATGGGAGCACACCATTCTGTCGCTCCTTCTACTGAAGAAATTACATTTTTTTCGACCATATCTTTCAACTCATCTTCAACCAGTCTCATAAGTGGTAGAGGTACAGTTCTTGGAGTTGAAATTGCATAAGGTTTACTACCTTCTTTCAGCTCTATTTTATATTCTTTCTTCAGGTTTCCCAATCCCTTGAAAAGATCTTCAAACTCTTTCAAGACCATTGAGTGGTCATAGGTCACCACTTCACGAATGGCAGGAATTACCCTCAAAGCCTCAATAGCAGGTCTACCTAACAAAGCACAATTAGCATCACTCACCACGTAAACTTTCTGCACTGTTTCCACGTTTTTGAATGAAAGTTTAGCATGAATCACACCTTGTACATCCAATACGGCTTTGTTTGCCCCTCGGATTGTAACTGATGTGCTATGCAAAGTATGTTCACTTAATGGCAATGATGAAGGAATCACTGTCACGTCAGCCCCAGTGTCAATCTTAAATTTTACAACATCCCGACCATTCAAAAGAACGTCTATCATCCATGGGTTGCTATTTTTGGCTTCTACATTCCCAATGAAATATTCATCGAGTGAAAACTCCCCTGAGGGCACTTGGTCTCCCTCATTAGGAGCATCTGTAACTTCGTTTACTCTTCGTCTGCGACACACCGTACTCTAGTGACCTATTTTCTTGCATATATTACAAACCGCTTTACGAGCTGGACACGAGGCTCTTTCCGAATGAAATGGTTGTCGACCACACCAGCGGCAATTTGACTGTGTTCCAAGATTTTCATTGTTTCTTCTATAGCTAGGCTTATAGTTTGGTTTGGCCACTTCTTCAACCTTAGCGAACCCATCATTTGATTCAGAACCGCGGAGTACTCGTTGCTGTCGTTGTTGGTCTTCAGAAATACGAATTGCAGTCACCGCTTTATCTAGTGTAATCTCTCGTTCTAACTGTAACTTATTACTTAGTTTATCATCTTTCATGTTGAGTATGATTACTAAAAGGATCATTTCTTCGTAAAGATTGCCCCAATCACACGTATTTGCAAGAGAATGAAGTAGTGTGACAAAAGCCTCAACTGTCTCATTTGGACCTTGTTTACGCCTCAAAAATTTAGCTCTCTCAAAAATAATGTTTTTTCTAGGTATAAAATACTCATCGAATTTGGAGATTACGACATTATAGTCTTGTGACTCGTCTCTGCTCAGATTGAATGACAGAAAAATGTCTTCTGCTCGTTCTCCTAAATTGAATATGAGAGAATCCACTTGTTTTTTTCCACTCTGCTCTTCTAGCCCTGAAATCGATCTAAACCGAGTATACCTGTTTCTCCATTTCGTCCAGTCTTCAGGATTAAACGAGAAATTCTCCGGAGAACTAACTTTTACTGAAGTGTACGTCGAAGATAATTGCTGGAACTCTTGATGTTTTCCCGGAAGTTCACTCCTTATTGGCGATTGAATTGGAGAATCATGAGGCGTTTCATTTGCCGCCGATCTTTGCTTCGTTCTTCTCGATTTTGTCATCTAATCAATCCTATTTGGCTCATTTTCGTGCACATAGGAAATATTTAGAATAAATGTAGCAAAACAGATGGGAAAAGTTCCGAAAAATGATTTCGGCCATGTAAACAAAGATCACGAAATGAACTACCTACCTAGTAAATCGTTGATTTGAACGCTAACCACCCCAATCTGGCTGGTTGGTTTTGATCGTTGATTTAGCGCATTTGATCAGTGATTTATCTGGAATATCGTTGTTTAACAGCTGAGATCTTCTGTTAAATGGATAAACGTTGATTGAAAATTTTGGTGAAACCGGCCCTAAAAAGCAACCTGTTTATTGTGTTATCAAGCATAAATTAAATTCTTAATGCCACTCGATTCATTACATAAAGGTTTATAACAGCAAATTATAACTGTGAAAGGCGAATCCCTGTACAGCCGCAATGCACGGCGCTGGCCTTTTGCCCCATTCAAAAATGGCGGATGGCGGTGGCAGCGGACCGTTTCCGAAACACTCAGCGCGCGTTCCACGTTATAGATAGTTCGTTGGGTCGTTCTAGTGTGAACTACGCGGTTAAAACTCCTTTGTTTACTTTTCCATCGACAAGGAGTCAATTTCGTTTAGTTGTCGTGTCGTTGGGGTGTCGTTCTACCATGGTCAGGGCTGCATGTCCAAATCGCTTTGCGATTCACAGTCGTGTTAAATATTGTTTTCCCCTCCCAACACTTGAACCCTTCTGGAATGCAAACGTGTGGTCGTACAATGCGCCAAATGGCCTCATTCGATTCATTGGATTGATTTCTATCTAAATCAAATGAAAGAACTACCCTCTTAAGCCGAATTTTTTCAATGTACCGATTTTATAATATTTCGACCCATAAATTTCACCTCTTGGAGTTGATCAAAAGTAATCGCCATGGTGGACGATTTTTTAGCCGATTTTCAGAAACTTTGGTCCGGTAGTTTTACAGAAAAAGTTGTAGGTGCCTAAAGCGGACGGGCGGAATTTTTTTCTTTTCGATTACAAAGTTCGTCATTCAAAAACGCTGCAAATTATTACATAATGGTTTGTTAGTTCTGTGTTAGATTGCCCTTCTACGCCGATCATCGGTCTATAATTATTAAATCCCGAATGTAATATATGATCAGAACATGGCGCATCGTGCCTCTGAGAAGAGTTCACACTTTTACCGTTCCAACCGAGCAATTTTATGCTTCACAGTAAAGATATTTAAAAAAACATGAAAATGGTGCTTAAAGTAATTTACTTTAGCGCATGTGCAGAATGGAGTAATGATTTAAGAAAAATGAAATTGGTAGGGAATAATTTACAGCCTAACCCACAAATTCCCAGAAAATCCTCGGCGTATACTTTCGCGCAGGCACAGGAAGTAATAATGATGCAATCATGTTGAAATTAACATGGAATAATTCAATCATTGTCCCCCAACTATGTACCTAATTTGAGCGGGATTGGACAACTAGGGCGCGAAAAAATGATGTTTGAAGCAATTTAGGTTTTCGCACGCGCAAAATGAATTAATGATTTGAGAAGTATGGAATTAATGGTGGAACATTTACAGCCTAACCTGCACATTCCCTTAAAATGTCATCAAAATCGAATGAAAACGGTTGAAATTAGGTTGTTTAAAAAGTAATACATAGTCGCGCAGGCGCAGTAGCTACTAATGATAATATTATGTTGAAATTGCTAGGTAATGCTCAAATTAACCTCTTCCACCTATCCTCCAAATTTGTGCGAGATCGGACGACGGGGGCGTGAGAAAATGATGCTTGATGGAATTTACTTTTGCGCATGCGCTGAATGAAGTATTGATTTGGAAACAACGAAACTCATAGGGGACCATCTTCACCCTAACCCGCACCTACCATGAAAAGTCCTTAAGAACCGGTTGAATATTGTGGAAATTAAACTTGTTACAAGGAGTTACAAGGATTTGCGGGCATACACAGATACACACACAGAGATAGCAAGAGAAAGACACGGAAGGAAAGTTGTTCAGAACAGTCTAAAACGGAAAATGCGAGTGGAAATTTTACCACTGAAAAAAAAAAAAAAACAGCCGTTTGATTTTAGTAGAGACGACAACTTTTCACTCTCTGGAAAGTGAAAACGATGCTTCCACTACGTATAGTAGACTTGGGAGCAATTTAAGAAATGAAATTTAGCATTTAGGTACCAGTACTTCAGTAGTAAGTACATCTGCACGGACAATAAATAAATTTGATTTCGCAACGCTACAATAAATTCCATTGAAACTACATCACCTGATAATCCCAATATTGGCATTTGATCAGCTGATATTTACAAGGCAATTTTCATGTATTCCAATGTCACTATCTAGCGATCTTTGATGGACTTTAGAGCTTGATCGGCAAATCAATAGATTCGCTAGCAGCGCATTAGAAATCACGCTTAGAAATTCTAAGGTGTTTTTCGATGTTCGAGCCCTTAGGGTTCGAGCCGTTCAGCGTACTGCGTTGCGGGTGATTTTATTCAATTCATTGGTATTATATTTATCATTGGCAAGCAATAAATCATTACTGTTAACCTTGAAAGTTTTTGAGATCTCGATTTTTGATTGTTTAGCCCTGTAATGCTCCCCTCTAAGGTTGACAAAAATTGATGCCGAGCTTCTAGGACCATCCAGATCCCAAATTCGATTTTTGACGCAAGTTTCATGAAGTTTGGTCTAATAATTTCGGGAAAAAGCCGTGGACAGCGGACGGATGGATTTTTTAATTCTTGTTTTAGATTTTATGGATCTTGAAACGTAAACCAAAAAAAACAATTTTTTCTCGGTCGATTACAGTGGTTCATTATTGACAATAATGAACCAAAATGGTGGTGAACCACTGTACGCCGAGAGGCACCATTCCTGAGAATATTTCACTCAGGTTTCATTCATTTGGCATGAAAGTTCCTTTGAGGCATAAGCATCCGCTCAGAACGGTTTTTCAAAAATTCAAACTTTTAGGGCGATTGAAGTTCCAGAAAAGTTAACCTTTTAGCGCCTCTAAAGAGCGGAATAAATGTGTATAGCGAATAAACGAGTAATCCTATCCATACGTGATAAATTCAGGTGAAAAGTCGAGATCCCACTCCACTTACAACCTTACCCACTCTCTTAAACACTTAAATTGCTCAAAGACATTTCTTTCTAGGTATAAACACTTTCTGCGAAAGATTCATTCTATCTTTTTTTGGATTTTGTGGGATATTATTGTCAAGGTTCAGTATTTTGGTTGTGTTCCCACTTTGCGCTGTTGTGGTACGAGCGGTTCTGTGGGGAATAAGAGACACAGGACGGCTGGGAATATTGTTCAAAAAATAGCACTGAACTGAGGCATCTCTCTTCTCCACGCAACTGTACCTTCCACCCCACCTCTGCTGATCTACCACCAGCCCGTTGGCGTTGGCATCTCTTACCAATTAGGTACATGATTGCTCTTACCTCATTACCGACAAACTATTCATTATTGATATTTCTTTACAGCTCCTGTTGCTGTACTGCGTCTGGTATTGGTGATCAGCGTCACACTGCCGGTACCTGTAGTGTGACGGCCATTACCTGACCTCATTCACTACACATCGAGCACAACACTGTGCACGATACATCGTACACACTATGTCATTCTCGTCCTCCCCCAAGCGCAGTTACCTCCAAGCGTTGTTTCCTGGGTATTTTAACAATTAAACAACTATTTTGATTATTAAACCTTAAGGTGCTGTGTTATTACCATAAATCGTCCTTGGCGAAGCTCGGGTACACGGCTAGTTTAGTATAGTTTCATCCGAAACAAGGATTTACCGACAGGCAAGTTGTGAAACTTGGAAATCAGATGGGAATTTTGATTTCGAGGGAAAAAAATCTCACCCTCCTAACAAGTACGCGGCACATCCACTCCTACATCTTAATATGAATTTAAAAAGATTCTGCAGCTCATGTCCTCTTTATGGTGATTAAAAATCCTAAAGGTTTTATGATTATTGTTGTAGTTGGTGTCTATTTAAAACACTTCAAAAACTTTTTTATTTCACCATTTGTTGCTGCAAGGTGTACAAAAACAAGATTAAAGTGGAGCAAAAACAACAACTGCAGGTGGATGTCCATAGCGAGTCCGTGTTAGCGTGACCATTGAGGTAACACAAAGGAGGGAATTGTGTATGACCTGACCCATTGAGCCGAGGGTCAACACGACTGAGGGGTTGGGCGGTCAGGTTGGATTGATAGACAACGGCCATAGACAGCCCCCAGACGCGTTTTTCCTGGGGGTCCGCATCCCTCCCTCATCCGCATCTTCTCCGTATGGATCTGTTTGGGACTTTCATTTCCAACAACTGTATAACAATCTGAACACAACCAACAACAACAAACAACAACCGTCAACACACAATCATCAGTCAACAATTTCTAATGTTGATTAAATCCCTACAATGCAGATCATTGCGTTACTCTGTCTTTCCCTTGTTCCTTGAAAATCTCAATAAAACCTAGTGAAATTTGAATTCTAATCCATGTTGCAAGTTAAACGCTTAAACTTTTACTTAAACTCACAACGTACATTAACCACAGGCCCGAATCCAAATAAAATTGAATTCTTGGGACGATATTCAGAACCTAACCTGTCCAAATCCAGGGATTTGCAGATACGTAGGCAAGCTGGTACATATATAGCATTTCCGAATTGAGTTAAATCTTTTCCATTTAGGTTTATTCCTTTTCCATTTAGGTTTAAACCTTTTCCACTTAGGTCTCGACCTTTTCCATTTAGATTTGAAATCAGGAAATTATTATGCCACAATTTGAAAACGATTTTTTTTTTTTTTTTTTTTTTTTTTTTTTGCAATGCACAAAAATGTAATGTATAGGTATAATAATTCTCAGGACGAAGATTGAAAGAGACAGCCTCGTAAGTAGGTTGGCTATATGCGGTCTCCAGTTCAATTTTGAATGAATTTCAAGTCCCAGAAGTTGTTCGTATTGAAAAAAAATTATTGGATTCAATTATGATGTGCATTTTATCTTCGTTAGTAATTTTGAAAACAATTGCACAGCATTCTACTGGTATAGCTCCAGGCTGTGGCGCGTGCCCCTAATGAATCCAGTGATTTGCATATTGAAATGTGTTTAGTTCACCTGCAAGGTTGAAGGGTTCGGAAACAAAGCAAAAAACGCCAACAAAAAATGAGTGCGTTACCCGCTCACTCGTTATGCGTAACGCTACTCAAGAGAAAGAATAATAATGTTATTTCTATATGTAGACGGATTTCCCAGCGCCTTACAGGAATAATTCAACCCTAGATTACCACCCTTCAAATCCGATCACTTCTTACCTCCTACACTTCAAAACGATTCCCTGCAAACCAGGAAAATCATAGTTTCTGCTAACAATTTTCAGGGAAATCAAGTGACCAATAAAGTATTCTTATATCAAAACATCAGAACTTTATTCATATCAACTTCTTTTACTCTTTATTCTGTTGAAATACACAAATATAGCTTTTGTGGTATTTTCGTAGCACCTAACCACAGCAAAAAATAAATAAATAAAATAACAATGATGAATCAAAAAAATGTAAATCTTCTTTCAATATGACAATAAAAATCTTTCTTCCTACAATTTGAAAGGCAAAAATATATTTTCTGGAATCACGAATGTAAAATAAATTCTTGTAGGTTTAGTGCTAAATATTATTTTGTGCCGTTGTCTCACACCAAAAGATGCATTTTCCACTGAGCAATCAATAGACAAATAACCAGTGGTAGAATATCTGGAGGCTCAGTCCGCTGAGGTGCCCCTAGGTGGAAATGTTGCAAATTGAATAAAATATACGTCGAATCCGCGTAAGGGTGGTAATTTTAGGGCTTAGGTCTACCACCGTGGAAGAGGCATGAAAATTATATTGACGGGCCACCGGAGTATCAGAAGTTCATTCCGACATTTTAAAAAATGAAGTTTTCCGAAATTTCCTGCATAAAAATCTGTTTTAAGGCGATTCCTGAATTTAAAAGCCTCTTTCTGAACTTCTGTCATTTCATTCGATAACTCTCCTTGTGATTGGAATAAAAAATCCGTTCTTTCGTAAAAAAAAAAGCAGTAAATCCAAAAGAAAGGCTTAATTTGTTTACACAAGCACACTATTTATTTATGCAAATAATTTATACACAGACCATAATAAATTGCTCATCTTTTTATACACACATATTTTATACACATAATTTATACACAGAGCATAATAAATTGCTCATCTTTCAAAAAAGTACTCAGATTTAATTATAATGCGCTAAAAAAAAACTAAACTGCAAAATAATTGCAAAAATCTATCAATTTGGAAGCTTAGCAGAATATTATTTACGAAAACAGTTTTGGCAAAATACAAAGAGTTTAATATGATGCTGAACATTTGCTCATATATTCATGCTGCATGACTGGAACTACTGACATCATCATGCTTGTATGATACGTTTATGATTTATGCATTTTACGTAATAATTATTGCTTCCTCTCTACCTTATTGGAAAGCTTCGTGTTCATGCGAGAAGTGGAAAAAATTCTATTCTTCCAAAATCAAAATTTCGACTGACTTTCCAAGTTTCAGAGTTTGCTGATCAATTTTGGTTCCGTGTCTGTATGTCTGTGTTTCTATGGTAAATCCTTGTCACGCCCAAAACTGTACCAAGTGTTAGGCCCATCGCAATGAGATTTTCAGGGGTTGTGTGGGTTAGCCCCTAGATGGTGCTCTATAAATTTCATCGCCGTCGGACCAATCCCTGTCAAATCATTGATGTGCGCCTGCGCAAACATGTATTTCTTATAACGTTGATTTCTCATCTTCTATTCTTCCGATTTCGTTCAAACTCAGCGGGTATTTGGTTGAGTAATTATTCTATTGCACATGCTCACAACTATAATTGATTGCCACAGGTAAAACTTCGAGATAATGAACCGATTTCTACGAAATTTTCAGGAACAGTGCGGGTGCACTTGCATCGCCATCGAATACATAAGTGCGTATGCTACGGCGAATGACAAACAATGTCCTTATATTTCACAGCCGTTTGATAAATGGCCTTTGCGCATGCGCCAACATGAACTTCTCATAACCAATTTCCCATGATCTATTCGTCTGATTCCAGTCCTAACTCGGGGAGTATAGTTGAACATATAATATTCCAGGATGATGCTTTGATGTGGATTTTATCGCAAAAGGTTGAGTATCAACTATTCCGCATGTGCAAAATTAAAATTGGTTGACCCAGGTAAAACTGATAGTATGTTCTCTTTATTTACATTCAGGAGCGAGCTCTACACATAGAGAGAATGGACTACGATCAATCTATACTATTTTATAAGAATACAAATCCAAGTAATGACACAGGCAAAACTTCGAGACTAATGGACCGATTGTGATGGTTTTCAAGGTTTGTGCGGGTTAACCTCTGAACAATATCATACCAATTCCATAGCATTATATAAACGTACCTTGGATAGTGAATGCCGCTGGATTAATGGTACGGTATGAGTATGCTCAAACTATTATAGTCCTATTTCGTATTTAGCATGTCTATTGTTCTATTTTGCTCTGTATCATTTTGGCTCGTACTTCGTTTTTTCATCGGTTTCCGTTATCACGAATTAAAGTCTTTCGACATCCGGTTATTTCATATATTATGAAGAAAAAAGGCTGAAAGGTTCGGTTCAGTTAATAATGGATCCTACGAAGTTGTTACACTTGGAAGGGTAGAGTTTTCGATTCCAATTCGCCCGAAATGGCCAGCTTTCCCCTCCGACGCGGCGCTTCGAAGGCGGGAGGGATTTAAACCCGTATAAAAATAACCATTTCGTGAAATACCCGCTCCACTATGGAAATATCGTGGAAAAACCCCCTCCTGCAGATCGAGGGTCGCTAAGAAGCCATTATGATTTCCGGGGGATGAAGAAAAAAAGAGGATATTGAAGGTTATAGCGGCGATAACGGCGAGAGATTTGGGTGTATTAGCGAAGGCACGAGGTACGACGCTGCTGAATGGCACCGGTGGCGCATAAAAGCCACAACATCTGGGGCAGATGAACCTAATTGTTATTATTTTTTATTTATATATTTATTTATTTATTTTTACGTTTATTTGGCCTATGTTACAAAACCCATTTACCATCAGAATTACATTGATCAAAAAATTTAAATAACAATAATCAAGATTGAAGAGCTGAAAGGTCTATAAGACGATTCGCGCCATTTCTTTGAAATCAATTAGTTAGTGTGCACGTATTCTTTTATGTTTCGATTCCTAAATACAAACACAAAACTTTTTTTTTTAAGGTTTAAGCCGTGTTTAAGCCGCACCTCAACCAGAAGGGTCATTAGCGGCATTGAACAAGGCGTCTAAAGGGACACGGGAAGTGGCACGATTCTAAGGGGAGCCATGTTGCCATCGTTGACTGAAAAGGAGCGCCATCACGGACTCCACTGGCAACTCGGAGGGGGAAAAAAATGAAGGGCACCGTGATGACCACTGTTTAGCCCCCAAAGTGAATTTAAAAACCCCAATAATAAAGTAATACAACTAAGACTAGATGTAAAATAGGCTAATAACTATATACATGCTACTATATACAATCAGCAAAGTGAAATAAAATTACGGCTAGATGTATATAAATATATCACAGATCAGATATCACAGTTCGTCCAGACAAAACGTGAATCCACTGAGGGGGCTGATGCTGTGCTCGGAGGTCCACAAGGGCTGGACAGTCCTCCAGAAAGTGGCGGATGGACAGATCACCTCCACACCTCCCACACACAACATCTCGAGCTTCTGCTTTAAGCAGGTGTCTATGAGTAAGACGGGTATGGCCAGTGGCAACCCGGTTGACCACTATTCGATCCCTCCTTTTATTATTATTGTTATAGCAATCACATTCAACTATAACATACTCAATGACTTCCAATACTTCACATTGTACACGGAGCTAGTATGCAGCGAGATCAAAGAGGTAGAGCGTTCTTCTGATTCTGTCGGGACCTGTGCGAAGCCTGAGCACTACTGTTTTCTCGACATATTCCATGCGTCAAACCATGGGTTCCGGCTAACTCCTGGTTGGATGCAGTGCTGAAAATATCATTTACCCTATGATTGAGAGCTATACCGGTGCTGTCGAGTTTCGATGGTCTTTCGTTTAAAGACGTTCCTTTTAGGGCCAGCATGTGTAATAATTGGCTTGGGGTCTCTTGTACAGGTCTCCTTCCCTCAAGATCGGCCTGTTCATCTCCGAAAACGTTGCCCCTTAACGTTTGCTCCAGGAATCAGCAGAAGTCTAGGCAGTTCGATTAGCAAACAGTTTGAGCAAACACCGTCACTGTCTTACCTTCGCCAGAGTCTGAAGTTCACAATGTCTGAACTTGCCGCTCATTCCCATTCAGGCACTTCTTTACACTATATTTACCAACGAGCCTTGGTAGATCGTACATTCCCCAGCAGAGATTGATAAAAGCCAGAAGTTCCCCATTTACTGAAGGTGTTTCGGGTTTTTACCAAGCCGGTCAGCAAATCCGAAGATGAACTAGTACTCTAGCGGGAAAAGTTCGGTTTTCATCTAGATTTTTGACTTTCGCTTATGCTACTGGGAAATGCCATGATTTTCTAAGTGATCTTAACATGTACAGCCTTTCGGGATTTTGCAGAAACATACAAATGTACTGTAAATAGCGGCATAACTCGAGTCTAAGCATAATTTTTAAAAATTAGAGTTACTGCCGGTATGTTAATCACGACATGTAGCCAGTCAAATTTCTGATTACCCACGGTAGAACCGTTGATCGATAAACTTCACCTGCTGACCATCGCTAATCAGAGACCTTTCGAAGCTCTGGTTACAATTTAACTAGATAGTCAAACTATGAAAACTTCATAGTTCGAAAAATGTTTTCGAAACCTGATCAGGATTACTGGTCCTACTCTTCGCATTAATTCCCAATTTCCAGTTAGATTTTAACCCATTTGAGAGTTACATCATAATGTAGTACATTTTTTCAACGACTGGCTTCAGAAGATAAAATGTTGATTCACCACTACCACAACACTCCATAATATAAAATGCAGACGAGGAGAACCGTAACTACTCATTGAACGTTAGTGAAATGTTTAGAAACATGTTGGTACAGAGTGCATGCAGAGCAGGGGCTTCCCTAAGTCTGGTTTGTATATGATTCAGGTAAGATTAGCTGTTTGTTCACGTTTTTACTCGATGTATCCCCTCCACTATAATCTATCATGAATGTGGTACGTGCAACTTTGGGCAGCGCTGAAAAGGATCGGTAATTACCCCCTTCATTCACTCGACATAAAGTTAAACTCCAAATTTCCGAGGTTTTTTGCACAACTAAGCTGAAATTTATATCGAACAAAATTCACGAATCGGTTAATGACTATTGTGGCTTGAGCTGTGTCGACAAAAGTTCACACACAGACGCATGATGTTATTTTTCACGGGTTCGGTCTTAAAATGGTCTGAAGCGGATTTGTATTCGGTTATTTTTTCTCTCATACTTTGTTTGTCCCACACCCCCCTGGAACAATTTCACTTGGTCGCACAGTGTTTCGACCCTGGGGGCTTTGGTGGAAAAAATTCCGAAACCACGAAAATCGATAATAATGAATAGGTATCAGTTCTATTATCCTATCTAATAGCGAAAACTAATGTAAATGAGATAAACAGATAAGAAAACAATCATTTTGAGGCCTCATCGTTTCATTTATGAAGTTAGCTAAAAATAGTAATAAGGTGATTTTGGTCTCGTCTATGGTAATTTTTTATTTTAATTTCATTAAAATCCACGGAATATTCAATTTTGTGTTATATTTAGAAACTAGAAAGGTATAAATGGTCGTATTTCACTCGGCTTCTATGTTTCACGGCAATTTTTAAATAAAAAACTCATTGTTTCAAATTATACAAATAGCTACCGAAAATTGAGGAAAATCGATATTTGCAGAGGTTTTCAGAATAAACGGGTTGAAAATTCTAATTCTGCAATAAATTCTGTAAAGAATGCTTCTAGTTTCGAGACTTGACAACCCGGTACTCCATATCCACTTTCTTAAAATATCCATTTTGTGATAATAAAATATAAAAATTTCAAATTAGTATTCAAAAGTTGAGAATATTGTTCGTTAAAACCTTAGGGAGAATCATTTTAGTCCAAACCAAGATGATCAGAAGAAGGGGTGTAAAATTAAATTTTAAAATTCTGAGGAATGCTGTCCTTAGAGGTTCTGCACTGTAGTTTTCTGTTTGTTGCATTCAAGTGTGGGCACAGAGTTTTCCAGAGAGGGTTATCCCAAGTAAATATAATCGGTTTGAGACCTTTACCAGCCACCCTGGATGCTGAAAATATTTTTTTCAAAAACTTTAGACTTTTTTCCACCTGAAACACATAAGTCGATATTCGAAGTCTGCCTACAGCACCTGGTGTCAAAGGGACGCCCTAGAAAAGTGTAAGGACCTCTCGCAGGTTCAAACAGCTCGTCTTATTCTATACCTAGTCTTATCTTGCAACTGGGCTTTCTGTCAACTCCCAACTCCTAAACCGCTTACCTCCTTTCAATCTGTCATTGTTATATATGTATTTATGTATATATGGTTTTATTTTACTCATATTCTTGCTCGTCCAACCATTATTTTGTAATCAAATATACGATCACTTTTTCCCCTTTTTGGAGAGCTAGATTGGCGTTTTGAAACACTGTGCGCATATCACAGTATGAATCTGCGGAATGTATTTTGTATTTCATTTTTTCATTATATATATATATATATATATATATATATATATATATATATATATATTCAAGAAACGCTTACACGCTACCGGCGTTTTTCGGAGGGAAAAGGGAAGTGACATTTGAGCGGGCGGTAGTTCGCGTTTATCACCTTTCCATTTTCAGATGTGTCACTCAAGAGAAAGAGAAAGAGAGAGGGTGACGGGGAAAGAGATGGAAGATGACGGCTGCAGAGTGAGGCTGGAAGCAAAGGAGTTGTGAGGAGCTGTGGGGGGGGGGGGGGGTAAATCTTATTAAATTGCCCAGGGCCCCCGGTCGCCTAGCAACGACACCCAGTCTATCTCATCCCTTCCCTTACCTCATCTTACTTATTCTTCCCTTCTCTCACACTCTCTCTCTTTCTTTTTTTTTTTTTTTTTACCAACGCTGTTTTTTTAAGGAGCAAACCACCCCAGGAGACTCTCTTTCCCGCTCTCACTCTCTCTCCCATGCCTCCTCTTGCTCTCTCTTTCTCCGCGCCGCTTTTTGCCTGAAAGTCTAATGCTTTTTTTCCCTTAAGGACGAAAGTGGGATGAACTTGGGAGAAAGGGGGGGAAAAAAAGCGACGCCGAAAAGCGGGAATGGTGAGGAATTTTGTTGTTCTTGGGAAACCGGGAAAAAGGGAAAAGCTCCCCCACCCCTTCCACCCCTCCCCTCCCCTCCTCACCCCATTCCTTCCATCAGTCGTCTCATCTCGACCATTCCTAAACCATTGGGTTTTTAACATGACAATAGACCTAAGAACCTTTCAAGTTCTTCCATTTCTTCCTCCTTTCTTTCCTATCTCTCTCTCTCCTCTTCTTCTTTTTTTTTCTTCCTCTTACTCTTTTGTATCGATTTTTCTTTCCGGGATCACCGTGCATACGGAATACACTGGGAGGGGTTCGGTCTCCCCCGAAACAGTCATCTCAAGGTCGTGGAAGGTTTTCGAATGGATCACGTGATATACCATGTGTAAAGTCGCAGTTAAAAATACAAAAGTTCAATACTAGGAGAGTTCCTAGTAGATCCGTAAAACACAATACGGCAAAAACGTAATCGTCTAAAATAACCTCCTCCCATGGACTCAAATAACCTCCTAGGGATAATTTCCTCCTTCATGGATTTAGCGTTACAACTGGATCCGTTAAGGACTAGACGTGACTTTAAGGTGCGGTAAAGTTCTCGTTACCGCACGCCGTATTGAGACCGACGGATCTCTAGGAACTCTCTAATAAACCAAGGTTTTTCGGAGACTTGACGTTCAAGAGCACCATCGTACCCTCCACCACCAGCCTCCGTATAAACAATAGTCAGTCTCCGTATAATAATCCGGCCTCCTTATAATAAAACGGGCCCTCGTAATAGATCAGAGTGAGGTGTTTAGTGTGGTCTGGATGCTCGCAAGCTCGCATTTCAAAAATAAAAAAATAACGTAAATCATTCCTTTTAGTAAAATATAGATTAGTTGGACAAGCAGATCAGATTTACGCTTAAAATTATGTTTCGGAGGTCGAATATGAAGAAGAATAGTATCTAGATGGCACTGGTGATGGGAGGTTTGACGTGCCGTTGAACGTCTAGTTTTTCGGAGGGTTCATCAATTTTCAGTTTAACTGTAGTATAGTTACGTGCATCTAAAGAGTGAGACTATGGAAATCAATGCTAAATGTGTGTTATTTATTAAGTTGCAGAATACCCGGCCGTTGCACAGTGGGCAAAATGACCGATTTTATTGCGTAGGAGGTCACTAATATAGTGCCGAGGTTCAGAAATGATAATTGTTTTATTTGAAGATTGTTTACCAGCAGCGAGGAGAGCATTACACGTGTTTGAACAAGTGCCCCTTACCTTCTCAGGATTTTCACATTTTCATCACATTCACTATGGCTCCCACTTTCTATTTTAGTCATTCCGCTGTTGTGTTGTGGTTGCAAATGAGAGTGGGCGTCATTAAGACAGTTTCGCAGGACATTTCAATGGAATTAAAAGAAAATTCGAAATGATTCAACGAGAAAAGTTATTACCATTTTGTTTATTGTGATTTAACTCTACTTCAAGAAACAATAGAGATGGAAACAGTCATAACTCATAAGCTCATAACAGTTAGGCACATTTCGGGCCAAAATTGTGCAAAAGTCTATACCGTTTTAGAGTCTGACCAGCTTTTTTTCGATTTTAATCGTTTTGGTTCCCATCACGGTTTTTGCTGTATCATCTCTAAAGATCACGGGGATCCGTTTTTTCGAAAAATGGAAAACATGGTGCAAAAATGATGACGAGTGCACCACTGCTTCCGAGGGATACCTAATATTGAATGACCGTTCTATATTTATTAAATCATCTTCTCCTTTTGTTCTGCGAGAAATATAAATAAATTCAAGTTAGTATTTTTCGATGAAAAAAACTTTAATGACTGACTTTAGATAGAGGGACATGGAATATGTTCGGAATCAGCGCAAAATCGCCTATAAGAATTGCTCAAAAAATAAATTTGTCCACCTAGATCGGTCATTTTGCCCTTAGGAAAGTTATCGTCTGGAATACAAATACTGTATAAAATGTAAAAGCGCAAACTTCAAGGATCGTTGCAGAATGTCTCAAAATGGATTTTGGTGAAGAAAGTTTTGGAAAATTTCTATTTTAAATTTTTTGGATCCATTACAATAGCTTCACTTTTTATGAGGATTCGCTAAAATAACTCTTTACCGAGTCTAGCCCCCACAATGTTAACCCTTTTCCACAGAAATAAACTTTCGCTCCTGAAAAATCTATATGTACAGAAAAATGAACTGTACAATCGAAGCACTAGAGTAAGGGGCTTATGCATTTTTCTAGTAATACTATCATGTTGCTTGAGTTATGTCTTGTGTACCTTGACTTATGTCTCTTCATATCATGCGCCCTGCTTCAACAACATTGCACGGTTAAGCATCTTAATGTTCTTAACATACAGTCGTATTCTACCACTTTATGCTGCACCGATTCACGTCCTAAATGTCACGGGGTGCTTTGAACATGGTTTAAAAAATTCCTGAATGAAAACCAGCCTCCACAATTCCACAGAAATGCATTTTTGTTCCTGGAAAATCTGTGTGTACTGGAAAATGAACTGTACAATCGAAGCACCAGAGCAAGGGGCTACATATGCATTTTCCTCCATATGATACCATGCTACTTGACTTGTGTCTCATGTGCCTTGACTTATGTCTCATCATGTGCCCTGCTTTAACAACATAACATGGTTAAGCCCCTTATTCTCCTTACCATACAGTCGTATTCTACCACTTTATGCTGCACCGATTCACGTCCTAATCACGGGGTGCTTTAAACATGGAAAAAACTCCTGGACATAAACCAGCCTCCACATTTCCACAGAAATGCATTTTTGTTCCTGGAAAGTCTGTGATTACTGGAAAATGAACTGTACGATCGAAGCACCAGAGCAAGAGGCTACATATGCATTTTTCTCCAAATCTATCATGTTACTTGAGATGTATCTCATGTGCCTTGACTCATGTCTCATCATGTGCTCTGCTTTAACAACATAACATTGTTAAGCATCTTAATGTCCTTACCATATAGTCGTATTCTACCACCTTATACCGCAACGATTCACGTCCTAATCACGGGTGATTTAATAGGGTGGCCCACAACTGGAAAAGTCAAGGAAAACCTGGAATTGTCAGGGAATTCTTTCCGTCGGGAAATGTCAGGAAATTTTGTGAGAACCACCAAATGACAGAGAATTTTTTTAATGAAAACTTGGTTTAATAATTTTAAGCATTTTTAGTTATATTATAACTCCTAAACACTTCAATAGCGTACTTTATCATACTAGGTACATATTATTTCATAGGTGAGTTATACGAATGACAAAAATAATTATCAAGAGTTGTGGTTAAACTGTTCAAAAGTAACAACGCTACACGCACATAAAAAGTGAATGGATATGCCATTGGCTTCCCTGGTAACTACATCACCTAGAGTAAACCATTCGTGAGAAAAATCAACTGAGTATTGAACTAGGGAGAAAAAAACCCAGCAGAGTAGTGGACTGATCCAGTAAGAGTCCCAAAACTAGTTTGTATACACAAGCTAGGACTTCTCAAAAGATTAAGGAAGGAGAAATTGGCCCATTGGAATGTGGAGTCGTGTTATAAATTCACAGAGCAACTTTCCAACGAGCAATTTTCGTGGGATGGGAAATCAGGAAGTTATACTCTCTCTGGCAACAATTGGTAGTATTTGAAAAAAAGCGTGACATTTTTTGCTGTCGAAATCCATGTAAGGAAAAATGTACTTCAACAAATAGCTTCAGATCACAAATTGAGAGACCATAAAATATTAAATAAAAAGTCATGCAGCATGATCGTATGGGTGAATTTTCGTAAATTATTGTATTACATTTAGGTTAAATTGTTATGATATTTGAGCACTTCGAGGGCAATGAAATTGTTAAATGTAAGTAGACTACTTATAAGTAGTCTTTTGTTTTTCTTTATATTATACCATTTACGTTTTAAAAGCATTAGGTAAAGGTACAATAAAATGACGAGAAAACAAAAAAAATTTTGAATTTGATATTTTTTGTCACGGAATCTGAAGTTCGGTCAGGGAAATTATATATTTCCTTTTGGGGGCCACCCTGTTTAAACATGGAAAAAACTCCTGGACATAAACCAGCCTCCACATTTCCACAGAAATGCATTTTTGTTCCTGGAAAGTCTTTGATTACTGGAAAATGGACTGGACAACTAAGGCAACAGATCAAGGGGCTCATATGCAAATGCCTCCATGTGCTAAAGTGTACTTTGACCTATAGCTTATGTGTCTTGACTTCTGCCTCATCAAAGTGCCCGGCTTCAACATCTCATGGGTTAGCATCTTATAGTCTTTTCCATACAGTCGTATTCTACCAGTTTAGAATACTGCACCGCTTCACGTCCGAGATGCCCTCTCCTTTCCGTCACATGAATGAATTGATCATTGGAATACAAAGTAATCTTAAAAGATTCTATAGCGGGTTCCTATGATTTGGGAATAGTATGTTAAGGTGGACAGTAAAATTTGAACCTAGTAGATCATTTGCTGTTATGCTGAAAATTAACTTCTAAAAAGTACTGTCTTGTAGCATGACTAATAGAGCAAATTTTCAAAGAAAAGTTGTGGATAACAGTAAATTAGGCACTTAAATTCTGATCATTAAGGCCAACCATATCCTGAATGAAACAGAGGGGACGAGATCGCAAAGAAAATTTTAGACCAGGCAGCCGAACTTGAAAATTTGGTCAATTATAGGCATTTTTTACCTAAAAATCGATTTTTCTCACTTACTTATGAATCTTAGGGATCTGGGAGTGGTTGCGATCGTCTCAGCGTTAAAAACTACTTCCACTGTGACACCCACACGCCCTTTTGTCAAATAACCGATTTTTTACCATTTTTGGGGCCATGAAATTGAAAATTTGGGCCTGAAATTCTGGAGCGATCGAGCTGGCTAACGAACTTGACCTGTCTTATGCCAAGACGGATTTTTCTACGTTTGAACGAATTTTTTACGCCGTTTTTAGAGGGAGTAATCGTCTATAAATACACATAATATGGCGTTAAAATCTAGTTTTGTGATCTTTGATGTTTGAAACGGATTTTTAGGGGGTCCCCGACCCTTCAAACCCACTTTTAAAATTTTGATGCCTTCTAAGAAGCTCATTTTTTTCTCGAAAATTCGCTAAAAACCCCGCAAATATGATAGTAATTGTATAAAAACTGTAAAACTCACACTTTTTACAAGGATTTGAGGTTCTGACGTTCGCAGCAGCTTCTAATGATACGATCGTAATGAAACCCATTTGAGTTAATAAAATCGGAATTTCCCTACTACCCTCCGAATTTGAGAGAGATCGGAAGAACTGGCCATGAAAAAATAATGCTTGATTGATTTTACTTTTGCGCATGTGCAGTGAAAACTAACAGACACACAGAGACAGTCACGTTCCAAAGTTGTTCAATATGACCTTAAACGGAAAATGCGAATAGAAATTTTGATTTTGGCAATAAAAATTTGTAATCAACCGAAGTAAATCAATGTTTTTGCTACTTCGGTAGATTCTGAAGTGATACTGCCGACCAACTCCAGCATCCGCTATAATCGCTTCGCCAAAAAAATAAACTTTAGTTCTTGGAATAATGGTACGTGCTGGAAAATTTACTGGACAACCGAAGGTCTAGAGTGAGAGGCTATATGTTGTTCCTCATCGTGTACCTTGTATTATGTCCCTTAGACCTTGATAAATGCGTCGACATATACCTTAATTGTGTACCTTGTGTACTTTCGCCCACCATTGGATTCTACTACTTCGGATTACTACAACCGTTTCACGTTCTCGATGTATGAGCACTAAAAACACGGCAAACAACGAAGTACCGATCCCTAGCAACGACTCGGTTGTAAGCAGAAATCATCAGAAAACCAACCGCTTTTTTCGTTTATGTGCCAAAGTAAAGACATAAACCTAGTGTGACGAATCACTACACTAACCATGCAACTCGTCCGAATGGTGGGAAGAAGACATTGTCATAAAGTGATATGTTCAGTAAGATTTACTGAAATTTTACAATGCGGTTCTCCACGTTACACCGTCTGTGAAAGATCCATTTAAAGGATCTACCAATGACTATAAGGTTGTATTCGATAATCATCAGAAACGCTTGCATACGAGTCTGCAACACATTGGGACATTTTATGTCTTTAGTTGCAGACTCGTATATGTTGCAGACTCGTATGCAAGCTCTAAGAGCCACTCAGCTGATCCGGGACCCTGGGCATCGTCAAGTAAATGTCCTAAAGAGGCTACATACGAAATTACAGCTTCCTAGAGTGTAAAGAATATAAATTACCTATTAAAACCAACCAAACAAGTCTCAACTCCTTATGTACCAACCTAAATTTTATCCAACCATGTAGTTCAACGAGTGAAAATGATGGTAAAGAGTGTGAGGTCATGAAAATGGGGACTAAAAGGAACAAGCTTAATAAAAAAGGCCTTCTATACTTAAATTGATTTTTTAAATTAAATCCAAGCGTCGTTTTTCAAAACAAAATCGGATCTACAAGACGATACAAAAAACGCGTTGGTTGCCCATTGCCGATCTTTAGGACATACTATGGACTTCAAAAATTTCAAAATTGTAGGAAGAGAATCAACTTTGCAAAAAGAATATTTCTAGAAATGGTTAAGATAAATCATGTGCCAAAGTAAAGACATTAAATGTCAAAAGGATGAGCAAAGTTGCCATGGTAAATCGTACATTCGGTAAATAAATTATAATTTCTCCCTTGATGGGAAAAACAAAAGATCATGGATATGTCTAGTACCTACTGCTTACCAGTAAGTACCTAATAATCAATTGTCCAACCATGTATTGCCTTCTTTTCACAAGATTCTTCCATTATGGTTACAAAACAATATTAGTTTATAACTTAGAGTAATAAATCACCATTCTTGACACTACAATGGCTTAGAGGTCATGAGATGTTGTGATAAAATTAGAGCTTCCAAAAAGTGGCGAACGATTTTCCTACTATGAAAACTATGGGAGTTACTCTTCCCTAGTAACTCATTGGTTGTACGTGAAAAATCAATAGAAATTCTACCTAGCCTTCACTTTTCGAGTTAATAATAATCTAAAGTGCCGAAGCGTTGGATTTTGTGTGGAGAAAATGTATAACTTAGCGTAATTTATAGCTTAGGGATCATGAGACGTTATGATAAAATTAGAGCATTCCAAAAAGTGGCGAACGATTTTCCTGCCAAGAAAACTAAGGGAGTTAAATTTCGCTAGTAACGCATTGGTTGTTCGTAAAAATCAATAGAAAAGTGCCGGTCGAGAAAAAAAGTGTCGCGAAAAATTCCTTGACCCCCAGCCAAAAGACATATCCATGTCAAATGATTTAACCACCTCTTCACAAATCAATCCGTTCTCGCAATATTCGGATCACCTGCTATGAATCAAATCATAGCATCAATGAAATCATCAGAAATTAACAAGCGGTTGCAATCATTTCAACCCAGCTTGGCTTCTTTTAACTCACCTTGTTGGCCACGCACTTCGCAGTAGTTAACATAATATGGTAGGATAAATCGAGAGCTTTCGAACGAATGGTCAACGAATTTTGTGGGATGAAAAACGACCAAGTACCATTTCCCTAGCAACGACTCGGTTGTAAGCGGAAATCATCAGAAAACCAACCGTAACGCTTTTTTCGTTTATGTGCCAAAGTAAAGACATAAAATGCCAAAATATTCTTCCGACCCTTCCCAGCTACCGTAATATGAACCAATTGCCAAAGAAATAAATGCTTCACCTGCAAATACTGAACGTTCTGGAAAGAACAGTGTTCAATGGAATCACCGAAGCAAGATGCTTAAACGTTAAATGCCTTATCATGTTCCTAAATTCATTTGTACAAATTACACATGTACATGTATCATATAATTTTGTACATATACCTTACCATTACCACACAACCGGATTCTACCATCTCGGAGTACTTCACCGATTCACGTTCTAGGCGTCACTAAAAGCACAGTAAATATAGTTCCAAGCACTAAACCTTGATAATATGTTCCTTGGGAGAACAGGAGAGAATTCAGGTCACTCAGCTGAATTTTTGTGCGATGATAAATGCCTAAGAAACAATTCCGTAACAAAAATTTGGTTGTAAGTGATAATCATCAGAAAAAAATTTAGTCCTAAGCACTAAATCTTGACAGAACATGGAACATGTTCCTTGGGAGAACAGGAGATAATTTAGGTCATTCCGCTGATTAGGAAAGAGCCCATCATTTCAATCGTCTCTTAATGTCCCAGAAAGTCTCCCTACCAACGTTCAACTTCCATTTTTTTCCCCCGTCTAATAGTGGTTGCAATCATGTTTACATAATTAACTGAGAGGATCACCTGTATGCAAACAATTATTCAGACAACCACACTCATACCTCAGATTGTTGGCCACGCACTGCGTAACGGTCAACATAATACGGTGAGGTAAAACGAGAGCCTTCCATCGACTGGCGAACGATTTGTGTACGATGATAAATGCCTATGATACAGTTCGATAGCAACGATTCGCTTTTAAGCGATAATCATCAGAAAATAGGAGCTTAACGCGCTAAATGCCACGTAATGGTAATTTTGTCTCATTTTTGGCAGGGTTACGAAGGCAAAAACATGTTCCATGTTAATAGGAGCGTAACCCATTAAACGTCACGTAACGTTAATTTTGTCTCGTTTTCGGCCGGGTTATGATGGCAAAAACATGTTCAATGTTTATAATCCCCCTCCCCCAACAACCGTAATGTGGTTTCACATTTTCTCGGAAATATATGTTTGATCTGGAAAAACTGTTCGTTCTATAATGTTTACTGCTAAATAGAACCGCCAGAACAAGGGTCCGTGTATGCATTATGCCTTATCATGTGGATACCTTGAATTATGCTTCACGTACCTTGACTTATGTTTTACCACGTACCTTGACTAAGTATCTTATATGTTCATGTACCTTACCATTACCACACCATCGGGTTCTACCACCTCCGGGCTCTGCTCCGCATCACGTCCTAGATGTCACTGGGTGCTAAAAACACGGTAAAAATAATCTCCCGACCCACCCCAGCATCCGCGATATGGACCCCTCGTCGCTTGGCCTCACCCTTGCACACCTGGCGAGATCCATTTTTTCACCTTTGTTCCACAGGGGGTCCCCTACCCTCTCGTACATCCGCGCTGCCTTACCCCCTCGCGACCAGATTTTTTTATAATGTCAACTCCGATATTCCCGAACTCGCCTGGTGTTTTTTTCCTTCGGTGTTTCGAACGCCAATAAACCAAAAAAAACGCTTCTTTCAAAATCCGCTTTTCCCGTGAGAATGTCGTAAAAACTCTCTGTAACTTCCTATTTTTAAGGAATCAGGGTGGGAGACCTATTGGTCCTTTTCTACGGGTAACTTATTTACTAAAATTACGTTAGAGACCACAACAATGCAAGAATCTCCTGAAAATTGTCTGACTTTGAGGCATTCTTCGTGAACACATCTTAGAACCGGGAGGGTCGTTTTTACGCCCTTTCTTTCCCCAAACCAACGGTCAATTCGAACCTATCTAGTCAAATATATTCGTTTTCATCTCACAAGTCTTCAATCGCGCCTTGGGGGGCTCTCGGTTTATTATTGAAAATTGCTTGCAGTAATGTAGGTAACCGCTGGCCCTGGAGTCCATAAAACGTTAAACCTTTTAACGAATTTTCGTAAAAAATGAAGCTATTGCAATGGCTCGGAAAGTTTTAAAATAAAAATTCTTCGTTGATATCCGTTTTGAGGCATTTTGAATTGATTCCTGAAGTTTGCACTTTTTCATATATATATATATATATATATATATATATATATATATATATATATATATATATATAATATTTTATTATTATATTATATTTATTTATTTATTTATGTGTCATTCCAGACGATGACCCTACTCAGGATTGAGATAAACATCCCGTTCTCACGCCTAAAAAGATCAAGCTTTCAAACGAAAGGATAAGTTTGTTGGCCAACAATTTTTGAGCACATTAAATTGGTCAAATTTCAAAAAAATGTACTCCGAAAATCACTAAAAATGGCTAAAAACGGCGAAAAATTGTTAAATTTATCATTTTTAGCAAAGTTTCAGTCAAAACCAAATTATCAACGATTACCTAGGACTTAGAAAAGTTTATGCACAAAATTATGCTGGAAAACGTGCTTAAATTTCATTAATATTTGCTGAAAAATCTATAAAAACTGCAAAAAAACGAGCAATCCAAAATCTTTTCTGAATCCCCGAATTTTATTTAGTATGAGTTTTTTGTCATAGAATTGGTTTTAAACAATATCTTTCTACTGAAATCGCTCGAATTTCAATACAATTTAACGTAATACGATAGGTAATTTAAGAAAATTCGCTCATACGATCATGCTGCATGACTGGAACTTTTAAGTTAACTCATTTTGGGATGCGGAATATGTTATCCTATGGCACGTAAATGACTTGAAGTAGGGGAAGTTATGGTAATACCATCCATGTGGTATAACATCCTTCAAGCTTCTTAGTAAACTGTGCATTCTATTTGAAATCTTTTTAGCCCTAAAGTATCTTAGCAACCCATATGGCTAATTTCAGTGGTGTTCCATTGAAGTGCTGATAAACCAAATACCCTCCTCCCATCAGTATTGTTAGGTACGAACCTTCGTCCGTATGAACCAAAAAGTTCGTACGCTAAACGTCCAAACTTCCTGCACTTAATAATAACTTTCACTAAATGACATTGTTTTAACAATGTTAAACTGTAAACAGCCATAATGTATAGTTTCCTCTGTAGAGATGTTTTCCAATTTGACAATACTGTGAATGAGATGTCATTGTTTTACTAATTGTAAGACCATACTTATGTTTTGTTGGAGAAAGATTTATTGACAGAGCTCGCTAGTTAAAAAATAGGCAGCTACTTATTTTAAAGCGCCAAATATGTGTATCAATTATCTAGTTTTGGGTTAGGTAATTTGATTTGATTTCAATTTAGCGAAAAATGATAAGTATGCAGAAAAGTAGACAAAGTCCGGGTTTTTATTGTACGAACTAAATACGAACTTTTTAATTTGTCGATCCGCCGAAAGGACATTTTTTCACCGGCGAACTCGCTATATGGTAACAAATTCGAACTTGCTGTTCGGTCAACTTGTTATACGGTGTTTACCTTTGTTACTTCCAAACCTCATTTTTACCAAATTTTTCAGAATTATATTGTGTTCTTGTTCCGTAATGATTTGGCTGGTCTGTTTTGTTAGGCCTTGTCAAAGACAGCCACTGTTAGTAGGCGAAGTTGCTATATGGTAAAAAATTCGTACTTGTTGTACGGTCCACTTGTTATACGGTATTTACCTTATGTTACTTCCAAACCTCATTTTTCCACAATTTTTCAGAATTATATTGTGTTCTTGTTCCGTAATGATTTGGCTGGTCTGTTTTGTTAGGCCTTGTCAAAGACAGCCACTGTTAGTAGGCGAAGTTGCTATATGGTAACAAATTCGTACTTGTTGTACGGTCCACTTGTTATAGTATTTACCTTATGTTACTTCCAAACCTCATTTTTCCCCAATTTTTCAGAATTATATTGTGTTCTTGTTCCGTAATGATTTGGCTGGTCTGTTTTGTTGGGCCTTGTCAAAGACAGCCACTGTTGGTAAGTATGGTCATTCCTGGATTTTGTAGAACATGGATCCACCCTTTAAATATAACTCTTTAGAGATGACGACTTGATGGCTACCGATTCGCTATATCCCAATCGGGAGCTACTAGTTGTATTGTGAATAGCAACTCAACTTGCCGCACACTTGATACACGCCTCATAATTCCACAACCCATTCAATCCAACTAGCATCCCTGTACCTCTTCCGTGTGGAAGATCACCTGCAACGAAAAAACAACTTGAGAAGCAGCATTCTGAAGCATTCTTCTGCAGCGAGAAACCAAATGTATTTCTCTGTGTACTATGCAAATCAGTGGAATAGATAGTTGATTAAGGTTTCTACCAAGTTCTTTATTTCTTTCCTATCGATGTTCTAATCTTGTTAATCATTTTGCAACTATGTCCTCTAATACTAATTTCAGAAAAATAAATTTCTTAGTAAAAAAATATATAAATAAAATATATACTCGTTAAGTATGAGTGTTTCTATTTCATAAATATAGGAAATTTCAGTTTTAAATGCTTAAGCTCTTTATTGATAGATGGGAATATCCCACAGCTGGGATGGCCTAACTCTCACATAGGGTTAACACTATCGAAAGGACTTTTTAGGATGTCCCTCTGAAGCTAGTTTGTTTGTTATATTCAATCATGAACCTTAGTAAAAAGTAAAACCGAGAAAAAATGAACTCCCCCTAAAAATGTTTTGGTTTACAGTTCAAGATGCGTAAGAGCCAGAACTTTGCAAATCATTACACAATGGTTAGATTGCCATTTTCACGCAGATCGCTGGTCTGTAATTTTATTAATGAACGAAGTACTATGTCTAAATATTTAACGAGAGCTGATGTATACAAACGATGATACATCAGAATCCAAGTATTATCCACCCAAATTTAGGCACCCACTAAATGAAAATTAATGAGATAAAACAAAACACCTATTACCTATGCTTCACTAGTCCATCTAAAGGTGAAAAAAGTTATTATATACTCAATTTGGAGGAGTAGGAATTCCTTTGGAATTATATCATCTGATACGATCTTCGTACAGTCGCTTTTTACTGTATTACTATATTATATTTACTATATTTTATTACTACGGCGGTTTTTAATAAAACACATCAGTTCTCATTTATACTCAAGCTGATGTTCTTTTTTCCTACCAAAGTTATTTAGGAGAGCGAACGGATGAACGCACAACGATCCGCGTGGGCTCAATTTCAGTGCACACAATTTAACATAAATATATCGCGAAAATTTGTTCGTTTAGACATGCTGCACGACTAGAAGTTTCGTTTATTTTCGCTCGTGCCCGCATCACGTAAAGGGTATCCCAAATGGAACAGTAGAACTCCCACTGTCAACATCGCGGTATCAACTTCCCCCTTCGTTCAACGCCCCTAAAGAACAAAAGGGTTAAACTGCTTATTAAAAGCACCGCGGAGAACAACTCAGTGAAAAAGTTGTATCAAAAAATGCTTTAAGGCAAAAAAAAGTCTTGAAAGAGAGGGGCGCAGCTGTGTTGACACCGCTCGTGCAATTAACACCGTCCATTAGCCAAATGAAGTTTTTTCCGTTCACGTGCCGGCTATCACCCCTCCAACTAACTTACCTGCTCTACCTCAAAAAAAAAAAATCTACTACTTTATTGAATGTTGTTCGGCGAGATGGATGTTCAAGTGTGAGCAGACACAAAAATAAATCGCATTTGTGTCGGGGGGAGGGGGGGGGGGGCAAGCGGGAACCTGTTTTTCATAAATATATAATAGATTTATAAATAGAAGAATAGTATAAAAGCGAAAAGCGAGTGGAATCTAAGATTTTGAGGAAAATTGTTTTTCATTCGCTCGAAAATGAAAACAATGCTTCCGCTGCCTATAAGTAAACTCTGAAGCAATAAGAATATTTTCATAGATATTTTGCTTCCGAGACTGCAAGGCAACGGAAGCTTTGTTTTCACTTTCAAAATGAAAAAAAATTTTGCTCCAAGATCAAAATTTCCACTCGCATTTTGCGTTTCAGAGCCTCCTGAACAAATTTGGTTCCGTGTCTGTCTGTCCGTCCACATTTCCTTGTAACAGCCATAACTTCCACAATTTTGATCCGATTTTAACCAAATTTTCAGGGATCGTGCGGGTTAAGCTCTAGATGGTCCCCTATCAACTTCATCCGAATCAACGGTAGCTTCTGCGCAGGCGCTAACGTGAATTCCTTGTGACGGTCATAACTCGGTCAATGTTGAACGGATTTCGGTCAGATTTTCAGGGATGATGTGGGTAAGGTCCCTTGAGGTCCCATGAGACAATCATCATAATTACATTAGCGGTACGCTCTGCGCATGCGTGAACGAAATATTCTTGTTACGGTCCTTGCAACAGCCGTAATTTCCACAATTTTGATGCGATTTTCTTCAAATTTTTAGGGATTGTGCGGGTATAGCTCTACATGGTCCCCTATCAGTTCCGTCATGATCGAATCAACGGTAGCCTCTACGCAGGCGCAAACAAAATTTTCTTGTTTCGGTCATAACTCAGGCAATTGTGAACGGATTTCGGTCAGATTTTCAGGGATGATGCGGGCAAGGTTTCTTGAGGTCGCGTATCACATTCTTCGCAATCATCAGCAGCGGTACGCTACGCGCATGCGCGAAAGTGATTCTTATTAATTTCATTTATTATATGTACCATTCAGCTTCCAATTTCCCACCTTATTAATTCCCTGATGCCAGAACCGGTCGTTTCTAGTTTTCTGGAATTTAATGGTGACGTACTGTGAAGGTCACGAGGAAGCTCATGTGCCACTTCCTTGGCAGTGTTTTTTAATTAGTACTTACTTATTATTTTATAATATACCTTTGATTCTGCTATATTTATTTAATAATGTTTTAATAGTTACCTCAATTCGCAGAATAGCTCTTTCGCTTAATTAAGTGTCTATATTCATTTGCAGATGGCTTGGACGGGGTTCCATGTTCGTGTTCTCCAAAAAGCAGTTCGCCCGCTTGACGGGGAGGATCGAAGGCGCCGGCGGCAAAATGGTGGACTTGGGCGCCGGCGACGGGGCGGCGACGAAAATTATGGCGTCGTTTTTCAACGACGTCACAGTCACCGAGTTGTCGCAGCCCATGCGGAAGCAGTTGGCTCGAGCCGGTTTCAAGTAAGCTAACTTGCTAAGATGCGATAAGATGAAGATTAAAATTTGCCGCAATTTCCATACATTCCCTCGAGAAATTGTCGCATTTTATTGAATTTTCGTAAAAAATGAAGCTATTTCAAAATTTTTCACAAATGTTTTCCTCAAAATTGCGATATCTTACTCTATTCTCTTAGTGGAGCTGATGAACAATGAAGAAGCGCGGTTTTAATCTAAAGGTGGGCATTTTTAGAAAACCGCCCTTCTTCATGGTTCATCATCTCCATTCTGAGAACGGAATAAGATATTAGCAATTCTAGCTTCACCATCGTGTACAGTGCTTTAAAAAAAAATCTTTAAAATGAAGTGTCACTCGGCAAACAATGGAAAAACTTTTTTTCCAAGTACCCAATGCCCTCTTTGGGTAGTCCGAATATTTATTTGCTTAAAGATTAGCATCAAGAACCTCAAAAACTCTCTCCACGTTTTTTTGTGATATACTAAAAATTGTGGGGGAAAGTTTGTGAGGGGGGGGGGGGGTTAATCTTTGGACCCTGCATATAGATATATATTATAAACGTAAACATGTGTCATTCCCGACGATAACTCTCTGTAGAATTAAGATCCATTTCGCCAAAAATCAAAATACGTGCTAAAAAAAATCACAAAACATATTGGTCCCTAATATAGGACCTCCGTATGTATGGTTTGTATACTTTGTTGGTGTGAATAGCGAATAGATCGTGATTTTACTGGATGTACCTCCCTCCATAACAAACTAACATGAATGTGCTGTGAGGTACCCCCCCCCCCCCCCGCCACACTTGGGTTGAGGATGAGCAGCTTTACAGTGTTCGGAGCTTTATTCCAGCGCCGGGCAGAAATGCCATCAGGTTCAGCAGACGTGGAGTTTTTGACGCAGCACTCATGAGCCTCGTCATGAAACACCAGCATGCACATAATGCTACATAAGGAATCCCTGGTGGAAGTTGCGGGCACCACCAGCTCTCCAGGGTTGTGGCTGGATGCACTCAAGGGTGGCACCCAATATTCCACAAACTCCTGGAGAGGGGGCAAAACTTGTTCATTCCCAGCACCCTCCAGTACCTCTGCAGTGGCACGAGCCGGACGCTTCCTACATAACTTCTGGACCCGCTGGTATTCCCGCCTTCTTGCTTTTTTTGCAGCTCTGCGACCTCCACGAGATACCAATGTAGAAGGAACTCCTCCCTAATGCCTCACCACGGTCGCTTCCTCAACCTGAGGGAAGATCCTCTGCACATAGGCCGCGACCTCATCTTCCAAGCCATCAGGCCCCTCAACAGCCCGCCTCGCCAGTTCCTGCAGGTAGGCACTCTCATAACCTTCTATAAGGGCCATGTCATACGAGCGCTATTGCCGTCGCGCAGATGCCGTCGCGTTAAAGTCGCTCCAACCCGGCAATGGGGTTCTTATGGAGCATGTCATACGGACGCTAATGCCGTCGGCGAGTCCGCGTTAGCCGGACGCTGAGCGCAGCCAACGCGTTCGGTCGCGTTAGCGACGCGGCGCACGTGAAGCCGGGACCCTGTCATACGGAGCACTAGCGCCAACGGGACGCATTTGCCGCATGAGCACTGGCAGAACAACTGGAACACCTTTGGAGTGATCATTACGATATTTGATACGGAAAAATTTATTTATTTAGTTGAAAAACTGCCACCTCTGTACGATGTAAAGTCGAGTGAGTACAGCAACAGGCAACTATCCTGAATACAAACGAGAAGAAAGGTTCCCCGTCGTCTTGGATTTTTCCGATAATACTCTTCATATGTATCTAAAATGTGCAAAAAGCTGATACAACCTAACTGGATGGTGTCCATCTTGGTAATAACATAATTGCCGCGACGGCAAATGCGCCTGGAAGACGCTACGTATGACAGGCACCTGGCGTTGGCGGGACGGCATCAACGCGACGCATTTGCCGTCACGTATGATATGTACTTTTTCCGGCGCTATCTCGACGGCATCTGCGCGACGGCAATAGCGCTCGTATGACATGGCCCTTAGACTTGCCTGCTCCCCGAGCCTCAATACTTCAGTCTCCAAGACAGAGAGAAGACTGGAAGCCCCTGGGGGAGGATTGCTGAAGAGGGTTGTTGCCCCACGCTTGTAGGAGATGCGGGAGAGGCTCCACGACTATTGGCTTGAATTGCATCCTGGACAAGCTTAAGTAACAGGGAACTGGATTGAACAAAAAATCATTCACAGAAATTAGATGGGAATGGTGATGATGGGAATGATTTATTACTATTACGTGTCAAAACTTATTCTTATTCGAATTTTCAATTTTCAAAACTGGCTTATGTCACTAATGATCAGCGTTTATAACAGTAATTATACAGGTACACTTGCTATTAATAGTTACGAAAATTCGCTCTCTTGTTCAAGTGGAACTGGCATGAGTAGGTAGTAATTCAATCCCGGGCAGTAAACAGTTCATAGTTGACTTTACTGCACTAGATATTTACTTTCCAAAAATAACTATCTTATTTAGGTGTGCATCATTACAGTAGAAAAGCTTTTTAAAACGAAGCGGAAAACAATGCAAGGTTTGCTAGGAAGGAAACAAAAGGGTCCACATGGTGGAAAAGATTTTGAAAAGGGGAGGTACAAGGGAGTTCGTGGTTTTTATAGGTTGGTAGCGAGCGAAGCGGCCTGCGTGGTGAAACTCCAGACGCTCCTGCTGTTACATAGCAGCCTACACAAATCATAACCAGTACCAAATCAATGGTCGATGGACCCTATTGTTTTTTGATTTTAGCTATCAATAGGTATCTAGTATCAACTACTATAATAATATACAATTAAGACAGCCTCAGTTCCTCACACAACACAGAACTCTGCTCTATCAAGTGGGGTTATTTTCATTTTATTGTTTTTAAAGATTTTTCTTCATTTATGTTTGAGTATTTATTACAGAAATAAAAGTATTTTCATTGCATTCTTCTTCTAATCATCTTGGCATGGACAGGGATATTTCCCCAGAAGGTTTTAACAAATAATATGGTACATCCCAACTTATGAATATCAATGTTTGATTAATTTATCTCATCACATCTGAAAATCGGTAGTATTGATAGGTACCTAAATATTGAAAAGTAGTGGTTTAAACTTTACGGTTGAAAAAACCAAGAGGACATATCGGTTTCTCAAGTCTCAAAATCATAAGCATTTTTTTAGGGAGTTTAATTTAAACTCAAAACAGGGACATTTATGCCTTCCGTTTTTAGTTCCTAAGGGCCGTTAAACCTATCTGGCGTTTTAATTTATCTGGTCCCTGGACGGCTGGATAACCATTATAACTGTAGGTTAATGAGGCTTTCTAACCTCAAACAAGTTAATTTATTTACAAAATCTTATTTGAAACTCATGTTTGATTGTCTTTATTTTAGTACCCCAATATATTTGGGGATTCGTCTTCAAATAGCAGCGACGGCGATGATTCTATCGTAGCTTAATTCGTTTAATGGAAAAGAAGGCCGTTTATACCTAGTAAGACCCCGTGTAGATCACCTACTAATATGTGACGAGCGCGTATTTTTATTGAGGTTTCGGTTGGATAAAGATACCGTTCTTTACATTGCAACACAGGTCGAAGATGAAATGATGTCCACAACTTACTGATCACAAATTAATTTATTATAATTCAGGTTGAAATTCGTATATGTATTTCTCTAGAAATGAAGCAAATAGAAAACTGCGAAAATGTGGTGGTTTCTTATTTGCCGAGCTTGATAATATGATGGATACTGTTATGTTGTGGAAATAACGTCAGACCCGGTTTTAGCGAATTTTTGAAGAAAATTAAGCTATTGCTCTCGCCTCAAAATTTGTAGAATGTGAATTTTTGAAAAAAATTTATGCAGAAATCCGTTTCAGGCTATTCTGAATCATATTCTGAAGTTTAACGCATTTTTTTTTTGTATGTATGTATGTATGTGTCATTCCAGACGAAAACTGTCCGTAGAATTGTGCTAGAAACTTCAAACAAATTTTTAAATGTTAAGGACACAAAACGAAAGTTCAAGTTCGTTGGCCAGCATGATCGGATTACATCTTCGGGTTGAAATTTTCAAAAATGTAGTCAAAAATGTCAAAATAGCCTGTTTTTTGCGATTTGTTGTGCGAAATAATTTTTTCAGCATACTAACATGTGGTATATTCGGAATCAGCGTAAAATTTCCTATAAGAATATGTATCAAGTTTTCAAAAATTTCAAAGTTGAAAAATCAGTCAAAAATCGAAATAATGCCGTTCGCTAGTTGTAAAAATCGATAATATTTGCATGAAACATTGTCCAAATTCAGATTGAACTACTCTTATGGAAGTATCCCTGTATAACCAATATTAGAACCATGCTGTTTAAAACGTAGGTAGTAGGTGCTTTAAAAAAAAAAAAAAAGTAATCACAACTGATGAATTTACTCTTGTCATGTGTTAATAATTTGATTCCATGTTTGTCTATCAAAATCATAAACTAAAATTTCTCTACACGATCAATAGCGACTGAAATGTCGAAGATTTCTTCAAAAATTCGCTCATGGGGTCATGCTGCATGGCTGGACTTTTTTTTCCTTTTTTTTTTTTTGTCGATCCATGAAGAAAATGTAGCTCCTACTCTACTTTGTGGTGGCTCCATGTGTAAATCGCCCTTATTTTGTCGCCTATGGACACCAATAAGGAAGCTAACGGCGCTATCTGCCAAACAGAATTTATCTGAGGGTTAATTTTATCCGCTAGGTAATTCGGCATTGATCAACGACTCACATTCTTTATCTGGAGTATAGCGCTATACTCAGCATAGCAATCCTGAAGTTAAGGTAGATAATTGATAAACTGGCCCTAAATGTAGCTTGGAATAGAAAATTTTGGGGATTTTAATAAAATAAATTGCTAAGTAACCATGAATTTTTCTAAAATAATATATATTCTATAATATTTTTCTATAAGGTATTATTTTTAGCTAGCTCCATCAATGAAGTCTATTACGCCTCAAAATGGTTATTATTTTCTATTACCTAATCTAATTTCAATTAGTTGCCACATTTGGATAGGTTAATATGATATGCTTTACTCTCGATCGGACTTTTTTCCACCAAAACCCTCAGGATCGAAACGCAAACAAACTGGACAAACTCTATCAAATGAGATTGACAAATGAAAGAGGAAACATGCTCGAGAATATTTCTTAATGGTTTCATCTTTGCATGGTCTTCTCATATTATCGTAAACAAAATTTCTTTCATAACACATTGTTACAAGATCCAATAGGGATTAAAGTTTACCCCTTTCACTCAACCTTTGTGCGTATGAACATTGAATGCCACTAGGTAGCACACTCGGGTTTATCTAAACGACATCCAATAAACGTACCTGCCAGTACTCCCTAGAAATCGGAATCGTAATACTGAGGCCGGAGTTTATGACGGGAATGAGAAGTGATATCGAAGCCGTTTCTTATCTTGGCTCCGAAATCACACGAAAGTCATGTTTCACTTTAAATACAGGGGAAAACGGTAGTGATTCGTCGACATGACAACCGGGAGAGGTGCAGTAAATGTGTATGTCGTAATACGTGTACGTGTGTGGCTGTATAGGGGTAGGGAGAAAACATGGCAGCTCAGCCTGGTAGCGCACGGACGGTTTTCGTGACTGCGTTGGAGGAGACATTCACATTAGCATCTCCCGGAGATCTTCCCGCCTGGATCTCGGGTGATAGTATTGTCCTGTAAGACCCCCACCGATGAGAGGGGTTTTTGTGCCCATTGTCTTTGATTTACACCAACCCCGATTCCTTATCTTTCAGCCGGGAGGACAGGCCTTTACAGGAGATACCCGAGAAAACCATTGTCAGTGGCCCGAGCCTTTCTTCCCCTCAGGTGTCACCGAGAGGTTAAATAAAATTAGCTACCTGTTTCGGCAATTAAATGCTTTAAATATTCACGCAGTAGCGAGTTAACTCGATATACAAGATAACATCAAGACTACTACTACTAAACAACAAGACCGAAGGCTAATTTTCTATATACAAAACAAAATAATAAAACATTCCCAATTCGAAGACTTAAAATTCCCGATTTTCAGCCTGAAAATATATCTATCAATTCCCCAATCATATTACATCATAATTTACGAATTGAAGACATTTATCAGATCATATTATACTGCCTATCTGTATCCTTGCAGGAATCCAAAAGTAGGTACTCACTGAACATTCTAAATTCCATGTATTACGTGGCGTATGACACAGAACATTACATGAATAAACGTGCTAGACGTTTAATATATAATATAATAAGTCGTAATGATGATTTATGGCAAGAATGACTTAAAGATGCACGTTTACATAAGGCTCTGCTCAAATTTTGAAACAAAGAATCCTTCATTCACTCTTAGAAATCTTTTTGGGTCTTCAGAGCTATTTATATAGTTTATCAGGTGTGTGTATGTATGAATTTTATCGTCAGAGCAAGGGTGGTAGGTGTATATTTATATGTATGGCACGAATAAATGATGAAAATACGTTAAATCTATGGAGGTACGTATATACGAGTATTATACAGTACTTCCAGAGAGTGAATGTGAACACAGCAGGATCTCACCCGTGAGCGGAAAATGGGGCGTCACATCTCTACATCGTGTCAACCCGTTTCCATCGGGAAGGTTTACCATCGTGAAGGTTTAACACCGCCGTTTCTTCCGCATGGTCATCTTTGTTTCAAGATTTGTTTCCCTTTTGTTTTTAAAGGGAAAACTGTCACCGTTTTCCCAACACTCCCACCCTCATGCCGTGATGGTGAAAGGAAAAAAAAAGGAATCAACGACCGGTAAAACGTGAGTGTTGACGGGAGTTTTATGTCGTTTTTATCCTCGGAAGGAGGTTTAGCGGTGGGTGAGATAACTTGTCTATGGGTAGTGTCCGCCAGGCTTTTGTCTAGCCACTAAAAACAATATACTATACAGCCCACCTCAGGACACGGCTATTGCCCCTGAACTGGGGAGCCTATCTTTTCCTCACTCCCTTTCCTTTCTCGTCCCGGGCGAATTTGCTGTTTACAGCGGGGGTGCTCCGTACTGTCGTGCAAGTAACACATAATTCTCCCATACTAACTCGGTGGGACGTCATAAATCTTATCGTTCAAACAGCCTTTACAGAATGTGAAAAAGACACCCATCAGAGACAAAATGAAGGTTTTTTTACTTACCAAACGACCATAAGAATTGTTGGAAAGTTAGGTACCTATATAAAATTAAGGAAAATTGTTCGCCACTTTTTAGAATGCTCTCACTTTATCACTACATCTCATGATCCCTAAGCTCTATAGTATCAAGGAAAGCTGATTCGTTACTCTGCGTTGTTAACTAATATTGCTTCGTAAACATAATGAATTATTAATGCGAAAAGAAGGCACTACATGGTAGGTACTATTCGCAGAACATCGAAACAACAGAAACATAGAACATAGAAAAGTTGTTTCTATGTTCTGTGATACTATTGAGTAGTAGGTACTTGTAAGAAGTAGGTGATAGAAGATGCATAGACCTCTGACCAGTTGATTGGCTGCTAATGCTGATTTCTATGATATTTAATCCCTGAAGCTGAAATTTGAAACATGACCTCTATGAGACAGGTAGAATAGAATTTATTGTGAGGAACCACCTTAATCAGCATTGTGAGGTCTTACACCTAATTTCTATGCTATTCATCCTATGGAGCTAAAACATTAAACTGAGCCTATTGACCACCTATTGGTGTTTAACAAAGAAGAAATGACAGTGAAGCGTATTTCTACAGCACATTATGGTGTTGGAGATATTTATGCAATGGAAATGACTATTGATGGCAAACAGACTCTGTTTGTATCATTCTATATCCCACCAGATATATCCACTCGTAAAATCAGACACTTCTTTGCATTGAACTCGATGGTCCTCAGTCCAAAAGCAGCAGTTTTATAGCCTGCTGTGTACGATTGACAAAATGAGGAACCGCCTGATCAGCTGATGGAGTGAGCCCGGGAGCTCATTTCTTTCCTAATAGGCGGAGGAAGCTGAAATTTGGTATTGAGCAACATTACTGAGTGAGAAAACATGATACATGATTTTTATTTATTGGTACAACAGAAAATCGACTTGGTACTTTCACGCCCTAAATATGAACCGAAAAGTAACTATGTATCTCCATGGGACACCAAAACCAAAATTTCACTTTTTTTTAGATAACCAGGGGCGTATTTACGGGGGAGGGGGGATGAAGGGGACCGGATCCCCCCACAGAAGGACCTTCTGCGTTCGTCAATTCGCGTTTCTGTATTTCTTTTTCAGCTTTTTCAAAATAATTTTCGCCAAAGAAAAAAAAAAACAGTGACAGAAAAAAGAACTAAAAAAAAAAAAAACGATGTTAAAAACCGCCAAGGTGCCTATACACGGCAGGCCTGAGTGGTGTGCACACTCAAGCCTTTTGAAGGGGCATAAAATCGGCCCATTTCGGATTTAAAAAAATAAATTTGACAAATTTTTAGAAATTGATTTAAATGTTGGGCAGAAATGTTTAAACTAGAAGGAACTTTGTCTCAAAACTATTAAAGTTGAATTTCAAGGTAAAACCGAAGATCTACCCCAATGAGTTCTGAAATACAGTAGTCTGATGCCCTTGACGATCCATGGTCAATAGGGCAGCCCGTGTGGTCCTGAACTTGATAAAAACTTACCTCAGGTCAACACTGTCTCAAGAAAGACATAACCAGCCTTTCAATTACGAGCAGTCTCAGTCAATTGATTATTTGGGCATAGTTAATTCATTTTCCGAAATGACAGCAAGAAAAGCCCTTGTTCAAACACCGCAAGGAATCTGGAGGAGGATCAGTCCAGGATAGCAATATGGGATAATCAAGGTATATGAAAATTAATATATGAAAATCGGATATGCGTTAATAAGACTGATTGGTTTTCTTACCGACTCGTAAGGATCAGGAAACTATAGCAAAGAGGCCCCTTCGTCAGGAGGCCTCGCTTATGCTGGCGCGCCTAACAGCACCCCCGAGAACAACACGGTTGCGTTGTGAAGGATCCGTCGACAGATCTGTCTCGTTGTCACAGCAGTTAGAATCAGTTTTAGGAGTCGCCTCAGCGTTTCAGAATGCGTAGAATCCACACAAAAAATTTAAAACAATTTTTTTTTTTTTTTTTTTTAAGAAAAATAAATAAATTCTTTAATTTCCCACCATAGTCTTTTAGAGCTGCCTAACTGGTTTTAGATCTTAATTTTAGTGAATTTTTGAAGAAAATTAAGCTATTGCTCTCGCCTCAAAATTGAATTTGTGTTGTAGAATGTGAATTTTTGAAAACATTTTATGCAGAAATCCGTTTCAGGCTATTCTGAATCATATTCTGAAGTTTAACGCATTTTTTTATGTATGTATGTATGTATGTATATATGTATGTATATATGTATGTGTCATTCCAGACGATAACTGTCCGTAGAATTGTGCTAGAAACTTCAAACAAATTTTAAAATGTTAAGGACACAAAACGAAAGTTCAAGTTCGTTGGCCAGCATGATCGGATTACATCTTCGGGTTGAAATTTTCAAAAATGTAGTCAACATTTTCAAAATAGCCTGTTTTTTGCGATTTGTTGTGCGAAATAATTTTTTCTGCATACTAACATGTGGTATATTCGGAATCAGCGTAAAATTTCCTATAAGAATATGTATCAAGTTTTCAAAAATTTCAAAGTTGAAAAATCAGTCTAAAATCGAAATAATGCCGTTCGCTAGTTGTAAAAATCGGTAATATTTGCATGAAACATTGTCCAGATTCAGATTGAACTACTCTTATGGAAGTATCCCTGTAACCAATCCTAGAACCATGCTGTTTAAAACTTAGGTAGTACCTAGGTGCTTGTTAAAAAAAAAAAAAAAAAATGTAATCACAACTGATGAGTTTACTCTGTGAAATATTCCGTCCTCCGATTCTCTCGGTCGCTCTCTTTAATGTTTTACGCTCAACTGTTTTAGGACTTGATGTAGCTTAAAACATTTGATTCCATGTTTGTCTATCAAAATCATAAACTAAAATTTCTGTACACGATCAATAGCGACTGAAATGTCGAAGAACCAACAAGAAGTAAAAGATTATTTCCTGAATCCCGGTGCTCACATCAACTTTTCTATATTTTCATTATTTTTCTCATCCAATGCAGTCAGACGTTTAACTATACCATGAAATCCTATATTCGTTAAGTACTTGTTGAATTTGGCTGACCTTCATTAGAATATTATATTTTCCTATACTTATTCAAACGAATGCTCATAATTACAAGACGTGTCAACCTCAGTGTTCCCCATTTGTAGGTACTTCTGTGAAAACATCGAGATAAGGATCGGCTGTCACGGATACCAGAGTTATCGAGAAGGGCAGTTTAAGAGATCGTAGGGTGGAAGGAGTGAGATGGAAGAAGATTTCGAGGAGAGGAGGAGTGAGATGGAATGAGTGAAGGGATGACGAACGGGACGAAATAAGGAGCGCTGGGGGCGCAAAAGGTGGAAGGAAATTAAATAAATTTCTAATCAGCTCCTCCAACCTTATCGATCCCCCTCTCAGACTCCGGACAGAATGGCGGTTCTTTTAACGTGGGCACGCTGATGGGGGCGGAACGGCTTCCCCAGATTATTTTCCTACTTCAGGACAGAAGGGAGACAGCCTTCTCCCCCTGACTCAGGACAGAGGCGGAGGAAGAAGATTTCCGGACTTTCCTGGATAAACTTTTCCCTTTGGAGGAATAAAGAGAAAGGTGGGAGGGGGGTGGTGGAATAAAAACGACCCCCCACCTCCACCACTACCTACCCCGAAGCACTTTGTAGTTGCGGTTCAGGGGGCAGCATATCTTGGGAGGCTGTTCTGAATGCTTACGGCTTACCACGGGTTTCCCTCCCATTAGAAAGCTCGTTATTTCCTTATCTCGTCACGGCCAACGCGGGGAAGCTTCGACTAAACTGGGTCCCCGTGTTTCCCGCACCTCCACTGATGAATATAACGTTGTAATTCGTCTGCTAAATTCCTGAGACTGGGAATTTCACGTTGAACCCAAATATACAGGATGTTCTCACTTAAGATTGTTGACCTCCTAGGGATCGATTTGACCACTTAGTTTTCGAGTAGGTAACTAAGTTTTTAAGATTTTTTTCGTGTTTTCGACTTTACATAGCTAAAATGACCATATCTCCCCTAACTTACAATGCTATCTTTAAAAGTTCCAGTCATGCAGCATGATCGTATGAGCGAATTTTCATAAACTATCTATCGTATTATAATACGTTAAATTGTATTGAAATTTGAGCAATTTCAGTAGATAGACATTGTTAAAAACCAATTTTATGGTAATGAAATGATTTATGATGGTAATAAAACCAGTTTTATGGAAATGAAGGCTGTGCAGGAGGCTGCAAAAAGTGTTGCTGCATTGGCGGGACCTGCTCGGAATACTTTTGCGCGCGCCACTTCCACCAGAAGTGTCGCAAATTACATAAACTTTGTGTTTTTCTTTTCAAATGGGAACCCCCACTTTGTATTGCAGATTCGAATTCTACGTTAAATTTCATGAAGAAATGACCCATCACTCAATTTTTTGAGTGCACGTAAACGAGCGCAATTCCATTCCAAAAGTGCGCAATTCTCCTCTGAAAGTGCAAAATTATGAAATACTGAGTTTTTGAAGGTATTCAATTTCCACATGTAATACATGATTTTGGGGTTTTTTTTCGTGCTGAACCACAAAATGATGTTCATTTTTGGTTCATTATTTCCAATAATAAGCCTATGTGATCGTGTAGCAAAAAATTTTTATAACCCCCCCTCAAACTTTGTCACTTTACGTTTCAAGGTGCGTAGAATCCAAATTTGAAATGTCCGTCCGCCGTTCGCCGTCCGGGCCATAAAAGGCCCAAGAATTTACTTTAAAAACCCGTTCTTTCGCACATAGACTCCATTTGGGGTCTAGTTGGTCCTAACGTTTAACCATCCCGATCGCTTTACTCGCATAGATGCTATGGGCCAAAAACGGGCGAAAAAGTGTCTTTTTCGAGGCTTTGAGTGTTAGACATGTTAGACGCACGCTTGGCAGGGGGTCACGGTGGGTGGTGAGGGGGGTGAGCGGGGGGTGGAGTGAGAGGAGGCGCCGCGGCACCTTGTGGTGGCTGGAGTGACCAGGGGCGTAGCAGAGGGGTGTAGGAGAATGGATATTTATTTCTTTTACGTGTTATACCCATATAATACACCACGGCACCATGAGGTGGGTACGGCGTTCCTTCGAGGCATGAATATATGTTTTTTTCTAGGTCATATTTGTGTGTTATTACCAATGCTTTTCCTTCGCATATTTAATAACATATCCTCTCGACTTTTCGTACGTACTTAGATAATGATATTACTAAGGCAATAACTATTTGAATAGAAAGGAGCTCAAATGGAGAAATATAAACATGCCTATATAATTATAGAAGTATAGGTTGTGGCAACTCGAAATAGGACACGCCGAGGAGTCTGGACGGGCCTTATGACGTACGCAAGCCAGCTAAAACTACAATCAAACTCAATTGAAAAAATAATAAACCTTTGTGAAATAATTTGCAGCGTTTTTGGTGTACGCAACGCCAACTTGGAAAAACACCGAAACATCTGCCAGAGTTTGCACTTTTTTTACTCATTTCCACACTTCACAAGGCGTACTAAAATGTAGTTTTAGCCAATTTTCGTAGAAAATGAAACTATTGCAATGGCTCAAAAAATGTTAAAATCAAAATTTTTGAAAAATTTCTTCATTGAAATCCGTTTTGAGGCAGCCTGAAACAAATCCTAGAGGTTATATATATTTATATATATATATATATATATATATATATATATATATATATATTTATTTATTTATTTATTTATTTATTTATTTATTTATTTATTTATATATGTGTCATTCCAGACGATAACTCTCCTTAGGATTGGAATAAAAATTTCGTTCTTGCGCCAAAAAATCAAGCTTTCCAAACGAAAGGATGAGTTCGTTGGCCAGAACTTTTTGACCACATTAAATTGGTCAAATTTCAAAAAAAGGAACTCAAAAAATCACTAAAAATAGCTAAAAACGGCTAAAAATCGTTAAATTTATATTTTTGGGTTTATTACTCAAATAAAGTTTATCAACTATTGATAGAACATTCAAAAATGTATGTACCTACAAAATTATGCTGAAAAATGTATTTGAAAGTCGTTAAAATTTGCTGAAATATCGATAAAAACTGCAAAAAAAGCTAAAAATTCAAAACCTCTTTGAATAGGAGATTATTATTTAGAATACGTTTTTGCCATAAAATTAATATTTTACTATTTCCTTGCACTCAAAAAGCTCGAATTTCAAAACAATTTAACATTATACCATACGATGATTTACAAAAATTCGCTCATACGATCATGCTGCATGACTTGAAATTTTCGGTGTTTTCCAGGCATGTAATTATAGACGATAACACTCTTCTTAGTATTGCGATAAAAATCCCGTTCTTGCGCCAAGAAATCAAGCTTTCCAAATGCTAGGATGAGTTCGTTGAGCACTTCGATGAGACTTTTTGAGCACATTAAATTGGTCAAACTAAAAAAAAAGGCCCTATTTCGTAGACCTATTAGCATTATTTTGTCCACACATTAATCACTGTTCTGTGATATATCACATTATATATCATGTATGTATATAAATAAAACCCTAGACACAATCATAAAATTTCTGTTCTAGAACCAAAATTTTCAACCATGTATCATGTTTTCTCCTCGATCGAAACACCAGCTCAATGAAATCATCAGAAATTAACAAGCGGTTGCAATCATGTTCACAATATCAATTATTGAGAATGATCACCTGTGTGTAAACAATTATTTATATAACCATGCTCATAACTCAGTTTGTTGGACACGCACTTCGCAGTAGTTAACATAATATTGTTGGATAAATCGAGAGCTTTCGAACGAATGGTCAACGAATTTTGTGGGATGAAAAACGACGAAGTACCATTTCCCTAACAACGACTCGGTTGTAGGCGGAAATCACTGTAACACTATATGTTTCGTGCGCGGAAAAAAATTGACTCGCAAAATTTGCTAGGACCCCAGGGCTAAAACATGATACATGTTAATATGTATGACATATATATACATGTATGTGTGGTTATCACAATAGCACAGATTTGAACTCTTTGGGGCACAAACCCAATGATGTCTATTCGAAGCAAACAATTAATCAAAGGACTCACATTCCTCACCAGAGGGCTGAATCTCTTTGATTAAGCGCAAAACTCTCAGAAAACTACAATAAGCCACCAGGCTTCTCTTGCAGGGTCAATATTTATAAAATACAAAATGACGAACTACACTTGTTGAACTTTTCCAACGGAATGAATAAATATTTATTTATATAGAAATCATAACAACGTATCACATGTGTTAATAATGACAACATGGACTTGACTATCAACACGCCCCCTCAAGTGCAGCTTGTCAAACCCATACTTCTTTTGCAGATTTCACTTCTAGGTCGAGGAATCCCTTTTGTCAACAAGTCTGCTGGCATCTCTTCAGAAGGCATGTACAGGAATTGAATTTGCTTTGTTTCAATTACTTCTCTAATGAATTTCTGTCTAATGGCGATATGTTTTGTCCTTGCGTGATATACGGGGTTTTCAATCAGCTTTTGAGCTCCCTGGTTATCATTATAGACAATCGTCGCCCCCTGAGATGGATATCCCAGTTCTCCTAAAAATCTTCTTAAGTACAGAGCCTCCTTGATCGCTTCAGTCATGCAGTAGTACTCAGCTTCAGTACTTGATGTTGCAACTGATTTCTGTTTCCTGCTTTCCCATGTGATTGCTCCACCAGAGAGTTGGAAGACTATACCACTATACGATCTACGATCCATAGTGCAGCTTCCCCAATCAGCATCAGCAAATCCATGTAAGGGTTGGTCAGATTTTCTGTATGTTAATTTTGTGTCAATTGTTCCCTTCAAGTATCTTAATATCCTTTTTGCTGCTTTCCAATGCGTCTCGTTGTATTTAGTATTGAACTGACTCAGAAAATTTACTGAGAAAGAAATATCTGGTCGAGTTCCAATTGCCAAGTATAGGAGAGATCCCATTAATGACCTGAATGGAAACTGCTTCATTCCTTCCTCTGTGCAGCTCTGGTCGAATTCATAGTTAGGGTCGATTGGTGTAGCTAATGGTTTGCAATTTTCCATTCCGAATCTTTTGAGAATTTCTTGTGTAAATTTCTTTTGAGATAGATGCATAACTCCTTCCTTTTTATAGTCGAATTCAATGCCTAGACAATAGTGTATTCGTCCCATGTATTTCGTTTTAAAAGTATTCATTATTTTATCTTTAACTTCATTCAGTTTTGTTATATTTTTCGATGCCAATGTCAAGTCATCCACGTAAATAGCCAAGTATACTGTGTCTTCCCCTTCATTACATCTGTAAACGCATGGGTCTGAATCTGTTGCTGACATTCCTATGGTTCTAGTAATGGTCTCATCTAGTTTCTTGAACCACTGCCTTCCCGATTGTTTCAACCCATATAGCGATTTTTTCAGATGACACAAAGTTTTGCCATTTCTCATGTCTTGTAGTATTTTGGATGCTATATTTTGAATCTCTCCAGTTTCACTGTTCACTATATCCAACATGGTCTCTTCAAAATGTTCAGGTAAATCCATATAAATATTTTCATCCAGATCACCATTCAAGTAGGCAGTTTCGACATCCATTTGGATGACTTCCATATCATTTTGGACGGCCAATGCCATTAAAGTTCTTAACGAACTTAGTCTAACAACTGGTGAGTACGTTTGGAAGTAATCAACGCCAGGTACTTGAGTAAAACCCCTCGCCACTAGTCTGGCTTTCCGCCTCTCCAGCTCTCCATTTGCCTTAAATTTGTTGACCAGGATCAACCGACAGCTCACTGGTTTTCTATTTTCTGTTGGAGCAGTCATCACCCAAGTTCCATTTTTCAATAATGATATAAACTCTTCTTTAATTGCTTTTTGCCAATCCAGAGCATCTTCACTGGATAATGCATCGTGAACAGAGATTTCTGCTGCACACGAAATTTCAGGATTTGAATTTTCAATTTCGTCTTCATTCTCAACTTCATAATTTAAATTGTCAATTATGTTCTCATTTTCAATTTCATTATTTAAATTATCAATCACGTTTTCATTTTCACCTTCACCACTCACACTGTTCATTATGTTTTCATTACCAATTTCGTTTATTTCCAATTCATCTTCCAAGAGTTGCTTCGGTACCATGTTATACACTTTAATCGGCCTTCCTCTTCCTCCACTTCTCACAAGTCTTGGTCTACCTTTCCCTCGAACTAGGTTTTCTCTAATTCTGGTATGATCTTCTCCAAGTGGTATTCGTTCGTCATCTGGCACCGGTAACGTTTCAGTAACCTCCTCTAAATATTGTTGATTTGTACATTTATTGTTTTCTACTCCAGGATTGATAGGAACTTCTACTCTCATATTTTGGGAAACTACGTTATCTAATTCTCCTGTCCTATCTTGTAAATCAAAATCAAGATCTCTTTCTTCTTTGTTAAAATTGTTGTTGTTATCTTCATTTACAAATTTCAAATCCCTAGAAATTACTGTTTTTCTTTCTTCAGGTATCCAAACGCGATAAGCTTTTGATGTTGACGAATAACCTAGGAATATACATTCTTTTGCTCTAGGTTCAAGTTTACCAATTTTAGGTTTCTGGAGCATGTATGCTCTTGAACCAAATGCCCTGAAATATGCAACTACTGGAGGCCTCCCTAGCCATAGTTCAAATGGGGTCTTCCCATTTAATGCAGCAGATGGGCATCGGTTTCGAATATGAACTGATGTGTTTACGGCCTCAGCCCAGAATGATTTTGGTAATCCAGAGTCTATTAAAACACATCTCACCATATCAAGAATGGTGCGGTTCATTCTTTCTGCGATACCGTTCTGTTGTGGTGTGCCTGGTACTGTCAATCGCCTAGCTATTCCGTTATCAGACAAGTACCTATCAAACTCTCTATTTATATATTCTCCTCCGTTGTCGGATTGTAGGCATTTTATTTTTGTCCCAGTTTGATTTTCAATATAATTCTTATATTCTGTGAACGTTTTTAGAGCATCAGATTTCTTATTTAAAAATCTCACCTCACACCATCGAGTCGCATCATCTATGAACGTCATAAAATACAAGTGTTGCCCATTTGATTTCACCTGAGCAGGTCCCCACAAATCTGAATGAATGATGTCTAATTTTTCGCTTTTCCTTTCCGACTTTTTAGGGAATGAATTCTGACTCATTTTTCCCTGAATACAAATCCTACAAGGAGGTAGAGTTTCGAAAAACTGAACTTCATTCCAGAAACCCCTTTATTTTTCATCAAAAGTTTCAAATCACTCTGATTCAAATGACCAAACCTTCTGTGCCAAAGGTTTATTTTTGAACTATAATTTGAATCGGTTAAAGCAAAGGAATTTTGAGAGTTCCCTTTTTCTGTGATTCGGTACAAATTATTCACACGTTTCGCACGGAGCACCACTCGTTGATTTTGATCTACTACGTCAGCATTTTCTCTAGAAAAAATGACTTTGTATCCTTTGTCAGTTATTTTAGAGACAGACAATAAATTTGTTCTTAGATCAGGTACGAATAAAGTTTCATGCAGTGTGAGTTTATTAGGGTCTCCTTGATCAGTCAAAAATGATACTACCCCTTTTCCCTTAACATTAGTTGTAGATTTATTTGCTAAATTAAGTGTTACTCCATTCAATACCTGAAAATCATCAAATTGTTTATCATTACTGCACATGTGGGATGTGCAGCCACTATCTAAAAACCATTCATTATATTTACATTCAATTCTATTGCTCATTAGCGCTATATTAAATGAAGTATTACCACCTTCATTTTTCGTGATATCATTTTCGGCTGTACCTGCGTTCTCTCTGTTCATTTTTGGGGATGAGCAGCTTGGTGATTTGTGTCCTATCCCTCCACAGTTATAGCACTTCATCATAGTGTTGTGAATGGGCCTTTGTGGTTTGACCTGATATGAAAGTGGTTTTCTACCCATTGTGTTTTTACGTGCAACCATAGCATTTGTGTACTCTTTTTCATTATTTTTCCTAGCATCATTCTCCTCAATAATCTTTGTTCTAAGTACTTCGGGTTTCGGTAATTCATCCCTGGATTCTATAGCTACTCGAAAATTTTCGTATTCTTCGGGTAGACTATATAACAACATTATTGTTAATAAATCATCATTTATTTCAATGTCCATATCATTCAATTTACTTACTGTGTCGAAAAATCCGGCTACGTGTTCGTAAACGTCCCCACCCGAAGTCAACTTATGTAGCATCAGTCGTTTTAGAAGTGTCGCCTTCCGAGCTGGTCCTTTGGATTGGTAGACTTCATGTAGTTTGAGCCAGACTTCATTAGACGTCTTTAGTCCCTTGATTATTTTCAATTCACTTGGACTAATAGCTAACACAATTGTTGATCTTGCTTTTGCATCTTTCTTGATCCAATCATTCAGCTGTTGCATTCTTGATGAATTTTCTGCATCTCCTTCAGATCCAGTTCGATTAGTTATCTGAGGTTTCGGTATCGCACCACTGGCGTATTCAAATTCATCGTTTTTGATCAAAATAGCTTCTACTTGCATAACCCATGTATCAAAGTTTGTTCGCCCCAGAGGCGTAATTTTAGAACTCTCCATTTTTGTTTGCTGGGTCCCGTTACCTCTTGCAGAGTCAATATTGTTATAAAATACAAAATGACGAACTACACTTGTTGAACTTTTCCAACGGAATGAATAAATATTTATTTATATAGAAATCATAACAACGTATCACATGTGTTAATAATGACAACATGGACTTGACTATCAACAGCTTCCATGCTTGGAGCCCAAAATAACCCCACCCTGAGAGTTTTCCTATACATCTACAAAATTCGCTTAAATATTCGTCTTCTCGTCATTTTCAGAACTGAGCCGCCCCCAAAATAAGAGACGTCGGAACGAGCCCTCGAGGAAAGCAATAAAGGGGCGGCTACTCGGATATCCTAAAAGCTACAGAGGAGACTCAAGTTAGCCCCCCCCCCCACCCCTCTTCTAGACTACCCCCCCCTCCCCTCCCCTCCTCAGCAGGCTGCCATACATAACTTTCTCGAGGCGGGGCAGCCTATCTTTTCGACTTTAATTAGTTGAGAAACGCGCCCCACGGAGCGAGATAGGGCAGAAATCTCACCCCTCATTTCACCGCACCCCCGTCCTTTTTTTTTCTTAAAGTCTCCGAAAAGATTTTAATGAACAAACTAAAGAGGGGGTAGTGATAAAGGGCGAGGAATGAGGGAGCGGAAAGTATCAGATTCTTTATGGGTGCAACGAAAAAAAAAAAAAAAACTGCCATTAAAGTTAACTGTGCGAGTATAACTAGGGGTGGTATGTTTTAAATATTATCTATTTAGCTCGCTTGAATACATTATCTATTTTATCGTACAGCGTAACAAATTTTTATTGTCGTCTCTGTTGTTGTTCATTTGCATAATGATTGATGGTGACAGTATTGAAATTGTCGGAGTAGAGGATGATGTTTAGGGATCGCCCTTGGCTCATCTCAGGGACACGAAGGGGCTAAGAACAATGAAAGCATCTTGCTTCCTCTCTACCGATGGTAGGGATGCTTTGTGTTCCTTATTGAAGTCGACAAAATTTTTGTCCTCCAAAATCAAATTGTCCACTTGCTGTTTGCGTTTCAGAAAGTGCTGCAATTTTGGTTCCGTGTCTGTCTGTGTGTGGTAAATCCTTGTCACGCCCAAAACTATTCCAAGTTTCAGTCCTATGCAAATGAAAATTTCAGGGATTGTGTGGATTAGCTCCTAGACGGTCCCCTATAATTTTCAATACCATCGAATCATGCGCTAACGTGACGTCTCATAACGTCGATTTCTCAGCATCTGCTGGTCCGATTTCTTTCAAACTCGAGAAATTGTTGGGCCCAGGGTGATGCCCTTTGTATTTTATCGCTTTCGCTTGAATAATTGGTAACTTTTGCGCATGAGCAAAAACCAATATTGGATGACACTCCGAGAATAATGAATCGGGTTTGATGAAATTTTCAATTATTGTGTGGGTTAATCTTTACACAATTTCCACACATGCAAACATGAATTATAGCCCTAATTTGCATTCTAGCATGTACATACACATGAATTAGATACTTATATTTTGCATTCAATCATTTCGACTCGGACTTTGTTCTTCAATTAATTATATACGTCCATGTTACAATGTGTGAGGAAGCTATACTGCCCACTAAACCTGGCAGAAGTTTTTTACCAGAGCCGTCAGCGCATTTTATAGTTAGATTAGTTGGTACTATTCCAAAAATTTTAAAATACTAAAAACAAAAATTTTACATTAACCATTGAGGACCCTGCAACTGCTAGAGGAGATTCGAGCCATAACGTCATGCGAAACAGGTGATTCTGGAAATTAGTCCACAAAGCGTTTTATTGGGCAGTCTAAATATTTTGAAAAACATTAGGAAAAATAGGCCTTTCTGTCCTAAAGTTTATTTTTATTTTTCCTCCAAAGTTTCTCACCAAGACGTTTTTAGACATTTTAAATTTGATATTTTCAAATTTTATTGATATTTTTTATTCGATTTTAAGTAAAAAGCCCCAGTTCATGGAGAGAGAAGTTGGAGAAAAAAAACTACAGTCATTCAGCATGATCGCATGAGTGAATATTCATAAGATATTGTAGGTACTATATTATGTTGAATTGTTTTGAAAATTGAGGACTTTGAGTGAAAAGGAATTGTTAACTACCCATTTTATGTCAAAACCTCGTTCTAAATAATATTTTACAATTCAAATAAAATTTTTGATTTTCCGCAATTTTTTCAGTTTTTATCAAGTTTTTGCCAAGTTTTAATGATGTTCAAGTAGGTACATTTTTCAACGTAAATTTTTTCATAATTTTTTTAATGTTCTAGCATACGATTATGCTGCATGACTGGAACTTTTTTCTTCTGTTGAGTAGGTTTTTTTCTAGTTTTGCTAGTGTTATATATAGAACTCCATAGTCACATTTTAGAGGATCGTCATTTCAAGATGTGGTTTAGAGGCATTTGGGAATGTGAAAATTTCTTTGTACTACACCCGTACACTGAGTACTTTTATTCATCTACTTGCATTGGTGAAGTACGTTTTTGCTACAGTTCTGTTGAAAATTCATGGGTAAGGCGTTGATGGCTGGGTTGAAAGGAAATGGTTTGCAGAAGGAGACGAGATGATTTAGTGGAAGCTCAGGAGGACCCTCCGGTTGTCTTTATGAAAAATGGCCGGAACTACGAATGAGAAAGAATTCGCATTTACTCTGGAGAGAACGAAAAAAAAAAGAAGACGAATAGAGAGAGAGGAATAGGGAGGATATAGGAGGAGAAGGAGGGCTCTCCTCATATCTCACGTTTGCATAGAAATCGGCCATTGTCCGTGGCTGTGGGGCTCGCACACTCGACTGGTCAACACACACCTACGCAGCGGCGTCGGCGTATATACGTGTACACGCCCGGCACTCTACCACTGTCCGAAAAGACAGAATCTGACAAATGCTCCACTTTGTAAGGGGGAGAATGTCGGGAGGTTCATCGGAAGGGCAGAAAGGGGAGGACGGTGTTTCGCATTTTTACCCCTTACTTATACAGACCAGGGTTTCCAGGTGTCCGGTTTTGGCCCGGGCCGTCCGGTTTTTTGCCAAGCTGTCTACACGAAAATTTAAAGTCGCTCTTAGCGCCAAAAAATGTCCAGTTTTCTCAGAAAGGGAGGCAAATGTCGGGTTTTGATGGTATAGTATACACAAATTTCATCAAAATCGATTCATTATTCTCGGAGTGTCATCCAATATTGGTTTTCGCGCATGCGCAATAGTTACCTGTTATTCAAGCGAACGCGATAAAATACAAAGGGCATCACCCTGGAACCATGAATTTCTCGAGTTTGAACGAAATCGGACCAGCAGATGCTGAGAAATCGACGTTATGAGACATTCACGTTAGCGCATGATTCTATGACATTGAAAATTATAGGGGACCGTCTAGAATCAAATCCGCACAATCCCTGAAATTTTCATTTGCATAGGACTGAAACTTGGTATAGTTTTGGACGTGACAAGGATTTACCACAGACAGACTCGGAACCAAAATTGCAGCACGTTCTAAAACAAGAAAAGCAAGTAGAAATTTTGATTTTAGAGGACAAAAATTTTTTCGACTTCAATCAGGAACACAAAGCATGGAAAAATCACATGGACTCCTGGAGGACCTAACCTACATCGCTTATTTGGCAATCGACGCTAGAAAGCTATCTAAAAGTCCAAAATCATTTTTAGCCTTTCCCTTTTTAGTGAATTTTCTTAGAAAATGAAGCTATTGCAATGGCTTCAACAATTTCTAAATCAAAATTTTTGAAAAATTTCTTCATTGAAATCCGTTTTGAGGCATTCTGAAACGAATCCTAGAGTTCAACGCTTTATATATATATATATATATATATATATATATATATATATATATATATATATATATATATATATATATATATATATATATATATATATATATATATATATATATATATATATATATATATAACAACGTGATTTTGTTCTTGACCGCTATTTGAATAGATGAAAGATGGTCCATTGTTCATGGCCGACTCTCAAGAATTCTGAAACGAATCCTAGAGTTTATAGCTTTTAGTAAATAAATTTAAAATGGGCGTTTTTTTTTTTTTTTTTTTCCCCGAAAGTGAAAACAATGTTTCCGCTACCTTTAGGTAGACTGGGAAGCAAAAGGTAGTGACACAAAAAATTGTGTTACGCAATTTACTACGCGAATCCATCACACATTGTTATTTCTCATCAGACGAAGTTCGGAAGACTACCAGAGCTCTGAATTCTAGTAGCCAGCCTCTTGGGGACATGTGTAAGTGATTGCGAGGAAGTTTAATCAGCTGGGTGAATAATATAGATAACTTCTCCCTTGCACAGCCTGGAGTGCTGAACTTGGTACACAGCCTCTTGGGGATCACTGGAAATGATTCCGGGAGAAACTCATATCAGCTGGGTGGGCGATAATGCTAACTTCTCTCCTGTACATCCTACAGCACTGAAATCTGGTACACAGCCTCTTAGGGACCACTGAATGTGATCGCGAGTTAACTCGCCAGTTCCTAAATGAAAACTACCATAAAAATTTGAAATTTTCTGATGAATTATTATCATTGGACATCTAATCAAATGGGGAAAAAAAGCATACCATTTATATCACGCTCCAAGTTTCTAGTAGTGCTACTACACCCTGGAGGTGCATTAGGCATGGGAACAACAAGAATTAAGATGTTTGGCGAAAACATAGTTTTTATTTCATAAACCCTTCAGAACAGTGTAGTATTATATTGGTAAAAATCAGTGTTGAAAAGAATTTTTGAAGTTTCTTGGATGCAATTTTAAAGCTATTCACGAGATGAAAACGTCCGCTTTTATGTCCTCATGGAACTGATACCAGCAATTAATTTGGAGTGGCACTCCACATGCTCGGCATATTTGCCTCGTATTCTTGTGGCATCTTCTGCATCGCAGCTGATTACAGGGAACTGGTTTGTCGGAAGGCTTGGGTTGACTTGGGATATGTCTGGCCTTCACTTTGGGGATGTTTGAAATGTATCACACCTTTTAGGCTGGATTCCCTTGCGTCAGGCAGTTGGACTGAACGATGGCCCTTCTGAATTGAAATGAAATGAAATGAAATTTATTTCCTTCCTCTTGATACATAAAATTTACATCGAGTATAGATAACAATTTCCAGTTATATATAAATTGAAAAAATACATAATAAATAAAATAAATATCTACACGGTGTTTAAAAATAAATCAGTTCTTTGTTCACTTATTGAAGGACAATGTATGCCTAAAAGCTAAGCTTGTGCTGGCATACATGAGCCAAATTCAGCAATCCGATTTAGAACTATTTAACTATTTAATATTACTCATGAAAAGGAGAGAAAAAACGTTCTTGTTTGTTTTGATTTTGTTTCAAGCTCTTCTATTGTAACCCAATAATCCACTTTATATTATTTGAGCGCATACTTGGAGTATCTTACTTCATTAGTATATAATATCAAATTGTCCATTGTTAGAACATATTCTTTTAGAGCGCTGTTCAACTTGTATAAAGGGTACAGATTTACATTGATAAATAAAGGATGAATAACATCAAATAAACAATTAAAAACGACAATCATGCGATATTTAGGGCTGCGTGAAAAGAAAGAACATTTTATTTTAGGGAGTTCCATTCTATATGGTTTTCCTCTTAAATACCTAATATTTTCTTTAAAATCACATTTATTCTTTAATACATATTTCCCCAAATTAAAGGTATAGAGCTGGTGGACGCTCATAATATTCAAATCTTTGAACAAGGCAAGAGTTGAATGCCTCATATGTCTGTGAAACCCGACCTTTAATACTTTTTTTTGTAAGATGAAAAGTGGGTCCAGCACAGTACTGAAGGTACCCCCCCACATTATAATGGCGAACTGTAATAAAGATTGCACTAAGGCGTAATAAACGGTTTTTTTAACTTGATCACCCAAGAATTTAATCTTTCTCACGATAAATGCTATTTTTCTTATTTTATTGCAGAGAAATTTAATATGCTCATCCCACTTAAACTTATCTCTATCTCTATTATTATCTCTACTATTATCTCTACTATTAATAAGAATGAAACTCCGTCTGTCTGTCTGTCGTGTCTATGCACGGCCAAACGGCTGAGTGGGGGGAGTATACGAGTGGGGGGATCTTCTTGGGATTTTCCGAAAGGTGGAACGAGCGAATTTAAAATTTTCTAATCCCACCCGAACCATGGGCCGTAGGGCGGGAGGGGGGTCGAAGTAAGAATTAATGTGCGCTTTTTCCACTTCCCCGCTTCCCCTACCCCTCTAAACGGCCGTTGAAAATTCCGGAAAAATACGGGTTTCGTAGGTTTTCCTACGAGGAAGACGACGGCGCGATCGGATCGCGAAAAAAGTATCGGGAAATGCGTCAAAAAAATGCGAGAGTACGGACCCGTTTTCTCGAAAAGTCCGCCGAAAAACTTGGTTTTTTCCGATTAAAATATACCCCATAAAGGTACGTTTTTCGGAACGGTTTTCGCGGGCGAAATACAGCTTTGGGTCCGCCGAATCTGAATCCGAAATCGGATATCGAAAAAAGTGACGGGCAGTCGGTCAAATTGCGAGCGGAATTGCGAGGGAAGCGTTTAACATCAGAAATTAATCGACCACGGGCCGCCGTTACACAACGTTGCTTACCTGAAAGGGACGCGATGACCCCCAGGGGACTCACTACGCACTTGACTCATTTCAACGGAATTTCATACGGGTATTTCCCAACACCTATGCAGCAATACTTCGCGAGCGAAGCGAGCAACATTCCCTAATAAACGTTTCGTGGGTCCACGTAGTTTTATAAGATTTAATTTGTTTGTAAGAATTTCCAACAGAAAAAAACGTCTGCCAAGTTGGGTGGGCAGTATAACTTCCTCAAGCGAGCGAAGCGAGCAGCATCCCCTACAGAAGTTAAACCTACCCTTAGGGATCTACCGTTTGCGAGCGAAGCGAGCATCATTCCCTACATGCCATACTTTGCGAGCGAAGCGAGCAACATTTCCTACATGCCACAATTTGCGAGCGAAGCGAGCAACATTCCCTACATGCCAGAGTTTGCGAGCGAAGCGAGCAACATCCCCAAATAAACTTTTCGTGGTTCCACGTAGTTTTATAAGATTTAATTTGTTTGTAAGAATTTCCAACAGAAAAAAACGTCTGCCAAGTTGGGTGGGCAGTATAACTTCCTCAAGCGAGCGAAGCGAGCAGCATCCCCTACAGAAGTTAAACCTACCCTTAGGGATCTACCGTTTGCGAGCGAAGCGAGCATCATTCCCTACATGCCATACTTTGCGAGCGAAGCGAGCAACATTTCCTACATGCCACAATTTGCGAGCGAAGCGAGCAACATTCCCTACATGCCAGAGTTTGCGAGCGAAGCGAGCAACATCCCCAAATAAACTTTTCGTGGTTCCACGTAGTTTTATAAGATTTAATTTGTTTGTAAGAATTTCCAACAGAAAAAAACGTCTGCCAAGTTGGGTGGGCAGTATAACTTCCTCAAGCGAGCGAAGCGAGCAGCATCCCCTACAGAAGTTAAACCTACCCTTAGAGATCTACCGTTTGCGAGCGAAGCGAGCAACATTCCCTACATGCCACATTTTGCGAGCGAAGCGAGCAATTTAATGGGGGGTCCGGGGGGCTTGCCCCCCGGCTGGACGTGGAGGCGAGCGTAGCGAGCCGGAGCGGCTAGTTATTAATAAGAATGAAACTCCGTCTGTCTGTCTGTCGTGTCTATGCACGGCCAAACGGCTGAGTGGGCCGGATCTACGAGTGGGGGGATCTTCTTGGGATTTTCCAAAAGTGGGAGCGAGCGAATTTAAAATTGTTTAATCCCACCCGAACCATGGGCCGTAGGGCGGGAGGGGGGTCGAAGTAAGAATTAATGTGCGCTTTTTGGACTTCCCCGCTTCCCCTACCCCTCTAAACGGCCGTCGAAAATTCCGGAAAAATACCGGTTTCGTAGGTTTTCCTACGAGGAAGACGACGGCGCGATCGGATCGCGAAAAAAGTATCGGGAAATGCGTAAAAAAAATGCGAGAGTACGGACCCGTTTTCTCGAAAATTCCGTCGAAAAACTTGGTTTTTTAAAATTAAAATATACCCCATAAAGGTACGTTTTTCGGAACGGTTTTCGCGGGCGAAATAAAGGTTTGATCCCGCCGAATCTGAATCCGAAATCGGATATCGAAAAAAGTGACGAGAACTCGGTCAAATTGCGAGCGGAAGCGAGCAAAGCGATTAAAATTGTGCCGTGGACGAGAGAAGGCTCAAGAATTGACGTGAAGGGTTCGAGGCGAGCAGGTATACATAGGTCGCCTTGCGAGCGAAGCGAGAGCCATTTCAAATAATAAATACGGACTTTGTCCTACACATATACAGGTATACCTTGCGAGCGAAGCAACATCCCCGAATAAACTTTTCGTGGTTCCAGGTAGTTTTATAAGATTTAATTTGTTTGTAAGAATTCCCAACTGAAAAAAACGTCTGCCAAGTTGGGTGGGCAGTACAACATTCCCTAATAAACTTTTCGTGGTTCCACGTAGTTTTATAAGAATTAATTTGAATGTAAGAATTTCCAACAGAAAAAAACGTCTGCCAAGTTGGGTGGGCAGTATAACTTCTTCAAGCGAGCGAAGCGAGCAGCATCCCCTACAGAAGTAAAACCTACCCTTAGGCATCTACCATTTGCGAGCGAAGCGAGCAACATCCCCTACATGTTTCAATTGTAATACATCGCATGTATACAGCCACACTTTGCGAGCGAAGCGAGCAACATTCCCTACATACCACACTAAACTTTTCGTGGTTCCACGTAGTTTTATAAGATTTAATTTGTTTGTGAGAATTCCCAACTGAAAAAAACGTCTGCCAAGTTGGGTGAACAGTATAACTTCCTCAATGCCTCAAGCGAGCGAAGCGAGCAGCATCCCCTACAGAAGTTAAACCTACCCTTAGAGATCTACCGTTTGCGAGCGAAGCGAGCAACATCCCCTACACACGTTAAACCTACCCTTAGGGATCTACCATTTGCGAGCAAAGCGAGCAACATTCCCTACATGCCACACATTGCGAGCGAAGCGAGCAAAATTCCCTACATGCCACATTTTGCGAGCGAAGCGAGCAATTTAATGGGGGGTCCGGGGGGCTTGCCCCCCGGCTGGACGTGGAGGCGAGCGTAGCGAGCCGGAGCGGCTAGTTATTAATAAGAATGAAACTCCGTCTGTCTGTCTGTCGTGTCTATGCACGGCCAAACGGCTGAGTGGGGGGAGTATACGAGTGGGGGGATCTTCTTGGGATTTTCCGAAAGGTGGAACGAGCGAATTTAAAATTTTCTAATCCCACCCGAACCATGGGCCGTAGGGCGGGAGGGGGGTCGAAGTAAGAATTAATGTGCGCTTTTTCCACTTCCCCGCTTCCCCTACCCCTCTAAACGGCCGTTGACAATTCCGGAAAAATACGGGTTTCGTAGGTTTTTGAACGAGGAAGACGACGGCGAGATCGGATCGCGAAAAAAGTATCGGGAAATGCGTTAAAAAAATGCGAGAGTACGGACCCGTTTTCTCGAAAAGTCCGCCGAAAAACTTGGTTTTTTCCGATTAAAATATACCCCATAAAGGTACGTTTTTCGGAACGGTTTTCGCGGGCGAAATACAGCTTTGGGTCCGCCGAATTTGAATCCGAAATCGGATATCGAAAAAAGTGACGTTAAGTCGGTCAAATCGCGAGCGGAAGCGAGAAGAAGCGTTTAACATCAGAAATTAATTTTGCCGTGTTCGCGAGAAGGCTCTACGAAGTCTGGGGTTCGAAGCAGCTGACGAAAACGGGTTGCGAGCAGGTACACGCACTTACGTCTTGAAGGGTATACAGGTATACCTTGCGAGTGAAGCGAGAGCCATGTCAACAGAATAAATTCGGATTTTTTCCTACAAATATACAGCAATACCTTGCGAGCGAAGCGAGCAACATCCCCGAATAAACTTTTTGTGGTTCCACGTAGTTTCATAAGATTTAATTTGTTTGTAAGAATTTCCAACAGAGAAAAACGTCTGCCAAGTTGGGTGGGCAGTATAACTTCCTCAAGCGGGCGAAGCGAGCAGCATCCCTTACAGAAGTTAAACCTACCCTTAGGGATCTATCGTTTGCGAGCGAAGCGAGCAACATTCCCTACATGCCACACTTTGCGAGCGAAGCGAGCAATATTCCCTACATGCCACACTTTGCGAGCGAAGCGAGCAATTGAATGGGGGGTCCGGGGGGCTTGCCCCCCGGCTGGACGTGGAGGCAAGCGTAGCGAGCCGGAGCGGCTAGTAATCAAACTTGCTTCTCCGTGCAGCACACATCGAGGGATCCCCCGCTCTTCTTTTCTGCCATCGAATACTCTCGATACTATCGATCCAGCCTCCCAACACATCGATGCAGTCAGAAGTTCTGAGAAGGGAGGGGATAGAATCGGTTCCCTCCTCCGCCGCGCAGTGGCGCTAGTCTCCCATTTTATCTCCCTCCTACTGAATAGTGAAGTATATTGATTGTCTCGATGAACGATAGTTGAAGTGTAGCTCAATGGATATGATTATGGTTTCGTGAGACTAACGTCGTGGGTTCTAATCTGGCTAACTGGAGTATTTTTTTTGCTCGTAAAACTCCCGAAATGTACTTCTAAAACGTCATTCTGACCTGCATGTACAATTGATTTGAATATTCACTAAGGGATTGACTACTTAATGTTATGCAGTTTTGAGATGCGAGCTTGCGAGCATCCAGACCACCAAACTGTACACATAATTCTGATCTACATGCCCAACTAATCTGCATTTTTACTAAGGGATTGACTACTTGATGTTATGTCTTTTTGAGATGCGAGCTTGCGAGCATCCAGACCACCAACCTATACACATCATTCTGATCTACATGCCCAACTAATCTGCATTTTTACTAAGGGATTGACTACTTGATGTTATGTCTTTTTGAGATGCGAGCTTGGGAGCATCCAGACCACCAACCTATACACATCATTCTGATCTACATGCCCAACTAATCTGCATTTTTACTAAGGGATTGACTACTTGATGTTATGTCTTCTTGAGATGCGAGCTTGCGAGCATCCAGACCACCAAACAATACACATCATTCTGATCTACATGCCCAACTTTTATTTTCTAAAAATGTTAGCAGAGTTTTAGCCAAAACGAAATTGCCAACGATCATCTCGGACATAAAAAAATTGTTGCACAAAATTATGCTGAAAACGTACTTAAATTTAATTAACATTTGCTAAAAAATCTATAGAAACTGCAAAAAATATTTTTTGAATCGCCGAATTTTATTTAGTTTGTTGCTGGTTTTAACAATCTCTTTGTAATCAAATTCCGATACAATTTAACATATCACAATACAATAGGTAATTTGAGAAAATTCGTTCATACAATCATGCTGCCTGACTGGAACTTTTCAATTTTGGCGCTCAGAAGGTCGTTTTATTTCAAAATCAAATCGATGTGTTGGGAGCTGAATCGATAGTATCGAGAGTATTCGATGGCAGAAAAGAAGAGTGGAGGATCCCTCGATGTGTGCTGCACGGAGAAGCAAGTTAGTAATCAATATAAACCCCCAAATATCTTACATTCTTTACTAAATTTAGATGATCACAAGTGCAGGAGCATTTATCTTTACTACAACTTTCGGTATGAATACGTATTTCCAAAGTATCTGGCCATTGTTTCTCGGTCAAAACTATGGGTAGTACATTACATTTTTTTGCATTTAAATTTAATTTATTCAAGTTCATCCACAATTTAATATTCATAAGATCAACCTCCAGGGTGCTTTTCGCTTCATCCCACGTATTCTCATCAACAATTAGAGCGATATCATCTGCAAATAAATATAAGCTCGATGATAAATTTAAATTAACTATATCATTCATGTAAAGAATGAAGAGACTCGGACCTAGTGCCGTTCCCTGCGCAATGCCATATTCGCCTACGGTCGATGAATCGCTCCATACATTGTCTAATGCTACTACTTGACTTCTGTCTTTCAGGTAACTTTCGAACCAGTTGTAAACTAACCCTCTAATTCCGATGTTGTGTAATTTTTTCAACAGCAAATCTTTATTAACACAATCGAAAGCCTTTGTAACATCGAGGTAACACGTTAACACCCTTTTACCCTTCTCCAAATGTGCATATACCTCGTTTGTGAACTTGGCTAATGCGTTCTCGATATTTTTATTTTTTTGGAACCCGAATTGCATAGTTGTTATTATGCCAAAATCTCTCATGTATTTTGTCAGCCTCATATTAATAATTTTGTCCAAAATCTTTGCAAAACACGACATAATGGAGATCGGGCGAAAGTTGGAAGGATCAGTTTTACACCCACTTTTGTAAAGAGGTATTACTTTGGCCTTCTTAAACCTTTCTGGGTATACTCCTGCAGAAATACTCAAGTTAAAAATAAAAGTCATAGGAGATGCAAGATGTTGAATGCATGATTTCAGCAGGTGCCCCGATAGACCATCCACCCCCGATGACCCCCCCTTCAAGCTTTTCATAATGCGGATGGTTTCATCTTCAGATATAGGCTCGAGAAACATGGATGACGAGACATCGGATCTCATGTAATGTAAGGGATCCAAATCATTTAGTGGCAGTTCGCACTTCTCAGCCAGCTTATTCCCTATACTTGAAAAATACTCATTCAACTCATTCGCCACACTTTTTTCGTCCCTATTTTGGCCTTCAATCCATTGTTGTAAGGGAAATGTTGTTCTATTATTTATTTTGCTATACTGCGATATATTATTGATGGTTTGCCATACTTTCCTTGGGTTGCGTTTATTTGTTTCCAATTCGTTAAGGTAATAGTTTTCTCTCGTAATTCTCACCAGAGTTATTAGTTTGTTTTTATAAGTCAAGTATGTTTCCTTTAATTGTTTATTAAATGGCTGCTGTTTTGTTTTATATTTCATTTTTTCCTTTTTCCGAATAGATTTTAATAGTCCATCTGTCATCCAGGGTTTCAATTTAATATCTGTTCTACGAATTACTTTTTTATCATATGCATTATCTTTCACATCTTCAAGTAGGTCATACAGGGAGTCAACCGCATCATTAACGTCAGTTTTGTTATACAATTCCACTTCCCAATTTATATTAGCTAATAGGTCCGAGAATTTTTTTTTATCCAGTTGCTTTACAGTTTTACTCGAGCAGAAGTGATTTGTTGAGAGTGCGGGAATATGTCCATATATCATATAATGGTCCGTAATATCGGTTTGTGATTACACCGCTGGTAAAATTAACATCCCCCCTCACGAAGAAGTGGTCAATGCAAGACTCTCTAGTTTTAGACACTAGTTGGATGGTAATTTTTATTTTCGAATCCAGCACAGCTCAGGATATCCAGATAGGAGCTACCCAGTCTATCCAAATGGCATAGATCGATATTCATGTCTCCCATTATTATACTCAACGAGTTAGCATTGTTACACTGCTTACTATTAGCATAATTTTCCAAATTTTCTAAAAAATAAATTGATTCTACTCGAGAGCTACTCGGGCTTCTATAAATGGCTAATAAAGATATGTGCATGTCGCCAATAGATAGGTCCACACATACTACTAGCTTTACAAAATTTGAGGGACTCATCAGTATTTTTTATAACTATATTCTCTTTAAGGTAAATTATTATTCCATCGTTTTGATTTAAGGACCTATTACTTCTTATCGTATTATACCCTGGTAGATCTTCAATTGAGTAATTTGGATCAAGCCAGCATTCCACTAATACAATAATATCTAATTGTTTTGTTAAACCATTCAAATAACAAAATAAAACATCTTTGTTCTTTTCAAAGCTTCTTATGTTTAAACATATTACTCTCAAACCATCCCCCTTAAAATTAATAGATGCTTCTAACGACTCACAAGAGTCAAATAAAAAATTGTTACCCTCATGGGAATAAGACGGTATATGATCCTGAACAATATCCAACATTTATGCTGTAGGACATCTAGACAACGAAGGCACCACTACAATAATCAATGAATGAGTTAAGGATGAAGCTCTTTAATCCTTTTCTCCAAGTCCATTCCCCTAAGCGTAGACAAGTTGATAATGCGAGTACTTCTGGTGTTTGGGGTGTCGTCTTTCTTCACAAAAATTTTACCGTTTGAGGTCCATACGAATCTGTAACTGTATTCCTTTCCCAGCCTTCTTGCTAGCCAAAAGAGATGACTGTTTACCGCTGTTAGCCTTTCGCCGGCAAATACATTAATATCAGGAAAACTGGGGTGTATCTCCTTAGCTTTCAGCTTGCATTCTTTTATGCTTTTGATCCAACTGTTCTTCATCTCTTGAGTTTTAAGTTTGACAACCAATATGCCTGATCTTGCACTGACAGCTGCTACTTTACTGTTCCCTTCCGGTCCTTTAAGACGAAACGCTGATTCAATGGAATTATCATCGACAGAGATCTGTGCTTTCTCGGCCACTATTTTAATGATAGAGAAAACATTTTCATTTTGTGTTTCAGGGATGCCCCGTAAAGTTATGGATGAGTTCATACTAGCCTGATCAATTTCGTTTAATTTTGATTTCAGTTCTGTAACTTCATCTTTAAGCTGGGTAACTTCCCTACTCAAAATTACATTTTCGTGTTTCATATCAGAAAGATCCTGTTTAATATCTGACAGGGACTTTTTCATTTCCTCAAAACTTTCATTAAAGAAATCCATCGATCTTTTCATTGCACTCATTCCCTTATCGAATCTCTCAAACCTTGACAATAGCTTATCAACTTTATTCTCAATATTGACATTTACTATCGGTACTCCCACTTCATCATCAGACGCCTGTTCCTTCGAGCCATCATCTTCTTGATCCTCCTCCGATTCTGATTGCGAAGAGCACATTCCGACACATTTATCGCATTTCCATGCTATAGGCATAATATGAATTGACAGTATGTCTCATTTTCTTTAGACGTGCTCTTCTTTAGCATCCATGCATTCTGGCAAGCAGCATCAAGTCCAAACAGGAAGAGAGGGTACCACCATTTCCGTCCCTCTGAGAGCACCTAAGAGATTCAATATTCTCATCAAGCCGGTCGACACCTCCCATACATCGATTGTACATCACAACAACATTCAGGCAATCAACGGACATCCTATTCTTCACCTTGTCAACAGTCCCAATCCAACCAACTTTACTAATAGGACTAATCCCGTGACAGTTGGAAGCCATGGTTACAATATTGTTGTCATTCCATCTCACAATGCAGAGGTCTTTGGTAGTCTGGATGGTGGAGGACGAACCGAAAGATGGACGGATGGACTGACTGACGGATGGACTGACAGACACGACGAGTCCTAGTGAGATAGTACAGCCATAGATAGTTACTGACACAAGCACAACGAACATGTACCTACCTACTTACCTCCAAAACCCAAAGTTGTTCTCAATCCTGATCCACCCTACAGGGTGCACCTAAGTTGTATTTATGATTGCGAGGCCAATTTTCTGCAGTTCTCTGATATATTTTGTTGAGGTTTCTCAGAAATAACTAGAAAACCAAAATCTGGAGTGAATTATTGGTTACTTACCGTTTTTGAGGGATGGTGAACGGAAACGAGAAGGCAGGTCACACAGACGCAAAAATCGCGGAGGTTGGCCACTTTGACCTGACTTATCTAGATAGCTGGTGGTTCTTATCAACTTCCTTTTGATCAAATCACTCTGTCACGTCTCCAAAAGCCTCTAGGATTGCTAGGAATGCTTAATGGGCGACATGTTTGAATTTTAGGGGCCAAAAAAGAGGTGCACCCTGTAGGGTGCATTAGGAACTGGCGGGTTAATCAGATCACCTTGGTGAGCAATGAACCTAACTGTTCACCAGTAAATCCTTGACCCCTGAAATTTGGTACATAGCCTCTTGGGGACCGGGGACCATTGAAAGTGATCGCGAGGAATTCAGATTGGATGTATTTATATTTATTTATACAATACGGGATATATTCCTAATTAATAATAAGTAGGTAGGTAAATTGAACATCGATCCTGGTCGTGCTGTTGAAATGAGCCAAATCAAATAGAGCGACAAAGCGAGAACAGGTGAATGAATGAGAAATTGACATTGGGGTTAGTAAATTGAATATATGGAATGTATAAATAGAACAAAATAGGCTCTATTAGAATAGTATCTATTTTCATAACACCAGTCGTTTTCTTAATTTTTTACAGAGTGGAAGAGATTGACAGATGGTTCTCAACCACCTACGATTTGGTGTCGTGCTTGAACCTCCTGGACAGATGCGAGCGTCCTAAAACTCTCTTGGGGCAGATCAGGGCTGCCATGAAACCTAATGGAATCGCCGTGGTAGCTGTGGTCCTTCCGTTTAAACCTTATGTTGAATCTGGTATGTAGTTATCATTAATTGTAATAATGGTGCAATCTTCTCTGATAATCATTAAATGGAACAAATTTATTTCGACAAAATTATTAGAATCATAATTGTGGTGAATTCCACCACAGCATTTCAACAACCCTTTTCAGGGCTACCAAAAAGAGGTACTCACGACACAATTACATATAAAAGACGTCGAGTTACAACTCTGCAAAATAACATATTTCGCCCGAGAGAATATGCGAAATATTCACTCACGAACGAAATATTCACGAATAATCAACAAGCCAAACACGCATTTCCAAACAGCTCGAACCGAACCTGGCGCCCCTCGCGGCCTACCAATGAACGAACTACGAGGTTCAACCACCCAGCAAAATGTCCTTGACAATTTCGCTCACATTTCCTTCGGAAATAATACAGGGACGAACCCGCATAACCAAGATATGGGTACTTTCCACAACGTCCCACTTGGTCTACCTACACCAAGTAGAACATATAATATAAATCCACTACAATAATAATTAGCGTTTCTTGACCGCTTCACGTAAACTGAAGACAACTGGCACTATTTTTCCAATTTTCAGTCCATCTTTAAATCTAAATGTTTCGGCCATTCCACGCCTCTTCTCATTTGAGTTATTAGTGAGAGATATTAGTATTAGTTCTGTGACTATTGACTCTACACAGTTTCCTCTTTGAATATGCTTCACAATTGACAATAAATATATTTTCAGTTGAAAGTAACAACAGGATCTTCTTCAGTGAACAGTAGGTTAAAGTACCCGCAAATAATGAAAACGAATATTACGGCTGATATTGTCTACTTATTTCGATAGTGAGAGTTTAAAAATCAGCATCCATTGCTGATTTAGCTGTAAAATAACTCATCTATTCATGACATTTTATGAATTTGTTTGCGTAAAACAAATAAAGAGTAGGTATTTGACAAAGTGATTTGCCATTTCTTCACATTTTTTTACTTTTTTTCATTTCCTACATTTTTCTAGGGTCTTCTTGCTATTTTTGATCTCCAAATTGTTCAAATACTTCAAGAAATGCAGAAAAGAAGGTCACAAAGTTAGATGTTAATTCTTTAGTTTGATTTTAGGTAGGTACCTACTTTATCCATCATATCCTGATTTCCGCTTCCAAATGGTGCTGTATCCAGGTACGAATTGAGTTCATTGAAGTTTTATCAATTCCGAAAAGATGTACCTTACCGAACTAATACCGGAAATTAGAATCTGAATAATCCAACGATATTCTATTTTCCTTCATTATTTCCACGCCTCACCTTGAAATCGGAAAATAGGAATAATGTGGGGATATTATTTGGAAAACGAAATCCCTATCTAGAAAACTGTATTTATTAATATTTTTTCATATTTTTAACAACTTATTTCACATATTCAACTACATATTTTTAACAAATTAAGAAACTCGCAAAAAGGAATTTTTCGTAAATCTAGTTAAGCTTCTCTTTAGAATTTACATAACAAATAAAAATATCATTATACTCCACCCCAGGCTCATCCATTTTGATGAAACATACCTACCTCATGAATACCAACCTAATTGTTAAATAATCAGATACTTGAATAAACGAACCCAATTATTGTTTGCTTCTTCCAAGTTTCTGCAAAAAGTGAAATCACACGAGGCAGATGAAACTTGGAAAAATCATAGAAGGAAAACTAGGTATTTTTAATAGAAGAGTGTAGTTGATGTCTATACTCTTAGAATTTTTCTGTTTTCATTAAAAATATAAAACGAGTGAATACCTTCCTTATTGTTACATGGGATTTTCTTTCAGTTCTTTCAGCTATATTCTAAAGTTTCACTTTCAAAATGACAGCTGTATCCAAAATGGAGCCAAAATTTACTATTTCCAGTGGAACGCCTGCCGAATACTGCAAAAATTATTCTTCCCAACGAGATTAACCGTAAATCTATTCATAATTTATGTAGTGAAGATATCAATTATCTCATTGAAAACAAAACCTAAGTGGTAGCTCTGGAAAATGCTATTTTAGATTGGTTGATACAGCTGCACGTTGAACACTACCTTTTGGATATTTTGCACTGCAAAATCGTCTGCTTGATGTGATTACCATATTTATTATATCTACCAGTAACCTAAATGTCTATCTCGCAACCGAACGCCCAATTGTTGTTGGCAGGCAACCGGGATCACATGCCCCAAGAGGTCCTTCCCATCCGTGGCAACACTTTCGAAGAGGAGGTGGAAAGCATAATCGAGAACGTCCTGACTCCAGCAGGCTTCGCCGTCAGATCCTGGACGCGCCTCCCCTACCTCTGCCAGGGCGACCTCAACCAAGCCTACTACTGGCTCCACGATGTCGTCTTCACTCTCACACTCTCTTCATCCAGGATTTGAACACCCGGGAAATCCTTCGTTGGTAGTGTTCTAGTTGTGGCTACGAACTAAATCATATCCTTTGATGTTGTGGTTAAATACATATTGAATGAAGAAAACTGAGATAAGTAACAACCTGATACGTTAGGTACCTAAATTGATTTTTTTAATCTGATGTTCATAGTTCCTAACATGCAAAAACTTGACATTAAACCAACAGTGCACGGTTTGAACTCCCAGAAAATCCAACTTCTTGGGAAATGTTCTAGTTGTGGCTACGAACTAAATCATATCCTTTGATGTTGTGGTTAAATACATATTGAATAAAGAAAACTGAGATAAGTAACAACCTGATGCGTTAGGTACCTAAATTGATTTTTTTAATCTGATGTTCATAGTTCCTAACATGCAAAAACTTGATGTTAAACCAACAGTGCACGGTTTGAACTCCCAGAAAATCTTACTTCTTGGGAAATGTTCTAGGTGTGGCTTCGAACTAAATCATATTTGATGTTGTGGTTAAATACATTTTAAATAAAGAAAACTGGGATAAATAATAACCGGATACGGTGCCTCAATTGATTTTTTTAATCTGAATGCTCATAGTTCCTGACATACAAAAACCTGATGTTAAACCGAACGTGCATGGTCTAGTAACAACAAACAATTGTCCTGAATTATATTCTATTGCGAATGTATTTATTGTAGTGAAAATTTGTCGTGAGGTTGTGAGTACATCAGCTTCCTATTAGACTGAGATGGTTTTTCCCCTTCATTATACAATAATACGATGCAAATAATAATTAAAATATATAAGTGCCTACCTACCTAATTTATTCTCAGACTTTTCTTGTGGAAAAAAAACTAACAAATCTGTAGCCAATTCGTACCTATGACTGGTGTGAATATGAATATTCCTATCCACAGCTTGTATAATGTACTTACACTATTCAAAACAAATGCAGAAATAAACACGCATTTCCCTTATAAATAAGTAGGTACAGAAAAGTGCAGAGTTACATAATTCACAGAAATTGAAAGTAAATGTGTTCAAACAATAAAAAGAAAAACCATTTTTGAGCTGACAATTCTCGTACGATCTTAGTAGGTAGGTACTCCAACGATTGTGTTCAATGAAACCCCTTAACCGCTGAAGGGAAAATAATTGAGTTTGTTGATTAGAAAAGGAATTGGATATTAGGAACACCATTTCCTGGAAATATTCACAAGATTTTCTTTACCTAAATAAGACAGCGTACTTACCCAAAACTTCTTATATGAATACCTACATACCTACAATCGGTGGAAATATGTGTTTTACTTACACATTTATAGATTTTAAAACCAACATGAAGGTTTTATTCTCAATATTAGAGGCATTTCTGAAAATGGATAGTTTATTCATTAATATTTGATTATAAATGATTAATTTATGATTTATTAAAGTTCGCCTCTTGGGAAAATAGGTAGGTACCTACTCCTAGGCAATATCTTCTCAGGATAATCAAGGTTTCCGTGAATACTCGACGAAATTGCCCTGATTCCGTATTCATACGAAAAATGTGAATATAAGGTGGCGTATCATCCCGAGAGTGAATTTTTATTCAGATTCACGTGAAAATAATGCACTAGCACCTATAGCAGCTTAACAGAAAATGTAGGTACCTACTTACTTAGATTACAGATTTTGTTACGCTGGAATTAAAGAAAAAAGTGTAGGTACACTACCGACGTAGGTACTACAGTGTTACTATACCAAAATGTTATTTTGGTTAGAATTGATCTAGGAGATCATTCATAAGAAGGTTCATAAACAGAAGATCTCTCCGAAAGTCCAAATAAATATAACTATATGGTGTTCTGTTGTTCCTTAAAAAAATCGTTATGACATTGTTGTAAGAACTATGGTGCTATTTTCAAACTGTTTTGCTACAAACCCAACCTTACATAATAAGACTGGTGCGTTATTCGGATAAAAGGTTCTAAAAGGCGTAATAATACAAGTGAACAAGATACGTTTTGTTGCGCTGGTTGCACCTGCCTAATTACTAGAAGAATTGTGTTCATAATCATGCTGAGCCAAAAGATGCATGTCCTGAACCTTTATTTGACTGCAAGAGATACCTAGGTAGGTTTCTTCCATTTACTATATTTGCCTAATTTCAGCGAAACTATATTATCGGAAGATCTCATTGATGAATATAACTTGAAGTATATTCGTGAGTATTAAGCCTTATGTATTTTATCAAGACTTGTATTCATCTCAAAACTTCCATTCGGTTTTCGGCATGGCACGGTTTTTAGTCGTAGCACCGTATGTATATCGCTGTGTTTATAACGTTCAATGTGTTCGCATGCGCAGACAGCCATTATCAGAATATGGCAAGAGTCAGATGGAATCGCTGACGCCGATCAGAACAATGTGTTATAAATGAGTACTGTCCTAAATACCAACCATCTAAACTAAAGAAATCAGAAATTGTTAGGTAAATAATTTAAATCACCAGAATCCCACATTTTAGGTTTCTTGATTTTACCCAGGTATCTACTATTAATTATTTGATATGTACTTATTTGTTTCAAAACTTCTTTTCCGCCGTTCGCAACACGATTTTTTTGTCGTAGCACACCAGTGCCTTAGATAGCTGGTTGTTCTCTTCATAATGATTCTAAATTTACCAATCAAGAATTTATGACCATCGACTCAAATCAGTTAGTTTGAAGGGACCGACAAAATATTGAAGGCCAACATTTGTTTTCAAGATCAGATCGTATGATCTTGGTTTTTCACTATGTACAAATCACATTATTCATGGTTGAATGTTTATCAAACTTGAGTTGGTAATTTTCATGCACTATCGTGATGTATGGAATAGTGTAATCACCCATTCCTAATATATGTAGATTTCATGTCAATAAATAAATATGTAACTTTATCCAGGTACCTATCCACTGGACTGTCATGAATCTTGCACGAACACGACTTTGCAATGTTTTGAGGTTTACAAATGCTTCAAAATACGTAGATACTACGAACTATACAAAATTCTATCATAGCTCCATAACTTTATCTTCCCTTACCTACATCATCAAAATTTTTCTTAAAACTGTTCCTCTTAATAAAACTACATAGGTACATATTAATGAGAATCATGCTTTGCCCGACGTTGGCTCAATATCTCAGTTTTCCAATAACTTGATTAGAATTAGGATTTATTACTTCCAAAAATGTATACCTCGGTAAATCTAGAATGAATAATATTTTACCTATATTGGTAAATTTTGTCGGTGTTTTAATGTTTAATGTGATAAAAGATTTATTTATTTATTTATAAATAAATAATTTTTAAACTGTAGGTATCTATTTATCCATTTATTTTATTCTATTATTATTATTATTTATTTTTTTTTTTTTTTTTTTAGCAGAAAATTTCATTTTGAATTGAATGGTTTTCAACTATGCTTTAAAAACAAAAGAATTGGGTAGGTATTGTAAGGTGTATTTTATAAAGAAAAATGTCTACATTCTTTTGGTTTATTATTTTCAATAATGAACCTTTGTAATCGACCAAGAAAAAAATTTTTAACACCCCCTGAAAATTTTTTGGTTTACGTTTCAAGATACGTCGACCCCAAAAATCGAATTTTAAAAAATCCGTCAATCCGCCGTCCGCGGCTTTTCTCCGTAGACCAAGCTATATGAAACTTGTGTTAAATATCACATTTGGGGTCTAGATGGTCCTAGAAGCTCGGCATCAATTTTTATCAACCCTAAAGGGTTGTATTAAAGGGCTAAACATTATAAAAAATTGAGATCTTGAAAACTTTCTAAGTAACAGTAATAATTCTTTGCTTGTCAATGACAAATTTAATCCTACAGAACCAATTTAAGCTACCCGCAACGCTGTGCTTTGAATAGTTCGCTTTTCCTAAGGGCTTGAACATCTATTAAAAAAAAAAAAAAAAAACCGAATTTTTACGCGCAAGAAGATAGAGAAATCACGCGCTGCTAGCGGATCTATTGAACAGACGATCAAGCACGAAATTCCATCAAAAATCACTAGATAGTGATACTGGAATACATCAAAATACTTCCGTCTGCGGGATGAAGCACTCGGCGCCGGTCGGCATTCGCTTCACAATAGCAGCCAACGGTTGCCAACAGTACGGCATTGCTCCGACCGGTAAATCTACGGATTTATCCATATGCGAAGAAAAAATAGATTTATTGGTGAGGAGATTGTGTACCAGTCAATCCCTTAGTAAAAATGAAGATTAGTTGTGCATGTAGATCAGAAGGATGTGTATAGTTTGGTGGTCTGGATGCTCGCAAGCTCGCATCTCAAAAATACATAACATCAAGTAGTCAATCCCTTAGTAAAAATGCAGATTAGTGGACATGAAGGTCAGAATGACGTTTTAGACGTATATATCGGGAGTTGTACGAGCAAAAAATTAATGAACCATGCGTCAGTATTTGAACCCACGACCTTCGTCTCAGTAGACCGTTATCATAATCTATGAGCTACGACTCACCTAGCGATAAGAGTTACAATCACAGTACTTAACCATTACGAGCGCCAAGTTCTTCATCCCCCAGACGGAAATCATCAAAATTGCCTTGTAAATATCAGCTGATATAATGCCAATATTGAAATTATCAGGTGATATAGTTCCAATGGAATTTATTATTACGTTGCGAAATCAAGTTTATTAAAATACAGTCCCTGCGATGTACCCACTAGTGATGTATTGGTGCCTAAATTCTAAATTGCATCTCTTAAATTGCTCCCAATTCTACCTGTAGGTAGCGGAAGCATTGTTTTCACTTTCCAAAGATTTAAAAGTTGTGGTCTCCACTAAAATCAAACGGCTGTTGTTTTTTCACAGTGGTAAAATTTTCACTCGCATTTTACGTTTTAGACTATTCTGAACAACTTTCGTTCCGTGTCTTTCTCTCTCTCTCTCTCTCTCTCTGTTGTATGTCCGCAAATCCTTGTAACAAGCTTAATTTCCACAATATTCAACCGGTTCTTATGAAATTTTCATGGTATGTGCGAGTTAGGGTGAAGATGGTCCCCTATGAGTTTCATTGTTCCCAAATCAATACTTCACTCGGCGCATGCACAAACGTAAATTCCATCAACCATCATTTTCTCACGCCCCCGTTGTCCGATCTCACTCAAATTTGGAAGATAGGTGGAAGAGGTTGATTTGAGCATTCCCTAGCGATTTCAACATAATCCTATCATTAGGAGCTATTGCGCATGCGCGAATGTATTCCTTTTTAAACGAGCCTGATTTCAACAGTTTTTTTTCTTCTGATTTTGATGAAATTTTCAGGGAATGTGCGGGTTAGGCTGTAAATGGTCCTCTACTTATTCCATACCTACTTCTCAAATCAATACTCCATTTTGCGCATGCGCAAACGCAAATTCCTTCAAGCATTATTTTTTTACACCCTATTCGTCCAATCCCGCTCAAATTTGGTGCATAGTTGGGGGAAAATGGTTTAAATATTCCATGTTAATTTCAACATGATTGCATCATTATTAGCTCCTGCACATGCGAGAATGTGTACTTCGAGGACAAGGTCTAGTTTTCATCAGATTTTGACTAAATTTTCTGGAAATTTGTGGGTTAGGCTGTACCTCTACCCTACCAATTTCATTTTTCTCAAATCATTATTCCATTCTGCGCATGTACTAACGTAAAATACTTCAAGCATCATTTTCCCGTTTTTCTATAAATCTTTATTGTGAAGCGTAAAATTGAGGGGTTTTGGAACTGCACAAGTGTGAACCCTTCTCAGACGGACGATGCGCCATGTTCTGATCATATATCACATACGGGGTTTAATAAATATAGGCCAATGATCTGCGTAGAAGGGCTATCTAACACAGAAATAATAAACAATTGTGTAATAATTCGCAGCGTTTTTTAATTATTGTAATATTGAGCGCTGGTCTGGGTAGTTGTGATGTTGATTAGTGACGTTCGTAAGCTCTTTTTTTTTTTTTTTAAATTTATGAATGCCTGCAGATAAATCAAAGTCTTAAAACTTGTAGCATTTCCACATAGGTAACAATAACAAAAGTTTACCTAAATGATGCGTATTAATTCAGTCACTGATTATCAGTAGGGTATTTCAGCAACAGAAAACGCAATACATTCAATAGGAGGGTTTGTTTTATTATCTGAAATGACTAAAGACTAGTTGGAAAATGGTAAGTAGATAATACATTATGTACATTGATTTACGAACGTAAGAAGTAGGTAAGGCAATGAATATAAAATTTAATATTGTATACATTCGTGGTTTATATACAGCTTATAATTTATTCTGTTGGGGCAGTCAATAATGAAATACTGTTAAAGTTGTTATTCTATTGTTTTATATCTATCCTCTATTCCATTATTGGGAACATAAAACAGTTAACTTACGTGGCATTGTTATTAGAGTAAGAATCATGATTGCTGTTGTGCTGTTAAAATCAATGTTTGATTATAAGTAAGTACTATTTCTAAGAGCATGATTGTTAGAATAGGTATGTGGATCATATACATATTATGTGAGTACGTACTAATACTGCGATAAACGTTCATTGTTTTAACATAGATCATTGTCCGAGTAGTAATAATGTATACTTATTAAATTTGTTACAAGTCAATTACCATTTCCTGCCATAATAAAACTTCTAAGAAAATCTCTAGTTTATTTTTGTTTTCTGACACGTTCCGTGGTCTATTTCACCAGTCGGTACCTAACTACCTACACACAGGATACAGGAGAATAAGTAATTTGATGGGTACCTACAATGACTTGCAATTTTTGGTTACTCACTTCCTCATGTGCAAAACTAGAATTAGTTTATTCAAGCGGAACTAAGAGATTAATAGGCTGAATATGATAAATTTTTTTCAGGTATTGTGCGGGTTAGCTCCTCGACAGTCCCCAAATTCGGCGTCAGTCCCCTCTTTTGCCCTTCTGCTTAAGAGATCAACCTTGCGCCCTACTGGCACAAACTCCTCCCTCTTCAGCACCTCGACTTGTGAGACAGCCCTTACGGACATCGTCTCCACACGATCAACTCTCACGAGAACCCTATCAAGTTTCTCGTACAATACTGACTCCAGCCTCACCAAGGCTGTTGCCATCTCAAGATTGCTCGGCTCTGGGAGGAGTTTCTCTGACACGACTTTCTCTCTGTCATGCTTCGTCTCACTGAAGACCTCGTCTAATCTCTTCACAGACTCTGAGAGATGCTTGACTCCCAGAGCAACTCTCTGGTGATGTTTCAACTCTATCTGGAGCTCGTTGTTGGCCCCGAGCAGTGGCTCAACAACATTGTGCATCACCTCTTCGATATAAAAGGATGCCGCCTTAAAATATCATCCAATATTATCGGGGTTAGCACCCCAAGCCTTCCATCGAGCCATAATCGCATTACGCTCCTCAGTTATCTGTGCAGTGTTCACTGAAGGCTGTGCTGCAACAACCGCCCTTAGCATCTTCTTCTTAGAGGCCCCCAGTGGTCTTGGTGGTGGTATTCTGGGCTGTGACCCATACTCCGCCCGCGGGAACCTTGGGTTTTGCTCCTCCATCTATCCCTCCCTCTGACATGACCTCCCTGTCCATCATATAGACACACATGGGACCAGCACCCACTGGCCTTGTCATCCCCCCTAAGCCAGTGGCATACTCCGTGGTTAGTGGGGGGGGGGGGGGGGGCACTCCTCACCAGAGAAGGACAAAAAAGAAGAGGAGGATATAGGCCTCCACTTCATTGCCCTCATAACCCTCCTCGGCTTCTCACCACCGTCCTCACTACATTGCACTGTTTTGTTCAGCAGTACCTTCACCTCCTCACTACCTCTCTGCCCAGTTAAAGAAAATGACAATGGAGAATCACACTAGCCTTACCATCCCTCTTGTTACTCTCTATGGCCACCATCATGGGGGCCTCCCTCTCTTTACACTCCTCAACTACCGGGCTCAACACCCTAGGTTCTGTTGAGGTGGAAGACATGTTTGAGCTGCTCTTGGCTGAGAACCAGCCACTCCCAGTCGGTGCACCCCCCACCCCCAGGTCATGGGCCCTTGGCCTTATAACCTACCGGCCCAGCAATCCATGGCTTCACTTAGGTATTCCACTCCTAAGGCAACTCTTTTATGATGATGTTGATGATTTTATGAGTTCCTCAAACATGTCTTTGTTTGCCTTGACCAATGGATTTACCACTGTCCCAATCATGGACTCCATCTGGGTGTTTGCCATTTTAAAAGGCCTCATGCCAATGTTGCTCTCATTTGCCCCAAACTCCTGCCATCTTTTAATAAGCTGGTCCCTTAGTAGGATCAGTGTTTCCAGCTCATTATTAACTGAGGTCTTGGCCTTCTTAGGGTTTGGTCTTTACACCACCTGATGATCAGTATTGGCCATGGCAACCATGCGCACTTGATGCAACCTAGCCCACTGCAGTTCCCTGTCACCATCTCCTAGAGAAATAGCCCCCCTCATCATCGCAATATCCTCAGGATTGAGTTATTTTTTGATAAACTCTACTGGCTTGTAGAGCTCATATTCCCCCCTTAGGTCCTTGATGGCTTCAACGAGCTCGTCAAATCGCCCTAGCTCCACCAACCCGAAAACATGATCTACCCACTTCTTGGCATAGTTATTATTAACGTCAAAGCCCCTACCACGCAAGTAGTGCTTCACGATTTCATCCAGTCCATTCATGCCCCTACGGAACATAACCACGATCATTAAGCCCGTTAACTCTTCAGCATTCGTGGGCTTCCACTGAACCACCTCCTCTGAAGGAGGAGCAGATGGCATTGTCATTGACTAGTACTGTCATATACCTTTATCGCACCTCTGATTCAGTGCACCAAGGATGCACTGCAGCCACGACGTCACAGCTTTGCTGCTTACGACTACCACTGTCATCCCCTCTCTGTACAGTCATGCCAGGCAAGGCACCACAACAAGAACAAGAGTCCCCACCACCACGCCTGGACGCCTCTACACTCCTACTTTCCTTAGCACTATCGAACCACGATCCCACAATTGCTGTACCGTCTCCCAATACACCCTTTTCCTTGAATCCTACAGGTGCATTGTATGACCTGTACAACGTCTCCCTCTCTTGCCTCCTCATACCTGAGACAAGCATACTTGCAAAAGATGACTTGAAGGGCGTAGAGTTCCTCTTTCCATCACCAACTACATCCACACTAGAAGCTGCCAGGTTCCTCCTAGCACCTACCCTAGAGATCTTCCCCTTATAATACTCATTATTGTGAACCAGGCGGTCCATGTACACAATAAGTTTTCCACTCTCCTTGTTCTGATTTCCCATAGCCAATGGGCCAAATCTCGTGGGATAGAGACAAGTCCCAATAGCTCTTTTGACCAGATACTTCCCTCCTACTCCAATTGCCCCAATCGCACCCCTTACACTACCATTTGCAATCGCATCAGCCGCAAAGTCAGCAATCACCCTCTTGTCAGCCCTGCATATATCAGCAGCAGACCTGGCAGACCTAAAAGCATAATCATGCTCTTCACCAATCTTATCTGCATGGCACAAAGGCGCCCCATTAGGTAGCGGGTTATTTAACCCAGCATACCTACAACCCAAAGCACCATGAAAGGATCCCACTCAGCCATATCCGGGCGGGTAGTGGTAAAACCACCTACAAAAGAAGAGAAATAATCTCCCAAACCTAACGCAACTTGTCCCGTTGAAATCGGTCAACCGGTTCCACTGCTATGCCGTATCTCGGAATCCACAGGAGCGGGGTACCCCCCCCCCCCCCCACTTAAACTTCGCCCACAGGTCTTTAGAGACCCAATGGACAAAAGTCCCCTATTAAAGTATACCTACTCTGGACTTAGAAAAATTTCAGCACATAGAAAATGTTTCAAAATCCAGATATATCACACCTAAAACTAACCTACAGAAATTATACCTAAGGTTGGCACCACTGCAGATATCCAATCACTTAATCACCATGTGGCTCCTATGAGGTGATTAGGGTTCAGCCACCTGCCCTAGATGCCCCCTCTACCAAAATTAAAACCTTAATTAAACAAAAACTACTAGGTCATATGCCCAATAACTTAGGCCCTTATCAGAAAATTGACAAAAAAACTACATCAATGGGAAAAACGCACCAAAATGAAGTCCTCTGTCAACTTTCATACAACTCCTTCAATAACCCACTCACCCACTCAAAATAACACTCAAGCACAGAGCTGCACAAGGGAGATGTTAACACTACAATAAATAGCCAGAGCCCAACTCCTGGTGAGCAAGGCCAAGTCGAACCCGTTTCCAATCACCTTGTCAAAGAATGGAAGAAACTCTGATTGTCTGTTGGTTCCCAGAGAACTTACGCAATTCCCGCCATATTCAATCTTATGACCAACCATTGTGGTTGATCAGCTACGCAAACGCCTCCGAGCATATTTATTCCACCGTTGTGTATGTTGTCAGTCATTCCAATAATACGTTCGTTTCTAGATTGGTCCTAGCTAAGGCTAGAATAGCTCCAATTAAGCTAGAAACTATACCACGACTAGAATTGCTGGTAGCTGAACTCGTAGGCAAAACTATGTCCAAATTCCGCCCTAATTTTCCAACCCAGTCGCCAGTCCTTGTCACAGCCTCAGCTTAATTTTTTTGTTTTCGTTCATGAGTTTTCAGTTTCCTATTCATGAGTTTTCTTAGTGTTATGAGTGTAAGCAATACAATATCAGCGACATTGGACGCCCCTTGCCATCATTGCCTGGACTGCAGCAGACATTGAAAACAAAATATCGTGCAAATTTGTGCCTCAAGTTCAACGCCAAATTTATAAAAAGGAAGATTAGTTTTGCAGGATTAAGTATTTCAGAATTTCCATTAGAGAACATTTTTCGAGTCTATTGTACGTATTTAGTATCTTTTGTAATTTGAAGTTGAGAAAGTTACCAAGATTTATCCCATTTGCATACACTGAAATTTATATTTGGCTGATAGAAGCGCCTTTTCCGTCCCCTTTACTATAGCCCCTGTTGATCTCTGTGCACCCCCCCCCCCCCTCCCGAGTTTCAGGGCCTCCACTGATCACGTTTCTAAGGTCAGATGTCTGGAAGGACGCAACCGTAGAAATATAATTTTGTTTAACTTGTTATTCTGACCTTCATGGAGATTTAGCATAAACTCCTTTATATCTCTCGTACACATTCATTTAGAAACACTCCTGAAAGTTTGATTTCGATAGGCACCGGGATGTGAGAGCACAAACTGCTTCGTGAAATTCCATTTTTTATCATAAAACAATACAGACTTCTGAGGCCCATTCAACGGAACGGTGAAACATGTACCTATAGATTATTTTTGTAGTCCCCAGTCCCCAGACCGGTAAATTCTTGAACGAAATCAAAAAAGGAACTATCTCAGCCTCCTCTAGACAGCCAAAAAGTGTGCAAGGCCTACAGTGAGTAACCATTATTCATGAGCACTTGAAAGGGGGGAAAACTCTGGGAAATCTCAATTTTTCATCAATTAGAAGATTATTGATAATTTTTAATAATAATTACCAACATTTATATACGAATTACAACACTCGGAAAGAAAACATTCAACAAGTAGTTGAAAGCAAAGATTTAGATTCAACAAATAGACTATTTTTCAGTTTAAAACCGACTACGTTGAATAGAGAAACGGTTTAGTAACAAGGTATACAAAATCAATGTATCAACACCAAAGATAAATTACTTACAATACCTAAGTAGTATTAAAATCTCATATTAATCTAAAAACGCAGTGTTAAGAACTATCACAGGGTTAAATATGTTTAAAATGTCTCATTATTGACTTTCAACCCATTACCGAATCGCATAAAATTTCATTAGTTTTAAGGTCTTGCCTTGTATCCCAAAGACACTCCTTCATTCAATCATTGTATTTATAATGTTGCAACTACAGTAGAGATAACTTACCTTGTTACTGTAAACAAAGGAGCAGATAAATTACATCTTCTCTGGACGATACATTATCAATTTTTTCAGGATCATCAATAGGGCTACTCCGGTGGGCTTGAATTCATACTTTCGACATCATATTCGTGTTCGGCGCTCTTTAAATCCTTAATTACCTATTTTCACCTCAAATTCCGGGCAAGTATTGCCTTAAAAGAGAGAAAAGGAATACATTTGATATCACGGCACCTGGGTACTGATGACGCAAATATATCTAATATTAGAACACCTGTAGTCACCCACTTCAGTCGTTAGATAGGAACCAATCATATTGCACTTTTTTGGAGAGACACACCAAAATCTTTCGGTTTATATACAAAGAAAGTAGGTCAAATATCCCATGTCCGCTAAGTGTTCACAAATCTTACTTTGTCCACATACAATGCTGCATTATGAGATCCCATTTATGGGGAGTTTAGGATCAATTTTGCACCAATCAAGGTGAAAATGTAGCATTCTCGGCACGAAATTTGCCATCCACTGTTAAATTATAGTTATTCGGGGCACTGTAAAGTTAATGCTGAGCAGGGGGTAGATTGCTAGCATTATGACGACCACTACTATAATAGAGTCTGAGTCTGTGCAGAAACAAGGAGGGAATCCAGGCTGGCCCAAGCTGTCTGTGTCTCGATGTCACTCAGCTCGACAAAGTCATTGAGGATAATGTCATCACACGTCTGAGTGTAGTTGTGACTATACTCATCGAGTTCTACAGGCGCTGTTTGAGTGTGGGTGTCGCTGAGGATGGGGATGTCCTCATCCAGCATCAAATTGTTGGGAAGGAGCTCAGTCTGGGTCTCGTTGTTGACGTGCTGATCGATGTCTTGGAACATCCCCAAATCAAACACCTGCAAAGTAATGAGAAAAGAATGAGTTCCCAACGTATCATTAACACTTACTCGCAGCATATGAGCTTCATTTTAAAGCATTTCAAGGCTGACAAAGGAAGACAGATAAAGGAATTTAAAAAAAAAAAAAGTTTATTATTATTATGATAATTTAGACCCTCAATTACAGAGTACCACACATGTGCAGGCCAATCCTTGAGGACTGGACTCAAGTTGCTGGCCTCATGGTTTGGCCTGATTGGGGGTGCCCACATACGCTGATTTTTCCCTTCAGCTTGTGACAAGACAAGGAGGTGGCAGCATAAACGTTATCCCCTAATGCTCCAGATTTGATTGAATTTTTAATTTTTGTCTTTTCTATATGCACTCCATAGATCACTTAATTGATATTTATTGCACTATCCTTTGTGGCATTAGGCTCCGTTTCTTTCAATTTTAAAACCAATCGAGCATAAGCAAGCACCTTACTTCTGTTGTCATAAGCTTTGCTTTGGACTTTCCAAAGACATGACTCATTTCATAAATGTGTCTTCGAAATTATGTAAGTATGAATCAGACTCGAATCACACTGACCACCAGACTGACGCGTATCTACTCCAAAAACTTGAAACGGACTGGAGAAAACGACTCATGTAGGGAGCGACCAGCACAGTCCCAGGCCACAGCATTGGTCACAGGCATTTGGAATTGATTTTTACTCTTTCCTCCATGGACTCCACAGGCCGTTATAATATGTCCTCAAGGCCATGCCACTTACGTGAAGGAAAACCTCAAGACCTGGACTGTGTAGTCCAAACCTTGAGGATCAGCCTACATGTGATGATCTCATTAAAAAATTGATCTCAACTTATACAAGATATGCTTTATCGTTCCTGTTCTAACTCTCTCTACAAACTAACTATACAAAGCCTTTAGAGTAGGGCAACAGTGATATTCTATCCCTGATCATTTGCCCATACTCTTCTCATTCATATTTCAAGTTCCACACTAATTATCCAAGTCTCAATTATCACATAACTTAAACTTGATTAAAATCATTTGACCAATTTCATTAATAAAGAGTATGAGAGTTATTTATTTCATTTTATTTTACTTATTTTTTGTTTGCTTTACCAGCGACAAGCTAAGCTGCTTTGAGAAATAAGTTAACGTGAGACATTTGCATGCTCGGCAGAAAAAGTACGTCAACTGGAACCAACCAATTTTTATTTTTTAGCTTTTGGTTTTTCTTTATTCTGAAATTAACTAATTCTACCGATGCAAAATGTCATACGATGATCTCTGTATCTCTGTGGTTGTTGTCGAAAAGTGAGAAATATTTTCTGTAGGGACTTTTCTGCTGCATCTTAGATCTCTGATTGTTCGAAGAAGAGGAAGGATTAAATTTACTTCCTGTTTTCATTTTACCTGATATTTATTGAATGCCCCGTGACACGAATTTCCTAGGCCATACCTCAGCATACTTTGATTACGCTTACATTCGTTCATTGTATTTCTTACAGCCTTATCAGGAATTTGCCCGTTCATCTTGGAACTGTTCTCCCGCCGATTAGGAGAATGGAAAACTTGACTGTGTTCGAATTTCTAATTTTTGATCTGTGAATCGGATTTTGCGCCTTTGAAAACCCTCGACTGCAATTTCTCAGCTGAAAAGTCCAAATGGTTTGGATAAAAAGCCGACAGAAAGAAACTGAAGAGACGTCATAAGTGTGGTTCCCTCCCAGGCGGACGCAGAGGTGAGGTCGTACACCACGACGTCATTCAGCTTTCTTTACACCACTGTTTTAGCCACTTCTAATCATCCGATACCCTTCATATTACGCCTTTTTGGAAAGCTGGTGGAATAAAATAAAGTAACTATGGCAAATCTTTCGTTCGTCCACTCATCTCGTGCAGCATTCATTGGAAAACTCATTCATCATTCAATTTTAATGTGACGAATGGACCAAAGAGCTTCCTCAGCTCAAATATCACCGTTTCCGTACCTACCATCAACCATCTAGTACCACCGTCAAATCTAGGACTCCTTACCGCTTAGCCCATTTCAGTTTTATACCCAAGCAATCCAATAACAATCTTATTTTCATTTTACATACTATCATTTCAGTCATTTTTAGTAATTATCGCTTATGCTGAGCATAGTTTTCTCCCTGCTAGTTGGCTGGTACTGTGTAATACATGCCAATCAGACGCCAATAATAGTACCTCTCGTAGGGGTCATTACCTATATTCATAAGTATTTGTAACCACACAAGCTACTGATCGAAACAATGTTCTTCATTCCCACCTAGTGGCTACTTCATAGCTTTTTTAAATACATTTTTTTCTTTATTTGTCAGTTTCTGAGATCGAAACACAAGAAATTATATAATTTTCAATTTGTTGACCTTATTTTATTTATCTTTCCTAATCTCAGGTTATAGCCCAGTCAAATTAGACCAAAAAGAGGCAAATAGGAGAAAAAATGCATAGTAAAGAAATTTCTTCACCAGGCTCTTCCTTCACACCTAGTAAATCATACCTCAAAAGTCCCCTAGTATAGGGGGTGAGCTCGAGGAGGGGGGGGGGGGGTGTTTTTCTCCTTTTTTTCGACTTTTTTTCGGTTTTTTGCCTATAACTCGAAAAGTAAGCGTTTTAGCGACTTGTTTACTATTACCAGAATTGAAGTGCATAAAATTTCCTACAATTTTCACTCCTGACTTCATTCTCTACGATTAGACGTTCCGCCGCTAGAGCGCGTTGAAAAGAAGGTATAATTTCAAAAAATCAGCAAAAAGGCCTTTATGCTCTTTTTACGCAGAAATCATTCGTATGTAGCTTCTGAGTGACTTAGAATACATTATGATTTGTTTTAAGAACATCAGTGATGCTCGGACAGTGGTTTGAGCAGGTTTCATGTTTGTCTTTTTTTTCTGTTCTTCGCTGACATCCTGGAAACTGTGATAACCATAACATATTGTGGTGACGGACACTTAGAGACCGTCACAATGTTTATAATAGATTGTTTAGTTTATATGTTGTCAAATAAAAAGTTCAGTTCTATTCTGGAAACCAATCTAAGTGCCGTGATTCTTTATATTTGGTGTCAGAAATGACTACACGCTCACACCGTCGAGGGAGGACGCCTGAAGAGGAAGAAGAGAGGCAAGGTGACGGTGGACGAGAGGCTATTGAAGGGTCCCATTCAACTTTGAGCGCCAAGGGAGATTCTTAATTTATGTAGAGCGGAGATGCACAGTGTGTTGCAAAGTGAATTAGCTGACATAAATGAAAAGCTGTCTGCTCTCATGCTTAACATGCCAGCAATAGTACTGGAGGAACAACATACTCCGCTGCCTCAACCATCGGTTAGTTTGAGAATAAAACCTCAGACTTACGATGGCACAGAAGAATGGGAACCTTATCGCGCACAATTCGAACTAATTGCTCGGAAAGAGCACTGGGATGACAGCCAGAAGGCAGCAATGTTGGGAGCTTCACTGAAAGGCCAAGCACTGACTTTATTGACAGAAATGGAGGCTGACATGAGTTATAGTGATCTGATTGAGGCACTTGAGGTACGATTTGGGAGCAGACATCAGTCAACTCGTAATCTAGCATTGTTACAGACTAGGTCGCAAGGAGTGGATGAAGATGTGAGGGCATTCCATCAGGTCATTAAAGATCTAGCAAGGCGAGCATGGCCTGATGAGAGGGGTGGGGCTGCCGAAGACACTGCTATATTCCATTTTGCTAGAGGCCTCAAGGATCCTCGTCTATGTGAGCTAGTGCTGGGTGCAAGTCCAAAAACAATGGCTCAAGCACTTCAGGAGGCAGTTCGAATGGAGGCAGTGATGCAAATTGCTCGACCAGAGAGAGTAAGAGTGCGACAAGCTGAGGTCCTTGACGAGTTTCTGGCAGCTAGAGAAGAAGTCCCAGGGTTGCAGGCGTTGAGCATGAGGCGGCAGTACCCCAGGGGGAATCCGAGGCCAGAAATTGTTTGCTGGCGTTGTGACAAGGAAGGCCACATAGCGTATAGTTGTTCAGAGCGTCCTAGGAGGCAATCGGGAAATGTAAGACGGTCAGACTGAAGAGCCTAAGCCAGACCGTTCAGCTTGAGGCTCATAGAAGAAGTTTTGCTACCCAAACAACTATGGAAGATGATGTTCTGACTTATCGAGTCACTCCAACTCCGTCACTCGTGTTACGGGGTAGTGTAAATGGAGTAGCTTGTGATTGCATAGTAGATACTGGAGCAACCCGGACAATAATGAGCCTTGAGATCCTGAATCACAGTGGAATGAAGATGAATGACACTAGACCAGCATACATTCGTTCAATCTCTGGAGAACGACTACCAGTAAAAGGGGAGGCCACTGTGTTGTTAGATTTTGGTAATGGCATAAGCCGAACTCAAAACGTTCTGGTAGCCTGTATTCAGGATGAATGCATCCTAGGTTTGGATTACCTGATTGGGCAGAACTGTTTGATTGATCTGTCAAACCAGGCAGTCATGATTGGTGGGCAGGAGGTGAAGGCGGTCAAGGAGTGGGAGGCAGCAGTAGCAGAAGTGACTGATGATAGCAGTGAAGATTTTCAAGAGTTGTTTGAGGTGGATAGGGCCATTCATGGCAGAGCTTCAGATGGAGATTGTGTACCACACCTTCAAGTACTCCAGGAGGAAGCTATGCAACAGCTTTCAACAGAACAGATGAAGTTTGTGGTTGAACTATTCAATGACTTGGGGGATATCTTTGCAAGGAATAGTGCAGACATTGGGAGAGTCAAAGATTTTGCACACGCCATTGATGTAGGCACCAGTGCTCCTATTCGACAGTCTCCAAGAAGAATTCCACCCCATCGGTTGGAAGAGGTGGAAAAGATGGTCACTGAGATGGAAACGAATGGAGTCATTGAACCCTCGAGTAGTCCGTGGGCTAGCCCTATTGTCCTTGTCAATAAAAAAGACGGAAGCACCCGATTTTGCATTGATTACCGGAAGCTAAATTCGGTGACAAAAAGAGATTCTCACCCCATGCCTAGGATTTCAGATTTGGTTGGGGCGTTAGAAGGCAGCTCATGGTTTTCAACTCTAGACCTGCAAAGTGGATATTGGCAGGTGCCAATGATGCCTCAGGACAAGGAGAAAACCGCATTTTGTACCCCAAGAGGTCTATGGCAGTTTACAGTAATGCCTTTCGGGCTGTGCAATGCTCCTAGTACTTTTCAGAGGGCCATGGGTGGAATCCTGCGCAATGAAATCCGTGCTGGCAGGGTCAAGGTTTACCTTGATGATGTACTGGTGGACAATGGCACGTTTGAAGACCATGTGATTTGGTTGAGAAGAGTCTTCAAAGTGATCAGGGCGGCAGGCATCAAACTGAACCCTAAGAAATGCAAATTATTTCAGAGAGAAGTAGGGTACCTTGGGGTGGTTGTGTCAAAGGATGGGATCACCACTGATCCAAGGACAACAAAGCGTGTTTTACAGTGGCCCCAACCCACCTCGGTGAAAGAACTGCAATCATTTTTGTCATTGTGCTCTTACTATCGCACATTCATTCCCCAGTTCGCGAAGAGGGCGACCGCATTGTATGCCTTGCAGAATCTTAAGACAGACTTTAAATGGGATACGGACGCTGACCTTGCATTTGCTGACATCAAGGCTGCTCTCACTCAACCACCGGTATTGGGTCATCCTGTTCCTGGGGCAAAATTTGTGCTAGACACAGACGCCAGTGACAAGGCCTTGGGAGCTGTGTTGTCCCAAATTCAAGATGGACGAGAAGTTGTATTGGCCTACTATAGTAAATGTCTTTCAAAAGCTGAGAGGAACTACTGCGTGACGAGGAAAGAGCTTTTGGGCCTTGTAAATGCCTTACGCCATTTTGACTCCTTTGGGTTGACTAGTGGAGAACCTTTCATCGTTCGTACTGATCACGCATCTCTTCAGTGGTTGCGAAATTTCCGAGAACCTGATGGTCAACTAGCGAGGTGGTCGAACATTATTGCTCCTTACAACTTCAAAGTTTGCCACAGGCCTGGTCAGCAGCACCAAAATGCAGACGCACTATCGCGGAGACCTTGTGCTGATGCTGGCTGCAGATACTGTCTACGTCAAGAAGATAAGGACAAAGATGTAGAGATTCGGTTGAGTCGAGTCATGTGGGATGAAAACTGGCAGGCTCAGCAGAAGAATGATGTAGACATTGGGCCAGTTTACAAGTGGGTTGAAAATTGTAGAAAGCCGACATGGCAGGAGGTAGTAAGCTGTGGCACTGTGACCAAGGGGCTATGGGCAATGCTTGACACCCTGGCATTGTCGAACGGCTTATTGGTTCGGAAATGGGAGAATAACACTGGCACAAAGGTGAGAGAACAGGTTGTAGTGCCAAAGGAAAGACGTTACGATGTCTTGAAGAGGGCTCATGACTTTGGACATTTCGGAAGGAGGCGGACGCTGAATGAAGCTCGACTACGATACTATTGGCCAGGGATGACGAAGGATGTGAGAATGATTTGTGCAACTTGTGAAGTTTGTGGTCGAAGAGGAAGGGGGAAGCCCAATGCTAAAGCGCCTATGCAAATCTATGTAACTGGATCACCCTTTGAACGAATTTGTGTGGATACGATTGGACCATTACCGGTAACTCAGAGGGGGAATCGCCATGTAGTGGTTGCGATTGATCCATTTACAAAATGGCCAGAAGCATTTCCGGTTCCTGACATTCAAGCAACCACAGTTGCAAGAGGGTTAGTGGATTATGTTTTCTCGAGGTTCGGCATACCAAGGGAACTTCATACAGATCAGGGGACCACTTTTGAAGCGGACGTGTTCAAGGAGATGCTGACAGTATTGGGAATAAGCAAAACACGTACCAGCCCAATGAGACCACAGAGTGGCGGGCAGGTGGAACGGTTTAATCGAACATTGTGGCAGATGCTATCAAAAGTAGTGGATGACCACCAGAAAGACTGGGACCTGTGCCTCTCCTCTGTGCTCTTGGCATACCGTGGCACTGTACACACTGCCACTGGGCTATCACCAGCAGCAATGACACTAGGACGAGAATTGGTCCTACCAGTGCATCTGCTCACAGAACCAGCCCCGGGGTTCAAGACCCGAACCGAGTATGCAAGCTTCCTGAATACCCAGTTGCAAGAGGCTCATGAAATAGCCAGAAGAAAACTGCTAATTGCTGCAGAGGAATGCAAGCGGAGGTACGATGTGCGTGCAACAGTCCCACAACTCAAGGTTGGAGACGACGTCTGGTACTACATGCCAAGGCGAAGGGTTGGAATATGCCCCAAGTTACAGAGTCCCTGGGTGGGGCCTTGCAGAGTGCTGAAGAGGATATCTGATGTGGTGTTTAGAGTGAAGCTGCCTAGTGGGAAGAAGAGAGTGGTACATTCAGACAAACTGACTGCATATATCAAACAGAAAGAAGTGGGGGAGGATGGTGTGGTGACGGACACTTAGAGACCGTCACAATGTTTATAATAGATTGTTTAGTTTATATGTTGTCAAATAAAAAGTTCAGTTCTATTCTGGAAACCAATCTAAGTGCCGTGATTCTTTATAATATTTTCAGCACCCTTACCAACTCACTGTGAATTATCAGTGAATATATATGTATATAAAACACAGTGGCTCTAAAAAAAGAAAAGAAAAAAAGGAACTAAAGAAAATGAGCTGTGTTTCACCAAAAAATGTTTAATGTGCAGGTACAGTATAACCCATGTTAAAGTAATATTCACAAAAGGAGTGGGAGGGGGAAGGAGTCATCAATCTTCACAGGTATCTGCTCTTCATCCATTGAGAATCACCATCCATAGTCAAACTTAAATTAAAAATCGGATAACAGTGAGGTGCATATAATCTTATATTGATAGACAGATGAAGTTCATGCAGATGATTAGGATGAAACTTACTGGGTGATGACATATGTGTTGAGTGGGTAGTCTTATGGTTCCATGTCTGTTTCATCATCTTCTGTAGATGAACCGTCATCAGCAAGTGGTGGGTTATTTTTTCTGGAACCTGAACAGTTGGAGCAGAGTGTTGAGCAGTGGACGCCAGCTCTGCGGCATCCACATCGAGCACTACCGCAGCTTTTGGTGCAGTGCAAAATATATTCTGCAGAATTGGGGCTGGAGTAGGGAGTCGATGGCTTCCTCTAACCAATTCCAACTTTGGATCCACCAGCAACATCCAGCACTACCGCAGCTTTTGGTGCAGCTGCAAAATATATTCTGCAGAATTTCAGATGTTGCTGGTGGATCCAAAGTTGGAATTGGTTAGAGGAAGCCATCGACTCCCTACTCCAGCCCCAATTCTGCAGAATATATTTTGCAGCTGCACCAAAAGCTGCGGTAGTGGTCGATGTGGATGCCGCAGAGCTGGCATCCACTGCTCAACACTCTGCTCCAACTGTTCAGGTTCCTGCACAAACAACCCACCACTTGCTGACGACGGTTCATCTACAGAAGATGATGAAACAGACATGGAACAATAAGACTACCCACTCAACACATATATCATCGCCCAGTAAGTTTCATCCTAATCATCTGCATGAACTTCATCTATCTATCAATATAAGATTATATGCACCTCACTGTTATCCGATTTTTAATTTTCAGTTTGACTGTGGATGGTGATTCTCAATGGATGAAGAGCAGATACCTGTGAAGATTGATGACCCCTTCCCCCTCCCACTCCTTTTGTGAATATTACTTTAACATGGGTTATACTGTACCTGCACATTAAACATTTTTTGGTGAAACACAGCTCATTTTCTTTAGTTCCTTTTTTTTCTTTTCTTTTTTATAGCCACTGTGTTTTATATACATATACATTCACTGATAATTCACAGTGAGTTGGTAAGGGTGCTGAAAATATATTATGGTTATCACAGTTTCCAGGATGTCAGCGACGAACTGAAAAAAAAGACATACATGAAACCTGCTCAAACCACTGTCCGAGCATCACTGATGTTCTTAAAACAAATCATGATGTATTCTAAGTCACCCACAAGCTACATACGAATGATTTCTGCGTAAAAAGAGCATAAAGGCCTTTTTGCTGATTTTTTGAAATTATACCTTCTTTTCAACGCGCTCTAGCGGCGGAACGCCTAATCGTAGAGAAAAAAGTCAGAAGTAAAAATTGTAGGAAATTTTATGCACTTTAATTCTGGTAATAGTAAACAAGTCGCTAGAACGCTTACTTTTCGAGTTATAGGCAAAAAACCGAAAAAAAAGTCGAAAAAAAGGAGAAAACCCCCCCCCCCCCTCCTCGAGCTCACCCCCCATACTAGGGGACTTTTGAGGTATGATTTACTAGGTGTGAAGGAAGAGCCTGGTGAAGAAATTTCTTTACTATGAATTTTTTCTCCTGTTTCCTCTAATTTGACTGGGCTATTAGTGGGTTTCAACAAACACTGTCTCGTTCTTAGGTATCTTGTGCAATATAAACTTCAAAGAAATTTTTTTGAAGCTGTAAATGTGTAGTATTGGTTCTAGCAGAATAATTACACACCAACAGATTTTTCGCTAATAAATGTCTTGTCCTAATCGATTGTCTACGGTAGAATGGTGAATCATGATCATTATTGGGGATTTCAACAACAACAAAAATTTTAATGTAGATACACTTTAACTTTTTGGAATCACTCTACTCACCATATCCTGGTTAGTTTGAGTGGCGGACGTAAAATATTGCCGAAGCACCATGTCAGTCATCAAACTATCTGAATCTGCCTCGGGGAAAATCCTTTCATTGTCTGTTTGGGTGCTGGAAGAACTGCAACGTAAATTAATACTAATATCAGAATTATATTTAATACATCTGGCAGCAATTAAAATTGATTCTCAGGCGTAGATCGAAGTCTTTACTTTTGAGGAGTATATAACATTTAAAAAACTGTCATTCAAAAGAGATGAGACTCTTTAGATGGACTAGACCCTCTCAAATAATAGGAAAATTAGCTGAAACTAAGGATTTCAAACGCGAGGAGTAAACCAACCATCATGATTGACGACAGCAGACATTACCTTGTGATAGGCTCTCGACAATCTGCTTTCACGCGCTTCTTGGGCTCAGGGATAACTTCAGTCTGTGAACTTGCATCTATTCCTGTCCGGACAACAGGCTTCCGAGAAAGTTCACTCAAAGCAGCTGCAGCAATGTTCTCCATAAGATGTTCAGGTTTTGGCAGGATTTTCCCTCGCAGCTTTTTCGAGTTTGAGACGAATTCGATCTTTCCATCCCTAGAATGTACAAGTTTTGACATTACAGTATAACTGAGTAGGAACTGTTAACAGGGCCCTCCCCCTCCCAAAGGGAGGGTAGGGGGGAGGAACCCCCCCCATTTCGGTGAGTTGGAAATTCACAAACTGTAGAAAAATTAGGAAAAAATTTTAATGCAAAAGGGTTAAAAAAAACCTTAGTTAGATTAGGAGGGAATCTATATAATCCTTATTTTCATCCACAATTCCCAACTCCTTAACCTTTGAATTTTCCAACCCAACCCAAGTTGAGAAATTCCCCTGCTCCACCAAATCGTCATTCATAAAAACTTTTCTAGAGCAGAATAAAAAATGCCGATTTCTCAATTCAATCTAGTGTACATTTTAAAGAAGTAGGTTACTTTAGTAGATAGGTAGTGAGAGTGGGATGCTGTGCAACTTGAGACCTGAATGTAAGAACTAGGTAAGTTTTTGTTAGCAACTGAAGGTAGAACAGAAGCTATTGATTTCATTTTTCCAACTAGGTAAGTACCTAATGGGTCGTTTTGTAAAAGGGACAATCGTTGTACGGAGAGGATTCCGACTTCTCATTAATAATTTGGGAGTCAAAAACAATGTCTCCATAAACTGACAACCGTGCCTACTCTACATAGGGCAATCATTAAATTATACATTTATCAACTATTTGATACATAAATTTAAATTCAAACAGCAAATTGTCGATCAATCTGCGATGTCCAGTACCCGATTTCCCAACTTTGCATGAACAGTGTGGATCATTGATTCTAACTAGCGTCCCAAAAATTACTAGATTTGTTAGTACCTATCTAAAGATGAAAAAAATAAGATCGTTGATTTTTTAAAGTGCATACAGGAGTAGGAGTAGAGTAGTATAGGAGATATATAGGAGTAAAAACTTGGTAGGTATATCCAGAGGATTGTCTTTAGTCTGCCTCCTTTGTGTTTTCGAGTATTGGCGCCTTATCCTCGATTACCGCGATTTTCCCTCACCCTCACGATGTGCAGCTGGACGTCCAGTAATCGAAAAAAGGTAGGAACTTGTTTTTTACCAAATTGTGCAGTGAAGTTTCGTTGCAAGAACGTGGTATCCCAAGCAACATATGTCTTTAGTCTGCCGCCTATAAAACGGTTGGAAATTGGAATGATTTTTTCATTCTCATTTCATCTTGTAAATCTTTACAAGCTTGTTCCAGTGGTATACTGATATTGCTGAAAATCTCCTGCAGAACCCAATAAAAGTTAATAAAACTGCTTCCTGGATCTTATATGTCTTTGGTCTGTCCACCAAAAGGGCAGACTAAAGACAGAGAGGGCAGGCTGAAGACAACACTCAAGTTGCAAGTTGAAAATTACGATTTATCTATTTTTTTATCGCATTAAAAGTTGAATTATTGATTGATTATTGTTGAGTTTGTTTTTAATTATGATTGATCATAATTTAATACCTACATTATTAAATTAGAATGTCCTAAATATGGAAGGAAAGAAGATATAATACGTAATGGTGAGTTTGGGGTCAACTGACTCAAAGCATCCATCAGATTCCACGTCGATAGAATTAATTTTTTTCTTTTATTCGGAAAAAAGCGGGTTCTTTTTAGCTTGGGGTAATTTTCATAAATATAGCAGATTTGGAAAATAGATATAGCACTTAATTTGATTACGCGTGCAGTTTATCGTGTTACATTATTACTAGTAATTCGTTACTTCTAGTGACATCATCCCACTGCAATATAAATATAAGACTATAGTTTCATTTTATAGAGGATAGATTTGAATGAAATATTTTTAAATGGAACCACGAGACTGAATGGGACCAGTGAGACATATTATTTTCTTTATTGCATTGTTTAGACATTGACATTTTATTGGGAATTAGGTAAATCGAGCAATTTATTTACCTAAATAATAGATCTTACAATTTCATTTTATTTTTGTTCCTCACTACCGAAGGAAGGAAAACATTGTAGTCATGCAAGAAGTTGAAAAAAATGTTTTCTCCAAAATCAAAATTTGCACTTGTTATTAGCGTTTCAGAGATTTAGGTTCTGTCTCTGTCCGTCTGTATGAGTAAATTCCTTGTCGCGCTCTCAACTATACTAAGTTTTAGTCTGATTTTGATGAAATTTTCAGGGATTGTGGGGTTAGCTCCTAGTTGGTCCCCTATGAATTTCATTCGTCAGATCAATAATGGGGTGTGCGTATTCGCAAACATGAAATTATTATAAGGTCGGTCCCTAACAATCTATTGGTCCAACTTCTTTAAAATTGGGGGGGGGGGGGGGAGTTTGGTATGACTCTCAGAAAAATTTCCTTTGAATTTTATTACAATTGGTTGATTAATAACTATGAAAACTAAAACATAATGAACTATGAAAACTAAAGTTGTTTGACATTCAGAAACTAATGGACCGATTTTGATGACATTTTCAGGAATTATGTGGGTTAGCTCCTAGATTTTAGCAATTTAATTGCTCTAGAGTCAATTTTCGAGAGTGCGCAAGGCAACCATGAATTCGTGATAACGTCGATTTGGTTGCAATTGGTTCCTCCAACTAACTGTATACGTTCATGTCACAATAAGTGAGGAGTGAGCCCACCTAACTTGGCAGAAGTTTTCATAGACGTTGGGATTCAGATTGTTTCGAAAAAATAATCAATTATAGAAAAATCTAGTCCGTCTGTACATTGTTTTTCTACTTCCAGTACATATCTTTAGTCTGCTAATAGGTTTTCCTAATTAATTAATAATTACTTAATTAAGAGCCCTCTTGCTCGGCCAACCTATAAAATGCGATCAGAATGGCGTAAGGGTGACCCCTGATTTTTAGCAAAAATTAATTTCAATTAGGTTTTCTGAAATTGATGGGTCCGGATAGTCCCTTTTACGGAAAACGACCCCACTAAGTAAGTAGGTTAGTATCTCTCTACGTGTTTTACGAGATAGTTACTCTTACCAATAATAGCACTTTATGCGCCAGAGTGCACAACCACAATCTTAGTTGAATTCTGATCGAATTAAAAATGTTTCATTATTTTATTTAATGTTTATCTTTGAATAAACACATTTAGAAATAAAGCAATGATAGAGCTATGATCGGAACATTTTCTTAATTTTGACAAATAAACAAATGATAGAATTATGACTAAGAAATTTTCTTTATGATAATTTGAATAATTTCATTGCTTCTGAATGCGTAAATTTCCAGTCGGGAACTTTCGCTCTGAAGAGATGGGAAAGTCACGAGGCTCACCCCCCCCCAACATTTTCCCTTCGGTACGGCACTGACTGTTGCTTGGAATATTCTGTCAAATGCCGAGAAAACTCTATGGAGGAGCCTTCTCTTACAGATCAACCTTCCATAAGTTTAGGCTCCCAACATTCCGAGAGTAAAGTAAATACCTATTATTCGCAATCTGTTCGTGATCATACTGTTACCCCTATCACCTCTGCTGAATATTCTTACCTAGTTGAATGAAATCAAAAAATTTCTGACTACGCAGTCTGAGAAATCTTCCCTTAAATAATTAACTCTTGAGGGACATTTAAAGAAAAATTTGACGAGGATATTCATAATTGATTCAATTTTAATAATTACTACACCCCATATTCTAATTAGTACCTAAGATACCACTGAATTCAATAGACTGTCATTTATTATAGTATTTATGTAATTACCGATATATAACCGCAGAATGTGGTGAATCAAAACTTTTAGCATACTCGAATTAAATATTAATTTTATTCTTCATAGGTAGTATTCTACCTCTAATATACGTACATACCTATTGTGGGGGGAAAAAAAGTAAGATTAAAAATTCCAAACTCTAAAAATTTAGCTTCTTGTATCCACCCAATATGGGAACCATTGATTTCCTAGGGATTATAGGACACCCTCGATGGTAGCAATTCGGTTGCCAACGCCGCTCGAGATTTTTTATTAAACCTGAACCAACCCTGTAGATCGCATGCTTTTATTTCTGTAAAATGTGTCAACATATGTTTTTATAGACAAACTTTTCCATAGTTAGTGCACAATGACCCTAGTGACCCCTGTTTGTAATGGCATTCACTAATTAATACCATATTTCTGACATCATACAGGCAACTTGCTTCACGGTTATCGATTATCCTAGTCCCTTAGTGAGAGGAACCCTCGAAGAAGCGCATGCTGAGCGAACGAGAAAGTGGCACTTCGACATCTGGTAATTATTTTGTTTTGTAGCTGTAACTACCCACAAATATTTGATACCTCGCAGAGTTCGATTTTATACCTTTTCTCTCTTTGAAAGAGAAGCATTTCAAAACCCGCGCCTTTGCCAACTGTGTTACCGAGGCCGATGTAATCAAACCTTTCCAACTCTATCTCAGCAGATACTAGCTGAGAGGAGTTGCAGTCGAGCGAGGTCATTGTTAAGGTGAGTTTTAACGATTTTTACTTATAAATTTATTTATTAGTGAGGGAGTAAAGTTGCTTTATTTTTTTACAGAGGAAGTGAAGATTCTATGCTAGGGAATGTGATGTTTACGGTCTGGCTCAAGGGGGAAAGTTTGGGTCTTACTGACTGTGCCAAATGTAACGATCCAAAAATAGGTGATACCTCAACAGAGTCTGAACTCATGCCTTTACCTTCTTTGAGAGAGGAGCTTTTTAAAGTGTGCCATTGCTAATTGCGCTACCGAGGCCAATGTAATCAAACCTCTTCTACTGCAACAGTTTTCCCTTAACATTACATAGCACTCAACCCACACAATCATTTACACAGTTTATTTGCTTGTAAATTTTCATTAATAAATTATTTATTGTTTCAGCTGCCAGAGTATATTATACTGATCAGCATCTGAAATACTGTCATCAGCCTACAATGAACTAAGCCACTCCTAATGTGTTGCATCAATTAAAAAAAGAAGGATTTTGTAGGGTTTTGAAGGTTTGGTAGTTTATTTTTGTAAAGAAAAATTTGTTTGCTGATGACTTAGGCTGTGGGGAACTTTTAGCTCGATTCAAGCCCTGGAATCCACTTTTAATAAGGTACTAACCTCACTCAACAGATGGGCCTCCGAATTAAATGGCCATCTATTTTGCCAGATTTGCAGTATTCAGTCTTTTAAAGAATGAACATAATATATACATCAATCATATCTACTTTATAACTCTGATGTCATCTCAACAAGTGGCAAAGCAATCAACCGAGGGGTGAAGTTATACTTGTAGGTTGAAACAGGAAGCCCAAAATCTACTCCAATGACTGTAATACTACTATTATCAGGCATTGAACCTCTTAAAGGACAGACAGCAGATAACATCATAACGCTGAGAGAGAACTTGAAATGGCTCAATGATCCATACTGGACGCAAGACAGCTAGATTGAAAACTCAAGCAAGTTTCATGTGCTAAAGGATTGACATGGCATTCCTCTAGGCCCAGGAGAGGCGTTCTTTGGCTCATTGTGCGCTCGTAAACCGAATAGACCTTAGTACAGCACCGATGCAATCCCATGAGCAATCCCCATCCACGATTAGAAAGATAGGTTCACAAGGAACGAATTCACCCCAGGAATTGAGAGATGTTCAAATGTCACATGCCTGCTTGTTTACACTGAAAGATCTGCTCAAAACTGAAATACCATGCAGGAGCAGGCATTTTCTATGCATCTTTTCAGCACAGTACGCCTGTTGGAAAATCAACTTTGACGGAGAAGGAAGCCATTTCTATGACTCAGGAGCCATGTCTGGAAACGATTGAAAGAAAATTTGTTATTCATGTGGAGTAAATGGCTGCTATTCAGACAGTGTGCGCTCCCTGGGGACAGTTAGGACAGTTCCATGATGAGTTCTTCCAAGCTGCGAGAATATGAGTTGATCGAAAAAGAATTGGGAGAAAGTGGGTTACCAGGCACTGTGGCTAGTATAGGAATAAGGACTTAATCACTCGCTAAGAAGTTGTGGAAACTCATATCAATGAAGAAAACTGAAGTTAATGAAAAATGCTGTCTATTTCCACGAAATATAGTTACAATGTCATTATTCGTTAATGATGATGATCTAACTGTCGAAATCTATCTGACATTGTGGAAATGGACAACATTTTTTTAAAAACTTCCATTTTCTTCAATGAAGCTGATCGTTTGGCAAGACACAATTTGAATCAATCTGTCTGTACAATTTGAAAATAGTATCAATTACTGAACTTCCTAAAGAGAGTGGTAGTAATGAAATATTTAAAAGTAAGGCAGCAGCAAAAAGCATAGTTAGAAGCATCACTGCAAGTTTCACTTGCACTACACGGAATGGACGAATTCCTCTGGATTTTTGACAATTAGTGGCCGTAGCTTGTTTTAGGCCAACAACTGTCCATGATTACACCCAAGGCTATCTTCACTGCTTAGGCATGTTCCGAACCTCAACTTTGTGGACACGGGTTCACAGATAACCCTGTGGGCACTTAGGGATATGCCCAGAACTTGAGAACGTCCATCCATCCTTAGAGGCAAAACTGTACTTATATAAAAAATTTGATAATTTAATGGGTTACTAGAAGATGATGGCAGAAGTTTCCTGAAACCATCAAGGTACTATTTAAAAAAAGTAACAAGGTTAAATTTATGAACATGTTTGTTTTGATACCAAACAAGATAGATAAGTCGAATATATCTGGAAACCCCAGCTAGAGATAAGAAACGGACGGAATATCAAGGGAAGAAACAAGTAGGTACCAACTGATAAAAGTATATGCATTCATGGGGTGTTCAACCATGAAGATTCAAATAAAATGCACAACTACTTGAATACCGCCAACGAAACTTGGTCAGTATATCTTAAAACTAATTGGTATATCGAACGAAATGCATTTCAAAAAATTATTTAGAAAGAAAATGCAAAGAACCTTTTCATCTGGAAAGCACTTTTGATGTGACCTGTGCGGGCGAAGTGAGTGAAAAGGGCCTCCTTAGATTTGTAAGAAGTATCGCACCGAATGCAGCTGAACTCAATTCCGCATTCATTTCTCTTGTGGGTCGACAGCTGAACTGGAGAAGCGAAAGACTTTTCACATTTAGAGCAAACAAACGCCTTCTTAGCATGGCTTTTCACGTAGTGCTGAAACGTTTCAACAGGAATTTACTATATGGTTATTTGATGACGATCATTGTCATTTACATTATATAAAAGTCAACTTCCACAACATCAATGCACAAGAGCGTGAGTTTAGTATGTTATGACATTAAGAAGTTCTTCATTTACACCTGACTCAGGATGACGATCCGAGATCGAAAAATTTATTTCGTCGCTTTTACGAAATAGTGGGCAAACTTCTCTGCTTGAGCTTTGGGATTGCAAATTTTTGAAGAAAAAAAAGGTAGAATTCTGATTTTAAAGGCCCATGTACACTGAGTGCGCATCGTTTGCAAACAAGGGTTTGTGAACGTTTGCAAACATGGTGCGCTTGCTCTATAGACACTCACCCGCACTGAGCAATATTTGTGATCAGCGTTCGTTCGTGCAAGGGGCCGCTTGGTCGACTTCGATTTTTCCACGAATGTTCGTTCTGTGTACAGTTGAAACATGCTGGGTTGAGAATTCTGAGGACGAGACCCTTCTTCCTTCTTTTGGATCCAAAGGGCGAGAAAAAATATTTAGTTGGCCGAACCCGGGCAGTGTAAACGCATCCTCCTTTTTGGCGGTGCGGACCTGTTTGCAAACGGTGTGCTCTCAGTGTAAATGAACCACAGTGTTTCTCGGAGGATTAGCAAAAATGGTGTACCTATACACTATGTTTACATTATGTAATCTCATTTTCTGCAGTTTCGTAGTTAGAAGGTTGGTAGGTAGAAGTTTAGAATAAAAAAATACTTGTCCTCAATGCAAAATAAAAAAAATCAATGTTTTTCCATTCGTATTGGTTGAGCAAATCGAAATTCAAGATGAAGGCAGGTATACAATTCTATATCAAAAGAATGGTACCGACTGAAACGACACGCATATTTAAGAAAAGGTATACAAATTCATGAATTTTTCCAGAATACCTCAAAATTTAGGGTTGGTAGTTGGCTTTCAGGTTTACACCTTAGGGTTGTGGAGGGTGAGATTAACCAGCTTCTCGTGTTTTTGTAGAATTTATTATTCAGCTAAGCCCTTTCGCCACATAAGGCCTCGTCAGAGCTGTAAATGTCAATTCACCTTAGGTACAGATTTGTATTATTATAATATTATTGTATTATTGCAGGGGTGCTCAAACGGTCGACTAGTCGATCGCGAGTGCTTTTTGAGTAGATCTCGAGAAGAAAAAAATTTTTAATAAGTAGGTAACTAAACATAGGTATTCAATGACATGTTGGCTAAGGAAGAATTTTTGACAATCATTCCTCTGAAGGGGAAGACCCGTGGCAAAGATATATATGACGTTTTCATCAATTTTGTAAAAAACTACAAGCTACCAATATATAAATTAGTGTGCATTACAACCGATGGAGCACCAGCAATGACTGGAAACAAGAACGGTTTTGTGGCATTGTGTCCAGCTAATGAAGAATTCCCTTCATTTTTTTCATTCCATTGCATTATACATCAACAAGTTTTGTGTTCAAAAGTTTTAAACACGGAGGAAATTATGGGCATTGCAACAAAAATTGTGAATTCCATCCGTGCACGTAGCTTGCAACGGCGGCTCTTTAAGTTGCAGTTGGAAGATAGGGAGTCAGCTGAACACACTGATTTAGTTCTTCACACGGACGTCAGGTGGTTGAGTCGCGGAAAATTCCTAGAAAGGTTTCAAGAATAATTGCCCGAAATAACAGCTTTTCTAGACGAAAGAGGTGATGACACTGAGATGTTGAAAAACGAAAAATGGCTGACTGATTTGGCATTTTTGACTGACATCACAATGCACTTAAACACCATTAACTTGGAGCTTCAAGGTAAAGGGAAAACTATTATTGAGATGATTAGCGCAGTGAACGCATTCAAAAGTAAATTACAACTTATGATAGATCAACTGAAAAGAAAGGATCTGAAACATTTTCCGTCTTTGAAAGCAAGGATTCCTCAGTTGAATTATGATACGTATGAGGCTGAATTATCAAATATTTTGGGACAATTCGAAATGCGTTTTTATGGTTGCAGTAAATTGGCAAATATAGCATCATTTATGAGTTATCCTTTTTCATGTAAAAACATTGAGGAATTAGCTACTGAAGTATCAAGTCAGTTTAATATAAACTCATGTTCTGTTGAAAATGAGTTGGTGCAGATTATATCAGATATACATCTCAAAGCTACAGCATCTGATACAAATTTCTGGTGTTTTATATCTGAAGATAAATATCCGAATCTAAGGCAAATCGCCCTTCAACTGACTGCAATGTTTGGGTCAACTTACTTGTGCGAGTCTGCATTTTCTGAAATTAAGATAATTAAGTCAAAATATCGCAATCAACTAACTGACGATCATATGTTATCATGCTTGCGATTGGCACTCAGTGGTTACGCACCATCTCATGAAAAGTATGCTGAGGACATGCAGTGCCACGCTTCAACATCCAAAGTCACTCCTTAGTTGAGTTTAACACCATATGTAACTCTTTTGTTTTGTAACAACGAATAAACTCGCAATTTTGAATAACTAGGAGTTTTTTCATTGATATTGTAGAGAAGAACTTAAGTAAACCTAACCCAAACCTTGACTAAAATAATGTAAATTGTGCGGAAAGCTAATATCTATATATGCTACGGTACACCCTACCTAGGTAGGTAGGTTGTATCGTGTATGTACGACAACCCTGCATCACACATACTTGCAGCCTCTCAGAGTCGATCGTAAGTAGTCTAAAAATATTCAGGTAGATCGCCAGTAGTTCAAGTTTGAGCACCCCTGTATTATTGTATTAAGTTATTTAATTTAATGTTGTAGTGTAGATTTACGGTTTGAATATATTATTATTATAGTTTCTATGTAGTGGATTGCATGTCTTGTAGTATTAATATAAGTATACAGTACATTCTATAGATATTTTCTTTCCATTATATTTATATATTGAAACACAATATTTATAATTACCTTCGTATAAGTCATAGTGATTATTTGCTAGGGGGACCCATCCTCTTATCATAGTGGTAGGCGGTATACCTGGTGAGAAGTTATAAGTTATAGTTTTAGTTCTAATGATTTAGAACTCATCAAATCATTAGAACTAAAACTATAACTTATAACTTCTCACCAGGTATACCGCCTACCACTATGATAGGGGGATGGGTCCCCCTAGCAAATAATCACTATGACTTATATGAAGGTAATTATAAATATTATGTTTGAATATATAAATATAATGGAAAGAAAATATCTATAGAATGTACTATATACCTATATTAATACTACAAGACATGTGATCCACTACATAGAAACTATAATAATAATATATTCAAACCGTAAATCTACACTACAACATTAAATTAAATAACTTAATACAATAATATTATAATAATACAAATCTGTACTTAAGGTGAATTGACATTTACAGCTCTGACGAGGCCTTATGCGGCGAAAGCGCTTAGCTGAATAATAAATTCTACAAAAACACGAGAGGATGGTTAATCTCACCCTCCACAACCCTAAGGTGAATACCTCAAAACGGATTTCCATAGATTAATTTTTGGAAAACACAATTTTTTTTTTTTTTTTTTTTTTTTTGGTTCATTATTTTCAGAACCTTTGTAATCGACCATAATTTGTTGGATTACGCTTCAAGATGCATAGAATCTAAAAATCGAAGAAAAAAGTCCGTCCGTCTGCCGCCCAGAGCATTTTTTTTTAAACTACCGGACCAAAGTTTATGAAATTTGGCTGAAAAGTCATTCATCGGCCGGGGATGTGCCAGTAACAGCGGCATCAATTCTGATCAACCCTAAAGGGCAGTAATTAAAGGCTAGCATATTCAGAAATCGAGATCTCGAAATACTTTCAAGGTAACAGAAATGTTTTTGGTTGTCATATACGTATATTTTCCCAACAAATTGAATGAAATTATCCGGAAAGCTGTACGATCTTCCGTTCTCTCACTACGACCTATAACGAAGCAGCGACCTATGACTAAGTATCATCAATGACCCCTAGACAGCAAACTAGCGGCATACGCGCCTCCGCAGTTTTGCCAATTCACGGCACTGCATCATCAGGGTAGAAGAGCTATACAATACAGAAATAATAAACCTCTGTGTAATAATTTTTTTTTTTTTTTTTTTTTTTAATCTTTGGAACTAAGTACTGCAATAGTTTTATTTTTCCAAAATTGGTTGAAACGTACAAAATACATAAGTACCTACATCAAGAACTCAAATGAGGCATCGATTCCAAAATAATGAACGAAATTCAGGATGCTACTACTACTACTACTATTACTACTAAAATACTGAACAAAGATTTACAAGGAGTTTCGTTTATGAGTTCACTTCAATTAGGTATACCATCCATATTAAGTAGGTATTATTGAATCGAAATTTACAAAATATCCTTAGGTATTTAGTGTCCTGAAATTGACAATACTTCATTGAAAATGTTGTAAACAGTGGAACATTATTATGGTCCCTACCAAAAAAAAAAAAAAAAAAAATAGCACCCAAATAAATTGAATATCTACACAACTCGGTAATGTATTATCAAATCTGATAATCTGAAGAACTGGCTCCATCTTGACAGGATTAGAATGAACTCGTTGGGGGAGGTTTGAGGGGAGGAATTATGTATGCGGATATTAATCATCATGTACTATTGGACATCTGAGTATACTTTCGCCATTAAACGGCCTCATCAAGGATTAGATTTATTATTAGGTAGTAGGTAGCTACTAGGTACTGCATTTCTTTGATTTGGTAGTATATAGCACTTTATACTTATCCACTGCTTGGGAGTTGTGCAAGTGAATTGGTGCTCTAAATTCCTCATTGGAGTTTATCATAACGTTAGTCATAAAGTACTTTATATAATAAATTATATAGAGGGAAGCTAATGAATAAAAAAGAGAATAAGTGCACCACATGAGCCCCTAACAAACACTACGTGGGGCACCAACACATGTTAGCCCCTTGTGTTGCCCCTTTTCTCCTCTTTAGCTTCCCTTCATATAATTTATTATAGAAAGTTCTTAGTGACTGCCAATATGATTAACTCCACCAAGAATATAGAGCAACAATCATAGTACATATGTACCTAACTTGTACAACTCCCAAGCACTGGACAACAAATAACTAGTGCTACATATTACCTAACCAGAGACATGAACCAACTATTAGTGTAATGACATACTGTGCATGAAACCACAAAACGCATTCGGTTGCTGGAATCCACAAGTAAGTGTTTTCTTATGGGGGTGACATACTAGGAAAACCGCACTGCGGTGACCGCGTCCGTCTTTTTTCTGCCCCAACCTATCGCCAGTTTTCCCGCATCCCCACCTGCGGCGCGGTTTACCACCCACCCACCAACCCCATTCCGGTTTTCTGCACAGTACCTAAGCCATGTAGCTCCAAAAGTGGTTTTCCCCCCGCAGCTTTTGTGGCTGCAGAGAACCGCAAACCGGAGCCGCATAGTATGTCAAGACTCTTAGCTAGGCATACACGAGCGGATTTTTTCAGCGGATCAGATCCGCCGATTTTCTTACAGACCTCATCCGCGGATCTCAGGTGCACCCACACACGTGCGGATCGATCCGTGAGAATATTGGCGGATCTGATACGTGGTTTTGATCCACTGACAAATCCACTCGTGAATTCGGTGATCCGACTGATATCCATCGTCAGATCCGCAGATCCAGATCTGACGAGCATGTTGGATGGATCTGGGTATCCGTCGGCGAATCTAGCACTCAGAGGCAGTTAGAAAAGAGAAGTATAGCGTTGTTCGGTTTGTTTAGTGTTGATTATGGGGACCATGGCAGGAAGAGGAACCTTGTGGTAGCAGAGCAGGTAGTGGGCTATACGGGATAGCCCTTTACCTCTCACATGGAAAGAAGAGCAAAGTGGATGAAATTGTAGCTGTTAGAAAGAGAAAGGATAATTCCCTTTAAAGAAGATAAGGGGTGGTCAAATGGGGATAATTCGAAATCCAAATACCCATGATCCTGATGAACTGAAAAACTACTTGAGGTTGAGTCAAAGAAATTTTGATGCACTGATCACATCATCATCAAGTGTATTAATTTGCTGTGTAAGGGAAAAAGTATCACTGAGCCTTGTACGAGTTGTTTTTCGTTCTCAGTACATGTTAATTATAAATGTTGTTATCTGTTGATCGTTTTGGAATTTGTAGAAATTGTGGGTTCTATGCTGCAGAAGCAAAATACTGTAATGCATTAAAGCAATTCTCTCGTAACATTTTCATTACTCCACTCAACAATTTGAAATTGTAAGTAGTGAACAACAACGAAACACGAAAACAACTTCAAATTCGTACGCACTAAAACTGATCATACTTGTTGATTCCTCAGGCAGATCCGCTCGCGAGTGTTGTAGATGGTAGACTGAGTTGATGGACCAGATCGGCCGAGCACATCCGTAGGCGGATTTCCCCACACACGTAAGGGTGGGATCGGCGGATTTTTTCTGGCACCATATCGGCGGATTTCGGTCGGTCGGTTCTTACCCACTAACGAACTGATCTCGAACTGACGGATTTCACCAAAGCTTCGAAAATTCTGTGATCTATTCCCTAATCTATCTAATTCCTGATGAGGACGCTTAAGAGCAGAACATGGTTTATTCAGATGTCCGATAAACCATGAAGAGTTATAGCCGGATACATAATTCCTCCCCTCAAACCACTCCTGCCAAAGTATGTGGATTGCAACCTTATCTACAGTATAATGAACTCGTTAACTATCAATGAAATTTGTGAATTTCGAAGGACTTAAATTAGAACTTACATATATTTAATATTTAAGATTAAATACACAAGTCCGTATAAACGTAAACTTTCAAAGCACTCACTTGTTGAAGATACTTCATTTTGGTGAAATATCGCGTCAACTCAAGGTTACGTTCTGGAACTTTATTGTACTTACACCCGCTAATTGGGCAGTAATATCTGTATATTCCTTTTGGTTTTGCCTCCATGAGCTGGCTCTTTTTGTTGTGTTTCTTGATCTGATGGAATTCACAAGCTGTTCTGTTCGAGAAGACAGTGTTACAAGTCGGACAAGTGGCCGGCCCCACATACCCCAGAACACTCTCCTGCAATGAATTGTATAAGCAAACACTTAGTATCTGTGGTATTTTCTCTAATGATCGCCATAAGCATTACATACAACATAGTCTCACATAAAAAACGTCTACCAAATGAAGAGTGGGACAAAGCTTTCTCGTATCCGTAACATTAATTGAACAATCATTGAAATCTTCTAAATAAACTTGATTCCGACCAGGTTCCTTTGGTTAGGGAAAATAATCAATTAAGATGGAGAGTAAAATTCCAAAATCTTCAATTAGGCAATGAGAAAATTATGCTTGACAGATGTTACGTTTGCACAAGCACAAAACCTAGAGTGAGTCGGGAGCGACACAACAATCCCAAGATCTTCTTAGTTACTTCTCTGAACTACTGTGGTAAAGAACTATAGGTCTCATCCGAAGCTGATATTAATTTGATTCCTACACATGATACCATCTCAGGGGAATACATGTCTGTGTGACAACCTGTAGCACCCAGATTCCCCTAGAGCTCTGTAAGAATCTCCTGAGAGCGATGTTCACTCATCTCTGCCTCCAACAAATTTCTGTTCTAGAAACCCGATCAACAGTAGTCTCACAAGCAGATACCCTTTTTTTCCTCAGTTTATTTTGTATTAAGTATAAACCTCTAGGAAGAAAAACACTAGTTATTTACTCATTGACTCGAACGGAATAAGTCCACATTCAGTTAGCTGAAATCTCCAACGAACAATAATATTATCAATCACTCTCAAATTGATAGGTAACTGCTTGAATAAGGGAACGGCGCCCGGCCCTCAGAGCCCAAGAACGAAATCAAGCACAAGCTCTTGTAGGTCGCTTCTAGCTTACATTGGGAGACGATGAATACCCTAGGAAGGGAGGGGGAGAGCAAGGCATATCACAGGACCATTACCCTCTGTGTTGAACTCGCGCAAAGAAATAACACTTCCTGATTTCGGGCATGCTGTGCCTTCGTGCGGTCTACAAAGGGTTAACCTCTGCACTGTTACCCCGTGGAGTGCTTGTTACACTCCAGGAAAATAACTCTCACAGTCGAAGAGGTTTGATCACCCTGGCCTCATAGCTCTGATCGTTGGAGTGTTGCAACTTCGGGAAATTTCGAACTCCTGTCGAGGTATCAAATATTTTTGGGCCGTTACAGTGGCGCAGTCGAAATAGGACCCGAAATCATATGAAACAATAATTAATTAAATTCCTCTCGAGCCAAAAGACTGTAAATATCACATTTCCTGTCGTTAGCACCTTTCACTTCCTTACTCAGCCGAGAAGGCTGGTATTTGACTCCAGGGAAATGTTACGCTCCAGGAAAATAACTCTCACAGTCGAAGAGGTTTGATCAACTTTGGGCAATTTCCCGTAGTTGTAACGACGCGAGTTCAAACTCAGTCTAGGTATCAAATATTTTTGGGCCGTTACAGTGGCGCAGTCGAAATAGGACCCCAAATTATATGAAACAATAATTGATTAAATCCCTCTCGAGCCAAAAGACTGTAAACATCACATTTCCTGTCGTAAGCACCTTTCACTTCCTTACTCACGTGAGTCAAAACACACGGTGACAATGACCTTGTCGACTGCTGACTTGTTCCAGCGAGCATCAGCTGAGCCAGCGGCCTGCAGTGTCACTTTGTCAATCGTCCGATCCCAAACCAGCCGAGACGGCTGGTATTTGACTCCAGGGAAATTTTACGCTCCAAGAAAATAACTCTCGCAGTCGAAGAGGTTTGATCACCCTGGCCTCATAGCACTGATCGTTGGAGTGTTGCAACTTCGGGAAATTTCCCGTAGTAGTAACGACGCGAGGTGTTTTTTTTACCAAATAGCAACACGTTATGAGACTAACGACAACAAAAACCCTCCTTAGCTACGAAATAATTGGAAAATCGGGCTTAAATTCATCAGCTTTCGATTGAGTCGATTGTCAAAGTCATAGCTTATCTTTTTCCCCGAGTTTTGTAAATCCGTTTTTCGCCTTTTTTTTCGAAATGGCACCAAAAGTCATCCTCAGCTACTAGAAAAATATTGCAGGCGTTCGTTTCGCGACAGAAGTAAAGACAAGAAGATTTGCGTTACGTACATGCAGTCAATGACAGCAGGACCGACTGACGCCCGTTTTGTGGACTTCTGCGGATTTGAAAATAATGAATATTTAAATTTGATTATTTTTTTAAATTGTGAAACGAAATCTACAATTCTAAATTATGCAAAGCACATCTAGAAAAGAACAAGTCAGAATTAAAAAAAACTTATGGATATTTTGTAGGTATTATTTGTGCGTTTTTGTATATTTCCTGAAGTTTGAATAAGAGTGCTGTTAAAACAATTGCAAGCAATATTGATACGAGATGAAAAAAATGGTGAATTTAGAAAATTGGTGGATCTCTGCAGGATCCGGATAAAATGCTGCGCAGTTGTAGGGTTAACCCTCCACCTTCCAGTGCACCCTACAGAGTGCACCTCTTTATTTGACTCCAGAAATTCGAAAAAAGTTCACGGCCTATTTCAAGTGACCTATATTGTCTTGAAATTATGTCCAAGCTGATACAAAATAGGAAACCGCAAACACAAAACCCGATTGGAGGTTTTAACCTGTTGAAGTCAGCCATGTCTGCGTTTTTACAGTCGACTTTTGAGTTTCATCGGAGCATTTTTCACCATACCAATTAAATGGTATGTAACTCTTATTTTCTTGCATAAACCTACTTTTAGATACTTTGTGTATGTTAGACCCCTTTTCCTCCAAAATTTCAGAATAGTCTAGATGCTGTGGCTCTCCGAAGTTTCATGCACCCCGTAGGGTGCACTGGAAAATGCACCCACACGCCTGGGTGTTACCTCCCTCTTCCTGATGCCAATCCGAGTTTTTATTTTTGCTCTAATTAGGCTATACTGTTTAACGCCATGTTATAATTGTTTCTATGTTTGGTCGAATGTATTCAGTTGTTCCTTTTCTGTTAGTTTCATCTGCACTCCTTCGTTTTGGATCCTCGCCTCGGGGAAGTTGGAAGTGGTAGGGACTGACGTTACACGTGGTTATGGTGTTTCCTCTTTAAATCCTGTTCTGCGCTTCAGAAAATATTTTCTCTCGACTTTTTCAAACTTAGTGTTGATGAATCTTATAGATATGCAGCTGGATTGAACCACAGACTAGACATGACACCAGCTGAAATGAAGGTGTTCATTTTATATTCTGATGGTAACAGGATATCTATCCCCAAAATAAATGAGAATGTTGTGGGTGCAGCTGAGCGGTACATTCAACAAAATGGTCTCAGACAGCATAAAGAATATTCTTTATTTTTAAATACATAAATACCTTCACCTCTGTGATAACTTGCAGATTGATGAGAAAGTCCAACCAGAGATGGCAACCTAGTTTCATTTGAACAAAAGCCAAGGGGCTTCAACATCTTGCCTCCCACAACAAGAAGAATCTAGTTTAGGTGCAGCTGTAGTGCTTGAATTTCTAACCCTGGAAATGTCTCTTTTACGTGAACACCGCTGCAGGGTTCGTACTGGCTGGTACAATCAGAGTACCCCAACCCAACAGTCCATACACAGCCAGCCATTGAGTTGGGCTGAACTACCCAATCGAATCTGAAGCCAATTTCAAGAAAACTAGACAGGTACATTGCCAGCTAAATACGCAGAAAACGTGTTTGATCAGATGGAACAACACTATAGTTACCCTAGTTGTCATCAAAATGTAACGGACTGGTTACTGGTTTCATTGACAAGAAGAAAATATGAATAAATATAAACTGCCATGATACAGTTGTGCAGAAGAACCGTTTCATAGGAAGGATAGATAGATTTGATGAAAATCATGCTTTGCTTCTTATAAGGGTATAATGGCGGCACCCCTTATTTATTTTTGGGATGGATGGCAAATTATGAGAAATATCTGAGCAGATGTCCCTCCATCCAACCTTTGTAGTTTCGGTGAGCTGTCAAGCAAGCGTAGGTATTGCTTCATAGAAGGAACACCCACAAGCAGAGCTGTTTCTGCTGTACTATATGCCCTGTATACAAAACCCGAGCTACTCAGAAGCTTCTTCAGTCCTCGAAATCATTTCCTGAAGGCAAAGATGTAGGTCGTGCCACATAAACGCAAGAAAATTTTTGCAAATCTGTAGTGTGAACATACATATCCCACTGCTTCTACCTATACATTTCACGAATGTACTCGCGTATGAAATTACTAATAAATTATCTTTTACTTTAGAAACGTTTGTAAATCCCAAGATTGATCGGCTATGTACATTTGAACATATTCTGGTTTGATTTGAACTGTTTGCTGCTAGAAAATCCGTCATTTCCGAATCAAGGCTGAGGTAGCCAATCCCAGTGCACCCTTCAGGGTGCGGTATTATATCTTTCCCTCACCATTGCAAAAAAATCTGAAAAAAAATTATTTTAACTTAGTTATGCCCTAAATGATGGAAAACCGGTAGGAAATTGAAAATTCCTCTTCTAGTTAGCTTAAGAGAAGATGGCTAAGTTGAAATCCCAAAAACTAGAATACCTACCTTAGATAATATGCATCATTCAAATATATATTGCACTAACAGTAATTGACGCATCATTACCTCTGGACAAACGTGGATTATTTTTTCCAATTCCGTCATGATGAAGGTTCCTACTACAAATTGACTTTCCCTTATTTATTTTCCATGAACAAATCAGTAATCAGTGTTTCATTCAATCTTCTAGTGAAGGGCGGTGATATAGAACAAGCACACTTAAATAAAGAGGGTAGCTATACATAGCATAGAAGAAAGTTAAACTAAAATCGTACGAAAACAAAAAGGTTCAGAAACATGAATGTAAACTTCTCAAAACCGATAACGTGAACATGAACTTAGCGTTACTAGTTTTCTTCTTCTTCTTCTCTCTCCTTTCTGCTGAAACTATCTCCGAGAGATGTGTGTCCATTGTGTGTTGTGTGATAGATTCCATATTTTGGTTTATTATTTTCAATAATGACCCTATGTGATCGTGTAGCAAAAAATTTTTATAACCCCCCCTCAAACTTTGTCACTTTACGTTTCAAGGTGCGTAGAATCCAAATTTGAAATGTCCGTCCTCCATCCGCCATTCGCCGTCCGGGCCATAAAAGGCCTAAGAATTGACTTAAAAAACCCGTTCTTTCGCACATAGACTCCATTTGGGGTCCAGTTGGTCCTAACGTTTAACCATCCCGATCGCTTTACTCGCATAGATGCTATGGGCCGAAAACGGGCGAAAAAGTGTCTTTTTTGTGGCTTAGAGTGGTAAGACTAACGAACGCGCGCACGCCTTGTGGGTGGGAGAGGGTGGGCGGGAGAGAGAGTGAGAGGGCGGGCGAGGTGGAGGGAGTGAGAGGGAAGGGAGGGCAAGGGAGTGTGGGGGAGGCGGAGGGAGTGCGAGGGAAGGGAGGGGAGGGAAGGCGCGAGAGAGAGAGTGTGATGAAATTATTCCAATTAGAAGAGATTGTTTATGAGTATGAAAATACTCATAATTCTATTGTACGCTTTATGATATAAAGCTTCGCTTCCTTCGGGCGTCCCTAGACGGCCCCATTTATTATTATTTTTTTCCTCAACTTTACTATAAAGCGTAAAATTATGGGGTCCTGGAGCTGTAATGCAGTGAACAAGTGAACCAAATATTGGAAGCACGAAGCCCCGAGTTTCGATACCTAGTAAATATACTATAAGTGAGGCTAAATAATTACGGTCAGTTTTCTACGTAGAATTTCTGTATGGTACAGAAATAATAAACCTTTGTGTAATAATTTGCAGCGTTTTTCCGCTCATTGCATGTTGGTATGGTTCATTCGTTCGTTGTATCTTGACCCTTCTTTTTGTAATCACTTTTTCATGTTGTTGTCGTTTGGTAAACCTCTTTTACTACACATTATATAGCCTCTGTATTTTGTTATTTAGTAACTGCAAGTTATGTTGTACCTCTATTATGTATTGCATTTCTGTATTGTATCTTTCATGTGTGATTTTACCGCACCAGTGGCGTAACCTATTAAATGGGATATGTGAATTTACGTGTTTGAAAGTAATTACCTGGTGAATGAAGGCATACAAAGAATAACGAAATGGCTTATCAATACAAGTACCTACCTACCATGTCAAGAATAGAGTATATGAGGGGGTTACTGTACCCGCATACTTTGGTTCCAGCTGATCTGGTCGTCACCGACTCTTAGTTCCACTGGTCGCTGGGAAGGTTGATAGCACTGAGTTCTTACTGTACAGCTCAAGGTAAGTTGTACCCCAATTACTACATTTTTATTAAAATTACTGACGTCTTTTCTCGCCACTGTCCACCTGTAGTGGATTTATATATGTTTTACTTGGCGTCGGTAGACCAAGTGGGACATTTATATTCTGATTATGCGGGTTAGTCCCCGTGTTATTCCTGTAAGGAATGTGGGCGGATCCGTCAAGGTCAGCTTGCTCGGCGGGATGAACTGAGAGATAGTTCGTGTCGCAGCCGCATGGAGCACTGGGCTCGCATAGTGGGTGCTGGGTTCGATCAGTTTGGTACTGAGCCGTTTTGTAATATTCCGGCCTAAGATTTATATCTGTAGGAGGAATATGTTGAGCTTGGTTGAGGTACTGAAAAGTATCCTTCGTTTTTTGTACATATGGAGTGTATTTGACACTCGGATCGGCCGGGTAGGCTTGTGTCGAATATCGTGGGTATTCGGACAGCTTGGTCGAATCGTAATGATTGACTTCAGAGCGGGTCTGAAAGGTATCCTCGATCTTTTGTATAGGCGAGGCTTGATCTAACGTTTCCTTAGCGAATACGTTAGGTGAGAAGGCGATCTCGTCGTGAGGATCGAGCCTTGCGCCGTCGCTGGGACCGGCGGATTGGCCGGGTACCATGTAGGTAGCGCTACGGGGGCTAAGAGGCCCGGCTTCGCCGTCGTCTGCCTCCCCTTGCATGAGGAAATAAGACGGCCGACGTTCCATCGAAATAGCCGAGTTATTAGCTCGTTTCGATGCCTCTATGTACAGAAATAGAGGGTTTAGGAAGGTGGACTCGCTTGACAGAGCTTCTTTCCTTTGCTCGTATGTCAGGGTCCTACCTTGTAGTCTTGAAAAAGACTTCCTTGGACGGTAAATTAGAGCGGATGAGCAGAGTAATTTACCGGCGTATCCCGGCGGTCGGTGACGAGCCTAGTGCTACGAAACCCGGGTGATACGGCTCGGAACGTCCCTCGGGCGTACGATCTAAAGAGAATATCGATAGAGGTACCGGGTGGCGTCCTGACAGATGAACTACGTTGGGCAATGAGCAGGATGAATAATCACTGGACTCGTAGATGCCAATGCGAGATCTGTGTGGAGAGAAGGTAGGCCTTGTAGAAAGCAGTAGGAAGCCGTTCTTGAGATGAACTCGGGAGCAGAAGGTTCGTCAGCGTAGAGCGTGTAGAAATCTTCGTACTTCGAGGTGTCGTCGTCGAGAGCGGAGAGTAGAATGAATTTCGGAGGCTCCGAGCGGGGTATTTATAGGGAGGTGGCCGCCTCCTGCCGCCTCCTGATTGGTCCGCTTAATTTCATTAATTCGACTGTGTAATCTCATTGGCTCGCACATTGTTTTCTCAGTATCTGCGAGTATGATAGCTGAGCTGGTCCTCCGGGGTGCTTACGAGCGTCCGTCGCGGAGCCGACGACCTTGAGTTTAGCCGGGGACCTCGGGTGCTTTCTCTGCGTCAGTTGTTCGGACGGGGTCCCCGGGGTGGCTGCTGGACCAGAGGTGGTTGCTTGCCGCCTCTTGGTTGGTTCGCCTATTGTCTCTCGTGTAATCAGTGTTTCTGATTGGCGAGTAGGCTTGTTTGAATTGTCCTTGCTAGTTTTAGAGGACGTTTGATTCTCTGTTTGAGTTTTCTCGTTCAAGGCGACTTGGTTCGAGATACTTGTCGCATCTTTCTCGCCCAGTAAGTGTCTAGGGAGGTCGCCTTGTATGTTATTAGTTAATATTTCACTTTTGAGAGAGAATTTCGTATTTTCTCTCTGGTGAAATATTTTGTTTGACGGAGTTATAACTCGACGTCTTGTAAATATTTTTGTGTTGTGTCTACCTCTTTTTGGTAGCCCTGAAAAGGGCTGTTGACAAGAGGGGGTGGTTTTCACCTCCACCCCTTCTCTGTGCATTGCATACACCACGTCTCCGCCCGACGTCGTTTCTGTGTAAATCCGGCCTTGGGAGTGAGGTGGGGTCAGGTCAGCTCGGCAGACTCATTGCGATACAAAACGGAAGTTAAACAAAATTATTGTTTGTTACTGTTAGCTGTTGTTACTGATGATGACCTAACTGTCGAAATCAATCTAACTACATAACTCGTCATTTTCTTGGAATTAGACATGCTGGAACAAGTCAACAGTCGAGCGAGGTCATTGTCTCGGTATGTTTTGACTCAAGTGAGTGAGGAAGTGAAAGGTGCTAACGACAGGAAATGTGATGTTTACAGTCTTTTGGCTCGAGAGGGATTTAATTAATTATTGTTTCGTAAGATTTCGGGTCCTATTTCGACTGCGCCACTGTGACGGCCCAAAAATATTTGATCCTCGACAGGAGTTCAAACTCGCGTCGTTACAGCTACTTACAGGAAATTTCCTGAAGTTGCAACACTCCAACGTTCAGAGCTAAGAGGCCAAGGTGACCAAACCTCTTCGACTGTGAGAGTTATTTTTCTTGAGCGTAACAATGTAAGAACTAGTAGTAGGAAGTATCCACTGCCAACTATATTACTTAGTCTACATCCCTGACGAGGCCCACAAAGGATGGCATATATGACATGAGGATTTGCCACAACCATTCATCCTCCCATCACAACCCACCGATCAGAATGATGTAAACAGTTTGGTGGTCTGGATGCTCACATCTCAAAAATGAAAAAATGTCCTAAACCAATCCTCTAAGTAAATATAGATTAGCTGGACAACTAGATCAGAATGATGCGTACACCACCACAAGGTGCTCTAATAATAGTGGCCTCCTAATAATACCTAATGTTACGCTCCAGGAAAATAACTCTCACAGTCAAAGAGGTTTGATCACCCTGGCCTCATAGCTCTGATCGTTGGAGTGTTGCGACTTTGGGAAATTTCCCGTAGTTGTAATGACGCGAGTTTGAACTCCCATCGAGGTATCAAATATTTTTGGGCCGTTACAGTGGCGCAGTCAGTAGGACCCTGTAGTGGATTTATATGAATTTGACTCGGTGAAGATTTCACCACAGACCCGAAATCATACGAAACAATAATTAATTGAATCCCTCTCGAGCCAAAAGACTGTAGACATCACATTTCCTGTCATTAGCACCTTTCATTTCCTCTCTCACTTGAGTCAAAACACACTGTGACGATGACCTCGCTCGACTGCTGACTTGTTCCAGCAAGCATCTGCTGAGCCAGCAGCCTGCAGTTTTGCGTCGTCATTCGCCCTACCCCAAAACAGCCGAGAGGGCTGGCATATGACTCTGGGGAATGTTACGGTCTAGGAAAATAACTCTCACAGTCGAAGAGGTTTGATCACCCCGGCATCATAGCTCACATCGTTGAAGTGTTGCAAATACAGGAAATCACCCGTGTTGTAACAACGCGAGTGCGAACTACTGTTGAGGTATCAAATATTTTTGGGCCATTACACTAAGTACTCAGTTCGACTAATGACACTATCAATTTTTCAATTTTGAAATAATGTTTTCTCATGACAGCAACTCCGAACATTAAAAAATATGTTGGGGGCGCCACTACCATCAAAATCTGCCTCAAATCACAGTCTGTGTGGGCCTGGTCAAGCTGGGGACATGGTGAGATATAATTTCATTTTTAGCAAATTTTCGTTGACAATGTTAAAATCAAATCATCTAATCTTCTAATAAACATCTAATGTTCATACATTTAAAACTAATGTTATCTACTTGGTGAAAGACCCTCCACCACTTTCAACCAACTGTAAGTACCTACTTGAAAAAACCTAGTTTATATGTAAAATCTAAGCCATTAGATGATAAGCAAAACTACAAAGATTGTCCCATTCTGATCACACTCTTCTACCATTTACATTATACCTACTTCTTGTTCCTTTTAGATTATACCTACTTCTTGTTCGTTTTAAGTATCACCACATGATTAGGACCCAGCCCCTGGGTAGAAACGTTGCGGATTATTATCAATAAAACATAAAGAAAACCACTCAACTCTAGTTTGGACAACCCAACCTCCAATTATATTCACTACCTAGACATAACCAGCACTCAGTATATATATATATATATATATATATATATATATATATATATATATATATATATATATATATATACTCGGCGCTTCACGCCTCGCCGGATCTTTTCTCTTTTGTACTGCGTAGAAAAACGAGGATAATTTGCTATGCAATTCTTAGCCTGAATCAACTTAGTTTTGGAATGAAGCCAGGTACGTAAGGAGAGGGAAATTGGTAGCTTGAAATGTGAACATTTATCACATAGATCAAGCGCTTTCCAACGAGTGGCGAACGATTTTTGTGCGATGAAAACTGCGGAAGTTTCATTCCCCTAACAACGGCTGGGTTGTACGTGAAAAACACTAAAATTGTGACACAATCTATAGCAACTACTCAACTACTACACCTAGAGCGTGAAAAAAAAGCAACGACAGAAGGACCATCAAGAGAAGCGACTGCAAAGTTCGCCTGCCCGACCGCTCGCCCGATTTTCAATCAATAAATAGCAATTGTTGTTAAAAAAAAAAAAAAAAAACTACTCGGTTGTACGTGAAAATCATCGTTAATTTCGTTACAGACATTACAAAAAAAATTATTGGGGTGGCCTAAGAATTGCATAGCAATTAATATATATAGTCCAGTAAAATTAGGGAAAAAAAGGGGGGTACCTTGCAATAATTTCCGGCAAGCTGGAAATGGTTTTAATACCTTCATTCCATGTAGAAAACATGTAATCTGAGTTTGCACCATCGCAGGAGGTGAGCTTAACTTTTGGCGGCCAAAAAACCGCAAAATGTTTGGACTTTTTTCGGTTTTTTGCGTATAACTCAAAAACTATGGGCCGTACAGAAAATTTTATACGTTCCTTTTTTAAAGAGCATAAAATTCTGCGTCAAATTACCCCCCAACTTCAAATTTTGATGAGAATTTGAGGGAGTAATCTCCGTTCGAAGTTAGGTGTTTTTCCTATCTTGGCCAAAAAACTGCAAAATTTTCGGACTGTATTCGGTTTTTTGCGTATAACACAAAAACTATGGGTAGCACAGAAAATTTTATACGTTCCTTTTTTAAAGAGCATAAAATTCTGCGTCAAATTACCCCCCCAACTTTAAATTTTGATGAGAATTTGAGGGAGTAATCCCCGTTTGAAGTTAGGGTTTTCCTATCTTGGCGAACATACCGATTTCCTCGACTTTCAGTTGCCTCTTGTACCTGAACGGCTGTTAAAGTTCAAAAACTCATTAAATGAAAGTTGTGAATAATCGAATTTTGCATTCTGAGAGCACTTCAGTTTGAACGGACAGATGGACGGGAAGATGAGTGAGGTCAATGGGGTGGAGGACGCCAGACCAAGCTCTCTGCAGCGACTGTGGTCTTTACGGAAACAATGACGTCAACGATGCCAAGGGAGAAATTTTTGTCAAATGACAAGAATAAAGCAAGACTCATTGGCATGTTGACCATAAAGCTACAGTCTGAGGGCTTTACAGTAATGCAGGCTGTTGAAGATGCTGACACCCTCATTGTCAGGCAAGCCATAGAAGAGTCGAAGAAGTTTCCCAAAGTGGTCATCGTTGGAGAAGACACTGACCTCCTCATACTCCTCACAGCACTGGCACCTTCTTCTTCGAATATCCTCCTGATGAAGCCAGGAAAGGGCACCACAGATAATTGTTTCTTTTACCCGGATGACCTGAAGCGCTCAGATGTCGTCAAAGAGCACATACTCTTTCTTCATGCCATGAGTGGATGTGACACTACCTCGGCATTTTTTCGGCAGGGGAAGATGAAGTTTGTCAGTGCTCTTGAAAAATCTCCTAACTTGCGCGAGGCTGCCAAGTTCTTCAAAGCGCACAATTCCACCCACGAAGAGGTCGCTGCAGCTGGCGAACAGTTCTTGGCAGCTGTATATTCATCAAAAGATGAAGGAAGGACACTAGATGAGCTTCGATTTTCAATCTTCACGAAGACATTGATCAAGACTGCCTTCGACCTGACTGCCCTGCCCCCTACAAGCACAGCTGCGAAGCAGCATTTCTTCCGAGTGTACCACCAGGTGCAAGCATGGTACGGGAGTGAGCTTGACCCCATCACTTGGGGCTGGCGACGATCAGCCCAAGGACTCCTCCCAGTCACAACTACAAAGGACCCTGCTCCCAGCGAAGTGCTGCGTGCGATAGCATGCAAGTGCGTCCAGGGGTGCAGGGGCAAGTGCTCCTGCAGAAAGGCAGGATTGAAATGTTCAACAATCTGCCTTAACTGCCGGGGCCAGGCTTGCAGCAATGCTCTTACCGAAGAAGAGGAGGTGGGCATCAGTGGCCCCATCAATGTGGACGACGAAGTGGAGGCGATGGAGGGCGAAAAACAGAACGAAGAAGCAGAGGACGGATCTGCCGACGAACACCAAGAAGCCTGGGGACCTGCGTCCGAGGATCCAGAAGCGGGCCCATCGTCTAAATGTACATAGCCTTTCATTTTTCATTTATTTTACATACCTTATTACTTATATTATTAAATTTTAAGACACGAATTGGTTATACAAATACATTTGGTATATATGGTCATTATTTTTCTTCATCAATCCTGATTCCCTAAAAAGCGAACAGCAGCTCACAATTTGAATTAAGAGAGAAAAAAAGAGTCAATCACTGTCCGTTCAATTTGAAGTGCTCTCAGAATGCAAAATTCGATTATTCACAACTTTCATTTAAAGAGTTTTTGAACTCCAACAGCCGTTCAGGTGCAAGAGGCAACTGAAAGTCGAGGAAATCGGTATGTTTGCCAAGATAGGAAAACCCTAACTTCGAACGGGGATTACTCCCTCAAATTCTCATCAAAATTTAAAGTTGGGGGGGGTAATTTGACGCAGAATTTTATGCTCTTTAAAAAAGGAACGTATACAATTTTCTGGGCTACCCATAGTTTTTGTGTTATACGCAAAAAACCGAATACAGTCCGAAAATTTTGCAGTTTTTTTTCCAAGATAGGAAAAACACCTAACTTCGAACGGAGATTACTCCTTCAAATTCTCATCAAAATTTAAAGTTGGGGGGGTCATTTGACGAAGAATTTTATGCTCTTTAAAAAAGGAACGTATAAAATTTTCTGTACGGCCCATAATTTTTGGGTTATACGCAAAAAACCGAAAAAAGTCCGAAAATTTTGCGGTTTTTTGGCCGCCAAAAGTTAAGCTCACCTCCTGCGATGGTGCAAACTCAGATTACATGTTTTCTACATAGATTGAAGGTATTAAAACCATTTCCAGCTTGCCGGAAATTATTGCAACCCCCATCCCTAATTTTACTGGACTAATAATATATATATTAATTGCTATGCAATTCTTAGGCCGACCCCCCATAATTTTTTATGTAACGTCCCCATTTAAAATGTCCCGTTATTACAACCTGCGAGGTCGTGGGTTCGAATCCCAGCCAGGCTTGAATTTTTTTTTTTTTTTTTTTTTCTCGTGAGACGAAGGTTGTGGGTTCGAATCCCAGCCAGGCTTACAAATTTTTTTATTTTTTTTTTCTAGTGAGACGAATTGCGTAGCAAATTATCCTCGTTTTCTACACAGTAGAAAAGAGAAAAGATCCGGCGAGGCGCGAAGCGCCGAGTATAGATTAGGGGGGTCCAGGGAGGCGAAGCCCCCCTGGCGGGGTATATATATATATATATATCATGTATTGAAAATGACTCTAGGAGAGCTTGATTATATTCACAAAATTAGAAAAGATAACAGAAAAAACGTCACAAAACTATTTTTATATTTCGGCTTTTTGCCTTTTTCAAACTAACAAAGAAATTGAATAATTATGGGAAATTTGTGTACAACGTTGACAAAGAATTTTGGTAACTTTGGATATACTCGTATATATATATGTGTCGTTGAATTTATATTTTTTTTAGCAGAATTTTAGAAAAAAAGGAGTTTATGAAGGATCAACTGGAATATTAAAAAATGTACGCACAAAATTCCGCTGAAAAATGTAGTTAAATTTCAATTTGTGCTTTAAAAAAAAATGGAGAAAAAAAGCTGCAAATAAAAGTTAAAAAGTTCCAGTCATGCAGCATGATCGTATGAGCAAATTTTCTTAAATTGTCGTTCTATATTATGTTACACTGTTTTGAAAATTGAGGACTTGGAGTGAAAAGAAATCGCTAACTACCATTTTTATGGCAATAAAATCGTTCTAAATACTAAACTGCTATTGTAAAAAAAGATTTTGCATTTTTAACTTTTTTTGCGGTTTTTACAGATTTTATAGCACATTTTAATGAAATTTAAGCACATTTGTCTGCAAAATTTTGAGCATTAATTTTTGAATGTTCTAGCTTATAGTTAATAAACTTTTTGAGCAATACTCAGTTTAAAATATAAATTTAACGTTTTTTAAGCCGTGTTTTGCTATTTATAGTGATTTTTTCAGCACGATTTTTATAAAATTGGAACCAATTTAATGTGCTCAAAAAAATGCTGGCCAACAAACTCGTCCTTTCGTTTGGATAACTTGGTTTTTTGGCGCAAGAACGGAGTTTTTATCTCAATCCTAAGGAGAGTTATCGTCGGGAAGGACACACACACAATATGATACACCTAAGTATTATATATATATATAGAATATACATACTTATGAAACAATGCCTCAAATCTGATTTCAATGGAGAAATTTCTCAAAAATTTGTATTTTTAAATTTTCCTACCCATTGCAATAGTTTCAATATCTACGAAAATTCGCAAAAATCCAAAATCTTTTTTGAATCAGAATATTATCTAGAAGGAGTTTCGTCGCTATAAAATTGGTAGTTAACAATTTCTTCGCATCCGAAGTGCTCAAATTATGAAAATTCGCTCATATAATCATGCTGCATGACGGGTATGTCTGGTATTATTATTGAAAATAACAAATTAAAATTCTCCTAAATTCTTCTAAATTTAAGGATAGAAGACTTCGGAATTCGAAAAAATTGTTGAAAAATGCATGTATTCAGGTAATTGAAAGAATTCTCAATGGATTAAATGTTTTTTAATAGGTAAGTATTTAATTAGAATAAGAAAATTTTAATACCATTTGTTATTTATTTATCACAGTAGGTATTGCATATGAAAAAATGAAAAATTTGCACAAGGGGAGATAATTGGCAGATGTTTCTGGTACATAATTACCTTCTACCAGAAGTGGAGAACTACGAGTTCATAATTCCGATTTTGCACAACCAACTTGGAACAGGAAGGGTCAGGGGGAAGGAAATCAAAGCATTCGACAGTTCGCAGGATTTCACGTATCTTCATATCTCGAATGAAGAGCTGCTCACGTGTACAGATGAGCAAAAGGTCTTCCATGACGATGTGAATCTTGAGAATTAATCCGTACCGCCCAACGTGGAATTTGTCCACTAGACGCAGCTTTTCCGTATCATAAACAGTCACTGAGGGGGGATCTGCAAAATATTCATCTTCGGCGTAAATAATGAAATTACCAAAGGCCTCTACTTGTATAAGGCCCCCAGCATTCAGCGTGTCCAACATTCTGCCGTCTCTCAAGTTGAATAAAAGCAATTTTTTCTCCAAGAGACTTTCCATAATAGCCACAGTTCCCGTGATTAGTGCACATTCAAAATCCACTTCTAGTTGCAGAACAGTTTCACTGTAACTAGATTTATCTAAATCATAAAAATGAATCAAGGTGCTACTCAGATATGTCAAAATTATATGTATTGTATTATCACGTAAAAAGAAAGAGGCACGTTTTAATTGTTCTCCGGACATCTGCCTGGGAAAAGTCACTTCTTGGACTTTTTTTTGGAATTCCAGATCCCAGATGTGCAGAGGTGAGTACCATCGACTTCCATCATAACGTGAATAAATGCCGACAAAATACTTCCCATTGTGGTCACATCTAACGTGATCCATGTAGCTAGGGTAACCAATTTGCCTATACCAGTTTGACAGATCTTGGTTATCGGGGATGGTCTCCTTATGGTCCCTGTCAAACAAAGCAAAAAACTTGAACTTCAGGTTTTTATCTTCGTCTCTAACATAAACCTGCAGCAAAGTGCGTTGAACAATCACCAGAATGTTGTTGGAAAATTTGATGAGTTCTGGTGCGCAGTCCCCCAGCGCGAGAAGTATTTCACCTGTCATGATTGGATTGTCCACTATGTTGAACACGGTGTATGGTGATGGTGATGACCACAAATCCTTAGGCACCAATAACACTTCATTATCAGTCGCCAACCAAGCTTCAGGACGGCTATCAAATCCGTACACATAGTCTTCCTGGAAGCTTCCGTATTTCCAATTTCTTTTGAGATCGACGTCATCCATGTATCTCCTTCTCCAAACGCACAGCCTCGGGCAATTCTCCGATTCGAACAGTTCGTATGAAGATCCCACTCTCTTGTGTTCAGTCCTTAACTTCAATCTCTCCTTCGATATGTTTTTCTTGCACAGCTTTTCCCAGATGCGGTCGCTATTGACGGCATTGCGCCAACCAAGGCAAACTAACGAGCAAGATAGAACATCTTCCATATCTAAATGTTGCAAAATGATTTCAAAAACCTCTTCAGGCAAACCAAGCTGGTTATCGATCGACATTGGAAGTTCGTGTGAAAAATACAGATGAACCAAAAATAACAATGAATGTTAATTATTAAATATTATTGTTTCGCAATTGTAAATAGGAAAGTAGAAAGCACTGAATATACTAACTAGGTGTGGCACGAAGATGTGAAATAAATTATTAAGGAAATTTATCTACAGTCAAGACTCAGCACTCAGTTATAAGTTTGACGTGTATCTTTCTGAAGGGTGGTGGTGGGAGATCTGCGTTAGATGCCTTTTCCTTGTGTGACCAACTTCTTCTTAGTTCTTTCTCAACTAAAATTCCGAATCAGGATGCGAAGCTTAGCGGCAGCTAGTTAAACTAAGTTGTTCCTGACTGAGAATCTTGTGTCTTTGGATGTAGTATCTGTACCTACTTACCTTTTTTAGGGCCGGATTCATAAACGGTGCTCAAGTTGAGAACTCACTTGTGCTCCCAGGAGTGAAGGAACGGCTTGAGTAAGTGAAACACTCCAGATTGGTATTCATAATAGAAGTGAGATCCATACTTACATGAGTACAGAACAATCTTTGTACACTTTCTGGGTGAAAATAGGTTTTAAAAAAGAAAACTTCACTGTCTTGTCTGTCGAACCTTATATTCTTTGATCGTTCCCTTGAAAACTAAAGGCTAGGTAGAATTTCTATTGATTTTTCACGTACAACCAATGAGTTACTGGGGAAGTGTAACTCCCATAGTTTTCATAGTAGGAAAATCGTTCGCCACTTTTTGGAATGCTCTCATTTTATCACAACATCTCATGACTCTAAGCCATTGCAGTGTCAAGGAATGCTGATTTATTACTCTAAGTAATAAACTAATATTGTTTTGTAACCATAATGGAATAATCTTGTGAAAAGAAGGCACTACATGGTTGGTATACAATTGAGTAGTAGGTACCTACTGGTAAGCCGTAGGTACTAGACATATCCATGATCTTTTGTTTTTCCCATCAAGGGAGAAATTAAAATGCTTGAAAATTTTTAATTAGTAATGGTTTCTTATGTCTTTACTTCGGCACATAAACGAAAAAAGCGTTAACAAAAAGTGTTACGTTTTTGTTGTCAGTGCTTTAGCCCTTTGGGAAAGCAAACAAATAAACGCTTACCGACCGGGGTGGCTTCGTTCGATTCTTTGGGTGGATACTTATAAATTAAACTCAAAAAATCATTGCTGATACATAGAAAGATTTCAAGATCTCGATATTTTTTTTTTTTTTTTCAACCATTTGTTATTTTTTGATAAGGTTCGACGTGGAATATAAGTTTTCTAAAGCATATATTATGTGTCATAAAATAGCCAATATTGACTATCAGCAAATTGTTTTTTTACTTTTTATCTGTGAATTGAAATTTTGGTATGATGTGAAAACCAAAATGATCTTGAGCATTTGTGTCATGATCTTGCCAGTGGTGAGTCCCTATAGAACGAATTTTTATTTTTCTTCATATATGTGGTGAAAAACTGAATCCTTTTAGCCAATTTCTACAGGAAGTTTTTGGTTTTTACATTTATGGTGCAAATTCGGCTCTAAAACAATGCTAGTGACTTGCTTTCTAAGCGAGCTAAAAAGGTTCCGAGGAGAAATCCCCCTCCATCTCTCATTAGGCCACGCCTACCCACCCGAGGGCGGGTCTCGTTCACCCCAACCCCCTCTGGCCACACACCGATTTATTAGGCAGGGGGTGGACGCCCGGTCCACTTCCCCTCCTAGGTTCATGTATACTATTAGAGGTTAGAGATAGAAGAGAGGTTACAGGGTTATAAGCACCGTCCTTCGCGTTACATCAAATTCAAACTTGGGTTGTATTTTTTTATTTTTTGGTGAACTTGTAGTTTCGTTGGTTTTTGTCATTTTAGTTCTCAGTTCGTTCACGTTTTATTACCATTTGTGTTCGGCGATGCGTTGGAAATGGTCAAGTTGAACGAAATTGCATTTCTGACGACCGTTTGATTCGCCACTCACCCCAAGAAATATGTAAGTAAAATGTTTCTCATCGTACTAGGTATGATGTGTAAGTATCCTTGACCCGGCCACCTACTCATTTTCATGAAGCTTTACACATTAAAAAAAAAAACCTTCTATAGTGACCATTAGGTAATAAAATCGTAATAATTGGAAGTTTAATTAATCTAGTTGAGTGGTACCTACGGTGGCCTTCTTTTCACCAAATACTCACCTACACCAATACTTGAATTGATTTGATCATTAAAATGCTACATATATAGTTACGGTCAAAGTTAAAGCTCGTTACTCCCGCACATTCAAGTAATCGATAGGGCCGCTATTTTTCGCTGAGATTTTCAAAGCCCTCATTTTTGTTTGAGCAGTGAGCACATTTCTTAGTCCGATTCACAATAACATAATGAGCGTTACCCACTTCTATTCATTTTATATTTTTAAATGAGAATAGATTCAATTCTAAACAATTTAACACCTTCCGCACTTCCTACGATGTGTAGGTTTCTTTCTATAGTTTGTATAGTTTTACACTATGAAACTTTTAGTTTGTTTACTCTTTTCATGATGACGCAAATGTCACGATGACCCCAAACCCTAAAACGTTCATTATAATGTACAAGAGGAATGGCATTTTCCCCACAATTGAGGGTTAAACATTAAAGTAAGGAAATGTGACTCAGTAGGTTTATCGGCAGAGTATCAACGCTTCTCGGTGATACATTGTGACGTGAATATGTCTTTGTGAACTGAGTTGGTGGTCAAAACGCCATGTCCATTTCGCTATCGATTTATGCCAAAATTCGATGCAGATTGCTCGGCCGTATAAACCTTGTCAAACATGGTAACACTTTTTTGAAGACAAGATTGGTAACTTCATTCGTCTCCTAATGTCCCTGAGATCCTCCCTATCAAATTTCAACTTCCTGGGGTGAACAAGAAAGAATTTAGCTCAGTCAGCTGATCAGGAAAGACCCCATCATTTCAATCGTCTCCTTATGTCCCAAAGAGTCTCCAGCCTATCAAATTTCAACTTCCTTGGGTGAACCGTGAGAATGTAGCTAACTCAGCTAATCAGGAAAGAGCCCATCATTTCAGTCGTCTCAATAATGTCACATAGTCTCTCCATCAGATTTCTATTTCCATGGGTGGAGAGAATTTAGCTCACTTAGCTGATCAGAAAAGATATCACCATTCCAATCGACTCTAATGACCGAGAACGTTTCCCTATCAATCTTCAACTTCTTCGGGTGCACAGGAGAGAATTTAGCTCACTCTGCTGATCAGAACAGAGCACATTATTTCAATTGTCTCAGAATGTTCCAGAGTTTTCCTATCAAATTTCAACTTCCTAGGGTGCACAGGAGCGAATTTAGGTCAATCAGCTGATCAGGAATGACCCCATCATTTCAATAGTCTCTTAATGTTCCAAAGAGTAATCCTGTCAAATTTATATTTCTTAGGGTGCACGGAGAGAATTTAGCTCAGTCAGCTGAGCAGGAAAGTGCCCATTATTTCAAACAAAGAAACCATGTCAAACATGGTAACGCTTTTGAGGGGACACAATTTTGGATTGACCCCAGCGAAAAGATATTTGTATACATGTAAAATTCCATGGCGAAAATTGTATCAAGACATGAATGATGCAGACGACCAGTGGTCAGCTAGCGGGCATGACGCCATCCAATCTCTGAGTGCCCTGAGACACAGCAAAAAGCCGAGCTCAACTGCTTTACATAATCCTTCAACGTTGGAATTCTCTCATCAAACGGTCGAGACTTGACTTACTATTGAGAGTGGCTAGTTGTGCTGAGTTGAAGACGATCAAAGAGATGCGAGGACACCTTGCTTATTCCAGAAGCAAAGGAACCCTGCCTATCAAGCTATATACCTCCAAAATACGAATTGACCCCTCATTTACTACAGCGTTTCATCCCACATCAAGCCTCATTTGTCTATCTGATGCAGTGTCTCAGCAAACCTAGGTTGGTAACCTCTGCCTATATTTCACACCAATTAGGCCCTGAGTATGGGAAGTTTGCTGCAGTGCAGCATAGTAGATCAGCCCGCTCCCACCCGTATCGAAGTTAACTAGCTACTTATTTTCTGCTAGCCTCTCAATTCGATTCCCTGCTTTCAAAACTGCTCATTTCCTGTTGTTTCTCTTATGAAGACATCAAATAGAAATTTTACTCACGAGACTTTTTGTCAGATATTAAAAACTAGTGTTGTAGAAAATAGATCAATAATTAGCACTCTGTATTGGGCTAATCATTCTTTGGGCTGAGGTCAGTGCTTGGTGAAAATATTATAACAATCCTCATAAAGAAGACATTGTGCCCCTTTTTGGAAACCTTTCCTCATTGATCCCTTGATAAATTCTTCGCTCATGTCTACTTCGCTTGTGGAGAAAGTAAACATCTTCCACTATCGCGGTTTTGAGTGCTTCTTAGGGGAAGATGGAAAAATATTTTCTCATTGGAAAAATAATGTGTTCCGTAAACCAAAGTTAAGCAAGGAATTCAGCGATGTTTAGCTACACAAACATTTATTAGAACAGGGGTGCTCAAACTTGAACTGCTGGCGATCTACCTCAATATTTTTAGACTACTTACGATCGACTCTGAGAGGCTGCAAGTATGTGTGATGCAGGGTTGTCGTACATACACGATACACCCTACCTACCTAGGTAGGGTGTACCGTAGCATATATAGATATTAGCTTTCCGCACAATTTACATTATTTTAGTCAAGGTTTGGGTTAGGTTTACTTAAGTTCTTCTCTACAATATCAATGAAAAAACTCCTAGTTATTCAAAATTGCGAGTTGATTCGTTGTTACAAAACAAAAGAGTTACATATGGTGTTGAACTCAACTAAGGAGTGACTTTGGATGTTGAAGCGTGGCACTGCATGTCCTCAGCATACTTTTCATAAGATGGTGCGTAACCACTGAGTGCCAATCGCAAGCATGATGACATATGATCGTCAGTTAGTCGATTGCGATATTTTGACTTAATTATCTTCATTTCAGAAAATGCAGACTCGCACAAGTAAGTTGACCCAAACATTGCCGTCAGTTGAAGGGCGATTTGCCTTTAGCTGTAGCTTTGAGATGTATATCAACTCATTTTCAACAGAACATGAGTTCATATTAAACTGACTTGCTACTTCAGTAGCTAATTCCTCAATGTTTTTACATGAAAAAGGATAACTCATAAATGATGCTATATTTGCCAATTTACTGCAATCATAAAAACGCATTTCGAATTGTCCCAAAATATTTGATAATTCAGCCTCATACGTATCATAATTCAACTGAGGAATCCTTGCTTTCAAAGACGGAAAATGTTTCAGATCCTTTCTTTTCAGTTGATCTATCATAAGTTGCAATTTACTTTTGAATGCGTTTACTGCGCTAATCATCTCAAGTACCGCGCGTTCCTTTGATAAAGCCGCCTTTTGCCGCAAGCAGTGTTATTACGTAATAAATTTCTGTAGTTTAGTTACCTACTTATTAAAAAATTTTTTCTTCTTGAGATCTACTCAAAAAGCACTCGCGATCAACTGGTCGATCGCGATCGACCGTTTGAGCACCCCTGTATTAGACGATGTCATTCAATCACACGCTCTCACATAAAGACATTAGGTACATATCTAATGATTCAAACCAATGTACAAAGAGACATACTAGATCACAATTTCATAATCAGAACAGAAACTCGAAATTTGAGATTTTCTTGGATAATTGTACCTGCAGAAGACAAGAGCCCTCTAGCGGCAAACAGAGTTATGAAGGCTGGCATCTTCTGTGTACATACATTTCGTACCTACAAAACATTTTCCGAAGTTGGACATAGTTATTTGCAATTCATCAGTTAGAAACTGAACACAAAACCCCATTGCCTTGGGAAATTGCATCGTATAGCCATACATTTTTCTGGAGATAGCTGCTTGAGCGAGGCACAGTGTTTCGACTAAAATGTGTTTTAGGTGGAAAAAAGTCTTAATGAAAGTTTTCGAAAAAAATATCTTTAGCATCCAGGGTGGTAATTGAAGGTCTAAAATCGATTATATTTACTTGAAATTACCTTTTCTGGGTAACTCCGTGCAGACAATTGAAGGGACCAATTAGAAAACTACTGTGCGGAACACCTAAGAAAATGATCCCTCTGAAATCTAATATTTAATTTTTCCCCTTCTTCTGATCTTAAGTGATTCTCCCGAAGGTTTTAACGAATAATATTCTCAACTTTTGAATAATAATTTTTAATTTCTATCTCTTATCAGAAAATGGATATTGAAAACCAGTGGCATAAAGTTGTAATGTAAAAAAATATGAGTACCGGTTTGCAAAGTCTCGGAACTAGAAGCATTCTTTACAGAATTTAATGCAGAATTAAAGTTTTAAACCTGTTTATTCCGCAAACCACTGCAAATGAATTTTTACTTAAAAATGGCCATGAAACATAAAAGCCCAGTCATGCAGCATTTGCAGCATGACCCCAGGAGCGAATTTTTGAAGAAATCTTCGACATTTCAGTCGTTATTGATAGTGTAGAGAAATTTTAGTTTATGATTTTGATAGACAAACATGGAATCAAATTATTAAAAATAATTAGGAGGTATACTTTAACAGTTGAGCGTAAAACATTAAAGAGAGCGACCGAGAGAATCTGAGGACGGAATATTTCACAGAGTAAACTCATCAGTTGTGATTACATTCTTTTAGCGAATTTTTGAAGAAAATTAAGCTATTGCTCTCGCCTCAAAATTTGTAGAATGTGAATTTTTGAAAAAATTTTATGCAGAAATCCGTTTCAGGCTATTCTGAATCATATTCTGAAGTTCAACGCATTTTTTTATGTATGTATGTATGTATATATGTATGTATGTGTCATTCCAGACGATAACTGTCCGTAGAATTGTGCTAGAAACTTCAAACAAATTTTAAAATGTTAAGGACACAAAACGAAAGTTCAAGTTCGTTGGCCAGGATTACATCTTCGGGTTGAAATTTTCAAAAATGTAGTCAAAATTTTCAAAATAGCCTGTTTTTTGCGATTTGTTGTGCGAAATAATTTGTTCAGCATACTAACATGTGGTATATTCGGAATCAGCGTAAAATTTCCTATAAGAATATGTATCAAGTTTTCAAAAATTTTGAAGTTGAAAAATCAGTCAAAAATCGGAATAATGCCGTTCGCTAGTAGTAAAAATCGGTAATATTTGCATGAAACATTGTCCAAATTCAGATTGAACTACTCTTATGGAAGTATCCCTGTATAACCAATCCTAGAACCATGCTGTTTAAAACGTAGGTAGTAGGTGCTTAAAAAAAAAAAAAAAAAAAAAGTAATCACAACTGATGAGTTTACTCTGTGCATGTGTTAATAATTTGATTCCATGTTTGTCTATCAAAATCATAAACTAACATTTCTCAACACGATCAATTGCGACTGAAATGTCGAAGATTTCTTCAAAAATTCGCTCATGTGGGTCATGCTGCATGACTGGACTTTTTTTTTTAACAAGCACCTCTACTACCTATGTTTTAAACAGCATGGTTCTAGGATTGGTTATACAGGGATACTTCCATAAGAGTAGTTAAATCTGAATTTGGACAATGTTTCAAGCAAATATTACCGATTTTTACAACTAGCGAACGGCATTATTTCGATTTTTGACTGATTTTTCAACTTTGAAATTTTTCAAAACGATACATATTCTTATAGGAAATTTTACGCTGATTCCGAATATACCACATTTTAGTATGGTGAACAAATTATTTCGCACAACAAATCGCAAAAAACAGGCTATTTTGAAATTTTTGACTACATTTTTGAAAATTTCAACCCGAAGATGTAATCCGATCATGCTGACGAACTTGAACTTTCGTTTTGTATCCTTAACATTTTAAAATTTGTTTGAAGTTTCTAGCACAATTCTACGGGCAGTTATCGTCTGGAATGACACATACATACATACATACATATATACATACATACATACATAAAAAAATGCGTTAAACTTCAGAATATGATTCAGAATAGCCTGAAACGGATTTCTGCATAAAATTTTTTCAAAAATTCACATCCTACAAATTTTGAGGCGAGAGCAATAGCTTAATTTTCTTCAAAAATTCAATAAAAGCCGAGTGGAATTCGGTCATTTATACCTTCCTAGTTTCTGAATATAACATGAAATTGAAGGTTCCGTGGGTTTTAATAAAATTAATGCAAAATTACCATCCATTAGACTAAAATCGCCTTTATTATTATTTTTACCTACTTCATCAATGAAACGATTAGGCCTCAAAATGATTTTTTCTTCTCTATTCATCTTATTTGTATTAGTTTCCGCTATAAGTTAGGGTGATTGAACCGCAATTTTCATTACTATCGATTTTTGTGGTTTCGGAATTTTTTCCACCAAAATCCCCAGGATCGAAACACTGTGCGTGGTGGTGATTTTGGCATCGTTTGTGTACATACATTTCATAGCTACAAAAACGTTTCCCGAGTTCGATTTCAAAGCGGTTTATCCTTCATCCGGGTGCGCCGTTTGATTTCTCGCTTGCGGGCGCGCCCTGGTAATCAGGTTTCTAGTCTAATGTTATGGGATTTTTTTTAGCATTAGTAATTTTTTAAGCCTGGATTTCCATAACATCTTTTTTTATAAATAGTCATTAACTCTTTCAAAATTTGTCTGATAACTTATTTCTGTTCTAGAACCAAAAATTTCAACCATGTATCATGTTTTCTCCTCGATATTGATTCGAAATTCTATGAAAACATCAGAAATTAACAAGCGGTTGCAATCATGTTCACAATATCAATTATTGAGAATGATCACCTGTGTGTAAACAATTATTTATATAACCATGCTCATAACTCAGTCTGTTGGACACGCACTTCGCCGTAGTTAACATAATATTGTTGGATAAATCGAGAGCTTTCGAACGAATGGTCAACGAATTTTGTGGGATGAAAAACGACGAAGTACCATTTCCCTAGCAACGACTCGGTTGTAGGCGGAAATCACTGTAATTAATTTCGTGCGCGGAAAAAATTGACTCGCAAAATTCGCTAGGACCCCAGGGCTAAAACATGATACATGTTAATATTTTTTTTAGAAGTATGACGCAATTAAAACTTGAACGAATTGGGAAATGAACTTGGTGATTTCATGACAAAAATGGCTATCTTCATGACTATCTAGAGTCGATACAATAGGTGTCAAAAATATGAAAATTGAATTTTTGGAAGTTTCATGTTGGTAGGTTATTTTCAAAGGCTCACGGAAATTATAAAAAATTATAATGTCAAAATCGAATTATATAAAAACTAGAAAGTATAAAATAAAAAATTAGGCTTTTCTACATTAAAGCTAATGATATAAAAATGAACTAAAGGATAATAATGGCAATTACTTACTAAACTATAAATTCTATAGCGATAGTGGTAAAAATCAATCGATCTTCAAATTAAAAATAGTTAATAGTAGGTACATGGGTTGGAATAAAAAAACAAAATAATAGTAATAAAATAAAAAATTAAAATAAAAAACTTGAAATAAAAAATAAGAAAAAAACAGAATATTGAAGGTGCGAGCAAATTGCTAGTGAGAGAAGAAATTAAATGATCTTACAAGATTATTGGCCAGGTGCTTCACTTCGTCATATATAGCCTTCATGTAGCATACAAACAGTCAGATAGACAAAACGAAGCCAAAAATGTTCGGGAAGACCAAAAACATGGATCGTTAGTAGAATGTTTGATTTTGGAAGAAAACTCATTTTTTTTTACCCCACAAAAGTGAACTCTAATTTATACATATTCAGTTACTTATGAAGAATCGCAAGCAAAATAAACATACAAATTAATTTATACACACTGATGGGGTTAGACTGAAATATATGCGTGAAAAATTGAAATACTATACCCTAGAATGTTTCTAGAAATAGGCGTTGAAAAGGCGAACACTTGCGGGCGCGCCCGTACATATTTCTTCGAACTTTGGGATGGTACGGAGCTCTCGCTACTTGGAAAAAACGCTGCAAATTATTTCACAAAGGTTTATTATTTTTTCAATTGAGTATGATCGTAGTTTTAGTTGGCATGCGTACGTCATAAGGCCCGTCCAGACTCCTTGGCGTGTCCTATTTCGAGTTGCCACAACCTATACTTCTATAAATATATACGCATGTTTATATTTCTCGATTTGAGCTCCTATATATTCAAATAGTTATTGCCTTAATAATATCATTATCTAAGTACGTACGAAAAGTCGAGAGGATAATATGTTATTAAATATGTGTGAGAAAAGCATTGGTATTAACACACAAATACGACCTAGAAAAAAACATATATTCATGCCTCGAAGGAACGCTGTACCCACCTCATGGTGCCGCGGCGCCTCCTCTCACTCCAACCCCCGCTCACTCCCCTCACCACCCACCGTGACCCCCTGCCAAGCGTGCCAGGCGTGCGTCTAACACGTCTGACACTCAAAGCGTCGAAAAAGGCACTTTTTCGCCCGTTTTTGGCCCATAGCATCTATGCGAGTAAAGCGATCGGGATGGTTAAACGTTAGGACCAACTAGACCCCAAATGGAGTCTATGTGCGAAAGAATGGGTTTTTTAAGTAAATTCTTAGGCCTTTTATGGCCCGGACGGCGGACGGACATTTCAAATTTGGATTCTACGCAGCTTGAAACGTAAAGTGACAAAGTTTGAGGGGGGGGGGGGGGGGGGGGTTGTAAAATTTTTTGCTACACGATCACATAGGCTTATTATTCGAAATAATAAACCAAAATTAACTTCGTCCTTCGACGACCGAAACCACACATTATTAGAGAATGCATTCACTCCCCACGCTCTTCACTAACATTTTAGATGACTTTGCAGGTTTTGACGAAATTTCCGACAATCTGCCAGGAGCATAAGTTTAATAACAAGGTATTAGGTTAGGCAGTCTAAGATTGCTGATAATGTTAAAATCGAAATTTTCAAGATAACCCTAGTGATTACACATATCTACTTTTAAAATTGTTATTGTAGTTGGTGGCTAGTTTAATTCCGATTTAAATTCAAGTAAACAAATATATTTCTAACTGTGGCAAATATCAATATATTTCTAATGTGGCAAAACTTTGTTTCAGGAATATAGTTTTCACGTTACTATTTCTATTTGTGTCTGCTTTGGCTGGAAGTACTAACTACTATGAATTACTGGGTGTCACCAAATCTGCTTCAACACAAGATATTAGAAAAGCATTCAAGAAGCTAGCTTTGAGTCTTCATCCAGACAAAAATCAGGTGCTTAGTTGTAATAAGTTTTTTTCTCCGTCAAATATAGGTCTGACTTATTTTACCTAACTGAAACGCTGCAAATTATTAGCCAACGGTTCATTTAATTTATTCCTCGTGTTTACAAACGTTCCACAAAGATCTGTGTATTTTCCTGTTTATTACCTTGGTTAAAAAGCAATGCTGCAATGATCAGTAATTCTCTAATGTACTTTATTGTTGTTCACTAGTATATTTCTTTTTTAGCTGGAGGAGGTAGTTGCCGTGACCTTAAATCGGTCTGTGCCTCTCATAATGTGTCGATTTTCGATTCGGACCCACAACATTTTTTTCCAAAATTTTTTAGCTCATTAGTATCATTTTCTCAGGAACTAAGTACTTACCCGATTGGGACCAAATTTTTAGAGAATGTTCTTCTAGTAATTACCTTTAATTATGGTAGGGGGTTTGGGGAATAACGCCATGGAACTTGAAGTTGAGTGTATGAAAATTAAAAATATTGCTAAAATTGAACCCTTCCCCTCATAACCTTTTTTCTGTAAACTTCATAATAAAGTTTTTTGCCATATTTGCTTCACTAGGTATGCTGTTGTTACTGTTACAATTTTGGATCGATAGCATGAGTATTTTGAGAGAAAACATTCATGCTTAAAAAAATTGTGTTTAGAACAGCTCGAGTTTGGAGACGTGACTTTTTTTGGTTGGTTGGATTGAGTTCAGATTTTTACCTTCCAACTGAAAGATTTTGAGGATTGGCCTCTGAAAATTTCTTCAAAATCGGACGAACCATCTAGAAGATATTGATAAACTATCCAAAACTGCTGCCACCGCGCGGAAATGGCATATGTTTTCCCTTAAGTAGGAAACCATCGTCAAGTCCTGCTCAAGCTTCTATGCCTGAAAATATCTCTTTTTCGTCCAACTCTTGATCTCTTTTGGAGCGTGAACGGTTGGTCGCACAACGCTCCGATCGGCCTCATGTGTTTCAAAATATTGAATTTTGTCTGAATTCATTGAAAAAATCCCCACACTTGAAACTTTTCGAGCTCTGGCATTTAGAAATTATCAACCCCTATGTTCCACTCATGTGATTGGAACAATAACCCCAAGTCTCGTGGACCAATTGTACCCCAAAGGGGAACAACATACCTACCGACCAATGTTCTTTAATGTTTGTATTGTTAAAAGACAATAATTTTCGTTCATAGTAGATGGCGGATAGGCTGGTTTTATTTATTTTACGGGATACATGTAGTCATGTTTCTATCTTACGTAAACCCACTGATTTAGAATTGATGAATAAACTAACTTCTTAGTGAAGTTCATTCATGATTATGTCAGGGGCACTAGAGGGTGTTTTAACCATTGTAGTGGCCCCCAGCCACGCGTCAGACAGAGCTGATTTCAAAGATTATATTTAAAAAATTGTAGGACGGGCGCCTTCAGGGAGGTCGAACCAACCGACATTTCGCCCGGTCGTATTGGCAGTACTGTTCATGGCCATCTTCACTAGTACAAAACGCTGCAAATTATTTCACAAAGGTTTATTATTTTTTCAATTGAGTATGATCGTAGTTTTAGTTGGCTTGCGTACGTCATAAGGCCCGTCCAGACTCCTCGGCGTGTCCCATTTCGAGTTGCCACAACCTATACTTCTATAATAATTATATACGCATGTTTATATTTCTCGATTTGAGCTCCTATCTATTCAAATAGTTATTGCCTTAATAATATCATTATCTAACCACGTACGAAAAGTCGAGTGGATATGTTATTAAATATGCGTAGGAAAAGCATTGGTATTAACACACAAATATGACCTAGAAAAAAACATATATGCATGCCTCGAAGGAACGCCGTACCCACCACAAGGTGCCGCGGCGCCTCCTCTCACTCCATCCCCCGCTCACCCCCCCTCACCACCCACCGTGACCCCCTGCCAAGCGTGCCAGGCGTGCGTCTAACACGTCTGACACTCAAAGCGTCGAAAAAGACACTTTTTCGCCCGTTTTTGGCCCATAGCATCTATGCGAGTAAAGCGATCGGGATGGTTAAACGTTAGGACCAACTAGACCCCAAATGGAGTCTATGTGCGAAAGGACGGGTTTTTTAAGTCAATTCTTAGGCCTTTTATGGCCCGGACGGCGAACGGCGGACGGACATTTCAAATTTGGATTCTACGCACCTTGAAACGTAAACTGACAAAGTTTGAGGGGGGGTTATAAAAGTTTTTTGCTATACGATCACATAGGCTTATTATTGGAAATAATAAACCAAGAGTCCCCAGGCAGGTCTATGATACAGTGTAGGGTAATGGGTGGGCGTTAAAACACCCTCTAGTTCCCCTAACATAATTATGAATGAACTTCACTAGGAAGTTCGCTTATTCATCAATTATATCTAGGGGCATTGGAGGGTGTTTTAACCATTGTAGATGTTCAAAGACGATTCGCAACAAAGGAATCATAGACTGCCAGGTCCAGACCTGGACAGCTCGACCATCCTCAAAGGAAAAATTTTTTTTAACCAAGAAACTTTCGTCTGTGGATAGTCTATAACACACCTGTTGCATCTCCTCCGACACCCGACCCAAACTGTGAGGGGGGGGGGGGGGATGCCGGTCATAGCCCACTAGCCCCCATCACCTGCACCTGGGGGTTAATCCCCAGTGCCGCAAGGAAAGCTGGGTCCAAGTTTCCGTCTGGATTTCCCTCAGCTGGGTCAAAATCCGCAAAATTTCCAGACTTCCTGATAAATTCAGTTGCTGAGTTGAGATCTGGGGGAAAATCTCCCCGATGTCACCAGTCGAATTTCGTGGTTCTATCGGGTCGAAGAATTCACTTCAATCCCCTTCCGACTCGGAACACGAATAAAATTCTCCCGGGGGGGTCATGGCCCGAGAAATCTTCATGGGTTTGGCCGCCTTGCACAAAATGGCGACGCGACGCCGTTGTCCATCCAGGTAGACCTCGGAAAAGCCCCCTTGTACTAGTCCGGGCGAGAGACAAGTCTTCTCTCCCACTAGAATGCGAGAAAAAGCACCTTTCCCGGTTTGAAGTTATGGAAAACAGTTTTTCCCAGGGTTCCCTGTCAAAGTCGTCCCATCTTAAGCAAGAACCTGAAGCACGGGGATCTCCTTGAATGTGAAACATTTCGCACCACAAACTTTTCGGGAGATTTCATGTTTCACGTCCACAGTAAAAATTTGCGAAGTTTTGCGCACAAAAGACACTATCCGGGCACTGATTCGAGAGAAATCTTATTAAAACTATGAATAAATGGCACGCCCAAAGTGATCGCAACGCGAGCTGGAAGACAAGTGTAGATGGCCGCGGACATTACTGCCAAAGTGACCGGGCGAAATATCAGTTGGTTCGACCTCCCTGAAGGCGCCCGTCCCACAATTTTTTAAATATAATCTTTGAAATCAGCTCTGTCAGACGCGTGGCTGGGGGCCACTACAATGGTTAAAACACCCTATGCCCCTAGATATACTTTCGGTGTTAACAATTCTTTTGGTTAATTGAATGCTACAGCACTTTCAAGATTGAACAATAAGCTCGAATTATGCAGCACCATATGAACTTTTTTTTAACGATTTTTGATCAATTTGTACGCTGTACTTTTGTTTACAGTACCATGGAATGGATCTTAGCTCTAGATCCAATTTTTTTTTCTTCGCATTAATAATAATTATAATCATTGAAATAATATTTATTATTTTCTGAAAAATCGTTTTTTTTTTTAATCATATCTTGTATTACATTAGTACTCAATATTATTAGGGACCAGATCTAATTATCCAAGTATTAATCGAATCTATTTCACAGGATGACCCTAATGCACAAGAAAAATTCGTGAAGGTTAATAGAGCATATGAAGTACTGAAAGATGAGGCAAAAAGGAAACAGTACGATCTTTATGGAGATGAGGAGGGGCCCAAAGTCCGAACGACGTACAAAAGCTACGACTACTACGCTCATCATTTCGGTCTTTATGATGATGATCCAAATGTAGTCACGCTATCTGGGTCCGATTTCGGTAAGACATGTTTTTTCATGTATTTTTTCATATGTTTATTAATATGTTATTTCATTCAGTTCGAAAATTCGGGGTTGCGTTTAAAAATGGGGGAAACCAGGAGTAATAAGGTGACTAGATAAGGATAACACGCCTCAGAATCTAACTCAGCCTAACACATCATTCCATTTTTTTTAAATCTCTGCGTTAAAGAAATAATTCTTGTTTAATCATGCTCCTTTCAGCATTTTCAATGATAGAAAAATAAATTTTCATAGTGGCTTAAAAAGTGCCCTTCTTAAAATCATTTAGGAATTAGAGTCGCACCTGGAGTTTTACGTCATTCTTGAGAAAGAGGCGCTAATCAGTTTACACTTTTTTAAGTTGTCTCAGGGAACTTTCAATTGATTACTGCTTTGTTTCAACATTATGGGATCTTTATGAAGTATCAGGGTGGCCTCCAACTGGAAAAGTTAGGGAAAAGCTGGAATTGTCAGGAAATTCTTTGCGTCGGGAAAAGTGATGGAATTTCGAAAAAAAACACCAAATATCAGGGGATTTTTTGAATGAAAACTTGGTGTAATAATTTAAAGCGTTTTTAGTTGAAGTATAACTCCTAAACAATCAAACTTCAATAGCGTACTTTATCATACTAGGTACATAATATTTCATAGGTGAGTTATACGAATGACAAAAATAATTATCAAGAGTTGTGGTTATACTGTTCAAAAGTAACAACGCTACATGCACATAAAAAATGAATGGAAATGCCATTGGCTTCCATGGTAACTACATCACCTAGAATAAACCATTTATGAGAAAAATTAACTGAGTGTTGGACTAGGGAGAAAAAACACAGCAGAGTAGTGGATTGATCCAGTAACTGTCCCAAAATTAGTTTGTATACACAAGCTAGGACTTCTCAGAAGGGTTAAGGAGGGGGAATTTGGCCCATTGGAATGTGGAATCATGTGTTATAAATTCACAGAGCAACTTTTCCAACGAGCGATTTTTGTGGGATGGGAAATCAGGAAGTTTTACTCTCTCTGGCAACGATAGTAGGTGAAAACGCTGCAAATTATTACACAAAGGTTTATTATTTATGTATTAGACAGCCCTTCTACGTAGATCTCTGGTCCATAATTATTATACGCCGCTTATAGTATATTTAGTATCGGAACTCGGAGCTTCGGACCTCACAAATGGGTTCAATCCATTACAGCAGCGGAATCTCACAATTTTACGCTTTTTAATATAGTTGATAAACAAAACAATTTATTACCAAGTCATCTTTCCAACACATAAAAGTGTTACCTATACTGTATATTGATATCATCTAATTGGTCTAATTTCAAAAAATGTGCTGACAAAATCACTGAAAATGGCTAAGAATTGTTAAATTGATATTTTTTAGCATAAGATTGGTCAAATAAAGTTTATCAACTATGAAATAGAACATTCAAAAATTTATGTACGAAATTATGCTAAAAACTTGAACTTCATTAAATTTTGTTTTAAAAAATCTAAAAAATTGCAAAAAAGAGCCTAAAATCCCCATAGCATCTATGCGAGTAAAGCGATCGGGATGGTTAAACGTTAGGACCAACTAGACCCCAAATGGAGTCTATGTGCGAAAGAACGGGTTTTTAAAGTAAATTCTTAGGCCTTTTATGGCCCGAACGGCGGACGGACATTTCAAATTTGGATTCTACGCACCTTGAAACGTATAGTGACAAAGTTTGAGGGGGGGTTATAAAAATTTTTTGCTACACGATCACATAGGCTTGTTATTGGAAATAATAAACCACATAGGCTTATTATTGGAAATAATAAACCAAAAATGTACTTCAACAAATACCTAGCTTCGGATCAAAATTGAGAGACCATAAAATATTAAATAAAAAGCCAAGCATCATGATCGTATGGGTGAATTTTCATAAATTATGCTATTACATTTACGTTAAATTGTTTTGATATTTGAGCACTTCGAGAGCAATGGAATTGTTAAATATAAGTAAACTACATATAAGTAGTCTGTTTTTTTTTTTCCTTCTTTAAATTATACGATTTTCGTTTTAAATGCATTGAAGGTGAAGGCACAATAAAATGACGAGAAAAAAAATTGAATTTGATATTTTTTGTCTGGAAAATCTGAAGTTTGGGCAGGGAAATGTCAGGGAAATTAAAAATTTCCATTTGGGGGCCACCCTGGGTATGATGGACCTTGAAAATTGTTGCATTTCAATACCTACCATTCACTGTATCGTTGAGAGAAGTTTATGCTAAGAGAAGTTTTATTTTGTAGTTTCTGGTAAGAAAAGTGTATCTTGAGTTCTATCAACTGCACCTTGTAGAGTGGCTATAAAAATGCTACGTAACGGTTTATTTTATTTCTTTCCAGTACGATACTGAGATGATTGTTCTACTCTCATCAAGTGGCACACCTCCCAACAACTGAATGTAATTTTAGTTCTCCAGATTGAGTTGGAACTTGTTTTTCATTAGGTGGATACATACTTTCGAAATTACGTATGACCTACAGTACGAGACTTGAAAATTATGCTTCTTTAAAAAACTATGGGGGGGAAACATCTATTGTGATTAACTAAAATGAGTGAGCTTGGACAAAGATTCGCTGATCTGTGGTGTTTACCTGAATCAAAAATTCGGATCCTGCTCGAAGATCTTGCCCAATGATCACTCATAATGCCGTATAATTTACACTCTACTATTACTATCCTAATTAAATTGCGATCTCAATAATATTGAAACAGTAAAAGAACAGAGCAACAAAGAAAAGAACAAAGTTCCATCTTCGCCTTGGGCGTGACAGGTGGAAAGAACATAATTTTGCTTTCTTGCAGAACAACTCTGATGTTTTCGTAAATTTTATTCTTGGTAGGTATTAAATTTGACGAATTTTTGAAGAAAGGATAATTTTTCCTAATATTTCCTTGATGGAAATCCGTTTTGACGTAGGTATTCTTAAAAGACTTTTAGGTATGTAACGGTACAGGTATCTCCTTAGAATTGAGTTTAAAAAATCCAAAAGAAATCATGTATTCGTTTAACAACACTTTTTGAGCGCAATAGTGTTCGGATGTTTTAAAAATGTGCTACAAAAGTCACTAAAATTGGCAGAAACGCCTGAAAATTGTTAAAACTCTATATTTTGGTAGAATAGTACTTGGAAAAATGTAATCTACCATGAACTAGAACATTCAGTAATTGTGCTGAAAATGTACCTACATTTCATTTTAATGGGCTAAAAACTGCAAAAATTGTGGAGAAAAAATTCTGCCAAGTTGGGTCGGTAGTTCTACTTCCTCTCTTATAACATGAGCGTACAAAATTAGGGAGTTATTGAAAAATTTCTGAGTAAAATTGTGGAAATATCGAAAGAATTCAGAATTACATTGAATTTACATATTTATGTGCATGTATATGAGCTAAGGGCACCCTTCCCGAAATTTCATAAAAATCGGTCCTTCAGTCTAGGAGTTTCGCTGGTGACAACCAATTTCATGTTAACGCATACGTAGTTGCTATCACTGAACCAGTTACAATAAACTTTACCCTCTAAATTGAAAATCAGACCTATAAATCTTGGGATATGTGTGTTCCAGATAATTCACGTTTGAACATGCTCACACCGTAACATCATAAGCAATTGATGATATAGGAAACTTGCGTTTGCGCATGCTCATACGTTATTAGTGATCAGACGGCTAAGAAATTTATAGGGGACCGTCTAGAAACTAATCCGCACAATCCCAGAAAATTTAATCAAAATTTGAAAACTTAGTACCTACCTATAGTTTTGAACGTTTTGAGCGAGCTCTAAAATTAAAATTCAAGTGGAAAAATATTGATTTTGGAGTTCAAAAATTCTTTCGACTTCTTGCACAAACAAAAACCTTCCTACCTTCGATAGTGAAGAAGCAATACCAAAAAAAAAAAAGAAAGCACGATGTGGAAAATTAAGAATTCGCTTATATGTTCATGCTTCATGACTGGAACGTTTTATTTGTTTGTTTATATTGTTCAATGAGGTGAGTTTGAATCCATGGGGAGATATCCAGAAACGCAAACACCTTTTGCTACAGGTGCTCTGCCTGGCTCAACCCAGGCTCCATACCACTGCTCCCAACCACTATGACTTTATCTGATCTCATACAGTTTACATAAGATATTTTATCATCTCTTCAAGAATTAATATACAATTAATAGTGAGTTATTATGTATAAATGTGTCATTATTTTAATAATAGTTGTAATAATTTATTTATACGGGCTTAAAGTAGACCCTCTAAGCTTTTCCCGATTAATTTACGGTATTTGAAATACTAGCGGCATGTTTGTATTAACAATCACAACATCGACACAATCGAAGCATATTCAGGAATATTTTTACAATTGCTGTATACAGTTCGATCACAGCATAAACCACCTCATCTGGACGAAGCTCTTCGCTAAAACCGCCTAGAATCTTTTGAGTCATGAACATCAGATAAAATGACAAAAGAACGACGAAAATCCCGGCTAATACACCCTCAAGAATACGTATGCGTATGAACACACTGACTAGTAAGATCATGACTGAGAATACGATTGCAGCTAAAAATGCGATGAATATAAATGTCTCACATCCTGTTACATCCCAGGGTGAGAATTTCGCGAAAACTGTCACAACTAGTGTGATCGCAGCAGTCGCTATGAATGCCAGCCAAATCACCTTAATTTCATATCGGGCAGATATCCAAGCAGCCACCAAAGCAAAAACTAATGTATGAAAGGTCAGTAATACGAAGTTCAATGGATAAGATCTCCGAACTTCTTCTGAACACGCTATGACACAGTAAACTGTTATTTGAACTATCATGAAAATCCAGACTATCCAAAAATAGTCATGCATAAACTCCCGAACATTTTTGTTGAGGTTCATTGCAAAGACGATTACGAACGTTATAACGAGCTGCAGGGTGAGAATGGTGTACACTTTTGCCACAAAATCCTTCCTCGTCTGCTTATCGAATATGTAACCATCATCTTCCTCCATGGATGGTGTGCTCGAACTTCCACTTTCAACATCTTTGTTTTTATGGGACATCTTGCTTTACTACACTTTCTTGCTAAAAATAGTAGACTCTGGGTGAATCGTAAACGTAGTGTTAGGAATCGTACCTACACCACATATATTGAAGCACTCGCCACCCTTCACGTGAAGTTACTTACATGATTGAAGTAGTTATAGTTTATAACACTTCTTTTTTCCCAATTATAGTTGGTTGCAAAGATATAACTAGGAGGGATAGTCAACTGTAGTTATTCATTTTGGAATATATTCTAAATGAGGTGACATTATTAAGATGAGAAATTAAACGATGTGCTTTCATTTCATCCTTCCAATAATGTTTTGTAGAAGGAACGCTAGGTGTCATTCTTTAAGGGCGCATCCTTCTGTTTCAGTACTGTTCGATTACCGTGGGTATTACAGGATTTTACATGTCATGGGTTTCATCTTCCTTACTTTGAATTTGCTGTAACGGATGATTTGGCTGCTAACATGATATCTTACCAGATGAAGTTCCTCTTGGATAAGCTGGAATTTGAAGATCCTGGTACTAAATTCCAGGAAATTATGGGCAGGGAAGCTTGCTCCTTCTCGAGCACCACTTGGGGAATGCAGCCTTAATGATAGATGATGGAGCCTCAAACTCACTTTGACAACCAATGCTGAAAATGTTCTTGGACTACAGAAAAGAGAACCAAAGAGGGATTGGTATGATGATCAGTACGAAGAAGCTCTATGTAAGAGATGAGAGGCAACGTTGAGGAAAATTAATTTATTGCTCTACCTGTACAACTGCTGAATAGCACCGACAAATTAAAGCTTGTGATAAGGCAGTCCATCGGCAGAAGAAACTTGCCCACGATTGTCGTGTCCTTTTATCAGATGAAGAAGATTTTAACAGACAAGATGTAGGAGAATACTTTGGGGGCGTTCAATGCCTGAAAGCTGGTTTCAAACCCAAATTTTCTTTTGCAAGGATAAAGAAGGAAACCTGTTGACTTATCCCCATAAAATAGTTGAGAGATGAACCGAATTTTTTCAAGAGCTCCTCAGTAAAGATACACCAATCGCTTCCAAGTGGGCTTGAGACATGATGATGAATGGGAAGGTACAGAGAGTGTGGAAGTCACTGGAGCATTGCTCTTCTTTGCACAGGTTACAAAGTTCCCACAACATGCTAGTTGAACACAAGCCTAGTTCCCATAATGGAAAGTAAGATCGGAAAATTCCAGTGTGGTTTCCGTAGGAATCACTTTACCATTGACCATATCTTCTCACTCCAACAATCACTGGAAAAAAAAAAAAAAAAACGTGTTTAACGTCAATCTTCCAATTTTCCGTTAATTAACCATTTATTCATTGACTTTCGTCATGCCTATGACATTGTGGTACGAGGTCAGCTGTAAAATGATATGTAGGGATCCCCAAAAAGTTGATCCACGTAGTCTGTGCCATGATGGCAAACTTAAGGAGTCTTGTCAAAGTGGAAAGCTCCTATAGCACAGAGTTCTCTGTGGCAAGGGGATCCCCTAGTCACAACGATCTTCAATTTTTCTATAGGACATGGCTTACACTGAGGATGTAGACATAATCATGAGGAATGTTTCGTCTTTGTCAGGGGTGGTGGAAGAGTTTGAAAGGGCTCTTACCAACAGAAACCTATACATAAATGAACAAAAGTATTTTGACAGAAACGTATTTATTAAGACAGTGTATGTGAAGGCCGGCAGAGATCTCCACCACGGAACCCCCCCCCCCCCCTCATCCCATGAACACTATACCTGATATCCAGGTGCAATTGTTACTATAATCTAGTTGTAATGATATCACTGTAGAAAAATTAAAACAAGAATTGCAGCTGGGAACAGGAAAATCCTCACCCATGCTAGCCAGGTATTGCTGAACTGCTGGAAGAGAAAGATACTCTGCATGAGCTGATACAACCAAGAGCTAAGATAGCTATACTCCCAGCTAGACTTCATAAGTAACGGGAGTGTGAGATGGCTGGGGCATGTCCAAAGAATGAATAATGGACGATAGCCTAGTAAAGCTATGGACTGAACACCAGGTAGAAGGAGATGTAAAGGGAGACCTTGACACTGGTGGCTGGATGATGTGGAGGAGGACCTTTGAAATTTGGATGTACGTCATTGGAGACAGGAGGCGCTTGAGCTTCAGGGGTGGAGGAAGATTTTCAAGAAGGCCTTGGTTCTTTGAGGACCATATATCCTAAAGAAGAAGATGATATGATACCCGAGGAAAAGTGGTTTTGTCTCTGTTACTTCATCCGCTACCCCCCTCAACCACTTATACCGTCTTCAGCAAATCAATGAACTCAACGTTAGTCAAGTCATCAGCATTCCAAAAGAGGACTCTTAATGTTGGGTGGTTATTGTGTTGGCCTTGTGTTAGGATAGAGGCTTTTTTTATTACATCTTCGTGTCTTTACTTTGGCACACAACTGGAAAATTTTTACAGTTACCAAAAAACCTAGCAAAATTGTCTGGTGATGAGTTAGTGAACGATAAGGCCTTTTCGTCGAAAACGTGAAATAAGCTGTTTTATAGAAATTCTTCTTTATCGGAATTTACCCCAATTTCATGAATTTTCCCAATGATTTTGTCCCTGCTCATGTCGCGTTATATTGCTAGGGATACTGATTTCATAGGCAACAAAATGCAGTCGTCAGGGGGCACGGAGAATTACTTTGAAAGTAAAATCAAATGCAAGAGCTTTTGGATGCGACCCCCACACACACACACACACCCATCAAAGTTTTCACCTAGCTAAAGTCCGTTACTGACGATCTATTTCATCTTATGGCAGAATTGTTAAGTTCCTCTCTAATATTCCAATAATACTGTTATATGCTCAATTATATTATGTTTCAGAGAGCAGCATTGACCTCTCAAATGAAGGTGGTTCACAATGGTTCATAAAATTCTACTCGCCTATGTGTGGTTCGTGCCATACTGCTGCACCTGCCTGGTCCAAGCTCGCTGCTGAACTGACGGGCGCTGTTTACTTTGGTGCTGTGAATTGCGAAGACGATTTTACTATTTGTAGACATCATGCGAGAATCACCTCCTACCCCACGTACATGCTGTACCCTTCTGTAAGTATTCTCATAGATACAACTTATGAATTAGAAGGTTTGAGAATGCTTTTTCAGTGTTAGGCTGCACCACGTTCTGTGTGTGTGTCTGGCTACTCTGAGGGGCTTTTCTTGCCCCATTACTGATTACAATTTCGATTGCAGTTATATTTATCTGTTCTCTGTCGAAAAGCAGGTGCTTAACTGTTTCATCAAGACGTAGTGTCCTGATTTACGTGGAAAACGTTTCTAAAATAGCTTCTTATATAAATTGTTCGGTCCCTAGGTTTTCTGTGCTGATTAGCATTATATTATAAACCCAGAGGTTTCTCTTTTTATCGGATAGAAAATTATGATTCCAACATTCTTTTCATAGGGTGAAATGCTTACTGGTGCCAGAAACAAGGAAGAGTTGAGAAACTTTCTTCTGTCCCGACTCGCCAGTGATTTAATCATTGTGGAAACCCAGAAGGAGTGGAACGAAAAGAAAAACACACATGATCATTGGCTTCTCATCCTCTCTGATCATCGTGGCACAAGTTCCAATTGGCTCGTGCTGTCGTCAATGTTGGTACGTATGTGAGTTATGTCACACATCTAGTTTAAATGTCACAGACAGAAAAAATTGTAAAAATTCCAAATGCGCTACTTAATACAGTGTAAGTAGCACATGCGGTTAATCAATACATGCACAATCTATCTTCAATAGTTCTCCTCATTTTGTTCGCAAATATTGCTTAGTGAAGTATCTCAAATATCAGCAGTCATAGTTTTTTTACACAGTTGAGTGCTTTAATATTTGAAACTTTGGGTACTTTTTTAATATCTTAATATGAATTGATTTGGGTTGTTAAAAATTGCATGTTACGAAAAAATTTCTGATGACTGTGATGAGGTTTTCTGATGACTGAAATATGAGGATATTTATTTTCTAAATCGAAACAATGCTGAAATTTAAACAAGGCCGACCTCGTAGAATATAACTTCAGCGTGTTAAACCACCCTGATAAACTGAGTGAGCTGACATAACTGATATATATGAATGCTGACATAACTTACTTCATATATATATTTGTATATAAAAGCGCAAACTTCAGAAATCGTTTCAGAATGCTTCAAAATGGATTTCAATGAAGAAAATTCGCTAAAAAGAAGTGTCGATACCAACTGGTATTGGTATGAAATCAATAAATTCTCTGTGATCCCGTTCACAACTTCAAAATTTGGTCAGTTATATTACTAAATTATGATTATTAAGAGGGAAATTATCGAAGGTAATTATGAGACATAATGAAACGATATTGTGATTTATTATAATTTCCAAAAGGGATAAGTTGAATACATGTAAGCACAAACTCATTTTACTTTCTCACTCTTCTTCGTGTATTCCGCTGAGAAACCAACTTCAACAATTCCACTTTAATAGTAGAAACTTTTTCTCTCTCCTAAACACTGTTTGCCCTGAGTATACGCTACTGATGTTGACATTGAAACAGCTCCTCTTTAGGACACGTATAATGGATTACCATGTGTGGAACCACCTTGATCAACTGATTGTGAGTGATTTGAAAAATGTTTCTGTGTTTCTGCAATAATAAGGTTTCACATTTCGGCTATAGGGTATATTTATGATCCTATGTTTTTCCCAATAGGGAAAATCTTTCTTTCGTATTGGGGTAAGTTACCTTGAACGTACCTAAACCATTTTTTTTCTATTTTAGCGTGGGCTACTGGGAGTTGCGGTAATTTATTGCAACAAGGAACTTCCGTGTGAGGAATTGAGAATTGAAGATTCAGATTCTGATATGATATATCTAGAGAGGCGCGAAGAATCCTGGTCTTCTAGGTCTCTGAAAAACTCGGAAGATCCTAGAGAAGTTATGCTGGAAGTTCTTGAGCTACTCCCACCCATTCAGACACTCACAGAATCTTCATTAATGGTAAATTCTTTAGTTTTTGAATTACTGATCAATGTAGTGAGACATTTCTTACATAGTGAGCGCCGCTAGTGAACTTAATTTAAAATGCGTAATGGAAAGCATTTGACTTTTACAGGACTACCTGAAAAAATTGGAAATTGGTGAAAATCCTTTGCTAGTTCAGTTTCACATGGGGCCTAGTGAAGCTCTTGATTCGGAGTTGAAGAAGTTGACTGGTCTCTTAAATAATTTTAGTATTGGTGAGTTGACAGGTTTCTGACAGGAAATGACTATACTAAATAAGTAGATATTTTATAATGTTTTGTAGCTTTGTTGCTAAAATAACTCAGTTAATTACATGGAGTAAAGATTTAATGTTGAGTAAAGATTTTCTCTGATCCAGAATGGCATTAGATGCTCCTCGATAGTCCAGCCTTGGAGGGTAGATACGTAGATAATATTACTGGATTAAGGAGCTGCACATAGTTGTTGTGGATCCTGACTATGGTGTTTCCTGTGATAGATACTGTAGTACTCCTCCTGCCTCTCCTCGGCTTGAAGAGGGGGCTAGCCTCTAGTAAATAAGGGGCAGAAGAACCTCAAATAAATCATACCACCTACTGCACTCAATGACTTCTCATTATCCTGATCCTCTACACTACATATTCAATTAACTGTTCAATAATTGTTTTTCCAGGAAGGCTCAGTTGCGCCAGGTACTCCACTTTTTGCAATAGCATGAACATCGCAAGGTACCCTCAATTCGTCGTCTTCAAAACAGGAGGTGGTCGAGAATTCTATCATGGAAGTCATACTGTTCACGGTATTGCAGCTTTTGCAAAAGAGAGCTCGCAGGCTGTCAACTTTAAATCTGTTGGACCCGACGAGCTTGTCCAAGAAATTCGCCAAGGTTCATTCATTTACTTGATTTTATTATTTGTAGAGTACTTTTATACTTTGAAAGCTTCATTTTAAAATGTATTGGCATTATTCAACATGCTACTGCTGATCTACATTACTAAATCGTTATGAAGGGGATAAAAATTCGACGTTTTCAAAATATAATAATAGTAGGTCTTTATGGTGTTTCGCTCAAAACATACAGACTCAGTTTGTTTGTTTTGTATATTCGTAATTGGCATAAATTAATGTGATAGCTATTAAGATTCCAACTTTCTCTTTTACAGCTTAGTACCTACTGTCTTGCATGAAGGCCCCTTGATTGAGTACGATGAGCCTCTATTCTTCATACGTTCCAGTAGTTCAATTGATGCCCCCTTTAATTGAACTACAACATGATAATAAAGTGTCATCCAGTGGGTACCTCCATTCGCAAATAGCGTTTAAATCATATTTGGGCCCACGGTACCCATCTGTTACAAAACCTACATATTTCACTACTTAAGCTGTGTTTACACTAGTGAAACTTCTTCGGGCGAAACTTACTCACTGATAGTGAAATATCGCACTACCCATAACAGAGCAGAATTCAGGTTGAAAAATTACATGAGAGAGCGAGCCACCTACCCCCTTCAGATCTGGTTTGGCAGTTTCAGTCTTGCTTCATTACTTGCCAGTGGCGTAATTTGAGGAGGGGCAGGGTGGGCAGAGCCCCCCCACGATCTCAGAGGATGTAGAAGTTATTCTTGAAACGGATGGTGCGGGAACAATAATTAATAATTTCACGTAACTAACGTCAGTACCAATATTACGGTAAGTTCGAGAACGCAACCCGCAAAGCACGCCTGTTATGTGGGTCCAGTTACCTAGCAACTTAGAACGCACCTCCAAGGCTGGTTCCAGGGAGGGCCAAACGCCGTGGATAATATAATTGCCCATCCTACAGAAGCGAAATAACTACAGTGAAAATAATGGAATGCTGGATACTATAAAGTGTGGACACTATAAACTATGGTGAAAATATGTCATCCCTCCTCTTCTTTTTGGGCTCGCATGGGGCTTGCCCATCCTCATTTCCCTCTGGAAGCCAGAAGTCATTTTGCCCCTCTCTCACTGCCCCTAACTTTCCCCACCTTTACAGCCCTCCGATTCACGTTCGATTGATCGATTCAATGCAGTAGCATCGATTGCGTCCTTCTTTCCATCAATAAGTTTTCTAACTCATAAAAGTCTTCAATATTGTCCTCGATTTTTGGTATGAGTCCCAGTAGAAGTAGGTAAGTAACGGTAAAATAACATTAATAGAATCTTACACGGACTAAAACATGTCTGTGCTGTGGTGATTGAAATATCCATAGTCGAATGGAAACGATTGAAACAATCGATATCTGAACCAACCGATAAATGATTGTACCATAACCATCAAGCCGGCTTCGGTTTGTTTACGTTTTGTGATGTCTCTCTCGTCGATGTTCAACGCCCTGTATCCTGTATTTTATTTCGTGGTAATTGGCGTACAATGTGTAACATAAAAGAAATCGTAATCAGTGTAAAAGTGAGTGCTAAAGTTACGAGTTATGAACCCCTTGGAGAGATACATCCTCATAGATACAAACACGATTGGATTGGAAGCGGTAAGTCAATGATAAGCCTACTGCTCCCAAGTTCATGAGCATTTTCATATAGCAAGACAGATTTAGTTTGGTAAGAATGTTGTTTTTTGTGTCCACCAAGAGAAGGGTTAATTACCTTAATTTTTAGATTGTTAGGTTATGCTGTAAAAATAATACAGTGTGCCTGCTCTTCCCTATTTATTTCCCTACATGATTACGTTCATTTTCTCTCGGTTGATAAGTAGGTATAATACATAGGAGTAGATAGATAGGTCGGTACATAGGACTCAAATTCAAATTAATTCTAAAGTGATTGTTTTCGCTCTTTCATTTTTCAATAATGAACCTTTGTAATCGACTAACCTTGTAACCTTTAAGTGGGACACCCTTTATAGGTGCTACAATGCCCTCTTTGTGACAAGTAGTACCCTCCATAGGTACATATATACGATAGTTACATATATATATATAATTTTTGACTGTTGTTGTTGCCCCTCCATGATAAATGGCTTTGCTACGCCACTGTTACTTGCACAACTATGGGAACCACATCTAAACTGAGCGAGTCTCGTTGCGAGAAACCCTTTGACTGTCGAACAAAACCAACTGACGTCCAGGTCGCAGTGAGGGCCCTCACGCCACAGTTTTCAGGGTTAGAGGAGCGCACGAGGCGCAACTCCCTTGCAAAATTAGTTCGCGAGGAAACTGCACCTAGTGAAATGCAGTTTAACATCACCTCATTTCTTCTTAATATGTGGGAGAGGGTGGTTTTCCTATGATTTTGGCCTAAGATTACTATTCTCGCTATGCATTACTTACTAATCTCAAACATCTTATAAATCGTATGCATACCTCCTATCAAATCCATCTTGACTATTATTACAGATGTAGCTCACCTAACTTTTAAGTGTGTAAAGTGAGGGCTTACATTTAGGAAGTAGTCCTTGATAAATGAAAAAAAGAGTTCAATGCAATTTGAGTTCAAGTAACACGTAATTGAATTTAATTTTGAATAGGAGCTGTTCTGGTGGACTTCTACGCTCCTTGGTGTCCTCCCTGTATGAAATTGTTACCAGAACTCCGCAGAGCGTCTTCCTTCTTCTCACCATCTGTTGTTGGCTTCAGCTCCGTTGACTGCACAGTTCATTCACAGTTCTGCCGTCAGCACTCCGTTAAATCCTACCCCACAACTCTCCTCTACAATACGACCAAGCCTCCCTCTAAACTAGATGGTAGAACTGCTTCCACAATCGTGGAATTCGTGGAAGACAAAATCACGCCTAGAAGTACGTTCCAATCAGATATTGTACCTTTTTAATTATTCAACTTCTTGTGAACTTACAACTGTATATGTTTAAATATGCATGTTTCAGTTATCGACCTAGATGAAGAATCGTTTTACATTCGATTGGGTCAAAAGTCCAAAAACGAGATTTGGTTGGTTGGTTTCTTCACCCACTGGTGTGGGCACTGCCAGGCTATGGAACCCCACTACAGAAAACTAGCTAAGGTAATCAATTTTTCACCGCACACAAGTCTTAATCATTTTGAGAATGACATAAACTATAAGGTTAGTGTGAATTTTGTGTCTTCAAACGCTGCAAATTATTGCACAAAGCTTAATTATTTCCGTATTGGATAACCCCCTTTAGACAATCTAAGCAGAAAACCTGTCTATAATATTACTAAACGAAGTTAATTATTCGTTATCTAAATGCAATTGCATTGGTATGGACACATACCAAGAAGAAATTCATGAAATTAAATTAAATATAATACCTAAACTTTACTAGTCCTTCTTTTTTTAACACAAGCCGACCCACCAACTGAAAATTAATTATATAAAATAAATCATCTACGTACGCTTTATAAGTCCATCTATAGATGGAAAAAAAGTTATAATAAACTCGATTTCGTGGAGTAAAAATTCCATTGGAAGTAGATCAGCTGATTCAATCAGCATAGTTTATAAAGCGATTTTCTCTCACACCAATGGACACACATCTCTCGGAGATAGTTCCAGCAGAAAGAAGAGAGAAGAAGAAGATTCTCTCTCCTCTCTCTCTCTCTCTCTCTCTCTCTCTCTCTCTCTCTCTCTCTCTCTCTCTCTCTCTCTCTCTCTCTCTCTCTCTCTCTCTCTCTCTCTCTCTCTCTCTCTCTCTCTCTCTCTCTCTCTCTCTCTCTCTCTCTCTCTCTCTCTCTCTCTCTCTCTCTCTCTCTCTCTCTCAGAGTAAAAAGTATGCAGAAATGTATGCTAACATTTGTACTTGAATTTCAATATTTGCCGAAAATAAGTAAAAACCACAAAAAGCTAAAAATCCCTTTTAATTTTTATTGCCAAAAATTATTTAGAAAGAGTTTTTGTCATAACATTGGTAGTTAACTATTTATTTTCACTTGAAGTTCTGAAATTTTAAAGCAATTTAACATAAATTATAGTACCAACGATAATTTACGAAATTCGCTCATAAGATCATCCTGCATGACTGGGACTTTATTGAATTATGAAAGTCCAATATTACAACAATTGACCATGGTTGGACGCTTGTACCAGCTACAAAGTTGTTACTTACCATTTTCATTCATCCTCTTCTACCCATACGTACCAAGGTGCTCTTGTCAGATGCTTGAGTTGTTACCAAACCTTTTCTAACTCCCCACAAATCGCACAAAAGCTCCATTGGCAAATCCACAATTATTTGGAAGTTTTCATTATAACACTTGTCACGTTTTACAACGATTAAAAAATGTAACTCTTTCACTTCTTCAGATGATGGCGGACTTCCCTGATGTAAAAATTGCCCACGTCAACTGTGAGGAACAAGGAAGATTGTGTCAACAACAGAACGTTCCTTCATACCCTCACCTTCGTCTTTACCCATCTGGTTCAGATGGTCTAAAAACTGTAATGTAAGTAATCATTAAGAACCTCCCAGTCTATTTCAATTTACTTATTACCTGAAGGTTTCATAGTGGAATGTAGTTTCTTTAAACTAAGATTTTGAATGCTTTATTTTGGCACACCAAATTACAATTAATTAATGCATTGGTTAGGGCCACTTTCACAAAAAACATAAACGAGTTTAAGCTCGAACAGATTAGAAATTAACGGATATTCCAGCTCATCGTCTTTCACCAGAGCACTTTACGAGTTTAAAGTCCTAAGAGTGTAAACCCCCAAAATCTGGCAAGTTGCATTTACTAATCTTCATTAGTGGTGATATCAAGATGGCCACATGGCTTTTGTGACCAGTTGTTTTTTATCCCTAAAAACATGTACAAATGAGCATACCGAAAAAACCAAAAATATGTGAAACTCAGATAACGGAATTGGAGAGGTCTGCAAGTACCTATTACCTAATTCGATTCAGCGTGAAAAAAGACGTAGACACCGACCCCAAACTCGTTGGTTCCTATTAACTCGGTAAATAATAGAAATAAATTCGCGCGAGTCAGCATTTTAATGAAATCATAATTGTTTAAAAACTAGTGCAACAACTTGGTAGGTCCTTACCTAAAATTTTTGTGGTAGGTATTCGTTGATAGGAGGTATCTCTCCAGAAAGTAGGCAAATATTCAACATGCCCGCTCCTCATATTGTGATCCCTGGCATTTTGCCACATAACATAACGAGGAGCAAACCCCGTTCCTTATTAATATCAATATTATTATTACTATACGCTGTGTAGTAGAGCAATACAACAAGCTCTAGATTGAAGTAGAAACCACCTCATTTCGTACGCTATTGCTAAGCAGCCAAGCACAAAATAAGAGGAAAATTATGTATGTTATGTGATGATAATAATGGTGGCACATTATGATAGGATGATGAATAGTATTCCCTTATAGAGTCCCACCGTTATTGTTTAGAAATGATAAAAAACTTCCCAATTTTGTCCACAAATATCTGAAATATGTTATTATTATTAGTTTATTTAAATTTGTGACAGTTCCCGTGAGATCCAAGAGAATGCGCGTCCCTCGCTCTCATGCCGGGCGTCGTTCTTGAAATGCTGCGTTTGGTGATAGATGAGGATCCGAGAACTGGAAAACCAATCTTCTCCGAACATAGCACATATTTATGCTATTAGTTCGAGTTGTATCTATTATGGGTACTGTCACACTCCCCTCTCTCTATATTGAGCGGATTTAGGCTCCATTGCACCTCTGGGGGAGCTACCTAAGTCCGTTACAAATTTAAGCTGGGCGGTAACAGGTGGTTGGTGGTGGATTTATTGACCCGGCTTCAAAGAGTCCAACTTTTTAATGGACAGTGTTTTCTAATCTTCGTTAAGGAACGAGGAAAGGTGAAAGTTTTGGTTGGTGAAAGGCGCTAATTTTTGATCCTCGACATTATTTTTAATGGAGTTTGGCCAAACTCTGTTACATGTTGGTGAAAGTGGCCCTTACTCTTGCAGGATTTGGGCCGCAATATTATAGTTAGGTTCAAGATGAGCCTGTGTGAAATTCGCGCTGATGTTACAGTTCGTTATAGCCCCTAAAACTTATAGATAACTCGGCTCGGTATCCTCCGTTAATTGGTCTCGGTAGTGATCTCTTCCTGATCTTCTCTCAGGCATGGGTTCGAATTCTGTCGAGGTCTCTGTTATTTTTAGGGGCCACAACACGATTAGTTAATCAGTGCTTCACCACTCGCCTTATTACTGCCTCTGACATGAAATATGACGTTTGCACATGCTGATGAAGTGATGAGTCATAAGGGGACTACATTTAGAACATGATTATACCTACCTCAAATAAGGATTCTGTTGAACTCAAAAGTAGCAGCCAACACTTTGTCCTACTGTTATGAGAATCATGTTTACTTATTTATTTTAATTTTATTATTATTTGTTTAAAAAAAATGACTTCAAATTGGTATTTCCAATTTGATAATGACTCAAAGCAATTTCAAGTTATGATTTTTAACTGATGTTATGTGTTTTTAGGGTCTACAGTGGCTATCAGAGGGATGCAAACTCCCTGAGGACGTGGCTGTTTAATTTTATTCCTTCCACCGTGGTAGATCTAGACCCTGTAACATTTAGAGATCTTATAAAGTCTGGCAAGCCGTGGCTTGTAGACTTCTTCGCACCGTGGTGTGGACATTGCGTGACTTTCGCACCTGACTTTGTCTCTGTTTCACAGGTGAACATTTATTTACACTCTCAATTTACCTATAAAAATTACTTATTCAATTCGACCAAAATTAAATAGCTAATATTCCTTGGGATATATTTCCTATGTATTAACTTGACGATAAGTGCTTGCCAAAGCCTTCAGCGAGTTGTAAGGATTGCTAATGGAAGGATCATCCTGGAAAAACAGGTATCCAAGCTAAGATGTTATTTTTTAAATCAAGAAAAGTGGTTATATACTCATTCAGCTCTGTATGCTCGCCAAAAGTATTTGTAAACCTTACGAGGAGTATTCGAATTTGCTATCTCATTGAGGCCCCCCACTACCAGAAACATAGATAATAAACTCAAGTTTCAACATGCTATCTCCCATTGTCTCACACTCGTTTTTGTATTAAAATATGGCTCAATGTAACCCACTTGCAGTTGTTAACGGTAGTTTTCGAAATATTTTTATTCTTGTTCTCAACTGGTGGGCTTCGTTTGGTGACTTGGGAATGTTGAGCCTTAAAAACATCGGTTTGTTGCGGATTCCTGAAAAATAGTGGCAATTTCTTACTCCACCTTCATTCACTTGTCTTATATCTCACTTATGCTAAAAAATTATTCAACAAAATTTGCTCATTTGCATAATTTGTTTAGCAAAACTCCAATATCGTTTTGATGTATAACTTGCCCCTGCCTGACTTCTTCTCTATCAATTCCATTCATTCCACATTAATGTGACCCAGTTTACTAGGATATTTAATGGAAAAATAGATTATCCAAATAGTATTTCAAGTAATTATCCGAGTTTTTTGTGTTTGCTATAATTTTGAAAGTTGTTCGACTTACTTTTCTCTTACATATTGTTGTAAGTACATTCAATTATTACGCATAATATATGTATAAACTTGAGTTTTATTCACCAGAAATCTTAAAATTTCAGAAACTCGAAGGCAAAGTGAAGTGCGGGAAGATGGACTGCGAGCGATATTCGAGCTTCTGTCACTCTCTAGGCATCACAGGTTACCCCACTGTTCGCTTCTTTCAAAGTGGGCTCGCGGTCGAAGGCTCTCAGATCAACAGCCAAAGCCCCTCGGTTATTCTGGAAAGAGTGCGACAACTACTCAAGGTTTACTCAAGCCACGACGAGCTTTAAGAAGTAGAAATAATTTATTTTGTCATTGGCTCTTACATATGGCCAATGCCTGCTAGATACCACAGAGAATTCCTTTGTTGCTTGTACCGTCTCATATCTTTTATCCATTTCATGGGTATTAGAGGAACAGGCAACGACTGCATTTTTGTGTCTTGTAAAAAGTTTGGATATGTTCGTGTTATATGTCATATGAGACAAGTTATCCCACAAGGGGACCTTGCGGTGATCCCATCGCCAATTTCAACAAAATGTTTTCTGTGGGTTCTTCTAACCAAAATATTGACTCCATGTATGATCTTCCTTCAGAATAATGCTCTCTGGACCTAATCGTTGTTATGTTCTTAATTTTTGTCTTTTTTCGTTTTCCAAGATTTGAAGTATTTTGACGTTTGAATAGCGATTCAAACCCTCCAATAGTAGCAAAATAAGTTTGAGTACTTCTATCAAAATACTTGGGGATCATCGTAAAGTCCAATTGTAAGACAACGGTTATGAAATGTTCACAATTTATTGATTTTGTAAACTTGTTTTAGCCTTGACCTAACCTATTCACCAGGAATCGTTATGAAATATCAATAGAAAAAAGTGTTTCTGCAGATTTATAGTGCTTTTTACATTCAATCAATATTCACTTTCTCGTATTCTGCCTAACGAAAACTACACACACCATCTTGCTATTACACCACCTCATGCTGCCAATCCATCTTTCATTATCTTCTTGTAAAGTACAAGTTACCTACTCACTTGGCTACGTATAAAACGTTTTTGTCTACAAAACCCTTACAATAATGAAAAATTGCCTAAAGAAGTCATTTTTTTTCTATTTCTAAAAATCTACATTCTATTTCAGGGGCAGCAGGTTTTATAGATGAACAGTCATTTGACTTGATCAAGATCTTGGCATTGAATTGTGAACATTTCAGTACAGATATATAGGTGTAATAAATTATTGCCTAGGTAAAACGTGAAAGGCACAGATTCTTATCGGAATCTCTATTTTTAATAATGGGACGAAGTTTATTGATACGAAAAACGTGATAGTTTAATAGTTTTATTGTAAAATTTAACTACATCACTAACTTGAAGTTTCAGTAGTGCTGAGCTGTGACGAACAACCTTGTGATAATTCTAAATACTAACCAAAGTTTTAGGTACCATTTCAGTTCTTTTTCTACGTATTGTTGGTTTAAAACCTTCCATTCGGCTCTTTTGTCGAGACCATCCTGTCGAACCTGGATTTACATACGAGCGATATAGGTACCTTCTATGTTTGAGTTCAAGCAAAGTTTCTTCTCATAACTTAAGTTCCATTTCCTCAGATAACCTGATCCAGTTTCTTTGTAGTCTCCAACGAATTCCATTCCTATTGATGTGCAAATTTCATGATTTAAACCACTGGCATTTGAAGTAAGCACTGCATTTTCAGTATTTCGTTCAAATGCTCAAAGATATCCCATAAATTTTGTTGTAGATAATACCTGCGCATCTGTAATTGTGGTAGACATTTGTGACAGAGTTCTCGTCATAGAGTTCCCGTCGGGATCTCAGAGAATGCGCTGTCGTCGCCCAGTTGGTGAACAACGGGCGTCGCACGCCTTTTCTCGTGTTTTTGAGAAGCTGAGTTTGGCGTTGGATGGGTGATCCAGGTCCCTGGAAACCAATCTACTCCGAACATAGCTCATTAAATGCTATTAAGTAGGAGTGGTTTCTCTCTGACGGGATACTGTCAACCTCCGCTACCTTTTTATCGAGGATTTAGGCCCCCATTGCACCTCTGGGGGTGGTACCTGGATTCCCGATATATTTCATAGAAAACCGTTGTGAGCATGCCCTCAGATTAGAATATTTTAGAATGCGTGTGAACAGTTATGTGAACTATATTGTCGGTGACAGAATTCAGCTTTCAGCTCGCTGTTGGCAACTATGGATGTCAGATTTCAAGGATAAGGATTTCAGGTATCAGTTACTGGTTCGTGTGTCAGTTCTGACAGTGAGGGCTGTCTCTTTGGGTGTAATGGGTGAAAATGTCTGCTTCACTGTTGGTTTATCGATGGCCAGGTGACTGGTCTTACTTTTGTGTTCTTTCGTAAAATAAAACAATAACATTACCAGTTTACTGTTGAGGAGCAACAGCAACCTATGACCAGGTTATCCGGATGTACAAAACAAAGCCCCGTCCACACTTGAGCATTCGGATTCACGAATGTTTTTGAGCAGCTTCGAACTTCTTCCCACACTCTGTTCAGACTATGAACATTTAGGACAAAAAAGGCATTAATGGATGAACACTGTTGAAATAGCTCTCGTTATGTCGTGAGGCACGAGAGGGTGTTCCAGGATATTTTCGTTTCGTCAATCTCCTGCATAAAGCCCTGTTCACACTTGAGCATTTGTGAAAAATTGCATGCTGAACCTTGTATTCTTGTTCAATACTTCAGTTTTTCAAAATACAGTAGAACCCCTCTAATCCATCACCTTCAGGACTAGGGGCATGGTCAGAACGCAAGAAAGGTCGGATTATCCGAGAAAAAAAACCAGTTATTATATATATATAATTAACACTCACTTCAGAATATTTCGATTGACGCGTTTTCAACAGACTCACTCAAAACTTGATATATATATATATATATATATATATATATATATATATATATATATATATATATATATATATATATATAAGAAAGTCGTGTTAGTTACGCTGTTTATAGCTCAAGAACGGCTGTACATTTTCATGAGGGTGGTCGCGAATTAACGTGCAAATCTCGGAATAGAACATGGGCTACCTCCTTCATCGAGAACCTGGTCTTCCCTAGGAACATTGTCTATAGTTTCCAAGACCAATCATGTTCGGTTCCATCAAATTAAAGTGATCTATGATCTATTTCACTGACAGAAAATGAAGGCACTTTGAAAGGTCTAGGACTAAATTAGCTACGACGATGCCTAGGGCACATCAGCTGAGTAGCTTCCAAAGACTTCAACTAGATGATGCCTATGGCCCAGATCAGCTGAGTAGGTCCTAAAGCTAATTCCTGTGCTATCTTCTCTATGGTTCTCTATGAATTCTCTTCTGTTCACCCAAGGGAGTTGAAATTTGATAAGGGGCATCAAGAGTCGAATAAAATGATCGGCTCTTTCCTGATCAGCTGAGTGAGCTAAATTCTCTCCTTTTCACCCTAGGAATATGAAATTTGACCGGAAGTCTCTCCAGGATATTATGGGACGAATGCAATGAAGGGCCCCAACCAGATCAACAAACTGCCGCCATTTCCCCCTCACACTTCAAAACATATTTCATGGAAAGCTGTTTCTTTTTTATGAATACCTTTGGATCTCATGTGAACTGGCTCAAAAGCTGAAGATTCTTTACCTTTGGCACCATTGAGAAGGGCTCTATTTGCAGCTATATCTTTCCATGTAATGCTGAGGCATGGTCGACCTTTCAACTTCAGAGTAGCAAGTTTGGGTCATCATCACAATATTTGTCGAACTTTTGTTGTTTCTTCTCCTCATCGTGTGTTCTATTCCTCTTCTTTGAACCTTGATTCAACCGTCCCGCCGTTCCCTCCATTTGGAACCAATAAAACACACTGAGTAACTGAATTAATATGTACTGAGGTGGGAGACAAGCGAACAGAACACTACTACCGAAAAATATGGAAATGGAACAATCGAGATATTCAAAATGCGAAGGAGGTATTCGTCCAGAGACATCAATTTGTGTTGAAGTAACTTACCTTTCAATGGCAGTCTGACTAGTGATGCTCTCTACAGGAACCTCTGAGAAAATATTCAAAACTTGACTGGAAACTCGAACATTTGGAGATGTTCGCTTTTGAAAAAATACTTACTTTCTTATGTGTAAAATACAAAGATATGTTGAGTTGTTGTGCAGTTATCGGGATAACTCATTAAAGGATGGACATACTGCGTTTAGTCGCAAACACAGAACTTTCACTGTGTTTTCAAGAGGGATTTGTTCAGATTTCAGGGCCAATGCCAGCGGAGGTTGATGCGAACTTGATTCGAGATCCTGAGAAACGAGCTGATGCTTGATCATGCTCGCAAGTGTGTCTACATAGTCCGAACACAAATGGCAAACATCTTTTGATGTTTGCGGAAATGCTGACTTCTCGTGGGATCATCCGCGAGCCGAATCGAGCATTCAAGCCCGTTTGCAGTTGCTTGCAAATGCGTCCAAACTACGCGAGTATTTGCAGTTTTAATGCTTCCAAATGCTCGGCTTGTTTAAAACTACTCAAGTGTGGATGGAGCTTTAATAAAAACTCTTTGACTTCCCTCACTCTTTTGTGTTTTCACAAAATTGTTTATTTTGTTGTTTCAAATTCATTTTTTCTGTTTACCAGGTTCGACTTTAGGATATCCCTTATTAATGGTCACTGCTTATTGTTAATGTTTGTTTAAATTGGCAGCCTAGTCACTTTTCTAGCCGCTACCTTATCTGAATCAACAATAACCCACACAAAATATTTTGATTTTATCCTTTGAACTTTAAAGCGCTAGTTCCTACCCCATCATAATTGTGGGCCTTCCATTAAGTGTATTTATTTTTAATGTATTACCTACCTGTTGGTTTATTTCTAAGGGGAGAAGTTCTCAATAAGATTTTAATTATAAGTAGGTATTTGATATATAAGTTTAGGATTCTTGCTTAACACTATCCATTAACAAATATTCATCTTCCAACTCACTTCTGTGGTACACATTCATAGTAACAGATTTATCGAACATGGCTTTCATTTCGTCGTTATGAAGAATTCCTTAAGGGTATAGTAAAACCTCGTATTTATTTTTAGTAGAAGGTAGGTATTTAAAACTAGATCTTGCAGATTGGAACGAGCTAGTATTAAAAAAAACCATTCTAGGTCCCAATCGACTGATTCTAACGCCTTTAGTTGCTTAAAATGTTAATCGATTCTTCAATCCTTATTTTCATTTAATCTCATTTAACAGCATATTTACTGTGAATTGTACAAGTTCAAATTTGTTTTAGTTATACAAAAATTAGGTCAGTACATTTCTCAATTTTAGGTTTTTAAAGGGTATGTGCGTTTCTTGTAAGACCACGTGAGTGTTGTCCTACTAATGAGCATTTAATTTATAGTTTACATGAGTACTGTGTATTCATGTACATAGGTGTCTACTTTTTTATAATGGTAATCGATTACATGTACTTTTCTTTATTTTTACTGTTGGTTCATGTGAACTTGGAATTTTTATAATTGAGTCCTGTTCTATGTCAAGGATTATATTACTGTTCTATACTTGAAAGATTGAAAGTTCTATCCTAGATGAGTACTATTCATTAATATTAATAACCTACTCCTGATTTCCAAATTTCAATCCTAGTTTCCACATAATGACCCTAAAATGTCGTCATCAACATTGATCTTTTACCGATTTCTCAGAAACCAATAGACATTAAAGGTTTAAGAAAATATGGTGGTACAATTTATACATACCTGCTGAATACATATTTGGTTTTAGGTGATTTGGGTTTGAATGCCAATGTTGGTGGCACTTCTGAGTATTTTGAGTTGTGGGCTCTTTTAAAACTACCTTAGCACCTATAGTCTCTAAGTGAGGCCCATTTGATTACCTGATGTCACGGAACTCTCTAGAAGGAAGAACCCCTATCGAGAAATTCGATATCTTGGTCAATATTCGAGAAATCGATAATATTTTGTGAGCATACTCTCGACAGGTGGGGAGTTCGAAAACATCAAAACGAGCCACTAAGCTATGAAGGCTATTTTTCCACCTGACGCCACAATTTATTTTTGAGCTAGCATGAATCATAACATTTGGTACAGTCAGTAGAAGTCAAAGGTTAATGCACAATTTTTCCTGGGCTGGACTACAACATCATTTCTATTTCCTGCATAGAATCTTCACTTCCTCACTCACTGAGTCGAGTTCGCTCTGAGTTGCCGCAGCGTCAACACGTGAGTTGGTTATCTCTCTGTTTATATTATTAGTTCGGTCGTTTCTATCCCGTTTTCCATTATTCTTTTTAACTACGAGTAAAGTCCAAAACAATAGGACTGATCTGATCGAGAGGCTTTTGGTTTTCTGGAGACTACATTGCTGTACGAATGCGTTCTTTTTGAAAATTTTTAGTGAATGTTTTGATCAATTCGTCCAGAGATCCAGGCGTCAAGTGATGGATATTCCCTCTTGGCAACTCGTGATATTGGTGGGGTATCAAGATTTGCTGTGTCCCCACCACTTACTTGGCCCTCCTAACTATCTCCTCCTGCTCTTCCTCTTGCAATCCCGCCCTCCTTCTGCCTATCCTGATAGCTGTTATAATGCAAGGAGTGAGCTCCGCTCCGTCTTCTCATGTCAGGCGCTAAGAAAATAGACCAATTTTTTATGCCAATAAGTAGTAGGACCGAACTGAAAAGGAGTAACTCATCTCTGAGTACTCGTTATCCACCTGAGAAAAAGCAAACAGGTAAAATGTCTACCCTCTGCCCAGAATCAATCGATCTGCTCATGGAGAAATTCACAGGTATTAAGAACGTTGCTTTGGAACGAAAATTGAAGGAAGCCACAAGAGACTTAGCTACAAAGGAAGACGTCAATGAGTTGGGCAGGAAGATTGTTGACTTGCAGTTTGAAAATAACTTCCTTAAAAATGAGGTCGGATCTCTCAGACCAGAACTACTCATTCGTGATAAACGCATCGAGTTTCTAGACAATGCAATGTGGCGAGACAATCTTATTTTCATAGGTTTAATGCATGATGGGCGTACGGATTTGCCGGGTGTAATTAGGGCATTTACTAATGAAATAGGCACTTGGTATTTCAAAACATATTTTCATCACAGATGTTATTAACGTGGGAGGAAAACAGGCCAACTCGCACTTACTGGTTAAATTTTTTGAGTCTAGTGACGTAGCAGAAATTTTGAGGGCTACGGGTAGATTAAGGAGATTAATTTTGTAATAAATCGCAACTACCCGGATTCGATGCGAGCTGCGCGTCGGAATTTGTTTGCTGAAAGGAAGGAATTGTCTCGTTTGAAGAATACACTCAGGATCTCAGTGAGGTCACAATTGTTGGTAGTGGAGGACGTGTACTTCACCTGGTCCAATGAGAAGGTAATTTTGCACAAGGATGGGTTTGGCCTACCAATGATCAACTCTCTTGTGGGTGCGGATATGGGGAAATTCATTCACGATCGTCTGAGGAGGGGAGACTCATTGGCTGCTGATACAGGACCCGCCGTCACCGGGGTACGACGGGTCCTATATCATCTTGAAGTTCAGTCATCTGTCAGAGTGATAATTTGAATAATAATAATGTTCAGATACTCAATTTTCTAGCTTATACCTAATATCGGCGTAAAAAAAAAAAAAACAAATTGTTATATTGCACAACCTTTTTTTTTTTTTTTTTTTAAGATTTTGATAAAACAATTCAATTTCTCCAATTTTGTCCTTTTGTTTATTTGAATCCAGCACCTAAAAGTAGGTACATATCTACATTTACTTCATCAACATCTTAAATATCACAACAGGTCTGAACATAATCCAGTAAACGAGAATTCTTTCAACTCTTTAGGTTACATATTCGGTTCCTGAAAAATAGGATGTAGGACAAACTTTTAAACAATAAAATTAAAAAGTAGGTAGGTAATTTAATTGTTATATAATTATACCTGTTTTTCTGCATCCTATTCTTTTGTAGGAACCGAATTTATATCCAAATGAGTTGAAAGAATTTTTCGTTTACTGGATTTCGTGCAAACCCCTAGTTAAATTTATGCTGTTGAAGACGTAAATGTATGTGCTTTGAGGTTCTGAATTAAAATTATAGGATGAAATTGGTAAAATTAAAAAAATGTTCCATCGAAATATACGTAGAAAAACACAGCAATTAGGCCCCTCAAACATCTTGATCGGTCACTTTTGAAGGGTGATAAAAATCCCCACAAAACTCGAAAACCCGTTGGTGTGTCCCTGTCTATCACTATTAGTTGCTGCGCATGCGCAAATGTAAAATCCATGAAACTCGCATGCAGGTCAGACGAGAGAGAGATTTTGACCAGCAGACAATGATTTAGAAACATCAGCCAAAGTTAGAAATTTCGTTGTGATTTTTAGCTATTATAAAGCTCTTTTTCAAATTTTGAACGCAGTCCAAGAGCATTTTTGCTATAAAAAATTGTGAACGCTCTGATTTGTTTCTTATTTGGTATTTTATTTTTAGCTAATTTAGAGTGTTATTGCATTTTGTGCATTGGCCAAAAATGCAGTAGGTAGGTATTTACTTCAAACTTAATTACACGTTCGTTTTTGTGTTTTGCGAAACTTGTAATCACATTTTTAGTGTTAAATATCTTCTGGAAGGAAACATATACCAACATAACTGTATATAAAGGTATTTTCTTCAGAATTCGTTTCAAAATTTGCTAAAACCAATTTTCACTAGTGACATTTTTCAAACGTTTTGCATTAAAAATTTTGCAAAAGTTTTGCATCAAAGAAAATTTGCTAGATAAGTTAATACCTACTTAATTAAATTATAACAAGAAGGAGTTATGGGTCGACTTTTTCTATTAAATTTATGCAATATCAATTGTCAATGGCCCATATTCTTGTGACGACACGCCTGGAGTAGGTTTGCGTTTCAGCCTGTCGGCCATGACTGCCCTATGTCAATGAATCGCTACTCAACCAACCTATTTCTCACAAGAAGTTTGCCGTCTCACGTCAACATAATTCGTGGTTATAAGGCCATTTTTCAACAGTTTTGTTTTGAAAAAGTATAATATTGTAGCAATACAAAGTTTCAATTCGACTAAATGTTATAATAATCGTGCCTGCCAGTGCAATAATTGATTGTAGATTGCTGTCAACATACCAATCTAACGTGAGCGAGTTTTTATTTGGACTAGGAGCCTACTAACTATTGTAGTTAATCAGTGTCAGAAAACTAAACAACTTGATTCGTTTAGGCTTTGAGAATAATTAACCTGAAAAATAGTAAAGAAAAGGTGATAAAATTCCTCAGGTGTCTGTACTGCTGTGTAGGTACCTAGCCATTGCTAAGGCAGGGGTGCCCACAGGGGGGGGGGGGGGTCACGACGCAAACTGCGTCGTTAAAATTTTTGGGGGGGGTTAGAAAAATGAGTATTTTTTTAATTTTTTTATGAACAAGTAATAACAGGTAGCTTCATCAGCGTTTTATTTCAAGTTCGTAGTACTATGCTTAACTGAGGAAACTTTACTTGTTATATTGAATGAATAAAAGGAGAGATTTGATAGTTTGTCAAAGTAAACAAGGTAGGTTGTTGCTACACCAAGAAACGAAACTACTTAGGTAGGTAAGTACATCCTACCAGATTTGCTGCTGGTTTAAAGTGCCTAAACAAAGTAGGTGGGTCATTGCTTTGCCGACGAGTACAACCGCTGATTAGCAAGTTTGTCGAATCAGGCAATCAGGGAATATGCAACATGAATTAAAAACCAGCTGCATGGAAAAAACCTTGAAATGCATTCTTCTGAAGGTAAGATTTCATAAAGACAGTATTGGCAGTGCAGTTATTGCGCGAGTTTTGCAGTTACGCAAATTTTAGGGACAAAAAAGGTAATGAGGTACCAACTTTCGTTTTTATCAATGAAGTACATGAACAAGTAATAATATAAAGAAAGTATGTAAGTATACCTTCCCTATAGGTAGGTACTTACCTTTCCACATGTGATAGGTACTTACTATTCCCGCCTAACAGAGCTCTCATAGCACACTCTTTCACAAGACCGCTTTCACAGTACTCTAAAGATTTTTTAGTTTCAATTGATTCAAAGAACAGTTCTGAAAACTAGATAGGTAATCCACAACATCTTTGCGGCTGATGTCTGGAACATCTAGAACACTTGTATGTACACTCCACAACACACATTTCACATGGATCTCTACCCCACAGATTAAATCTTGCCTTCGTAGCGTTTGAGGTCGTCACGTGATAATAACTTGATGTAATTTGCATACAATTTATCACCTTGAATATTACAAATAATAAAAATATACTAGGAACTAGGTAAGACTATGTTATGCAGTTGTCCAGCTGTGGCTACAAATGGCGCATTTTCGCATATGTTTACTCGTCACCATGACAACAAGGTGAAATAACTTCGATTTCGCCTCGCCTCGATGTAAGGATACGCTAGTGTCCAAGTCTCGAGAATATCACTCATATGACCATTTGAATCAACATCTTTAAAAATGAGTTTTAGCAAGTTACAGAGAACTAATCACTGACTGTATTTTTTTTCTTCTCATAGTTTACGCTGCACATTCCTTGACGTAAATGCTTCTAAATGTCCAGGATGCACAAAAATCATAAACTACAATACATTACAGACAAAATCCTCCAAAAATATTCTGCGGAAAGCTGGTAAATAAACTGTGTTCATTAATCTCCGTTAAAAATGCTGAACTCCTCAATACTATTCTGATTGAAAAAAATTTATTGAGAAATCAGAAACCACTGAAAAAATGTTCATTTTGTTCCTGTTGACCTGGAGGCGACAACACTCTCACCATTTAACCGAATAAACCATGCTAAAGCTGGTCTCACAGAAACAATATCAGGAAGGATAAATTTTCATTGCTGTAAACCGGATTTTTGCATATCGTTCTGTCATTTAAAAAAACTGCCTTCTTTCGAAGATAAAGCCGTTTCTAGACCATACAACTATTCTACTAAAGGTGCGGGAAAGAAAAAACGAAAATAAAACGTTGACTTTTGTCCACTTAGATTGGCTAAAGTCCGAAAGAAGAAAGTCAGATTCGCGAAATTTTATGCAGCCCTACCAATATACTGATGGAAATATTGACCGTTGCACAAAACCGTAGTTATCTTCATGGAGCTTTTCACTTAACCCTAGGAAAGGGCCGTTGCGCGGGTGGGGCGATCGCCACATGGCCAGGGAGGCGCCGTAGCAGTGGCTAAGATAAAGAAATATAAAAATAAATTAGAGGCAAATAACTTATTTTTTGAAATCGGGTATAACAGAATTTTGAATACTGTAGGTACTACGTTATATGTATCTGTGAAACAAATAATTTTGCCATTAAGCAACTGGATTTGCTTATAACTACCTATACTGTTATTTAAATATGGCATAAATAATTCGTTCAAACGCAAAAAATCCGTCTTGTCAAAAGGCAGGTTAAATTCATTGACTAGCACAATCGCTTCAGAATTTCAGGCTCAAATTTACAATTTAGTGGCTCAAAAAATGATTAAAAATCGGTTTTTTGACAATAGGGCATGTATTTACAGTCGAAGTATTTTTCAGCGCTGAGTTGATTGCAACCGCTACGAGGTCTTAAAAATTCATAATAAGTGACAAAAATTCTGCTGCACGTTCTAAAATGTTCTTGGTGATTTTGTCACACGGCTGTCCCCTCAGTTTTATTCAGGGCATGGTTGGCCACAATGCTCGGAATTTAAGTGCCTAATTTAATGTTATCCACTACTTTTATTTGAAATTCGCTCCATTAGCCATGCTGCAGGACTGAGTACTTTTTTTTATCAAGCCTATGTTGCAAAATTTAATGTTTTTAAAAGGTAAAACTAGTTATTTAAAGTGTAAAACTGGGTTATAACGGAATTCGAGAGACCTACAAGTGTTACCATTCGATTCTGCGTAATAAACTAAAAACCTACCCCAAACTCATTGGCTTGTAGTAGGTACCTTGGTCATTTTTATAGAAAATCCTCGAATTCATTGAAAAACATAAATTGAAAAATACAATGTTTTATAACATTGTAGGCCGCCGCCTGCGGGCTCCCTGGCAGGGGCACATAACTCTTCCCGATTTCAAGAAGGAACTAGGGTAGGGCTGCCATCCGTCCCGATTTATCGGGACATGTCCCGATTTTCGAGGTGTCCCAGGCGTTCCGTCATGATTTTTGAAACGTCCTGATTATTTTTTTTTTTTTGCTGTTCCGACTTCGTCCTGATTTTTAAAGTAGTTGAATCTCCGAAGTATTTTGTGTAAGCCCAGGATGAAAACTGGATAAATCCAGATGTCCTTCATTGCAGGTAGGTAGCCGGACACCTTTGACTATTTGAAATAGTCTCTCTTCTCCCAGAAACTGAAGACCTCGGCCGAAAAGGGATATGTAGTGGATTTAAATATGTTTTACTTGGTGTCGGTAGACCAAGTGGGACATTTATATTCTGATTATGCGGGTTAGTCCCCGTGTTATTCCTGTAAGGAATGTGAGCGAATCCGTCAAGGTCAGCTTGCTTGGCGGGATGAACTGAGAGATAGTTCGTGTCGCAGCCGCGTGGAGCACTGGGCTCGCATAGTGGGTGCTGGGTTCGATCAGTTTGGTACTGAGCCGTTTTGTAATATTCCGGCCTAAGATTTATATCTGTAGGAGGAATATGTTGAGCTTGGTTGAGGTACTGAAAAGTATCCTTCGTTTTTTGTACATTTGGAGTGTATTTGACACTCGGATCGGCCGGGTAGGCTTGTGTCGAATATCGTGGGTATTCGGACAGCTTGGTCGAATCATAATGATTGACTTCAGAGCGGGTCTGAAAGGTATCCTCGATCTTTTGTATAGGCGAGGCTTGATCTAACGTTTCCTTCGTGAATACGTTAGGTGAGAAGGCGATCTCGTCGTGAGGATCGAGCCTTGCGCTGTCGCTGGGACCGGCGGATTGGCCGGGTAGCATGTAGGTAGCGCTACGGGGGCTAAGAGGCCCGGCTTCGCCGTCGTCTGCCTCCCCTTGCATGAGGAAATAAGACGGCCGACGTTCCATCGAAATAGACGAGTTATTAGCTCGTTTCGATGCCTATATGTATAGAAATAGAGGGTTTAGGAAGGTGGACTCGCTTGACAGAGCTTCTTTCCTTTGCTCGTATGTCAGGGTCCTACCTTGTAGTCTTGAAAAAGACTTCCTTGGACGGTAAATTAGAGCGGATGAGCAGAGTAATTTACCGGCGTGCCCCAGCGGTCGGTGACGAGCCTAGTGCTACGAAACCCGGGTGACACGGCTAGGAACGTCCCTCGGGCGTACGATCTAAAGAGAATATCGATAGATGTACCGGGTGGCGTCCTGACAGATGAACTACGTTGGGCAATGAGCAGGATAAATAATCACTGGACTCGTAGATGCCAATGCGAGATCTGTGTGGAGAGAAGGTAGGCCTTGTAGAAAGCAGTAGGAAGCCGTTCTTGAGATGAACTCGGGATGCAGAAGGTTCGTCAGCGTAGAGCGTGTAGAAATCTTCGTACTTCGAGGTGTCGTCGTCGAGAGCGGAGAGTAGAATGAAATTCGGAGGCTCCGAGCGGGGTATTTATAGGGAGGTGGCCGCCTCCTGCCGCCTCCTGATTGGTCCGCTTAATTTCATTAATTCGACTGTGTAATCTCATTGGCTCGCACATTGTTTTCTCTGTATCTGCGAGTATGATAGCTGAGCTGGTCCTCCGGGTTGGTTTCCCCACGTCCGTCGCTGCGACGGGGTCCCCGGGGGTGGCTTACGAGCCGGGGACCTCGGGTGCTTTCTCTGCGTCAGTTGTTCAGACGGGGTCCCCGGGGTGGCTGCTGGACCAGAGGTGGTTGCTTGCCGCCTCTTGGTTGGTTCGCCTATTGTCTCTCGTGTAATCAGTGTTTCTGATTGGCGAGTAGGCTTGTTTGAATTGTCCTTGCTAGTTTTAGAGGACGTTTGATTCTCTGTTTGAGTTTTCTCGTTCAAGGCGACTTGGTTCGAGATACTTGTCGCGTCTCTCTCGCCCAGTAAGTGTCTAGGGAGGTCGCCTTGTATGTTATTAGTTAATATTTCACTTTTGAGAGAGAATTTCGTATTTTCTCTCTGGTGAAATATTTTGTTTGACGGAGTTATAACTCGACGTCTTGTAAATATTTTTGTGTTGTGTCTACCTCTTTTTGGTAGCCCTGAAAAGGGCTGTTGACAAGAGGGGGTGGTTTTCACCACAGGGTACATGTCACTTTTTGAGAAGAAATTTTTTTTGCGTCAAATTATTGCTTAAGGTTTCTTCTACGTAATTATAGGACGTTATTCAGTAATATTTAACTTCATGGTTGTTTTTTTGCGATGGAAACACATGAAAACGTGTTTTCTCCAACAGACGTATAGGGATACATGTTCCCGTTGCTAGGTCACCCAAGGATTTTGTTTTCTTCTCGTGATTCTCGCTAATGTTGCGAGTCGTTCAGTCATTTTCGTTTGTGGATGAAGAAGTATTCTATCGATGATCCGTTCTTCATGCATTCCCGTGAAAGACACAACGCTATGCAACTATGTAAAAGGTACAAAGTGTACAAACCACCTTCAGCTCCTTTGCCCAAGCCTTCTCATCTTCCTGCTTGACGAACTGAGCTGATTACGATTACCCAAGCCAAAAAGAACGACCTTCTTCGTATGGTTCCATTTTTGCCTCCTCAATACAGATATTTTCATGAATCACTTCCTTCGACTGAAAATCAGTAATATCATTCCCAAAATGATGTTCCTAAAGTTCGTGAAGTTATGTTCCTATGTTGTTCGTAAATTTTCAATATTTTATTTTATTTGTTCCAAAGAAAACTTTGAGTAACAGCCTACTAAGTAAAATAATTTACGCCAAATATTTCATCAAAAACAGCGAAAATACAAGGATTTCTACATTTAAAAACCTACATTATTCTTATTTTTCAAATTCATATAAAATAAAACTCACTGTATGGTGAAGCATGATTCAGGGATCGTCCTTCAGAGAGAGGAAATAAAAATAACTCCTATATGTATTAAAAAAATAACTACTACATAAATAAATAATTAAAGCAAAAATAACTCCTGCAAAGGCAAAGGTATTAGCCCTGGTAGGAAATCTGGTGGAACAGGGGTACATGTTCGAATTATTCGAGACGAAGGCGATCAGGTTTGTTTTTTGGCTTTCCTGTAAAATTCCAAAAATGAACATGTACCCCTTTTCGGCCGAGGTCTTCAACTGTTAAAGCCCTGACCACCATTAAGTCCAACCTTGTCATCACCTGCTCGGAGTTTTTTAACTTCTTAAAAACGCAGAAAGATGTTCTTCGCTCAGTTGGCGGCAAAGAAAAATACGCAGACTGATTTTTGTGTGATATATTTCGCTTTTCAGTACCTTTGTGATATTTCGTTTTTCAGTACCTATGTGATATTTCGTTTTTCAGTACTTACTTGCCTATGTGATATTTCGTTTTTTTTCTTTCAATAATGATGTTTCTCCAACTTTTCGGTACCTATTGTATTTTTTTCCAAAAATAAAACTTAGTCCTATTTTGTCAGTGACTTGAAGTATGTCTTGTCCCGATTTTCTACTTTAGGCTGTCCCGATAGGTCCCGACTTTTAGCTTACGCTGTCCCTACTTACGTCGAAAAGATATGGCAGCCCTAAACTAGGGCCTAGCCTTTTCACCACCAACTCCATGGACCGACCATACCAGCTAATTCCTGCCTGTTCCAATGGGGTCCCGCAACTCTGTTCTGAATCAACGGGCCAGCTCCTCCACACAGTCTGCATGGAAAAAAAGGATTCTTCCATGCCAGTATTCATCTAGAAGTAACATCTGATGAAAATGGAAGCCCGTTTGTCAATAAATCCTTTTGAGTTGGCAGGTGAAAATAGTTTTCCACGATGGTTTTTCAGAATTCAGAAAAAAACGAGGTAGGTACTTATCACACCACAGCCTGCGAACAACGCATCGAAATTAAAGCAAATTAAATAAACCAGGGCTACATACGACATTTTTAGTGCGATCGCAGCGCAACCAACACTTTATTGAAATTGCAGAACCTTCATGGCCCCCTCCAAGAGAAAGTAGAGCACACGATTGCACGGTGGTATAACGCTCCATGGATAATCACATTTCTTCTCTTTGAATCACATATACTCTCGCGGTCAATTCAGAAACTAATGGATTACAGATTTTTGTTTACATGTCTTGTAGCACCACTGTTTAGGACGCAAATTATTTTTAATCTAATTCCTGCTTGTATTTCTCCTATAAATATAGGTAACTGTCTTGGTCAAAAAGGCACGCACGATGGTGAATTACCCCAAGTAAGATTACATTTAATTCAAATTTATATTATCAAAATTTATCAGCAGACATCAGGGGGCCCGGTTTGACAATGGCAAACTTGACCCCTTCTCCGCCATTTGCCTTGAGCAACCCTACTAGTAGGTAAATACCCTCAGGCCTTTGACGGCTGTCTTTGAAATCGTTCCTTATTTTGCATGTTATAGGTGTCGAGCCTGAAAAAACCCAACATGAGTTCATCTCCTGTGATATTGTCGGCTACTGCCAAACACACTGCTACGGTAAGTCCACATATTTGCTTTATATCTCACAGTTCTCGGCTAGTGCGAAAACCTCTCCGCGTTTCAACCCCTTACATAAGAGGGGCCACTTTAGGTGAAAGTTCTACTGGTTTTGACCTACATTACTGGTGTAATGTAGGTAAGCTCATGTTTTCTTATTCTAAAATCCGTTGAGATGGCAAATTATGATTCGAATAGAAGTTTTGTACTGTGAAACTTTTTGGTGAATGGTGGGTTGTGCAGACGGTATTATTTGACGTAGGTACGTCAATTTGAAGGGTCACTTTTTTATTGTATTATACGTAACTTACATAATTTCCTGTTGTTAGTTTGATTTGAAACTTCGTGAGGTAATTGATACCTCTTGGAGCCCTACTCACTACTCTTGAGCAGACAAGGTACATACTTAGAGGTAGTAATTATAGCTTAGTTGTGGGAGACGTAGGTTCGGTTCTTATACAATTTGAGAAACGCCACAAACGGCGTTGTGTAAGCTACCCTACCTTCTGATGTAATGCAGGAAGTTCATGAACTGTATATGGACCGAAGGAGAGGACAGAGCTACTAGTTCAAGCTATGCTGCGTCTGTGCATTCAGTACATATGCGCAATGAGGACAAAGCAAGTTATTGTCGTTCTAAGTGCCCTCAAGCCTTGCCGGTTCACTCCTATAAGGTAGCCGGTGACTTAGTAGGTTGCTTTGTTTGAGAAGATGAGGCATCTCTGGGTCCACCAGGTTGTGACAGACTCTTGTGACCTTAACCAAGGGAGTTTCGTATATTTCGTGGCCTACCGCAAAGTTCAATGTATATTCTCGTATGTTTTAGGTATTGTGATTAGCTACATTAGCTTTGAACAACCGTTGGATAAAATTCCTCATAGCTGCATATTAAAAGTGTTATGTAAGTTTTCATAGACTCACCACATCCTACTCCAAACCTATCTCACTCAACCTGTACCAGCGTTAAAATTATTGCAGTCAATAATTTAGTTGTGATCCCTTCATCCAAATTCGTCATTATCGAGCAGATTGAATGCCGGGACACTTTGATATCCTAGAACTAGAGATATAGTGTACATTAAAACGTTTGGAAGGAACTCTGAAGGAGTGTTTACGAAATTACATTAGGTATAGATTATGTGCAATGCTCTGATTTGTTAAACTCTTAGAAGCAGCAATTTGCATAATTTCGTAGGGTGAACACTCTGGGGTCTGCTGCATTTGAGTCTTGTTCAAGGTATCCTGCAGAACCAGTTAAGAACACTATAGCTATGGTTCAAAATATCCACGTCTTCGGAAATGAACGTGGACATGTGAACTGCTTGCCCTTCATCAGTTGAGGGGCAGCTTACTCCCAGACTTATGTATTTCTTTTGAACTTCCTGCAATGTCGTACAATTAGCTTTCTTGAAGTCTTAACCCCTAGAGAATAACGAAAGAATGATGAAACGATACAAAGTAAGTAAACTAAAAGAGGAGAGTTATAGGTAGGGTTATCGGTTCTTAGGAATTGTTTCTCATCGGCGTTCAATAATGATATCCCACCAAATGAGGCACTATTCACTTACAGGAATAGCATTCCAGAGCCTCGCTTTTGCTATCGGTCGGATTCACTCATGGAAGAGGGTGGCCCCCACCTGGAAAAGTCAGGGGATTTTGCAAAAACCACCTAATGTCAGGGAATTTTTTTAATGAAAACTTGGTGTAATAATTTAAAGCGTTTTTAGGTCTATTATAACTCCTAAACGTTTAAACTTCAATAGCGTTCTTTATCATACTAGGTACATATTATTTCATAGGTGAGTTATACGAATGACAAAAATAATTATCAAGAGTTGTGGTTAATCTGTTCAAAAGTAACAACGCTACACGCACATAAAAAGTGAATGGATATGCCATTGATTTCCCTAGTAACTACATCACCTAGAGTAAACCATTTGTGAGAAAAATCAACTGAGTATTGAACTAGGGAGAAAAAACCCAGCAGAGTAGTGGATTGATCCAGTAAGAGTCCCAGAACTAGTTTGTATACACAAGCTAGGACTTCTCAGGGGGCTAATTGGAATGTGGAGTCACGTGTTATAAATTCACAGAGTAACTTTCCAGCGGACGATTTTAGTTGGATGGGGAAATCAGGAAGTTATACTCTCTCTGGCAACGAATGGTAGTAGGTAGGTATATTATATACATCTAGTCGTAGTTTTATTTAACTTTGCTGATTGTATATAGTAGGATGTATGTAGTTATTAGCCTATTTTACATCTAGTCTTAGTTGTATTACTTTATTTGTGGGTTTTTTCAACTACTTTGGGGGCTTAACAGTGACTGATCACTGTATCGCTCATTTTTTGTCCCCTCTCCGGGTTGCCAGTGGAGTCCATGATGGCGCTCCTTTTTAGGAGGCAGCATGGTTCCCCTTAGAATCGTGCCACTTCCAGTGTCCCTTTGGACACCTTGTTAAATGCCGCTAATGAACCTTCTGGTTAAACCTTGATAAAAACTCTTGCCTCGTCTAAAATTATACAAGCATCAATCCAATTTTGAGGATAATTGTTCGGAGTAGTATAGGATACTAGGCGGATCCCTTGGGTATCAATGCCTTCTATGTCGGACCATAGTTGAGCACATGTGTGCAAACGTAAGTTCCCAAAAAACCTTCATATTTTTCTTAATATTGCGAAACCCTGTCATCTACCCGCCTAGTCCAATTCGGTTGGAAGGTCTGTATCATCACGTGTCTATAATCATCTAACCCCATGATGTTACCCTATGAATTGTATTGTAATTGATTCAGTAATAGCTCTGCACTGGATGGGTTTTGTTATCACAGGCGAAATTTCAGGTGCTGACGAAATTTTTATAAATGGTGCATAATTGTTTTTTAGCCTACCCCTACCTATTTATTCACCATCGGATAGATGGTTTTTTTTAAAAAGAATTTAGCCGCATCTCAACCTGAAGGGTCATTAGCGGATAGATGGTATTGTGTGGCCATGTGAGAGTATCGTACGTGAGCTGACGCACAGTGGGGCCAACTGACTCACTTTATGTCATTAAGCTGTGTACTTAATGTTTTTTGTGCTTTAAAGATGGATAAATACTCGGAAAAAACCCACACCCAGGTTTAGTGCAGTTAACACCAAGGCAAGGCGTTCCTTCGTCAATTTCAACGCAGTTAGATCAATAATAACTAGGGCTCTTGAAATAGGAAGTCCCACATTCCCCTTATGATCCCAACCATCCATTCTCTGTCTGGTACTGCTCACCTGCTTTCCCTATTAAGGCCTATTCACTCGATACTACAATGAGTACATAAAGAAGTTATGACAAGCTCTTTTATATTCTATTCTATTTAGGTATTCCACTAACACTCTTCCGTACTCTTTTGCAGATAATCTTCCTCCATGGTCTCGGGGACACGGGGTATGTAATCTCTTCAATATAATATAATATACTTGTAGATAGACACGTAAGAGTGTGTATCCGAGTGATAATTGAAGTTGTTCAGACTATGTTTAATCACAATTTAGTTTTAAATAATAATTGTACATCTGATAAAACATAACTTCGCCGAAGCATGGCTGGGATGAATCTGCACGCTTCAGAATAATACTCAATCTGTGCAACAGATGCTGATTCTGTCAATCAATGCAGGAATCATTCATCACATCATCAAAAGGGATCCAAGTCGAAAGAAATACGTTAATATGATTATGAAACTCGGCGCTCCGCGCCTCGCCAGGGGGCAAGCCCCCTGGACCCCCGGTTACCTCTATTTACATACTTCGGACGAAATTATTGAAACACAGAATGTGTTTGCGTTGTCGCGCAACCAAGAGACAACCAAACAAGCGTCATTGTTTACTATTCATTTATAACATCAATTTATATAGTTATAGTATGAAACTACGAAAAAAAATACGAAATAAATTCGTGATAAATCAAGAGCGATTTATCAAGTAAATGTCCTAAAGAGGCTACATACGAAATTACAGCTTCCTAGAGTGTAAAGTATAGAAATTAGCTTTAAAAGCCACTCATCTGATCCGGACCCTGAGCATCGTCAAGTAAATGTCCTAAAGAGGCTACATACGAAATTACAGCTTCCTAGAGTGTAAAGCATAGAAATTAGCTTTAAGAGCCACACATCTGATCCGGACCCTGAGCATCGTCAAGTAAATGTCCTAAAGAGGCTACAAACGAAATTACAGCTTCCTAGAGTGTAAAGTATAGAAATTACCTATTCAAATTATTTAACCTCCGCTTCACAAATCAAACCGTTTTCGTAATACTCAGATCACCTGCTATGAATCAAATCATCGAAACACAAGCTCAATCAGAAATTAACAAGCGGTTGCAATCATGTTCACAATATCAATTATTGAGAATGATCACCTGTGTGTAAACAATTATTCATATAACCATGCTCATAACTCAGCTTGTTGGCCACGCACTTCGCAGTAGTTAACATAATATGATTGGATAAATCAAGAGCTTTCGAACGAATGGTCAACGAATTTTGTGGGATGAAAAACGACGAAGTACCATATCCCTAGCAACGACTCGGTTGTACGTGAAAATCATCCGTCACACATTTCGTTACCATCCCGCGTTCCATTTTCGGCTAGTTAGTCCATGGCTAAAACACATTCTGTGTTAAAATAAGAAGTATCTATGCAGTCACTCGAGAATCCTTTCCCTCGGTAGCTTCATCGCTTCAGTTTATCTTATTTTGTGCAAGCGCCCAATCATTATTGTAGCCATTGGACCACGTGTATTGTACAGCTAAGCTCTTATAATTTTCCATATAGATTTTTCTACAGTTTTAAAATTTTTTTAACCTCTCTACAATAGGAATTTTGGTGAAGAGTGATTTAAATATGAAACCGAAATTGACGTTAAAAATGTAAATGGTAAATGAAAAACTCTGTAATTATGACACAAAGGTTGATTATGTCTGTATTAGATAGCCCTTCTACTCAGAACACTGGTTCAAAAAAATTACCTATCAAACTGAGTCTATGGTGCATCATCGAAATATGGCTGGACGATAATTAATGAATTAACTAAAAGAATGAATAAATGGAAAAAAATCTTGGAAGTGACGAACGAATTGAGAAATTTTTTGAATATGTTAGCCCTTAATTACTACCTGTTAGAGTTGATGAAAATTTATGCCAACGTTACTGGCACATCCCTGGCCGATGTATGATTCTTGAGCCGAAGTTCATAAACTTTGGTCCAGTAGTTAGTGGGCGGCGCACGGTGTGTGGACGGATTTTGTTTTTAAAATTAGATTTTTTGGATTCTACGCATCTTGAAACGTAAACCAACAAAATCAAAACGGAATTTAGTGAAAAAACGTTCTCTATTTCCTCGAAAAATAAAGGGTTAGAATGTTGAATCGATTTCGACGGTTAGGCCATCATCAGTTACAAACAATAACTTAGTTCAAGGAAAACTTCCGCATGTACTATGGTTCAGTGCGGACATTCATGGTTCGAATAAATTATTAAAAGGTATTATTAAAGGTTGTTCTTTCTTCGTTCGTTCCGACCTTGACAATGATACCAACCTGCTCAATTTCATTGTCTATGCAGTTACAGGGGTTTTTAGTCACGTCTATGTGTAATGATAATAGAAATTTGTGTAATGAATGGTTATGGTTACTGTTACAATAAATTAATAACCTTGAATACTTTTTATCTACTGGATAATGGTAGGGGGGGCTTTGAGGGATGAGTATTGAGATAGGCGGTAACTCATTGTAGTTTTATTGAAATCCATCACATCCAAGTACTTTCGCCTTAGCAGGCCTCTTCAGGGATCTAAAATATATAGACAAGAATATAGTTATGGTGTTTAGATTTGTGTTTATTAGGGAATTAAAGCTTGAGCCCTGGCTATTCATTAGTTTGTTCCTCACATGAAATACTCTTTTTAAAATGTAGAATTGGTTTCTTTCGCTTCCCAATATATAATAATGTGTTATATAAATTATCTCTCAACACCTCTAACTTCTGCAAACTTCCACCTCTTGGAACCAGGCAATAACTTCACCCCATCAAATCAACAAACACTGACTCGACCTTACATGGCACAACAATAACTTTAATTCCCTGATAAACACAAATCTAAACACCATAACTATATTCTTGTCTATATATTTTAGATCCCTGAAGAGGCCTGCTAAGGCGAAAGTACTTGGATGAGATGGATTTCAATAAAACTACAATGAGTTACCGCCTATCTTAAGACTCATTTTCTCATAGCCATTGATGATGAAAGGCAACACACCGATCATTTTGTACTAGATAATCAAGTTCTGTTTTTTTTTTCCTTTGCAGACATGGATGGGCGAGCGCCATTGGGGCAATCAGACCTCCCTTTGCCAAAGTGATATGTCCCACAGCGTGAGTATCCTATTCCTGCTGCTATAGTCGGCAAATGTTGAGGATATCAAATGCCATTATAAAATGACTTTCCGTCACTATGTTACTCGATACCCAAAAAAGACATCACAAAATCTGGTTACAGCCCTTCCATGCCAGTCACCCTGAACAGCGGCTTTGTGATGCCTTCCTGGTTTGATCTCAAATCTCTTGATGCGACTGCAAATGAAGATGAGGTTGGCATCAAGAAAGCTGCTGAAAGTATTCACAGGTTGATACAAGCTGAAGAAGCAGCAGGTGAGTTTACAGTATTAATTCGTAGTTAAAAGAAGCTGGAACAAAATGTAATGCTAAATTTATGCTGTTCGATCTCAGTAAAACCATAAACTATTCTTGTTTTTTGAAATAAGAAAGCAGTCGTATTTATTTCTTTGATCAAGACTAGAGAACGTGAGGTGTTCATGTTACATTTAAAATAAAATCACTACCAACTATTGGAGTAATGGGTCACTTCACCACAAATTAGAATAGGTACATACGTTACCAAAGCTGATTTTGCCTTTAATATATTTTTCAGGTATCAAGTCCGAAAGAATACTCATTGGTGGATTCTCCCAAGGTGGAGCTCTCGCTCTCTACTCTGCTTTCACCTATCCAAAATCTTTGGGTGGTGTGATGGGATTTTCATGCTGGCTTCCTCTTCACAAGCAATTCCCTGGGGTAAGGTCTCTTCTTATTTGAGCTAAATGAAATACCATACCAGTGAATTTCTGCCAAGCTTCTTCTCTGCGTCCTTGTCATCTATTGTGGAAGAAGCCTCTATATAATTTTTTGGGGATAACAACATTTTTCGTTCTCCAAACTCATTTTAAGTTTTTGACAAAGTTGATCGTATCTGTATATTTGTATCTGCGAATCCTCACACATGTTTACCTTTTTGTTCGTGGAAGAAGTCGGACAAATTTTTGTCCTCGAAAATCAAAACTTTCTATCTGCTTTTTGTATTTCAGATCTCACTGATCAAATTTGGTTCCGTGTCTATCTGTCTGTGGTAAATCTTTGTCACACCCAAAACTATACCAAGCATTCGACTGATTATGATGAAATTTTCAGAGATTGTGTGAGATAGCTCGTAGACGGTTCCCTATAAATTGCATTGCCGTCGGGTCAAAAGTAGTCGGTATGCATTCACAAACATAAATCTATACTAGGTATTTTATAAGAATGAAACTCCATCTGTCTGTCTGTCGTCTCTATGCACAGCCAACGGCTGAGTGAGGGGAGTCTACGAGGGAGGGGGGGGATCTTCTTGGATTTCTCCGAAAGGGGGCATAAGTGATTTTAAAATTTTCTAATCCCACCCGAACCATGTCAGGAGGGGGGTGGGAGCCCTTTTAATGCGCGTTTTTTGCCCGAGCGCACGATCTTCTATCTGTTGACACATTAAAATTTGATCGAGAGCACTTCGTATGTCAGCTACAAAGTTACGGACCTGTAGAACACGTTGTTGCCGTCAAATTTTCCGAAAGATGCTGTTTTCCCGAAGAAATCAGCGAGAATGTGCGGGAAATGACGAAAAAAATTCGTTCCCCGCTATGGTTTTTTTCCGTCTTAGACCCAGTAAATTTCGACGGTTTTTGCTCAGGTTGGTCTTAAAATGTTCGTTGGAGTTCCAATTTGGTCCGTTGCGAGTTTCGAGACATAAAATTGTGTTTTCCGATTGTAGTGAACGAAAATGTAGACGAAAAGTTGGTTTTTGAGTTACCGCTATTCCTATTCCGTCGAAACTTGAATGGCACAGCCAAAAAAATTACTGTTATTCCAATAGTTTTTGAGATCTCGATTTTTAAAATATTTCATCCCTTAAATTCTACGGTTTAGGGTTGATCAAAATTGATGCTGAGGTTCTAGAACCAACTTAGCCCCAAATGTGACTTTTGATCCAAGTTTCATAAACTTTGGTCCAGGTATGGACGGATTTTTTCTTTGATTTTTTAAATTCTACGCATCTTGTAACACAAACTAACATTTTGAGGGGCTTAAAATTTTTTTCGTTGTCGATTACAAGGGTTTATTTTTGAAAGTAGTAAACCAAAAAAATGGGACACCATGTTTTGGTTGAACACACCTGTAGAGGACATATGCATGTTGAAAAGCAACTCATCCATGTCGAATTTTGATTGCTTTTTATCTGGAAAATCCTACTCCATTTTAGTCCTATCGAACTATGAATTTCTGGCTTTGAAACAAACTGTTTTGTTAGCTGCTTAACATTTAATTGTGTGACTATTGCCCATCCGTCTTTTAATCCGATAGCCACACTTCGGCTAAAAACCAGTACATACGGTTCAGAGTTCCACATGCAAGAAATAGTGGTTACATCTACCTAATGGTTACGCGAGATTGACTTTCTTCTCATGATCATTTAAAAAGGGAAAACTATGAAACTACCTGAAGCTTCAGTTCGATATTACATCCTATTTGTGGTCTGGTTGCAGTATGCTGTGGGGAACAAAGAAACTCCCATCCTTCAGTGCCACGGTGACTGCGACCCTCTAGTCCCCTACAAGTGGGGTCAAATGACGGCTTCCATTCTCAAGCAGTTCGCCAGCAATGTCGAGTTCAAAACCTATCGAGGGCTCGGTCACTCTTCAACCGAAGAGGTAAAACCAAAGTTTGGTCAACTGCGCATTAGTGCAGGATGAATGTTATTTTTTGTTTAATTTTGCTAATTCCTGAATGAATTTCCACAAGACAACATAAGCGACTTGAATTAATTAAGAATAATCATTCTGGGTATTTTAATTTGTTTTCTTATTTTTATTATTATTATTTTTTAATCTTCCGTCTCCACAATTACCGTTAATATGTCAATTGAATACATCTATATACATCTACCTTCTTCTTCTACGATCTATTTGAAATGGGAAGATTTTGAGATCGCCTCCTATGATAAATAGGGTGGTGACTTGGCGATGAGAGCCGAGATCAAAGAGGCGACACAGTGGTAAAAACACCGGATCCAGGTGGACTTTGCTCATAATTCTTAAAAAAAATGGACGAAATCACTTGAAACTTTGTGTTCATCCCCGAGAGATACTTTATGGTACATCGCGACCATGACCAGCACAGTAGGGGGGACGATAAACTGCCACCCAGCCGATAACTTCCTCTTTCATCTTTGGATCAGAGTGTGACAAGTGCCACAATAGGCTCTTGTGAGAGATTTCTTTGTTTGTCAACTGCTACCTGTACAAACATGAATACTAGATACTACAAGATTCAGAATCTGGGATTTGTCACTTATTACAAGACGAGAACAGTGATGTGGGGGGGGGGGGGGGGGGGGGGGGGGGGCTTATGGGCTTCTTAAACGCATGAAGTTCTAAGGACAACCAATGTTTGCGAGTCTTTACGCTATCCTTCTAAATCGAAATTTGCTTCTCTCCACCTCTACATTTTTGATTTTGTTGATACCTCAATTGCTGTGCAGGTTGAAGTATTCACAAGCATCCAATCCCTCCAAAATGCAGGTTTTTTTTTAACAACTTCTGTAATATAACCTTCAAATTAACTAAATTAAAATTCATTCCAGTTATCATTAACTGAGGTAGGTACAGTGCAGGTAAAGGTGGCAGTAGGCGGCAGATTTCACTCAGGTAAAAGTTGTCACTTTGGGTAAGGATGTCAGTTGTCAACTTTTTTGTATGTGTTATGCTCCAGGAATATAACTCTCACAGTCGAAGAGGTTTTATCAACCCGGCCTCGTTGGAGTGTTGCAATATTTTTGGGTCTTTACAGCGGCGCAGTCGAAATAGGACCCGAAATCATACGAAACAATAATTAATTAAATCCCTCTCGAGCCAAAAGACTAAACATCACATTTCCTGTCATTAGCACCTTTCACTTTCTCACTCACTTGAGTCAAAACACACCGTGACAGCTGACTTGTTCCAGCGAGCATCTGCTTAGCCAGCGGCCTGCAGTTTCACTTCGTCATTCATCCGACCCCAAACCAGGAGAGACGGCTGGTATTTGACTCGAGGGAAATGTTACGCTCCAGTAATATAACTCTCACAGTCGAAGAGGTTTGATCATCTTGGCCTCATAGCTCAGATCGTTGGAGTGTTGCAACTACTGGAAATTTCCCGAGTTGTAACGACGCAAGTTTGAACTCCTGTCGAGGTATCAAATATTTTTGGGCCGTTACATACGGCAGGTGGCAGTTTATGTTCGCCCCGTGGTAGGTACATCGCCACAGCAGCTGTGGTTACGGTTGCCAAGACCTTGATGCGACGCCAGGACGTCAACGTGAACTTACCGAAGCAGGGTGGCCCTCAACTGGAAAAGTCAGGGAAAACCTGGAATTGTCAGGGAATTCTTTGCGCCGGGAAAAGTCAGCGAATTTTGCAAAAACCACCAAATGTCAGAGAATTTTTAAAATGAAAACTTGGTGTACTAATTTAAAGCGTTTTTAGGTATATTATAACTCCTGAACAATCAAACTTCAATTGCGTACTTTATCATAATAGGTACATATTATTTCATAGGTGAGTTTTACGAATGACAGAAATAAATGTCAAGAGTTGTGGCTCTCCTTCAAACGGCCCTCACTCCACTAATCTGCACCCTGAGGGAAACAGGATTCCCATTGAGAGGGAATAATTCCCTTTCAAATTAGGGAAACTTCTCTTACCTGGGAGCTGGTAGCAGGTCAGTGACAGTTAGCAAAGACAACGTAACACAAGTGAGACCTGACTGAGGGCCCGGCTTAATTGGGAAAATTTCTTTCTTAAATGGGCACTCATGAAAAGTTACCAAGAAGGGGTCACCTCGCTACAGGTGAACAGGAAGGGAAAAACTTGGTCCTATTCTCATATCTCTCGGACTATAGTGAGAATCTTAACGTTGCCAAACAACGTTGCTGTTTCTTACATTGTTTGTTATGTGGGGCCTTGAAATAATTTCCTCAATAACATGCCCTGCGTTATTATTATTTAATTGTATGTGGCGCTTCGAAGAATCCTTCTCTTACCTATGTAACAGTTCATCATTTTTTCTGTTTCAGGAAATGGTGGATGCGAAACAATTTGCTACCCAATGTCTCAAAGATGAATGAAGGGAAACCGGTCTTCTTTTATTTATTTATTTCGGTAAACTTCAAAAAACTAAACAAAAGCAAAGAGCTTTCTTCTTCCAAAAGAACTTGAGACATAAATATTATCCTCTGTACAAAATTTAAAAAAAGATGTTTCACAATAACAAGCAGATGCGTTAGTTGTATTTCTCAAAATGACAAGTTACACAATTTCGTTTTCATACACTCACAACTCACTTTAAGACGTGTTTCTAGTCAAAACAGAAATTTTGAGTAACGAAATTCACAGAACGCTACATTTCCTTCAGCTTGCATGTCGAATGTAGTTGTTCCTCCTATACTCGTGTATTTGTGACCTACTGGTTGCGCCTTATACATTTTCCGATTGAATCGTGTGAAGCAACTTGATTATTGTTTACATTTTATCGGATATTTAAATTGAATTTTATTTCTTCTGCATTTTCTGCGTCGGCAGCTATATACTTTAATTCTTACTGATCTAGCTTATAACTAGGGTTATAGAAAGTGTGGTTCGTCATCAGCCAATTTATCTGTATTTGGCACTTGACTTTTAGGAAGACTTGCATTCTTCGAAATATATGAAAACAACAATAAAATAAAACCATGTAGAATTTTCTCCTTCAATACATGAATTGGTTACCGTTGAACAACCTTCATTTCCTTTTGTCCATCTCCTCAGAGCTTGATTTTTTGGAATTTCGGATCTGTTAATTTTGTGGGTTGGAATATAGTTTCATGGAGTTACTACGAACAAATAAGTACCGTACATTCTTGAACTGAAGCATTGGATTAAATATAAAGCTTCCGCTAGCCTAACGACTTAGAAACATAATAGTAATTGAAATAGATATGTCTTTAGCTCTAGGGGTCAGTAAACATTTGAGAGACCACTTGAAGTGTAACGGAAGTTATTTCTAATGATTATCACTTTCAACGGAACCGTTTCTGGGGGACAGTAACTCCGTCCATTTTCATCCGATTGAAATGGCACTCCACTTGTTCGAAAGATCTCCATTTATGCTGAAATCGTAAGCTGCCTTAATCTCAGAGCTACTATGAACTATAAACAATACCTACTTGCTGAATCTCTCGCCACAAGTCGAACAAAAATTTTCGCGGAATTAGAAAATGTTCTTCTTTATAACTTCGTTTTTCAACAAGGTGTAATAAATGTGATTTGATAGTAACCAGGGGGTGTTCTGTAACTTTTCTCGTGATATAACCAACAGCTGACTAACTATCCACTGGATAAACAGGTAAAAGAACAGTTGTAAACTAAATAAGAGTACTCAGTTTCAGGAATTACCTCCAGGAGTCAACTCTTATGGTGGCAAAATGAATACAAATTTAATCTGTTTCACTTTGACATTAAGGGAGACTAAGTCATAGAGTGAATTTATATTCAATACTTGAATAGTAAAAAAAAACCTGAGTCAATGTATTACAGAGTCATATAAGACGAGGAAACACAAAAATCTCAGATCAGATAAATACACTAAGGCCCGGTATCTAGAAACGAACCTGACCCTAGTGGCAGCAGCCCCACAAGGTATACTTGAGGCAGAGGTTATCTACGAAACGTAACTGATTCACTAGTCAGGGTTAGGACAGCTGCCCCTGGTATTAGCACCAGTGTTACCCTCTCCTGATGATCATTTCGTGATTGGCAGGCCGGATAACTAACTGGGAGGGTGGCAATGCTCATGGTTTATTGGTAGTACTCTCGGACGTTAACTTCACTCAAACCACCAGTCAATTGTTTACGAGTGAGTCTTGATTTTCAAACCCCCAACAACACCTGACCTACTGTGAACGAAGAGTTGGCCCACTGATTGCCGGGGTATGCTCTGTAATTGGCTAGAGCCATTGGACGAAAGGAAAATGGGGGCCGTTTGCTGATCACTTCACCTCACCTATTAGCAATATAATCGCAATTGAGTTCTCATTTCACAAAGTCGAGTTGTTATAAACTTATATCACCCAAAAAATGAACTTGTGAAGCATAGGCAATGCACTTGAGCAAAGCAAGGTTGTGGTGCAGTTTAATAAATAAAATCAGGTCAAATGCAATGGTCTAACAATGGCTTACGTTTGCTAGTGCTTGACGCGACATCTTAAATTACCGTCAGCTGCCAGACTTCATTAGTTACCCCTACCCCTAGAAAGCAAATTTGGTTATCTACTCGTCCATCGCGAACAGCTCTTGCTTTTGTAATGTACCGGTTTGTCATCACTGGTGGAAACGTGAGTATTTAATGCACCATTGAACTAAATACGTTGCATTTTATATATTTTACACCATTGGTTTATGATCATCTATAGTATATCAACAGCGGTTATAATATCAGTTGGTCGATCCCCTGAGCCCGACTCTTCATGATTTAGTCTTTTTTAATGTGATTTTGTTTTTTCGATGATAACCCTTGGCTAGAGTATATCTCGCGGGTTTGCTGCCCCTAGTATTAGCTCTGTTTCTAGATGCCCTTTCCTTAACCTCATCTTATAAATCTGATGACCACATATTATGGAGGTGGTGGGGTGGTTTAGTTTAGAGAGGAGAGGATTGAAGCCTTACACATTACTTCGAGAAATAATCCATGTCGAAGATGGTGGTGTTTCTCCATTCTGTTTCAGTTTTCCACACTGAATACAGTAACAGGACATAAATAAATAAAGCTAGCCACGAGTAACGTAATTTTCTCTCATACACCTTAGGAAGTTGGAATGTAATCGGTGCTCCTCTGACCATCATGAGACGAATTAAATAACGGGCTCCATCCTGATCAGCTGAGTTCTCTACTGTTCATCCTAGCAATCTGACAGAGCCTGTCTGGGATATTAAGGAGAAATGCAATTAGGGGCTCCATCTTGATCAACTGAGTAAGCTAAATTCCTGTTTACCTCAGGTATTTTTTAGGGAGACCCTCTGGGACAGGCAAAATGATGAGGATATTTTTGGATCAGCTGAGTGAGCTAAATTCTCTCCTGTTCACCCTAGGAATTTGAAATCCGATTGGGAGACTCTCTGGGATTTCATGCAAAATGAACTACCTAGGAGGCAACTAAAACTAAAACTCTCGTATGCAGTTAGGTTAAAAAATAGATAAAAAGCCAAAAAATTCCACAAACAAGTCTATCTAATATTAGGTATGGTGATTTGTAATGAAAGATCACAAAATATAATAAAACATGATATATCAATAACTATGAGAGAATGGTTACGTTACACAATATACTAAAAGCTTTTGCCAAGTTGTGTGGGTAGTATAGCTTCCTCACTTTCCAACACGGTATAGAATTCGTAGGTAACAACGAAATTTTTGGAAGTTATGTACCTACTAATACTCCTCTACTTGCACAAATACTTTTCTATTATCGATGATGGAGAAAAATTAAAGAAGAACGCCATAAATTATTCGAATGTGACAAAAACGTTCATATATTTTTAAATTAGTTAATGATTTTAAATCCACGATGTTCATGATATTTTATGAAACAATCATTTTACATAGTCCCGGCTTGTCTGGGCATCCTGGACAATATGACGTGACGTTTTTCGTGGTTTTCTGTAGATAACAAAACCTACAACGGAGTTGTTTTCTCCTTTTATTCGGTTCGGCTCTCTGCAGTTGAGGAATATGTAGAATGGACAATGTTGGTTGAGTGGATATGGGAAGTTGACCTGAAAGAGAAAAATAAAGATGTATTATTGGTGTGGAACAAGCTGAAATGTGCTGCCTCTAGAATGACGAGATATAGGGACGAAATTTGATTTTTTTCCTCCTTAGTAAACTACGTAGGAAATGCCTGTTGAAAGCTATGGCAAAGTAATTAGCCTTGACTATTATTACTGTTATTTCAAACGGATTGAACCTTTTAAAACCATGAAAAAAGTTATTAGTATAACTGACCTTCAGTTCAAATCTTACCGCTCTTCCTTCCACACACACACCCCCCCATTTAGTTCTCGAGCTTTCAGCTAGAGTTTCCAAATTTTGTATTTAATTCACAATCCCATTTACTATTGATATTTCCCTATGAATTGAAAAATGGTTATCACCATTGTAATTTCCATATTAAATGTCGCCCTTGGATCCTCGATCTACGATTTCGGCAAGAAGAAGTGATATTGATTATGAACTTTCCGCCCTTAGAAGGCAACAGCCATTAGCTTCCATTGGCTACCCCAAGAGGGGCCTAAAGGACAGAGTAAAGTAAGGCCTCTTGTCCACTGGGAGTGGAAAGCTGCGAAAAGTGGCGAAAACGATTTCGGCCGAATCCGCACGAAAATGGTCGAACGATCCAAACACGTGGCTCGGTAGGGGAGCGCGAGCGCGTCCACTGGGCCCGTACCGTTCGTCCGTTTTCGTCCGACCACGTGCGAAGTGCGAATGGATCCCATTCTGCTGGGATTTTTCGGACGTCAAGTTGCGAACGAGTGCGAACTTGGACTATGTGAACCAGTGAAAATCGACTGTGAAAAGTTAATTTTGCTTGTACAGGAAAGGAAATATCTGTGGAACCAACGGGAAACGAACTATCATATGCGGCATATACAAAGACGATTCGATTTTAGAATGTAGGTTGTCAAGAATGTATTGAAATGTATCCTTTCTCATTCGAAAATAGGAAAAGTGGTGGTCATCGTCGATTTGAAGATCATGCCACAAATGAGAAAATTCACCGAACTCGTTCCTTTTGGCGTTTATGTGATTCACCCACATTTCCCGTCTTTGCTGATTTCACCTGTGCTTGATACGTCGATGAATCAAAGGTGATAGTTCCAAAGCGAGAAATTCTTAATCAGAAAAGCTGTTCCGAAGAGCCATCTCGTCTATTACGAATCCGGACGAATACTGAGCCAATGGACGAGAGGCATTCGCACGATTTCGGACGAACGGCGTTCGCCAAAATTCGTTGCTTCGCAGTTCGCAGCTTTCCGCTTCCAGTGGACGAGAGGCCTAAGGCAAGGCGCATATGGAAACGTAGCTTGGTGAGGTGACAGAGGGTGAAGCGGCTCAAGGGAGACCTGCTTGCAGATGTCGAGTGGAAATAGAACGAGATCTCAATCATGGACGACGCAGTGGCAGACTCATGTGAGACTCGTTATTTCATTTACGAGTCATAATGTTCCTCATTTATAATGTTTGAAAACTAACCACTGTCTAACTCTGCTTCGACTCTGACTTCTCTGAGTTCAACGATTTTTCGAATGTATATATGTGTGTTCTAGACGATAACTCTCCTTAGGATTGAGATAGAAATTCCATTCTCGCGCCTAAAACTCAAGCTTTCCAAATGAAGAGATGAGTTATTTGTCCAGCACTTTTTGAGCACATTCAATTGGTCAAATGAAAGAAAAATGTGCTCAAAAATCACTAAAAAAATAAATATGTTTAAAAAATTTTTAGTAGTAACAAACAAATTTATCAATAATGAAGTAGAACATTAAAAAAAAGATGCACGAATTTTTCTGAAAGATGTACTTATATTTCATTACCATTAGCTGAAAAATCGATAAAAAGTGCCAAAAAATCTAAAAATCCCAAATCTTTTTGGAATCGCAAGATATTATTTAGATCGAGTTTTTTGCCACAAAAAAGTGCTCAAATTTCAAAACAATGTAACATAATAGGTATACCATAATTGACGAAAATTCTCTCAGGATCATGCAGCATGACTGGAACTATTTGAATTTGGTCCACATATAGTCAGGGTGGTTCGTATCGTACAAAACTCTTCCATTCCACTCAGCCTCAATCGCTTTTTCTTTCATATTGAAGGCGCTACTCACTTAGGTCACCGAACGAATTCTGCGACAGGCGGACTGCGTTACACCGAATGACGTGACGTGAGGGGAGTCACGTCACGGTTCTATTTGCGCTGACTCTTTTTATCTTCAGCTCACAGAAAAAAAAAAAAAAAAAAAAAAAAAAAAAAAAAAAAAAAAAAAAAAATCAATATGGCTCACCCGCCGTCACCTCACCAACCTACGTTTCCATTTGTGCCGTTCCTAAGAGTAACAAGCCTAAAGCCAATGTACCTACGCCATTTTTTAGTCAGTTTGTTTTGTAGTACAGTCTATCAAAAAGCTTTATCCGCCTAAAGAATAAAAGTTAAAGTCAATCTAGTCCTAGATTATTTCAACCAAATAATTCAATAAACCTCCTCTACTGTCCCTTGGTACGTACCCCCTATGTATCCAGGGACAGAAGATCCGCACCAGGGGAAAGTTCAAAATTATCTGTAGTTGGAGGATTTATCTCTAGGTAAAGAGGGGGATTGTAAAAAAATATGACGAGTTAAAAAACAACTAACGGGAATATTTTTCTAAATACACTATAAGGAGCTATATCAACAATCTCTGTAAGCTTTTTTGTAAGGAAGTTTCCCATTTACTGTCTTCAATTGCTCTAGCAAATAACTATGAAAGAGGGTATTCAAGTATTTTATTATCCGCTGCAAATCGTTATTTTACCTAATGAGGTTTTAATAAATCCTTTGTTTCAAATACGGAGTAGGAGATCATGGAGATTGGAACACACTGTTTTTGGGGATAAACCGAGAGCTATCGAATAGCTGAGTGATGAAAAAACCAAGAAAGTTTCAATACCATTGGTGATTTGGGAAGAAAATTATACAAACCTACCTATTTTACAGTTTATCAACTCAATATACTCGTATGTACCCGGGGACAGTTCATTTGATGTTCCTAGGTAGTTGAATATGCGAGAACCGTTTTTAGGTTCGAATAGAGGCCAATCTGTACTCTTTCACTATCATGGCAGCCTTCAAAAACAAGTACCTAACTGAACGAAACACGGTGATAAAAATCTGGAAGATTCGTGAGAACCAAATGAAAAATGCAATCCTGAAAATGAAAAAACTACAAAAAAGAAGAAAAACTAATTTATTTATCTTACTTTTACTTCCAAAAAATAGAAAAAGTTCACCAGCAAATAGAAAAGACAGAAAACAGGCACCCAGAAACACACCCACATGAAAACACAGAATAGTGCAGGGCATGCGTAGAAATGTTACCAACCCTGAAATATTGAATTCCCCCTACTTAAAGCACGTTTCAAATCACACGAACTAAATCACACGCGACGAAGTTGTGGAAACCCATTTCAAAACGGAAGTTAGTGAAAAACGTCTATTTCCACGACATTGTTACTCGTTAAAGACAAAATCAATGTTCAGGATAAAAGTGGGGTTTATCAACTAAAATGTTCTTACGGCTACGAATATTGCGGTCAAACTGGTAGGAAATTCAGTGAAAGAATAGAAGAGCATCAGGAGGATTTAAGGGAAAATAAGGGTAGGTCTACATTTGCAAAACATCTTAAGGAATCATACTTACAATTTTGATTTGACAGGTAGACAGTTTGTAGAATTTCTTCATTTTTGTCCAAAGGGAGGTATGTTGAATGTACTTGAAAAATTCGAAATTATCAAATGTGACAGATCTGGTAAATGTTTAAATGTGAATATCCCTCAATATATTTCACCTCTGATAAGTCCATTTCTATAAAGCTTGGAATTATCCCTTCAAACTGTTGAATCCAGTAATTCTCCCCTCCTTTCACTTCATCTGATTAGTTATAATCCCCCTTCACTTTGCTTGCACTTAATTGGTTGTAGGTACTGTGGTGAATTTACCACCAATATATTCAACAAATAAAGACGATGGGCCACCTAAAAGACAGAATCCCAAGCTCCCAAGGAAAAGCAGACGACTGAGAATCATAGAGAATAATTCTCATCGTTTCGAGCTCCCTAGCGCTCTAGATAAGGAAACGTCTTCACAAAGGATAATTCCAGATCGAGAGGGATTATCAAAACCAAATAAAAACGATAGATCTAAGTATTATCGTTTATTATACACCCCCTGGGAAAAGGGCAAACAAGCCAGACGCACTCTTTTGAGAGGGGGCGGAAGTTCGCATTTCACCTTCCGCCCACCGAGCGCGACCGATCAAATCCGAGCGCGACCGATCAAACCCGGCCGAGCCGAGAATCCGAAAGCTAATTTGCATACTAACCATAAAGCGGCCCGCGATTTTGTGCCAATCAAAGATGGCCTCCCCCTATAAATATCACGCCCTGGACCAAGCGTATTCATTCGAATCTCAACTCTCAAGCTGATGACACTTCTCCCTCCAGACGAGGTTTCTACACGCATCGAGCAAGATTTTCTTCCTTCCAGTTCTCATCGACTTCTTGGTAGCTTCGAGTGCGTATTCCTCCGCTCACTACCCAACGAAGTTTTCTTCAGTCAGGTCATCGCCCGGTGTAAGCTAAGATTTCTATCTTCCTTACACGCCCGCTGGGGTGACTTAGTCGTGCCGCCCGGATCTCGCAGCCTTAAGCTCTTGGTCGCCCGCTGGGACACGCCAGTTAATCGCACTTCTCATACGATCCGATTAACTGTCCAAGGAAGTCCTTCTCAGGACTCGGAGAGGACCCTAGCATCGATCTGGGAGAGAGATCTGCTAAGCGAGTCCCTCCTCTACACAAAACCCTTTTTCAGAGCCAAAAAGGTATTTCCGAACAAATTTTATATTTCGTTCGTACGATGGAGCGAAGCCCATCTTTCCTCGGCGGAGCCGGGGCGGAGGATCCCGGAGCGGGCGGCAAATGCTCCGAGACACGCGATCCACCCGCATTCCAACGTCGATCCACCGTTAGTTTCAGTGACGGGATCGACGCGTTGCCTACCAACTCTGCGACAGACTTGGTGATTACACATTCACCTGTACAACAGGTCGAGGATACTTTCCAGACCCTTTCGGAAAGTACCGTAAAGTCACCTAAAGTTGATCAGGGCTCCGAAAGCTGATCACAACGACGGTCTTTTGAATTTTCCGCCATAAAGCTCGGACATCTTGATTTTTTGGATTAGTGACACTCGAGTTGTTATCCTAACTTCCTAGGTTAGTGTTGTGGAGGGTTTTTGATCACATGACACTTAAAATGAGGGCATGAAAAATGATAATCTGAAACTTCATTTTTCATGCTTTTTGAGAAACTCCAAATAGTTCTCCCTGTGTCTCAGGTGTTGTTTCATTTTTTGATTTAGAAACTCTTGATATTGGCGGGCCACACTGTCATGGCCAGGAATAAACATCGTTTTAGACTTCGATCGTGTTGTTGTTATTTTTTTTTTTTAAGTGATTTTCCTGTGAATCTAGTTTTTGGCTCCTAAAGTTGATTGCATTATGTCTAAGTACAATCGTCCCGGAATTCCGATTTATCGCCGCTACTCTGAAAGTGCGGTGGTGCGTGCTATGTCTGATGTGATTTGGTGCAGTTCAATGTAAGTGGAACCTCGCGAAAATTTATGGGCTTTGTCATGGAAGCCCTAACCAAGAATGTTTTCCGAGTGAAATTCATGAGAAAAGTTGTAGGGAAGAAGCAGATATTCTTCCATTATCCGAATGTCGACGATGTGGCAATAATCAAGGGACACCAAGTGCTTGGCATTCACAACCCAACAGAATTGAGGCGAGAAAGATTTGTGTTCAGCAGCCTTGATGCTACCAATGTTGAATAGGCTGCATTTTTTTCTGGATGTTTCAAGTGTTGTTTTCAAAAATAAAATACAAATAAACGTATTTTAGTGATTTTAACTTAATTTTACTGTGATTGATCTAGTGATTCATTCAGTTTCCTACGTATTACTAGGTTCGCATATTAAAAATTTATAAGTGTTTTGAAAAAATTATTTTTTTTAAATAAATAATTTTGTTTATTGATGTTTTGTTTTTTCTGTGGTCTTTCCTTAGTTTCATGGGTTCTTAAAGTTGACCTCACGTTATAATACACTAGATAATCATGTGTTTTACCTAGTGATCAACTTTAGGAGCAATTGTGCTAATAAGTTGATCATCTTAAAATTCAAAAAAATAAGTTAATTATGCACTTCAATTTTTTCTCCTTCAAGAATTCTACTTCTGAGATGTGCAGGAAACCAGGATATTTTTTAGAATTTTTTTATATAGAACAGGGTCAGAGTTATTCTTGAAAAACCGCAAAAACCGATCAACTTTAGGTGACTTTACGGTAATCAATATGATTCTACCTACAAGCATGAATATCCTCGATATTCATCGCACGGTTACTCCGCCGACGCGAGTGCACTGTATACTCCCGTCATGCACAAATCACATGATCAAAACGGTACTTTTCAGTACTCTGATCAAGCCAACTCGGCTCCGCAGAAAAATATCTGTTTAAAACCCGATTATTACACGGGAAAACAATACCCAGCTCGACAACCCCAAGGAGCTCGAGCCGAGCCTAGCGCTCCTCGCGGCCCGACGGTGAACGAGCCTTATAATTCCACGATCAACCCAGTTGGCCTTGACAATTCTGCTTATTTCCCGTCCGGAAACCACCTAGGGTTTAACCCTCATAATCAAGACATGGGTACTTTTCATAACACCCCACTTGGTCTACCTACACCAAGTAAAACCTACATAAATCCACTACAGGTACCTCCAGTCCCGTTTTCCTATCTAATGTGTGTTCAGTTATTGATGTTACTGATGATGACCTAACCGTCGAAATCGATTTAACATTGTAACTCTTTATTTTTTCGTGGAAATAGACAACGTTTGGTACTTTACCGTTATAACCCCCCCCCCCCCCCCCCCCCGTCAATTTGTCTTCAACACGCCCGCCCGATGTTTCTAGGCATTAAGTACTTCTTACTTAGATTATGTTATGTTATGTATTCTTGAGATGCGAGCTTGCGAGCATCCAGACCGCCAAAGTATACACATCATTCTGACCTACATGTCCAACTAATCTGTATTTTTACTAAGGGATTGACTACTTGATGTTATGTAATTTTGAGATGCGAGCACCCAGACCGCCAACCTATACACACCATTCTGATCTATTTGTGCGAATTCATGTGCATTCTACTTGTGCGAATTCATGACACAGCGGTCAGGAACTAGACAAAAGTTCGGCTGCGATGCCGACGAAAACCCATGGTGAAAATCGATACTTTAAAGTACCAGAAAAACCAAAAATTCAAACCCCAAAATCAAAGCGGTGCATCTCCAAAAACGGCGCATGAATTGAGAAGTAAATGTGTAAGTGTGTTTAGTCTGTGTGTGTGGACGTGTATTTTTATCGATGTGTGATTGTGTATGTGTTTGTGGGAATGCGTATTTGTGTAATTGAAGGCGGGGGATTTGAAAAATTCGGGGGGTAATATCGATGTTTTCAATACTTCTAACCTTCATACGTACATCGTCAATGAGAGGATACACATACACACACACGGGCGCGCACACACACACACGCAGATATATATATAGGTAAATAGGCAGATAGATGGAAGAATAGGCACAAGTAATTGTGAAGATGCAAAAAAGTTTAACCTGAGATTTCGGGTATATTGTCGGTTCCTGAATAAATCAATTTCTATTATACATGTTTTGAAGAAAAGTCAACGACAGCTTCTTTCAATTTTATTGCATAATTAGGGTCTTGCAAGTTATTCATTTTTCTTCTATTCCAAAATTTCAGAAATTCATGATGAACTGATTCGCCAGCTTGTTCGGACCACAGACCTAATCCTTCTTCTCCGTCCAAAAATTCCAGCGATTGTTTAATATGGCTGACTGCTACATGAATTTTCAAAGTCTCGGTCAAATTAGTTGCGAGGAGAGCTTTCTTCAATTCAACTATATGCTGATTTAAATCTGATTCAACTCGCTTTACTCCAAAACAAGAATGCACGAATTTGTCCATGGCTTTGAGGGCGGCGGCAAATGGTATAAACTGAAATTTTGATTTATGAATTTCCTTATTAGTAACTCATGACCATCAGTTATGCGAAAATGTTCCAGTTTCTTCTGACCAAGAACTATCTTCCGACCACAAGGAGCACAAATTTTTTTCCTATTTTCATCGTGGCTACATCGGTGATTAGACGGGTGCCGCATTTTCAAAGTAGATGTCACACAGAAATAGATTTCACACAATACACTATCACTTAGATCTGCGATTTGTAATATACTCGTTTCAGATCAACGAGTGACCACACACTGCAGTGAGAGACACATTTCAAATCGTCTTCCCACGCACCTGTTGACATGCGACATATGCGCAAGCTCTTATCTTATTCGTAACTATCGGACAACAACAACAACAAGACCGCCCGTCGGAACGAGTTGCCGGGAGGGGCAACATGTAAATAAATAATCGAAGAATTTTCAACATACACACATACGCATTCCTGTCTATCTATCTATCTATTTATATATATGTGTGTGTGTGCGCACGTGCGTGTGTGTGTGTGTATGTCCTCTTATTTACGATGTACGTATGAAAGGTAGAAGTATTGAAAACATCGATAGTACCCCCCGAATTTTTCAAATCCTCCGCCTTCACTTACACAAATACTCATTCACACAAACACATACTCAATCACACATTGATAAAAAGACACGTCCACACACACAGGCACAGACTAAACACATTTACTTGCATTATTTTTATAAGGAGAGAATTCTATCTTGGGTCATAATCGAACGTCAAAAAATGTTGTAACCGATACATTCTCAATTCATGCGCCGTTTTTGGAGATGCACCGCTTTGATTTTGGGGTTTGAATTTTTGGTTTTCTGGTACTTCAAAGTATCGTTTTTCACCATGGGTTTTCGTCGGCATCGCAGCCGAACTTTTGTCTAGTTCCTGACCGCTGTGAGTGGAAGCAGCATCGACTCTGTGCCTCCTAACCTTTATAAACTATTTATCTACGAGGCCTGTCCGGAAAGTTCGTATAAAAGTGAAATGAAAATTCTTATTCAAAAGTCACTAATGCTGCTACTGGCCAAAATTTCGCGACTACAGCTTTCTGGACGGTCTGGAGAGTACCAATGCCATAAGATATTTTATAGAATCCAAAGGATATTTTTATATCGTAGGATTTTTTTCCTTTCATCAATCAACCTTATAAGGGGGTAATAACCTATTACTAATTTTACTCAATAGGCACAAAATCAATAATTAACAAGATTTAGCGTAGCTAAACTAAGTAGGTTTCTCCCTCAATGAGGATTGGTGATGACCTTTTTTAGAGTGGATACTCATAGTTTTTGCTGTTTTTTAAATATATGTTTCAATAGTTATATATGGGGCATTCAAACGGGAAGCTCCAAAAATAAATTCTCTCCAAAATTAACTCTTTTCTCACATTCTGCACTTTTATGAAAGAAAATAATTCTCCCCAAATTCCAAGTATGTAAAATTATTTTAGGACCTTTCACAGGCAACCGAACTTTACAGAAACTGACAGTAAGCCAGCTGACTGGCGTCAGTAGCCGTTTAGACGTAGCGATCTTCAAGCCTTACCTGGGTTGAGCTAAATAACATATTTCGAGATTTTGTGTGTAAATCGCTGGAGCCAGTCAGCTGGACCGTCCGCTGGCCTCGTGTAAATCCAGCTTAAGAGTCTACTTCAGTGGCTGTAATCGCCATTACTTGGCAACTAAAAACATCTTGTGGCTCGCGTTCTTGGCTGCTCTCTCCAGTGGTGCATTTAGTTTTTTGATTAAAAAAAAAAAAAAAACCATTCACTCCAAAAAACGCATGTTCTTCCTTCACCTTCAGGGCGGGACCCCAAATTGTGTCATCCCCACCAACCTGAAAATTTGTCGGGCAAATAATTCGACATATGTGCACTCTTTCCACTTGGAAATAAGTCCTAAAGTCATTCCATACGAAAAATACTATTTCTACCTTTATTTTGAGGAAGGGTGCTTAAGCAGATCGGCAAACCTGGGCGCACCGCTGTTGTGCGGGTTCATGCCCGCTCCGTTATTGCCTCGTCCCTCCCCAGAACCATTAACTCTTTTGATCAAAATGTAACCTTTTGGCTACCTGGTAACGTGGCAAACTGTTGAGCATTGACTTTGAGTTGAACTGACTTGAGAATTCATTCTTCCAATAGCAAAAATCTACCAAAGCTGTATTTCAAGTAAAAAAACCCCAATAAAAACACACCCACACAAAAATTGTTTATAAAATGAACACTAAATTCTTGCCTTGTCTACTTCATAGGCACCAACCAATTCAATATGCCTGAGCAAATTGTTACGTTGCTTACTAATTCAAAATGTCAAATTCAATAAACCTATTCATAAAAAATCCCACCAAATAAACCAATTGAATCCGTACAGTAAAAACATCAGTAGTAACAGGGCAATGAATCTAAACAACAGTTCATATGTATAATGTTCAATAGTATATTTCTAATAGAATTATTTACAATATTTATTTCGCTTATCTAACTAGGTTTGTGTAATTATTTTGACTCCAAAAGTAGGTATTTTCTTATTTATAAAACAATAATATTTACATCTATTTACTACTACTTCCTTACATCTACTACTAATATTTACATCTGTATGTATGATCCCTAACTATGTACAATTGAAACCTTTCATTTGGCTGTGCCATGGTACAAAACATTCCAGGCACAGACCTGGCTCGTCAGTGCATCCAGGGCAGAAGAGAGTAACTTTTTTGGTGATGCCCTGCCTGGTGCACTGACGACATCTCTTCATCATTTTTCTCTTCACGTTCTTTGCTGTAGAAGAGGGTGGTAATTGTTTGGGGAAATGAATGGGATTGATGTGCGTTTCATTATCCCCTCTCGAAAGGTGTGGGGCTGGTAACGGTAACGCCCTGGGGCACTCCACTGATTGACGGCGGATCCATTTCTCTGCAAAAGACATGAAAGTTGCATGAACTTGAAAAAAAAAAAAAAAAACGACTTTTCTGCACGAAATGAATAAATAATTTAGAGCATTCTGAACAAAAAACTTGAAAATACTTACCAAAAAATGTGAGAACGCTTGAGTTAACGAAATGACGCATATGAAATTCGATTCGACCTATCTCATACAGGCCATGATTTAAATGTCCTTCAAAGAATAAATACCATAGAAACCAGCTTTGGCAGCCAATCAGCTGATCAGAAGTCTATGCATCGTCAAGTACCTACAGCTACCTAACACTCAATACCTTCCATGTAGTGCCTTCTATTCGCATTATTAGTTCATTTCATAGTATATATAAGAGGTTTCCCACAGTACACCCAATTCTACACAATTTTCATCGACAAAATGAGTAGAACAATAATTTTAAATTAATTCAGGATCAAACCGGCTCCAAGAATCTGTTTTTCGACTAATACTTCTCCTCTTTTTGTTTATAATTTTTCATAAAAATAATAAATTTTATTTAGAGTAGTTATTACTCGCATATTCCAGTTATTTCTACTTCATTTCGTTCTTCATTGCATTCCTGAAGAATAACTGGAATACGCGAGGTATAACCACCAAATGAAATTTATTATTTTTATTTAAAAAAATTGCGTGAGTTATTACTTGAAAAACTTCAATTTGAAACTGCGGTCGGCTTTGAAATAAAACGGAAAGAAAATGATTGGAGCCATTTTCGATCCTGATTTAATTTAAAATCTACTCATTTCGTCGCTGCAAATTGTGTAGAATGAGCATGGACCCATGGGTCCGAAAAAAGTCCTTTTGCTATTTTTAAATGGAACTATCTATATATCCTAAGAAGTTAGGCACCAACCCTATTTTCATACGATGAGTAGTTTTCGTTGTATTATTTTTAAGTTTCGGGAACTGGTGGTCAAATTTCATCACTGAATGGTGGTGATCGAATTTCTTAGAATGCTACCTATATATTTTTATCTAAAAATGTAAAATGAATACGTGGGTAACGCTCATTGTATGCACCGTCCGGAAAGCCATAATAAAAACGAGTTTTTCATGTAATTGTTCATACCTTTGATTCCTCAGCCAAAATGGCCTGTCATCCCAGAATTTCTACAATAATGTAACAGCAATTTGAGGCAAATATATATTTTTTTTTAAATGTCGAAATTTGGTTTCTTACTTCATAACTTTTTTCAATTTTCATTTCAGGAGTGTAGAATTTTTGTAAAAAAAAAAAAAAAAAAAAAAAAAAAAATTTGTTGCAAAGTAAGGGCAACAACACTCAAGTAGACCCTTAGGTACAAAATGTGAGAAAAATGTCAATTTTGGAGAGGATTTATCTTCATCATCTTGCTTTAAGGGATACAATCTTCTTCAGACCAGTTGCCACGGTCTCTTCTTTCCTAGGTGTAGTCTTGATGAAAACAATATTTTCTGCAGTTTTCATCGACTACAACCTGGAAAGAGGAGGCCATAGCTGCTGACCCGAAGAAGAAGTTTGCACAGAAGACTGTGGCCCACAAAGCAGATAAAGGCAATACGACGTAAGTATACTCATAATGACTTTGAAACTATATGGTCCTGACAGAACTAACGCTCTGTATCCCCAAACAATTAATTTTTTTTTCTTCACAAATCCAGAGTCGTTGATAAACTGTAGGGAGAGAGGTTTCGAAGGTTACATTATCGTACAACAGAAGTTGGAGATTACTTATATAGGCTTAAGAAAATTAATTTTTCTTCATGACGGCAATATGCTCCCCAATAAACGATTATTTAAATAATTAAAAACTTACCTCAACTGGTGTAACGTAATAAGGGAGATATAAAGTATAAAAAAATAAGTGCCAGAATCGAGAAGGGCCGCACAGTATCGCATTTCATCTTGTAAATCACATGACATCGTTCATCTCAATAATATGAGTATTTTAATGTAGGAATCTAGAATGGGATATCTCCCTGTGCAAACAGATCCTTATGATCTCTTTCTCGAGGTTAATTTGCATTAGGTATAATTGGAAATGGTGAGTGTATTATTATTGATGGGGTTGTGTAAAACCTATGGAATGATCTAGTCTATAAATTAACAGGTCGTAGGTGAACTCACAATGGCATAAACTAGGCACAATAATAAATATAGGTATGTATTTTGTATGCTCAATGTAAAAACAAATTACTTTTATACCTCACAAGGAGTCGAGTTTTTACATTATAAATGCTTTTATAAAAAGGGACTTGAAGAAGGATTTTACTTCCAGTTTCAATTAAGGTGTATAGGAAGTTTGAATAAGAAAACAGATTTTGTTTTTAAATACTTTTTTGTTCATAAATTAATGAAGAAATATAACAATGTGACGTTACATGGAATGAGGGGTTGGGTGAGGGAGAGGGGAAAGAATTTAAGATAGACGTGAAAAAATGGTAACTCTTCTCTCAAGGAGGAAAGAAGCGTGTGTGTGGGTGGGGAAAATACATTTCGTATTATTTGACTAGGGCCTCTGAAGTGGTGAGCACCTCGATGTCTTGATTGAGGTGGAGGTTCCTCCAGTCGTGCCTGATGTCATCGAAATGGTTGTCGAAGTCGATGAGGTGTTTGTCTGCGTGGCGGTGCAGGAGAGCAGCAGCCGCTTCAGTTGAGTCAGGCTCAATCACGTAGCTGTAACAGAGGAAATCCTGTTATTCTTGGTATGTTACAGAGGGATGTGACAGACGAATCTTTTGAAAAGAGTTAATTATATTAACGAAAAATTTTACAAATTGACACAAGGCAAATTTAAGTTATTAAGGAGTGGTTGAAACACAAGTTTTGCTTCACTCGTCCGCTCTAATGACCGCTCTTGGGCCCTAAAATGTTGGATCGGAATCAAGTTAATCCGCATAGGTGCTTGTAACAAACGGGCGTTCCATTTCTCCAAACCGAACGAATCCTGTGGTCAGAAGGGTCGTAAGACTTCAGAAGAATAATGTTTGAAAGAACGGATCCGAGCCGATAGTTGAGCTCTGTTGGCGGTTTTTCGCTGTCACCATCAAAGAAATGTTCGGAACGGGGTGAGACTAGTGTGGAGGGGATCCAAACTACACTGTTCCATTTCTCCATTCTTCCACTTGCTGATGCAGGTTTGAAGTGAAAATTCTCGATTCTCCCGATCAACGTCCTGTTTGGAATGCTGTGATGTTACGCTATCTTGTTCGTCAAAATGTTCCAGTCATTGGTACGACTTGGAGGAACGGATTGGCCCTTTGTTATAAGTTTGTAAGTGGCTTTATTGGAACTTAGCTCAGCTCATAGCCAAACATAGGGGTCTTATATTGGAAGCGATTCTCACCTAGCCAATAGGTTGTTCGGTTCCCTAACCTCACACGGGCATGAGGTGGGAAGCGACGAGGTATATTCATGTAGAGACATAGCGATGGATCCTCGGTCTCCATATTTTCAAGATGAAATCACCCAAACATTGTCAGAGAAGGACGAATGATTCTTCGGATTATATTGCTTCCGACATCCTTTCCATCTCTTCCCATCCAGGCAATCTTATCCTCCTCAAAAAATCGAAAGAAAACCACGATTCTTCCAGTTTATTTGATGAATAAGTTCTAAACGTACTTGATCTGATGTACTTGATTAATTACTTCTTATCACTAACACTTTTTTGATGTCGTGAATAGAGAAGGAACTCCTTCTCCAAGCATAAATTTACTTTTTGATATTTGATTATATTAAAGCGAATTTGTAATAATTTCACAGTTTCTTTATGAGGCATTATAAGGTAAGGTGAGGTACCTATTGAAAACTACTGCAGTTTTGTGTCCTTGACGTCAGTGACAGCATTGGCCTTTACAAGTAAACACAGATTTATTGAACAGGATAAAAAAATCCCCGCTTGTTCTATGAATTCTTTACAATCACAAAATAAGGTAATTTTGAAAATGTGTTTGTGGAAAAGTTGTGAGTTTATTTACGTTTAGAGATATAATAACTAAGGTAAGTGGTTGTAATTATTTCTTCAATAAAATTAATTGGGAAGCCACCAATTTTGTTGCTGAGCAATTAGCTTGATAGTTTACAATGATCTACCCTATACCCACATAAACACAACATAAATTCTGCGGTTGGGTTCTCTTTATTTTTTGGAAATATACATTTTCATTTCCTTCCAGTACATGAAGCCGTGTAAACACGTTCCCAAATTATACTTCAATAACCTAGACATTTACAAATGGGGATCCGAACAAAAGAAGCTCGAGGTAAAGTGCACCACGTAAACAAGGACCTTACCGACTTGCTCTTCTTTGTTGCCTACAAGGTTAGACATAGCGGACACAAGTTGTTTTTGATTTTTTCTTAATGCGTTTCTTTGTTATAATAATTTATTAATTAATAATATAATTTACATTTTTGACTAGTATTGATGAGATCGATGGTGTGGGGAAAATTGTAGAGCGAAAAGGGGTGACGCAAGGTATCAACAAGGGGAGAGTCATGTCAACCACCATGTATGTTCTTAGGCCCTAGCGCTCCTAGCGGTGGATCTTGTTAGTTCAGAGCCCCATTGGAAAGTGCGTAGACTTCATCGATTTATCATTCCAAAAAACTATAATAACCACTGACTTGTTATTTAAGTAGGTAGTAAATAGATCGTTTCAACTCACTCGTTGACGTCCATCTCCTTCCACTTTCCATCAACAGAGTGCATGACTCTCAACGCGGGATCCTCCATGGTGAGACTCAACCTCCGGTTATCCACCTAGAACAGACACAAGCAAAGATAAGAGGAAAGATGTTTTGTTCAACACCACAAAAAATCAGATCAGCGAAATATAACTTTAATACAATATTTTTCGTTTCGTCTATAACTGAACTGAAGTAAGTTTCTCCGATTACATCAATCCTATAAACCTGGTGTAATAATCCTACACAACCAAATACCAGTGTTGGTTACGCTTCATGAAATCTGCCTCTGTATGAATCCGCGGCTTTTGGGGAACTCCGTCACATGTAGAGGGTTCTTTTGTTGCTGACAGTTTGCTTGTTGTCAGTTGAGCAGCCTGGCCACCAAACCGACTCTTGGGCTTGTCTTCCACACTTGGTGATCCCTAAATGTCCTTGATGAAGCTTTGCAAACATTTCCTTCCTCACTGCCATTGGGATGAACATTCTCCTTCCCTTTAAGGGGACTCAGCTGCTCTTCAGCTCCGATTCAGTGACGAGTCGCTTCTAAACTTCATATCGTCGCTCAATAAAGCCGAAATGCTTTCAAATTTTCACCACGTATTCAGAACATATTTTACATTATCCCTCACAAATTTAGTTGCATTTGGACAATTTGGAAAACTTTAAAAATCACAGAACTTGGTTCTCAATTTTGAAAAAGGTTGTTCTTTCGGTACACATATCGTGGATTCTAATCAAGTAATCAATTTCAAATTTGTATCCATAATTCAATACTATGTCAAGATCATTCTGTGCTAAGGATTCACAAAAATATTGATTTTTCGACTTTCCAAAGTTAACCCTTGATATGGGTAGCCCATTTTTTCGGAGAATAAAAAAATCATACTATTAGCCCAACGTTTAAGTTGACAATTCCCTTGGAACAGACTCTTTCTAACATATATTTGATACTATATAAAAATTTGGACGAAATCGGACCAACGATCTGCGAGAAAAGTGAAATATAACAACATGTCAGGATGCGAAACAATCTACTGTCATACAACACAATCAGCACACCATATTTCAAATGTTTGATTATTTGAATTCATCACACAATTGAATCAGACGTTTTGCAGTGAAAACATCAAATCACGTTTCAGACCGATAACTTGACAGGCATTATTAAACCTTTGTCAGATATCCTACGAACAGTACGCTCCTATTAACTGATGGATGGACCAGATAAGACCTGATTCTGAATGCTAATTGGTAGATCGAATCAAAAGATAGGGAAGGTGAAATGAACAGGTGGATATAAACCGAACTACTTACTATGTTTCCTAAATTAATTCACTGAAAACCACCTATAACTTTTAACATGGAATCATATTTTAGCGATGGATCCCCCGCCGAAAAGTGAGACTATAAAGTGAGATGAAAGTAGCGCCAATAATTGTGATGATTTCCGCTTACAACCGAGTCGTTGCTAGGGATATGATACTTAGTCGTTTTTCATCCCACAAAATTCGTTGACCATTCGTTCGAAAGCTCTCGATTTATCCAACCATGCTATATTAACTACAGCGTGGCCAACAAGCTGAGTTATGAGCATGGTTATATGAATAATTGTTTACAGACAGGTGATCATTCTCAATTATTGATATTGTGAACATGATTGCAACCGCTTGTTAATTTCTGATGATTTCATTGAGCTGGTGTTTCGATTATGTGATTCATAGCAGGTGATACGAATACTGCGAGAACGGTTTGATTTGTGAAGCGGTGGTTAAATCATTTTAATAGGTAATTTCTATACTTTACACTATAGGAAGCTGTAATTTTGTATGTAGCCTCTTTAGCCTCTTTCTATAATAAAGTGAATGTTTACTCGCGAGTTTCTATTAGGAGATCATCATCTCACAAGAGCTCAATCGTCGTGATCATTTCCATAATAAAGTGAATGTTTACTCGCGAGTTTCTATTAGGAGATCATCATCTCACAAGAGCTCAATCGTCGTGATCATTTCTATAATAAAGTGAGAGCGAGGAGGTAAAACATGATTCCATGTTTTTTACATTTTAGCAGTCAGGCTCAAAGTAATAACATCCGGGGGGGCGAAGCCCCCCTGGCGGGGTCAAGGGACGGAGCCCCTTGCGAGGCCCGAAGGGCCGAGTTTAAATGTAATTTGCTTATTATATTTATTTTCTTAGAATAAGGTAATATTCAAAGACTTTCCACAACAAGGAATAAGTGAAGACAGATTGTCTCTATTGCTATCGATACAAGCTCCGCCAGCCTAATCCAAACGGAGCAGAATAAAGTAACTGAGTAAAGTGATACTGCGTTGAGAAACTATAGGCCTGTCCAAATATAGACTTAACACCTAAGGTTTTAGTTAAAGGAGGTAATTTGAATCCAATATTATCTCTTAGAAATCCAGATGATTTACTGAGTTGACACTGCCAACTTGTCAAGACTGTATTATATCATACCTACTCACACACTAATAGAATGACACAGTTTCCTTTGGCACACTATGCCAGGACTGATGAACCAGAACATACACAAAATGTGAAGTACCAATAATAATGTAAGATCACAAAGTATCAAGCAAAAAGACAAAAACATGTAGTAGGCAACAAAACTAACAATAATTACCAGATCATTCATATTAGTAACCTTGTACTTGAGCAAGTTAGAAAACCTTCAAGTGTAGACGGGAAAATGAGACTCTAACCAGTTCGATTCATACAGCTAATAAGCATTCGAAGAACTAACTCATGGAAATTAAACATAAGACTCAAAAACAATCGCAGATCATATCTGTGCTAATGATCGTTACCCATGGGTATGAAAAAGTTATTCCAACTACACTCAGGTGCAAAAAATTTGGCCCACTCTCCAAAATGGAAGATTTTATGAAGTTGCGACTAATATTCTCTTGTTTTCGACTGGGTTACTGTCTGAACTCATTTAGAGGCTTCGTTTGTTGTTTTTCAGCCAGGTGGATGAAATTTTTTTGATCTCTCAAAGATAGGGAATCGTGACGAGACGAGATCGTGTTTCATCACCTCCCACTTTCACGTTAACTTCCAAACTGCGATCATGTTGCTCATCTCTTCCACAGTATTTCTCAGCCGAGGGGCGAGTGTTTTCCTGTACATTGAGTGCATTCTTCCCAAAAGAATCGCTTTCTCAAAATAATCTTTCTCTCTTACAAACAACTCCTCTTCTTTGACCATCCATAACAGAAAATTATAAGTAGTAAGGGCCGGTTTATCAATTATCTACATTAACTGTAGGATAGCTATACTGAGTACAGCACTACACTCCAGATAAAGAATGTGAGTCGTTTATCAATGCCGAAATACCTAGAGGATAAAGCTATCCCTCAGATAAATTCTATCTGGCAGATAGTGCAGTTAACATCCTCATTGGTGTCCGTAGGCAAAAATAAGGGCGATTTACACATGGAGCTACCACAGAGTAGTGTAGGAGCTAAATTTTCTTCGTGGATCGACTATTAAGAAAGCGGCTCTGACGTCATCATGCTATCAAGCTCAGCAAATAAGGAACGACCACATTTTTGCTATTTGTTTTATTTCTAGAGAGAGAAATACATATACGAATTGCGACAATGCAACCTGAATTATTGTTATCAGTAAGTTGTGGACTTAATTTCATCTTCGATCTGTGTTATAAAGTAAAGAACGGTATCTTCGTCCAACCAAAACCTCAATAAAAATACGCACTCGTTCCATTTTAAGATTCAAGTAAAATTTTTGTAAATAAATAAGCTTGTTTGAGGTTAGAAAGCTCTAGATATTTCACTAACCTCCAGTTATAATAGTTATCCAGCTGTCTAGGGACCAGATAAATTAAAACGCCAGATAAGGTTTACCTAGGGATGGATAAACATCCCATATTGTGTTACCTAGCGGATAACGCTATCCCTCAGATAAGTCCCCCTTTTCCATTGGATAAATGCCATTCATGAACCGGCCCTAAATTTTCCCATCAACCTTCTTTCTTTCAACAAAAAATGTTACCAGTATCTTACACTCTAGATAGTATTGTGTAAACGAGAATTTTATTCATTGTCTATTCAATGTAACTGAGGAAATCAATAGGTTTGTTTCCGCTACGTGACCTGAACAGGTTCAGTACAGAGCAAGGTCAGAGCAAGGGCACCTCCATAGCTGTTCAGTTCAGATGTCAGCGGAAACGCTTTAGGACATATTCGGTGCAGTAACCATGGATACACGAAGATCCATGAAATGGAGTCCCGTTAGCGGTACTTTAGCAAAACCATGAGCAAAACCTTGTGTCTCATTCTTATTCTTTCATTCTTATTCGACGTCGACATTCTCATGATTCACTCCCGAATATTTAGTTATTTCTATTTCATTAGTTTAGTAGTAGAAATAAGGAATATAATAAAGGATCAAACAATTCTAATTTAAAACTTTTAAAAGTTCGAAAATCGCTGAATCACCTGAATAAATACGAACAATTGACTCGAAAATAGGCACGAAATCAAAGGAAACCACAATTTGTAAGGTTACAGAAGTTTGAGGAAGGATATATCCGGTTATCTCTAGTTCCAAAGAGCGCATGCGCGGAGCAAGCTGCACCTCCTCTTCTGGCGGAGCAGAAAGTTCATGTTCGGATCATGTTCCTTGAGCAGCGGAAACACTGGACATCTTGCACCGAATATGAACCGAGGGACTGCGGAAACGCCATTATCTTACTCCTTCTTCACTGCGCAAGCGCAACTTGACCTGAACCTGTTCGGGTCAGCAGCGGAAACAAAGCTAATCAATCAATGGAACTCGAAAATTAGGAACAAAACAATGTTCTTACCACCAGCATACAGGCATTAGGACTGGCTTCAGCAATCTTGTCGGCAATCCTGGTAGCAGGTTTATCGACACTAAAACAACATGAAACAAAATTTCATAACATAGAAAATCATAATAGTAATAAATAAAAATAATAATTAATAATTTAAAAAAAACATTACTTATAATAAAATTAAAACAACTGAAATTGAACAACTTCAGCAGGTAGCAGGTGTCTTAAAATAATCAATGAGAACTGCACATGATTATACTTTACTTTCAAAATCATCCCAAAGGGAAGGATACTTTCTCTAGACCTCTTACACAGTCCATGAATCCATGAAACAGAGAAGGAAACATCTAAATATCTTTGAAGATGTGTAGGTTAGGTTCTCAAAAGGACCATTGGAATCCTGAAAACTAGAGCGCCATGAAAAAGGGCTAGCCTCGAATCTACCTGTGCATGAGTAGGAGTTGCAACCCGAAATAAGGGAGAGGCTCTTCGTGACATGCTCCCAAAATGCTATAGATTCAGCCCAACTGCGACATGAAGCTCCCTGCTAGCAAGAAACTGGAGGAAACTTGTTATGGCCCTAACCAATCTGAGCGCAGGTGTGGGCTCGAGACTAAAAGGCGCGTGTAGTAGCAGGGCAAGTAAAAGGACCAAGTAACCTTCTCCAAGTTACTTGTCTAGTGCAAACACTACTTGTATGATTGTTAAAGGTTAGGCTCAGAGGCAGGCAAGTTAATTGCCCGGAGTTCTATTTTTGGGGCAACTTGGCTTTCCCCACCCCATCAACCAAGTGACCTGCCACCGTACCTGGCCCGTCCAAACACCGACTTGCGTCAGTTGTGCTCATCCACAAGTTGTTGATTCCTACCCGTTTTATTTTTTTTCCAAATTTTATTCCGAAATGCCACCAAAGTGAAATGAAGATTTGACGTTCAAGTTCGTGGAATTGTACGTGGAGAATGAAGTTCTATGGAACATGCATTCCAATTTATATAAAAATAAAGACGCGCGTCATTCTGCACTAGTGAAGATTGTTGATGAAATCATCGACATAATGTTCAATTTCCTCTGCAAGAAGTGATACCACAACACTTGAAACATTTTTAATTACTTTTTTGAAACGTTTTTTCCTCTCAATCGCTCTCATACTTGAAACTTCCGCACTTCACCCCGCTCCAGAAAATGAATTACTGAATTCCCTTGGGCCAAGTTATAAAACGTCTGAATACTACTTGGTTCGGCACTTGGTCCAAGTTACTTGGATGGCCAACTTGACTTGCCTCCGAACTGGCGTCGTCTGCACGCGCCTTAAGGCAAGGGGAGTGTTACTCCCATGCAGGCAGCTGGGTATACAGAAAGAGAATGAAGTCGATGACGATAACGACATGATAAGGTATCGCTTCTTTGTGAAGCGACATCATCTATATGTTCCAACTGTAGAGCGTTTTTGGTGACCACTAACGTCACCCTAACGTACCCAAGAGTACGTGACCTTGAGAGGATGTTAGCGTCGTACGTTAGAATGGCTTATTTAACGTCACCCGTTTGGGGACATAAGGCACACCACACCAGCCCAACCTTCCTGTAAAATGTAACACTACTGGTCACCTCAAAATTATTCGAATACTGGGGAAGCAAATAATAATAGTTTTTTTTCACACGTCCCATTACTTACTAATTATGTTGATGTAGCAGGAAGGTTTTTTGAACACCCCTCAAACGTGGTAATTTAACATAACAAGAACCGTAGAAACCGAATGTGCTATCTGAAGCCCACCTCCGCCACTTTTGCGCACAGGCTCTATTTGGTCTATTAGAGCCTCGTTTTTATTATTATTTTACATATTTTATATGAGAAACCTGAGTTGTAAGACACTTCTTCACCGTATTGTTTTTAGTTTGCCTGATCTCTCAGCTGTTTTCTCGTTTACATTGCGTGAAGTGCTGCCTCCACTGATGATTATCAGTTAAAATCCTTGTTCATTGTCATAGAAATAAATACTTTTCCATACTTGTTAATAATTTACCCAACGGAAAACCCAAAAACATGAAGCTCGTAACGACTAATGCCCTATAACTGCAACTAAACCGCGGTGTTCCCCAGTTGAGGCCTTACTATCTTTGCGTTAAATCCATGCCCTGTTTACGATTGAAAACTCAAGTTCCAGTCATGCAGCATGATCGTATGAGCGAATTTTCATAAGCTATCTATCGTACTATAATATGTTAAATTGTAATGAAATTTGAGCAATTTCAGTAGAAATAAATTGTTAAAAACCAATTTTATGGAGAAAAAAACTCATTCTAAATAGAATTCGGCAAGTCAAAGAAGATCTTGGATTTTTACATTTTTGCAGTTTTTATCGAGTGTATACCTAGCAAATTTTGATGAAATATAAGTACGTTTTTCAGCATAATTTTGAGAAAAAATTTTAAATGTCCTATTTAATCGTTGACAATTTTTCTAACTAAAATGCTGCTAACAAATATAAATTCAACGATTTTTGGCCATTTTTAGCTTTTTTTTTCGAGTACATTTTTCGAAATGTGACCAATTTAATGTGCTCAAAAATTGTTGGCCAACGAACTCATCCTTTCGTTTGGAATGCTTGATTTTTTGGCACAAGAACGGTATTTTTATCTCAATCCTAAAGAGAGTTATCGTCTGGAAGGAGACATACACACACTTTCATATATATATATATATATATATATATATATATATATATATATGTGTGTGTGTGTGTGTGTGTGTGTGTGTGTGTGTGTGTGTGTGTGTGTGTGTGTGTGTGTAAAAGCGCAATCTTCAGGAATTGTTTCAGAATTCCTCAAAACGGATTTCAATGAAGAAAATTTTCAAAAATTTTGATTTTTAAATTTTCTTAAGTCATTGCAATCTCAAGACTATGGTGACGGGTGACGTTAAGTTGAGGTCGCCAAAAACTCTCTAATTTGCGACGAAAAAAAAGTCAATGACCGGACGAAAAAGTATGACGAATTGCGGAGTGAGGAGGGGAGTACCTGACGACGGAAATTATTGTAGGCAACATGGTGACACTCTTCTTCTTCGAGTATACTTGAACAAAATATATCCCTCTGTTTTTCCCAGTTTAAAACTTGTAGTTGTGTTTTTGAACCTGTTCTCAAGTATTGGTTAGTGTTGTTGTCTGCCCAACATAGCACGGTACAGTTGGTAAAGGAGCTGACCATACTTGGCGTTGATTGTCCGTTTATCCAGAAGAAAATCAAGCTAAATCACCCCTCGGGAGCCCTAAAAACAGTCTACTAGACTTTGCTTGCTGACCATTTCAAGCTGGCTTACTTACTCTCAGAGGTGCTGTGATGAACTCATCTCCAGTCACACGTCACTATACACTTAAAAAACCCTTCCCCTTCGGCAGTGAAATATCCAAGACTGCAATGAATGCCAAGACGCACAAGTTTTTGTTCTAATATCAGAATGCATGGGGCCCTGAGTTGAAACTTTGCTGACCTCACTCTCATCACGTCATCACAGATGATTTTCTGAACACTCCAATAGCTGATTTCAAATTCAAAAGCAATTTCAGAAATTGTGAGACGCCAATCCTCTTCAATAAGATGACCAGCTTCATGAATGTTTTCTTCTGTGACACTAGTGCGGAGGGGGGGAGGGAGTACATATAGTCTCATTCTCAAATTCGTCTCACTCTTCAGAGAAAGTTTTAATAATAATAATAATAATAATAATAATAATAATAATAATAATAATAATTCTTTATTGCCATAAACATCGTCAATTAAAACAATAGAGCAAACGTCAATTTAAAAAATAAGTAGATGAATGTCTGGGGGGAGTAGGACAAGGGTGCGGAGTGTGGAAGAAAAAGGGGGGAGGCACAAAGCTCCCGAGTGTAGCCGGCCGGGGCCAGAGCGCCCCGACCGGCCCGGACCCACCCACCATGGCGGCTCCCGGGGCCACCTGCCCATTTCTGAACAGGCAGCCCTAAAAAGTGACAAAGGTCACTCTGACTCGGAAAAAACGCCAAGGGGGCCGCCCCCAGGCCGGCCGGAACACCCAAGCCACGCAGGTGGCCAGTTTTATGCCAGTGGTAACCTTTGGAGAATTTCAGTTGTTTGTACGCCTTCATTTGACAGGAATCTAACAATTATCTTCACACAACGAACAATGTACCTCGGTCTCAATCATGTTGACGGACACTGGCAAATTCGTTCTAGTGGGAGGTTTGACGCTGCTCTCTATTCACTCAAGGTCACTCTGCCTTCCTTCATACCTTTTAGCTCCACATAGCAATTTTCTTTTATATTTGATCCACCTTATTGGTAAGTAATGCATGCATTACAGGGACATCCCTATGAATGGACTGTATATAATTTTGATGAGAATTAAAAAAAAGAGGAAAAAAAATATGAGGAATTATCCCTCCCCTTTCATTTATCCCCTCTACAGACCAGTAACTTGACACAGCTGCATAATTGGACTAAAATCTGGATCGAACAATTATTAAAAACAGTCACGGTAATTAGATGATTAAAATAAAAAATATCACGATCTAAAGCTATTACCCTCTCCATTTACCACCTTCAATAATGAAATTTGAAACTCCTGACATATGTTCCAAAACTAGACCAAATTCATAATTTAAAAAGAACTAAAATTTGAATAAACTAAAATAAGAACTAAACAAGAGACTAAATAAGAACTAAAATACTTTACACTACTATTGACTATTTCTCCACATAATCCCTATTCGATCGATGCACTTCTGGAGTCTTTCCACCAGCTTTGATATACTTGTGTCAATATAATTTTCTGCCTGCTCTCTCAACCAGCGTTGCACTTCCTCCTTGCCCTCCGCGTCATCGTCAAAGCGTTGGCCCTCTCAGAACCCCCAGCGTTGGCTCAAACAGCACGAGCTGAGAACGGAAATCGGCAAATACATTTCAAACGGCTATTGAGGAGACTTAAAGGGCTTGGGAGCCCTGGATGCGCTCCAATTTGAAACTCCTGATTCAAGTTCCAAAACTACATCGAATTCTTAATGTAACAAAATAAGAATTACAAGAATCGGTCGAGATTTTTAGCTTGAGCAGCGCTTGAAAGACGGTAGTTACCCCCTCCACCATATACCATGACTGCAAATTTGAAATTCCCAAGTTTTTTTTATGGCTCAATTATAATAAAATTAGAATCGAACAAAATAAGAATCACGATGCGGCTGAGAACTGTAGCCTGGCCGGCATCAACAAAATTTGACGAAAAAAAACCATAGTTTTTTACTCCCCCCCCCCTTTTCTTGTTACATAATTGAATTCAAAATTTTCGGGGTTTGTTAAACAATTAGACTAAAATTGGGTTCGAAAAGAGAAAGAATCTCATAAAATGTTGAGAATTATGGCCTAGCAACAACGTAATCTCTCTCTCCCCTCCTCCCTCACCCTCTCTCCCTCTCATGCTTGGGTTGTCCCACACCCCCAGGATCAATTCCAACAGGTCGCCCTTTTATTGACAAAGCGTAGTACCTTCAGAGGGACTCCTAGAAAACAAATCATAAAACACGCAGGAAATCAACAAGAATATTGATAACATCACCAGCGGCCTCCCACAAAAATTCGAATAATACCTCTAAAAATAACAACTTTTGAATTACGGAAAAGAAATCAATATATTCTATCGATTTTGACGATTTGCGCATTCTCTTTCATGGTTCTATAAATCTTAATGGTTGCTTCCAAGACAGTGGAACTCTCAAAGCATGTAATTCGAAAACCGGTTCAGTCCCAAGCTTGAAAATATTTAAGCTTGAAAACTCAAAAAAGGCTTCACAGTGATTGTAATCGATTAATTAAAAATCGTGGTAAATAATAATATCCGTTTTGTTCCTACTTTTTAACGTTTAGATGTTCCAAAATTTAAAATTCAGTTTAGGATTCAGCCGGTTTTGTTGCAAATCAAATAATTTGATGTTGTTTTCATTTCATGATACTAAAAGGATTCTCTGAAACTATGTTGTCAGAGTTAGGAACCTATAGGAAGAAGCTTATGGTTGTGAGGAAAATTGATAGCTTATGAAATAAGAACAGTTAAAACCTTCAATATCCAATAAAATATAGCGTTTCATGGAACATTGAACAACTGTGTATTGTTTGAACAAATGAAAGTTCCACAAAGATAAAAATTGGAGAATTTTGAAGAAATGTACATATACAAAAAATATTTCTCAGAATAAATCGAATTCGGATGGTTTTACACTACTGTAATTTCACCACCGTCTGTAATATTTTAATCAAAATAGATACAAGTCCACAACCTGCAACGCAAACACGTCGTTTTACCGGCACTATTACCCGAATCCCAGTTCGTTCTCAGCGGCATAACGCCAACTTGCATGGGGCAATTTTGTAGTTACCGAACTTTTTCTGAATCAATTTATGACAAACTATTTCTCGAGAGTATTGATAAATTAGGAAATTATTATTCTATCCACCCAACTAGGCAGAATCTTTTAATGACAGGTGATGGTGTCCACCACGGAAAAAAAGATTGGGGAGTATGAAATGTTACGCGAGGGTTTTGAGAGAAAACCTCACCAAAGATCGCAAGTTTTTTCAGGAAGTCATTCAAGTTATTACCAGAGAAAGTACGAATATATTACTAAATGCGATTGGACAGGTTATGTAAAAGATACAATAGAATGTTGTGTAGTAACCATCAGAGTTAATACTTTCTAGTAGGTAACATATGGTCACACGAGAGAGGAAAATCATAATAGAATCTCTAGTAGTTTGTCATTTCAAGGACTTTAAAAACAGGTGACGTCACCGCCATCCCGCGGCGGCAACAGGGATGGGAATTCATTCTTGGTTTATAGTTTAGCTTAGTTTATCCGATTCCGACACGCGTAAAGTTTAATGGCAGAATAAGTTGAGCTGTTAATCAACAGATTAGCATTCGAATAGGTTATTATGAGAGAAAGATTGTCATCACTATTCAAACGATATTACTCGAAAACCGAGGGAAAATTCAGGATGCGGAAGAAGGAACTCTAGATAAAGATTTCAAAGGACCGAAAGATTTTTGACGAAAACTAGAGCAGTTAACTGTAGAGGTATCACTAATAATAGTAATTTGAAATAAACCATTCTGACATTTTTTATGTCTTTACTTTGGCACACAAACGAAAAAAACGTTAAAAAAAGCGTTACGGTTGGTTTTCTGATGATTTCCGCTTACAACCGAGTCGTTGCTAGGGAAATAGTACTTCGTCGTTTTTCATCCCACAAAATTCGTAGACCATTCGTTCAACAGCTCTCGATTTATCCAACCATATGTGATCATTCTCAATAATGGATATTGTGAACATGATTGCAACCGCTTGTTAATTTCTGATGATTTCATTGAGCTGGTGTTTCGATGATTTGATTCATAGCAGGTGATCCGAATATTGCGAGAACAGTTTGATTTGTGAAGCGGTGGTTAAATAATTTTAATAGGTAATTTCTATACTTTACACTCTAGGAAGCTGTAATTTCTATGTAGCCTCTTTAGGATATTTACTTCACGATGCCCAGGGTCCGGATCAGATAAGTGGCTCTTAAAGCTAATTTCTATGCTTTACACTCTAGGAAGCTGTAATTTCGTATGTAGCCTCTTTAGGACATTTACTTGACGATGCCCAGGGTCCGGATCAGCTGAGTGGCTCTTAGAGCTTGCATACGAGTCTGCAACTAAAGACATAAAATGTCCCAATGTGTTGCAGACTCGAATGCAAGCGTTTCGTCTTTGGTAATGGGATCGAAAAACTGGTGTATCCAAGGTAGTGAAACATTTTAGAAACGACATTTGTAAACCTTGTAAACATTTATGTAACATTGTTTACATACCTAACTAGTATGAGAATAACCCTGGAAAATGCAATAAACCTATTATACAACAGTTGGCGATTTTACCAAATTAAAAGAAAAATATTTTTCATGATCTTCCTCAAGAACCTCCCCTCTTCATCAGGCCACATACGTAAATGATGGGGTCAGTAAAATGTACACAGATGTAATCCAGGTGTCTTAAGAAACACATGAAAATGTGTGTTGGGCTCATAGAAGTCAATGCAATTCTCCCTTTCCTCAATGGTTTTGGGATATGTAATGGTAATCACATACATTACCGGCACTTGGGAAACACCTAAATGTGTGTTAGGCACTTGGAACGTGTAGAAGAATGTGATAACTATTACGTATCCCAAAACCACTGAAGAGGGGGACAATATTACATTGAATTTCAAGTGCCTAATACACATATAAATGTGTTTCCAAGTGCTGCTAATGTATTTCATTACCATTACATATTCCAAAACCATTGAGGAAAGGGAGAATATTCTGTCACAACCGTTTGGCATGATGAAATAAGTAGATATAAAATCATCAAGAAATCGTAAGACGGTAACATTCTTGTACTGAGATTTATCCTAAATAGCTGATATTCTGGATATTTACCAACGTTCTTTAACGGAAAATTTCACCTTTCCATAATCTGGTCTATTAATTGCTTTATTACCATAAAACGTGTTGACCAAAAACGATAATGGGGACCTTATCCTCGACTCTGTAAATAATCCCGGCCAGAATCCTCAGCAAAATGAACAGTTTACGAAGAATCTTCCTCATCGTGAACCTTACCCATCGTAAAAGCCATTCTACTCTCGGCCCTCTAATTATGAAAGGATTAGGTAGGGTTTGTTGCTTCGAACGCACTCAACACTATTTCTACCGGGAGCAATGACTCACAAGTTGACTAAAAATACTGTGGTGGTACCTGTTGGAAAAGTGATGAACTATTTCGCACCCCTCGACCCCCCTCAAACCCCTAATGTCAGAAATTTCAGTTATAGTAAGTTATTATGCACGCTGTTCAACCTGTCATGATCAAATTTTGGGAATAACTCTAGAATTAATCTGTGAGTGTTGAGATGAAGAGTTTTTCCTCTAAACCCCCCCCCCCCAAAAAGTTGTATTCACATTTTTGGGAAATTTGAAAATTTGGCTTCATCTGAACTTGTAAAATCGACTAATGAAAAACACAATCCCTTAGCTATTTTTCGATCAGATTGAAAAAAAGGATATAATCTACCAAAACGCAACAGCCCAGGTGCAACGGGCCCTTAACGAAAGTTTTATATCTGTTCATTCACAAAGAATGTGTTTGATGCACAGGCATTGCACTTGAATGTGGTGAAAGAAGAATTTAGAAAAAACTGCTTATCGAAATTGTGATTGAACTAAATCTGTGATCAGTGCTGGATTGATAAACACTCAACACAAAAGTCAAGCTTCAAACGCAAATGTCAAGTTTCACCGAACAATCAGTGATTATTTGAACTGATGGGTGATTATTTGTCGCTAGGTGAGCCGTGGTTAATAGTAATTTAGAATTAATCAGTGGAAAAATTTGTTTACAAAATGGTTTCCTATTTACGCACCGCTGGTAAGCTGAGCATGTTGCAAAAAAAGGCACGTGAATCGGTCAGCTAGAGCTCAGGGTGGAGCCAGTCATTTGATTCGTCCCTTGTCCTAGAGAGGCCCCCTTTCCAATTCCATTGAATCAGACAGACGGCATAACTTTTAGTTCACTCAGCTGATCAGGATGGCGCTCCTCACTTTGCTCGTCTCTTGTTGTCGTAGAGAGGCTCTCTATCAAATTTCATCGTCCTACAGTGAATAGGGAGAGATTTGGGCAAGATCAGCCCTCATTATGATTGATTATATGACTGGAGGTCAGCTGATTTTCACCAAAGTCAGCGAGGCACAAGTTCCGACGTGGTAACACATCATATCAAAATTTGGTCCAAATCGGAGGAGGAGTAGTGAGCACAAAAGTTTGTCCATAAATAAATATAAATAAATATATAAAGAAATCTGAAAATGAATGACTACTGTAAACGTGTTCTACACTCTCTGAAACGCTAAGAAAATGCATCCCCACCCCCCAAGTGCCGCCGTACCGACGGCTGTAATACTCCCTTTTCTACGAAAAGTTGGGTAAAACGCGTCTTTTCCTTTCACATACCTGCATTTTGTTCGGAAAAAGAAAAGCTAAAGGAAAAATGTTTTTGGATGAAGGGCATGTTTTATATTGTGAAGAACAATACCCCTGATGACGGAGAAGAAAGAGCAGTTTTTTTTTTCAGTAATAACTCATTATTTCTTACGTAATTGTTTATTACTGATGATTACATAACCGTCTAAATCGATTTAACGTTGTTACTCTTTATTTGGTGGAAACAGACAACGCTCTTCACTAACTTCCGTTTTCTTTATTGACGTGGGTTTCACAACTTCTTAGCGAGTGATTTAGATCGCGTAGGAATTGCTGCGAGTACTTATATAACTGTAACTAAAATAATATTGAGATACCTTGTATTCCCGGGAAACCACAATAATAAACTTTTCGTACAAATTTTCTTATCGACTAAAAAAAGTTAACAACTTGAACATTTTAAATTAAAACCTAGCCAAAGGACACATATTCAAGCTGTACAGGAACCTAGAGAAACAGTTCCTCAGCTGCCAGGAAGAACAAAGTAACATGGATATCTTACTAAAGTAAGGTAGGCAGGTATATTCGTAGGTATACTTCCGACAGCACCGGCTCGACAAAGCACATCTCGTACCCCTATGTCTGAAGGTACCTACTACAGAATCCAATACTTCTTGTACGCCTAGTGTGAAATACAGGATACACCGGATGGATCTACCTGCCTGCTTTGAAAAAAGGTGCACAGGAAGTGGGGTCTACGACGATTAGAAGTGGGTGAAAATCAGCGTCAAAGAACGCAAAAGTCTGGCACCATCAGGGAAATTATAGCACTGTGTTTTCCCTGATGATGTCATACTTTGGGATCATTGAAGCTGATTTTCACCCACTTCTAACCGTCGTAGACCCTATTTCCTGCACCCTTTTCAAAGCTCTCGTCACGCTCTTCATTTAAGCTCATAAAAAAAGTCATGTCTGTTCCCCATCACCACCCAAAGAGGGTAGTCTGTACCCTTAAGGCAACCCATAGGACGGGCAGATCACTTTATTGTAAACTAGCCGTAACCACCCGTGCGTGGACAACAGGGATTACAGCTCAAGCGGTGTGCAGCATTCGGGGAACATACAATGAGTTGTAGGTAATTAAGTACAATCAATAATGCACTCTGTCTTATTATAGTCACTTCACTTATAACGCTACCGAAGGTACAACTGAAACTTTTTCTGTTATTGTCAAAGTATGTCCGAGGTTTTCAGGAAAAAACCACGTTTTTCACATTTATGTCTTTGCTATGGCACACAACCAAATTTTCGTTATGTCACGTTACGTTACGTAACGAAATATGCTCAATTTCTGATGATTTCCGCTTACAACCGAGTCGTTGCTAGGGAAATGGTACTTCGTCGTTTTTCATCCCACAAAATTCGTTGACCATTCGTTCGAAAGCTCTTGATTTATCCAACCATATTATGTTAACTACTGCGAAGTGCTTGGCCAACAAGCTGAGTTATGAGCATGGTTATATGAATAATTGTTTACACACAGGTGATCATTCTCAATAATTGATATTGTGAACATGATTGCAACCGCTTGTTAATTTCTGATGATTTCGTTGAGCTGGTGTTTCGATGATTTGATTCATGGCAGGTGATCCGAATATTGCGAGAACGGTTTGATTTGTGAAGAGGTGGTCAAATCATTTTAACAGGTAATAATTTTAATAGACGAGTCTGTAACACATACGAGTCTGCAACTAAAGACATAAAATGTCCCAATGTGTTGCAGACTCTTATGCAAGCGTTTTGTCAACCAAGTTTGCAAGAATTTCTTGACTATGCGACTTCACAACTTCTTCATAAATTTTTTTTTCAGTAGAAAGGGCGACTTTTAAGGGTGAAGGGGGCGAACTACGAAAATTTGAAATAGCCTATTCGTGGCCGATCCATTCACGACAAGCACGTTCAAATCGGTTCAAGCGTTAACATCTGATTGTGGATCAAACACACAGACTAAGCCTTTTATCAATATAAAGATAAAGTTGTTCTATTATATACTTCACTGGTAACTGTTGAAACAACCCAAAGCTGTAAATATGGTTGATAGGAACGTATTTAGACAACAAGCCATCACGCTAACAAACCGAAGACAAGACTGCATAAATTTTCGACAAGTATTTTCGGTTTTTTTTGGCGGGGGAAAAAAACACGATTTTTGGCATAAAGGGCGATTTTTAGGGGTGAAGGGGGTGACTCACGAAAACGTCATGTATCCTAGAACCACCCCTGGACCTCGCTGATCACAATGAGACCACCCTCATGATAATCTGTTCAGCCGTTTGGGTAAGGTACGTCGTGTGGGTGTCATACACCAAAGATGGGTAAGGTAAGTTGTGTGAGTGTCATACACCAAAGATGGGTAACGTAGGTACGTTGTGTGAGCGTCATATACCAAAGATGGGTAATGTACGTCGTGTGAGCGTCATACACCCATTATAACGCAACCAAAGAGTGCTGCTTCATTATTGTTGCTGCATAGTTACCGAATTTGTATATCGGTTGTAGCATTGCATTTTTTTCGGTCGCAAATTTTAGAATGACCCCCAGCCCAAAAACATATCCATGTTAAAAACATATCTATGCTTGTTTTGATATACTATGTAAAAAGTACCTAACAAGCCACCAAAACTGTTTTATGTTCGTCCAAAATTGTTCTTATTCGCAATTATTAGTTGGGTTTAATCGATGTACGGAGTTTTTTAGACTTATGTTTTTCGATTAAGCCAAGAAGCTATTGATCAATTTTATTGCTCTTCAGAAAGAAAGATAGTAACTACTGACGAAACTAGATTCGTTGGGTAATCAGATCGACCATTACAACAAACTATACAATAACCATGAATTTTTCCAAGTAAATTGTTCACAAATAAAGATATTCTATAATGATAAGTAATGAAATAAAATCCAATCAGCATAAAAAAATTGTAAGTGACGGACCAAAACAAAAACAACATGATATCTGAAAATACCTATATCAGATTTTTCTTGAATGTATTACCTATCAAAGGCTTCTCGGTGGACAAAGGTCCCTTATAATGAGTAGCATCTATGCCATTGTGTAGCATGGACGAATATAATTGCATTGTTTCTGAAAGATGTTTGTACAGTGAGCGTAGAAAAAGTTCATTCGCACAACTTGCCAATAGGCGCCCTTGAAGTACCCAGGAGGTCCACCCATAGTTCACATCAGCCGCCACTGCCATTGCTAGAATCGATATCCACGAGACCTATACTCTTTATTCATTAAATTTTTAAGTTCTTATTTGACGATTATACAAGTTTTGTTCGGACTGACCGTTCAGAACCCGATTCTCAGAACAGGGTACCGAACGCTTCATTCACGATTAGAACGGATAATCTTCGGGTTTGGCCTTTCTTATAAATTGGGTCAGCTTGGTATGCATTTCGAACCATCTGCTTTTTCCTTGTTGTGACGACCTGATTAAAATAATCTGAATAAGAGTTATTGTTTTCCCTTCTTGATTTATCTTTCCTCTCGATAAAAAATGGTGAAATTCGTTGTGGGGAACATAGCTATTCAAAAGTAATAAGTTTCAAGTTGCGCAGTATGACCATACGAATTTTCGTGATTTTTATTTTGAATTTAGAGCACATTTTGTGCACGGAAATATATAACCATCAAGTATATAACAACTATAAAAGTGCATCTAAACAAATTTAAAGAATCTGAATATAGCGAACAAAAGCATAGTAGGTACCTAAAACTAGATAAAGTATGGAGAAAATTGTTAGTGTAGTATAAGTATTCTATGGAAAAAATTACGTGCAATATCAGTGATAAAAAGCAATCGCCGAGTACGCATGTGCAGAACTATTCGTTCTGAAGAAAATTCAGAACTGGAGGAACGAGTTCAGAACAGTTCGGGATCGTCTGTCCAAACAGCGAACCAAACGTTCGGAACGCGTTCTTCGAATGTGCCAAAAAGGGGTGTGGCCAAGGTAGAAGGTAGAACTTTCATACATATTCAATCTCTAATGCTGTGCAACCACTGGATGAATTTTTGCACAAACTTGGGAGAAGAGTGATCGAATCCTAACATGTTTGGATCTATTGTGTCTTTCCTGTGATATGTCTCCAGTATGCGAACATCCTAAGGAGGTTCATGAAGCTAAAATTTTTGTACGAAACAGCAGCTTAATAAGGTCTAAATCTTTTTTTTATTATTTCATTTTTAAGCGTTGTTGTTTCCCTGTCTACACTCATGTTATCAGAAGCACTGATACTACTTTCACGTAACAAAAACTTGTTTTTCACCGAAAGGTGTAATGCGAGCTTTACTGATCGCTTTTAAATCCCGATATTCAAATAAATCCAAAACGAAATTCGACATCAAAAATATACTCAAAGGGGTGCTCGTTATTTTCATAGTACGAGTATATTACAATGAAACAGAAATCTTGATCCGATTAAACGAGTATCTCAATCTCAAACATTGACCAAAATAGAAATACTCATAAAATTAATCTTGTAAATTCTTCACGAACTACTCTACCTGTGAAACTACATTTAACGTGGAATTAAGAGTAAAATAATGTGAATTAGATGCACAATATTACATTAAACTAAGCAATCACATGTTATCAAAGTAGTATTGTAAAATGAATGACAACTTATATTCAATGACACTGACCTCATGTCATCCAGCGCTTCATTAGCCATGTAATAGCCAGCAATGCAGAGTCCTTGACTTTGCGCCATAGCGTCCACCTGCGTAATGAAGGTGATTTACGTTAATTGGTTACCACACACTGCGGAACACACAAGGATAATAGACAACAAATAGGTTTTCAATGCTTCTCCGAAATACCCTCCAATTAACCACTTATACCACCAAGTAATCCAGAATAGCATTGTACTTTTGAGGGATACAAAGGAATTGGAACATTAAAAAAGCCAATTTATGAAAGAAAAATTATCACAAAATACCAATTTGAATTAAGAATGGTTACCAAAAAAAAAAAAAAAAAGATTACATAGCAATTGATATTACTTAGGGTTCTAAGAAAACATTAAAAATCACTAGATAGGTACTCAGTAGCAAACAACATCACACGTGCCTCCTTATATTAATTCAATTCTTAGAAGAAAAAACGTAATGAATTTGAAACTAGAAATATTCTGAAAAGAACCGTTTTTTTAGAAGAAAAAACGTTCAATTAGGTAAATTAATTTTTGTTAGTTTTTCCATGAGAGAGTAGGTACTTCGGATTTTAGTTTTTCATGCCATTTCCAACAAAACGTTCCTCCTTGCAATTTCCATTCAATTCCTCTCTCAGTTTTCGAGTTATTTGAAGACTAATATGGTATTTTAACATTAGTATGGCAAAAACTCCCTTAAATCGCAAGGTTTTATTAAAATAATAACTCCATTGGTAACGGATTGTTACATTTCCTATCAGAATAAGGCAAACAAACAAAAGGCGTACAAATAAATAAAAAGTTCTAGTCCTGCAGCATGATCGTGAGTAAGTTAACGTATTATATTTTCCAAGTTATATTGTTTTGAAATTTGAGCATTTTGTGTGCAAAGAAATTGTTTACTAGCAACTTATGACCGAAAGACCCGTTCGAAATAATATTTTCAAAAATGATAATATAGGATTCTTTAGCCGTTTTTGCAGTTTTTAAGATCTTTTCAAAGCAAATTTAATGCAATTTACGTACATTTTGACACGGATATGTCTATTGGCTGAGCTACGTGAGTGCAAAAATTTCTACTATAAAAATGCAACGGTTTTTTAACATGGATATGTTTTTGGGCTGGGGGTCATTCTAAAATTTGCGTAACGACACCAAAATTTGTGACGCTCCGGCACTTCAGATTATTATTAACTCGAAAAGTGAAGGCTAGGTAGAATTTCTATTGATTTTTCACGAACAACCAATGAGTTACTAGGGAAGAGTAACTCCCATAGTTTTCATAGTAGGAAAATCGTTCGCCACTTTTTGGAATGCTCTCATTTTATCACAACATCTCATGACCTCTAAGCCATTGTAGTGTCAAGGAATGCTGATTTATTACTCTAAGTTATGAACTGTTTTGTAACCATAATGGAATAATCTTGTGAAAAGAAGGCACTACATGGTTGGTATACAATTGAGTAGTAGGTACCTACTGGTAAGCAGTAGGTACTAGACATATCCATGACCTTTTGTTTTTCCCATCAAGGGAGAAATTAATTTCGGAACCGGATTTCATAATTTCATTTTCACATCTGTATTGTACTTTTTTCTATTGGTTTATTATTTCCAATAATAAGCCTATGTGATCGTGTAGCAAGAAATTTGTATACCCCCCCCCCCCCCCCCCCTCAAACTTTGTCACTTTACGTTTCAAGGTGCGTAGAATCCAAATGTGAAATGTCCGTCCGCCGTCCGGGCCATAAAAGGCCTAAGAATTGACTTAAAAAACCCGTTCTTTCGCACATAGACTCCATTTGGGGTCTAGTTGGTCCTAACGTTTAACCATCCCGATCGCTTTACTCGCATAGATGCTATGGGCCAAAAACGGGCGAAAAAGTGTCTTTTTCAAGGCTTTGTTAGACTTACGCATGCACGCACGCCTGGCACGCTTGGCAGGGGGTCACGGTGGGTGGTGAGGGGGGTGAGCGGGGGGTGGAGTGAGAGGAGGCGCCGCGGCACCTTGTGGTGGGTACGGCGTTCCTTCGAGGCATGAATATATATGTTTTTTTCTAGGTCATATTTGTGTGTTTACCTATGCTTTTCCTACGCATTTTCAATAACATATCCTCTCGACTTTTCGTACGTGCTTAGATAATGATATTATTAAGGCAACAACTATTTGAATAGATAGGAGCTCAAATCGAGAAATATAAACATGCGTATATAATTATAAAAGTATAGGTTGTGGCAACTCGAAATAGGACACGCCGAGGAGTATGGACGGGCCTTATGACGTACGCAAGCCAACTAAAACTACGATCATACTCAATTGAAAAAATAATAAACCTTTGTGAAATAATTTGCAGCGTATTTCTATTGATTTTCACATACAACCAATGCGTTACTAGCGAAGTGTAACTCCATTAGTTTTCATAGCAGGAAAATCGTTCGCCAACTTTTGGAATGCTCTCATTTTATCACAACATCTCACGATCCCTAAGCCATTGTAGTGTCAAGGAAAGCTGATTGATTATGCCAAGTTATAAACTAATATTGCTAAGCAATCATAATGAACTAATAATGTGAAAACAAGGAACTAGGTACATGGTAGGTACGCTATTGAGTAGTAGGTACTTGAAGGCAGTAGGTTCTGGACGATGCATAGACCTCTGATCAGCTGATGGGCTTCAAAAGCTGAGTGAGCTAAATTCTCTCCTGTTACCTCTAGGAAGTTGAAATTTGATAGGGATACTCTCTGGGGCACTAAGAGACGATTGCAACTATTGGCTCTTTCCTAATCAGCTGAGTGAGCTGAAATCTCTCCTGTTCATCCTAAAAAGTTGAGATTTGGTAGGGAGACTCCCTGGGATATTAGGAGACGATTGAAATGATTGGCTCATTCATACTCACATGTTTGAGCTTAATTGTTCCTGCTCATCCTAAGGAGTTGAGATTTGATAGGGAGACGATTGAAATTATTGGCTCTTTCCCAGTCAGCTGAGTGAGATAAATTCTCTCCAGTTATCCCTAGGAAGTTGAAATTTGATAGGGATACTGTCTCTTTCCTTATCGGCTGAGTGAGCTAAAATCTCTCCTGATCATCCTAAGAAGTTGAGATTAGATAGGGAGACTCCCTGGGATTGGCTCATTCCTAATCAGCAGAGTATGCTAAATTCTTTCCTGTTCATCGTAGGAAGTTGAAATTAGATATGAAGACTAAGATCTAAGATCTCTGGGACACTAAGATTGAATTGATTGGGTCTTTTCTGAACAGCTGACTGAGCTAATTTAATTGAGACATTCTTAACTTGTGACACAAAACACACATTTCATAGGGGGAAAATAAGACATATCCTGTACCGATGTATCTGCATGTAGTGTAAGTACTCAACATCAGTCCCTAAAGATTGTTAACTACAATGTCCATAGCGCTATGAACTACCAACCTATCTACAAGTCAGTTTCATCATAATTTTGCGCATGCATTTTTTAATGTTGTAGTTAGGTAATTGTGATCAACTTCTTTTAGATAAATTCTTTTGAATGAATTCTGCTGAAAATATTAATTTGACAATTTTTAGCCGTTTTTAGTGATTTTTTAAGCACATTTTTAAAAATCTGACCAATTTATTGTGCTCAGAATGTGATGGACTCGATAATTCACAATTGGTGCACTTTCTGCGCGTAATTACGCTCGTTTTTTCACACTGTAAAACTCAAGTGATGGGTCATTTTCCATGAAATTGTAAGTAGATGTCGAATCAATTTAAAAACGTGAGTTAGGAGTTGCAGCACCACAACGGCGCATGATAATCAGAATCCGATTTCACCATTGAATAGCTTTTAAAAAATAAAGAGGAGACCATTTAAAGTTTCTTGATACCTTTAAAAAATAAAATACTTAATAATAAAAATATTAAAAAATAAAATAAAAATAAAAATATTAAAAAATAAAATAAGTAAAAATAAATGGCTGGCCCATTAAATTTTAGACACCCTGTATATAACAATGTTGATTTAAGAAATGGGTTTCACTCATTCATTGTTCATAATATGCATATCATGACTTCATTATAATGCAGTTGAGTCATGCACGTGTCCATTCTAAAATTACAGCTACGGCTCGCAAATTAGGAACAAACGTTTTCAAACAAAGAACAAATGAGATCACTCTATCAATTAGGCCACTTTGGATAACAGTCTGATTCCTCCTTTTGTTCAACTTGTTTACAAAGAAATGTCGGGTAAGTATTGAAGTTTTCGATTCTAAAAGGCTTGCCTTCCTTTTCAATAATGTTTGTAGAGATATACGTACCTATTTGATTCAATTTTCGGTTCATTCATTCATTTATTTATTAATTTTTTTAAAATTTAATTCGCAACTTAACCAGAAGGGCATTGAACATGATGGCAAAGGGGACACAGCAAGAGCCTCGATTCAAAGGGGAGGCATGTTGTTCATCGTCATTAAACGGATTGCCATCGAGGACTACCAGGCAGATCGGAGAGGGGAGAAGCAACAATAACGAAATTCGTCACAAAAAATCTCCGCACTCTTCCACAAGAGATACAGCGATGACCCACTGTTGTTTAACCCCCTCAGTGGGAAACAAACAATAAAAATAAAACTAAGACTATATTATGAATAGTGTTTATACAATCAGCATGCTGAATTAAAACTATGACGACGCACATAATTATACCACAGCTCAGATATCACAGTTCGTAATAGACCCCATCGGCTCTCAGGTACAATAACAGGGTCTGGACCTTGTCTGGCCATTAAACCATTGAAATCGTCAAAGAAAAAAATACCCAGTCATGCATCATGGCTAATAGAGCTAATTTTCAAAGAAAAGTTGTGGTTAAAATTAAATTAGGCACTTAAATTCTGAAGAGGCCAACTAAGTCCTGAATAAAACTGAGGGGACAGCGGTGTGACGTGATCGCAAAGAAAATTTTAGGACACGCAGCCGAATTTGGTCAATTTAGAGATTTTTCACGTAAAAATCTATTTTTCTCACTTATTTATGAATCTTAGAGATCTGGGAGTGGTCGCAATCGACTCAGCGCTTAAGAATATTTCTACTGTGACACCCCGCATGCCCTATTTTATATAAATATATATATATATATTTATATATATATATATATATATATATATATATATATATATATATATATATATATATATATATATATATATTTATAGCATTTTTCGGGCCACTAAGTTGTAAATTTTAACCTGAAATTCTAGCGCGATCGGGCTGGCCAACGAACTTGACCTGTCTTTTGACAAAACGGGCTTTTCTGCCTTGGAATGAAATTTCTACGCTGTATTTTAAAGGAGTTATCGTCTCTGGAAATACACACACACACCACCCCCTCCCCTTAACATTTACAATTTTGAAGCCATCTAAATAGCTCATTTTTCTTTGAAAATTCGCTAAAATTACTCTCTCTCAAAATTTATTGGTTCAAGCTTCAAGATGAGTAGAGTCTAAAATATGAAAAAAAAAAAAAATAATAAAATAAAATAAATAAATAAAAAATAATAATAAAAATAAACAAACAAAAAAGTTTTCTTTCTCCGCCCAAACTAAAAAAACAAAGTTTGAAACTTCAGTCCAAAATCCCTTGATTGGCCCTGAATCGCTTTTCTTTTTTGAATGGTTAAATTATACAGGGTGTCCCACCGAAAGGTTACACCCCCCCATCCCCTTCATTTCTCCTGAATTCAGCATAAAAATTTGGGACCGTCGCCAATATTCATAATTTTTTTACGTAGATCTCAGAAAAAATACTTTCGCGGTCGCCACTTGCGCCATTTTGGCGCAAATGACATCAACTTCGTTTTTTTCCATTGGGAACCCCATCCTTTATTGCAGATTCGAATGCTACGTGAAATTTCATCGCCTCCCCCCCCCCCCTTTTTTCTCACCCATCACTTGATTTTTTTTTAGTGCGCGCAAACTTGTGCGATTCTGCTCCAAATGTGCTCAATTTTGCTCTAAACGAGCACAAATTGTGAAATACCGAGTTTTTAAAGATATTTAATTGCCACATGTAATACATGACTTAGGGGTATTTTTTCGTGCAGAACCTCGTAAAGATTTATCGATATTTGCAACACCAACTTGGGAAAACACCGAAAAACCGATCAGAATTGCACTTTTCTTACACACTTCCACACAGCACAAGGCGTACTAAAATATAGGTTTCTCGCAGTTTTGGAGTGGAATCGCGCAAGTTTGCACGCACTAAAAAAATAGAGAGATAGGTCATTTCTTCATGAAATTTCACGTAAAATTCGAATCTGCAATAAAAAATGGGGGTTCCTATTTTCAAAAACGAAGTTGATGTAATTTGCGCCACAATGGGAGACACTCTGTATAATGGATTAAAAAATCTTTGAAATAGTTAAGAATTGGATAGATAGATTCCAAATGAGACCACCCAGATCGCTGTACGTTCATCCGTTCGCTGCCTTGTGGTTATCTAATAAGGATTACAGAAATAATAAGATTTTTGATAAATAATTTGCAGCATTTATCAACGTTTGTAAAAACCAGTTTCCAAAAGCAATTGATGTTGGGAACATAGTGGGCACCTTTCACCCGACATTTTTAATTTCCCCCACACCTGAGAAGGCCGAAGGTAAGTTATGTAATCAGTCTATTTTGTTATGAATCACCTTAATAGGTCCGAGCCCAAACTGAAAACAATATAATCGGAGAATAGAATGTGTGAAGTATTTTCTAGTTACTCGGACTGTAGTGGATACCCATTCTAAAATGAGACATTTTTTACGTTTTTATCAATTTTGAGCTGTTGTAATGGGTCAATAAATTATAGTCGCAATTTTCCCTATGGGAAATCCGTTGTTAGGCATCGAATATTATCTGATTCAAACATATAAGTTTACATACACACGGTGTCCCACTTAAAGAAGACCCCCTTAACATCTTTAATTAATTATAGTTTAGAAGAAAAATTCAAATGGTAAGTTCCCCGTTATTTTGTACTTCCTCAGTACCGAAGGTAGGGAAAGATTATGTTCTTGATATAAGTCGAAGAACTGTTGTCCTCGAAAATCAAAATTACCACTCTCATTTTGCGTTTCAGAGCTTGCTGAACAATCAAGTTCCTTGTTTGACTATTCGTCTATCTGTGGTAAATCCTTGTCACATCCAAAACAAGTTTTTATTGATGACTTTGTAGGGTATTGTGCGGGTTAGCTCCTAGATGGTCCCCTATAACTTTCAATTCCGACGAATCAACAGTAGTCTGTGAGTATGCGCAAACGTGAATTTCTGATACCGTCGATTTCTCGTCATCTGTTGGACCAATTTCGTTCAAACTCGGTAGGTAGTTGGGTATATGTTCTAGGAAAATGCCCTATAAATTATATTGCGATTGGAATAATACGTAGTAATAACCATTGCGCATACGTGACACTAATATCGATTGACACAGGCAAAACTCTGAGTCTAATGGAACGATTTTGATACATTTTTGATGGATTGTGCGGGGTAGCTGCCAGGCGGTCTCCTATAACTTTCATGGTCGTCACCTAAATAATAGTCTGTGCGTATGCACAAACGTTAATTTATTATGTATTATAATGTTATTTATTATTATATTTATTTATAATCATCTATTGGTCCGATTTCGTTCAAACTCGGGCAGTAGATGGGGTATATAATCCACGAAAATTCTCTATGAATTACATTGAGATTGGCGGGGTAATAACTATAGCGCACGCACAAAACTAAAATTGATCGACACAGACAAATCTGCGAGACTAATGGACAGATTTTTAATAAATTTTCAAGGATTGAGCAGTTTAGCTCCTAGACGTTCTCCTATAAATTTCATTGCCGTTGGATCTGCCGAAATATAAATCTGTCGTATAATAGAAGAGTCTCACACTGATTCAGAAGATGAAGATGCCCCCAGCGAGCATTTTGATGACTCTGATGAAGATCCTTGTTTTGAAGTTTTTGAAGAAGATATCATAGAAGAGGAGAGGTATGAAAGAATTTGCTTGGCTGAATTGGAAGGTAAGAGTGCAAGACCATTGAAAAGGAAAGAAGAAAGAAACGATCCAAAAGGGAATCACAAAAGACAGAAGACTGATGACAAGTGTAAGAAGAAAAATTCTTTGGCTCCTAACAACGAGACTGACTCTGCCCTCAATCCCAATCCTGAAACGGACTACATAATAAAGTGTACGTCTGCGACCATGGTCAGCAACAAAGGTTTCACCTGGAGCACAGAAGCACAATCTCAGATTGGAAAAACTCCTGCGAGAAATATTGAACACATAAGGCAGCGTCCAAGTCCTATTGTCTCCCATCTTCATGAACCCGTCGATTGTTTCAAAGCATTCTTTTCCAATAACATTGTATCGAAAATTCTCTCTCACACCAACGAGGAGATACGACGGCGGCGATCAACTTATGGTGTAAGACATGCCAAGGATCACACGATTCAGGATATTGACATGACGGAACTTATGGCTTATTTTAGTGTTCTGATCCTAGCTGCAGCCCTTAAGTAAGACTGTACAATGAACACTAAGAGACTGCTTAAATTGTCATTAATTATAATGATAAGGTGGGATGGTTAAGTGATGGAAAAGTGATTAATATGTTTTTATATGGTTCAAAATAGTTCTTATAAATGAATAAATATAGTATAAAGAGTCAAGTATTGCAATTTTTGTGCTTTTCTCCCTCTTCAAAACTAAAAAGATGGCCATGAAACAAGAAGTTTTAGTACACTAAGTCATTTTTACATAGTCCACCCGTAATAGACGATTCTGGAAGTCCACCTTACTAGGGTTAATAAGAGGGACGCCTATTGGAATTGATCCAGGGGGGTAGGGGACAACCCAAGCATGAGAAAAAATAACCGCTAACCGCATACAATCCCGTTTCAGACCTTTCGAAGACCGAATCCGTGAAAAACACCATACGTGTGTCAGGGGCATATTTCATAAAACAATAAGTGACAAGCCGATTTACAAGTTGTAAAATATGAGTGTGCAAGCGTTTCATAAAGGTACAAGTGTAGACTTGTAATGCACTGTGAAAATTAACAAGGGCACAGGCGAATGTGGACAAGTTACAAGTGTTTCCCCATCATTTTGAACAAGTGACTGTTTTACAGTTGCAAAAAATTGCCGATTTTTAACCAACGTCCGCTCACCTGTGAACTTGTTATTTTCCAGCATTGTGAGTTGACAATTTTTCGGTGTTTAATATGTAGGAATCATCTTCTGCTGAAGAATACAGACAAGAACGAAGCATTCAGCGTAGAAGACGCCAAAGACTTGTTCGATCACGAATAAACGGTCATTTCGTGGGTATTTTTGAGTTTAACGAGAGATTTAGGATGTATTCCGAGACCCTTGAAAGATTCAAATGGTGCGTGACTCTGTGCAGTTTTTCCTGATCGGGTATTGAGAATCTCCCCATCATTGAAGAACAAAGTGAAGGGTGAAGATCATCTCGAAGTTACAGATGACATTCCTAACCTAGCAGCATTAAGACTTGATGAACTGATTAATCATTTCCGTTGAAGGAAATGATTAATCAATGAAATGAAGGAGAAAAATCTGATTATGCCAGCCATCAGAAAAAGTTGAAATCAATTTTTTCTGTAGTACACATTGCAATTTGCGATAAACATCCTATCGTGAACTTAACACCGTTTTTATATTATGATTCGCTTACAAAACTTCAAATTCTGCATCCCGCTTGACGGTGAACAATTCGTTTGCCCCCCCAACACACCATTTTTCTTTTCTGCTACACTTGTAAACTTAGCTTCTACAAACTTAACTTTTCTCCACTTGTACTCTTTGTTTTAGTGAAACACTTGTTCTTGTTTACCGTGCATTACAAGTACCTGTACTTGTCGACAGTTATGATTTATGATTGCACACCTTTCACCCATTCGTTTTCCGTAACCTATTACCTAGTATTAGGTCCCAGCGAAGAACCTATTGCCAGGTAGTTAGTGGTTATCGCGGAATCCATGGATATTTTACTAGTGAAACGTCCATGCGGCGTGAACGGAACCGGAATTTGAACGGAAAATTGGAAGGAGAAGAAGCTCCCTCTTAGTTCTCAAAACAGTTATTCCAGTAATAGGGGTTTTCTGGTATTAGGTTGCTGGACAGTATCAGGTTATTTGAAGTGGTTACGTTAAATATTCCCCACCCCTACATCTCAGTGAATTTCGTTGTATATCAGGACTCGACATGTCATATATTACATATTTTTTAATATACAAAACTTCCCTCAAAGGCGGAAGGGGCACACCATTAAATTTCAAAACAAATAAATAAACAAAAGAAGTGGGGAGGACGCCCAGGTTTACCCTGCAGGAGGAGGAGGAAGAGCGGGATGAAAGGAAGTGCCCTTATAAAACGACCAACAGTTGAGGTACGAGCCCCTCAGGATACAGGTGGTGATACCAAGGAGCACTCCTGCTGAGATGCCCAACTCGAGTAATGGGCACTTTTCCCACAGACAATTTCGGGTGTCTACTGTCCCGCAACTACTCCTTGAACACCTCACCAAGGACAGCGTGAAAATGGCGATAGTCTTGGGCCCCAATGCCCTCTGAAGCCCTGTCTACCCGCTGAAAAGAAATGGGGGATTCAGAGCACTTCAGAGTTCTTTACCATCAACTGACTCAGCAGATCAGCAGACGAGCTAGGTTTTAAACGGTTGGTGGTGGCTCGGTCGCACTTCAACAACTGCTGTCTGACAAAGTCCAGGTCAACAGCAGTGTGGGCGACCTCCCAGCTCAAGACTCTAAAGGCGAGCAGGCGCTGGTGGCAAAAAGATGACACACACACATATATTTTTTAAATTAACATTCAAGTATTGAATAAAAATTCAATCTATGAGTTTAGTGGTCCTTAATATTGAAGCCACCAAATCAGTTTCCAACCCACTTGGGGCGTTCACTGAGTTCTCTGATCATTAGAGCGTCCCCCCACCCTTGGTCACAGTCTGTTCGCAGAGCTTTCCAAACTGATTCCCAACTGGTTGAGGAACGACAAATTGGTCAGAGCTTTATCCAGCTGACCACTTTATGACTGCTTGCCCCTCCATTTCAAACTCACAGCGGCTAATGAAATCATTCGAATTTCAGACTCTGTTTTTGCTGTTGTTTCAGGCCTCTGAGTGTTTCGCTCAAACATTCAATCGTAAAATGGACGGACTCCAATCCCCAACCGGTTTAAAATCACTTTGAACGTTTGCAGAAGTCGCGCATGGGCTCTTGACTAGTCTCCAATCTGATAGAAACAGTTTGCAAGCCACTGAAAACCGCCTTAGCGAACAAACCAATTCCTCCTCTTGGTTAGTTTACAAATATTGTTATTATTGTTTTGCCAGTTTATCCAGTGATATAAAACTGTCCACTGTTGGTTATATCTCAAAAAAAGTTACATACCCCCCCCCCCCCACACCTTGGGCTTCATTTTCAATTTGAATCTTTTTAATGTTTAGGCAAAGACATATTCATCTAATAAGGTAATTCCTCTGTTAGATGTAGCCTATAAGATTCTTTCCATGGTATTGATGAGACGGATCAGCAGCCATGCTGAGGATGTGCTCGGGTACTATCAGGCGGGCTTTAGAGCTGGAAAAGGGAACAATGGACCAGATATTTGTAGCGAGGCAAATTGTAGAAAAGTTCTACGAATATAATTAGGACCTTCAATTTATGTTCATAGATTTCCGTCAAGCGTTTGACAGTACAGATCGCAGAAACTTGTATTTGGCTCTGAGAAACTTCGGAATACCTGCCAAACTGATGAAACTGGCAAAAATGACAATGGAAAATGCCAGGTCAAAAGTTGTTGTTTGTGATAGAGCAGGCGAACCTTTCCCTGTGGAAACTGGAGTAAGAAAGGGGGGTTCACTATCAGCCGTATTGTTCAACCTCGCCCTCCATGCAGCTGTTGGAGCTGCAGATAACAAAGGGACCATTTTCGTTGTCAAGCCAAATTTGTGCATATGCAGATGACATAATGATAGTGGCCAGGAGTCAGAGTGCGCTGAGAGAAGTCTTCTGAACAATAGAGACGAATTGTCGCCAAATGGGCTCGAGAAGAAGACCTATCCAAAACATCACATTAGGAGAATACAACTTTGAAGGAGTTAGAAGTTTTACCTATCTTGGATCACTAAAATCACTGATGACAATGGTATACAAATTGAAGTGAATAAACGAATCCTCTCAGGTATCCGTGCATTCTTCGCAAGCATCATATTGTTCAAATCAAGGTTGTTGTCCTGCACTTCAAAGCTGCTCCTATACAAATCGTTAATCCGTCCAGTCGTCTGCTACGGATCTGAAGCCTGGACTTTAACAGCAAAGGACGAGAAATCTCTCTGAATTTTCGAGCGAAGAATAGTCCGAAGGATAATGGGACCAGTGAAAGACCGAGGCCAATGGAGGATTCGTACGAATCAAGAGATTGACGATTTTCTTCAAAAAGAAGATATTGTTAGATTTATTAAAAGTAATCGGATACGTTGGCTTCGGCATGTTGCACGTCAAGTCGCAGATGCTCCCACTGGGAAGGCACTTCAGGCTAGGATGATGGGGACTAGACGACGCGGAAGTCCAAAAGTTAGATGGCTGGATGATGCAGTGGCCGACCTTCGAAAGCTAGGGATAAGAGATTGGAAGAATGAGGCACTGGATAAAGAGGCCTGGAGGAAAAAAGTCTTGGGGGCCAAAGTTCACCCCGAACTGTAGAGCTATTTAAAGATAGATATATTCAAAAGGGCTGTTGTGCGGATTTCGTATGAAATAACTTTTGAATTAAGTCTAAAAAAAACAGTTGAAAGCCATTCTGGATACATACATATAATACATTAGGTAATTCAATATTAAATCATGAGACACAAAAATGAACGTTTAGTTCAATAGCAATTCACCTAGGTAAGAATGTATAACTAATTGAAAAAAAATTATTTATCGGATCCGTTTTGATCTTACAGAAAAATACGAGTTTGAAATATTAATACCTAAGCTAAGTGGAGTCAGACTAGATACCTAGAGATAGATACATACGTGTCCTCTTTAGTCAGTAATGACCTAATTTATTACATCCTCTCTGAAGGCTGTAAATCTTTTATTTCCCAGTTGCTCCTCCACGTTTTATACTATACTTATTTATATCCTAATTTATTTAAAATCCTACGATAAGAAATCATAAATGTGGGAGATGGTTTTACTCGGGAACGTTGGCATGCAACAGTTGCATTTTTCTGCAACGAAACTGGTATAATCAAATGACTCACCATAGTCAAAGCTACTTCTGCCATTGGAACCAGGTGGAGGCAGATGTGGAAAAGTGGAACTGAATCGACGATGATCAGTTTCCCTTTTTTGTCTCGCTTGTTGTCGCTGAGAAGCACCCCGTTGATGGCGCAATGGGGGTACTTGGCTGCGTGAAGAATGATTTTACAGTAGGCCCTAGAGCTGATCCGAACCACTTCCGCCATCGTCGAAGATCAAAACAACGGTTTTCAGCTGAGAAACGGGGGGTGACTGTTTGTTGAAACTGTTTTCGATTCCGATGAGCCTTTCGGTTGCACAATCGTTCCGCGAAACTCTGTTGAGTTTAAGAACGGAAAGTAGAAAGAAACTTTACTAAATGAACTACCTGAAAGAATCTAGGATAATGAACAACTTTGCTATTGCAATATTCCCTCTCCCTACCATTCACAAACTACCAGACACAAGAGAACAAAGGACAGCTGTTTCACGAATTAAGAAACAGTAGTGCCAACCAAAAGGACAAGGACGCGGTAATCACCTGGCATGACGCTTGATGCATGGACCGTCTGTTTTACCACAATGGTGATGAAACCAAAGTCATGAAAATATTCACAACTTCAAATGAGCAAGCGAAGCGTAGCGGCAAAAACGTAAACTATCAGGAAACAGCCTCCTCCGAGGAGCACAACTTCTATGAAATTATACTTCGAATGTTCTCGTGCTTGAAGAGAAAATTTAGTACTCTGACGCATTCAAATAGAAGTAATATTTTGTTGAGCAATATTTTTACAATTTTATGCAGTATTTCTACCCTATCTGTTCTCTAAATATAAAACTGTATAATTTTTTCGTCCTTAACAGTTGTATTTCAATAATTTCAATCTCATAATATTATTTATACTCAAGGAATCACTAATGTAGGTACTTGAGTGGCTCGAGTATCACGGGAGCTATACCTTCTATTCTCGTGCTGCAAGTACTCCCGCAGAATCTAAAATATTCGTAAAAACTAGGAATGAGGAATAAATTTAATTTTAATAAATGAATACCTTTTGAAACTTACCTCACGGCCTTGAAGAAAAGGAAAGTTGAATCAGGAAGTTGAGAACAAAAAAACATAAAAATAAGGAACTGTTGATCCTGGTAAAATATAGTAGAATATATGTTCGCGAGGGAAGCTTAAAAAACTAAAACTAAAAAACAAAAATAAATAAAAAATGTAAAAATAAACTGAGAAAATAAAAAACTTAAAAACTAAAAACTAGTGATTCCTAATACTAAAGGAGGGAAGACCACAGATGGTGACCATCTAACCTAGGTCAGAAAAAGGAGAAAAGTTCCAGTCATGCAGCATGATCGTATGAGCGAATTTTCATAAATGGTCGTAATAAATTTATGTTAGATTCTGTTGAAATTTAAGCATTTTGGGGACAAATAAAAATTTTATTATAAATTTTATAGCAAACTAACTTTTTGTCAGTAATATTCCAATGAACAAACGATTTTGTTTCTATCGATTTTTAGCTTATTTTAATGAAATTTAAGTACATTTTTCGGTACAATTTTGTGCTTAAATTTTTAAATGTCCTAGTTCATGTTCGATTAATTTTTTTCGAGTAGCATTCTGCTAAAAAATAGAAATTTGTTAATTTTTAGCGGTTTTTTGCCTTTTTTAGTGATTTTTTAAGTACATTTTTTGAAATTTGACCAATTTAATGTACTCAAAAAGTGTTGTCTAACGAACTCATCCTTTCTTTTGAAATGCTTGATTTTTTGGCAAAAGAACGAAGTTTTTATCTCAATTCTATCGAGAGTTATTGTCTGGAATGACACATACATATAATTATATACTTATATATATATACATATATATATATATATATATATACATATATATATATATATGTACATATATATATATATATATATATACTTGTATATGTATATACATATAAAAAAGCGTTAAAATCCAGGAATCATTTCAGAATGCCTCAAAACAGATTTCGATGAAGAAAATTTTTGAAAATTTTTATTTTAAAATTTTTGGAGCCATTGCAATAGCTTCATTTTCTAAGAAAATTCGCTAAAATCGAGAAAGGAGAGTCTCCGCAAAATCTGATCTTGGGCAGGAGGTGCCAACCAAGCGGTCCTAGCTGAACCGTTTTTTTTTTTTTGTAGAACGACTTGAGACAGTTCTTTGTGTCGAGGAAGAGGAATAGTAGTTCCCGTTCATAGATGAAGTTTTTGTTATTCCAAAGATCTTATAAGCGCTTATTATAAGCTATTTGTATTATTCTAATGAAGACCTAGCAAAGAGCTTATAATAGCTAATAGCTCATAAAGAATTATATAATATATAATTATATATTATAAGTAAGCTCTTTGAGACCTAGGTTCTTCTGTGGTCGTCCGGTAAAGCATTGGACTCCCTTCCAGAAGGTCTTGAGTACCCAACACCCAAATTACTTTTTTCCGAACTTTATCACATATTTTGTGATTTAATCGTTCAGGTAGTCTATATTTTACTGAAAGGGTAGATGAATGAAACTTTGACAACTCTCATGTCCTTAGGATGGCCCGGTAGGTACCTATTTAAATTTTTGCGTACCACAAGGATGCATTATTTATGTGTTAGGTAGGGTAAACACTCTATTTTCTAATAACCTAATATCTAATAATATCTATAAATACTTTATTTTGGTAAAAATTTTATTTTCTAACAACCTAATATCTATCATTTATGTTATAATCACCTGACAACGGATGAGAGCTGTTACATTGAGCAAGAGCAGGAGAATGAACAACCAGAGGCAGAACAGTTCGGTTGGCATCTTCTGCTCAAGATCAGGTTTTCCGGAGACTCTCCTATTAAAGAAATAGAAGAATAAGAAAAAGATAAAAAGAATTGCTGTTTGCTGGTTGTGGTATTGTGATTGTCTGGCTTTATTATATTAATAAATTTTAAATGTAACTAATTACCTGCTTAAATTGGGGCTTTGGAGCCGAACAGTATGACTTGAGTGAAGAGTTTTTCAATTTTCATTCCAAGGAACTAATTTGGGTAAGGACTTCCTAACCTTTGTTTCCATAGCTTTTACTACTGCAGATCTAAAACATAGCTCATTTCATAAGTTTCCTGTCAATTCTCTCCAGTTGCTTTTTTGTTGACTGATTAAATTTGCCATAAAGCAAGGGCAGTAGAAACAGAAACGAATAAATATAGCTAAGTAAAAAATTACCTGCGGTAAACTCGCTCATTAAGTAGGTAAACATACCTATAGGTAATAGCTCATGTTGGCCTGTACGTTTTATGTGTTGATTCTTACATGTTGTTGTTCTCATTTAAAATTTCTGACCGAATGGTTGGCATGAAATAGTCATTGATAATAATTAAAACAGTTCCATTGTTGTATTGATTTAATTGAAAAAAATCAACATTATTATCACCAGACCACGGAGTTGGTCGAATGTTTGACTGACCTGATCTAGGTTGCTAACTTTCAGTCCTCAGATTCAGTAGTCTGGTAGATATTGAATTTAATCCAATACTTATTTGACTGAGTCGATCTATACCTCGCCCCTCAATGAGGGATGTTTGTTTTATATTTTAAAATTAAAACATTAAATTCGAAGAATATAAATACCAACCAGTAACTACACTGGTGACAATGAAATGGATCTGGCGGCAATGAAATTTATAGGAGGCCGTTTAGAAACTAACCCGCACAAAACCTGAAAATTTCATCGAAATCGGGCCTTAGGACTCGGCGTTTTGCTTCTGTCAATCAACAGGTTATTTTCGCGCATACGCGAAGGCTATTACTTCACCAATCGCAATATAATTCTTAAGGCATTTTCTGAACATATACCCAACTATCCAATTTGCACGAAATCGGTCCAATAGAATGAGAAATCGACGTTGTAAGGTATTCACGTTTGCGCATGCTTTTAAGCCACTGTTGGTCTGACGGCAATGAAAGTTATAGGGGACCGACTAGTAGCTAACCCGCACAATACCTGAAAATTTCATCAATATTGAACTAAAACTTGGTATAGTTTTGGGCGTGTCAAGGATTTACCACAGACAGACAGTGACACAGAACCAAAATTGATCAGCAAGCTCTGAAATGCAAAAAGAGAGTGGAAATTTTGATTTTGGAGGACAAAAAGTTTTTCGACTTCTCGCACGAACACAAAGCTTCCTTACCTTCGGTAGTGAGGAAGGAAAAACTAATTAGTTGTAAACTTGGCTTTACTATGAATAAAAAACATCGCAACTTTTCCGTCATATCGTCTTTCTCTTTTTCTGTTCAACTTTTGAACTTTTGCGCTCCATTCGGATTATTATTTGCTGATCTAAATTTTATTCAGGTGATATTTTGTAAATTTTTTTTTCTGTCCAATCTTACTTTCTAATTTACATTACCACTTTGTCATTCTATTAAGTTTACATTTTCTCTGCACAATTCAAGGAAATTTTGGGGTATTTTTTTAAATGCATTTAGCAGACTCTGCTGAAATCGAAGGATTTAATATCGGTAATTGGTTATCAATCTGACATCCTTCTGTAGGTTGTTCTTCGTATGTACCAATTGCTGGCTAGGCCCACCAAATGACATTTCTCAGCCCCTCATTGCAAACTCATCGACTTCGTCATTGCTATTTTGGTAGTTATTGGTTAACTGTTTGATTTAGAATATTTTTCTATTTTTGAGATGCGAGCTTGCGAGCATCCAAACCACCAACAAACATCTTTCAGTCTATTTGTCCACCTAACCTATATTTTACTATGAATAAAAAACATCGCAACTTTTCCGTCATATCGTCTTTCTCTTTTTCTGTTCAACTTTTGAACTTTTACGCTCCATTCGTAATATTATTTGCTGATCTAAATTTTATTCAGGTGATATTTTGTAAATTTTCTTTTGTGTGGTCTATTGCCAATCTTACTTTCTAATTTACATTACCACTTTGTCATTCTATTAAGTTTACATTTTCTCTGCACAATTCAAGGAAATTTTGGGGTATTTTTTTAAATGCATTTAGCAGACTCTGCTGAAATCGAAGGATTTAATATCGGTAATTGGTTATCAATCTGACAATCTTCTGTAGGTTGTTCTTCGTATGTACCAATTGCTGGCTAGGCCCACCAAATGACATTTCTCAGCCCCTCATTGCAAACTCATCGACTTCGTCATTGCTATTTTGGTAGTTATTGGTTAACTGTTTGATTTAGAATATTCTTCTATTTTTGAGATGCGAGCTTGCGAGCATCCAAACCACCAACAAACATCTTTCAGTCTATTTGCCCATCTAACCTATATTTTACTAAAATGATTGCTGAGTGGCCTCCCGTTAACCGATGAGTCATTTTTTTTTTTAAAGATTATTCCAGAGCTTAATTTATTTTGTGAGGTAATTCATCTGAATATTAAAAAATAAGTTCTGCATTATGAAAACAACAAAAGACCGTGAGCTATGAATGGGGTTTGGTAGCATGATAACTTTTTTTTTTTAATTTTTTTATTAAGGTTTAAGCCGCATCTCAACCAGAAGGGTCATTGGTACAAGTATGTTATAGCCCCGCCAATATCGATTATCTAAAATACATCGATCCTTGTGGTATCGATGATGGCTCAATATGGCACCCGCCGGATCTCGGAGGCTCCCGTTATCATTCGAGTTCTATTTCTATCGTCTTGTGCTTGTCATTGTGATTACACATCATTCTGACCTACATGTCCAACTAATCTGTATTTTTACTAAGGGATTGATTACTTGATGTTATGTAATTTTGAGATGCGAGCTTGCGAGCATCCAGACCACCAACCTATACACAGCATTCTGATCTATTTGTGCGAATTCATGTGGAGGGAATCAAACCACAACCACGCCAAGACGTATTTGCATGTATTATGCACGATCTAAAACATTTCCATGACTCCGTCCTCCGTGAAAACCGAATGCCTTTGCAAGTTATCACCAATAATATTGTAGTGAGTTCTTTTGATGGTAACATAGCCAGTAGTGTAGTGAGTTCTTCTGATGATGGTCACATGTTCCTGTAGTGTAGCGCTCCTTCTGCTTACTTTCGTTGGTTGCACTGTGGACTATTGCCTGATTTTTCAATAATTATTAATCTTTCACTCTTATTTTTTTGTGTCCTTACAATGGTCTTCCCGTATTCATTTTGAAAGTTGATATCGGAACCCGGGATGTAGGCATCGGGACGCCATATTGAGCCGTCATCGATACCACAAGGATCGATGTATTTGAGATTATCGATACAATCGATATTGGCGGGGCTATAGCATACTTGTACCGGGTCATTAACACCATAAAACACGGCGTCTAATTGACACTGGAAGTGGCACAATTGTAAGGGGAGCCATGTTACCATCCTTGACTAAAAAGGAGCGTCATCATATTTTATATCGAATATTTATTATATGGAATATTTTATTTATATGGATACGTGGTGAAATTATCATCTTGAACTGTCAAGGTTGGAGGCATGGCGGATATCCGCGACATTCTCGAGATAGAAAAGCCTTCGGGTCCTGAGGTAACCAAAGAGTCCATCCTTGGGCCTGAGAAAAAAACGAAGAAATTGATCTTCAATGGGCCCAAAGCCTCCAAGCGCCCTGAGGGGATGGCCAGGGAAGTCTTCGCTCTCCTCTACAATGACAAGAAAGATGCTCCTCCTCTGTTCCCAACTGACAATGGTGAGTAAATTTCTTCAGTTATTCGTTTTAGTTGGCTGATTTATATTATGCGTGTACCTCTCCTGGCGTTCAGTATATTTTAAAACTCCTGAGATGTGCACCGAATTGTCGTAATATTGTTTTCACTTCATTTTCTGTATTATGAAAAAAATTTTATACCAATACATTTCTGGTTAACAACTTTTTCTAAAAATTAGTCTGCTTAAAAAAACTTTAATCGATTTTAGGGTACGCTATAGTGTACAATCTTGCTGCAAAAGTTTTCAACTTGAATAAATGGTGATTTGCCATGTTTCGCAGTTTTTATGTATAAAAATATGAAAAAAGGTTGAAATTTAGGATTTGTTTTTGGATGCTGCTAGCACAAAAGCGGTTTCGAAAATGGATTTCAAAGATGAATAATTTCGGAAATTTCATTAATTTTTTTCTTCAAGCTATTGAGTATTGCGTAGCTTAATTTTCTGCGATTGCTTGCTCAAGTAAAGCATTTATTATCATAAGTTTCATCAGATTAAAACGTAGGTAAATACAACTGGAAAATCCTGTAGCTCATATGGCATAATATATGTTGATTGGAGTGTATAGATAATTGGGTATAGCAGATTTTCTAGTATACATGTATTAGGTACTTTAGTACTCGTGGTTAGCTTCATTTATAATGTTAGGTTTAGACGTGCAGTGTTGAGCGATTTTCATCAGTATCATAGGCTTATGGTCGGGGTAAGAAGCTGGATATCGTTCCATCAAGCCCAATGGTTCTGCCATTATCGTGAACTTGAGCAGACCTGGTGGGCTATACGATAGAAATGACTTGCGGCAAGTGATATCCGGGCTAAGGGCCGGTTTATCAATCACATTTATCCAATGGATAAGGGGGATTTATCTAAGGTATAGCGTTATATGGGGTGTTTATCCATCCCTAGTTAAACCTTATCTGGCGTTTTAATTTATCTGGTCCCTGATTATAACTGGGGGTTAATGAGATATCTAGAGCTTTCTAACCTCAAACAAGTTTATTTACAAAAATCTTATTTGAATCAAGTTTGATTGTCTTTATTTTTATACCTTCCAATGGATATATTTGAGGATTTGTCTTCAAACAGCAGCAACGGCGAAGATTCTATTGTAGCATAATTCGTTGAATGGAAAAGAAGACTATATGTAGTAGGACCCCGTGTAGATCACCTACTAAAATGGGACGACTGCGTATTTTATTGAGGTTTCGGTTGGACAAAGATACCGTTCTTTACTTTATAACACAGATCGAAGATGAAATTAAGTCCACAACTTACTGATCACAATAATTCATTCATAATAATTCAGGTTGCAAGATCGCAACACATGCATGTATTTCTCTCTCTAGAAATGAAGCAAATAGCAAAAATATGGTGGTGTATTTTGTTTTATTATTTGCCGAGCTAATACTGTCGATGATGACTGTTGTTTCGTGGACGTCAGAGGGTTTTTCTAATAGTCGATCTACGAAGAAAATGTAGCTCCCCCTCTACTCTGTGGTAGCTCCATGTGTAAATCGCCCTTATTTTGTCGCCTGCGGACACCAATGAGGATGCTAACGGCGCTATCTGCCAGACAGAATTTATCTGAGGGATAATTTTATCTGCTAGGTATTTCGGCATTGATAAACGACTCACATTCTTTATCTGGAGTATAGTGCTATACTCGGTATAGCTATCCTGCAGTTAATGTAGATAATTGATCAACCGGCCCTAAAAGGAATGGTGGCTAATAACATCAAGGTCATGGCCACGATCTTTTCATGGCACGAAGTGTAGTGCGGGAGTTACTTGAGTTGAACATCTTGGCAGGAGTACTTTGTGGTAACCCCTGTGTTTTTCGTGGCTTTTCCTTTAACAAGTGGTCATTTTGTAGGAGTAATTCCTTTCTTCTATGCCTCCATGTTCCTCAATTTCCCTAATTCCTTAATTTCTTTAACAAGTGGTCATTTTGTAGGTGTAATTCCTTTCTTCTATGTCTCCATGTTCCTTAATTTCCTGTTCCTTGGGCTGGTGTTAGGTAAACTTTATAATTCGGTTTTTTATTTTTTAAATGGAGGAAGAAAAACTTTCAATTTTCAATTTACTCGCTTGATTCACTTAGCCAAATTCACAACAGCGGCGACTGCAACGTGATTTCATTGTGAATTTGGCGAAGTGAAACGGAACAGTTACGTGTTCACATCTTTAAAACCTTGACTCTACCTTAGTTGACTTTGGAAGAGTGTAAGGACTTAATCTTACCCTGGACTGCCGGATTCTGTGAAGTAATATTCAGGAGAAGATCCCTGAACAAGTGCCTCGTTGGATGTTGAGAGGAGTGCGACTCATATGAAACCCCGTGGCACACATAAAATAGTTACATTTTCCCATAACTGCAAGATCCTTTGAAGCAAATTTAGGTAGTATTCTATACCCGGAAAGCATAGCCCAGTGGGTGTGGAAGAAAAATGTAAGGTAAATGTCGAAATGATTTCAAGCAGAAGTTTGAGAAGCGAGCTCGGCCAGTATTTATACGACTCTCTCCCCCCGAGGAGAACCCCTCGCCCAGGGGGCTTGTTTGCAAACAGGTGCCATCTATTTGTGACGGATTCTCTGTCTTGTCACCCATGCTGGCTTCTCTTGCACCCATTTTTTGGAGAAAAAAAACTAACTTATAATATATGTTGGACCACAACAGTACAGTCTCTCCCTTTCCACATCACAGCTGCTAGATGACAGCACCTGCTTGGCAAGCTCATCGTGATGTAAAATGTGGTCTCTGAGAGTTCATGGGCAAGGCTGCGCTACATTATATAGGTTCTCATTTTTACCTTAAAAGGCATGGCAAAGGACTACTGTTCAATGATTACTCCTGGAACACTTCACTGTGGTGGCTAAGGAGCCCACCCGAACGGCATGAAAATGAATGATTCTGGAGTATGGAAAATTTTATATGCCTACTATCATCCACAACATTTGACTTGTCAAATGGAGTCCAAACTTACAAAAAGACCTATTCGACCTGAAATTGAATTTAATGTAATTTTGCTAAAACATGAGTTCCTGTGTATTGTGAAGGTGCCTATACCATAATATTCATCTGCATTTCTTTGATTTGTTGAAACAACCACCTACCCACACTTTGTGTATGTATTATAATAATATGCATGTTGTTGTAAACGGAGTTGAGATTATAGGAAGTATATTTTCTTCATCTTATTGATTTCATTATATTTTTTCTTTCATCCTTTTGTCTGACTAGATCCCCTTTTACTTAAGTCATTTTGTCTATCTTTATTTGTTATTTAGTTGTTTCGGTTTATTTAAATGAAGAAATAATAATAATTTACACTAGGTTTTATTCCCTACTTTTAGTTAGGCGAGATTTTATTTTTTAATTGCCTTATTCTGTTTATATACTTTGTTTTACTGTTTTATCTACGCATAATATGTTACAGTTGCTTTATGTTAATTAATGTAATTATAATCTCATGTAGTTTTCTGTACACTATGAGGGACTGATTGTCCTAAGCACAATAAAGATTATTCTATTATATTCTATTCTATTCATCTGTCAAGCATATTTAATTCAATTATCCCATATTAGGGCAAGGGTACAAGTCCAACAAGGCCAAGCTGGGTATGAAGAGTGTTCGCCCTTGGAAATGGATGCCGTTCACCAACCCTGCCAGGAAAGACAATGCCGTGTTCCACCACTGGAGACGAGTCTGCGACGATGGAAAAGAGTATCCATTTGCTAAATTTAATAAGGTAATTTTGTTTTGTGCCAGCCCCATGATTGTTGATCAAAATTTGTCTGTCCTTAGTAGCTAGTCAGAGGAAGTTTCAAGTCGAACAGCCTTGTCTAACTTGTTGATCATTGCTTGCTCAGTGCACACTTATTCATCCATGTTGAGATCAGTGGCTGTGGCTGCCCCAGGAGCAAATAGCCTTATGTGTCATCTACCTCTGAGCCTACTAACAAATGAGCAAGAGCAACTTGCTTCACACTGGTCTTGAATCTTCTTCTTTAGGAAAGATTGAGTAGAATTATGGTAGGTCGCAGTAGAAGACTGTTCAGTGACACAGCTATAAAGAAATTTCAAAGAAATAATTTTGAAAACACCCGTGAAGGCGTGGTTTTTCAAAATGAAAAGCAATATTCCCAGTGTTCTGTTGTCCCGACCGTCCCGGGAGCGACGCCATCTTCACTTCAGTTCAAAGCCTGTTGTGTAGGCGCCAGCCTAGGTGGGCGGTAAACAGTCTTCTACTGCGACCTGACATAATTCTACTCAATCTTTCCGCACGGTTTTTGTCATGTGCATGTTCAAAGTCATTCTCCTGTTGCAAAGAGGGATGGTTGAGAAAGAGTTGTTCAAGTGGCTGCAGCTGACCCACTGTGAGCTGAAAACATGGAGAACGAGCTTTCCACAGTACTTGAGGTACACACCTTTTGTGTGTAGGGGACCTGTGAAAACGCCCAACTCCCTCATAGCCACCTATGCCATTCGTGAGTAGTGTCCCCCCCCCCCCACCTTTTTTTGTTTGGAATAATGATACCCTTTTCTGGGTCCCGAGAAAGGGGAGAGGGCTGAGATCCTGATCTGTGATAAGTGCTGGCAAATGAAATTCATGGAGGTGTGCAAGACTTAATATAACCTCCTCATAGTTTCCAAAATTGGAAATGGTAGATGTAAATTCTCCATGACCATGTAAGCAAAAATTTATGGTGTCTTCCCCTGATTGTTTGTTGGGGATTGGAAAATGGCAGATGTAAATTCTCCATGTGTCACCAAGGCATCCATAGCGTCTGGTCTCTAGTAAATGCTGGCAAGTGAAATTTATGGAGGTGTGCAAAATTTAATATATCCCCCTCCGAAAGAGTTAAATTTGGAAATGGCAGATGTAAATTCTCCATAATTATGTAGGCCAAGATTTATGTTGTCTCGCCCTGAAAATCTGTTGTGACTTGGAAAATGGCAGATATAAATTCTCCATGAGTTACCAAGGGCCTATTATATACTCTTGCAAACATAGAGGAGTTTGAACTCCAACCTGCCACTTTGAAAATTACCGGCAAGGAGATTCCATTTCTAGAAGCTGCGGATACCGTTGCATGACGGGTTGAGTAGGCCGAAAAATCAGCTATATTTATTCCTGCAGACTGCAAAGTCGTAGACCCAGTGACTTAAGTTCGCACTGGAGGGAGGTCAAAAAGGAGGACTAGTAGTCAATAATAGCTTGTCTTGGTGATTCAAATTCGCTGTGGCATCCAAGTATCTCAAGAGTGATGGGAGGCATAGTTTCTGTTCCGAAACAAAAAATTGGAGAAAAATTGATGGAGCTTTGGTTTTAGGTCGAGAAGTCTTAGTAATGCAGGAATGAATATTCTGACTCCCTCCGACTCGAACTTAATGTTGGATCTAGCTAAGATCGTCTGAGGACGTTGGCCCGATGCTAGCAGAGGCAAAACGGCAACTTTGGGGCACTGAGGAAATTGATGGGAGCTCTTCTTAGGAAGTGAAGTGTTGTAGAACTACTTCAGGATCCCAAGTGTTATCGTATTTTGCGGCCGGAGACCGTTGATGAAACACTGCCTTCAAATATCCGTTTTTCCAAGGGGTGACCCAAGTCTCATTGTGCAAGCAAGGGGAGGGCAGCCCGATGAACATTGAATGAGCTGAATGCCTGAGAGGATGATTTTAGAATATTCTCGAAAAACTGCAATGTTTTGGGAACCTTGACTTGGGGACCTTGGCGTTTTTCTGTACAGAAAGCGGACCAAAATTTAAAAGACGACTGGTACTGTCTAATTGTTGAAGGAGCTAAGGATTTAGTCAGTGTTTCAATTACATCTGGGAGGATTCCCTTTTTTATTCATGCCTCCCTGATAATACTGCCACCGTCAATTGGAGGTAGTGCAGCAACATCAAGCTGCCGTTCCATTTATGTAGTCCTGCCGACCCATAAAGGTCGATGGAGGGAGCTCCTAGCCTTTCAATTGTAATATTTTAAGGTTCGTTCGGCTAACGATTCTGGATGGAACCGCGTTCTGGAAAGGGAGAGGATAGAACTAGTTCGGAACTGTGCTTAGCCGAACGGTCTTAGGGATCGTTCAGAACTGATAACCTCAACAGAAACTTACCTTCATGAATAACCTTCGTTTCGTTCGTTGAAGTGAAGATGTCCTATCGACTACCGCGATATTTTCATAGTTTTTATGTGATGGACTACTTAGATAGTTGTTTTTCTGTCATAGTTTTTGTGTAATCGTTATTTTTTAAAGTAGATATGTGATGTAGCCCTTAACTATCTGACAAAAATACCTGCATTTGAACAGTTCCTGCGATTAACCTATAAACTCGCTGTCTATTCATCTAGCTTGAATTGACAAGATGCAGTTGGCATGAAAATCGTATGCTGAATGTTTCAGAGCTTTTACTTTTACCCTCTCTAAATGACGTGAATGCAACGGACTGTATAGAACTGCTGGTGAGCATGCAATTAAAAATCCTATTGTATGTGGTAATTTACGAATGGATAAGAATTTAGGCCTTCACGTTAAGGCTGTTGACTAAAAGTTTCAATCGGGTTGTTTTTTTCCTATCGATGCCCATCGTCATTGTGAGGGAATTAAATTCAAAACCAAGGAAAATAAATGTAGTTGCCGTTGTTAAGTTGCTTTTGGTATCATGTTTTATGAAACCTAAATCGGCAAATAATGATGCTGCGATCTGCAAAGAATGTAAGCATGCTTCCGGGGATGACGCAAGGAGAAGGCTGTCATCTAAATAGCTAATTAGCGTTAATTTGTTGTTTTCGATATTTGGCCATTACCGGTTGAAGTAACTCATGAAACACAAAAGGTGCTGAAGCTAAACCCATAGGTAGTGCCGTGAATACGTATGTTCTACTACCCTGGGTAAATGCTAAATATTTTCGATGTTCTGGAGCAATCCATACCATGAAATACGCATCTTTCAGATCGAGGTTGGCCCCAAAGTCGCCCTTAGATAATAAGACTGAACGGTAGTCGTCCATTTTATAGTGCGATAAATTTAAGAATTTATTTAGTTATCACAAATTGTTAACCAAACGATCTGAACCAGATTCTTTTTTGGGACTACGAAGATTGGTGAGATAAAACAAGTTGAATCATTTGGCCAGACTTCCACAACCCCTTTTTGCAGTAATTCATTAACTAGGGTTGCCACCTGTACCCTCGAAGGAGAAAATACGAATTGAGAATCTAATGGTAAGGCCAAGGGTGGTTTCCGGCCGAAAGGCAACTTGTATCCAGAAACCCAAGACAAAAGTATAGATGAAGTTGTAATGTATCTGCAAACATGTAAAAATTTTGCTAATCTCCCTGCAAAAGGAGAAATAGGAAATGGATCAATATTAATTTTAAGGTCACTGACCTGTAGCGTTAACGCTGGAAAGCCTGCCTCCCTGCAAAGGGGCGGCCCTGTCGACGACCTTGGTTCCTCTTGAAGTCCTTGGGGGCGGTGCGGCTGGAGTGTGGGCCCACTGGACGTCTCCCATTTCCCTGCAAACTAATGACAACTGCCGTTTTCTAAAGCATTTTGAATATCGCATTTCGGGTTATTTTGGTTACAAATTACCCTAACACTAAAAACTTCCTGTCTTACTGAAGTAACGTACATTGTTTACTGCCTTATTTATTGCTATTTTGACTGTCCAGCAAGTGCAGATTCCTACGTACTCTGAGGCTGAGTATCAGGCACATCTTGTGGCTGAAGGGTGGACGAAAGCAGAGACGGACCATTTGTTTGACCTTTGTCGACGGTTCGACTTGAGATTTGGAGTGATCAAGGACCGCTGGGACTCTGTGCAGTACAAAAAACGATCTATCGAAGACCTTAAAGAGCGATATTATGGCGTTGTCACTTCTTTAGCTAAGGTAAAATTAATTTTATCTGAAAAAACCCCTACTATAACTTTTTTTTCATTATCTCGGGACAACAAGTGAGGACTCCTTAGTAACAGAGGAAATCTATGTATAGCCATGAATTGCCATATCATTGTAAAATTTCCTACTTCACAGGTCAAAACAGGTGTTGGTCTTCCTCCTGAAGCCAAGACTTATCATTTCGATGCTGAACATGAAAGAAAACGAAAAGAACAACTACTCCGACTGTATTCTCGCACTAATGAACAGGTACATTCGGAAGAATAGCTCTTTTCTGAATATGATTCGATTAGTGAAATACCTATGTTTTAATTCGAAGGAAACTCGTAGTTAAGATTCGACAACGTGTAGTATTATACTTCTTTCATTCTCAAAACATTTAACGTTTCAGTTGTCAAGTTGTTGGTAATGAAAAATATTCTTTGTTCTCTGGTAGCTAAGAATGAAATTGTGAATGAAAAGCGCTTTACAGGATTTATCTCGACCACATGATGGAGAATGGGCCCAAACTAAAAATTTCTCTTCTATTGCCTGTATTTTGCAGGCGAATCTATCTTCTATGGTATTTTGGTAGTACGCCAAACTAGCCTTTCATGCAATATTTCGAATTGTTTTTATCCACTCCCCGTAATATACTAGAAGGCTAACAATTTATTCTAGTGCCAAACAGGTATCTCATAGATGTGCAATTTATCCCATGAAGAAATTTTCGTTTCTAACTATGACAAAGTCACCAATAGTCAACCAAACTCGGGTTTTTCACTTCCTCAGTTAGGCACTTACCTTGCCAAAATCACCAATCTGACACATATATGGTGTTTTTGTAATTTTAAAAGCTAGAATAATTAAATAGGCAATAATATAGTGGCTTCTCATTAAAAAGATCTCATGGTGGTTCATTATTGAAGGGGAAAATACTCGTGTTTTACTAATAGGATTATGCCAACTGATGTTGCTATACATAAACATGCCGTTATGCAGTTCGACCTTAAAAATATAGAAAAACTGCTAAATCACAATTATATGCATTATGGGGCTACGTATAAAACTCTTACTTTAAGGTACTCTCGATGCCCTGATATCCCACGTCATTTTCCTGGATATGGTGAAACAACGCTGTTTTGCAGATTAGCAGATTTATTGATTTGCTAAATCACAATTATATGCATTATGGGGCTACGTATAAAACTCTTACTTTAAGGTACTCTCGATGCCCTGATATCCCACGTCATTTTCCTGGATATGGTGAAACAACGCTGTTTTGCAGATTATCGAGTTTGTCGTGGGACCGATGCATTTCTATATTTTTAGTTAAGAGGAAAACATAAATTCACCTGTTATTCGCAATGTCCGTTGCTTTACTTTATTTAGGTTTTAGGTTTGAGGGTGTAAGCGAAGTTATCTAACGTTTTGTAAATAAGCCTCGTAAAATATACAATTGAATAAATATTTATATTTCTTCTCTTCAGTTAGAGGAAGAACAAATGCTTCAAAACGAGCTGAGAAAGATTGAGGCGAGGAAGAAGGAGAGAGACAAGAAGACGCAAGACCTTCAGAAGCTCATAACCGCTGCTGATCACCAAAATGAGCCTCGAAAAGTCGATAGAAAGTTTCCCAGGAAAAAGTTTACTGCTGCCGCTGCGCGACCAAGGATTGATAATTTGGTAAATAAAATGATGAGGTCCATGAATACTAAGATGTAAACCATGTTAACTCATTCTTCTGTTTTTGTCGTTTGAATTATGGTGTTAACTGACCAAGTTTATTTGAATTTATTGAGTAATGAGTCCTTGGTAGACATTCTTAAAAATTACCTCATGAATTCTTTAGTATATCATGTATGTTCGTTAATGGTATTTTCTGCATTGTATTGATAGTCTGGTGAATTGTCGAGTATCAAGTTCCCTGACATGAAAGGAAGTGGAGTTACAGTACGGTCTCAGAGGATGAAGCTCCCTGCCAACATTGGGCAGAAAAAAATGAAAGCCATTGAGCAACTGCTACAGGAATTGGGAATAGGTACGCCGAATTTATTTTTTAACTCACATTTAAACTTAGTACAAAGAAAAAGGAGTTTTTGTGCTGTAAGGAAGAAGCTACATTTCCCTGTTGTAATGTATTTTCATTCATTATTAATTTCCCGGTATGAATATTCTTTATCACAGGGGATCTTCTTTTAAAAAAATCCGCCACAAATAAGGGCAAATAAGTAGGAGTCAAGTAGTACCTAAACCTAAAACGTTGGGGAATGCAATCTTTTAATTTTCATCCAGTCGAAAATTCTCCCAGAGCTAGATATAATTACATATTAGGTATATAAATTGCAACAGTCGATTATGAGGTTATATCAGCCCATTTACATAAAACAATCATACCTTTTGCCTGTTGTTTCAGCATAAATATCAAGTGGATGATTTCTTTATACTGGTGTATAGAGAGATTCATGAAATTATCATCTAGAAGATTTTAAACTAATTTTAAACATTAAGCTTGCAAATTGAAACATTTTAGTAGGAACGTTTTTCTATGAATATCCGTTTTCGGGCAGCCCTGGTGGTACACTAAATTTCAACTTCAAATTTTGTAGAAAAAAAAAAAACAAAAAAAAAAAAATATATATATATATATATATATATATATATATATATATATATATATATATATATATATATATATATATATATATATATATATATATATATATATATATATTTATACATATATATAGAAGTGACATAAAATTGACTAATAATGGTAGAAGTTTTCGTATTGCTCTTAAGATCATACTGCTCACCTTTTTTTTTCACCTGTGCGTGAAAGGGAATTGAAAGTGGTTTAATCTTTTAGGTGTGATCTTGCCACTTCTGAATGGACTGATATTTTAAAGTTTGTTTTTGTAATCAATTTTCAGAAGCTAACCCGATGCCAACCGAAGAGATCTGTACACATTTTAACGAGTTGAGGAGCGACCTCCTTCTCCTGTACGAGCTCAAGGCCGCCATGACTAACTGTGAGTTTGAGCTTCAAGCGATGAGACATCAATACGAAGCTTCAAACCCTGGCAAGGTAATATAGGCCTTATTCAGACTCATTCTTTAAGGGAAGTTTCTGTTCCAATGGTAACATTTCTCACCCAGAACTTACAATCGTTGTTTCAGAAAACGACTTCAGATACTTCTACTTTTGATTTATAATTTGATGATCTTAGTTTAATGGATTATCTGTTTCTTCACTCCCGCGAAAGACTAGTTCCAGAAGTAGCTCAGTAAATTGGTAACCTGTGAGGGATCGTACGTGCATCGATTGCTACCGAAACGTTTTTGGTAGCTTGGTATGGTATAGAGCAGGGGTGCTCAAACTTGAACTGCTGGCGATCTACCTCAATATTTTTAGACTACTTACGATCGACTCTGAGAGGCTGCAAGTATTTGTGATGCAGGGTTGTCGTACATACACGATACACCCTACCTACCTAGGTAGGGTGTACCGTAGCATATATAGATATTAGCACATTTTACATTATTTTAGTCAAGGTTTGGGTTAGGTTTACTTAAGTTCTTCTCTACAATATCAATGAAAAAACTCCTAGTTATTCATTCAGAAAATGCAGACTCGCACAAGTAAGTTGACCCAAACATTGCCGTCAGTTGAAGGGCGGTTTGCCTTAGATTCGGATATTTATCTTCTGATATAAAACACCAGAAATTTGTATCAGATGCTGTAGCTTTGAGATGTATATCTGATATAATCTGCACCAACTCATTTTCAACACAACATGAGTTCATATTAAACTGACTTGCTACTTCAGTAGCTAATTCCTCAATGTTTTTACATGAAAAAGGATAACTCATAAATGATGCTATATTTGCCAATTTACTGCAATCATAAAAACGCATTTCGAATTGTCCCAGAATATTTGATAATTCAGCCTCATACGTATCATAATTCAACTGAGGAATCCTTGCTTTCAAAGACGGAAAATGTTTCAGATCCTTTCTTTTCAGTTGATCTATCATAAGTTGCAATTTACTTTTGAATGCGTTAACTGCGCTAATCATCTCAATAATAGTTTTTCCTTACCTTGAAGCTCCAAGTTAATGGTTACATACTTATTAAAATTTTTTTCTTCTCGAGATCTACTCAAAAAGCACTCGCGATCGACTGGTCGATCGCGATCGACCGTTTGAGCACCCCTGGTATAGAGAGTCTAAAAGTATGTTTGCATCCTCGTAAGCCCATGCAACTGCTTTTGGCAGCCTCAATACCTCGTACATTTTGCACTTATTCCAGTTTTTTGCTTTTAACTTGTAAACATGTCTTACACAAAAAAAAAAAAAAAAAAAGGGTTACAAAAATTAAAGTAGACAAAATTCCCTACTAAAAACACTGGTCAAACTTTATTTTGTGTAATATAAACCCCTTTGAACTTCATTATGTCTTGTATTATATGATCGTTTAATTATTCCATTTTTTCAAAATGATAAACATCCATCATTCATGTAATTCTCAATCGTACAGGGTATCTAACCGAAGACTTCCATAAATTTAGGAATCGATTCTACAGATAATTTGAAACAAAAAGTTCCTCCTAGCGATTTCTCGAAAAACGCTCGTTTTTCGTTATTTTAATTTTTTGTTGTTACTCTTCAAATGTTGTTTTGTTTAGATGATTACATGAACACAAATCAATGCTCAACACAATCAAATTTAGCTTGTTAGTTTTTTTTCTTTTTTTCTAATGCTGGATTTTGTTTTTATGAGAAGCTTGATGTCTCCATACCCTGTACTCATGTGATGTTGACTGACTTATACAGTTGATAATGTGGAACCTAAAAAAGAAGAATTAATTTTCCTTCTTAAAAAATTTAAGCCACGTTCTTTAAATAACATGCACTATTTATTACGATTTGAAGATGAATATTTAATTAATTCGATTTTAATTGAAGTGCTTAAAGTCATTGATAACTACTCAGCAATGCACCTTCGCCTATGGCCAATGAGTTGTATCCTTGTTTTAGATATCTAATGTTTGGTCATCACAGAGTGGTTTGCAGATCACTAGAACCGCTGTTGTTCAGTGAATCATCTATGTTTACGTATGGATAGAAGCCTCGCACTGCCCCATCTATTGAGATCTTCAGAAATTATTGGCCTTTACTCTTCTTACTACTACTAATGATTGCAAAAAAATTATGTATAGATATATTAAATTCAATATTTTCAAAACACCTGTTGAATGAGGAGAGTTATAACAACTTCAACTGACATGTGGCTTCTGGACCCACAGGTTCATGGGCACCAGAAACGTCAGTAACTAAATGGCTCATCAACATTCAAGCTGCGGATTTGTACACTAAGAGCCAGATATTTGTTCTTAAAACCTTCCTACACGTTTATGAAAATCGCAGTAGGGATGTTTCTATACCGTTTGTTGACGATCAATCTGTGTCAATCTCACAATCATGCTTAATTTTCACCAAAATACCTTTGGTTGGTTGTACAGTTCAAACTCTCCGACAAGTATGTGACATTTACGAGCTCTGGTGCCTTTTCGTCCTCAGTAAGGCTACTGGGTGTTATGGTTGATACCAGACTCACTTTGACTCCTCAGATTGACCTGATGACAGCAGGCATAATTTATGGATTGAAAAAGTTGTTCCCCTCTGTGGACAAGGACATGGTGTTGGCATATCATGGACTGTTTGCATCTCGCCTTCAAGGAAGCATAGTGCTATGGTTCCATTCGTCTGATTCGCAGCGTGTTTTTAGACTGCAGAAACAAGCCCTTTGAATAATATATATGACTGTGCAAGGAAAAAGGGAGCATAAATTGCCAGAGATCAAGTCTGAGTTCTTTTGGATTTCTTCTATCATTTTTCAATCAAAATTTATGATTTTTCAAAGTTTGAAAAAAAAAAACAAAAAAAAACGAGCCAGAAAATTGCAAAATTTTCAGGAGAAGCGATTGAAGTTTGAAATCATGTTTTGAGGCACTTCTACTGGTTTTTAAGATTAAAAAAATGGAACTTCAAGTGTCTGTCAGTCAGTGAAGACCAAAGAACGTCCAGAGGGTTCACAATATTGAATTTAACTAGACACAAATTTTGAACAAACAAAAAACACACAGCCAACTCATTCTGCCAATAACCATCTGACTGGCTTCCCAAATACCCGCTCTTTAGAGTGGAGGCAATCTGAAACAGGTGGACAAGGTTCCCGAATCTGCCACTAGGGTGGGTTGGTTGTCTCCTCTTTTGTTTCCATGCCTGGAAATTGAAACTGTAACAGGTGTCTCACACTAGGGTAGAAGGGTGGGGAACACACAACACCAAAAATAATAACTAATAAAAGTTGTTATATAACCTGAACTGAATTACCCACCTTCATTCTTCTTCTTTTTCGCGGTTATCTTTTTTATTTTATTCATGAATTTAGTGGTGTAGACATTGTGTGGTGATTTAAGTTGTTGGAAATCATTAGCAACAAAGGGGAACTTAACTTGCTTGAAGAAATTCCCATAAGGCAAGGTAAGCTCCCTTTTCTCATCTCCGACCTCCTTTCAGTTTTTCGTAATTATAAATATGAAAAATGTAGAAAATTCAAGTTTTGATGATTAGTGAGGAAAGAGAGATAGTTTTAGGACTCAACAAAATATTTAGGTCAGTCACGTCAAACTGCTTTTCATCGAGTGTGGAATCCTTTCGGTACCCTCTCTTTATGTAATGGCAGTCTTGCAGGAATTAAAAAAAAAAAGCTTTGAAGCAAAGAAAGGACATCCGCAACTACGATTCTCGTCAGGCCACTCGAGACTCGGCAGAACCCAGCACCATTGAAAATTCTTGGGGCTCAAGATTTTGAATCAACCACCTCATGGAATAAGGGAAAAGCCCTCGTTCAGTGCCTTCAATGAAGTCTTGAAAGACAATCTTCTGAGAGAGTTTTACACAATAAAAGATTTTTGGAACGCAAAGTTCTGGTGAAAATTTGTGTTTGGAGTATTTGTTGCAATTGTTATTGCTTTGTTGAGTCGTTAAGTATTTATATGTATAACTGATATTTTAAAATCGTTCCTGACTTCTTACAGTCGTAAAAGTAAGACAGCACGATATTTGTAATACCATAGTAACTCTAGGTGACTACAAATGAAAAATGAACCATTGGTTGGTGAATATTATGTATAAGTAGAGTTATATCATGATGTTTGTATCCTCCCTTAATAAATTTTCATTACCATTTCAGACGCTTCAAATCCCCAAAATCCTTATGCCAGAACCAGTAGAAGGTACTACCTCGGAAGATAGTAACAACGTTCAAATCAAGACGGAAATCATTGACGTCGTGGGTTCTCCCTCACACTCCGCCGCTTAAATAGCTGAACAGCCAACACCACGAGCTTCCTACTATTTCAGGTTTGAAAAACTCAAATCATAGAACGGAGAAGAAGTCTTCTAAAAATGTGGGACTGTTTTTAGGTGTATTATCTATAATCTTTATTCAACAATCTTGATGTGAGAAACAATATGGTTATTTTATTTTGTGATTGTAAATATAATTTTTTTTTATTATTAAACTTTTTAACTCGATCATGTTGTTTTATCTCAGCCTTAGCTGAATTCCGATTGGTGTGTTTCTTGATTGCCTACTTATGGATATTCATTAAATTAAATTGGCCTGGTAATTCCTGCATAAAGTGCTAAATTCGTTGATCTGGGTTCGCTTTTTGTGATCGGCAAGTTGAATTGGTTTTTTCTACGATATTCAATTCATCTAGGTTACATTAAAGATTTTGGGGTATTAGTTACGTAAGTTTCATTGTATGCTTCTGCTATCGAATTATACCATTGTTTTGTTGACCACATTCTATTGTCGTAGACAATACTTCAGATAGTCTTCGTCTGAACCTCTCAGACACCGAAAGTTAAAAATACAACAATCTCATATCAGAACGCCACTCCGTTCACTTACCTACATACTTGGCTGTTTCTAAGTAGGAAACATCGTATAAGAGGAGAATTCATCGAACTGCAGAAAACAACAATTCAAAGTTTTTAGCATGACAACAATGCTTCAGGAGACGGCCACCGACTTGGAGGACCAGTTGGTGAAGCGGGCGTATCAGAGGTTGCAGCACGCACATCCCCAGCCTGGATTGAACCTATACCTCTAGGCAGGCGGGCGCAATTTAATTTTTAATGTTAATATTATGTTCATTATTAATTAAGAATTTTTAGGATTTTAGCCGTTTTATGCAATTTTACTAGCACATTCTTTAAAAATTTAGCACTTTTATGCCATGCAAAAGTTCACCAAGGTAAAAGACTTGAATAGAGAAAGGCTAGTATTGACGTCACCAGAACTTTCCAGATTAATATAATACATGCTAGCCTAACACCCTCCCACCCTCTCTCTAATAAAAGGTAGGTACATTATCGTATCGTATCCACAAAATTTGTGGTTAACGATTCTTTTGCATTCAAATTGCTCAAATTTCAAAACAAAGTAACATAGTACGATAATCTACGAAAATTCGCTCATATGATCATGCTGCATGACGAAATTTTGGAATGCTCTTATTTTATCACAACATCTCGTGATCCCTAAGCCTCTGCAGTGTCAAGTAAAGCTGATTTATAGCGCCAAGTTACCAACTAGTAATGCTTCGTAAAAATAATGGCAATTTATGTCTTGTTTTTAGTATGGCTAAAGCAGGTGCATGTTTTCAATAATTTAAGCCGACGGCTTTAAGTAACTAGCCTTGCGAAGCCCGAAGGGCCGAGTTTTTCTAAAACTTCTATTTTGACTTTTTAACACAGAATGTGTTTTTTCGATAACCAACCGGTTAAAAACTGAAACCAAATTATGTAACGAAAAACGACGTGCGGTACCGATAAACCTTGTAGCTAACCTTAGCTTATAATTACCAACAGTTGCTATGCGTAGGATTACTATAATTCAAGTTATTTCTTACACATTATTATTATAAAATGTGGTAAAATTAACATTAAAAACCCAAAAACACATTCTGTATTTTTATAATTTCATACGGAGGATGGAAAAAGAATCAACCGAGAGGTGTAGGGGGCGGATCCCCCACCAAGGCGCAAAGCGCCGTTTTTCCACTTGAAACACGTTAGGCGAAACACTGTGCGACACTAGTGTGCTCTTACCTATAGACTTCGTGCCCATTCGCACTCGAGCATCCTCCTACTTCATTATTTACTTATTATCACGGCTTGGATGCGTTGTTTTTCAAGATGATTCACAACTACTTAGTTTGAATTCGTAATGAAGTCTGAACCTAGGGCGTCTCAGGAGGGTGAAGAAAGGGGAAATTGGCCCGTGAATTGTGTGTGAAATTCACAGTTTTCCAACGAGGGATGAACGATTTTTGTGAAGTATATGGAAGCAACGATTCGTTGTATATGAACTACTTACTTGTATTAGGTGTTGAAAAAGTGGCATTATTTTCTGCCGGTCGACAATTCGGAATGACCCTCAGAGTTTTACGGCCAACCTTATGGAATGAGGGAGGATGAAAATAATCGAAAGCTCTCAACACAAATAACACATTATATATTTTTTTCAAATACCATTTAAAACATCAATTTAAAACATTCAACTTTATAGTGTTTTTAGTGTTCATTAAATCCGAAATCCATAAGTATACATTTTACAAACGAAAAACACAACATGTACAAAAGCAAGAACTCACGTAAACAAAAAGTAAAATCCACTTAACATCTAGGAACAAATCGTTCGAGTTTTTCCATGCACTTACATCGTAGAGAGAATTAATAGTATGCGATGGTTTACATGTAGTAGTAATAAATTCTCCAGTTTATAGATTTAGTTAGAAGATAGGCCGTTTTATAATTGTAACCCCTTTGAAAGAAAACTTACCTCTCGAGGCGAGTCTTCGTAAGATAACGTTTTGATCGTTTCTCTTTTACAACAGTAATTTTTTTCAGAAAGGGTTAATTCATATTTTGATAATTCAAATTTACTAACTCTAGGATATCACACATAGGGGAAACATGTAATAAATGTGCGCACGGGTTTTCTATTTGAAAAATTGAAGGTTCCAACCATAGATTTCAGAAAAGTTTTATCAAATCATGTATACGTGAATTCTTTTGAAATCGATACTAAAGTGTTGTGAAGTACATTTATGTTTTTATTATTTAAAATTAATCCTTTATGCTTGAATAAAATACGAGAAGCACTACTTGAGGTGGTATATATTATACATATATTTTCTTTAATGCAAACCTCAATTTGATATAAAATTAGTTACTTGGTATCTGTTACCCAAGTTAAAAGTGACTTCCACTGCGATTTCCTCTTCATTTAATATTCTTCTCTATCGTGGGCTCAACCAATGTCAAAAATAAAATGAAAACCCGCTGCTTTTTTACCATGCCTCTCAAAATACACAGAAAATAGGTAGGTACATTTAACAAAGTGTTTTTTAAGCGCTTACGCTTGCCCGAAACCCCCTTCTAGAAAATGGGGTTTATTATTTTTACCGATAACGAAAATATTTAAATACAGTTTGAATTTGTATTTAGTTCACACCAATTACATTTAAATCTATGGTAGAGTTTTACCAATGTACATCTTACTAGAAATAGTTATTTTTGTCTTTTTTTTTTAATTTTATGTCTTTAACGTTTAAAAAAGATTGTCACGTCAACTTACCTTCTACATAAATTAAACCGAGGTGGGGCTCCGAAAACAAGTTGTGGGATCAATAAGGAAAACTACGTTCGGTGTTTTTTTTTCCAGTTAATTCTTGTTCATGTTCATTGCTGGGTGTTACTGCTTCTTGGTGTTGATTTTCAACATTTTAAGAATGTTAATTTTTAAGCTCATTTTCACTATTTTGATTAACCACAATCGGCATTCCTACAGGTGAAATACTTCTAATGAATTGGTTGACAAGTCATTAAGTTTACTAATAGATTAGGTATTTTGAACGGAGGTTTATAACTTACTACATTATAAAAATTGTCATCCTATGTCATTGCGCAAATTTTAGAATTTTGAAATAGAATGTTTTCGTTTGATGTTGTTTACCATTGACTTCAGCGGAGGTAGGTACTCAAACTTCTCTTTATAGGGTCTTGCCTGAATTTGGGTAAAACTTTTGTCATTTTGTAGGTACCTACTTACAAATAAATTGGATTAATCAGCTATTCAGTTTTTTTGTGTGGATACTAAACTCGCTCGAGTCTTATTGGTATTCAGGAAATAATGCTGTTCTTAGTTCCTACCCATTAGATTTGTATGAGATTTCCAGCTGAGCTTAACTGAATTTTCCTGTAGGTTTTACAGTGGACAGTTTAGTAGATATTCATCAATTTCAATAGAGTTGAATTGCTAATTTAGGGAGAAAAAAATAGTGTACGATGGGATTTACTTTACGAACAAACTATCACTCCAAGCAAATTCTTTTCAGTTGGTAGTGCCTATTTATTGAAAATTCCATTCGAAGTTGTTTTCTCCTTCACGAATAAAAATAGGGATAAAACTAAGTTGTAGGTTGGCGAAACCTTTTTACTGTAACATAATTCTAATTTGGATCTGAATATGAGTTAATGAATACCTACCTAAGTAGGTAGGTACTCGTTACTTGGCGGGGCTGTACCAATAATTTCTTCGTTTCAATTGAATTGTTTGTCTGTCTTATAACTGTATGGATATAAACCCTACTAAAATGATTCTCAAATATTAATATTAGTCTATATTGAAATCATTCAACTTCAAATTCATCTTCACAGTGTCTTCCATGCATTGTTATTCAAACGTTCTCATTGTATTCTCAACTGAGTACAATTAGGTAGGTACAATATTCTTTAGCCATTCAATGATATAGTTAGTTTGGTGTCTGGTTATTATTTATGGTAATTCTCATGTGCTAGGAAGAGAGTAGGTCAGAGGAATTGTGCCTTAGAATTCAGGAATCGGAACCCATCTGGAAAACTCATAAATCTATTTGCTTTCTTAATTAAAACTATTTGTGATTAATGAACGATTCTCACTTCCACTTGAAGCAATCGAATATTTTTTCCCATCTTCCGCTTTATTGTGTTTACAATGACGAAGTACGTCTTTTATTGATACTAAGGTTACAAACTAAGTTTACCAACTTTTGTATGGAAACCTGACACGATGATGTGGGCTGCGGTATCCATAGGAATTAATCAATGCAGGTACATATATATTTACATACATACCTGCAACAATGATAGGCCATGCTGTAGGATACCATACCATCATTACTTTCCGATACAGAAAAAACATTTCAAGGTTTGTCAACCACAGCACCTAACCTAAAGAATTGGCTGTACATTTGGTTTGAGCAACAGACAACTTAGCAGAAGGTGGAAAGAATATGGTGTTACCTAATGATAATAACACTGATCGAGTCAAAACAACTAAAATTTGGTTCACAAACATCAATGTTTGCACTTAGCAATGGAGGATTCTAATTAGACTAACACTAATGAATTTATTCAGAGTCAATAAACTCTATTATTACAGAGTAGATTAAGTAGCGCGCCTTCAATTGATGAAGAAACCGTGGATGGTTTTTTTGGAATACCAAGAATATAGTATAAATTAAACGCCGCTAGCATTATGCCCAAAATGTGTTTAGGTTCGTATAAACTAGCTTCTATCTTCCTACATATATCTTTTGTTTATTTCAAATTGTCTCTTCATTTTTTCCCCATGTACAATGAGCGAATGAAATGCGATTGGTAATAGGAAACGGAAATGTTTTGAAATAATCATTACAGTAATCACTATTTCGAAAAGAAAATACAATTATCACAACATTGATTTGTCTTGTTTTCAATGATTATGAATACATAGAAAGGTAGAGATTTTTATATATTTGTTTGGAATAATAGGTATATTATGTGGATAGGTATATTAGTTTATATTAGGTGTCTAAAGATCTTTGGTATTTAGTGTGAGGTGAGGGCCTAAATATCGTATGCATTAAATTCAAAAAGTAAGGTAGGTTCTAACCTATCTAGTTATACTAGAACACCTACATACTTCCACTACCCCATAATACCCATCGAGTTATTCTTTCGTTTTTGATTTTTCTAGAACAGAAGGGATTAAGTCTTATTAACCATAAACGCAGGGCAGAATCTGACGATTTAGTTTGAACTTGTAAGTTTATACATTTTTAGGACGTCTCTTTGAAGTTAGGTCTTATAGGCAAGGCTTAATAAGAGGGGTTCGTAAATGGGGGGGGGGGGGGGGGGGGACCATTTCAGACCATTCTAAAACCAAAAAGATAAAAAAAGAAGTGGGACCCCCCCCCCCCCCAGTCACATTCTCAACAGATTTTCGAGATTCACTTTTCGTCCTATTGAAAATTTCATCTAGTTTTGGAACATATGTCAGGAGTTTCAAATTTCATCATGAAAGGGGGGTGAATGAAGGGGTAATTATGATAAATTACACATCACTACATATTCACTTGCGATTTTGGTGACGTGAGTCCAGTTACGCGATAAAAGTTGAAAGTTTTAGGTTTATGATTGGGGGTAATTTCGATACATCATAATATATTTATTCCTTCCTATTCTTATTCATTAATAAATTCATTTTTAAAATTTTGTGGTTTAGATGCGTAAAAAATCGGGGATTTCTTTTTGATGATCAATTGTTTGTAAGGAAGAGTGATGGACGATGAAATAAAACTATTTTTTATACCATCCTCAATCAATTTTCGTGATTAATTTTGTGGTCGATTATTTTACTTTTTGTTCCAATAGTTTTCGAAACCATTCTCAGTTAAATTAAAATTTCATATTATGGGCAGATGGTCGAAGGGGGGGGGGATACCAGTAAATTGTGATATTTTCAACCTATTTCAATTGTTAAAATATCTTTCTTTGTTAAATATACAACGTAAAAATAGTTAATACTTCAAACGGTTGTATAGGAGGAGTTTAGTTCTTCGTAGGAATCCATGTTGGGTTATAATGGAGGTGGTACCAGTACATCCAGTAAAATCATCTATTCGCTATTCTCAGCAAAAATCATATACAACCCAGACTTAGGGAAGTCTCTGTAATGCATGCATTACTTACAAATTACAAATATGTTCGACTATAGTTATTTGCTCTTGATTTGAAATTTAGAATAGATGCCTTAGGTTATTTATGTAATAAATCTAAGTAATTATTTTCATTCAATGAACTGAACTACATATATGTACATTCACACCAGTTCCTCCATATTTAGTGTGTATCTTTTCTTTATACCGTTCATATCTTTGTATACCATGGTCCTAACTACCTACTTGTAAAATATATAGGTGCAATATTTATTTTCTAGACTTTCACCTCATTCTAATTAACCAAAGATCCCGTAGTTATCCTAGGTTTATAATTTAGAACTGATCTTCTCCCTCAAATAAAATTCCATATTCATTCAACATTGTCAATATATTATTTATACGAATTCAACAATAAAAGGACAGCTCTTTATATACAAGGGTTTTACACGATAAATTTTCCCCCAAATTTTGTATCACATTAAATAGCACATATATATTATTTACATTTTTTCATATTGACCATATTTGGTGTCAAGTGTTACACGATTTCTTTAAATAGTATGTTGTTGCAATGACTTTAATTCATATTTTATGGGATAAAAAATAAAAGTAAAGAAAGGTACCTAAGTACTTAGTAGTTGGGTTTGGTTAGATTTTTCTGCAACATTATCTATCAGCAGAATCTGTAGACAATAATGATATAGATTCCAATCAACCTTATACTATAATTATTCTAGACATTTACGACTCAATATGTGATAACTTACTACAAGACTATCAAAATGCTACAGATTAAAAAAATAAAGCGCTAATAAACATCAGAAAATAAAATTCCAACATTTCAAAGGAACGAGAAGTATAAAAATGCTTTGGTGATTGGTCGAACACTACCAATGTATTAATTTATACATTTTGGTATAAGTAGTTACATGTATTTGTAAAGCCTGGTTTATTTGACTAATTTTTACTAAATAATACTTATACTCATCATTACTAATATTTAATTGGTATTTAGAATTGTGTTCGATTTTGAAACGGTTTTGAAGTATATCGTCATGAAACTAAAGACAAATGAGTAGGTGATTTGAAAAACACATCAAACGCCGTTTCAGCTGATCAGGATCACAATTTTATGTAAATTTATGTGTATAGGTTTTCTTTTGTTTTATGTAGGTATTAGTGTTTTTTGTATCTTGTAAAATAGGCCCAGAGCAGGTAGGAGCATACTGTTTCAGTAAATAACTGCGGTTTTGTGATGTGATTGATGGATTGAATTTGCTTCTTAGCGTCGGTTTTCAAACTATCCCTTATAAATTCATTAGAAATGAGGATAACACGATACAATCGGCTGTAGGAAGTAGGTTTTTTGATCTATTTCTGGTAATAACATACCCACGTCATCTGTTCTTGAAATGCCTAACATCACGTTACTAAAGAGTACCTACTCACCTAATATCAATGACAAAAATAGACTCATCGTATCACTTTCGAACGGTTTCTGAGGGAATCGCGATTGGCGAATAAAACTCTTGGATTATAACAATATTGTTGAAGTCCTAGTGATCCACACCCTTACTTACATAAGTATCTGAATGGATCTATCTATTTCTTTTTACTATACCACATCAACTCGTTTACTCTCAATGTCGAAGTAATCTTTCTACGGTGTTATTTTGGATTTTAATTTCCATTACTTAGGAATAACCATGGTGTTTGAAGCATTTCTCAATTTACCTTCCCGAAGATTTTTAGTCACTGTCTATATAAGTGATTCACCGATATAGTTTTCACGAGGGCATTCGTCTAGGTCTTTGGGTTAGAGCTGTTTCGAACGGAACGAAGAATGATAGCTCTCAAATTACTGGGTCTTCTTGACTCTTCGAGGTAATTCAACATATTAGTAAAAAATACGTTTTCGAATCATCCTTACAAAGTTTAGTTTGATACGATAAACCAACATATTGACAATCACTCCTTCACGGGACCTGCCCTGAAGAGCATATAATCCTTATGCAAATGTAGGAATCAACTAGAAATGAATAATACATTTTTTACGTATATTAATAACGCTCACATGCAGTTCAAATTCGTAATGCTGAAGGTTTTCCTTCTACAAAGTAGTTTTGGTAGGCATATTCACTTCTTAATGCTTACTAAATTAGGTTAGGTAGGTAGTTGATCGTTCATTATACTTACTAAAAGTTATCTAACGATCATAGTGTTCATTGTCGATCATATTGAGGTGATTATGAATTCAACCTCTAAAGGATGCTGTATTAGGAAACAATTATGTATTAGGAATTTGTTCATTAGTGATGATCACACGTAGTTGCCATTATTTAGTTTTATTCAGTGCCTACTATCACAAATATTACCTACAAAGAGGTAGGTAGAATAATTTGTAATGAGGTTGTATTCCAAAAGTAAAATACAAAAATAAGATGTGTATTACCTTTAGGTGATACAGTTAGGAATGATTGGCGATATCGTTCTCGAATACTAGTTCAGTATTTCATTACAGAGTAACAATATATTGGATCAATAATAAGTGGATTTTAACAAATTATCTAGTCATCAACTGATCTTTTAGTTTTATAATTCAATTTAATAGAAGATTTCGATTCAATAGAAGAACATCAATATTCAATTCAGTTAAATGGGGTTTGATTTCAAGTTTTTCAAGTTTTGATTTCAAGATTTCAAGGGCCTTGATTATCGTAGAAAGTTTCTACAAAAAAACCTGACATATTCTATCTTGAATAGGTACCTACTAAGCGAATGTAATCAGGCCCTAAAGTGTGAATCGAGAGATTAAGTGATAGTAAGTTGGGTTGTGAGAAGTTGTGCTCATATGTTTGTGTTGTTGTTTACAAGTGTGAGGAAATGTCGACACATTCGGGGAAGAGCTAATCCGTGGATGTAGCAAAGAGAAATAATATTGAGACACAGTAAGATGTCAGATGCACAGCTGGTCAGGTCAGGTTGGGTACTGGTGCTTCAGTTATGCTGTTAAGGAAATTACAAGATTAAGCTCCGATTAAGAATCAGTAACCCCAGAGGACAAGCTTTTACTGCTTCTACACTATGCTACTAGAGCCAAGTTTTAGTATTGACATGACCTTCCTTGTCATTTTTGCGCTACAGGAGGATGGATTCCAACTAGATTTCAGTTGACTTTCCAACCAAACTGAAAAACGAGTGTATCCCCAAATCAAGCAGTGTCCAAAGTTTGTGGTGTAGTAGATATAGTATCCTGTAACTAGCTTAACCGCACAGGACGCTAGTTAAAATGCCGACTCTAGGTTACTGAGACGCTAAAATGTTACTGTGTTCTTTGGTAAGTTAAGAAAATAAAAGGTTCTCATTTGGTGTACAAGAGAGAGCGATTTGTTGATTTATATTTCTTTTCGGGAAAGGGTCCATTAAATGTAATTGAAATTATTGGCAATTTGAGCCGATGGGAACAAGAATTGAGCAATCAGCGAAAGAAATTCAGCAGCCTTCTTCTGATGAAATGTGATGTAGATGGGTGCGCCTGGTAGTGGTCAGGTAGAAAGTGGAGACACTACAGCAGGGTCCAGTGTGCATGGAAGTTTTGAAAGATGTTGATTTTAGAACCTCTGAGGCGCGTGTTAGGTAAGTATTTGAAAGTCTTCAGTTTGAGAGAGCACAACAATATGAAACCATGGGTTTGAAACAAACCGAAGATATTTATACAATTCTAAGAGTGCACTGTATTTTAAGGATGATGAAGAACATTATGAGGGCATCGAGCACATCCCGAGCAGAAGATGAACTCGATATTCTCGTAAATTTTCTTTAAATCTGTGTTTTTGAAAATTTTTCGATGTAAGAACGTTAAAGAATCACAACTACACTTTTTAAGCTGTGAAACATGATGTTATTCGTTTAATGAACTAAGTTAATTATGTTCAGCTTAGTGTAGTTTATTGTAAGTTTAGATTATAGTAAACTTATGATTATGATTCACACGTTTAAATATATTAGTTTGTGGTATCTAATTCACTATCATGAATATATTCACTAGTTTATAAAACCACAACCGACAAAATGCGTTCATACATCGATAAATATAACTGGACAGAGTCCAGTATGGATGTGAGAATATAGGGTTTGAAAGAGAGAGGGTTCATGTTGTACTTGCGTTCGTTATAATCTTAAGGGGAGTCATTGGAGTCAGAGCCCAGTGTGTGTATCGGAAATAGAGGGTACCAAGAGATGGTCAGCTGAGTCAGTGGCAGGTTGGCCAGGGCGACTTCGGCACCTCCCAAGCCAGTGTTGTGTTCGAAGCCTTTCTGCCTCTCCCAGAGCATCACCACAAGCGAGCGGCACTCGATGTCACACGCGGCGTAACGCAGGGTCTGCCGGAACTGGGGTTCGTTACATCGACGTATCACGCGAGTCTTACGTTTTTGGAGCCATCGATCCCCGTCTCGAAGATATGTCTTTACGTAGGTATCTGGAAATAAATAATTTTGAAGAACGATAAAGAGTACAATATTATTGTTGTTCATCAAACAATAAGCATTTTGAAACTGTTGCGGGTCACAACTGGACTTCACAAAGTCAGGTAGGTAGCATCTGGAAGTGGTGCCAATTATTTAGTAAAAGTGCCGCTCGTGGTAATATTCAACTGAAGAGTGATTATATAAAACCCCCAAGGATGATTATCAGTAATGTAACTCCTAAGATTTAATAGAAACTGTGTTGCTGAACTGATTGGATACCTTCTCATTCGCCTTATCCGCTAGTCCAATCTGACTGACAGCAATGCACAACTCTATTAGGTGCCAATAGACTAGCGCAACCATTGCAACACAGTGCAAATAAATAATAAGCAAATAAAATGTGAAGTTAGAATTAATTGAGCATAAAAAATGGTAGTTAGGCAAAACCCGCACGACTGAGCGGTAATGAAGGTGGGGCAGAAACTGAGCGCCGTCACGACTCCGCGCCTGCTGCACAGTGGGGCATTTAATGGAATCTACCACGACAAAAGTCCAAACATGAAGTTTGAGAAATGTCCGGAAAAGTGTTTGTTCCAACTGGATCAATGCAGGTGAGAGAGAAATTACATGAATTATCTGGGGGAAATGTGAATAAAGCAGTATACAGAATACAACAAACTAGTAAACAGACGATTTTTATCCTTCAACAATAGCTAGCGTTGAGTTAGTGTTGAAGCATTTCTTCATGAGTGAAATTTATTGGTGGATATTATTAATTGTTGATGGCCTAACGTTTTATATTCAACAATGGATTGTAATCAAGCTGGAAATGTGTTTTCTTTCCAACAGATTGACTTTTATGAAAACAGTTATTTCACTTGAACTGCTTTGAGGTGTTTACTAAGTTTCAATCCACAAATTTTTTTCATACAAGATGAAGCAACTCAATTTTTAATTCTGTGTATTAAACTACATGTATAGAAAGTAGTAATACTACAATCACATCCCCGTTCGTTTCCGTTTAATTATACAATTATAGCTGATCATGACAGAGCTGATTATTTCATTCGTCTCTTGATGTCTCAGAGAGGCTCCCTGTAAATGTCAACATCCTACACTGAAAATGAGAGGATTTAGCTAATGCAGCTGATCAGGAAAGAGATCATAATTTCATTCGTCTCTTGATGACCCGGAGAGGCTCCCTGTCAAATTAGAGATGTGACTCGAAATGGATTATCCATTCCGATTGATAGTCTCTCCCCCACTTCTTAGCGTCTTAGCGTTGCTATGCGTTCTAAATCTATTCGACGAGGTTTACTGTTTACTAAACTATTATTAATGAGAAATCATTAGAAAAATCCCGTTAACCTGGGAAATGTAACTCTGTCAGTTTGTCACCCATAAAAATCGTTATCCACTCGATGGAAAGCTCTCAATTTATCTGACACATCACTGCATCTCACGCTTCCAATTTCCCCCTCTATACATAAATTTAAACGTTAAATTTTTTGGGTGAAAAACAAGAAAAACATCAGGAAATTTATACATTGATCCACGCCAAAAGACATATCCATGACAATGAGAACACTGTTACAGGTCGTGAGCGTATATAGTACCGAATCGGGAATTAGCAGATACCTTCAGGGTAACTGGTCGTCATTTTGCGAATTCCAACGACATCGATTCTTTAAATTTTGCAAAAGTTAGTTGATTAAAAGTAATATTGTCTGAGAATTACCATCCTATACCTTATGATGGTAATCTGGTGGTAAACCAACGCATAATTTAATTCTCTACAAGTTTTCTATGGAATAAAAATCGTTTTGATTAGTATTTATCTGAAAAAAGTTGAATACGTAGAAAATTAAAAAAAACCTCAGTAAAGAGACATTTTTAGGAAGTATAGGAACATGGGGTATATTCGGAATCAGCGTGAAATCCTATGAGACAGGGGCAAAAATAATTTTGTCTAGCCAGAATCAGATTGTGCTCCACCCAGTTTCAGTGGGTGAACTATATATCTATATATACCTACCTTGTTCAATGGTTACAGTTCACTATTCAATTGAATGTATTCACTAACGGTCGGTAAATTACTTTATTCGCATGTTTGACGGACGGATATTAAGAATTAATAAACAGCCAAAAACAAATATTGGTGAAGTTTTTTGGTGAGAAACGATGACTAGCTCATCAAACAGGTCTCAAAATATTGTTAGAAAACAAGCGTTATTTATCAAGTTCTAAGTTATTTGTCAAGTTTATTTATTTAGTTAAAAACTATTTATTTAGACTGCTGGGTTTTGATTGTGTCAAAGTATAATATCTAAACTATTGCAATTCATCAGTAAATGATCTTCAACAGAGGTAAGTAATTGTTTCTAACACCTTAAGTGTGGTGCACAAGTAACAAAATTGGATCAGTGATTATGTTCTTGTCAACGTAGAAAATCTTAAATGTTTTTGGAAGATGTACCTATGGATGTAGATTTCAAGGATGTAGATTTGGAGTAGTTGTTCGAACTGTTCCGCCCGACGAGGCAATACAAGAGGACGAAGTTGGGAACAGTCTGTGATAAGCAGGGTACTTGAATAGGTTATATCAGACGCGGCTCTGTCTCGGGGGAAGGGTGATGAGTTGGGATCCGTTTTAAGAGATTGTGAAATTGGGACATCGGATGAAGACCACACTTTGATGCGACGTGACTAAATCATTCGAGTTAGATACTTCATATCGTCAGGACCGAGTCGTAGTGGGTAGATTAGGGTTAGGTAGTTAGGATGCGTGGGAGAAGGGTCCCCTGCTCCCATGCTAGGGGTTTTCTATGAATTAACATGTATTTAAACAGTGCTACAGTGTCCAATTTATCCATACAAGTTTCAATTATTAATACTTTACTACCAACAATTCTCCAGGGTCATTTGAAATAGATCGTAACAGAAGAAACGGCATCAAGAGCACAAATTTAAACGTTCGCAGATCTCACCCTGTGGTTCTCCTCGTATCCCTCTGGCTTGAATCACTTCAACCTCCAGTTGCCCTTTGGTCATAAGAAGGCTCAATTTAATCTCCACGTGAGTGCCTAAACATAACATAAAATGACAAAAACTAATTTATTATTTTAAATCAACACCAAAAGTATTTCTTGTGTTAACTACCCATTTATTCATTGATTTTGATTGTATTACAATCTATTATATTGCATATACCTTTATTGATTGCACTATATTTCATGATTATGATTTTTATTATCAAGAAGCTATTTTCAGCAGTAAATAATAAATTTGATTCACTATTCATATTTTAGCATTGTTGATTCGCTGAAGGTTGTGAAGTTCATAATGCCGTTTTCTGCTATTAACGCGTAGTATTAACTTTGCCGTTATACCTATCAAAATTTTGAAGACGATATATATAATATGCACGATTTATGCACAAATGTCTGAATGTTCTAGTTCATACTTGAATACATTTTCGAGGTAACATTCTGCTAAAAAAATATCAACGGATGATTATTAAAAGTGTTTACTTTATTTCAAATTTTTTAATACAGCTTTTGAAATTTGAGGACATTTTTGCTCAAAAAATGCTTCCTACAAACTCATCCTTTCTTTAGGAATGCTTATTTATATTAGGAAGAGCGGATTATTTATTAATCTAAATTCCAAGGGTTGAGTCTTATGTCGCCTGACAAAACACACACACACACACACTTTTTTTTTTTTTTTTTAAAGAAAACTCTCCTTAAGGCGGAGAAAATCCCCATTAGCGTGTGAAAATAAATAAATAAAAGAAGTGGGGAGGACGCCCAGGTTTAGCCGACGCACAGTGGTCCAGAATTCAAATCTAGCCGGACAAGCATGTTACCGACTTGGGAATAACAACAAAGCCAGGTTCGATCATGCATTCACAAAGGACTAAACTAGCACAGACAGCCCCTGTTATCGCGGTTAGTCATCATATTGTCCTTATCTGGCCTCGTAAAGAATCGCAAGTCCTCGTATCTTTCGATGCAGTCTGCATTCATTGTTCAACAAGTGATCACTGGTGCCGTTTTGAAGCCGTCTGAGCCTCTTGCTCGTCATGGTTCGTTTAATTAGAGGTAAGAAGTGTATGATACCATTTTCAAAATCTCAGAAAGTGCATTCTTAACGTGCTCATAAGCTATCGAGGTTTTAACACTTTTTCATACCTATTAACGTCTACACGTTTAGTGGCACCTCTTGGCACTTTCTTTTGAGACGATGGACGTGTTGGTATGAACCCCAAGACTTTCATAAAACAAGAACAGCTTGCACAAATTTGTAAGTAATGTAGGTATGGGGTTTTTTTGCAGATGGCCCGGAAATTGTATTTACTTTTTTTCGTCTTTAAGGCGCTCGGGAATTTTCCGTGTACGAATAAAAAGTTGTAGAGAAATAAATGTTGTATCGAATGAGACCACCGCCAGCTCTATTTTCCTCGATTTATGTCGATTTTTCAAAGTTCTCATGACCTACCACTCACTACCCACTTCCGAGGAAATCCTCGACAAGTGAGTGGTAGATCACGAAAATTCTTGAAAAATCGCCAAAAATCCACGAAACGAGTTAGAGAGCTGGCGGTGAGCTCATTCGATGCACAATTTTTTCTTCTACAACTTTTCTTTAGTACAAATCAAATTTAGGTCAGTTCCAATGGTCATAAAGTGAGAAAAATGGTCAAAAATCGATTTTTCGGGTCGAAGAAGCTATGTCAGGGGTAGGGACATGGCGTATATTCTGAATCAGCGCATAATTTTACTATAATAATAGCTCATAAAACATTTTTATCCACCTAGAATTGATTTCTGGCCCACATTGTGCGACGCCGGCTCTAGGAATGAGGGAAGTTGAAGGATGAGGAGGAAGAGTGGGATGATGAACACAACCACACACTCAAAAACTCTCTCTCTCTTTCTCTTTGTGCAAAAAAGTGATAAAATCTAGGATTCGGGTAGAATGTGACTCTAAACGAAAAAAAAAAAAAAAAAAAAATTCATGGAAAAAAATTGGAAAATATTTTTAAAGATTTGGAGTTATTCGCAATTGTTTTATGTGTTTTCCTCGAAAGCGTAACGATGTAAGTAGATACTTGATAAAATATCAAGAGGACTTTTTATATAGTTTCATAGAAACTGTAATAACTTATGGTAATATTACCTATTTTCAGTTGATAACCTCTTGGCTGAACTTGTCCTGGTCCCAACTGTTTCACCTCCGATTTCGTACTGCAAATTAAAGCAATGACTGAAATTAAGTAAGCATCAAGGTTCCTAAATTATTTTCTTCAGATTGCCGTTGATAAAAATACATCTTCAACACATTAGTGAAAACCAAAATTAATTGTTACTAGCAATTTGAAGTGAATTTTTTCTGGAAAACAAATGGTGTGAATGGACTGGTAATGCACAGGGCCTTGTCGTGGTAAATTCTGGTTTTATAATGCTCAATTAGACGAGACCTCATGGTGGGCGTTCAGGTGAACAGGTCTGGAACACGAGTGGTCGGCAAGAACCTAAACAGCTTGACGTTTATTTCAACTATCAAGGGTGATATGGAGAGAATTCAGCTCACTGAGGTGATAAGGAAAGAGCCCATAATTTCAATCGCCTCTTCATATCCCAGAAGGTAACGATATCAAATTTTAGCTTCCTTTGTGGACATGGCGTGAACATGACATAAATTCAGGATGGAGCCCATCATTTCAGATGTCTCTTAATGCTTCAGAGAGTCATCCTATCAAATTTCAACTTTCAAGGGTGATTTGGTGAGAATTTAGCTCACTGAGGTGATAAAACAGGAGCACATCATTTCAATCGTCTCTTCACGTCCCAGAGAGTCTTGCTATCAAATTTCAACTTCCTAGCGTGAAAATGAGATAAATTAGCTCACTAAGCTGTTCAGGATGGAGCCCATCATTTCAGACGTCTCTTAATGCCTCAGAGAGTCTTCCTATCAAATTTCAACTTCGAAGGGTGATTTGGAGAGAATTCAGCCCACTGAGCTAATAAGGAAAGAGCCCGCCATTTCAATCGTCTCTGGATGTTACAAAGAGTCTTGTCTTAAAATGTCAACTTCCGTGGGCGAACAGGAGATAATGTAGCTCCTTAAGCTGGTCAGGAAAGAGTCCATAAATTTTAATCGTCTCTCAGTGTTCATGAGAGTCACCGTATCAAATTTCAACTTCCTAGGATGAAAAGCTTGACAGTTACCAAACGCTCATTCATCCTTGTACCCAAAAATGCAGACACTGGGCCATTCTAAAGACATAAAAAATGTCAAAATAACAAAATAAATGAATGGTAGGTACTAATAAAAAGTTTGTCACCTCCATGTGTCCTCTTCTTCGCTGGGGCTTGATTGGTTGACCGATGGTTCCATCAGGAGTTCACTGGATGATTCTTTCCTCTTCAGCTCTCCTCCCATGATACTCCCCGACCCTGAAGGAAAAATTATCTCAACATCAGTCAGCATCTTATATGAAATTCACCAATAATGATTACCTATTTACAGTTGACTATTTTTCCATTCTTCATTATACCAGTATTGTCCTAACGAATGGTTCGATATCTCGTGAGCGGAATGAAACAACTTTAAGAATCTGCATAAATTAGCTAAAAATAAGTTAGTCTTATTTTCAAAGAAAAGTTATGGATAACATCAAATTAGTTACTTAAATTGTGATCATTGAGGCATACCAAGTGCTGAATAAAACTGAGCCGTGTGACGAGATCGCAAAGAAGATTTTAGAACACGCTGCCAAACTCGAAAATTTGGTCAATTATGGGAATTTTTCACTTAAAAATAGATTTTTCTCACTTATTTATGAATCTTAGAGACCTGGAAATGGCCGCAATAGAGTCAGCGCTAAAAAATACTGCGACTGTGACACCCCACTTGCCCTATTGTAAAAAAACCCCGATTTTTTTAATAGCATTTTTTGGACTACTCAATTGTAAATTTGAACCTGGAATCCTAGAGCGATCGGGCTGGCCAAAAAACTCGACCCATCTTTTGCCAAGACGGATTTTTCTGCGTAAGAACGAATTTTAAGGGTTATTGTCTAAGATTTTGTTTGATGTATGAAACAGATTTGTAGGGGGTCCCCGTTCCTTCCTCACCGCATTTAGAATTTTGAACCCATCTAAATAGCCCATTTTGTCTCTCAAAATTAGCTTAAAGAACAAAATATCTCGTAGATAAATAAATCATAATGACTGGAAAGCCAACTTGATGAATTTTATAGCCAATAAGATGGCTTTTGAATTGTGAAAAGTATACACGTAATAATAGCGTTATGATCCGTTAATTTTTGTTATCCTTGGTGTAAAAGTTGGTACAAAAAATGAAGTAAGTGGTTTGGCGAAAAATAAATTTATCGATATTTCATTACTCGGATATAAGACGTCTCGTTGATTCTTGATAAAATTATAAAATGTTGGTATCATCGTTCAATATCGTTTCTTAGTCAGATTAAAATTTTCCCAGAAGCCATCTGTGAATTTATATAAATTTTACCATAATTTATAGATAAATGTTTCTTTTCAAGTTTTATTTTACTTGTGACGTACACTTTTCGAATGACGCTAAGCAAGTTCGTTTAGAGTGAATTGAAGTTATGTATTCCAGTCATCACATATTAATTAGGTTTGGGTAAGCACATATCTGTGTACACTATAAATAATAATAAAACCAAGGAAAATATCGTCAGTCCTGGGATATACGGATTTACTGATGATTGACTTTCGGCTTTAGATGTAACCCGCTCAAACCGGTAATTACGTTACTAAAGCCTCACAACTCTTTCGACCGGAGGCGTTGACTCATGTTAGTATAGACCCAAATTCTCCGATAAGAAATGCATTGACGTTGCGTACGATCTTCCACATTCATTTTCAATTTCCACCGAGCGAGATTGAGATATTGGTATGCAAAAAATATGAGGTGGTCTCAAAATATGTCCCACCCATGTTCACTGGACAAAAATGAAATGAAAGGCGTACTGAGTAAAATTCGAACTATTTGTCTTGTTCTCCAGGCATTGGGTTCGTCGTTGTACATTTATGAATTGTTGCAGTTATAACCCTTAAATTCATGCATGTAATATGAATTCCTAAACTATATCTGGCTGAGTGGGGTGCTGGGGGGTTGGAACTCTATTTTCAGATCTGCAGTATGTATAATAATGAAGGTATAAAAATACATGATCAGAGTAAGTATACGTTATACAAGTGATTGTGATAAACTGACATAAAATCTATTCAAATACAGAACCATACTTGAACCATAGGTGCTGTAGTCTGGGTGTCGCAAACTAAATTTGTCACACACACCCACAAATTGTCACATATGAAAAAAGTCAAAGTACGCGAGTGTTCCAACGGTAACGGAAGTGCGAAGAATTATTCATCAACAACAGGCATCGAATCCTACGACCCCATAAACTATTAAGAAATTAGAGGACCTACAGCGGCAAATTAAAAATCTTCGAGTCAATCTCCAGAGCAGAACCTTTGTGTAACTTACGGATATGAGGAAGCTATGTACCACACGCAACTTGGCAGACGTTTTTGCATATTGATAGCTTAATATGACTCGGAAGAAATTGAAAATTAGCGCGAGAAATCGTGCCGCTTCAATGCATTCCTTAAAGAAAGTAAGAGAATCTGGGTCTACAAATACTAGCATGCGTAATGATTAGAGTTGTGAGGCCTTAACAGCGCAGGTGTACCGCTCTAGCCTGGTCTCTCTAGCCAAAAATCTCACAATGTCAAAATCTCAAAATGTTTACTCATCGACTCTATACTGATCAAGTTATTCTAAAGCGTTGATAGTCACAACGAAACAGTTACCTATGTCCAATAATAGTAAATGCTTTCCCTCTGATTCAGTGAAAAAGTCAGAAAGAGCGAAAAGTCGAGCCTTAATGTTTATAACTGAATTGCAATAATCTGTGTTTACTTCTGGGAGATATGAATTTCCCTTTTTACAATGCCATATTTGAATGATTTTACGGCAAGTAAACTGAACCTTTAAAGACAAAGAGAATTATGAACGTGCGTTGTCGACAAAAGAGATTAAATTTTTACGTTTAAGCTATTTTAGGTAGGCATGCAAGCCATAATCAGTATCTGTATAAGCGACGCCGTTTTCATATTTTACATTTCATCATTCTCAATATTTCCAAAAAGGTTCAGTAATCCAAGAACAAAATATTTGTACAGAATTTCATAATTTAGAACGCACAATTAAAATTCCGGACATGCTGAATGAACGAGAGAAAAAGCAGGAAATATGTACAAGCAGCCTTGGAATTTTTGTAATGAATGGTGGTTGTTTTCGTTTTACTATGAGTTTTGTAAAATTATGATTATGAATGTTATGACTATTACAAATGATGGTATTTTAACAGTTCGTGGAACATTTAACATTGATAAGCAGGCAACAAACAGAAGGTTATTCTGGTAGAATAGTGCGATCCGGAACATGAGCTCTTATTCAATCCCAGCATGTGCATTGTATAAGAATTATTAACACAATATATGTTCAGGGAAAATTCTATTAAATCCTACCAAAAAGGGGATGAATGTTACTACTACTGATCCTCAATTATTTCAGTTTTTTAAAAATTGGCTTCTGCACTATCATGATATTGAAAGTAAAAAAAAAAAAAAAAAAAAAAAAAAAAAAAAAAAAAAAAAAAAAAATGCATTGCAGTACATCATGTTACGGGTCATGTAATGACTTGTAAAACTCCTGATTTTCAGTTAGTTAAGTAGCTATCGATTTTCGTAAACTAGGTAAATCTTCAGTTTCAATGACGAATTTGATATTATTTATTTTTTGTATTTGTTCACGATCACGTTACTTATTTTCGTTGAACGTCTATTCCTTATGTGAACAGTATGGTTTATCTTAATATGATTGGATTCGATCTAGTCAACGGAAGCTAGCTATTCTTTACTTTTCAGATGATAGTCAATACTAAGAGATTTCCTAAAAGGTGCAGTATAAGGGTTATCCTGTAAGCTGAATGTGATTTCGAAATCAATGAAGAAGACGTCAACGAAGCCTGTCACAACTGTGGGAAAGGAGGAACACGCACTGAATGCTAACCACGCAAATAATACAGACACCTCAGGCATCTATTTAGATATTTTCAGCCTATGTTAGTCTGAGATTGAAATTGGAAATTGCTACTAGAAGGTTTTTAAAAGTGTTAAATCCTGATTTGAGAACAAGCGTTACCCATGGGTGCGAAAAAGGTACTTCAACTATTTTTAAATGGAAGAAGATTCCATTCCATGACGTTTCACACCAACCGCATCCTCTACGATGATAAGTTTTCTTTTTATGATTTTTCAAAATTTCGTGCATTGGTGACGATGGCACCAGTACAGGAAACTGTGAAAAATCATAGAAAGGGAACTACTGTTAGTACTCTTTACTACTTTAGGAGAGTGCGGATGGTGTCGAATTTCTTAGAATGAAATTTATTTCCTTTTAAAGATATAAAATTAATTCGTGGGTAACACTCACTAAACGAATTTCAGTTCCATGCGTCTATTGAAATCAGGGGTGGCAAGGAAGAGGATGCAGCAGGGTAGGCATATGACATTCTGCGTGATGAAATTATCGAGGATCATCCATTAAAACTAAATTGATCAAATGATACCATACTGCTGAATGTTATCGAGATTGAATGTGAACAATTATTGTTTTCTAATTTCATCTATTGGAAAATAGCAAAAGGAGGATCGTAATATTCACAAGGAAATTAAAGCCATTAATGTACTAGTAAATTTGTTTGAAATTTGTTCATCGATTCAGTAGCAAGGTTTTAGATGAACCGATCGAAACCATTGCTTTACATAAGTTGCGTAATGGTCACTGGGTGGGAGGTAAAATTGAGTAGCGTTCCGTGCTATCCATCCAACTCCATGTTCTGCTGACCAAACCTCAGATGTTTCAACATTATATTTAGATTAAAAAGGAAGATGTTAATTTTTAGCGTCTTCTTTCATGATCATCAAGTAGTCTTGTGCCGTCATCTCAACTGATGTTCGGCAATGCCGCTCCATTTTTTTCTCTCAAGCTCAGCTTTTTCTCACTTCCCCTCAAGCGCAAGGACACAGCCTGGATAATGAAAAATTTGATTTTTACCCGAGTTTAATTTTGAAGTGTGAAACTTTCAGTAGGCACCTTTCAGATTTCAGTGATTTTAACTAAAATCTTCACATTTGAAGGGAAATTTGCTGAAGCTGTTGATATATAAGTCGGGAAAAAGTATCAAACAGAAATCATGGTTCACAATATTAATCATTCAACGATTCAAATAAAATTCACGATTCCACGAGGAATGTAGGTATGTGGTATATTTAAAAGAAACGAATGATCAATTAGGACTTCAGCTTAGGCTTAATCTATAAAACAGAGGAGCAGGTTACACTGACATAACACACATATACACGTAAATATATTTACAAACATGAATTCATTTCATTGGCGAGAGTATTGCTCAATGCAGGACCACAAATTCATTTTCATTTCTAAAGCCGTACATAAGTGATTCACAGTGCATATGCACAAAGCACGTATATTTATAAATAAATACTCTCAACGGGCATTCTCAACGGGATAACAAGGTGTACGTAACAAACGCTTTGAAGCACTGTGCTAAGAAATGTTTAATCTATGAACATAGAGAACAGACATTGAGATGAGTAAATAATGTTAAATATTGAAATAACATTGAAGAATGACTTTCTTCGCCTATCTTACCTTGATACTAAGTTTTGTCTTCTGTTTTCGTCATGACATTGAGATAGTGTGGTAGTGTGTATATGGGAAAAAGAAGGAAAAGAAAATATGAAAAAATAACTACTACTATGGAAGTCAAACGTTCCGTAGCTTTTTAAAGAACTACTATCTAAAACCGAACATTTCACTTCGATATACGTGTAATTGATTGGGAGTAAGAAGAGCATGCCATAGTGATATTGGTGCCTCTATTATACGTTGAAAGTATCAGTAAATTCAGTTTGAAATTCAACCATAAGAATAACTAGGAAAGTTAGACGCAGAAAAAAGAAGGGGTGTACTGTAGTCCTGCCCCACATTTATAAACCAATATACTCCTAAATCCATAGTTTTTTAATTTTAAAAATACGGCCTGGAATCGTTAGACACTACTCTTCTTCATTTCTGAAATTTGAAACATCTCAACATCTCAAAAACGATTTTCATTGATTAATTGGAGTTTAAAAAAGTTGGGAGGCAGCACTTAAGTTTTTGCCTGGTCTAAGCATTGCCCTACTATCTAGTTGGAGTTATCAACCAGAAACTATAACCCATTTATGGCTGATGACACTTATTCAAACTTCAAATAAAATTTGAGAGGTTTCATTAAGCAGCAAGTCGGATAACGGCAGCTGAACTCATCCTTTTTTGAAAATATTTATTGGCTTTGGTAGCACCTTTCAGTTGTTACAAATTTCTTTACAAAAATCAATACTTCAAGATTACATACATAAATTGTTCAAATTGCATAGGTATAAATGAGAGATATAAAACATCAAAGTGAACGTTCAATTTTGTCCAGGAAATCATTAATGGACACTTCCAACTTCTCTTCTGCGATGAGTGTACCCAAATTGAAGGGACTTGTCACATCTCTTGGAATGGACGATAGGAGATCATTTCTGTCCGCTTTGTACTGAGGGCACTTCACAACGATGTGTGCCATGGTTTCTACTTCCTCTGGGCAATGGGGGCAATCAGGCAGTGTCAGCCGGTCGAATAAATGAATTCGGGAGTTAGTTCTGCCATGTCCTGTTCATAAGCGAGTGATGTTGCGGTAGAAACTTTTTGGTTTGGCGTCTCTTACTTTGTAAAACCTGGGGTATCTCTTCAAAATCGGAAATAGATTTGTGTATCTCTTTCCTGATATAGACGCATATTGGGCAGCCCATTCAAAGTGCATTTTTTGGGAGTTTTACTTCTTCAATTCTGTTGGAGGGTACTCAGCAGCAATTTGAGGAGGAGAGCGAGTGGTTGCTTGTTTCGCCATGCAGTCGACCATTTCAGTTCCTCTTACCCCACTTTGTCCTTTCACCCAGCAGAGTTTGTTCCCGTTGGTTTTCAAGGTTCGAAGGTTTCTCAGGATCTTTTCCTCGTATGGAGCAATGCGGGAGGATACTGTGAGCGCCTGTAACTTGTGTAAAACACTTCGGGAGTCGCTCAGTAGTACTACTGTTTTATTTTGGGTCCCAGGTCGATGGCGTGTTTTAGGCTGCAAGCTAACGCAGCCGCTTCGGCTGAGTATATATTGGCACAGTTCCAGAGACGGAACTGGTGTGATTGTTTGTGTGTTTCATTGTAATAAGCACAGCCAACGTCGGTGTCTTGTACTGAGCCATCCGTGAAGATCTCAGGACAGTCTGGGGGGATCCATGTGTGTGAACTGACTCATCCTTGTTTGATCTCAGGAGAGTCTGGGTGATCCCCTCTCCCATATTACAACCACAGAATTAATCTATTTGTCCAACTAATCGATATTTTATCAAAAGGATTGATTTAGAATGTTTTATATTTTTGGGATGCGAGCTTGCAAGAATCCAGCCCACCAATCTATACACATCATTCGGTTCTATTTAACTAATCGTCTATAAGGATTTATTTATTTATATTTTACTATAAGGATTGGTTAAGAATACTTTTATCGTGTTAGAAATGCGAGCTTACGACCATCTAGACCTATTCTAGGTCAAGTCCAACAGTCATTACCCGGCTAATCACTTGACGGGGACGAGTCTAATAACTCCCATAGTGATTACTTTTTACAATATTATTGCATCTAAACCAAACAATTTTTGATCAAAGTATATAACTGTGTCATCAGTCATACATGTGTTATAATTTCTGGTTGTTACTGCCGATTAGATAGTGAGGGTGGGACTAGGATTTTTGAGTAGGCAACTCTTTTTGTTGTCTCCAAACTTTTTTAAACCACAAATGATAATGCATACCGTTTTTAAGATGCTTGAATTGTCAACTACATGAAGAAGACTGTATACTATCTATCTATTTCACTTTCAAACGATTCTAAATCATATTTTGAAAATTAGAAAACGATGGTTTTAAGAGGAGAAATATCGTTTTGAAAATGGGGAACAGGACTAGAGTACACCCAAAAGAAGAGGACTTTTTAGTAAGAAAGGGTCTATTAGATGGAAGATCCAACCGCATGCCATGCTCTTGTCCTCCGTCAGAGAAGTGCTCAAAACAAGAAACACACAACTTGAAACTTTACCGTACTCTGCTCTAAGTTGAAAATTATAAATGTGAAACTAGAAGCTACTGAAAAATACCGAGGAAAGGCGTTCGTTATTATCAATATACGAAAATTGATTGATTGATTCGTCATTTGTTTAAAAACTGTAATATTATAGCGTAATGTTGAAATGTGAATATTATCGAATTCGTGGGTGACGGATTTAAGGTAGGTCATTTATGTGAAATGAAGAAGAAGAAACATTTTGGATTATTGTTTTCAATAATGGACTTTCTTTTTCGATCAGGAAAAAAATAATAAAAAATAAAAATTGAACACCTTCTCAAACTTAGTTGGTTTCAAAAAAACTCTCTACTTGTATTTTGTTTATTAAACTGAATGAGTCTCGGATGGCTGTACCTCTAATTTGATGTGTAAAACCTCCAATTTTACGTGAAAATGCACACACGCACTAGTACTTTGCACTAGAGATTATGATGAACCATAGTATGTAGATAATCTGTATTAATTACCTATGTATTAAGTAATGGAATATGTACGTCCGGTTGTCCAAACAATCAATTCTTAAGTAGTAAGCAACAGCGAATGACGATCTACGTGTTTAAGCGTGTTTATAAGACTATGTAATGCTGAATCAAAATATTTGAAAATCATTCATTTGAGCACTTCTCACAACAAACGTTTCAAAGAACTCGACGACAAAGTGAAATACTGGTGAATCAAAAATAGATCGGTTACACGAGTAGGTAGTGTAAATGGAAGGAGCGAGTACGCTTTGAGTACGAGTATGAGGCAATTTTGAGGCTACTTACGAGAAGGTCTCCGTTTGTCTTTGATGGAAGCTGCTCTCCCGAGGGAGCTACTGACGAGTTTGAGGCTCCTCAGGATCTCGTCTGGGTCTCTCATCGCTCTGCAGATGGAGCTTCGCCTCCTCTCTTTGGGGAACGAAGCGCTTGCACCTTCAGCTGCTTTGGCCTCTGAGGGTTGCGGGCGAGGGGGGAGGGTCGGTGCGAGGAAGCGAAATGCACAACAAGCAGGGATATAGGAAAGTCGCTTAATGGTAATTTCGTACCAAGGTATCAGGTAGGTAGTAGGAAATAAAATGGTATTTAAAAATACCTTTTTAACAACACCTAAATATAAAATATTCTACAACATTCTACAAATGGGTGAGCTCCTATTGTTTTCAACGAGGAGCACTGATGGGTCTGAAAATGTTACTTCTGGTTAATTTAAATGAGACTTGACACTAATTTTGATCACAATTAGTCAAGTAGTTTTAGCCAATATTTTAAAATAATTAAGCTAATGCAAATATCAAAATGTTGAGCAAAATTTCATATTTTTTTGTATTAAATTATATTAATTGTTACGAATTTTGAGCACTTTTTCTACTCAAAAATTTTTAACTATCAACTTTATGGCTAAACAAATTTTTGTAATCGCTCGCGCTTACAGCAGCGGCAACGAGCTGTTACGAAAATAGCGTTTAGAAGCGTTTGGAATGTCCATTGTAAGAGTCTTCGCTTCTTGTGGTTTGCGATGTAGTTGATTGACCACTTGTCGATCACCACATTCCATCACATTATAGAGCAAATTTTTGGCTAGAATTTGTGCAAAAATATTCTAGATGTTCTAATTTAGGGGTGTCTAGATATTCCGAATCAAGTTTAGAAAAAACTTCGATTTTGAGCTATTTTTAAAACGTTTCAGCGAGTCTGTGAGCACATTTATCAGTACTTTGAGTACAAAACATTTCTAAAATTGAAATTTTATAACTATTACTTATTATAATTGGGAGTTTCAATGAAGAAAACCTATGTACCTATTTGTTTATGGAAATGTCTGGAATAAGTTGGTCGAAACGTCGGGCAATTTCCCCCTCCGTACGATGGAACGCATGATTTCGAAATTATAACATATAGAAATATGAACACAAATGTAAACATTAACAAATACATTCAACAATAAATTTTATTCATAAATGATTTCAGCTTCCTAGCTGATCTCATTTCTTCGCCACCATTGCCATGTTTTCTTTGTAGGTCTCGACACTGGTCACGTCTACCTTTCATTCCCCAAGCTGGGAATATGACACTGCCTGAATTGATAAGTATTAAATACAGCACAGGGTAGAAACTTGTGGGGAACGGAAATGAATTATATTTGACTATTAAGTCGTGCAAAAGATGTTTTGAGACTGAAACGGGAAAAAGTTCCAATCATGCAGCATGATCGTATGAGCGAATTGTCGTAAGTAATCGTACTATATTATGTTAAACTGTTTTGAAATGTGATCTTTTTGATTGGGAAGAAATTCTTAATTACTATTTTTATGACAAAAAACGTATTCTAAATATTAATCTGCCATCCAAAAAGGTGGATTTGACTCTGTCGACACGCATCCAGTGTCATTTCCCCCCTTGTATGGCGAATTTCTTGCTATACATTGTTTCGTATACATTGGATTTCGTTAAAAAAGGAAGAAACTTACTAATCTAGTGAGATCATATTCTCCTCTTCGGGATTTGAAAGACTGTCGAGACATACAAAGGAAACTGGGCAAATGTTGGTGAAGAAATGGACACAGATGGTAAGTTGGAATCATTTGAGAATAAAAGTTTTTGTTTAATGTATTTTTTGATAGTTTTGCATTTTTAGTTTATCTTCCTATATGTTAGTAGTAATATGTAGTCGCATCTCCCAGAACAGCTAGCTAAAAGAGAAAAAAAGGAGTCTGTTTTTTGTTCCAACTTCCAGAAAAAAAACTATGTCACGTACAATTTCGAAATCAAGCGGTTCATAGTATGAAACTGACTACTGACTTCGGGGAAGTGCCCGGCTTTGCAACCTAATACCAGAAATTAGTAGAAACGAGTCTCATAATGTAGGAATTTCCATGAAAATAGAAATCATCAACATCCAATTTACACTGAACTACAACAGTCCGTCGCAAACTACTGTACTACACAGTCCGTCGCAAAAAACTGATAAAGCGCGAAGAAGCTTGAAGTGGACGATCCAAACACTCATGAACGCCACTATAATAACAGCCCGTTTCTGCTCCTGTAAGCGCAACTCAATAGGTACAGTTTGGCTATAGTATTGTCGTCTGATTGTCAAGATTTCACTTCAAAAATTTTCGAGTGTCGTGTAGTTCACGAGCAAAGAGCTCAGGATTCAGAGCTGTGTAGATCTTATAAAGCAAGAATAAAAAACTGTTTACCTTTGAGCGCTTTGAGACTTTTAAGGACCTCTTCCGGGTCTTGGGCCCCCCTGCAGACGGAGCTTCTCCTCCGGCCTTTGACGTAGCTTGGTGGTGGGGGTTCTGCGGGTGCATCGCCTCCGTCTGTATTCGGAGGGGTAACACATGGAAGGCAACACGAGGAGGGTTACAAGCGTACAATTTACAATGTATGTAAGGTATGTGTAATATATGTACAAACAGTCAGGTATAACAAATGTACACAGAAATGGATACATACCTAGGTATATTCAGGGGATTTTAGGTGGTATCGAAAAACAGCAAATAACATATATGTCTTGTACGGTGCTTGAATGTACGATATTTAATTAAACAAGATTAATTTAAAACAGAAATTGAAAAACCCGGATGAAAACTGTATAGAAAACCAACCCACATCCATCTGATATATGCAAACTGATTATTTCCAATCATGGTTCTGGATTCTTACTGAACCTTTGCGTTCTGTTGTGAATTCTTGTAACGTATATTAGTGGTTTACTCAATTAACAGAGAAGGTGGGGTGAGTCTGACACTTGTCCGCATTGAATGGAAGGTACGTATCGGACGGATTGGATTTTAGGATTTGTAACGCTGTTTTAAATGTGAGAGAGCATACCGAAAAGCCAGTGTGCGCTCCAATAGAAAAAATCCAATCATTCCAATGCGTGCCGTTCGTAGGTACGACGCGGAATAGTGTTTTCTAACGTTTACATAGGTAAGTAGTATAGATCTTGCTGCTTCTAGAACAGGGTCAGAAAGGTCACCAGAAATGGCGAAATTAAAAAATATGAGAGGTTGAGACGGGTTTGAACTGTGGACGTTCGGAATGCGAACCGACGCCTTAGCTCGCTTAGCTATCTCAACCAGATGGTATATGTGGCGATAAAACTGATTGATACATCTCCGTATTTTTTTTCGCGCCCGAGCGTGGGGCGTATAATAATCTAATTAAAAACGAAATAGCATGGGACGATGAAACGTGTTTTGAAATGATTAGTGAGATTTTTCCTATTAGTTTTTTACATGTTTGTTTCATTTTTCTTTCTGCATATTGGTCGTAAGATATGCAGTTACGAAATGAGTGCAACGTCCATCTTATCGAATTCCCAAAATGTGGCGTGATCATTCGCTCATGAAACGCATCAAGGTAGGGATGTTTGTATCTATAAAAGGAATAGCGCGTCTAAGATAAGTTTCACTGGTCATAAAGCTAGCACAGCTCAACCTACGTAAGCTCAAGCCTACCTTCTCAACCTACATACCTACCAGCTACCTACCCTAAACTCAAGGTAAGCCTTTATTTAATTATTATGGCAGTAGTAAACTTTGATAAATTGTATATCTGCATAAAATCAAATTTTCTAAAAATTAATAACTTGATTTATTGTAAATCATGTAGTGAGGAATTCCACTTCTCTCAACGTCTTGGCAGAACATATGTCAAACATGAATTGCTTCCAAGATTTTCAGAGGACTTGGAGCTCACATTAAAAACATGTGATGAGTGTAGCAATGATGTTTTTGTATGTCAATTTGCTTCACGATGTGATTCATGTATGCATGAATTGTTAGATCAAGCGAATGAAGCAGAAAAAAAGAGTTATGCAATAGAAGGTGACGATGAAATATTTAAATTAGACCCATTGCATTACAGTTGAATGTATATGCATTGAATATATTAAATGTACATTTCTGTAGTATTTATATATACATGTACATTAAGATAAAGGATAAATCATTCGCTTGATCTAACAATTCATGCATACATGAATCACATCGTGAAGCAAATTGACATACAAAAACATCATTGGTACGCTCATCACATGTTTAACGTGAAAATTAAAAAAACAGGTATAATTCCAACAAGGAAATCCCATTGTTGGGTATGTGAAACATCGCACAAGATGTTTTTCCTAGAGCTTAGTTCCAATAATAATATGTGTTTATTGCAGAATAGTCATGGAGTCAATAATTGCCCGCTTGAACCATGCTGGAGATCGCAAGTTTGAGACTATTTCGGTGGGGAAACTCCCCATTAACGAGGAGTTCAGTATTTCTGCAATGAGGATTATTAAAGGAAAATATGGAAACAGTATTGTGGCCGAAATAAAATCATTGGCGACCGGCTCCTCAATCAACATATGGATGCCCAAAAGATACGGGGACATATTAAAAGAATGTGTCTCGAATTACAAAGGTAAGCTAACTGTTTTTGATTAATCCTTAGATACGAGTAACAGTCTCATCCAATGCACAAACCTAAAATCCTTGAATTTCTCACCATCCAATGTTGATCTGTATAAGCATGTATTGGATAAATATGAGGAAGCGTGCCACATCCAACTTGTTTATTTTTCATTTTTTAGCGGGATCGTACGTCATGACGTTCAAGGGGAAAAATCCGTCTGACGAGTCTTTCATCCTCTTATTTAGAATGCGTGATGATGATGATGATGATGGCGATGATGGTGATAATATTGCTGCCGATGAAGATACAAGTTATTATGAACAGCAGCCGTCCACATCAGCAGCGAGTAAAAGAAAAAAAATATTCTAGTTCTATGAACAAGAGACAAAAGAAAAAAAACTAGCATGCTCTTTGTGCAATAGGTTGTTCAGTTGTAGATTAGAATATTTAAATCATACTTGCATAAGTTCTACACTCAATTCAAAGCTCTTATACGCTCATGATGGTTCTCAACAACTATCAGTCATGAGTGATTCAACATCAGATTCAAAATTAGAATATGGTAAAAATAAATTGAAAAGATTGCATGCTGTTCCATTAGAAGATGGGAAAGTTATTGTCAAAGTGGGTACCTCTGCAATAGACATATATTTTAAGAATGTAAACCGTTTCAATCTACCAGAAAGTTTTTTACTCAGTTCTCAGGATAAATTGATGTTGGTATTGATTGAGTATGTGCAAGAGTGGAAAAACATTAAAACAAATTTACTTTTAGAGTGTACATTTAATAAAATCAAGATTTATCATGGTGAGAATAATGAGCAAATGGGGGGTGAAGAGATAATAAATGCAAATTTTAAAACCAAAAACGAAGAAGTATCGGAGGCTACAGATATAGAAACATATTTGATACAATGTTTCCAACGAATTATTTCAGAAATTGATGATTTTGAATTTAAAGGATCTGGTTGGAGCTTAAAATCGATTGATGGTGTATTAATTAGGATAACAAAGTACACTCCTCTTACAGCAAAATGTTTCTTCACTTTGCCTCACAAGCTCAAGATTTCCAAATCTATAATAAATGTTCAAAATAATGACAACTATTGTTTCAAGTATGCCATATTGAGCTGGTATTTGAAGACTAGTACTAATGGTATTGCTCAAAAAAATTTACATCGCGTATCAAAATATAATAAATTGATTCATCCATACAATTTTGAGGGCGTTAATTTCCCCGCTACTTTTAAAGACATAGCATGGTTTGAAAAACATAATCCTGTGAGTGTAAATGTTTATGGTTTGTCTGGTGGAACTGATGAATTTAAATTCTACCCTCTTAAGGTTTCTATGAAAGTAAATCTAGGGCTACCAACTATTGATTTACTATATCTCGAGAATACCCATCACTCCCATTATTGTTATATATCTAACCTACCGTCATTAGTTAATTCACAATTGTACAAAGTTCCTAATCGCTCCATTATTATGTGTAGAAATTGTTTTAAAGCGTACCGTAAAACTATTATTTACACAACGGGTGAAACTGCAGAGGAGCGACTTGAACAACATAAAATATTTTGTAATAGATTCAAACCATGTAGATATGAGTTCCCCAAAAAGAATTCAATTGAATTCAACGACTATCAGTTTATGACTAAGGTGGGCTTTGTCATTTATGCCGATCTAGAGTGTATTTTACAGCCTTTGAATACGAAGTCCTCAAATATGGATGAATCAGTTGACTTGGAAAATGGTATCAGCGCTGCTCCAAAAACTAAACCTATTGACCTACATACTCCAATGTGTGTAGGGTTTCATTTAAAATCATATTATCCCGAATTAAAAGAGGATGAAACATTTATTTTCTCTTCCAAAAATTGTGTCTATCGATTTCTAGTTGAACTCAGAGAACAAGTTTTAAAAATTGAAAAATGTTATGAAACTAAAGTTCAATGTTCAATGACTGATAATGAAAAACTGAAGCATGATGCAGCAACACACTGTGAGTTGTGTGGTATAGAGTTTAGTGAGACAAATATTAAATGTGCTGATCACGATCACGCTAGTGGACTTTTTCGCTTTACCTGTTGCAGCTTTTGTAATTTACAAAAACTGAAAAAACCATCTTTCATTCCAATCTTTTTTCATAACCTCTCAGCATATGATGCCCATTTCATTGTTAAAAACTTGAGTTTATTCAACGTAAAAATTGAGGTTATTCCTCAAACGGAAGAGAAATATATTAGTTTCTCAATTCGATTCGAAGGATGTAAATTGTGGTGTAGATTTCTTGATTCGTTTAGATTTTTACCTGCTTCTTTAGAGAAGTTAGTTGCAACATGTATGGAATTTCCAGAGATGGAAAAGAATTTTCATGATTCAGAATTAAGAAGTTTAGTGTTGAGAAAAGGCATTTACCCATATCAACACATTACTGACTTTTCAGTTTTGAAAGAAACAGTTCTACCATCCCGAGATAAATTTTATAATAAATTGACTAATCAACCAGTCAGCGAAGTGGATTACAAACACGCCCATAAAGTTTGGAATGCATTCAAAATTAATAATCTTGAAGAATATACTGTTTTATACTTAAAAACAGACATAATTTTACTTTGTGAAGTTTTTGAACAATTTAGAAAATTGAGTTATGATCGTTTTCAGTTAGATAGTGCTTGGTTTTTCACTTCACCCGGTTTTAGTTTCAAAGCAGCGCTGAAAGTTTCAAAAATCAAGCTTGAAATTCTAACAGATATAGATATGATACAGTTTGTGGAGTCAGGAATTCGTGGTGGAATCACACAAAGCGTTAAACGATACGCAGTAGCTAATAATATTCACTTACCAGAAACATATGACCCTTATAAAGATAGTTCTTACATATTCTATGGAGATGTCAATAACCTTTATGGTTGGGCTATGAGTCAAAGCTTACCATTTGGACATTTTGTATGGCTCACCGAATTTGAAAATTTAAATGTGATGGAGATTGAAACTGGTGGAAAATATGGTTATATTTTAGACGTTGATGTGCACTATCCTAAGCATTTACATAACAAACATTCGGATTTCCCTTTTTTACCAGAGCGAAAGAAACCTCCAGGCTCAAAGGTTGAAAAACTTTTGTTAGATTTTGAAGATAAGACAAATTATGTGGTTCATATTGCTGTATTGCAGCAAGCTATCAAAGCTGGACTGGTTCTAACTCGAATCAATAGAGTTTTGCAATTTCAGCAAAGTAAATGGTTATCTACATACATAAATATGAATACTGAAATGAGGAAAAAAGCGAAGAATGATTTTGAAAAAGACTTTTTCAAATTATTAAATAATGCAGTGTTTGGAAAAACTATGGAATCTGTGAGAAACCGAATAAATTTGAAATTAATAACTTCGGAAAAAGAACTAGTTGCATTAGCTAGAAAGCCTAACTTTCAAGATAGAACAATTTTCGATGAAAATCTGATAGCCGTTCGATTGGCGAATGAAAAAATTGTATTCAATAAACCATTTTATGTAGGTTTTGCAATATTAGAATTATCAAAAACTTTAATATATGATCTACATTATGAACATTTGTTACCGAAATTTGGAGAAAACGCAATCAAGATATGTTACCAAGATACAGATAGTTTCATATGGGAGATAAAGACAAATAATTTGTACAATGATTTAAAATCATTATCCCATATATTTGATTTCAGTGAATACCCATCATCACACTCTCTATATTCTAACGAAAACAAAAAAGTAATTGGTAAAATCAAAGATGAAACCAACTCTATTCCCGTAAAAGAATTTATTTGTTTACGACCTAAATTGTATAGTTTAAAATTTGGTGATAATGTCATCAAGAAAGCTAAAGGAATTGGCAAAACCGCTGTAGCTGATTTAAAATTTGAGGATTATTTACATTGTCTAAAAACCAAAAAGGACTTATACTCAAATTTCAGAAAAATTGATTCGAAATTGCATGATGTCTTTACAGTAGATTTATGTAAAAAATCCTTAAGTTTTCATGATGATAAAAGGGAAATTTTAGAAGATGGGATCCACACGAAACCATATCATTCAACTGTATAACAAAATAATTAAAATAATAAATAAAATAATTATAAATAAATAATAAATAAATAATAAAAATTATAAATAATAAATAAATAAAATAATTATAAACTGTTATTGTAACCACATTATTGTAAATATTATCACTCTTAATAAAAATATGAACAATCTTGCAGTCAAATGTATTTGACAGCTGGAAAAAAGTATGGCGCCTCTACTTTTTTTCATGTAAAGTTAAAGCAGTTGGCTGTACTTTTGTTTAATGCACAATATTTAACATGTTGATTTTTTTCCTTTTTCCAAGCTGAAGGTTCATACCAATCGAACATTATGAATATATAACCGAGTGAGGTATGTAACTGTGCACAATGAAAAAAAAAAAGAGGTCTTGGAAATTTAACCATGGTTGTGTGTGGGAAATGTTTAGTTTGATCACAACTCTTGTTCAAAGCAGTTCAATGACATCTCTTGACCGGAATGGTTCAGTTATAATCATGAAAAGGGGGAATGATGATATACAATTAGAGCATGGACGTGGTGGACAAAAATTGCGAAGGTTGTTTGCTGTACCCTTAGAAGGTGGTAAAGTTTTGTCAAAAGTATGCAACTCTGCAGTTGACATATATTTTAAAAATATAAATAATATCAAACTTCCAGAATCTTTTCTACGTAATTTGCAAGGAAAACTTGTATCTGTTTTGAATGAATACTTGTCAGAATGGAAGAATATTAAGGTAAATTTACTATTGGAATCGTGTTTTTTAAAATTAGGGTTTTTGATGATACTGATGGACAAAATTTAATGATTGCTGAGGATGTACTAATTGATGGAAATTTTAAAACAAAAAATGAAGAATTAGACCAAACAACTAATTTAAATAATTATTTAATTCGCAGCTTTGAGCAAATTATAACGGAAATTGAGAATTTTGAATCGAAAGGATCAGGTTGGATGTTAAAATCAGTTGATGGTATTTTAATTAAAATAACAAAATATATGCCTCTCACTAGAAAAAAAATGTAATTTTCCATTAGGATGGTTAGGGATGGTTAGTTAGACTAATATCAGAAGGTTCTTGAATATTCACACCAATAAAAGAAGTGCAGAAGTCATATTTTACTATATATAAGTGTGTGGAAAGGTGAGAATAATATCAGTTGAACATAATGAGCATTAGAGCACAGATTGCAAAAGAACTTCACGCACCAGCTAGGAAGAACTTTCCAACGAGACCTGTTGAAGTGAAAGGATTAAATGATTTATATCAAGCAGATCTCGTTGAAATGATCACTTTTTCTCGCACTAATAATGGATACAAATACATTTTAACGATGATTAACTGTTTTAGCAAGTATGCTTACGCTGTCCCATTGAAATCCAAACACGCTTCATCCATTGTAGAAGCTATAGAACCTATTCTTAATAGAAATAAAATGAAATTCTTGCAAACCGATGGGGGTAAAGAGTTTTTCAACGTACAATTTGGAAAGATTATGAAACAGTATGGTATACAACATTACTCATCTTATAGTGACAAAAAAGCGACAATAGTTGAGAGGTTTAATAGAACTTTGAAATCTCTGATGTATCGATCTTTCACGGAACTTGGTAGTTACAATTGGGTGAGGATACTACCCACTCTTGTACACGAATACAATCATAGAAAACATCGCGTCATTGGAATGAAACCGAGTGAGGTTAATCCACACAATGAAGGTGAGGTTCTCATAAATATTCTAAAAAATCGTCAACAATATGCTGTCAAGGATAAGAAATACCGCTATACAGTGGGTGATAAAGTAAGGATCAGTAAATATAAAAAAATATTTGACAAGGGGTACCTTCCAAATTGGAGCAATGAAGTCTTTACTATACACTCTATCGAACCTACTGTTCCCGTAACATACACTTTGAAAGATTACCGTAACAACATTTTAAATGGAAAATTTTATGAATATGAAATACGAAAAACTGAGGTAGGTGATGTATACCTTGTAGAAAAGGTATTAAAGAAGAAAGGAGATGAAGTATTGGTAAAATGGTTAGGTTTCGATGGCACGCACAATAGCTGGATCGATAAAAAAGAACTCATTTAACGAGAGTATATATGATGGAGTTGACACCAACACATCTTCAGTATGGGCATGGGAAAGAAGCAGAAAGGACGTGGACTTATAAACCGTGCAATTGACGCGCTACCAATAGAGCTTCACCTCCCATCATACTAATTTTGTGGTCCGGGTACACGGTTTAAAGAACGCCACGATTTGGGGCAACGCGGAATTTCTGCTCTTGACAACTTGTGCTATTTTCACGATCGTACTTATCACACTACAAAAGACGAGGATCAACGATACAAGGCTGACAAGAAATTGGAGTGGGGAGCTTGGGATTTAGTCAAGGACAAGAGCCTTCCTTTTTCTGAACGAGCTGCAGCTTGGTTGACAACGAACGCTATGAAATTAAAAACAATGGGAAAATCCTCCAAAGGGTCAGGACTGAAAAGCAGAAGATCTCCACGAAAAAAGAGTAAGAAAGGAGGCAATCACAGTAATAAACAGCGTCGGAAACCAACTATTAGAGGTGGCTTTCTACCCGCTTTGTTAGCCGCACTCCCTTTCTTATCAGCTGTTGGTAGCTTAGTTGGTGGCGGAGCAGCTGTTGCTAAGACAGTTATAGATGCAAAGCGGTCACAAGAAGAGTTGAATGAACTTAAGAAACACAATCAAAAAATGGAAGAAGCAAGTAAAACTGGTCAAGGATTATATATTCGCCCATACAAACAGGGGCAAGGGTTATATATACGTCCGTATAAACAGGGGAAGGGTATATACAAAGGGCGTAAGAGGAGTAATAACAATCGTTCAAAAAACTAAATTTATGGCTTCCAAATCGAGCATTATCAAGTTCTGATTTGGAACGCCTTTGTGATAAAGCTGATATTATAGGTTTCAATGGGGTTAGAATGAGAGATGAAGTTCCATCTACTCCACCAAAAAAGATTGAGTGTTCGATAATAAATATGGCCTCAAGCAATGATGGTACGAATGGAACTCACTGGACAGCGTATTGGCTCAATGGAAAAAATGTACATTACTTTGATAGCTATGGTGAATTGGAGCCCCCACTTGAATGGAAACGATATTTTGGTCCTCATAGAACAGTGTTTTATAACACTAATCATTTCCAAACAATAAAGAAGGATAGCATAATCTGTGGTCATTTATGTTTTCTGTTCCTTTGGATGATATCCGAACAGTATAAAAAGTCTCTACGTGAATAGTACTGATATCAGTATACCCATGGCTTCCTTCACAATATCACTTACAGAGCGGGGGAAAAGCGAACTTAACGCTAATTTCTTCCCGCCTATTCAACTAGATTCATCAGATTGGGCGGTTGGACTTACTTCGTTTGATTCTTACTTCTCTATTCCGAACCTTGTAGAGAATGTAAATTCAACCCTCTACCTACTCGATGATGGAGCTCCAGTACACAACACTAGTGGGCGTTTCGTTGATGCTCAAGATATAGAAAAACTAATGCAAACAGCATTCCCTGATATAAAGGTTACTATAAAGAACAATTATGCCCTTATAGAAACGAGTAAAACACTTTTTAATACAAGTGACGACTCGATTCTTACGCCTCTAGGGTTTGCTAAAGGGACACTCCGTGGATCTACCACTCTCACATATAAAGCTAATAGGCCTTTAAAAAAGACATGGTCTGCTAGCCTAAAAAAAGATGTATTCGGTATGGAACTGCCCGCAGGTAAACAGCATTTTCTCCACACTGGAAGCTTGTATAAAGTTCCCACTGGTACGTACGAGTTGGCTGACTTACGCAAGCAACTAGTGAGTGAGCTGAAAAAAATGGATATTGATTTTGATATGCAAGTGAACTTGAACACGCAACGTTGTGGTATAAAATGTTCAAAACGAATTGATTTTAATCATAGTGATTCATTCTCACATCTGTTGGGATTTGAGGCTGGGAACATCCTACCAAGCAATACTTGGAACTGGTCGAACGGTGTTGTACACGTCTTCGACGTACTAAATATTGGTATTTCCGTTTCTTGCTGTCAAGGAGATTATCGAAATGGAGAACCATCACACGTTATTTATCAATTTACACCCAGCGTAGCACCAGGATACCGTATGTCAGAAAATCCTGACTCTGTTACATATCATTCTGTAATTGGTAACAAATTGGAGGAGATTACAGTGAGTGTGATCGATCAAGATGGAAAGCTAATTAATTTTGGTGATGAAGTAATATCCATTCGTCTACATTTTAAAAGAGGAGGAGTATAAATGGATTGCTTTCTACAGATTTTCACCATTACGCAACAACATGTTGATCATTGAACATTGGCATAAAAAGAGCTCGCCTGCCCCTAATAAATTCAGTTCGCTCACTGCTACGGAGGAGCGTAAACATCAACTACTAACTCCAATCAATTATAAATTTTTGAAAAATTTGGGATATAACGTGAATCCTCTTTACAATCCAAGGCAATATGTTGAACGTACGTAAAAAACCTATTTTTGATGACAGTCTCATAAAATTGGAATATCGGGCTCATGAACCTTTCGCAACTGCAAGATACAACCCATCAGACGAGATTGTATTTCCCTTCTCCCAACCAGGGGAATACATAAATATATCGAGAAGCTATTTACAAGTGGAAGGTACCCTATCTAAATATGATCGATACACGCTTGGACCTAATGGAATCGCACACGCATTTGATGATATAAAGCTGGTTATGAATGGCGAACTAGTTGACAAAACAAGTTATCCTGGCATAGTATCCACCATGAAAGGTTATGCCAGTTTTAGTAAAGCGACTGTTGACGGTTTACAACAAGCTGGATGGATGTTACCGTCTAAGAAATCCGCTTTAAATCCTTGCGTAGATGAAAATAGTGGAAACTTTTCTGTTTGCATACCGTTGAGAACTTTGCTTGGATTTGCAGAAGACTATCAAGAAATTTTGGTAAATGTAAGAGTTGAGCTGATAATGAATAGGGCAGCCTCGGACACAAACGTTATAATACCGCGCTTACCAGTAGCCAGTGGTACTCCATCCTCCGGTTCACCAGAACTCAATATTAAGAAAATGATCTGGTATATTCCATATGTGGGACCAGCTGATAGCCAAAGGGCAGATTTACTCGAACTTCTCGAACAGAATGAACCAATTACAATGGGATTTCGAAGCTGGAACTTATCTGTATACCCAACCTTACCAACAAATAAAGAGTTTTCATGGACAGTGAAAACTAGCACAGAATTGGAAAAACCACGATACATCATTTTTGGGTTGAAAACAGATTTACAAAAAAATGTGGATAAAAATATAGCTTTATTCCATCACTGTAAATTGACTAACTTCCGTCTTCACATTGGTTCACAAGTATTTCCCTACAGTAGAATGAATCTGGATTTCGATACTAAACGGGTTCCTGTACTTTACCATATGTATGCAGACTTTCAGAGAGCTTACTACTCAGAGGAATGGCCGCAGCCCATGTTGACATATAACGAATTTATAGACCTCGCCCCCATCGTCGTTGTTGACTGCAGTCATCAAATTGATTCAAGCATTGGAAACAACATTCTGGATATCCGTATCGATTTTGAGACGAAGGACCCTGTTCCAGCCAACACGACAGCATATTGTTTAATGCTACAAGACAGCCTCGTTACATATTCACCATTAACTAGAGTTGTACAACGTGGAATTATGTAATAAATAATATGATGATATAAATAGTAGTCGTGTTTTTATTTTATTCCTATACAAGGTATATATATTAGGTGAAAAATGAGAATTTAGCTCAGTTTTAATGATGAGACTTCTAAAGCAGTGTGTAAAATTAGCGGTGAGTGATGAAGCTGAGAGGGAGAGGGAGGAGCAGGGGGGACTCAGCCAACAAGAGTACTTGCCCCACGGACCTCTGTTTGGTAAAAACCCCATCAGAGGTCTTATTTGCGGTCCTTCAGGCGCTGGAAAATCATGCACTATTCTTTCATTGCTGCTACATCCGAATGGATTACGATTTGAAAATGTTTATGTGTTTTCAAGAACGCTAAACCAGGAAAAGTATCAATTTTTAAAACGTGTTCTGGACTCTTTAGCCCCCGATATAGGATATTACCCCTATGGTTCATCGTTGGATGATGGTCAAGTGGAGCTGTTGAGACCTGATGAAATAAAACCCCATTCTATAGTTATTTTTGACGATATAATAACTAAAGACTACGATATTTTGAGGGAATACTTCGCCATGTCCAGGCACTTTGCACTCGATCTATTCTTTTGTACGCATAGTTATGTTTTGGTGCCTAAAAATCTGATTAGAATAAATCTTACAATGATTGTCATGTTCAAAATGGATGCGTTGAATATTCGTCACATATATGACGATCATGTTCAAGGTGATATGAAATTTGAAGAATTTAAAAGCATGTGTACACAGTGCTGGTCTCAAAATAACTTTTTATTAATTGACAAAGACAAGAAATTGCAAGATGGTCGCTACAGAATGGGATTCGATGTATATATATTACCCGATACATAAGTGCATCAATTAGTCAGGATGGCATTGCAGGAGGTAAAACATGTTACTTCCCGCCTTGTGAGGGCGCAAGAGGCAATCAGGAAAAAATATAAACTAATGAAGCAAGGTAGACTGCAAGCTCAACTTGATTCGGCTGTGGCTTTAGAACCGTTAAAGGAGTTGTTTAAGCAGGTAACCCCACAACCACTCAACAACGAAAACAGCATACGTCCTCGTTTCCAAGTTAAACGAAAAAGAATAATAAAAAGCCGCAAACCGTTTGTCCGAACAATAAAACAAGAAGATGCACATGCGCGAGAGGATGAAGACAAAAAAGAAGAAGAAGATGAGCTATCTAATGTAGTGGGTGACTTCGTTAAAACTGAAGAGGATGGATCGCAAGTTTTTGTTTCCAATCCAGATCAACAAATTGGAGTAACTAGCACACCATTAGTTACACCCAAAAGAAGGAGTATAGGTAAAACTGCTTTAGAGATGGTTAGTAGCACTCCAGAGGGGGAAGATGAGATGGAAAGGTACCTGCAACAATTCCATCTTTTCATGAGACCATTTTTACGCGCATTAATTACAGGGCATAAATCAGGATATGAATTGGATACTATATATGGCCCCAAAGTTAATGCAGATGGTAGCTTGAGTTTAGGTAATGAAAAGTTGACTTTAGATCGTGACTACATTTACCTGGGTGATAAAGTGAAAGCGCCAATTACTGAAGGGCTTCTCCAATTACTTTTCTTACGCCAACCAACTGAGTTCACACCCTTGGATAAAACTCATTACAGAGATCTGGTATGGTTCAGTAATGTAGCACATCAAGGATACTCAAAATTCAGACCATACAATACAGCAGGATATAAATATCGAAATTTGTTGAAGGCATTACTCAGACCCCCTCCAAAGGGGAAAGGGTTTGTCAAAGCAGTAAACGCCTACCCAAGATATGTTTATTTTGATGATCCGAATGAGATAGTTGATCGACTACGTTTGCTGTTTGCTTCTAAACAGGCAGGGAACACTGTGCATGATCCAGAAATAAATTCCATATTGGAAGAGTTAAAAGAATTAAATATTATTATATAGCCCTCATTATCATGTCAGCCATCAGCAGATTCGGATCACACCCCACCACCCCTTCTCCACGATCGACAGGCACTGATAATTATTTGAGTGAAACGGTAAAGGAAATAATTAATAACGAGCTGGATGCAGCATTAGAGAAGTTATTAATTGAAAAAAATATAGTAACAGCTAAACCTCAAGTAGTTGATTTTGGTAGAAAACGTCTGATTAATCTTAAGCCAGGGATTAATGAGTCGGATGCGGTAACAATAGGCTACCTTCCCTTTACAAAAAATGAAAAATCTAGAATTTTACATTTTGGATCATACCGCCTGCTAACTACGGGAGATCCTACTACACCTCAAGATTTTATTACAATGGAATATGCAAATAAGCACTATGAACTACGAAAGAAGCCCTGAATGTCAGTGAAAAGGGGAGGGGAGGTTCATTTATAAAGAGCTGACAATGTGTGCAAACCAGTAGTAATCATCATGGAGTCGTTGATGCTCACAAGCTCATTCTTGATTGAGAAGACAAAAAGTCTTCAGTTATTGATTGGTCTTTCCGACATAACAACAACGGTGATTGTGATTCGAAAATCGCGTGAAATTCCGTTTTACATATCATCTCACGATTGGGAGCTGTTCAGTAGCATACTGCAACAAGTGGATCGTAAGCAAGACTCAACATTCTTTCAAGGAACTCACATGTCTGCAAGTAGTACACCGCAACAGCATCTAATATTGAGTTATTACGCAAGCTGGCTAGATAAATTGTTACACGTTGAGCCATATAACATCACATTGAGTGCGAAGGCCGCATCAAATTTGATAAATTTAATCCCCACCATCGACTCTGTTTTGGACAAGATGAAAGATTTCACGGCTGTTAGTGGGAGTAATGGCTTGGTTAGCCATTCCCCACCACCACCACTACTCACATATAACGGCGGCTTTTATGAGGAGTCGACATCTTAGAATTACGCCAGTTAACGAGCAAGCATGGAAGACAACACACATCCGATTGAAGCTCTCATTGATGGGTTTAGCCATCTGGGGACAGGTGCACCGGTTGACCTTGTGCTTCAACAAGCTGGAACCGCATGTGGTAAAAACATTACTATTGCTTTAAGCAATCTCACTATGGTAGTACAAACCTCGTTTGCACTCACAATATTTTTCACAACCTTCCTGTTGATGATGCATTTCATAGCTGGAATATTTTTTTTTGAAAAAAAAAATATGGTGAATTTCACAGAAGAAGCTGGAGAGTTAGTCCTACCACCTGCGAAGAATAGCGACACTGGCCTTCTGAAACTGATGACTCTACCTGCATACCATGAATTTAATCGCTACGTATCAGCAATGGGGTTTTACAAAAATATGGTGCAGGTGAATGCATTAATTGAGAGAATCTACACGATGGAAAGTGATAATGTGGGAGCTTACTATGTCGAAACACCTCATGGGAGACATTTTAATACATGCACTTGGGCTCAGTGTCGAAGTGGTGAAGCCTGTGATGTTGTGGACACCTGCGTGTGTATGCATATTTATTATGCAACAGAACAATGTATTGAATTATTGCATGCTATGGGACTGAATAACATTGATGTCTGATTGTTTGCTTATACCAAGAGGATAGTATATAAATTGTGTGAGACTCGAACTTTGGTTCAGTTGTTAACCGACACTTGACCTATCAACATGTGCTGCAATCCTCAGTCCTATTCTGCTGAACAAGCAACGCAGACGGAATCTGGTGCAGCCGCTCAAGGAGTGAATACCTACGATGGACGATTGAAGACCTTCAAAAAATGGCCGAAAGTTATCCGACACCTTGTGTCTGAGCTCTGCAGTGCTGGCTTCTACTATTTGGAAATTGGAGATGAAGTGCAATGTTACGAGTGTGGTGGAAGAATCATAGATTGGAAGTTACAAGACTGTCCTTGGGAGGAGCATGCGAGATTTTATCCAAATTGTTTACATATTATTAATGTAAAAGGATCTTCCTTCATTAAAAATGCAATGGAAATAAATGAATGGATCTGATAAAATCAATACTATCGAATGTTGTTTTTCTCCTTATTTATTCCTTTTCCCTTATGATATTTGAGATGAAAAAGAAAGAGAACAGAGATAACTAAGTAATATGTGTTCATATTATTATTATTATTATTATTATTCATAGGTACCCAACAATTGGATTTCCTTGTTGGAATTATACCCGTTTTTTTCATTTTCACATTAGGTACAATACTCTGTTCACAATCACTCTTCAGATCATGAATTATGACGTCCATTTTGTTCGTATTTTAGGGGTTCATATTGAGTAAACGCTTCTGAAGCTTGGAAACCAATATCCTATCCTAGTTAGCTATTGTCTCCTTTTTTCTTCAAGTTATGGGGTTAATTACCTACCTTTCCACGACAGTTATAATAAATATTACAAATCAATTTTGTATCAATTTGGTAAGACGCTCGAAACAATGTCGTGGCGAGTGATAATATATGATGATATACCTATATTACGTAATAGTTTAGGGATCAACCAATAAGATAACCTCTCAATAATATTACTCCCTCGCCATTCCTGAATATGAAACAAGAAATGCGAGCGGCTTCCGACTGCAGTTAATTGACTCATTCCGATAATATTAGATTATGACATACGCCCCACGCTCGGGCGCGAAAAAAAATACGGAGATGTATCAATCAGTTTTATCGCCACATATACCATCTGGTTGAGATAGCTAAGCGAGCTAAGGCGTCGGTTCGCATTCCGAACGTCCACAGTTCAAACCCGTCTCAACCTCTCATATTTTTTAATTTCGCCATTTCTGGTGACCTTTCTGACCCTGTTCTAGAAGCAGCAAGATCTATACTACTTAGGTACCTTTACCTACCGTTGACACTCGGAATAGGTGACCAGGAAGGCAGACAGGCACTTAAGAAGCTGGCCAACTCCCCTAACACCTTATTCCCCTCCACATTATTCTTCCTACTTTTTCCTTTGCTCTAGCTATGACGGTGATTGTTTGGTAGACGTTAATCCTTGAGTATTTTTTCCATACAAATCGTTTGTGATTGATAGTAATCGCCAAAGTCTGCAGGACCTCTCCTGTAAGGCGGAAGGTGATTGGTAAGTAGTCGCCGAACCTTGCAGACCTCAATTCAGTACTGAGAGCGAATGGTGGTACTTTTGTCTCCGAACTTAATGTACTATCCTGTACTGGTCTATGGTGATATAGTCTCTATCGCCTCCGCCGAGCTGACCCTGTCTCAACCTTTTTACCTTACTCACTCTCCTCTTTCTACCAAGCCTACATTCACTAGAGCTAGGTTAGTTAGTTATCAAGTATTTCAAAGTTAAATTCACAACACGTGCCTGAAATGTTTGAACGTTACTTCCAAATTGTTAATACAATTTCCTCGGACCAGGTAAATGATAAAATGGCCGCCAGAGAGCCCTAAAAGTACAAGCGGCGATGGCCTGACATCATCACTTGACCACTGAATACGCCTTAATAATTTAGGTACTAACCATTCTGTTGGTGTTACTCTACGTTACCAAATGTTGAGATGCGAATCTTTATCAGAGAATGCGGCCTGACTTGGCGAACTGAATTGGTAGCCTCCACGGATCGGGTGAACGGTAGTATAGTTGCTATAAATCTCTAATAAACTAATCTATGTTGCTATATCTATCTAAAAGCTATACTAGCATAATAAATGCATAAACTAATGCTCTATCAGCAAATGGATGAGAATAGGTTTTGACATTTTTACAAGTTGGCACGTTCCGTAAAGTTTTAGCTTTAAACGGTAGTGGGTGGTGTATGTTGCATATTTTAAGCGGTATGTAGGATTCTGTTGTTGTTCGAAGCATTCAAAAACATTAAGGTGAATGGAAAAATGGGTCTTGCGGCGGGGAATGCATGAAAACTATTACACATTGGGATTCCACAGATATCACCAGTAGGGACCGAACATTAAAGTTTTATTTATACGGTTTTTACATAGGGAACCGGAATCGGTTTCCATTCCCTTTTACAAACCTTGACACCAACTTGTGATGAAGTGTAACAAAAGTCCTGTAAAAATACAAAAAGTGGTATAGATCAAAACAGAAAACAAAACATCGCGGTTTTTAGAAACATTTCGGGGACTAATTTTGGGTCGCAATTAAATGGCAGAAGAGGTGAAACAATGTATTAACATGAAACGTGTTAGAAAATTCGGTCTTGTCTTTGAGGTTAAAAAAAGTTAAAAAAATGCAGAACAATACAAAAGTTCTATGAACTACTTCAGCTCTACATCTAGGGAAAAAGAGCATAACAGAAAAACCGCTACAAAAATCACCTGGGTCACACTCTTTAGGGTCATCAGATGTTAGTAGAAGAAGGCGTGAAAATAACGTACATTATTTGCAAGATAGACAGAATGATGAGGAACAAAAATACAATACGAAAAAATAAGTAAATGTTAGATGATGATGAAATGATAGAGGTACAAAGAATTATACTAAAGATAGTATATAGTACTTCATAACCACTATAGGTAATTAAAAGAGACCTACTTTCTACTGTGCCTACCTAGATCCTAATATGGGTATGGTGAAGAGATTTTTTCACCATACGGTGAAAAAATACTGTAAAAATACATTTCACTTGCAGTTCCCCCAAGTTTGTAAAAACGCGGCATTATACAGCATATGGTATATAGTATCCTTCCGATCTGAAAGGATATTTTACTTGGACACCTTGTATCTTGACACCATGTCATTGAAACAGGTTTTAAGGTATCCTAATTTGTTGTGGATAATTAAAACAGATTAGCTAAACAAACTTTAATCAAGTTCAATGTTGGAATTATCGAAATATTTTAAATGCCAGCTTCATATAAGCAACAATAGAGAGAGCGATTGGGTTTAATTGATGCAAGGCGGTGATTATGAGATTAGTTAATCCAATATCATTCATTCCAATGGAATTGAAACCCTTCTTACAACCTAATGTACAGTGAGGTCTTCGTATGTATCTTAGATTCTTTCCTGATACACCAATGATTACAGAAAATAAATGAAAAGTCTGAAATGCGCTGAGGGCTTTGGGGGAGGGGGGGGGGATGCAAGTAATCTAAATTTCACACATCAAATAAAATAAGGTGGTGTTGTTGACTTGTAGGGCAAATACTAATAGAAGAAGAAAAATAATAAGGCTAATATTGTTAGGTTTTATATAATTTACCAAAACATAAACTTAGGAAGGTCCTTGTACATCCTCAAAGAACTGACTCCGGGTCACTTACCCAGCTTAATCATTGATACTTGCGTGTTAGGTATTTCACACGAAGTTACATAGGTACTATATTGAAAGTAGAAGGAAGTAGTCACCTTCTTTGCCAGATTGAAAGCTGCTTCTCCTCGAGCCTGGAAGTGACCTAGACAAGTCCTTTGGGAGTTCATAAGGCTCGTACTCGATCTGCTCCGATTGGCTGGACCCTCGCCGAGAAGATGCGCCATACGCGTAGTCCGGGTGCAAGAACATGCAGGGCTCCGCATCCATGTCACTAGTTTCTATAAATCAAGAGAGGATTTGAGCATTCAATCGTTATTCGAATGGGAAGCCACATACAGTCACATTACAAATTCGAAAGGAATGAAATATCAAATATAAAAAAAGGTGTCTAAATACATTAAGAATAGAATTAACATGTTACTACTTCAATTATTAACGGGCTAAATAAAATTACACCACCTCTATTTCATTTGACGAGCTCACGAATAATATAGATAGCAGAAGCATAATGATCACTGGAAGGTGACAAAAAGAACAAGTTTTTTTACTCAAGATTTCCATTTGCTAGACGTTCCTGAAGAAACTTTGGTTTGACTGTGGGCCGGTTGAACGCAAATTCCTAACTCAACATCACAATTGAGCGCAACCTGTTATACAGCAGTATACCTACCAGTTGAGCGCAAACAATTAACAGTGTAATTTGTAAATTCGAGAGTTTTATTGGATGTTTGTAATATGAGTGATGTGTACAGTTTGGTGATATGGATGCTCGTAAGCTTGCATTCCAAAAATAAAAAAAATATTCTAGATCAATCCGTTTAGTAAGAAAATATAGATTAGAAGGACATAATAATCAGAATGATATGAATAGTTTAGTCGTACGGATACTAGCAAGTTCGCATCTCTTTAATGAAAAAAACATCCTAAATCAATTAATAGATTAGTTGGAAAATTCCATAGATCAAAAGCTGTGGAGAAAATCGGAGAAAAAATTATAGACGGAACCGGAATTCGAACGTGGAGTAGTAAAACAAATACATACACATCAACCATAAAGTGAAACAGGGGCTAAACTGCATGAAAACAACTCGGTAACTGATCTTCTGATCAGTGAAAACGCGTTGGTACTAAAATCGAGCATTATAATAGTTCCTCGAACACAAAAAAAGCATAAAGATATTTTTAAAAAATTCTGCTGATAAGCAAAGTGAAAGTAAAATAATCAAGGACTATTACGTTCAATACGTATACGGACGTATTCAATTGGTTGATTCCTTTAGAAGGAAACGTTTGTTCAACTGGTACACTGGATTGTGGACTACTCTTCCTCTTTGAGTTCAACTGGTGAACCCCCTTGGGTTTCGTGTGTCTATTTGTCCTCTAAACATTGTAACGGTCAAACCTGTGTGAAGTTACAGTTCGATTCCGATGACTTTTTCGGGGATTGTGAAGGTAGGCCGCTAGACGGTCGCCTACAAGTTTGATCGCCGTTGGATGAATAGAAGCCATTGCGGATGTGCAAACTTGATTATTTGCAAATGTAATTATTTCATATTTGATTTACACGTTCTCTATTGCTTGTATTGGTAAAAAACATGTTAACATGCTTACACTATTATAATACTGTGCAAATATTTTTTAAAGATTTTTGTCGCTTATCTTCATTAAGAGCTTGATGTCTTACTAAATTCTTTATTTCGCTACTACAGCGTTCTCCATAGTGAATTAAGTTTCAAGTTTGTGTTAATAACTAAATCAAATGTGAAGTGAACAGCATGATGGTCATAATAGTTTGTAAATGTTTAATCAACTCCCATCTTAGTAAACATTTCAGATTGTGAGGAAATTTATCTGTTTAATATTGGTAAATAAAGTTCCATTTCAAAACTACCTATTCTCAAACGTAAAATTGCGGTCTTTGACTTTTAAAACCTGATTCCGACGAACTCTAACCAGGAGTTTGGGCAGATTAATCTTAAAAACATGAGATCCGAGACTTTTCAAAAATTACGCTGTTGTGAATTCCAGTTGCATGGATGCCGTTCGCAATTTCGTGTGTAGAAACCATGAAAGGTTATTTGAAACGGCTATGTTAGTGCTCCTACAGCCACTCAGAGGTTGAAGACAGATCACATAAACAGACTCATGTAAGTTTAATTAAAATCCCGTAGAAGTCGTTCAAGAGAAAGGTCTAGTTTTATTTACCTATTTTGTGAAGATTTATTACCGGTTTGAACCCAAAAGCAACTCCTTCGGGTAGTTTCACAATAATTATTGTTTCATGCTGATTGGTAATTTCCCTTCAGCCCTTCATGGTGTTAGTGTAGTAAAAGTTCTGTTGAATTAATTATGTTATATTGTTTGGCTATAATATGATTTATATAAATTCATCATCAACCTAATTATCAATAATAACAAAAACAAGACCAAGTGAGAAAAGCTTAAGGAAGGGAACGAGAGGAGTAGATAATCGAGATAGGTCAAGAGTATCTAGAAATGGATAGCTACTAAATCCTCAAACTTAAGCTTTCTTTAGGTAGGTAGATTTCTGGTGGTAGATTTATCTAACCAAAAATAATTTCATGTTTTATTCAATAATTTTGTCTTTTTTTGCGTCGATTTACTTGATGGCAAACACCATACACATATCCGTGAGGAGCAGAACCATTGTAGACGTCTAGATTGGCTACTTGTCTTTCTGTATACGACAAACTATCCCTCGAATTAACTAATAAGGAATGTTGGGAATCTTGATGGCGTTTTACAATTTTCGGTTAAATATTTTTATAGCAATAAGTAAAAGCTTGAAATTTACAGATCTTACATGTCTGGCTTCAACTAGCTACAAACTAAAATACATATCAATTATATATAATCAACCAAGTATATTCACGATCAACTTGATGGTTGTTTTATATCCCATGGACATATTCATAAAGGACATGACATGAAATATTCAACAACCTTAACACACAAAAACGTTTTAGCGTACTGTGTTTTGCCTCGAGGAAATCCATCACACAAATCCACATATTGTATAAAACTAGGGTGTAGCATTTCGCTAATGAACCTGCTAATACGTGAATAGGAGAGTCACTGAGTGAAGTATGAGTGAGTTGTGCACGTTTTAGAGAGGTTTTGGTTTTAAAATTTGTTAACAGTTACAGCAAGAAGCTTCAACACTTTCCATAGATATTCATCAATTTTGCCCAGGATTCTTCTTTGGGTTGAAAATGTTACCGGCAAATTGTGAAATGCAGGCATTGTATACAATGGCTGGGCAGTGTATACTTATAATGCCTACCATTGATTTAGTCAAAGTATAAATACTCATCATTCTGACATATATGTCCAACAAATCTGAATTTCTACTAAGGGATTCACTACTTCTTGTTCTGTATTTTTGAGATGCGAGCTTGCGAGCATCCAGACCACCAAACTATACACATCATTCTGATCAATCCTTACCTGGTCTGGGCACCTTTGTTGGAGATATAGGTCAGAATGATGTGTATAGTTTGGTGGTTTGGATGCTCGCAAGCTCGTATCTCAAAAATACATAACATCAAGTAGTCAATCCCTTAGTAGAAATTCAGATTTAATGGACATATATGTCAGAATGATGAGTATTTAAACTAAATACTCATTTAGTATTAGAATTTAGTTATTTATGACTAAATAAATGGTAGGCGTTATATGCACTGCCTAGGCATTGTGCACAATGCCTGCATTTCATACTTTGCCGGTAGCATATATCTAGAATGCTACTGCTGTGGATATGACTGTTATTGTACTTCAAACATTAATTTTAACCTGATTGATCAGTGCCTACTGAATAGATCAAATTTTGTTGTCAAAACAAAAACTCCCCCTCTTCCCTTACATTCGAACTTTTTATGTTGTAAACAAAGGTCGTACCTACTCAGTATAAGAACGCACTGTAAGAATGATTCTCGTATTCAATTGTTGTTAATTTAAATATATCGCTTATGAATAAGTGAAATAAATCAGTCAATATATGTAAAATGTGTTCCATCAGAATTGAGTCCGGGAACTAGGAAGGTTCCGGAATTAACCTTCTGAAAGTTTATCTAACCAACTAACTTTAATTTAATTTATTTTGGGATGTTAGAAACTTGAAAACAGGGGGATCTTAACACAAAAATATAAGATGTTAACCCTATAATCTAACTTTCGTCGGTAATATCACTTAGTAATGACACATTTTCTGTGTCTTGTAAGCGAAGTTTTCAACGTATCAGGGTGATTGGAAAGAGTTCTATAAGTGATTTTATCATCTTTGTACAGTGATTTCTAAGCCATCAACCAGTGTGAGTTGCTAAGGTGGTTACCACTACAAAAGGTGACATCTAAAGTGCGCTGTACGAGGGTTTAATGTCATTTTGATCTTCTCAACTGATAGGGTTTCCCAGCTTTTCGCCTTTCTTTGATTTCATCTTGGCGAGGATCTCTCGACAGAATTTGCAATTCCCTTGGTAATATTGGAGCGAGCACCGTCGCACCGCGGGACACTGTTGAATTGAACCTGATAGTAAGAATAACAATATGGATTCCAACAAAATAACCTTAGAGTTACTTTCTAGAATACATTGTAAGATAATCTACTGTGTATACTACTTCATTCATTATATACTTCTATTGAAAACAATTATTGGTGATGAGGAAAGAACTGAAGGATTAGAAGATTAGATTACATCCGTCCTAAAAATGAAGAAATTCATTAATCTTTAAAATTTTTGTAAAAAAGGGGTTTCCCGAAGGTATAAGATTTGTTACAAGATTTTTGGTTCCTTACAACCAAAGATATGAAAGATTTGTGTTCGTGCAGGAAATCGAACAAATGTTTGTCCTATGGTGTTAGATCTGTACCATATGCTTTTTGTGGCTATAATACGGTGGTTGAGTAATAACTATTGCGTATGAGAAAAACTAAAATTGGTTGACACAAGTGAAACTCCGAGACTGATGGACCGATTTTAATGAAATTTTCAGGAATTTGAGAGATTGAGAAAAAACCCTAAAAAAACCTATAGCCCACAGATTCGGTTTCACTTTAAAACGCTGTGCTGTTCTAAAAATTACGTCTTTATTCTCCCCGAACCTTCATATAAAGGTTATACTTCCTTTTTAAATGTTCTTCTCACTGTTGTTGATAGCTTTCAATAAATTGATGCAATCCATTTTTTAAATGACATCTTAATTCGAAGATTTTACAATTATTCTTTTTGTTGTTTTTCGGGTCTTTTTCTTTCTGATTAGTTGTGCTCTATCCTGATGAAGTAGAAGTGTTTATCTGTAAATTAAATAGCGCTAAAAACGTCTTTAGATCATACCTATACTGCCGGAATGCTTACTGAAGTAATAAATCATATGGCAATTAACGTCGGAACAAAAGCGAGACCATTACAACCATATTGCCAACAAAAATGTAAATTAAACTATACAAATACGTTCAGCTCTTTTTAGCGAATTTTCGTTTCAGAATGCATCAATACGGATTTCAATGAAGAAATGTTCATGTTCAAAAATTTTAATTTAAACATTAATTTAAACATTTTTCGAGCCATTGCAATAGCTTCATTTTCTACTAAAATTCGCTAAAAGCCAAAATCTATTTTGAATCGCCAATTTTTATTTAGTTTGAGTTTTTTGCCAAATTATTGGTTTTTAACAATTTCTTTGTACTCAAATTTCGATACAGTTTTACATATTAAAAACACGATAGGCAGTTTAAGAAAATTTACTCATGCGATCATGCTGCATGACTGATACTTTTTGTTTTTATCTTTCCACCTGATGGGGATTTTTCAGGAAGTACATGTCGGGCTATTCCACCACAAAACTTCAACCCTTAGCGGGCTGAAATCCCAAAGGGTGAACAAATCTCCAACCAAATGACAAGGTTTATTTAATTTTCGAAAACTTTGTAAGTAGGATCCCATCTCAGAAGAAGAAAACGGAAGTTAATGAAGAACGTTGTATATTTCCACGAAAATAAAGAGTGACAATGTTAGATCAATTTCGACTGTTATGTCCTCATCAATAACAAACAATAATGTATTGTTATTGATCTTATTGTAATCCATTATTGAAATAATGGTTGTGCCATAGAGAAATTCTTGTCGGCACTCCGATTCGGAACACGAAGAATTACAAGAGCTCACTTAATTTTTCGAGTGATTAACAACGGATTATGATGTAATGATGAATATTTGAGGATAGGTACATCTATTGTGCCTTACCTGAAAGGGATCGGTCGCCTTTCCTGAGGGTCCTGTTGGAAGTGTCAGAGGCGATTGAGGAGCGAGCAGACCTGCTGCCGCCCCCTGTTCTCAGCTGCCGCGGGTCTTCGAGCCGGTACCATGTCGGGTTGTCGTCCAGGAGGGCCTTCTGTAGATCCACCGTGCACTCACCTGCACTCAATCATACAACCGTTAACATATCGTTTAAATAATATAAGCATCGCATTATTGACGATGCCATTCTTCAGAGTGGAAAAGAAACTGAAGAAGTTATATATATGACTCCCCTTTCCCTCTTAACAACGGATAGGTTGTAAGAGTAAAGTGCAAGTCAATAGACTTGATTAGGTGGCTGGGGATAGAATGACTACGCCAGTAAAATATTTGGTCGTGTACCGCCCGATTTCCGGTACCGCCTGTCGCGGCAATAAAACCTGGAGAACGTGTGTTTCTGGCACTGTAGTTCTTTATTTATGTCTATTGCCAGCACCAAACCCACATATCATTAGGATTTTCTCTTCCTGCGACTCTCGACCTATAGGACCCTTTTCTTTCGGCTTTCTGTATTTTTCAAAATTTATACCTTCCCTTCAAGCCACGCTCTACCGAAATGCCATCATGAAAACCGGTGCTTCAATCCTGTACAATCTCTTGAGGATGAATCATGCCATTGTAATAGCTTCATTTTCTTTAAAAATCCGCTAAAATGAAGCCTTCACAACTTCAACTATAGACTATTATTGACTTGCATTGTAGGAATGTTGAAAAACCATGGATGATTAGGAATATGGAATGCTTGCTAAAGGCCACATTCACCAACACGCGTTAAACTTAACGTACGGTTAAAAATCCCCATAGGCCGTTGAGTGAGCGGTTCAATAAAAACTAATCGGTAACTCTTAACACCCTGAACTTCGGTCAATTAACGTGGAGATTAAGGGAGTTTGGTAGAAGTGGCCCTAAATACCACCAAACTTACCTAAAAAAACTTGTTCTTTATCCGGTTTGTAGTCCCACAAAGTAACTTCTATTGTCGTCTCCATTAGTTGGGATCCGTTGACGTTTTTGAGCTCGAGAGTGGTGTTCCACATGGGTGCCTGGGTCGGTTCAGCTACTTCAGTCTTGACCGCAGTGCAATCTCCCCTAATACACACCACATCACATAGCTTCATACGTATAAATTTAAAATACACGAGACATCACAAAGAACACTAGTTATAGGTTAATATAGAATAATAATATTGACATCCTCTGAAATCATCCTTGATCTCAAAATAAACTGGTTTCAGCTACAAGATACGGCTAAACTCATACACAACTTTTGTTTCTACCGCAGGCTGGGAAGCTTTGTGTTCGTTCAAGGAGTCGAAAAATTTTGCCCACCAAAATTTCGACATGTCTTTGTGCGGATCAGAGTATGCTGATAAAATCAGGTCCCATGTCTGTCTGTGATAATTCCATGTCACGCCCAAAACTTTATCTACTAAGTTCTAGTTTGTTTTTGACGATATTTTCAGGCATTGTACGGTATAGTTCCAAGACGGTCCCCATATAAATTTCCTTTCTATAACTCATCTTATGATACACCTGTCCGATTTCATCCAAGGAGGGGGGGGGGGGGGGGGGTAGATGGGTTGTAACGTTAGAAAATAATGTGGGAAGGCAGGAGTATGTGTTGTTATGGTGTAAACTCACACGTATATCCGAGTAATGTACAGATGTACCACCACAAACTCGAAGACGTGGGGGAGCCGGGAGAGTAAACGTATACGAGACGTATACGAAGTATTGCTCGTAAATGAATATTTTTCCGAACGGACGGGAACCAGAAAATCACGTCGAACGTGATATAACGATATAACGAAGGATATTACATCGCGACGCCTCTGGTCAACGCCCGTAACATCACTCCACCCTTCAGAAATACCTGGGGCAGGTATTTGGTTAAGACGAGAAGGAAGTTCCATGTGGGATAAGATTTCTAATCTCCGCTGGAAAAATTAATTTAACAATTTTGAACAAATTTCCTAAAATTCACCTGTTGACAAGTTTGTGGTGGAATGTTAAAAAATACTCAATAAAAGCATGAAAGGTTATCATACTGTTCATGTAATTTTATGTCCACTCAAAAACTTTGGAAGTCGGCTGAAAATATAAAACTAATGGTCTTGCAGAAATTGTTTGGCTACCGAGATAGGATTTTCGATTCTGTCAAGAATTTATCGATTGCAATCGCGTCATCTTTGAGCATAGCTTCCATCTCGTACAAGAAATCTTCTGTTAATACTGTTGACCGTAGGAAATCCTTATCTGCTCCGAAGAGGTTTAGGGTGTGCGTTGCAAAATAGAATTGCAGATCAGAAATGAATCGATGTGGTGTAGACATTAATTTCCTATCTATTTTCGTAATTAGTCCCACATTTGCGAGCGATGCTCTTAAATTGTTTATGACTTCCTCGAGTTGGTTGATTAACTGAACTAAAGGTATGAATTTAGTTGTTGACATTCGATCACTTTGGGCTGGTAAATTTAGAGAAACATTAGTGTATGAACACTCTGGGCCTGTACCCCTCAGTACGCTCCTGTCCTCAGGTGTAAGCTCGTGGTTTTTTTCACTTCCCGCGACATTTATCCTTCGATCCTGATTTTCCCATCTAGAACCATGATTATGTGAACACATCGTACATTGATCACATTATTTTCTGAGTGCAGCGTACTCTTCTCTCACGGCAATCACTGTCATGTAGCAGCGAGTGATGTCGTTTTTTGAGTACATACATTTCGTGATGGAAAACTTTTTGCAGGGTGTAATGCGAGGCAGTTGATACACAGTTAGAGTAACTGAGTGCTGTGCCAACGGTGCATTGTACACATCCAGGGGAATCACCTGTCACTTTCGGGCTCCATGGCGTCCTCCACAGATCGGGCAAGGATGCTGTGGATTTGTCCTCGGAATATTTGGAGAAGATCGGACACTGTTGATACCTGATTCAATGTTACGATGAACGAACATTTTGACAGTTATCGGACGGTTTGGTGGCCATGCTCACCGGACACACACGGGAGCGCTCTTGTGGGAGAACTCGAGATTGCTGGAGCAGCTATGGGCTGGTCTCATGGAAGAACAAATCAGTCATGATTTTCTATGTTGTGTAGCACTTCCCCCATACTTTTTACCCGTTTTTATGATGATACCCGTTCACCACACAAGCTACAAAAAGGAATGATAGGAGAAGAATAATTATTGTGTCTTTTGTAGCCAACCACGAATTAAGGAATAGGGCAGACCTCAGCCCAGTTGTCCAGCATCAGCCCCCTCAGTAGGTTGACGTTTTATCCGGACCGGACAAGGTTCGATCCCTGTGGTTGTACTTGAGAGCCGCTGAGGTCTACTACGAACTGTGATATCTGATCTTTGATGTATTCATATACATCTAGTCATGGTTTTATTTCACTTTGCTGATTGTGTACAGTAGCATGTACATAGTTATAAGCCTATTTTACATCTAGTCTTAGCTGCATTATCTTAGCCTTGGGTTTTTTTAATCCACTTAAGAGGCTAAACAGTGGTCATCACTGTACCCCTCATTTTTCCCCCTCCGATTTGCCAGTGGAGTCCATTATGGCGCTCCTTTTTAGTCAAGGATGGCAACATGGCTCCCCTTAGAATCGTGCCACTTCCAGTGTCCCTTTAGACACTTTGTTCAATGCCGCTGATGACCCTTCTGGTTCAGGTGCGACTTAAACCTTAATAAAAATAAAATAAATAAATAAAAAATATACGTTTGGTTAGCGAACTCACTAGTTATGGGAGTTATGATATTGTCTTACGTGAAAGGAAGAAGTCTGAGCTGTAAGTAAGCTTCCGGGAGAAGTCCGTACTGTGGGTCGTCCCTGGGGGCCAAGTCATCTGCCGCGAAAACGCTGACGACGAGGGAGTTGTTATCATCGTTGTAGTAGACTTGGAGCTGAACCCTCCCGCTCACTGGAGGCCGCTCCAGAACACGCTGCTCTTTTTCTTTAGCGAGTTGTTCCTGCCGACCCAATCATAACCCCAGCTATCAACGTCACCACTTATTATCTGTTTACTCAATTCATGGGCATGCTGATCCCAGGATATGTACCAACTAAAAAGTCAAGCTAAATACAATACCAGTAGGTGCTGAAAAATGGAAAAAAAAAACAGTGCGGCACCATAATCAAACTCAGGAAACTTCAGCGTTTACCTAAATAGCGCAGTGCTGGCGAAGGCGGGAAGAATTCTTATTGATGGTTATTTTTGTTAGGTACTTACCCATGCTGACTTCCGGACCCAGACTACAGATCAAATCTACTTCCAGGTGACCTGGATAATAGTGGTTGTTTCTCACAAAAGCAATAACGGTTAGAAAATACTGTTGTTGCATACCACATTATGAAAAATGAGGAAGAAAATAGAGGAATTCCAAATACTTCCAGTTTCGTAGGTTGTCCAAGTAAGATCACCTTCGAGGACTCCCTTGTACACGTAGGTATTATTGGTAGAATGGATAATCTCGTCTTTCAAGTAGCAAAACATTAGCCTGCGGCTAAAATGTCGGCGGCTGGAATTTTGCATGATTGAGGAGGATTTTCAAATGAATTTTGCTGAAGTTATCTCTGCTCAACTATCTAGCGCCTAGAAAGGTCGCATATTTTGCGTAATCCAAAAAGTGCCAGCATATTTTGCGGAATCTTCTTTTTTGTGTATAATAAAGCCACAAGAAAAACTAAAGGAAATACTGGGGAAGCTCTTAATAACTGATTCCTATAATTAGCTCTAATGGCATAGGGCCTTTTCAAGGTATGTATCCACTTGATTCATCGTTGGATTTGCAAGATAATATAAAATGAACAAGAAAATGCGCTTTAGCTGTATCAATAATTGAAACAAAGTTCTTGTTCCTTAAGAAGCATTTCGATACCCTATCTTCTTCTAAATAAATGAAATATAAACTAGTAAATGAATGAATTAGCTACCTACTATTCAACCATAGTTTTGATATGGCGCACAGAGATTGAAGGCCTAAATTATGATACCCTCGTGTTTTGGCACGCTAATAGAATGGGAATAACTGCAAGTTGGTGCGACTAACCGTTCCAGGGATATTGCGCGTCATTGTACCGTTTATCAGTTAATTTCGTCAATTTACTAACAAAGTTAGAAAATGTATTTCAGGAATGCGATATTGACTGTAAAAATTCAATTGAAAATGTGGATATATTAATATTATTAAACTTAAATCAAGTTTCATCACAAAATATCACAAAACGTTGTTTTATGAAACAAATTAAATCACATTGTTTAAAACACAAAAATAAAGTAGCTACCAACTAGAAGGACAATTTCTAATTCTAAAATCAGAATTTGAATTTACACCAACATTCCAATGATTTCGTTCTGTTGATATTGACATTGGAAAAAAAAAACAGACAGCTAACGTAACCTTACGAGCACTAGATTCGATAGTTTTAATACGAATTTCGAACTGAAATCTCAAACACTTTTGGCACCCACGCATCTACACGCAAACATACACCACATCATGCACAAAGACTCATAGACTTTTTTTGACAAACCGCAATAGCTTATTTTTTCTCAAAACCTTGTAAACATTTGTTTAAAAGAAGAAGAAGCAGCAAAAAAGTAGTTCCGCAACTTTGCGCTCATACAGATTTTTCCTACAAAAAAAGTGGTCATGGTATAAAAACGCAAGTTTTAGGAAGGACCTAGAGGCTCTTTTTTCTGCATTCCTCTAAATAAGTGGATGATTTATGTGAAATGTGTTTTATTAACTACTGGTAACGCATATGCTCGTAAATCTTTAGGGAAAAATCACCAAATGATGCACTGTAATCGTAGTTGGAATCATGAACTTATTCGGCTTTCTGACACTATTCACGATCGGATTTAATACTGGAAGCCAACTGCCAGACCCATTGAAAAATTCTGTGAGCGATCGGTGCGTTTTCCGTCAGTTGCCTGGCCCAGGCTGTCAACGCCCCGTCCCGCGGCTGGTGTGCGGAGGGGCTAGGATGGGATGGCTGCCGCCGTTAAGGTAAATTAGGTGTATATTTATCGCAGGAATGTTACTCCAGGTACATCCGTTCAGTCCAGGATTCCCTCCCCAGTGACCCTAAGACCTTCTGGAACTATATCAATTACCGAGACGGGCGATCCTCTCTGCCACATAATATGCATCTAGGTTCCTCACTTGCTGATAACCCGCAGTCAATCGCTGATCTCTTCGCATCCCACTTTGCCTCGGTGTTTGATCCTGCTCATGACCTGGTTTCTTCCCGCCCGCCCATCGATGTGGTCTCATTGGGCTCCCTTGCTGTGACGGAGGTAGACGTTGATGGTGCCCTGCGTGGCCTGGATGTTTCAAAGGGTATGGGCCCTGATGGTATCCCTCCAATTCTTCTTCGCGCTTGTGCGCGTAGCTTGGCCCATCCTCTGACTCACCTGTTTAATGCTTCTCTTTCTTCTGGCCTCTTCCCTGCTCAATGGAAGCTGTCCTACATTACTCCGATTTTCAAGAGGGGTGATAAGAACGACATTAGTAACTACCGTCCAGTCTGCTCCTTATCAACTATTCCCAAACTACTTGAGAAGCTGGTTGTGGCTCAACTCTCGCCAATTTTCAGCTCGCGCTTAGCTTCTACCTTCCAATGGGATGAATATTTTGGGATTTGTCTTCAAATAGCAGCAACGGCGAAGATCCTATCGTAGCATAATTCGTTGAATGGAAAAGGAGACCGTATGTACTAAGTGTACCGTATGTACCTACTAATATGGGTCGAATTGAGATTTCGGTTGGAAAAAGACGTTCTTTACATTCTAACACAGATCGAAGATGAAATTAAGTCCACAATTTACTGATCACAATAATTCATTCATAATAATTCAGTTTGCAATATCGCAATTCGTGTGTTCATTTCTCTCTCCTAGGAATGAAGCAAACAGCAAATGGCTAAAATGTGGTGGTTTCTTATTTGCCGAGCTTGATAGCATGATGGACACTGTTGTGTTGTGGACGTCAGATCCGGGTTTTTAATTGTCGATTCATGAAGAAAATGTTGCTCACACTCTACTCTGTCGTAGCTTCGTGTGTAAATTGCCCTTATTTTGTTGCCTACAGACACCAATGAGGATGCTAACAGCGCTATCTGCCAGGCAGAATTTATCTGAGTGATAATTTTATCCACTAGCTAATTCGGCATTGATAAACGACTGACATTCTTTATCTGCAGTATAGTGCTATACTCGGTGTAGCTATCCTGCAGTTAATGTAGATAATTGATAAACCGGCCCTTAGAGTTGAGTTGAGTGTAGTTTTGGTTTCTTGTTTTATGATACAAGAGTCCCAAAGCAGTAAACATTTTTGAAATGTTTAAAGAATGGAAAAAATATATTACTCTGGCTGATGGGTATGGATTCAAAAAGGTTTACTCTGTTTAGAGATCAACCCTCCCTTTAAGCAGCTAATTTGGTTAGGTAACCGAACATGGTCCTTTTCTCTGCGAGGTGAATTTTCAGAATCAGGGGAAAATTGATACATCTGAACGCTAACCGTATGATACTGACCGAAACGAGGGGAGTGCTCTTCCCAACAAACATGAAAGGGAAGACGTGCTCCATTTTCTCTGTATTTGCCCAGTATTAACAAAGTTTAGGGTTGAAGTTTTTAATAAATCGTACTGTCTCGCGATGAGGCTGTTGCATTCCTAGATGGTGGTGTATGGACTTAATGGCTTTCTGTAATTTGGCCTGCTGATCTCGTTATACGCTCCTATGAGTTTATTTTTTATTTATTTATTTTATTTTTATAATTGTTTTCCATTGTACTGCTGATAAGGTAATGGCTCCCCCGAAGGATGGTTTAAAAAACCATCTCGGTGCTGTTTATTTTGTGATATCGAAGCTACTATATATTTGGTTAATTATTTTTTCTTCTTCTATCAGAATAGAGTTTACCATTTCGATGTGCCTCGTACAGCCTTGGGATTAACTTATTCTCTTTTCCCTGGTGTCCTGGACGTACTCTTCCGAGACACAGTATGTCGGGTTCTTGAATCTGAACTATATCTTTATTTTCACTGCAGTTTTACAATATGAACAATGAAGAATTGCCTTGGTAGACCTGATGAATTTCGTCTCCACCTTTCCCATTCTCTAAGCTGCGTAGATGTAATCACTTGATGCGTGAATTTTTAAACGCAAACGAATGAACGTTACCCATGGTGCGAAAAAGCTATTTAAACTATTTTTAAATGCGGGAAGATTCCATCCTAAGAAGTTTGACATCAACCGCACTCTCCTACGATGAGCAGTTTTCTTCCTATGATTTTTTAAAATTTCCCACACTGGTGACGTCAGAGCACCCCTCCCGCCTGAGCGGGCTCCCGCTGCCCACCAGTGTGACGTCACCAGTGCAGATTTTGAAAATTCATAGAAAGAAAACTACTCAACGTAGGAGAGTGCGGGTGGTATCAAATTTTTTAGAATGGAATGTACTTTCATTTAAAAATATAAAATGAATAAATTTGTAACGCTCATTATTAACAAAGCTTTATTGTACGAGTTTTAATTTTTCTTAGATACATCGTATACCTAGTATCAAGTTGTACCTAGTTGTTTTGTTTATTAAACAGCAATCCGTCTTTTGTGTGGGTATCACATTTTCAACCCTGGTTATTCGTTCAGCCAACTCCTTGATTTGGTTACTCAGCTCAAGTATTTCCATCATATCATCTTTCAGCATTTGGGATTGTTTCCCATTATCTCAAGTGATATTAAGAAAAGTTTTTCTGTACAATTTTGTTGTACCTACCTACCTATTTCTTCTCGATCAAGGCGATTTCATCTAAATGTAGCATGTTATTGGAGTAAAGACTCAATGATCAGGGTATGGCTCATGACTTTCTCGCCATCGTATCCATAACACGATTGTATAGATCCTCGAAATGTGTTTTAGAGGATATCGAATACATTAATGTACTATCCAGTTACCAGTTAACCCGCGCGTTTCATATGATGACTGGTGTTGACTCCAGGCATAAAACCGGAATAGGTTGATGGCTGACAAATAAATATAAGCGCTGAAACGATTATATGTTGTTTTAAAAGTGTATGTAAGAGTGGAATGTAGTGTAAAGCCTTACATCAAATGTTTTGCTTCAGAAAATAGAATAGTAATAGAAATTTGAAATAACATACCTATTAACTTGAGCAATTATCTATTCAATAGTTGAAAAAAAAATAAAAAAGTAAATTAAACGATGATAGAACACTCACGCCAAGAAGGGGTACTGTTAGGATTAACGCCAAGCTTTAAAGGGGTCAGTATTCCCAATTCCTCTCCTACAGCTCGAATTTGAAATGATCTCGATCGGCCTTAATAGGCCTAAATTAATACAAAAATGTGTCTCTATTCATATTTTACCTGTGATGGTCACATGCGCTTTGAACAACACACAAAAAAATCTTGAAACGGTAAAAATAAACACATAATTTTATTATTCCGATAACTATTCGCACATACAGAATCACGGTTCTGTAATTATTGATACTTCACTAATAATATAAATTTATCTAATATTATTATTAGGCATATTATGTATTTTAAAGTGGAAACGGGGTGTTTAGAGTATTTTATGAGGGCAAATGCGTACAGTAACTGTATAGGGGAATACCTGGACCTCGAACTCGGTAATGAACATGATAGAAGGCCTAACAACAACGGTATGCCATTGGCCATTGTGGTATTTATATTAAACTGTGTTCTACATGGTACAACAACAACACAACATTTCTTCGCCAGATTACATTTGATTTGGGATTCAAATACTGAACAGTATGAGACCAGAACCCACGGATGGGAAAAGAAATTAAGCGCAAAAATCTTGTTTTTCCGAGAAAAAAGAGCTTAAGTAGAAAAAGATGCAAATTATTAGGCAGCTACTCAAAGATTTCTTTTTTCTGTATACCCGGTCCATTGTGATTGCCACTCCAAGATACAACTTCCTTCATAGCCTGCTGCCTTCTCATCTTACTATTAGAGTGCAGTACCAGCACACCCTGAAGTCCACCGATTAATCAGCACCTAACAAGATCTATTTCCTCTTATGTGAGGCGGCTGAGATTCGTTACCTGATACCTTCCGTTTGAGTAGTAAATTTGAACATGTGATAATTTTGAAGTAATACAAATTGAGAATGTAAATATAAGAATGCTATTTCATCTCATTTCGCTAATAATTTCTCTATTTTTTCACAACTGCCATTGCTATGATTTTTAACATGATCAAAAAGCAACAAACAATCCTATTCTAATCTATTATAATTTATAATACATTCGGTAGTGAGGAAGCAAAAATTAGTCTTCATTTGACCATGAATCTATTCAAAGACGGCAGAATTTACCAAATTCCATCTCTTGTCATTAATTGGGTGAATTGGCTGAACCCTTGCTATACCCTCATTATCTACGGAGTGCGGAGGTCCTAGTTCATTGAAGACACGATAATGTTCCTGATGGTTTGCCAACTTCAGTGCCATAGTGTAATTTTTTTTTTTTTTTTTTTTTTTTTTTTTTTTTTAAATATATATTCTACCTATGTAGACCACTACCATTTTCGTAAAACAAGCCGAATCTACATTCGTACTATTCGCAGAGCTCATTGATTTGGGTTAGAGAGGGGGGTTGAGAATGCAAAGTTAAGCGCCTCATTTTCTCTTCAGATTATGTCCGAAGGAAAAGATTAAGTGCTTCATACCTCTCGAAAATGTGGTAGCTGATGGCCGAAGGGTAGTTTCGTGTCTGACTGAGTCTCACCCTATCTTTGATCGTCGCTAATTTTTCGATGATAGCGATAAGATAAAACGATATCTGAACTTTCAAATGTATGAATTAAAGCTAAGGCGTCAAATCAATAGCATTTTAGAATAAAATGGAGTAGTTGCAGAAATAGTAGGTGCATCGTTTTTTTTTTTTTTTGCTGTGTAGAAATCCGTCAAGGCAATATTTATAACCAGAGACAAATCGCCATAAATATAATTTCTAAGCGATCGACCTGGTTTTATTCTCATTTCACTAAAAACGTAATCCTCTATGAATGAAGTTTTCGCACCTCCACCAGTTTGCTTTGTAGCACCTGGAAAATTCAACAGACCGCTTCCATGTTGCTGCTTGGACAATGCAACTCTGCTGAAGGTTGGAGTGGTGGAAATATTGGTAAATTTGAGAAATAAGTTCGATAATGCAGTGGTAATGTTAATGTGGAACTAGATGCAGTCAAAACAGATCAGTTGGAATTAAATTACTACGAGTAATTAGCAGAAACTTTTAAGGAATAAAACGCGGCACATTATTTACAAAGATTTATTATTTGTATGTCAGATAGCCCTTCTACAGATCACTGTTTATGATTAATAATCGAAGTCTATGGGACCCAGCCTTTTTTTTCAACCACAGGATTTATCCCCGTTACTCCACATCCTCCCATTTTCCAAGACGCAGTTTATACCTAAAATCAAAACCAGTGTTGGGAGTTGTTAAAAAATTAGCAACAATCAAAGATAGGGTGAGATTCAGTCAGACACGAAACTACCCTTCGGCCATCAGCTACCACATTTTCGAGAGGTATGAAGCACTTAATCTTTTCCTTCGGACATAATCTGAAGAGAAAATGAGGCGCTTAACTTTGCATTCTCAACCCCCCTCTCTAACCCAAATCAATGAGCTCTGCGAATAGTACGAATGTTGTGCTTGTTCTACGAAAATGCTAGTGTTCTACATAGGTAGAATATATATTTAAAAAAAAAAAAAAAAAAAAAAAAAAAAAAAAATTACACTATGGCACTGAAGTTGGCAAACCATCAGGAACATTATCGTGTCTTCAATGAACTAGGACCTCCGCACTCCGTAGATAATGAGGGTATACCCAATTGCCAATCAGAATTCAGCCAATTCACCCAATTAATGACAAGAGATGGAATTTGGTAAATTCTGCCGTCTTTGAATAGATTCATGGTCAAATGAAGACTAATTTTTGCTTCCTCACTACCGAATGTATTATAATAGATTAGAATAGGATTGTTTGTTGATTTTTGATCATGTTAAAAATCATAGCAATGGCAGTTGTGAAAAAAAAATAGAGAAATTATTAGCGAAATGAGATGAAATAGCATTCTTATATTTACATTCTCAATTTGTATTACTTCAAAATTATCACATGTTCAAATTTACTACTCTAACGGACGGTATCAGGTAAAGAATATCAGCCGCCTCACATAAGAGGAAATAGATCTTGTTAAGAGCTGATTAATCGGTGGACTTCAGGGTGTGCGGGTACTGCACTCTAATAGTAAGATGAGAAGGCAGTAGGCTATGAAGGAAGTTGTATCTTGGAGTGGCAATCACAATGGACCGGGTATACAGAAAAAATAAACCTTTGAGTAGCTGCCTAATAACCTGCATCTTTTTCTACTAAAGCTCTTTTTTTTCGGAAAAACATAATGTTTGCGCTTAATTTCTTTTCCCATCCGTGGGTTCTGGTCTCATACTGTTCAGTATTTGAATCCCAAATGAAATGTAATCTGGCGAAGAAATGTTGTGTTCTTGTTGTACCATGTAGAACACAATTTAATATAAATACCACAATGGCCAATGGCATGCCGTTGTTAGGCGTTCTATCATGTTCACTACCGAGTTCGAGGTCCAGGTATTCCCCTATACAGTTACTGTACGCATTTGCCCTCATAAAATACTCTAAACACCCTGTTTCCACTTTAAAATACATACTATGCCTAATAATAATATTAGATAAATTTATATTATTAGTGAAGTACCTATCAGTAATTACAGAATCGTGATTCTTTTTGTACGAATAGTGACCAGAATAATGAAATTATGTGTTCATTTATACCGTTTCAAGATTTTTTTGTGCGTTGTTCAAAGCGTCTGTGACCATCACAGGTAAAATCTGAATGGAGAAATAAATATCTTTGTATTAATTTAGGCCTATTAAGGCCGATCGAGATCATTTCAAACTCGAGCTGTAGGAGAGGAATAGGGAATACTGACCCCTTGAAAGCTTGGCGTTGATCCTAACAGTACCCCTTCTTGGCGTGAGTGTTCTATCATCGTTTAATTTACTTTTTTATTTTTTTTTCAACTATTGAATAGATAATTGCTCAAGTTAATCACAACTACATAAATACATAGGTATGTTATTTCAAATTTCTATTACTATTCTATTTGCTGAATCAAAACATTTGATGTAAGGCTTTACTCCACATTCCACTCTTACATACACTTTTAAAACAACATATAATCGTTTCAGCGCTTATATTTATTTGTCAGCCATCAACCTATTCCGGTTTTATGCCTGGAGTCAACACCAGTCATCATATGAAACGCGCGGGTTAACTGGTAACTGGATAGTACATTAATGTATTCGATATCCTCTAAAACACATTTCGAAGAGCTATACAATCGTGTTATGGATACGAGGGTAAAAAAGTCATGAGCCATACCCTGATCATTGCGTCTTTACTCCAATAACATGCTACATTTAGATGAAATCGCCTTGATCGAGAAGAAATAGGTAGGTAGGTACAACAAAATTGTACAGAAAAACTCTTCTTAATATCACTTGAGATAATGGGAAACAATCCCAAATGCTGAAAGATGATATGATGGAAATACTTGAGCTGAGGAACCAAATCAAGGAGTTGGCTGAACGAATAACCAGGGTTGAAAATGTGATACCCACACAAAAGACGGATTGCTGTTTAATAAACAAAACAACTAGGTACAACTTGATACTAGGTATACGATGTATCTAAGAAAAATTAAAACTCGTACAATAAAGCTTTGTGAATAATGAGCGTTACAAATTTATTCATTTTATATTTTTAAATGAAAGTAGATTCCATTCTAAAAAATTTGATACCACCCGCACTCTCCTACGTTGAGTAGTTTTCTTTCTATGAATTTTAAAAGTCTGCACTGGTGACGTCACACTGGTGGGCAGCGGGGTCCCGCTCAGGCCGTAGGGTTGCTCTGTCGTCACCAGTGTGGGAAATTTTAAAAAATCATAGGAAGAAAACTGCTCATCGTCGGAAAGTGCGGTTGATGTTAAACTTCTTAGGATGGAATCTTCTCGCATTTAAAAATAGTTTAAATAGCTTTTTCGCACCCATGGGTAATGCACATTCGTCAGCGTTTAAAAATTCACGCATCAAGTGATTACATCTATGCAGCTTAGAGAATGGGAAAGGTGGAGACGAAATTCATCAGGTCTACCAAGGCAATTCTTCATTGTTCATGTTGTAAAACTGCAGTGAAAATAAAGATATAGTTCAGATTCAAGAACCCGACATACAGTGTCTCGGAAGAATACGTCCAGGACACTAGGGAAAAGAGAATAAGTTAATCCCAAGGCTGTACGAGACACACCGAAATGGTATTTACTTCTATTCTAATAGAAGAAGGAAAAAATTATTAACGAAATATATAATAGCTTCGATATCACAAAATAAACAGCACCGAGATGGTTTTTTAAACCATCCTTCGGGGGAGCCATTACCTTATCAGCAGTACAATGAAAACAAATTATAAAAAATAAATAAATAAAAAATAAACTCATAGGAGCGTATAACGAGATCAGCAGGCCAAATTACAGAAAGCCATTAAGTCGATACACCACCATCTAGGAATGCAACAGCCTCATCGCGAGACAGTACGATTTATTAAAAACTTCAACCCTAAACTTTGTTAATACTGGGCAAATACAGAGAAAATGGAGCTCGTCTTCCCTTTCATGTCTGTTGGGAAGAGCACTCCCCTGGTTTCGGTCAGTATCGTACTGTTAGCATTCAGATGTATCAATTTTCCCCTGATTCTGAAAATTCACCTCGCAGAGAAAAGACCATGTTCGGCTAACTAATCAAATTAGCAGCTTAAAGGAAGGGTCGATCACTAAACAGAGTAAACATTTCCGAATCCATAGCCATCAGCCAGAGTAATTTCTTTTTTCCATTCTTTAAACATTTCAAGGATGTTTACTGCTTTTGAGACTGGATTGTATCATAAAACAAGAAACCAAAACTACACTCAACTCAACTCTAAGGGCCGGTTTATCAATTATCTACATTAACTGCAGGATAGCTACACCGAGTATAGCACTATACTGCAGATAAAGAATGTCAGTCGTTTATCAATGCCGAATTAGCTAGTGGATAAAATTATCACTCAGATAAATTCTGCCTGGCAGATAGCGCTGTTAGCATCCTCATTGGTGTCTGTAGGCAACAAAATAAGGGCAATTTACACACGAAGCTACGACAGAGTAGAGTGTGAGCAACATTTTCTTCATGGATCGACTACTAAAAAAACTGGGTCTGACGTCCACAACACAATGGTGTCCATCATGCAATCAAGCTCGGCAAATAAGAAACCACCACATTTTTGCCATTTGCTATTTGTTTCATTTCTAGAGAGAGAAATACACGAATTGCGATATTGCAAACTGAATTATTATGAATGAATTATTGTGATCAGTAAATTGTGGACTTAATTTCATCTTCGATCTGTGTTAGAATGTAAAGAACGTCTTTTTCCAACCGAAATCTCAATTCGACCCATATTAGTAGGTGATCTACACGGGGTCTTACTTGGTACATACGGTCTCCTTTTCCATTCAACGAATTATGCTACGATAGGATCTTCGCCGTTGCTGCTATTTGAAGACAAATCCCAAAATATCCATTCCATTGGAAGATAAAAAAATAAAGACAAACGAGATTCATATTAGATGCTTGTATATAAATAACCTTGTTTGAGGTTAGAAAGCTCTAGATATATCATTAATCTTCAGCTATAATTGTTATCCAGCCATCCAGGGATCAGATAAATTAAAACGGCAGATAGGTTTAACTAGGGATGGATAAACACCCCCTATTGTGTTATCTGGAGGATAACGCTATCCTTAAGGTAAATCCCCCTTATCCATTGGATAAATGTGATTGATTAACCGGCCCTAAGTCGATTAAGATATTCTGCCCACGAAACTCTGCTTCTCATCACTTGTTTAACAATAATGTATGAAAGACGTGTATCCGAAAGATGACCCACATTCCTCAAGTTTACTTCAGGTTAGCCTCAATAGTGGAAGTCCAAACGGTATCTAAGCCCGTCTCAAGATGCAGTGCATTGTTTGTGGCGTTAAACATTTTACATTTAGTGGAACGGCAGGGTTCATAAATAACCGTTCCCCATTCATTATTAAGGCCAAACCTTCCGCTCTGTGTTTGGAGAAGGAGAGGCGAGGAGTAAACTCCTCTCCTAAGTACTGGTAGCTATTTACAATATCAATGGAATCACCACCAAGGCTCCAGCCCTTTCCCGTTTACCCATAATCAGCTTACATGGACAAGCACTTTACATAAGCACTTTGATCATAACTCTCCAACCACCACTCCATGTTGCAACTTTCGGTCCAAATCGTTTAAAGACAGGCTATTCTAAAAGAGGTTGTCATATATCAATGAGAAGAGGTTTCCCAGAAGAAAAAAATGGATACTGCAAACCTACGATAATAATAACTACCTACCGCCATAATATACATACTTTCCTGCCCACGAAATAATTATAACCTCACTTGTCATCTATTAGATAGTTAACCCACCAGTTATTATATTTTTACGTTTTTCTTCATACCATTCATTAATCTCATACCTCTCAGTTTCGATGATTTGGTATAAAATATTATGATCCTATATTACTTCACCCTATTGTAACTACCTACTACCCTTCCATTGTAATATTCTACGAAGATTACTACAATAATAAGTTTTGATTAATTGATTGAATCGGAGACTATCATTGAGCAGAGATTACACTCGCTCTTTAAAAATAAGGGCTTTTCTTCTCAGTATATAACAATATTGAATTCAATTTGGAAAGTCTATAATTCATTTGGAAATATTAGGGCATTTAAATCGACAGCACAAGCCATCAAGTGCTTATATTCTTGATGCAGAGATTTTAAATACCTACCCTCGGAAAAACTATCCTTGAATACCGTAGAATATATCGACCAACTGAGGGGTGTTCCTCTACTCATTTCGATGATACAACTATATGGATTCAGAATAGGACGCTGTCACTGAAGAAATAAAAATAGCTAATGTCGCCATAATGTACAAACGTGATAAAGCATTAATATTTTGTAGTTTCTCATCTGCCGAATTCTGATTTGATTATAATCTAGGTACACTTAAATTATGTATAGGTACTTCAACTTACTACAAACAGGACTTACCTTACAGAAGGTGCTTCAACTTCTTATTGGAGGAAGATGATGTGGTCTCTGAAATTAGCATGCTGTGCGACCCTTATTGTAATTTCGAAAAACATAATAAGGTGATACTTGTTGGTTTACCAACTACGAGTACTTACTTTTGTTCACAAGCCACAAAATTTACTTACGTAAAATTTTATAAGTACATTATACAGATAATATTGGATAGCGTAAATTTCTTTGGAGTCTTCAACAATACGATTAAACGTGGGTGGTCAAAGTTTACCTACGGGGGATACAAAAGATAAGGGCTGCTGAACTGTACTTGTGGGTACACCATATATCATGGGGAGCAGGTACAAATGTACGATAACATCCTTGGTCTTGACTTACCCCATTAACAAAGATTCCGTACTAAACAAAAATACATAGACGATGGTGAATATCTAAGAAGAATCTATTTTACCGAGATCTTTTCAAGAAGACATGAGGTACATAGATTTTTATAAAACTAATCACAAAGACCAAGAAACCACAAATAATATCTTCCTAAGCGAGTGGATCCACATTTGAACTTTTTCAGCACATAGGTATAGAAGATTGTGCGCATCTCGTCAGATTCGTAAACCTTTTATCTATTAAAAAATCCAATACGATACGCATCAAAATGCAATGGACAAAACCCATTTCTTGTTCTATTGGTTTATGATAATCAGTGTCAACTGCACTCAGCAGGTTGTAGTCATGACATCAATATGAAACCGCATGGTCTTTGATATTTAAATCATTCTGAGTATTTAATGCTCATAATAATGTCATGGAAGTTTAACATTTGCGTTTCACCAAGACTCGGTTCAGTATTGGCGCATGATGCTGGATTTATTGTAGGCACTCAGCTGACCTTCTTTGACAACCAGTTAACTTTGGCAATCAGTAAAGTAAGATGTGCTCAGGTGTTTTGGGGCACTGCCAACCTCAATTCGTCAACAACTGCGTTCATAATGGAAAGAATCATTTGCTCAGGATTAATGCTAAAACACCACTCACACGACATCAACACACATATACGTTCATAGGCACCTACATATTTATGTACAATGCAGGTTATCAGATTGTAAGGTTTCACATCTATCGGTGATTCATGGACATATGAAGGTAACAAGTTCAACCTAATTATTCAGAGAAACGGGAGAGACAGCAAATATTCAGTGGCACATGTAAGATTTTGACGAAAAGCAGCCAAGACAAATCATGCAAGCAAAGCAGCAAAAATAACAAAGCGAACAATCAAACGTACGCTATCATATTTTATGTACGGCCTTATGTGAGCTAATTTGTATAATTTGTTTCTTTCAAATCGCACCTATTTCGGGAGACACTAGTTTCAAGGATTTTACATTAGGTTTGATTTTATGTGCAATTGAGGTACCTACGAGGGTCGTATTGTGGGCAAATCAAATGGAAAATTTTTACATATATCAAATTTTGATTCAGCTATTGAAATCAAAATTCAACGTTCGAACTAACACTAACAAGCTTATCATAAATGCAAAAACTCCATATTATATTGTTTTATGATGTGTAAATATGCATTTTGTTAACAAAAGAAAAATTGTGATAATATAAAAATGAAAATAGCTGTATGGAGGGTTTGAGGGTAAAAACAGTGGTGACTATGTTTAATACGAGTACAGTAAATTGTTCAATTGAATGAGTGTTGTTGGATTTTGTGTAGTCACAAGTCTCAGCAGACAATGCAGTACAAGTTTTAGCAGACAATGCAGCTTCATAATATCTCAACAAGGTACTTGTTATGAAATTTGTGGAAGTATGAGAAAATGTAGGTACCCACCTGCCTTACAGATATGACCGTAATGTTTCTGTTGATGGGAGATCAAAACAGTATGCGATTAGGCTTGATGTCAACTATCAATATAATGGAAAGAGAAGGTTTCCTATAAATATAATGATGATTTAGTTGATTAGTTACTTTTTTTAAATATTATAACTTACTTATAATCATATTTAAGTCTTAATTCTTATCTGCAGGTAATTGGATCAACCCAGCGGATAAATTTGGAAATAGATTGGTCAATTTCCGTTAAAAAGCCCGTATGATTCGAAACATCTTTAACGTTGAAGCGATTTACAAAAGTTGAAAAAACACTATTTCTGTACAGCTTATGAACATATTCATCAGAGATAAACCATCGTGCATACATTAGTAATCACTACATTGGTGAGGAGAACAAACATTTCGGTAAAAAATAAATTTATTCCAGGAAAGAAGGTCTTTATGTGATTGAAGGAAAGAGGTTTGTTTTCAGGATGATGTATTCGTGCGTGGTTTTGGATTTCCTGTTCGAAGTAAGTACTATGAACATTCGTGAGGATAATTATTAGCTACCCTAATTAGGTACCAGATAGATCAACCTTTCTTCGCTTCGAGGTATTTAAACTGGTAGGTATGTTGAAGGAAGGGAAATTCGGCAATTCCTCATCACCCACAAAATGAAAATGAAGCTGAATGAATGAATGTGAATTTTCGTAGAAAATGAAGCTATTGCAATGGTTCGGAAAATTTTAAAATAAAAATGTCTTCATTGAAATCCGTTTTGAGAAATTCTGAAATATATATATATATATATATATATATATATATATATATATGAACATATATGTATATATGTATGTGTTATTCCAGACGATAACTCTCCTTAGGATTGATATAAAAATCCCGTTCTTTCGCCGAAAAATCAAGCTTTCCAAACGAGAGGACGAGTTTGTTGGTCAGCATCTTTTGAGCACATTAAATTGGTCACATTTCAAAAAAGTCCTTAAAAAATAGCTAAAAATAGCAGAAAACGGCCAAAAACGTTAAATTTAAAAATTTTAGCAGAATTTTCGTCAAAATAAAATTATCAACGGCTAACTAGGACATTGAAAAATGTTTTCACAAAATTATGCCGAAAAACGCACTTTTGGCTGAAAAATATGTAAAAACTGCAAAAAACCTAAAACTCCAAAATCGCTCAATAACAACTTATACTATAAATATATGAACAGAAATATAATATTGATAGTTACCAGAACTGGCAATACAGTATCTAGCCAATATCATAATGAAGATCAGTCTCATACAACCAAATATGAACCACAGCTTGATGGTTCATATTTTAAGACTATAGCTGGTTTAAGACTATAGGCTGGTTTAAGACTATAGGCTATTTTAAGACTATAGCTGGATTAGAATTGAATATAACTCAACTATGATACATTTTCATCTCTGACGAGGCCGTTTGGCGATAACGCTTAGATCAATAAAAACCACTGAGGAACTCCCTTCAACATACGAGTACCTACCAGTGAAACTGAAAGACAACTTAATATGCATAAGGTATTTCAACTGGACAAGAACTCACAGCTTCTCATTGAACAAAAGTAGGAAACTAGAGCAAACAATAACTAATTTGTTGATGATTTCATGGCCAGATGGTGTATACTCGTTTACAGCTCATAGAAAGAACAATCAATTTTTTGATATGGGCTAGTTAGGGATTCGAAAATAACAGAAGGAAAGTGGAAACGAATATAGACATTATCATCACTACACACGAACGGTCGGAGAAACCAATTTTAATGAGCCCTGCGGAAAGGCAAACAGCTAGAATACTCTAGCCGTTTGATGTGCAACAATGAACATGAATGACAATGAACCAGTTTGGAATCGAACTAGTGTGGAACTGAACTGGTGAACTGAAATGGATTATGCGAACAGTTTGGAATTCTTGATACCCTGTCCTCCGAGAGCTTTTTGAACATGAACTATAGCAGCTTCACAGCAACAGGCAACAGGCGAAACATTGCAATAGGTACCTATTTATTTGTTCATCAAACCTTCAAACTAGTTAAACAATTTGGAACTAAATTGTGAATCGGGATTGATTTTTTTAGAGGAACCTGAAGAATGAATTTCAAAAAAACGCTTTTGGTGGACTATTCAGAAAGTAGGAAGACTGAAGAAGTTCTTAGCGAAGAATGAAAACATGTCAAAAACGAATCTCTTAAGGTTATAAAAGAGGCTACTGTGCAAGCGTAGTACTTCCAGTTCTGAAGAAATGCTTGGACTAATAGTTTGGATCGGTTCAGAAATATTTCGTCCAAACAGCAAACTAATTAAGGTTAATAGTTCACAATTTTTCAGTACCTACTGGTTCCGATGATGACCGGGTTGACAACTACGTGTGTAGCACCTACTACGTTTGGGGTATTTTATCTTCGGAACCTGCGCTCAACTAAACTTCAAGGTTGTGATTTTCACTGCAGATGATTTACCTCTGATTATGCGCGAAGTTGAGATTTAACCAGAAAGATTGTAGCTTAAAACGAGATCTAGTCCAGAACTAAATAAGACGCTAAGGTACTAGTCAGTGGATCACAATGGGTAGTTCAGTGAGGATCTTGATATTCTTTTGTTGTTCAATATTGAATATATTCATTTTCTAGAGCTTTAATGTTTTCCAGTAGATGGTATAATCAAGCGATTACTCGGACATGTTTTTTGAATTAGCCATTTTCGCGCTTTTCATAGCAAAAGGAATGAACGAACTTTTAAGTAGTTCTCTTCTAATTGTAAAAACTGACTTCTTACAGTAGTTATAAGAGTGAGTTCTTAAAGTAGGTAACCAATACCTACTTCACTAATTATGGTTTCATCAATGTGTGGCCACTTGAGCCAGATTTCGGATTGGATGATATAATTAAGGGGAATAGGCAGGGATTACATACGTAATAAAGGCTTGAGTTTTTAAATTTTAATTTGAAGCTTTTTTGTAAGGTTGTGATAACAAATCTCTTATTCCTTCTCAAATGACATATTGAAAATGTCACTCTAACAATGTATTTCCTTCAAAGGAAAATACAAAATGCATTTCAACGCTGAAGCTACTGGGAGACTGGAATGGCGTTAAAATTACCTGCAATTACGACTTCTGAACCTCTATTAAGAAAGATAGCAGGTGGGTTTCTATTGAAAATCGTTCTTGTATCAGCGTGAGTAGGTACACTATTTTCTACAGAACAGTACTGAAGGTATTTACACTAGAATAACAGTGTTATTTAAATAATGGATTACTAAAATCATATATGACAAATAAAATAGAAGCTCGAAATAAATAGAAAGAAAATGGTCTAATAAAATAAAATAATATTTATTAGAATACAAAGACAAAATCGTAGTATTGTTCTGCAAGCTGCATGCGATAAAAAACGGGAAAACAAAAAATTAAAATAAAATCATGGTGTATTTTCTCTGCAGTGAGTCCACTAGTATCGTACATGTGCCACTATGAGGTGTGTAATATTTACAGTAGTTTGAAGAAGTACTCGAGAGTTTTCAAGACATTCGCTCTTAGTGACTACAGAAATTTATAAATTTAGTAATGGGAACTGGCTGCCAAAGTGTACACAGAGAGGTCTATACGAGTCAGCTGTAGAGTATGCGGCCTTATATTATTCTCTCGCAAGATCATTTAAATAATTTTCTAATTTAATCAAGTTTTTTTTTTTTTACGAAAGGGGCAAATAACGAAAGATTAAGAGATTATGAATAAGAAATGAATCCTTTCTGTTCATTATTTCACTTCTTCAACATTTCAGTTGGGAGTTCCCTGAAAACACATTCCACGCAAGCACAAGGGGCTTGCTCTAAGCTTTAAACATTGCTAAATAATGTGAAAAGGACGTCTAATAGAAAGACGAAAAATTTTCTGGGAGGGTGATTGTGATAACTGATAACACATTTATATCAGGTGACTTTTCGTTAGTTTAGTGCACTTTTCGGCTGATTAAAGGGTTTCAAGAAAAATGGGTGTTTGTTTGTGATTTTAAATGTTAGGTGACTGGAGTGTGTGTTGATTGCGTTTATTTATTGCTATATTGTTTCTGCAAGAAGGGCTTCATTCCACTCTTATTTCTCGTGAAACCGTTGAAGAACTTATACTCATACTATTAACTTCCACAACTTCTTTTTACGGTATGATTAGTTCAACAATTGACAAAAAATTGAATCAAGAATAAAGTGAACTATAAATATTAGGTTGTAAGCGACAGTTCCTCAGTCGTGCAGCCTGGCGTGAGAGCAAATTTTTGTATCATTTTACGGTTTAAAGGACTTTTAATCCATTCTACCTTGATGTTGATTACATTATTGTAAACATCAATTTTGTGAACAACACTCTCTCTATATATTACTCTGATATACCTAATTATCCATCATCAAATTTTCGAAAATGAAGTTACTAGATAGCACCATATATTTCAAAAGTAAAATCATCCAAAAATGTCTTTAAGGAACTTTGCTTTAGAGTTATTTGGATTTTTAACCCTTTTTTGTACATATAATTTCATGTAACAAGCATTCCATAAGAATGGACGTTCGTTAAATTTAATGATTTTTTGTGTTTCATTGTTTGGAATTTTAATCAATAAGAGAAGTGCTGTGAAAATTCACTCTCATCGTAATGCTTTCTATGCGTTTGAAATCCGGGATTTGTAAAATGAACAGAAAAACGTAAGCTAACAACTCAGGGTGACCGAGATTTGGAATGCATATCGATTGGCTGTGACCAGCTATTTAGGATTTTAATTGTTATTTAGCCGGGGTTCGATATATATTTTAAAGCAATATCTTTTTTTAGTGAATTTCGTTGGCCATTCAAATGGTATCAAAATGTTAACTAACTTTTTTCCACAATTTTTGAGATATCAAAGTGAAATTTGGAGAGAGTTTTTGGGGTGCCTGATACGAAGTTTTAAGCAAATAAAAATAAGAAAATAACCCAAAAATTTTTGGACAACCCAAAGGGGGAATTTACTTCCAAAAAATTTCCCCCCGTTTTTTGCCGAGTGACACCTTGTTTTAAAACTTTTTAAGCGCAGAACACGGTGGTGAAACCAGAATATTGTGATGTCATTCTGTTCTCGGATTAGAGCTGATGAACCGAAAAGAAGGGCGATTTTTTCTTTAAGTACCTATCTTTAGAAAAAATCGCACTTCTTCATGGTATATCAACTCCGATCGAAGAACGGAATAAGATATCGCGATTCTGGTTCAGCACTAAAACATTTTTAAAAAAAGGTGTCACTCGGCAAAAAAATGGGAAACTTAGATTTTTCCCTGATTTTTATTTACCTAAGACTTAGAATCACGCGCCCCAAAAACGTTCTCCAAGTTTCGCTTGGGCATCTCAAAAATTGTGGAAAAAAGTTGGGTTGGGGTGGGGGGGTGGTTACATTTGGGAAACCCTGTATGTACCTACATTAAATGAAAAAAGTGACGTATATTGAACTCATACGGTAGTTCACCACGAATGGAACTTTTCAATTCTAGAACTTTACGGCGGACAAACATTTATAGAATTTTTGGAGGTTTTCTATTGTTCTAATGATTTACATGCTTTCTCTTGATGAAATTCTGCCACTTTTAAAATCTTTAGTTTTTAGTATTGTGTTTGTCTTTGAAAATACTTTTTGTCCTTCTAACTTATCTTTCTATGATTTTTTAAACCATTTTTTAAGGGCCGGTTTATCAATTATCTACATTAACTGCAGGATAGCTATACTCAGTATAGCACTATACTCCAGATAAAGAATGTGAGTCGCTTATCAATGCCGAATTATCTAGAGGATAAAACTATCCCTCAGATAAATTCTGTCTGGCAGGTAGCGCCGTTAACATCCTTAATGGTGTCCGTAGGCGACAAAATAAGGGCGATTTACACATGGAGCTACCACAGAGTAGAGTAGGAGCTACATTTTCTTTATGGATCAACTATTATCTTTAAAAAAAAAAAATTGTTATCTTTATTTATCTATTAAAAAAACCGGGTCGGACGTTATTTCCACAACAGTGTCCATCATGTTATCAGGCTCGGCAAATAAGAAACCACCACAATTTTTTCCGTTTGTTTGCTTCATTTCTAGAGAGAAAAATACATAGAATAGCGATATTGCAACCTGAATTATCATGAATGAATTATTGTGATCAGTATTCTGTGGACTTAATTTCATCTTCGATTTATGTTAGAATGTAAAGAATGGTATCTTTTTCCAACCGAAACCTCAATAACAATACGCACTCATTCAATATTGCGTATAGTAGGTGATCTACACTGGGTCTTACTAGGTATATACGGTTTTCTTTTCCATTCAACGAATTATGCTACGATAGAATCTTCACCGTTACTGCTATTTGAAGAAAATCCCCAAATATATCATTCGAAGGTACAAAAATAAAGACAATCAAACTTGATATTCAAATAAGATTTTTGTAAATTGATAAACTTGTACGAGGTTAGAAAGGTCTAGATATCTCATTAATTCCAGTTATAATTGTTATCCAGCCGTCCAGGGACCAGATAAATTAAAACGCCAGATAGGGTTTAACTAGGGATGGACAAACACCCCCTATTGTGTTATCTAGAGGATAACTCTATTCTTCAGGTAAATCCCTCTTATTCATTGGATAAATGTGATTGACAAACCGGCCCTTAAAGTCGATTTTAAGGTCAAGTTCGCTCGAGTGCCACTCTGAATGCCCCGAATCAAATTTCTGAAGATAAATAATTCGAAAAAGCAGCAACTGAGTTTTATTTTACTAACTTCAATGGCTTCACTTCCAACAATTCGCTAAAATGGACCAAAGGATGGGATATTCAAAGTGACAGTTGTCAAAGAAGATCAATGAGAAAATCAGCCAAATATTCATACTTCATTGATTTAAATATTAAACAAATAATTTACTACTTGTGATTTTGAAAGAGCGAATGCCATGATTCAGCACCTGCCACGTTGTGTCTAAACTCATTTTTATGTTATTCATGTTTTTAGTTGATTACTACGTTGAAGCAAAGATGGTACAAGGTGGTCCGATCGAACAGGAAATGTGAGAGTCACTAATATCGTCTCAGCACCCACGGTCAATGTTAACATGATCGTATTTGACGAAGAAAACTAAAATTTATCAAAAACAGCCCACTTTATTTAACAAACTGATAATAGACTGATGAAATCATTGCACCTGTACCTCATTGCTTAATGGTGTTCGTCTTAAACAACTTATTGAGTGGTAAATTTCATTATAATCTAAGTTTATATAGCAAATTCATTGAGTTGGGTCCTGTTTAGCGTTTTCTTCAAATTTCTCCGTTCTCTAGGATCACCTTGCGATATACTTCATTTGAAATTTATATTCTACAAGTGATGATGAAAAATAGGGAACAGTAAACAACACGGTTTTGTAGTTCACAAATATTTCTTTAATACAACGTCTAAGCTTATAGATTTTGCCCACAATACGAATTTGGTTTGTTATAGAGAATAATGTCCATTTTATTTAGTATTTTGTGAAGTATTTTGTTAAAGCTTTTTTTCTATTCTGTCTTTGAAGGTAAAGACTAGAGGATAGAGTATTATAGATAGGTCTATTCTTCAATAAATATCATATTTTTATCTGAGTATCGATAATGTTTTCGCTATGGTTATACTATGTAGTAATATAAACATGATCTACATAGCGGGTGAAAGTTTTTGTAACTTTTTGTGCGAATGAATTGATTAATGAACTAATATGTTGAATGAGGAGAAAATAAAGACAGGCTCCAAAAAATTGTTTGGCACATCTTTTCCATCATTAAGCTTCAAATTGTGAGTGCGGAATCGTTACTTATCAAAACTGATAACTTTATGATAATAATCAAATTTCTATTATTTGGACCAAGAAGATGACAGAAAAATGTGGTTAGCTGTAAAATAGTAAAAATGAAAAAAACAAATCTTCAAGAAATTCTCAAAACGTAAAAAGAAGAAAAATTGTTGATGAGTTATTGGTAGCTTATTCGAGAATAAAATTGAATTTTAGGTTATTAAGAGTTGTAAGAACACGGAGAAATTAACAGCATGTAAGAATGTCAGTTTCAATTTACTCTAAGAACCCTCCTGAATGCGATAAAATTAATTTATCAATGTTTATGCAAGATTCGAAATATACAAGTGGATGTTTAATTAACAAATTTGGCACATATTTTCAAAAACGTTTGATAACTTAGGCACCCATTGGTCCTCAATTTCTCCCTAGTTAAAATGGGCTTCAGAAGTTCTTCGGAGTTTGGTTAATTTACAAGGAAACCATTATGTTCAGGTTGATATAAAAATGTTTCAAGATAAGTTTGTTATAATTCTTCCACCTTTAGGCACTTGTGTACGCAGTTTAGTATACGAAGTAAATAATCTCAAGTATTAAGAAAAGATTAATTTCATAGCTGGGAATTGATTTCGATACATTTAACTAGGTATTAATAAATTTTAGAAGGACGAATTTAAGCTATTGGAAATTAAATTACTGTAGCTCCCTCACAAACTTTAATCAAGAGTTTATTTTCATACTGCAAGAATCATGGACCCTCATTAAGTAGAAAAATGAATACGTCTTATTTTCAGAGGGAATAAGGAATATAATTAAGTATTTCTGGATTTCACTAAGTACTTTGTATAAAACTGTAGCGACACACAAAATGATCTTTCTATTTTATTTAGTTAAATAATTGCGAAGATTTGTAGAATAAATATTTATATTACCGTAGATGACAAAACGTCTAGAAATATTATAGTTGTTATGCGGAGTGTTTCTCTCTAAGTATTTCCTAATTTTCACAATACTCAGTTGCATATTTAAGATGATATTTATGATTTATGCATTGTATGAATGTTATTATTAGCTCATTAATCTCGAAAGTATTTTACAGTTATAGTATAGATAGTGTATAGAACTCAAAAGCATTTTATAGTTTTCGCGGTAGTTGCCTTTTTACATCTTAATACATAATTTATATTTTTCTCCGGTTTAAAATGACATTCTTTTTAATCGGTTCCTATAGAATGAAATCAAATACAGCTGCTAAACAGACAATTGAATAGATGGAAAATCGAACAAATTTAAAATTGTAAATGGATTTGTCATTAAATTTCTTTGAAAACTACGAGGCACGAAAATTATTAAAAACACTCACCCGTTCTGTAGAACTTTTAGCTCCTAATTCTACGTCATTTCATGGATTTCCAGGTTATTAGATTTTTCTTTTCGTCCAAAAATGCTACATTACTACATTTTCTACGGTTACAAAAAGGGTACCCTCCTAATGAAAATTGAAATTTTGGACAAAACAGTACGCAGAAAACATTTACAGGGTATTCAACTTTTTCATTTAATTATTTTTTATCAAGGTACGAAAATAGTGAGAAGTCTCTAAAATTAAATAGAGAAAAAGCTAATCATTCAAAAAACTTTTAAAAATAAACATCTCATTTTTTACTACACAGTGTCGTGCAGAGAATAACGTTTTCTTTAAAAAGTGTTCACACTTTTTTAAATATATTATTTTAATAGGTAGGATGTATGATTCAAGGGTAGGTAAATGCTTACACCTAATTGACAACATCGAAACATCATTGTGTTTTTGTAAATGGAAGATTTAAAAAATGTAAACATAAAATTCAAATAAAATGAGGAAATAGTTCTGGAATGGAAGCTAGAGAGAATGGTTCCTCACGTGAAGTGTAATAACCGTGTTTTTTTTTTCTCGAGAAACGGGAAAACTCGATTTTACAGCTAAGTTTCCTATCATAATATTTTTCAGCAAAACCAATAACTGTTTTTCAGCTCGTCATTAGAAATTACCTATTCACAGTTGTCTAATTTTTCAAAAAGACTCATGTGCTCAATCTAAATTCTCAGCTTCCCTCCCCCATCTTTCTTTTAATCAGTGACATCTCATGAAACTAACCACGACTAATATTTTCAGACGTATCAAAGGCCCAATATGTATAATTGTATGACCACGAAAATCGTTTAGGCAATTTTGAACAGTTGGGTAGAAGCTCGAACGAAAATTTCAACATTTATTTCAATTTTATTGTCCTTATTTGTGGGAAAGAACATTAGAAATAAACAACCAAACGATCAGTATATTTTTTTCTTCAATTTTTAGGCCTTGAGTTGAAAATAACCATTGTTTAAAATTCATGGCGATCATATTCTCTTCAATCTTAAGCGAAACGCGAACGTTTTTTTTATCCGGTACATAAATATATTATTTCAAATTTCTCATATAACACGTATTTTCCGTAGAAATAGATTATGTGTTTGAGGCCAATGCCCAAGTTAATCGTAAAGAAATGTTATCTTTTTTTCAGTTTCGCAATAGTTCTAGAACTTGCGTGGTGGCTAATCTATGAAAAATAAAAATCTCATTTTGAAATTGATATGCAATACGTAGAGGCTGAATAGAAGAATTGTCCGATGGAAAAATAGGGGATCACACAGGTATTTTTTTGTATCTTTAAATATAATTAATACGTATTTTGGTTGTTATGTATTATTTATTTTCAAATGATTATCTGATATACCCTGGAAAAATGTCTATGTAATAAGCGTCTATTATTGAGAATATTAAACCAAATTGGTTTTAATTTGTGAGAATGGTAAGCGTTTTTCAAAGTTGGCGTAAAATTGGAATCTCAAACTAGTTCATTCATAATTTGCTGTCATTTTTCCGAAATTAATTTCAAATTGCACCTTGTTACCGTTAGGCTCAATAAGGAACAAGCCATGCAATTCTTTTTGTCGGCAAACTTCGTTTATGGGGTTTATTTGCCGGTTTAAAAGCTCTTCAACCGATATCAAAATTCATTTGAAAAATGTATTACTACCAAATAATAAATAAATAAGCTTAAATATAGCCAAAGCGTTAAAAAGCTATATTCTACGTTCTAATTTTACATTTTATTGAGTGCGGAATGATAAAGTTACAAGTAGGACATTCAGAGAATGAGTTCAAGCTACGTTAATGATTTTGTGATTTTAAGTGAATATTGAGTTTTCCTATCACTACTCGTAGTCTTATGAATGACAACCTACACTATAGCCTACATCTAATAAAAAGCCAATCTATATGGCGATGCAGGTAATTTTTTTACTAAATTTATAATCCTAGGCAGAATTAAATGTACGGTAATTAATTGAGCTGAATTGCGAAATGGCATAGCAAACAACAAATCTGTATTCTTATAAATCCGGTATAAATTGTATGGATTTAGTTATTAATTTGTTCATTTAAACATGAAACAGATGATTGCAGATGAATAAATGTTTGGTATTGTAATGTCGTTGAACGAAATTTAGGTACCTATATTTGGGATGTGTAGTCATTGTACACTACAAGACTACGATTGGGGGTGTTCAAAAAACGACGTTTCAATTCTTGTAAAACCGGACAATACAATCACGATTAAAATTTACTTTTATTATTTTGAGTTTAAAACATTACATTATAAATGAGACAAAAAAACCATCTCGCAAATCAGCTGTTTATTTACAAAAAAAAAAAAAAAAAAAAAAAAAAAAAAAAAAAATAAATAAATAAAATAAAATAAAAATAATAATAATTATAAACCAAGTTCAAAAAATGGAATAAATGAAAATAAAAGCCAGCTATTCAGGCAGAAGTGCAGACTTTCCGCTCGCTTGAGTATTTGTTTATATGTTATGAAACTAGTCAATGTTAATAACTTCAAGGATCCACACTAAATATCAATATTATATACTTACGTGTTACACCTAATAACACCTAATATACTTTTACCTACCTAAGTATACACTCACTTAACTAGAAAATTACATCTAACACCGACATGGTTATGAATTTTGGAATAATATTCTAGTAAATCAACATTCATATAGGGTAATAATTTATTATTCGGAAGAAACTGCGAATACTGCATTATAGTTTTTATAAGAGCTTTTAAACCGAACGTTATTGACAAATTGATCAATCACTTGACTGAGCGTTATTTAATGAGGGGTTTTCATTTTATTTTACGCCTACAGTGAATTGTGGAAGTGTTTAGATGTGGTATTTGAAGAATGTCTTAAAAGGCCTCAGAACCTTCGAATTTTACAACCATGTCCGAATATTAAAATATTACTAAACACGGATACCATACGTTTGACTGTTTTAAAAAATATTTCTTCTATTATAACATTAAAAATAAACAAAAAATTACGGACGAAAAACGAATACTAAAAAAATTAGCTTCTATACAAAAAGTCCGAAAAAAAGATTCGTTTACCGAACAAAAAGTGATACATCACAAAAAAGGAATTTAAAAAAGGTGGAAATAGGAAGAGTGTTGTTTGCAGGTGAAAGCTTTAAATTGAATAATGGTTGTAGAACGGTAGAGGATTTTATAGCTTATACAAAACAACCTACTCGCAAAATAAAACGTTAAATAGAAAATTAAAACAAATTGATCATGCAGAGGTGACGTAGGTTAACGATATTCTACTCTGGTTAGGTCACTGTTTTCATTATGTTTTATGATCTGGGAATATATCAAACCGGATAGAAAATAAGGAATAAATGAAATAAACGAAATTAAAAATAAAATGTTTGCCTTATGAGATATTAGGTATAGACACAGCTTTTGTTTGACGGTATTTAAAATTATACCGGTGTCTTGGGGAGTTTTCTCCTCGTGGGCGAAGCTGGTGATTTGTCGGTTTCGTTTTCTGTAAACCAAAATTTAGTTGTTTAGTTGATATTAGGTAGTTCACATTTTATCTGCGTTAGGTACTGATGTTGGTACACAGTTTATAAGTAAAGAAAACAACCTAAGAGGAAATAGGTCCTCTAACTCTCAAAATAGAATTCTCAACGCTATTTTCCTTTTCTTCAACTTATATTTTGTACACACTTATGTCCCCACACACTAGGGGACTTTAGGCATAAATAACATGCATGAATATATTTAAAAAATATGTCTATATGTGTAATATACATATAGACTAGGGTGCCCGCTATTTTGAGAAAGGTGGAATTTTGATGACCTCCACCCAAAATTTGGTTAAAAATGTCAAAAAAATTACCCCTGAATTTTTCCAGATTTTTTGCATAACGAAGACCCACGCCGATAGCTCGATTTTGGTTTTTGAAATACGCTTTTTTTTTGCCAATATCAGACTTTTGAATATAACTTTTACAAACTTCTTTGTAAAATTGTGAAACTTCGTATACTTACGTTTTTGGGGTCGCTGAACTCGAATGTGCAGTCAAAACAAGTCGACAGCAACAACTTTTGACAGTTTGGAATCTCAAAATCGTTAAAATCATGTAAAAAAATGACAATTTTTCAAAATTTATTGCAAAATTAGGAAAATTTGTATTCATATGTTTTTTGAATCGCTGAACTCGAATTTTCTGTAAAAAAATCAAATATCCAATTGAAATACGTAAAAATACGATTTTTCATAATTTTACAATGAATTTTGAAAAATTATCATTTTTTGACATGATTTTGACGATTTTGAGATTCCAAAGTATCAAAAGTTGTTGCTGTCGACTTGTTTTGACTGCATATTCGAGATCAGTGACCCCAAAAACATAAGTATACGAAGTTTCATTATTTTACAAAGAAGTTTGTAAAAGTTATATTCAAAAGATTGATATTGGCAAAAAAAAGCATATTTCAAAAACCAAAATCGAGCTATCGGCGTAGGTCTTTGTTATGCAAAAAATCTTGAAACATTCAGGGGTCATTTTATTGACATTTTAAATCAAATTTCGGGTGGAGGTCATCAAAAGTCCACCTTTCTCAAAATATGAAAAATAACATAGTTTTTTGTCAAATGGGCAGTTTGGTGATTTAAAAAAAAAAATACATAAAAACACAAGTTAAATGCTGTTAAATGTTTAGGTACTGGCTCGTCGTTTGAATTTTCACAAGTCTTCAAATGATTCAGGAATTTCGCTTCCGAAATTTTCAGCTTATATTTATTTCAAGAATTGACCACGAAAAAGATAAATTTAATGAAATAATTAAGTACAACCTTTTATTGGTCGTACTATCATTAACGAGTACCTGCTCAACCAAATGTTTGGACATCAGTTGACTTGCGTGACAAGTTTCACTGCGAACACAATTCATGCTGTCAGAAGTTATCGGCGTTCTTTATTTATTTATTTTAAATTCCGTATTCGAGAATATGAAGGTTGAAAATATGTTGCGTAGAAGAACCGCAGAGTTTTATTATAAGAAATAAATTTTAAGTAAGTAATTCATTAATTGGACGAGATGCCTTTTCTAAATGAATATATTGTTCAGTCCCAGAATTAGTTAATTTGAGAAGAGAGAAACGAGGAATTATGCCTACCTGTTCACCAAGTTTTGTAAAATTAGGACCGAGTCGTAACCAGGACTGAGGTTAGAATTTTCCAAATTCTTTTTGATCTTGAAAGTATCAGAATTGTTTACGTGAACATTATAGCTGAGGCTCATTCTGAAAATTTGTGTCAAAAAACGTTATCCAGTTACTGCTAAACAAAGTTGGTGACCAGGCTAAGAAATGGAGTTGGTTGCTGTTGTAGTGGGAAATTAGATTTTAACGGTTATTTATCAAGTATGCAAGTTAAAGTTGTAGTTTACTTGTACGAATTTGGTAGCTAGAATGGAAAGATATGTTCATGGCATTATGTATCAGCACGAAACGTTACATGTTCGGAATTTCTACAAGTTTGCTCAAAAGTGCATCGAAAAGTTTACTTAATTTGACATGAGTATTGCGTACCCGAGCTCTTAACAAAACCGTTACTACATCCATTGAAATTAGAGACTAGAAATAGAGATTATTGTAGTGAGACCGAAAATTCTAAATGCCATGTGGTAAATTTATAAGGATGTTAGAATAAAGAAAGAAGCTGAAATACATTGCGGAAACAGTTCAGAGGACTGTCCAGGTTTTTATACGTAGAATACCCTCCTTCAAATTAAATTTCACATATTTCAGTTCTTACAAATGGCAACATTGACCATGTTTTAGCTTAAGGCTTAAGCTTATTGGTGTAGTTGTTCATGGCATAATGATTAAATGTTTACCCAGTCCTAAGGTGAGAGCCTCTCCAGAGTTTTTTCTCGACTGCGTTGGTATGGGCTCGTCCAGCAAGTCGCACATCCGTCTGCAAGGAAAGAAACATGCTAAATTGCGGGTTGTTATCAAATTCGTAGTAGTGATGAGTTGTGATATTTATAGTTACAATAGTTTTACTCCCTGAACTGACTCGGAAAAATGTATAAATTGGCTAGATAATTATCTGCCCCCCCCCCCTCCCACGGCTCCTCCCATAATACCGAACGTTTATTATCTACACGTTCACTGGTTTCAATTAATTGATAATAGTTAAGCATTACAATATTATTATAGTAAAATTATTATAGTATTGCAGTTTCCGAATCGAAATGCCACTCTAACGTTACTTTGTTAGGGATCAGCGCAGAAGGCTGTAGTATGATTATGACCTTCAGGTTTTAAGAACGGAACACTCAAAGAACCTAAGAGCAAAACTTGCTTTAATTACTTGCAACATTATTTGCTTTAATTACTGTGACCAGGTACCCCTGAAAATTCTGATCCCTGCCACGGGGCGACGCTCCGATCCGCCAGCCACCCAGAGCTGCCAACAGAGTATGTAGGGATTCTACGCAGATCACTGGTATTAATCCGGTATCTAAAAATTCAGTACATTATCTAAGCTTGGTGCTTCGTGCTTCGCAATAGGGTCCACTGTAGGTCGATTAGAGAAGAAATCAGCCTCAGAGGCCCCTCAGCCGATAAGTGGCCCTACGTATCTCGTAATATTATTTTCACCGTGTTCCAAACGTGCTCTATTTCAAATTTCATTACCGTAGGTTATTAAGAAAGAAATTAGCCTTACTTGTCCCATACATAGCGTACTGTGCCTTCGTCACTCCAAAGGTCATTCGACTTTGTCATTAATATGTCTACGTAAATGTAGACACTAAGAGAGAACATTAATGAAATAAAATAAAACACCTGCACTTTTCTTGTCCCTATGATAAAAGTAAAACATATCAACATATAAGTTATAAAACACTTAAGTAGAAACATAATATGTATTGATATAAGCAACCACCAACTGCAAATTAATGAGATTTGTTTAAAACACCCTCTTACACTTCACTAGTCAATCTACAGGTGACAAGTGTTATTATAAACTCGATTTCACGAAGTCACAATTCGAATGAAATTATGTCAGCTTATACAATCTTCGTAGTTTAAAAGGCGATTTTTACTGTTCCCAGGTTCTTACTAGTTCTGATTGCGATCAAGTTGATTTTTTTTTCCTTGTCAAAGTTCTAGCATACAGCGATCTGGGTGGTTTCATTCGATTCTTTGGGATGATATCTATAAATGACACCCAAAAAAACATTACTGTTACCTTGAAAGTTTTCGAGAAGTTAGTTTTAATACGTATTTCAGTACTGAAGTACTCAGCTTTGGGACCTCTAAGGCTAATTTCTTTCCTAATCGACTTACGGTGCTGAAATTTAGATAGAGCTCCTTTGGGACACCAGGAAACAGTTACGTGATACGGAGGCGCACTGAGGGACCTCTGCGGTCTTTCCTTTTCGAACTAATTTTTTTTTCCGACATTTTTTCTAAACTTTTTGACAAAAAAAAAAAAAAAAAAGTAAAATTGTGGGGTCCTAGAGCTGTAAAGGTGTGTACCTTTTGAATGAAACGGAGCACCGAATTTTGGTCTTATACTACAGTGATATATGGGGTTCAATAATTATAGGCCAATGATCCTGATCTGCGTAGAAGGGCTATCTAATACAGAAATAATGAATCTTTAAGTAATAATTTGCGAAGTTTTAAAAATAAAAACGAAACAAATTTGTTTTTTAAATAAAACCACACAATAATATTGTCTGAATGTTGATTCATTTTATCGTTAACAATATTATTGTTCACTTGAATAAATATTCTAGACGATAACTTTCCTTGAGAATGAGATAAGAAATCCATTCTTTCGCAAATACAAGTACTTTTCTAAAGCTCGTACAATAAATAAAGTGTCCAAATTAAAAAAATAAATAAATTTAATAAAATAAAATGAAATAAAAAATAAATTAATAACAGATTAATATCGTCAATTTTTATTGTATTTATTTATTTTTAGTTAGCAAAATATTACTTATAAGTTTATAAACTGTCAATTAGAACATTCTGAAGTTTTTTTTGCTGTTTGTGTCAGTTGTTATCTACAGATTAATCTATTAGCGAATTTTCTTAGAAAATAAAGCTATTGCAATGGCTCCAAAAATTTCAAAATAAAAACTTTCAAAAATTTTCTTCATCGAAATCTGTTTTGAGGCATTCTGAAATGATTCCTGGATTTTAAAGCTTTTATATATATATATATATATATATATATATATATATATATATATATATATATATATATATATGTGTCATTCCAGACGAAAACTCTCGATAGAATTGAGATAAAAACTTCGTTCTTTCGCCAAAAAATCAAGCATTTAAAAAGAAAGGATGAGTTCGTTGGACAACACTTTTTGAGCATATTAAATTGGTAAAATTTCAAAAAATGTACTAAAAAAATCTCTAAAAATGGCTAAAAACGGCTAAAAATCGTTCAATTTATATTTTTTGGTAGAATATTGCTCAAATAAAGTTTATTAACTATAAAATAGAACATCAAAAAATGTATGTACACAATTATGCTGAAAAATGTACTTAAAATTCATCAAACTTTGCTAAAAAATCGATAAAAACTGCAAAAAAGCTAAAAATTCAGAACCTCTATTTGAATAGCAGGTTATTATTTAGAATACGTTTTTTGCCATAAAATTAATGGTTAACGATTTCCTTGCACTCAAAAAGCTCAAATTTCAAAACAATTCAACATTATACAATACGATACCTAATATACGAAAATTCGCTCAAACGATCATGCTGCATGAATGGAACTTCCTTTTCATCATGTTCAATACTTATTTACTTTTGTGTGATTGGAAAATTCCCCTTAAATGATTGCTGAACGTACAGAGGCTTTACTTTGAGTTGATTTCCACTTGTCTGTGACACGACACAGGCCGCGATTTTAGATCTATCGACTTGAAATTTGGAGGTTATAGGCTTTTTATATGCACAGAATTTGCTTTACAGTTTTTTGTGCCGATCCGATTTGACGCCGCGACAACATTTTTCTGTTTTTGCCTATTTATGTCCTAAACTATAAGTTTATTAACCCACTCAGTGCGGGTGTAGTAATATTACTACAGCTGGAGTTTCGCGCCGTGCGGGTGTAGTAATATTACTACGCCACTCCCTCTAAGATCCAAGCCTTATTCATCGGTCAGTAGAAGGAGCTGCCGCATTCTTCTGTCCCGTACGGTATTTACTCGTAGTATGAATCACATAGCAGTTCCGAGCACTCCGCAGGCGGATTGCATGTTATTGAGCCAGGAAAATGGAGTCCGATCCAAGCCCGTTTTCCTCATTTTTGGCATGCTTTTCTTGATTTTTATTGATTGTATCCTTCTTTTAACCTTGGTACTTCATGAATATCATATTCATGTTGAACTTCAGTTCTAGGTGAATGAAAAGTACAGGTTGTGTAATGCTAAAATAATGTAATGTGTTAAAAGCACTATGCGCCATATCTCAAAAACTCAACTTCAGGATGGGGGGTTGTTCACTCTATTGAGACAGCGCTGAATGGGTTAAGGATTTTGATAAACCCAAAACGTGTAGAGAATCAATATTTTACATTTTCAGTCCCCACGAGGTTTTTGTTGGACGAATAGTTTTCGAGGTTCAGCCGTTCAAAATTTCCAGGATAGGAAATCGGTCGTCAAACGTGACTTTCTTGCCCATAAAATCTGAACTATGTTTTCCGAGATTTTAGTTCGAGAGATAGTATACGCGTATACTACAAACTACTGCGTGGGGCTTCTGGTCAGAGGGCCCACTAGTATCAATGGATTGGGTATAACATATATCGTTTACATGTGCCTTGTTTGATCGTTGACAAATCATTCAGAGCGAGTCAGTTCGGGATGGGATACGCCATACAACAACTCAAATTCTAATGTTAACGGGGTGAGCCGAACGCAATTCATAGGAGGATTAACCAATGCGCTACACCGATCGACCGTGTTTACAACCGCCAAGAGAAATTGTTGGCTCTGGGAATATAAGCCTGGGAATAGCGTAGAGCGTCTACATCCACAGCACCCTCTTCCGCGTCCGTCCGGCGTCCAACACCCGCGTTGTGGCCCCCGTCCGCCCCGGCTTTGTGCCCGGCTAATCCGCCCGTCAGACTGAGTTGATGGAGGTTTTCGTTTGTGGTTCTGTCATTGCGGAACGCGGATCCCAACGCGAACGTGGCCCAGTTCATCTACTCCTAGAGACTCAAAAGCTGGGATCTTTCGCTATCCGTAAATTGTTTTTTCTGCCCTTTGCATCAATTTTAATTTGGAGAGTTGGAGGTAGATGTGTCTATTAAAAATAAATCTCAGAAACAAAATGCTGCAGACTAGTTTACAACAACGAAAGAACATTTTTATGTGAATTCATAAATCCGTAAACAATGATGATTAAAACGCAAATAGGAAAGCTTCTCTGTATAATTTATTTAAATATTAATATTGACCGGTGTTTGAAAGTGTATATGTATGTGGCGAACGTGACCACGCTCAAACGGCTGGATCGATTTGAAGGAGAATTTTTGCAAAATTATCTACAAGGAACAAAAGCCTCCGGTAACATACTAAATCGGGAAATTCCTAACAACGTCGGCCGAGTAAACAACTCAGTAAATTAGGAAAGTTTTTTTACTTTCTTCCAGTTGTTGCTGCTCCACAACCGTAATAAACGGAGTTAATTCACACTGCACTGGCAAAGCCAGTACTATAAATGAAGCTACCCACAGAATCGGGAAAGAAACCTCTCTGGGGTGATCAAGGGTCATTTTCACCGTATGAGTATTTTCAGTATGAGTTATTCAAAAATTAGCTTTAACGCGGCGTTGTTTGTGCTTTATCAGACATTACCTAGGGCGATTTTACTTTCACCATCATCTATCGTTGGTTAACTCTTCCTTTAAATCTTAGCGATCTGATTACCAGAGCTGATTAGCTAATTACCCGACCCACGAGGTATTAAGAGGTAAACGGATGATTATCATTATGTTGTCAGTGCACGGAGCCTTCAATTTCCAGATTCTAATTACCAAAAATAACACATATTATTTAATGATTTTGAACAGTTTAGTTCAACATCGTTTCAAGAACGGCCACAAATCACGAGATAATGTTCATAGACACACATAACCTCCTACCCCATTAACGAGCTTGGATGTGATGGGATCGTTTTCAGCAAGAAGCTACATTACAAATTCCTCGTACACAAGGTCGTATTACATCAACTATCAAAGAAGTATGAAACTCTATATCAAATTTCCGCTAGCAGTACCCTAGTTGAAAAGGTAGAGAGAAATATAGGAGCACGAAGCTCCTATAGGCGGCTATACAACAATGTCATTCAAGTGACAACGGCCTCAAGTCATAAGGAAAAAAAAAATTATTCTCGACGTCAAGATGAAGACCGATGTTGCTAAAGTGCTTTGACTCATCCACCATAAATTAGAAACTTACTACCTTAGTACCATTGTAGTTTGATAACCCAATTTTATGTAAAACTTGAAGATTTGTACGTATTTACTTCTTATTTGATGAGATTTCCATGGTTTTCTGTCACAAACCTTCCATCTACAGTCCCCTTCTACACATGAATCGTTTCACTTCACTTCATGGGTTTCCCATTGAAAACAAGGTCAATCATATCTCTGTCAACATTTCTTCCACATCTAAGTGAAATATATGTTCCATCAGCTGAGAAAAATATTCAATTACGACATCAACACAGAGTACTGATGATAACTCACAAATCATTGCCGTGTTCTACGAGGATTTCCACGCCATCTCCTGTGCGGTCCATGATAGAACTGACTTCTTCAAACGTCTTGTCAACCAGCGATATACCATTCCATTCCAGCACCTGACAATTAAATACTCGTACAAATTAACCTATTAATCTCTAAAATCCAATGATAATAAATTGAACTGAAAAATTAAAATAAATAAAATGGGATTTTATTATTAGATCACATATGAATCAGGTTTTGTATTGTATGCGCGTTTAGTACTGGTGGCTTACATAAGCGCCAAAAGGAAAACAAAGAAAAACTAGATACTGAAACTGAAACGAAAAGGATGGCTTATTTTATGGAGTACTATGCTTATGTTACTGCGAGTAATTCAACGTCCTGTAATTTGAAGTCATTAAATAGTCGCTCTTTTAAACACAATAGTATCTTCAGAAAATTGGAGCTAGTATCTTCTGAACTGCACAGATCTGACGAACTTTTGGAAGTTAGATTCCTAAATAGGTTGGCACTTCTATGTCACTAATACATTCATATTCTACAGGGTATCAAGGGGTCAAATCCGAAATTATCCTCAGGTCGAAATTATCCAGGGTTTTCTCTCTCTGTCTGTCTCTCTCTCTCTCTCGCCCTTGACTGTTCCTCACTATTCCGGAGATATGTATCAAAATGAAGCTTGGATTGAATGAGGTTTCAAGCGGGAGGAAAAACTTAGTATTTGGAACTCCGAAAATACTCTCCATGTTTCACTTTGGTATAGGTATATCAAAAATAGCGAGGAAAAAAAAAATATATATTTAGAGGGGGGGGGGGGGTTCTCTTCAGGATATGCAAAGATACACAACAACAACTCTGAGTATGCACTCTTGCACCAGAAACATCTCAGAAGAAGGCTTTTGGTAAGAGGATGTTTGGTGTAATACAACGGAATCATTAATTTGTATTTTAACTCACATTTATGTTGAATGAGCATCTTATAGTTTGAAATATTATTACCTGATGAAAATGAACGGTTTTTTCAAAACATACCTACTCAACTATCTAACAAACATTTGTAAAATCAAACCCCTGAAAAAATGTTTGTTACCTTGTCGCCTTGCTGTAGGCCGCCTTTTTCCGCTGCGCCTGAGGGTACCGTCCATACAATGTACGCGAATAAGCGTCCATCGGCTCCGGATTTCCCGCCAACTACTCGCATTCCAAAACCCCGAGCTGAAACACAAATCTTTTATCAATATCTTCTCATCAAAACTGTGCCTTAACGATTTGCTTGAACGTAGAAGTAGAGGAAAGAGGAATCCTGTAAATACAGTTTTTAGAAACACTAACTTCGACGTTGTAATGCGTACATATATAATTGAAATTAATATGTATAGCTCTTCTAATAATCCAAATATATAAAGCAAAGGTATGTGAACAAAGGTTGTGATCCAGGAGCGAATTAATCAATGCATTAATTATTTATCGATAGCTGTATAGCAGATCTCTTTATTATGACATTTTGAAACCTAATTGGACATTTATTTGTAAAATACCCATATTTTGTGCGATACCATCTCTTCAATTGTTCTGCCAATGAAATTATTTTCTGATGTAGGTGAAATTTTAATCTTAATTACATACCCAAGTGAAAAAACACTCACGCAGTTTGCGTAAGCAGAGCCAACTTTTAGAATCAATCACCTGGAGCTCTGGGTGGAGCCCGTCATTTCATTCGTCCCTTGATGTCCTAGACCTAGAGAGACTCCCTCCCTATCAACTTTCGTTGTAATCAGACAGATGAAATAACTTTTAGCACACTCAGCTGATCAGGATGGAGCCTGTAAGGTCTTTCGTCTCTTGTTATCCCAGAATTTCGACGTCCTACGGTAAATAGAAGATTTTAGCTCACTCAACTCATCAGGATGGCACTCCTCCCTTTGCTCGTCCCTTGTTATCCCAGAGAGGATCCCAATCAAATTTCGGCGTCCTACGGTAAATAGGAGAGATTTTAGCTCACTCAGCTGATCAGGATGGCACTCCTCACTTTGCTCGTCTCTATCAAATTTCGACGTCCTACGGTAAATAGGAGAGATTTTGCCTCACTAAGCTGATCAGGATGGCACTCCTCACTTTGCTCGTCTCTGTCAAATTTCGACGTCCTACGGTAAATAGGAGAGATTTTAGCTCACTAAGCTGATCAGGATGGCACTCCTCACTTTGCTCGTCTCTGTCAAATTTCGATGTCCTACGGTAAATAGGAGAGATTTGAGCACGATTTTACCATCATTGTGATTGATATTACGGCTCGTGGTCAGCTGATCCTCACCCAACTCAGCGAGGCACAAGTTTCGACATGTCAATACAACATATCAAAATTTTGTCCAAATCGGACCAGCGGTTTCGGAGGAGTAGTGAGCACAAAATTTTGTCCATAAATATATAAATACTGATTAAATGATAAATGAATGACTGTTGTAATCGTGTTCTACACCCTCTGAAACGCAATCAAAAACCCCCAAGTGCTGTGGTACCCCTTTTCTTCGAAAAGTTGGGTAAAAATTACAAATTTTTTAGTGTCAAATTCGGTTTAGAAAATGGTGAATTTGATTAGGAAAATATCCCTCTTGGATTGGAAAATGTCCAACTAGGTTTGAAAATGCTAAAAGTAGTACATCGAGCGTTTTACTATAATAAGACTCAATGGTACTTACTTCTATGGGCTTTGTCGTTCGGATCCCGTCTTAAGTTGACTCTTCGTTTCGATGTTGTCCTTGGTCCTAGAACAAATTGATATTTAGTGTTAATATTATCTCAAGAAGCAATAATTTATGTCGATAATTTAGTTTATTCAAGCTGTATGTCTCTACAATAATGTTTATAAACACGCCTGGGAGCGAAGTAATTTCAGAATGGGTAATGCCTTACTGTAGGTCAGTAGTTCCCAACTGAAAAAAACCTCTGGAACCCGATAGTTGAAGTTTTCGAGGCTCGCGAACCTCAAGTTTTATATATCTTGAATCTAGTCTATTAAGTCTCAGCAAAATTGAAAAATTATAAGGTAATGAGGCCCAATATCTAACAGTACAAAGGTAACACATAGATATTTTATATGGGGCCTGTGGCACCCTATTATCAAAGTATAAGTACATAGACGAAGAAACCTATCAAATGACCATTAATGAAAATAGATACACCACCAATCTTCACTTCATCAACAATAGCTATGATAAACACAATTTCTTGTTTGAAAGAATTAGTAAGTAATTTATACCAAAGAATTTGTAATTCCTTTTTAAGACAAAATACAACAAACTATATTGTAAAACCCGATAAAAATTTCAGGTATTGTTCGGATCGGTCTCTTCATGGTGCTCTGTAGTATTTTGACCAGTAGGATTTCAGGCGCATTTGCAAAGTGGAATCTCTTGAAACACCTTTTTCTCATGATCCAATGGCTTATTAGGTCTGGAAGTGAACTATTATTAAAATCCCCTAAACTTCAGGTACAGAGGATCTCTTTCTCAGACGAAGTGAAGTTCTTACTGTGATTTGAGAGGGACGAGAGCTTTGTCGTCCTATCACTGAATGCTTAGCAAACAAGGGGGTCCCCCCCCCCCCCCCCCACGATGATTTCATGAGCTTACAAGACTAAGCCAGACCCGTGGTCACATATGCATCTGTTGTCTGATGGTCGAAAACCTGCCAATCTATTACGCAGGTGGAACCTTAGTATGCCTTGGCATTACAGGGGCAATGAATGTAACACCCTCAGTGCTCTTTTAAACCTCACTCTTGAGAGCCATCAGAATGCTACAACTGTGGAGGTTCAGTTTCCCCTTACGTAAAGGAAGTAAGGAAGTCACTTGTAAATACTGGACAAGATCAAAATAGAGCCGAGATGAACAGAAAAGAAAAGGAAAGAAAAACTCGGTGCTTTGGGCCTCGGCGGAGGGCTCCGCCCCCCTGCCCCCCCCCCCCCCAACGGATGAAACTATAGCATTTCCAGACCAAATTAAACTTTTTCCAAACCAAATTAAACTTTTTCCAAACCTAATTTGGTATGAAAAAAGTTTAATTTGGTTTGGGAAAAGGTTAATTTGGTTTGAAAAAAGTTTAATTTGGTTTGGAAAACGTTTAATTTGGTTCGGAAAAAGTTTAATTTGGTTTGGAAAACGTTTAATTTGGTTTGGAAAAAGTTAAATTTGGTTTGGAAAAAGTGTAATTTGGTTTGGAAAAAGTTCGATTCGGTCTGGAAATGCTATATTCAGAGACTTCTTCTAAATTGATAAAAAACATGAACATGCTTTAATCTCCTAATTTTTTCTGATTCGCTGTCTGCTGGTTCTCATTCTCGGAATGCTGCTACTATTAAATTTCAACTTCCTAGGGTGAACAGGAAAGAATGAAGTATATTGTACCAAGTTTTCACTAGTAGGTACCACTATTTGATAGTAGCTAACAATGCAGAGCCTTCTTTTCTACAATTTTAACCATTCTTAATTCATAGCCCAAATATAACAAATTCCTAGAATTCTAACCTACATTACCACCTCAACCAGGTTACAAACAAACCTAGCTATTAATTTCACTAGCAACGGATATTTATTGATATCGCGCTACTTTCGTTTCCCTCTCGCATAACGCCAACGCATAACGTTTTTCGGTAGTTAGGTCACGTCTAAAGTATCTTCATGCTGAAACGAATGTTGACCTACTCTTTAGGGTGATCAATAATGATGGTGAACTCAAGAGGTTGCCCTCAATTTGGGCCAGGTTCACCACTGTGGTACACGGATCGGTTCATGATGAATGGTACAGCTAGATTGGGAATTAAGGGCCCACATTTTAGCCTGTCGAAACCCATGGACTCAAATTATCATTGTGTGATCAAGAGATTGTTAGGCAACAGTTCAAAGGTGGAAGAATCTACATATTGTCAGACAACCAGGCAGCACCAAAGGCGATTTTTGCCTCTCAATCACGTGAAAGCTGACCTGGAGTTGCCTCAGTTCCCTTAGGGCTGCAACATACAGCAACAAACTGGCATTGCTGTGCATGCTTCGGAATGAGGGAATAGAGAGCAACGAGGAAGCTGAAGAACTTGCAAAAAGAGGGTCAGAGACAGGGTTGCCAGGTGGTATGGGGCTAAAAACCGGACACTCTGATGATGGGTAGACTAAAAATACTTATTAAATCACCAAACGGTTATAAGTTCCATGCGTGCACAGCATTAGCCTACCAATGGGACCTAATGTTTATATTATCTACATCACCTCTCTGTTTCTCTATATATCCTTGTCAATTATAATGGGTGAATTTTGATGTTTTAAACAGATTTTGAGTTAAGCTAGACACAACGTCCCACCAGAGAAGGTACGCGATTAAAAACTATGAAGCCGGTCATTTTCTGCTCTTGCAATGAAAACCGGACATTTTGAGTCCAGAGATATTTTCGCCCGGACATCTTGATAAAAAACCGGACTGTCCGGGCCTAAACCGGACACCTGGCAATCCTGGTCAGAGACCTGCCCAAATGGTTTCAAGCTCCAACTCCGAATCACAAAGAGTTACATAACTCGAAAGGTTAAGAAATGTGAGGGCAAGAAACGGTTAACTTATTGTTAGAATACTCCTTACTGGTAGAAGCCAAGCGGTTTCTCACCATCTCAAAGAAATCGTCGCAAACTAGTCGGGAACGGGAACGGTTAGTCGTACAATGCTCTAGTGTAAAGTGTGTATTACTTTTGTGTAATAACTCACAGCGTTTTTTCTCAGTCAATTACAAAGGTTTCTCCTATTGATATTGATCGGTGCGTGCATGTTTGTGTGGATGAGAAGTACATGTTCAAATAGCTGGACCGATTGTAATACGGTATTTTGCAAAATGATCTGCAAGCTCTTGATAAATGGTTTTCAACCGTATTAAAATCCTGTTAGCATTCCGCAGCCTTCTACATAAATATCAGGAAAAGCCTAACAAAGTAGTCCGAGTAAACAACTCAGTAGTTAGTGAAGTTGTCACTTTTCTCAAGTTGAACGAATCCACAACCATAACTACCGAAGTTGCTTCATACTCCACATAATAATGTTAGCTTCAAAGTAATGGTTTTGCAAAGGATTCTACAAAATTTTAGGTAGGTACCATGCATTCTTTGTCTAACATTCTAAGTGTGTTGTTGGAGTGTACGCACCATAAGAAGCGTCGCAGTCGACGTCATGAATGACTATTTTGATGGCTTCTCCGTCTTGGACGGAAGTTTGTCGCCTCATGGCGTCCTCGGGCGCTCTGCTGATCACAGGGGGCGGTCTTGGCCCTGCTCGCAACCCCGAGATGTCCGGCCTGCCAACATAAATGAGTACATAGGACTTGAAATACCAAATAGAAGCAAGGTTAATGATTGTAGGGCGGTTAGGTTCGAGTGAACGAACGAACGAGTGAACTTTGAGATATATAACTTTTATTTTCTCCCTCTAAAATATGAGCACCTTTATTGTGCAGTTTGGACTGGAATTGTTGTTCTTGAAAATTGGTGTTTTTCGTCTGTTCAGTTTATATTTTTAACAGCAGACAGGTTCTAATCTTGAAATTCTGATATTAAATCTAAAGGGTTATTTCCACTAGTTGTAAGAGTAAAATTATTATTTACATACCTCGTGGAGGAGTCTGTCGTCACTAGCAAGTCTAGTACAGGGAGTCGCTTTGATGTATGGACCTCCGCACCTCACCCCCACCTCCCCACTCTTCCCCTTTCACTGACTCCTCTACAGGTTAAAACCCCAACATCTATTTTAGATGAATCCTCGAGACCTAGGTTTATTTACAGTCTATTCCGTCTTTACTTTTAGCGAATTTTCGTAAAAAATGAAGCTATTGCAATGGCTCCAAACGATTTCAAATTTGCTGGATAGCAACAGGAAAGAAATTGATCGCCCCTAACCGTATCGTATCATTAGATATTGGCAATTGGTAAATTTTCAGCTTCGTATTTTCTATCAATTGGCAATACGCTACTCCTGAGAAGCAACAGAAGATAAGTCGAAGTAAATCAGTTTATTTTCTATGAATGATAAGGAGATCCAGTTAGGAAGCCGAGCCAAGCGTACGTGTTTTTTACGAGCTCCGTATTAAGTATTGATATAGCAGGATTGTATAGTGAATTTCGTTTCAGTTTTTTTTTGTGGTAGCTCTTTGATTAACTCTCAGCAATAACAATTTTCATAAATTTGTAACGGGTAGATGTCTGGGAAAAGGTCATTTTTGCGAGTTTGGTCGGTGGTTTGTTGTTTACCGAAGGGAAAGGAACCGAATACCGTATTCCTTAGTCAGCAGCACTCGAAGAGCCGACGGTGTCGCGTCGAATATTTGCAACTACGAGAATTTCAGGTAATTCAATGCCTTGACGTAATCACAACCAAATTTCAAAACTGCGACTGCATTTTGAAGAAACATACAAATGTGCATGCTCTGCCGCAAGAAATTGCCAACAGCCAAGAAACTATCTTGCAAAAAAAAAAAAAAAAAAAAAAGAAGAGAACCGACGGTATAGAAGAAAATCTAGCAACAGAATCGGCAGTTGGACAACAGAAACGATCTTATTCTTCATAACGTTCTAGAAGGGAAATAAAACATGAATATTCTCCAGAGGAAGGTGATGGAAATTTTTAGAACGGAATTAAATTACGTTCTTGAGGATTATGAAGTTATAGGTGTAAGACGTTCAGGCACCATCCAACCTTCTACCAGAAGACCAGTTCACATTAATTTTGCTAATTACTTCTCCAAATCTAAAGTACGCCAGAACATTTACAAGTTCAAGGGATCCCAATTTAATACATCCGATTTCTACGACAGACGAACACGGGAATTCGGGAAGCATCTCTTGCCCAAGATGTTCTAAACAAGAAAAGACGGGAAGCATGCCATCTTGATTGGAGATAAACTACTGATTGATGGAAAAAAAAACTTATCATTCACTATGGACGAAGTACGTTGGAGGATTTTACATCTACTGGGTCAGAAGTGGGAATTAATCTGAATACTCTTCCTCCGTCCCCTCCCAACATTTCCAGAAAACAGGTCAAGAAGAAGATGAAAATCTCTCTACAAGAGATAGAACGAAAATCAATACCGCTTTGGAAATTTTGGCAATGATTCGGGATTATTATTGAAATTTGGCAGTGGAGTGTAGGCATTATTGATTGTGATCTAAGTTAACAATGCAGTGCTCATTTATTATACGTAAATTATGTAGACCTATATAAGTAATTATTTGATATATCATACGTAAAAGTAGTAGTACTACTACTACTCATACGTAGTATTGTTTGTTGAGGCAGAAATGAAGGCAAGATATCATGTGCTACTTTTTAATATGTATTTATGAAACTTCTTGTAATACCTACGGGTTATACAATAAAATTGAATTGAATTGAATGAAGGATAAGTGAAATTTCAAGAAGATAAACCAGTTAATTACCCATTATAATAAATTAGGTGGCAAATCCTGCGAAATTGTCCCTGCAGGGGTGAGGGGAGGGAAGATGAAAAAACTTTGATCCTTTCTTCCCGTGTGAGGGAACATCAGTTTAATTGGACCGGTTTCGGTCAGCGGTCACAGTCTTTCTTCAGCTACAAAACCCAAAAAGCTCTGAGCACCCTAGGATATAACAAATAACACAAGTATAGGCGTAAAAAAAAAAAAAAAAAACATCAAGGATAACTAAAAATAGAAGAATATGTCAATGCTATACCTAGAAAATCGTCAATAACGGAGAATTTAAAAAATAAAAACATCCTCCATCAAAACTTTAGTGAGGAGAGAGGCAAAAGGCTGCAACCTCACAGCGTCTGGAAAAAAAGAACCCCGCACCAGCAGAAGCAGTTTTTTTTTCCTAAGTTTAAATATTTTTCTTCTAGAGCCCCCTTCTTGTTATTGTTTCCCAAGGACGTTGTTATTCAGTTTCATACTGATATTTTGGTAACAACTATTTATTGTTACTCTTATTGTTGATTTAAATTATAGTCTATGTTCCTTCTCCAGCTTTCTTTTGATAGTGGCTATTGTTGTACTGGTGCGGGGTTTTTTTTTTGTTTCCAGACGCTGTGAGGTTTTTGCCTCTCCTCACTAAAGTTTTGATGGAGGATGTTTTTATTTTTTAAATTCCCTGTTATTGATGATTTTCTAGGTATAGTATTGACATCTTCTTCTATTTTTAGTTAGCCTTGATGCATTTTTTTTTAACGCCTATGCTTGTGTTATTTTTTATATCCCAGGGTGTTCAGAGCTTTCTGGGTTTTGTAGTTGAAGAATGTCCCTCACAGGGGAAGAAAGGATCGAAGTTTTTTCATCTTTCCTCCCCTCACCCCTGCAGGGACAATTTCGCAGGATTTGCCACCTAGTTTATATTAAGTTATTTCTTAACCTGCGTTGTTAGGTATATATTAAGCAATTAATTACCCTATATAGTTGACAAGTTATATACTTATTACTTCTCTCATCTCTAAAATTACCCTACTTTGGTCTTTACAAGACTAGTATAGACAATGTATTTATCATTCATAGTAATGGACATGTGCGAAATACAGAAAACCAACAAACAGAATAGGTACTCATCTTTCCAGTGTATCCCGGTCAGCTTTCTACCGTCCTAATGATCCGCTCCACTCAAAACCTGCCAGTCCCATGTACAGCCGAACTGCTTTATGGCTAACACGGTGGTGAGCCAATTACGACGGACCGAAAACAGGCCACCCAAGCTGGCAATCAACGCCGCGCCATATCGTTAGAGGCTTCGTCGAACTTTTCGCGGGATTTTCGCTTGGGTGACCACAAACTAACCAAACGAACCGGCACCAAAACTCGGTTTGGTGTTTCTACTGTGGCCGCCGGTAGACGACTGAATTGACTCGGGTTCAATTCGAATTAATTTGGCTCCACCGCCTTCACCTATTACGAGTAGGAAAGAGACCTTCGCCTACACGAGGCGAATTGCTGTCAGTGCTTCCCACTGAATAGTTTCCTTGTACATTGACACGACATACTCGGTTTTACCAGTAAAATATTTATCGAAGCTTTTCTACAAATTAAATCAGTAGGCATATATATATATATATATATATATATATATATATATATATATATATATATATATAGTATATACAAACATTATTATTATATAAACAAATATAATGCAATAATTAATTAAAATAAATAAAAACGTCTGCTAAGATGAGTGTGGCACATAGCTTCTCACATGATTTGTATAGATCATTGAATGTTTTAAATGATCTAACGAAATTCCATAGCAGGAAATAGTAAATCAAAATGTAGCGTAATTGAACGTCAAAATCGGCCAATTAGGAAACGAAAAAATCATGCTTGATGTAATTTGCGTTTTTACATGTACAGACAATGTAACAATGAAATTGATAGGACAGCCTAACCCGCACATTCTCTGAAAATTGCATCATAGTCGGATGAAAACTGTGGAAATTAAGTTTGTTACAAGGACTTCCTATTCGTACATGCACAGTAGGTAGTTGTTCATGATTAAATTATGTTGAAATTGATATGGAATGATCTTATTGCCTTCTCCCAAGTATCTAACGAATTCGAACGACTTCGGACCACTGGAACGTGAGAAAAATATGCTCAATTGAATTTATGTTTGCGCATACGCTGAGCAATTTGGGTACAATGAAAATGATACGGGACCATATATTGCCTATCTCGCACATCTCCTGAAAATGGCAACAGAATCGTGCGGAAACTGTGGAAATTAAGCTAGTTACAAGGATTTCACATTCGCGCATGCGCAGCAGCAACCAATCATGTTGGTGCTACAACCATGATGAAATTGATATGGAATGATCACATCGTCATCCCTAAACAATCCATCAAGTTTGAGCGGGATCGGACGACCGAGACGTGAGGAAGTGATGCTTGATATTATTCAAGTTTACGCATGCGCAGAGTGATGTATTGATTCTGGAAAAACTGAACTGTAAGAAGACTATTTACAGCGTAAAGCGCACAAGTACTGAACATTTCATTAAGATTGGATGAAAACTGTAGAAATTGAGCTTGTTACAAGGATTTGCGACACACGAAAGACACACTCACACTCACACAGACATAGACTGACACGGAACAAAAGTTGTTCAGAATGGTTGGATCCAGACGGTTATGCAAACTTGAGCTTCGTTCTCAGTGCGCGTTCTGACAGTTCTCGAACTCATCAGAACTGGGACGGAAAATCCCGGGGCGTTCCAGAACTAGAGGAACCGCGTTCTGCACTGCGAACGACTTCAGAACTTGGAAGTGGAATAACCTGTGTTGTTGTTAGTAACAAACTCTTCGTCGTCGAACCTTGGCACAATTTCGTCGAAAAAATTCAAGTTTCGTGGATGTAGACGATTATTAAGAGAATCAGTGGTAAAAAGAAGGAGTTTTAGGAAAGAAGAGTGGAACTTACGGGAAGCGCCTCGTTGTAGGTTTTCCGGGGCCCCGGGTAGAAACGTATTAAAAAATCCTCGCTCCACAGTGGTGCACGAAACACGGAGAGGGCGGAAACTTCACTTTCCGTACACAAATGGAACTTAGGGCGCCGATCAATGGCAAATAATAAATTATAAATTGCAGGGAGAGTAAGGGAAAGTGAGATTGTTATTGAGTTGGGCAACATGGATCCAGGACTGAGGTAGTCTAAAAAAGGAAATGGGGACCGGGAGCTGTTACCATCCTAATTATACTAATTTACCAGACAGTTTTACGCCATAGTGCGATTGTTAACCATTTCTGGGCAAAAAAGGCTCAAAGTTTAAAATAAAATTAGGATATAAATATTTACAGCTCCCAAGTTGTCTATCTGGTTTCAAAGAAAATCTATTGTGATATTTAATTTACCTACCCGTTTAAGGGGAAAAAAAAAAAAGTTTTACTTGCCAATTTTTTATTATGCTGTACTTAATTTCGAGCAGTTTGATGTATAACAGTTTTTTGTTCCGATTATGGGAACCAAGAAAACAGAGTTCGAAGTTGAGCATCACATGGGCGGGCTCCCGCTCTAAACAACCGAGACCGCACCTCCCACCTGCTCAAAAACCGGAATAATTTAGGATTCCGAATCGATATATCAACAAAACCTTCCCATATTCCTTTTTTCATTGTTTTTAGACAGACAAGATAGAACGTTGGACGGTAGCAGGCTGTCATGCTCGAAAAATTTTTTTCAGAAAAATACGTTTTTCTCAAAACAACATTTTCTTACTGTGCGGTACCTATTCGACCAATTTTGATTCTGTTTTTTATATTGTTTGTACGTTGCTAATGCGTCATTAGACGGTTGGGTTTGGCATAATTTTGATTTCAAGAGTTTGTGGCTGGGAAAATGTTACCTACCAAAAACCCGATTTTTTATTTTTATCATTTAATAATGATTAACAGGACGTTTCCATTTGTTTTCGTCCGTCACGAGCGTCACGTCACGGAGGGTTTTTCTATTGATATTCACGTACAACCAATGCGTTACTAGGGAAGTGAAACTCCCTTAGTTTTCATAGCACGAAAATCGTTAGCAACTTTTTGGAATGCTCTCATTTTATCACAGCATCTCATAATCCCTAAGCCTCCGTAGTGTCAAGGAAAGCTGATTTATTACGCTCAGTTATAAACTAATATTGCTAAGTAACCATAAAGAACTAATAATGTTTAAAATTAATCATTATTAAATTATCTGACTGTAGAACCGTAGGTCTACTGTCCGTTTTTTTTTGTTTGAAAAAATAAAATGATAGAAGTATTGAAAGTCGAAAAGAACCCGGCTGCTGCCTAATGGGACGAACCATACAAACATCGTTGAATTCGGATGAGTTGTTACGGAGAAAAGTGCGTGAAAACTGAAAAAAGTACCCAATTTTAGGTACTTGTAGCATTTAGCATGTCCCTGTAGTATGTACACGATCAATGTTGATTTTCCCCCGTAGTTTCGTTCATCAACATCTAAACTAACGAACGTTAATAATAGGGACGCCCATTGGAATTGATCCAGGAGGGTGAGGGAGAACCCAAGTATGAAAAAAAGAAATAAATAAAAATAAATAAAATAAAATAATAATAACCGCATACGAATCCGTTTTAGACCATTCTAAGACCTAATCCGTGAAAAAAAAACCATAGTTATGTGTGTGTGTGACACAAATTTTGTCGAAGTTGCCCAGGCCACAATTCTCAACCGATTTTCGAGATTCATTCTTCGTTCGATCCCAATTTAAGACTATTTGTGCAACAAACCTTGGGGATTTCGGATTTACTGTCGTGGTGGGGGGTGGAGAGAATAATTACCGATTCTTTCAGGAGTTTTTTACGTATGTCTGGAGTTTTAAATTTAATCATGGGAGGGGGTGATTGGAGGGGGTAATACTGATAAATCATGATGTTTTAACAATTCTCGTCCGATTTTCGTGATTCTTTTTCGTACAACTAGGAATTTGGTATAGTTTTGGAAGGTATATTAGAAGTTTCAAATTTCAGTATGGAAGAGGGTGAACGGAAGGGGTAATAGTAATAAATCATGATGGTTCAACCATTCTCGTCAGATTTTCGTGATCATTTTTTAAATTTTATTCAATCATGAATTTGGTCTAGTTTTGGAAAATATGTCAGGCGTTTCAAATTTCATACTGGAAGTTTTATGACACGAATTCGCTTTCGGTGGAGGGATTTAAGGGGGATGGGGGTTTAAGTCCAAGAAGTTGTGATATTTTTGTGTTTTCTCTTATTTTAACTCTCACCAAATCTATACTAAATCCAGCCATAGGGACGACTCTGTAATGCATGCATTACTTACCAATTTGTTTAATTTTCTACTGTGTTTTAAACCACACAGTTTACGTTTGTAAAAAACATTGTTTTTAGGAATTAATGCATTACAGTTAACCAAAAGTTTATTTTCTAATTCGATTATTCGAGATATTGTAGCTTTAACCTTGGATTTCTCTAGACCCGACGACCCCTCGACCCTGAAATTAATTTACTCCGCTGCAAACACGGAATCAAGGAGCGACCTCCTTCAGCGGTATTGATGGATTCGGACTAACGAATCGGATCCGTTGCCGCCCTGCGAGGTCATCCCAAACAACTCGCCCCCGCAACCCGTCGGTCCAAATATAAACGGAACGAGCTATTAGGAGCCAACCCCTCACACCATCCGCCAAAGCTTCGGTCACTTGAGTTAATTGTGTTTCGAATGAGATTAATAGAAGTGCTTCCCATTGATTGGGACGAGAGGTTCTGGTCGTTTGTCCCATTACAGCTCGGGCGATGGGCTCGTCGTATCGACGCGTTTAAGGTTTGGCAATCACAGCTCGGCAGGGGAAGGAGGTAGTTGGCTTGTTTACGCTAAATCAGTTCTTGATCGGGCCTTAATGGTCATTTTGATGCTCAGCTCTCAGTCTGGAGCCTAGACGGATGTATACTAGGTATAGGTTATACAGCCTCTGTCTAGACCACAGTCGTCCAGAAGAAATAGGGCTTTGCCTCTCATAAGGTCATGTAGTTTTTTCATTTAAGCGAATATTCGCAGAAAATGAAGCTATTGGAGTGGCTCCACAAATTTTAAAATAAAAAGTTTCGAAAAATTTCTTCATTCAAACCCGTTTTGAAGCATTGTGAAACGAATCCTAGAGTTTAACACTTATGAATATACCGGGTGCCCCCCCCCCCCCCCCCCCGCTGAAATCGTTAATAATGGGTAAAAAAATAATTTTTTTTCAATCCTAATGTTTTTTGTAAGGATCTCAAAAATGATAAAATTGCTCATTGTACTCTTGGGCAAACGTCATGTGGCAATTGAGTATCTTCAAAAACGCAGTATTTCACATTAATTTATTGCACTTTTAGAGCAGAATTGCGCCCGTTTGCGCGCACTTAAAAAATCGAGTGATGGATCATTTCTTCATGAAATTATACGTAAAATTCAAATCTACAATAAAAAAATGGGGGTTCATATTTAAAATAACAGTAGGTCACAATCATTAGTCAAAATCAAAATTTCCAGTAGTTTTTTACGTTGTAGACCTTTCCGAACGACTTTGGTTTCGTGCCTACCTGTCTGAGTGTGTCTGTCCGTGTGTCCTCTTTGGTGTGGATCATTGGTATGCTATTTTTTAAATGAAAATGTTAGATTTCCTCATCCAAAAGAACGTATAGTGATTTTCTATTGTGAGTATCCTCGTTTTATAACATACTCCCAATTGATATAATCGTTCCAGGCTATTCGTTGTAAGTTTCTGTTTTTTGGCTGACAGAACTTTGTTATCTAGCTCATCTTGAAATAATTTCACAAGAATTTAACGCGTCAGGTTATTGTTATTTTTTTTATTCGGTATGCAGTTTTTATTAGTGTTGCAATCTTCCTGTGAATCCTCCTCCTGTGTTCCTGTTGTTGATCTTCCTGTGATTGACTTCTACAATCCATACACTATTTCCGTTAACTGTTTCCGGGACTTTTGTAGTTTTATGATCTGCAGTAGGAATCGTTTATAGCCCATGAGATATTCAGAAACTCACTCACAGGTCACTAGTCATTATAACCGAAATCCAAATCCAATCGAAATCCCAATTCTTATGGTCTAGGTAAAGAATTGATTGGAAACACATCAGTCGGTACAGTAGGTTACTTGTAAATATGTACTACATGTTGTTATTTATGATGCTGTACCATGTACTTTGCTCTGACGTCTGAGTAGTTTAAAGGCAAAAACTGAACTTTCGTTAAGTTCTTAATATGGAGGCACATATATTTTTATTGTTTATACGAAATTAACATAAGGTTGTCATTATAACCAATGTATTTATGCTTTTCTTGTTCTAAAACTTCCACTTTTTTGGAAAGAATTCTGACCAAAACTTTCAAATCTGAGTTCTGTTTTTCCGAATTGAACATATTTTATTTCAACGCCGCTCGTGTAAATTTGAAAATCAAAATTTTGCTGCCGACAGTCATGGATCACCTGTTCCAGGTTCCATGCACTTCCTCCAAACCTAGCCTTCTATATAACCTGGTGGTGCCTTATATAGTTTTTTCTGTTGGAAGGTTGGCTATATTGTTTTGTCCCCTTCCCTCTTCAAGGGATCCTTTTGTAATGAGATTAATTTCTCTCCCCATTCTCCTCTTTGAAGTCATCTATACCGTTTGGTGCCTAATAAGCCAACTCCTCAATTTTTCCATATTTGATTTTGATACAGCCTAGTGCTCTTTTTCGTTTCCTTTTCCCCAAACTTGGTGAAAGTGTTTATTTTTCATTTATTTTCGCCACCTGAGTTTTGCATCAGTGTCAACAGCCAGGTTTGAGCATGATTTAATTTCTTTTTCAGTATTGTGCCTTTTGTTTTCCATTTTTGGTTAATTTCCCTTTTTCTCAGAGGTTCTGATTTTTCCTCTATTTATTTCCACTTCGCATTAGCTTTTTCATACAAGTACAGTTTTTTTCCCCTTATTTATCTATTTTTATTTTCTTACCTGCTTATTTTCCTAGTAGTGAAGGTTGCTAGGCAATATTTTTTCTGGAGATTGCTCCAGTGGTACCAGAACTCTGCTGGGACACTGGGTACTAATTTCTTCACAATTGGTCACCCATTGCCACACGACAAATCCGGACAACCTTTGGAAATTTAGGTCAAAATTGGTCAAAATGAGTTGTCTTTCTGGTTTATGCTCAATAATTAACGGGTTGTGCACCCGACTTCATTAAAGTTTCAAGTTCCCTAAAAACCCATCGGTCTCGAATCGATGAAACGTTGATTAATCCACGAAAACTAAATAGGGTCTTAATTCGTTATGAAACGGAAAAGATGGAAATTGGAAAAGTTTGTTTCAAACGAGAAAACTCATTTCGTTTCCTTCAAGTTTAACAGGTAGGAGGTTTATCCGAGAATTCCATTCCTCCATGTTCTTTCCCACGGTCATTTTTCATTTCTCGGTTTAATTTTTTTCCTCCCTCACTACTCTTATATGAGGGGTTAATCCGGGTCGCGGGAGGGAACCAACAAAGGAAATGTCGAGGCTGCTGGACACGAGAAAAAAAGTAGGAAGAAGTATGAGAGCCGAGAAGGCCTTTGTATAGGACCGTCCCGCAACCTGTGGATTCTTGCAGTTTTCCCTTTAAGCCCCTCATCTTCAAAAAGAATTACCATATTCATTGCTGCTTTCGGCCCTGGCAAACGCATTAATATTGGTGGGAGCTCTGAGCCTCTTCTTTCGCCGCGTTTCCCGGAATTACTTTTTTATTCGAGGGAGCGAGGAAAAGAGTGATAGTGCGGGGAAGGGAGAATGAATGAAAGGGAAGAGGCCTCAAGGTGAAGTTTACACTTAATTTTGGGGTTGCGAAGGAGCGGTGGCTGAAAGGCTTCGCCCGAAAAATCCTTCGGCGGGTTTCCTAATTGAAGATTTCATTTCGCCGTAGTGAAAGCTCATTCTGGTCGAATGGCGAGAGGAGCGGAGGGATGGAGGGGGATGGAGAGATTCGTTTGTGGAGGTTTCTGAGGGTTGTATTGATTCTGTCAGTCAGGACGTTGGAAATCATTTCTTTTGTCGAAGATAAAAATAGAACAAGTTGCTTGGTGAAGAAATGAAGCTGGAGATTCCGATTCATTCGAATTTGAAATTTATCTGGAAAACGTTCAACTAAACTTCATTGACTTGAGCCCACTTCATGTATGGAAGTTTTGAATTTGTGGCGAATGTACAATTGTGGGTCGTTCACAGTGGCGTAGTTTGAGGAGGGGCAGGGTGGGCAGAGCCCCTCCATAAATTATAGAGGATGCAGAATTTTGTTGTATGGATACAATCAATATTAATAATTTTTGCTTCCAATTCAGTACCTAACACCTTCAATTAAAGAATGTAATTAGTAAAACACAATTACTAATCAGTAAAAAACAATTACTATTATAAGTATACGGATCCGGTTGCCTAGCGACTTGAGACTCTCTTAGAAATAAAGAAATGTTTATTAGGTTCGTTTGTGTAGGGGCAAAATGGCGTGGATATTGTACAGCCCCACGGAGAGTAGTAAAATCACCTAGTCAACGAAACGGAAATGAGGATACTGCAAACTGAAATCAAGTTGTTCCCCACTACCTTTTGGGGCTAGCCCGTATGCGATTTTTCCCTAGAAAAATATCCATTGTTTAGTATCCACCAAAATTTCCCTATGAACTTCCCCTACTTTTCACTGCCTACTTGATCAAGCTTGGTTGTTCGATTCAAAACAGTTTCCCGTTGTATTATACCATTAATTTACGAATAAAATCCTAGTTAAAATAAACCAAGAATACAATGAATAGAAGCCGTCAGTGGTGGTTGAAATAGTTTAATAGGAAATATTAAAATAATCGAGTGTATCAGTATTTCTACTCTAACCTAGCATATTGCTGGTTTGAGTTTGTTTACATTTTATTGTTTCTTGATCTCGGTTTCATAGGTACCTACTTATATAATACAATTGTGTGATATTGTCCTGAAAAAGTTGTTTTTTCGCGGAAGTAACAATTGAGGATAAACCTGTAAGAGAGAAAGTCCACATAGGTATATGAATTTGCATGCAGTAAGTCTAGTATAATAGAAGGTATAATAAACCTAGCGCTCCTCAGTTCATCAATACGTACGTATTCGTATTTATCGTAGTTTTTAACGTTCTGATTAGTTATGTGGATAATATTTTTTTTAAGTAGTATTATGCTTCAATAATTTAATAGGTAGGTTTATGAATATGAAAGCGTCCGTGATTTGAGATCATTACAAAAAGCCATTGAGCACCTACCTACATATATGAACGTTTGACAGTTTAATAACAGTCTTCGTATACTCAGCTACTAAAACTATAAAATAAAATGAAATCCTCGACTGTTGCCCCTCCATGAGAAATGACTCAGGTACGCCACTGGTCGTTCAGAATTGGAATTTCCACTCTCTATTATACTTTTTTTTGTTGAAAAATTTATGGGTATATTCGATCAATATGAAAAGGGTTGGGCGATACCATCGCTCATGCACCTACTGAAGTAGAGTCCCACAAAGATCGGGTTTTCAAACACGTTCCTATTTCACAAGAATGTTTCGAGGAATTACTCGAACAATTTAATTGAAGGGAACATAAATTCGTGTGAGCCGAGTTTTAGTATTTCAATAAATATTTCTGTTTTGTCAGACTTTTCAACCGTAGGGTCGTCACGCAGGAAATCAGTGATTTTGTGTGACTAAAACTGAACCAATTTCGGTATAATGTTCAGGGATTGTGCGGATAGGGGTAGAAATGGTTGTTTACAAATGTTGTTCATCTCGGATCAAAGGTTATTGCAGAAACATTAAATTTTTGTGACAAGAATAATTTCTACTACAGTTTACATTATTATGCCGAAGGGCGTATTGGGCCAGCGCTCAACTTGCCGTACAAAAGGGACACCCCTAAACCTTCAGAAGCTGCCACAACAACGTTTGCAGGTGAACAGCGTTCATCAGCGGACCAAAAAATATGGAGAATAAAACTCAACGGAACTAAAAAGTAAAGCACATAAACCACATACAGGAAGAATATTTCAATACCCATAGTAATAAACTCAAAGATCGCCTCATATGTAGATACAGCCGTATCTCGACATGACTCAAGACGCTAAGCTTCAGGGAAAGAAGTGCAAAATACCAAATTCAGAAGATATACCGGCTCATTAGAAAAAATTCCAATTGCTCAAACATAACAAAGTGTTACTGTACGGTTACTTAATGATGGAGTTGATCTTCTTTACCAACAGATTGATAGCCATAATAAATTTTTATGAGTATTTTATTGTCAGATATTTTTGTGCGAATTCTCTTTTTGGTGTTGGCTTTGTAATCCAAAGCCAAGACTTGAAAATGTCAAAAAACGATCAAAATCAGATTGTTGTAATAAAAAAATCACTGCAAATTACTGCACAAAGGTTTATTATTTCTGTAGCGGATTGTCCTTATACGCAGATCACTGGTCTATAGTAATAATTAAAAATACGCGAGACCGCCGGCGCCCTCATAGCATTTATTATTTATATGGCACCTGGGAAAGTCATGTCCGAAACAGCTTGGCAGTTAAAAGGTTAAACGGAGTTCAAGGTAGGTACACAATCTAAAATAACTGCTAACATAGACGAAGCCTGTAAGCACCTACAGTTGAAATTAAATAAAACACCTGCACTGTATTAGTCCCTTTCTACTAATCTGCATATAAGAATAGAAACCAGGAATTCTCAGTTAAATAAAATTGGGGAATGAAACATCCATTCCGCTGACAACATTAAAAAAAAGTTGTTTGTTAAAATGAACCTGGAAAACTGTAAAACCTTGAAACACCTTTTAAGAACAAAAAGGCGTTGGAAAAATGGCGAAAAGTATATTATACTTCTACGAAGCTTAAAATGCTGTTCTGAGGACTGGAGGTATATTTACGCTTTCAACGCCAACCGCATCTTATTGCGTATTTTCCAGGACACTTAGCGTTTAGAATATTATTCAAAGTGGGACGTTATGTTCCGTCTAAGCGTAAAAAGGAGTCCCGGGGGTGTCGCTACTTCATATGCAGGAGTTTCCCGGCCTCTCCTAAATCTTCCCGTATGTATATTATACTAACCCACTTATCTAAATAATATACAATTCTCGCTCCTGACCTCCGTCCAAGAATATATTCTCCCACACAGTAAATTTCCCTTTTTTTACTGCTCCCTTGATATCCGATCTGCGGAGGGGAAAATTATAAGAAGGGAGTTTCTATCCACTTTATCTTGTAAGGTTTCAACCGTTAAGAGTGGGGAGGATCGGTCGTTAAGGGCCTTAATAGCATCGATAGAGGGTTGGGGACGTATCTTTTTAAAGTAGTCTTTGAAACGGCTTTAAAACTCATTAGGAGGACGAAAGTTTATAACGATTTAAAGGCTACAAGCTTAGTGTAAGCTGTGACATTGGAAAAAGTGCAAAGAACACAAAGTATGTATTATATATCCTGTATTGTAAACAGCGAAGAAACGAGGAGGCACCATTACAGAGTGTAATGGGATATATCGTTTTTAAACGATAAAGCAGCTTCAATACGGTGGTTGAAGATTTCTGTAACTAGGGCGACCAAAAGTGAAACCAAATGTCAAAAGTTATATTAAATGAAATATAGACTGGTTAGGGAATTGCACTTTTTGATGTTCGCTGATGATATCGTACTGCTTGGGAATAGCTATATGATAGCTAGAAAATAGTGCGTGCATTTTATGATTATTGGCGAAACTTTGTCAAGTCGATACGGTATCTAGGAGTGCCGATTTCTAGTTGGTGTAGTTACCTTGTAGCCAGCGATCATGCAGAACGAAAGCAAGGGTGGCGACAGGGGCAACCTTGGACCTGGTTGGCCGGGGAAGATTTTTAGGCTGGCAATCGAAGATGAGACTGTTCCAGCCGTTGTTTGAATCGGTATTGTTTTATGGGGTTGAGGTGTGGGGTGCAAGATATCTGGATACAGTTGAAGTTGTCCAAAGCGGATTTCTCGAGCGCCTACTTCACCTTTCAATGTCAGCCCGGGGCATTACCTGAAGTTGGAAATGGTTGCCAAGCACTCAAAGAACCCAATTTTTGGGGAATAGGTGAGAATCCGAGGGATGGGAGAGAGCAGACTTCCACGGTTCTGCCTGGACCAGTTGATGACGCTCGACAACCTCGTGTGTGACTTGTCATTTCTAAATTGGATCTCACAGCTACGTACACTGCTGGCAGTGATTGGTAGCAGTGATATATTGTCTGTAATAGATGTTAAGACGATCAGACTTGGGTGCACAGACATAAAACAGCGATGGGGGAATCATTGGATTTGCGTAGATGTCGAGATTCGCCTGAATTCCGTTACGATTCGTATTTCTCGCAAATATGGTTCATACAAAAAGCTTGATTATTCGGCGCAAGAATGGACTTATTAGAGAGTTTTTGTACTTCTCGCATTCATTTTCTTGTATATGAAAATGTCCTTTCCGAAACGAGAAGAGGTATTCGTTACGTGGAAACACTTTTCGGAATTGGAAGAGTCAGCTTTACTCGTGCTCAGCCTTTTCGGAATCGCAATTACGAGACAACTTGACCTTTCTCTAAGATAACACTCTAGAATAACTTAGCAACTATCATATACCCGACAAAATCGCCTGACTTTTCCCCGTGGCGTCTTTTGTTGTTGGTTCAACCTTTGTATTTGTCTTTCTGCCATGTTTTTTCGCCCGCACCTCAACCAGAAGGGTCACTAGTGGCATTTTGTTCTTGCTTTCCACGTTTTATCGACGATTTCAGCTTTTTCATTATTAAGATTTCATTTTACACGTTTTAAGGCTCTTTTTTGTATTATGTAGAGGTAAGTGGTCGTCGTTTCTTACTTGATGTTATATTTTGGAAATGTCTACTGTGGCAATTGAGCAGTGATTCACTACAAGAGTCACGTTAACGTCTCTATAAGAGTTCTCTTTCTCTCGGGCTTACGAAAACGCTACGAGAAATCAATGCGAAAAGGTTAGCATTCATCATGCTCGCTCTAAAAGCTTGTTTTCGTGTTTACGAAAAATACAAAAACTCTCCATTTTTATCTCAATCCTACGGGGAGCTATGGTCTGGGCCGTAGAGATATAAATTCAATACTAAACGTTACATCCTCGGTTCAGGATCTCCTGGCGACTGGCCTAGCTATTTTTCAATTTAATGTTCTACGTCAATAATAAATAGTGATAAATTTTCAAACTCCCATTTTCATAGTAATACATAATATATCAGGCATCTTAAGTTGTACATAAGGCATCGGACATCAATGTTTCATCTCCGATATTGATAACGATATCCGAACAGTTTTTTGGGTTTTTGAGAATCGGTCAGGCAATAATAAAATTCAATTCTTCAGGGCCAACGTTTCGATGTATTTATACATCATCTTCAGGGCTCGGAGAATCTATATGCAGCTGTTTACAAGGTCATCTTCTAGTATTTTGTAATACATTCATGAGTATTGAAAAATGAAAAAACACATGAAAACACGTGAAAATCAGCAATTACTCGTGAAACAACAACATGTGAACATCAGCAAACAACATGTGAAAAACCGTTGAAAAAACCACATGTTTTCACATTTTTCACATGTTTCAAATGTTTTCACAAAAACAACATTTTTCACATGTTGTTTGCTGATGTTCACATGTTGTTGTTTCACGAGTAATTGCTGATTTTCACGTGTTTTTTCATTTTTCAATACTCATGAATGTATTACAAAATACCAGAAAGTGACCTTGTAAACAGCTGCATAGATTCTCCGAGCCCTGAAGATGATGTATAAATACATCGAAACGTTGGCCCTGAAGAATTGAATTTTATTATTGCCTGACCGATTCTCAAAAACCCAAAAAACTGTCATAATTATCACCAAGCGGTCAATAAACTAAACCATATTATTGATATCCGATCATTGATGGCTTTTGATGAATAAGGATCACCGATTTTTTCCCACTTGCGCAATAAAAGTTTAAATTTTAGGGCGAAAACAATCGTGTCTAGATAAGTTGGGGGGGGGGATAAAATTAGGGGGTTTGATAAAAAAAAAAAAAAAAAAATCCAAATTCTTCCATTAGTATTTATTCTCTAACTTCCTTTTAAAAGGAAAACAAAGATGTGGTTTTGCATCAATTTGTTTTAGTTTAAATATTCTGAAAATGTTTAATATACCAGCATAAGGGTATAGACTAATTAGATTTTTGAGAGATATTTGTTTTTGGTAAATCTCTTTATAAAGTCAATGATCTTCTGATTTACTATAATTTTCTTACATCGATGCTGAAAAACATCGATAGCAAGAATACCGATATATACCTACATCAATGGCAACATCGTAGACTTTGCATCGATGTCCGATCTCTATCGATATACTTAAATTGAAAAAGTGGGTCCTGTAGCGAACTACTGAACCCGTTCCAAAAATAGTCTGTCTGTTTGTTTGCGTTCGAGCAAACAAGTCTGTCTGTAAACATTAATGTGCATTCGCTCGAGGGCGTGGTTCGTTTGGTTGACTCGAACAGTCGACAATGAGGTACGTGTTGGAGGAGTTGAACTATACACTACATAAGTTCAATTCGAAATACTGCTGTTTCAAATGGTTCATTATAGTCAGGTTTACTAAATAAACTTTTTTTTAATCGGTGTTGTTCCACAAGTTCGTTTTCATCAGATAAATTAACTCATCTCTGGAACTGATGTTCTGTTAGAACGCCTCTACTGTTATCTAGCGGCGGGCGGCGGAATTAAGTGTTTACCCGCGAGTATGACTCATGGTTCCAATCTACTCGCTTCAGCTCCGTCCTTCTCTTATCCGTCTCTCTCAATACCCAGCAACATCGTTCTGTTGGATGATTTAAGCCGCCACACTTATTTACGTTTTCAAAACTGACCACTTTTAATTTCATGAACTTGTGCATTGAATTCAACTGTGAGATAAATGACCGGAATTTTTTCTAAAATGTTCATATTAGACCTTAATAGATGAAAATTTGGGCCAAGGAGGAAATACGAAAAACCACGTTTTTTGGGCTTTAAAGTGGTCCTGCTTCGTTACCATAGATTGTAGCGACCTGCGGTTGGTCTCATTCGATTCGAAAGGTCGAAAACTATAGGAAACGACGCCTCGCACTCTTCAAATACAACAACTGGAAAAATGGGGCCGAAATTGGATAAACTCCGACAATTTCTCAAAATCCCGATGAGATGGAAAAAAACGGGCTTCGGATTCGTGCTCAGCAAGCTGAAGAACCCCCCGATATGATAATGAAATCTCCTTCACAGAACATGAAATTTATCTCTCAGTTGAAATCAATGCAAAATTTCATGAAATTCGAAGCAGTCAGTTTTGAAAACGCAAGTAGCTAAGTGGTCTGGCGGCTTAAATCGTTAACAGTGAAAGGTGATTATTTAAAAGAACAACAACTTATCTCTCAATTAAATACACTGCTAAATTTTCGAATTTCAATAAAAATTTCCGAAGAAAAGCAAGGGGCGCGGACTGCCAGACCACCGGTTATTTATCCAGGGCAATGAGTACCTACTACAAATTCAATGGGTGCGTAGCTTTACGTTTTGAGTTAAATATCGATCTTGCTGGCTCTTGATGTACAAGGGGCCCGTCGATGTTATTTCAATCGTAGGTACTATTCAGTTTTTCCTAAACAAGCTACTTTTCTACTATAATGGTATTTATCGAATATTGACGTATTCTTAATAGATGGGTTGGGGAAGTACGTTTTGAGATAAATCAAACTCCCAAGCTGCAATCGGGGGCGTATTTCCGGTCCCCCCCCCCCCCCCCCCTCTCGAAAGGACCATCTGTGTTCGTTAATTTTCATTTCTTTATTTCTCTTTCAGCTTTTTCAAAATAATTTTCACTGAAGAGAAAACACCAGACGTAGAAAATCGGACACAATAACATCGATGTTAAAAAAACGCAGCGGTATATACATGCCGGCCTGAGGGGTGTTCGACGTATGCAGCCGCACACTCTAGCCTTTTGGAGGGGCATTAAATTAGCCAATTTTGGTTTTAAAAATTTAAATTAGGAAAATTAGTGATCCCGGAAGGAAATTGGTGACTACGGTTTTGATGTGCGTTTTAAGGTTAAGTTAGTAGTAGCTACCTCAAGTTTTCTCCTCCGTGCTGCTCAATACATAAATAAGGCGAGCACGCTCGGACCATTCCCATCCCGGATTTGATCCTCAACATCAAACATTGAACTTTCCATCCATATCTAGCCAGTCGTGAGCCTCAATAAAACACGCTGAACCCTACCGTTCTAATGGAGCTCCGTGACAGGGCATCCCGCCCTCACCGAAACACAAAAGCGCCTTCAAGGACTCTGTTCTCACAGTACAGGACATGGAAGTGCTTCACCGTCGGCAGCGGTGGGACAGAATCTTACCACTTGAGCAACGAGTCCCTCTTGCATCCATTTACAGCTCTTTCCCCATTCCCCTCGCCATCGTCCTCTTTTCATTGTTGAAGGGGAACCAACCAGAAATAAGCTCTTAAGAAGGACGGGCAGAGGGGTTGGCCGGATATTCGCATGAAAAGGTAATCCGGGAAAGAGGCTTTTTACGTGGGCTTAGCGATTTTTCTTCTTTATTCCTTTCCTCTTCTCGTTGGCGGAATTTCCGTCCGTTTCATCGTTTTCTGTGTTAACATTCACATGACGCACTCGTCACTAAGATGAGCGGGGGGACGAATCAATATGAAATATTATTTCTTACTCGAGCCAAGTTTCTGTAAAGGTAGGTTCCACAAAGGATGATCTCGAATTAACGCAGAGTTAATCCATTTATCTCGCATGTAATTTTGACGGATATCTCCCAACTCTGGATAACTCTCCTATAGCTCTCTTCGGTGGAAGTCCCTAACGCTATTGAAATAGTTTAGTTATAAAGTTATAGTGGTAATTTTATACCTGCATGGTTTATCCGGTGAAATCCGTCCATTTTAAAGTTTCGATCAACCCATTAGAATGCAATACTACAGGCGTGAAAAGGGGGATTCAGCAATGAACGGTCCTGCAATCTATATTATTTATATTAATCAATCAATCTACAGGGAGTCCTGACTTAAGTTCATCAAACTCTGAGGGTGAGTTCTAGAGCTCATTGCTGATCGAAAGCATAGCTCATCAAAAGTTCCTCTTAGAGATTTTTTTAAACGCTTAGTTTTCGAGTAATTCAATTTTTAAGATTTTGTATCGTGTTCAGTACCGTATGACAGGCTGTACGACGCTGTGACTTCCCTTAGAGTCACTTTAAACTAAAAAATTAGCACATCGTTGGGAAGACTTGATGCCAAACCAATATTTTTTTAGCCGTCTTTGTACGGAGAAAAAAAATGCTGAAAAGCAAATTTTGAACTTCTTGACCTTTTTCCATTTGTCGTTTTGCTATTAATCTATATTAATAAAATCGTAAGTATGCCTGTTTGTACATTGATTAGAATCATGAAATTTTGCATTTATTTTCCGTTTCATGCTAATTGTAGACGATTGGTACCATTTTCTCAAATTTTCTCTGTCTGTCTGTCCGTATGTTTGTTTGCTTTTTACGGTTACAGGGGTCATTGGGCAACTGATATGAGTGGTGGGGAAATGTCTGTATCAGACCAAATTAAATTATAGCCTATTTGAAGTTTTTAAAATTTGAGCCAGAGGGGGTGTTTTAGGGGAGGCGGAGGGGGTGAAAAGGGGTATCTTGGACACCATTGAACAAACTGGGGATCTGATTTGTCGAATATGTTTTGATTATTCTAACTTAAATCACAGGCTACTTGAAAATTTTCAAAGCTGCCCTATAGGGGGTGTTTTGGGGGAGGAGGGGGGATGGGGTATCTATGTCATTACTGAACAAACTGGGGTGAAATTCGCAGATCTCCAAACTTGATTATAACTGATTTTACACAAACTCAAGAATTTTTAGTTTGTTTTTTATGCTAAATTTTAAGTGTTTTTTAGGGCAAAACTAGTTAGTTAAAGTGTAAAACTCGATTATAACTAAGTTTGGGAGATATGCAACTGTTACCATTTGATTCAGTGTTAAAAAAATACGTAGAAAACGGCCCCTAACTCGTATTTTCGTTGAGGGTTATTTTTCAGGAAAGCTTGTAACTTTGTTTTTAATAGAGGCATGTGAAGAAAGAGCTCTTTCTAGAAACTCCGCATTTGTAGAAGGCACTCAAACTTGGAGTGCTTTGTGAGAGGCTCGCATTCCATAAAATCACGGATGCGCGTGTATATAAGGAGACTACTGTTCGCACATTTTGATTAAACTTTCCGGAAACACGTAGATTAAGCTGATGATAGTCTCCTATCAATTTCATCACCCAAATATCAATAATTTTCGCTTCGCATGCGCAAAATAAAATATATTAAGAGTCATTTCCTCGTGGCCTACTCGTCCGATCGGTCTCAAATTCAGAGAGTAATTGGGAAATGACGAGTTTATTACCCCATGAGTTTCATCATGATCGTATCCATAGTGGCTACTGCCTCTTACGTACTGTACTGATATGCTCGTAACAAGCATGGCTTTTACAGTAATATCTCACGGTAGTTTGGGCTTTAGATGGCCCGACATGAGTTTCATTGCTTCCGATCTACTGGGAGCTTACATGCGCAGGCGTAAATGTAACATCTGTCAAACATATCAAACATTTTCTCATTGCTCAATTGCCCGAATTTGATATTAATAAGGATTAATCGTGGATTGGAGAAATTAAGAATCTCCAAGTTCATTCAAATCAAATTTCCTAAGTCTACACTAAGTATCGAACATTGGTAATTTTCGAAATTATCAGTATAATACCTGTTTAATCAATTTTCGATTTACTCTTCATTACTGGATTACTCACTGTAGTTGTTCTAGAAGATTTCGATTTAGAACGAGGAGATAGTTTTGGTTATAGAAGGTGGGTCCTGCTAGCTAGATAGAACACCACTCCAATATTGGCTGATGCACCCTCAGATTAAGGCCACTTAATATTTTATTTTATTTTTATTTTTTAATGAGATAGCTAAGTTGAAAGTATTTAAAAACATTGGCAATAAGGCGTCCTTGAGTAATGCGAGGATCTTGTCTTGTCTTGTCTCTTTCGCAGAAGAGCGAGAGCTGGCAAAGAGGAGAGAGAGAGAGAGAAAGAGAGAGAGAGAGAGAGAGAGGGGAGAGAGAGCTGTCCAAAAGTTGTCTATTGTAGTTGTGTTGCTAGGTCCATCGTTCTATAAAATCCTCTTGGTTTTTCTCTTGCTTTCAAGTCAAATCAAGCAATCTTTCCAGGGTTGTGGAATAGGAACTTGGAGCAATAGCCAGTTGTGTGTGCCAGCTGGTCTGCTTTCTAGCGGCACAAGTTGGAGGTAGGGTAATTGTTTCAGGTCTGTTGGTGATTACGAATTTGATGGCGCTGGTTCATAGAGACTGGCCACACGTTTTGACTCTTCATCCGCCTCATGAAGAAGCAAAATATCTCTTTAGAATCATATTGCCTCACAAGAAAGCTACCGGACCCCTTCAAGATCGTTTAGTGTGGTGTTGGACAAAGAAGCTTTTGGACCAATAAATAAATACTCGAAATGAAGGGGTCATCAAAGTTGTATTAAGGCCGGGTGTTTTTAAATTTCCTTTAATCGTTCTGGTTGTTGTGATCGTCTAACTGGTTCGAAAAAAAAGGTAGATAGGAACTTCTAGAATATCTACCTATTATGTTGTAATGCCAGATTTCGTCAGTAAACTCGATATTGGAGTGATGGATGACTCATTATTGAGGCGGTTTAAAATGGTGCGAATATCTCGAAGTATTGGTGATCGTTAATATTTATGTGGTAATTGCATGTATATATAAAACCAATGTAGTGAAACTTTATTTCCAAGTAGTTACGATGTAGAAGTATTTATTTTGTAGAGGTATGGGAAAAAACGACTTACAACTGAGAGCCTCTTCTTCGCGTTCTTCTGTCGTCGTCCACAATGAGAGAGGGCGTCTGCTCCGGAGTTGACAAAGGAGAAGACCCTGAAAAATTATAATTATCTAATTTTTATAGAATAATATATAACTTGATATATGGAAATACTGTGTTGTTATCTAAACTAATTGACTACCATTATAATATACATTATAATTATCGGCACAGATTCTGATCTAAATATTCCGAAAAGACGCAAAGCCGAGTTTTTTCATTCATTTATTGTTTTGAGACCATTAGAGAGAGTGACATACCTCAAAACATACTCAACAAGTTCATCACACTGTAAACGATCGCTTATTCAGGAAAGACCACATGGTGTCGATCCTTGAGTGGAACTCTTATTTCGAAGCGGGATGTATGATGTCTCAAAAGAATCATTTTTTGTTGAGCATCCATCCCTGACAATTGGAACCTATCACATTTTGGAACGATTTTCAAGAACTTAACTACCTAAATTTTTATTTTTTTACTATAGGAAGTCCTCTCTCCCAAAATAATTGTTTTGCTCTCTTAATTATGATTGTTTCTTTAACTTTCAAAGTGAACACATTCAATCGCTGAACACAAAAAATATGCCTTTATTTACTGTGTTCTGTGGAGTCAATGGTATCAGGAGTGGATTACACAAGACTACACAAGATCTTTTCGGATTATTCGGTCAACACATGTCGATAACCATCACCAGTGATTTTATATTGTATCAGCAAACAATTCTATCTCTTATGCTGAAGTGATGGGATTATTAACTTCATTAGGACCAATGAAATTTTAAATAAATATTACCAATGTGCTTGGTAGATAATTCTCCATTCTAGAACTGATTTGTTACTTAAAATTTTATGTGTTATGAATTGAGGAAGGGTGGAAGGCCCTACATTGGTGTTTGCCAACATTGTTGCGTAAACGGTGTAATTCGTGAACAAAAACTGGAGTGTTCTCCAGTTTGTGAGTACCTACCCCCACAGGACAACATATCTCTTTTCTCTAGAACATATCAAGAGCCTCAAATGAGTAAGATAGGTATTTCAGAGGCATTCGAAATGATGATATTTGAAGGGCTCGGTATGAAAACTGACAGCATGGTTTGACACTTGAATAAATTAAGTAGAAAGTCACAACATGATTGTATCGACTACGTCAACTTGTCAAATTACATCCCTACAATGGTGGGGAATACCTTCCAACCATATCGGTCATTCCCGGCAAAAACACTAGTAACAAGGATTGGCGAACGAGTAGATTCGTTGAAAAAATCCCGAAACGCCAAATATCACTGAAAGTAATTTTGATTAAAGAAAAAAAAAAGGTAACCCAAAATGATCATATTGATTTCACAACCAGGCAAACATATTTTATCATCAAAACTAGCAAAAGTTTCTGCGGCTCTTCAGACGATTCTAGTAACCTACCTTTATAATAACACGTTGCTGGGAGGTCCGTTATAAACTTTAGGATAACTGCTAACAGAAATCCGCTACACCACTGCAGTTAGGAACCAGTTTGTTGGAAATGGAGTTAGTTCTCTGCGTATTGCTACGAAGTTATGAAGGGATCGATATCCCATCACATCAACTCCTTCCTACGTTATCGTTACCAATATCAAATTCCTTTGTGCGAGGAAATGTTTTACCAGCGTCCCGGCGTGCTTGATTACTCGTGCGTTTGCTGACGTGATTGTAGCGTTTCCAATAATTAGGTTGGTTTGAGAGCGAAATTTTTGGGGGATTATGGTATTTGACGCAATTATCTGCAGGTATAGTTATTAGAACGTTAGAAGGTAGATCGCTCTAAGGTTTAGCTCAAGGTCAAATGTCGCAATGGCAATTTCTGGTACTGCCAGACTACTTGAAAATGTCTAGCTCATCTTGAGAGTCCGTTTAGACAATTGAGGATATACATGAAAGAGGAAAGTCAGCAGCCTGTTTTATTTTATTGCTTCTGAATCTACACTTAGATACTTTGGGAACACGAGAAAAAAAGTATCCAACATCAAAAATTCTACTCGCAATTCAAGTTAAGAGCATTCTGAACAACTTTAGTTTCGTTTCTGTCTGTTGTGTACTTGTAGAAAGCTCAATTTAGACAATTTTCACCCGATTTTGATGAAATTTGCAGGGAATGCGCGGGGTAGACTGGTAGATGGTCCTCTATCAGTTTCTCTAGTCACAACTCAATAATTGACTATGGTCATACAACGGCCGGCCGTCGCACCACCGAAAAAAGGGGGGAGGGGGGAGGGGGAGGATATAAGTTCCAGACGACATTTAGAGAATTTTGAATTTTGGCAAAAAATGAAGCTATTACAATGGCTCCCAAAATGTTAAAATCAAAATTTTTGAAAAATGTATCCATTAAAATCCGTTTTGAGGCACTCTGAAACAAACCCTAGAGTTTAACGCTTTTTCATACATAATATATTTAGGTATAAAGGTTCTTGAGTCAAAATCAAACGCTTGGATGTGGTGACGTTTCAGAAATTCTTCATTTCCATGTTCAAGCCCTACAACAAGAATTTTTAGAAGATATATGCAGCAATCTATGGATTTAATTTCAAATTTTTGAAATTTCATGTTGCATTCCAGGTGGTTTGTTTGGTGCCTAATTTAAATTGGTAGGTAAATATATTAATAATTTTATTTTTAACCTATATGGATGAACCTAATAAAAATATAACATTTATAGGTTTCTATTCCAAGATACGTAGATTCCAAAAACCGAAAAAAAAATCATAGAGGCTATTTTCCAAAACAGCAGGACCAAACTTCATCATATTTTGTTCAAAAAACATAAACCGACTGTGGATGTGTAAGTAGTGTTGGCATCAATTTCGATCCACTCCAAAGGGCTGAAATTTTGAAAAATCGAGATTTTGAACACGTAGAAAGTAACAGAAATGCTTTTTTGGGTCTCATTAATTTGTAGACATCATCCCAAAGAATAGGATGAAACAACCCGGGTCGATTTACGTTCATCCGTTTGCTCTCCCTAAGTGCTAAAACATTGACAGGGAAAAAAAAAACATCGACGTGAAAGCAAAACAACTATTGGAACTTGGCAAAAATCGCCTTGTAGCTACGACGCTCATATCAGCTGATGTAATTGATTCCAATGGAATTCTCACATCACGAAACCGAGTTTATTTTATCGTTTGCCACCTGTAGATGGACTCTAAAGCGTAGTAGGTGATAGTTTTTAATACAATTAAATTGTAGTTGCTGGGTTTGTTAGTGTTAAATCTAAAAACGTGTAAGTTCGTTGTTTTAGATACCTAATGTATAATGACCGTACAATTATAGACAGCTGTTCTGAGTAGAAGGGCTATCCAATACAGAAATAATAAAGCTTTGTGTAATAGTTTGCCGCGTTTTCAATTTACGATTGTCCATTAAGTGTTCTAGCAAATTATGTTACTTAACTTTCAACGTGCATGCAGAGTTGAAATCCAAATGGATTCGTTCGCGAATGATTCAATTTATTCAACCTCTTCAGAGCTTACGATCCGAATCCAGAAGTCGAGATTTTTCAGAGTGGAGAACCGGGGAAATCTCTAATTGGCGGAAAGAGGCTGGTCTTATTAAACGTTCAAAGAACACTGATTCTGCCGATTAGGGCTCAGACCCCCTTTTTGTGCCAGAGAGGGATCTCAAACGCTTCACAGAGGACCAATGACTAGAAGTTAAATGCAAATTAAACTTCAAAAACGTTGAATATTATGGGACAAGGTTCATTATTTCGGCTCACACATTATTATCATTAAATTGATTATTAAATCTCATTGAAAACCTTTGCCGATTTCGGTGGGCTGTGCAGCTCCTGACAAATTGAATTAATGAACACTCTAATAATAATTAGAGAATAACAAAATACCGGGACCAGAGCTGGTAGGCGTTTTGGCTGATTTAATTCGATGTGCAGGTATTTTAGTTGGAAAACAATTTAAATTAGTTTCTCCACTTCATGGAAAATCATTGATTCATGGACATGTTTTCGGGTAGTTTAGGTATGTGCATGGGTCATTGTGTTATCTCAGCTGATCAGAGTGATTTTATTCGAAAAAAAAGTTGGTGGAGAAACATATTGTTCATTTATATAATAATACAATTGTTTATTTACATAATAATTTATATAATAATAAAGGTATTTGGATAAATATATAAAGGCATTAGCTTTCATTTTTCACTTGGTTAATGAAGCACGTAGTAAACCAGCCTGGTTATTACCAAGTCACGTTATTGTTCATACAACTGGAGGATTATTTATACTTCTTGTGTGTAAAGTAAGGCATAGTAAGATTTCTCCTTAAATGGAAATGTTTTCAACGATTACTTTTCACCTGCGCATCAACTGGAAACGGGAATTTTACTCGTCATTGGTGACCGTTACAAAGAACTGTTTCCACCATCGAACTGAACACCTTGGTTTGCTAAAACAACTGATCCAATGCCAAAGCAATATTACAAGATCATTGCCCCACTAAGAGCAGTGGTATGCCTCACCAACTCATACTTACACCGAATCGAGAAAACAGACACCCCACAGTGCAGATTTTGTGGGGATATTTAGGAGACCCCAAAGCATTTAGTCTTGGACTGTCCAGCTCACTCTGACCATAGACGATTAATAATGAGCAAAATCAACCAAAACATTCTTCACCCGTACAACCTCGACTCCATCCTTGTGACAAGTGACGCGGAAGTTTACCTCAGTTTATACGAATATTTTACTAAAACAGACATTAAAATCTAAAAGAAATTTATATTACTACTTAATTATACTTTCTGAAATTTTTTCAATAATTTACTTTACACAATGTAATTAACATCTTAAGATTGTAAAACAAACTTATATAAATGTATGTATACTGAAAATGTAACGGCTGTATGTTTTACGAAGCCAATTAAAAAAAAAAAAAAGTTCTGAATCATTGAAAACTGACGGAATTACATTTTTCTAGGAACGTGTTCGTTGTAAGAGGAAATCATTACAAAATTATAGAAAAGGTCAGTGTCAATATCGCTGATTTCAGACTAACCCCGCCCCAATTATATCCAAGGTAATTAGTCGTACCCAACTTACTGAATTATTAGAGTTCACAGGGTGTACAGTTTGTAAACCAGTATTTAGTTATTTAGTTTCTTATAACGTAGGTAAAATACTATGAAGTTTTCTGACAAAAGTATGGCAAAAACTGAACTGGCTGCAATACTCGGAAATAGGTTTTTCTTCGTTTGGAGTTCCGAGAACGTTTGCCTGCGTAGGGTGGGAAAAATTCATTCCTAGAAAGTTTACGAAAGAAAGCTATTCATATTTGATTCACCGTCATGAGATTCACAGATATGTTCTTTTCCTTCTCTTTTGGGAAGTAGGTGCAGCGCAGCGCCGAGATACGGGAAGGGTGGCCGGTGAATCTGATGGCTGGGTTAATAGATTCTACTGTAGTGAATATTTCTCCTTGTTATACCGTTCATAATAAAAATGAACGAATCTTTTGGAAGTGTTGGGTACTCCTAGCAGACGCTAATTTAAGGTTTCTTTCTGGTTTCTTTGCTTTAAACAAGGCGCAATTAAACTGCCTAGCTGATCTGCCTGTTAGGTATGCTATTCAAACCAACTTTCTTCTTCCCCCCCTCCACGAGGCACCTCAAATCAGGTTGATGATATTGCTAACAAGGAAGGTATTGTTATTTGTTGTCGGTACCTGAAGTGTCATCAGCTTCTGGTGGAGGTGCGGGGGCTCGGAAGGACGCTCGTCTGCCACCACTAACAGGCATACCTGCGAAGAGAATATTATTGCTATAATAAGCAAGGGTAAATCAACAGAGTGACCTAAATGAAAATGACATTTTGAAATGAGCTATAGGTACCTACTCATTAGTGTTGGTTCTCAATAAATGATAATATTACTTTTTATTAATAAAAAGTTATTGATCACTATATATTTAGTATACCCGTATGTATTGAGGTAAAACTATATGTTAACGATGGCGGCTATTCTTTCTCTTGAATAATTTTCAAGTGTCTGCCTGATATTTACTATCTTCCTATCCAGAAGTGCTTGATTAATTGCATACACCTATTCTGAAATGGAATCTTTCAATTACAACGAAGTCCAAACTTCGTTCTGAGAGGCGAATAACAAGAAAACTTCATTTTTAGTAGACTCACCCCTGTGCATAATATTCGTATTGCATATTTTTGGCTGGAATGGATGAGCGCTAATGAAGTGAATACTATCTAGTTGTAATAGCTTGACAGCTGTTAGAAACCCATAAACGAAAAGCACGAGTAAGTACAACAAATACTATCAAATTCAATATGGAAAAGCGCAACTTGTCATTGACTCATTCCCAACTGACTTATGTGAGTGATGTGAATAGTTTGGTGGTCTGGATGCTCACAAGCTCTGATTCAAAAATGACAAAAATCCTATATCAATCCTATTAGAAAAAAGTTCCAGTCATGCAGCATGATCGTATGAGCGAATTTTCGTAAATTATCATATTGCATAATGTTAAATTGTTTAAAAATTTTTGCCTTTTGAGTGCGAGGAAATGTTTAGCTATTAGTTTTGTGGCAAAAACGAATTCTAAATAATAATCTCCTATTTAAATAGAGGTTTTGATTTTTTGCAACTTTTTTAGCAGTTTTATTGATTTCTTAACAAATTTTAATTAATTTTAAGTACATTTTTAGCATAATTTTGTACATACATTTTTGAATGTTCTATCTTATAGTTAATAACTTTAATTGAGCAATAGTCTACAAAAAATATAAATTTAACAATTTTTAGCCTTTTTTTTTAGCCATTTTTAGTGATTTTTTAGTAAATTTTTTGAAATTTGACCAATATAATATACTCAAAAAGTGCTGGCCAACAAGCTCATCTTTTTGTTAAAAAAGCTTGATTTTTTGGCGCAAGAAAGGAATTTTTATCTCAATCCTAAGGAGAGTTGTCGTTTGGAAGGACACAAATTTAAATAAATACACACACACACACGCACGCACGCGCGCGCGCACACTCACACACACACACACACACACACACACACACACACACACACACACACACACACACACACACACACACACACACACACACACACACACACACACACACACACACACACACACACACACACACACACACACACACACACACACACACACACACACACACACACACACACACACACACACACACACACACACACACACACACACACACACACACACACACACACACACACACACACACACGCACACACACACACACACACACACACACACACACACAAATATTTCTGATTTTAAAATTTTCCGAGCCATTGCAATAGTTCATTTTCTACGAAAATTCGCTAAAATGTACCTAAATTCGTGGGACATTTAGATAAGAATTATGTGTATAGTTTGGTGGTCTGGAGACTCACAAGCTTGCAACTCGAATATAAAACAAAAATCCTAAGATACGTATTAGTAGGACGAATAGATCACATTGATGTTTATGATTCGGTTCGGACCTTGAAATCGTCACGCTTATCAATACATCCTGGTCGCGCTTATCGCACTGAGCCTCTTTACGATGGTTACGTATATATATAACTGTAATTAACCTGGGTTCCCTGTGATGAGTGCTTATTGGTCACCGATATTTCTCCTATGTGGTGTATTTTATGCGTTTTCCTTCAAAGTTTGAATTGCTGTACATCAGAAGTATGACTTGTTTCGTCCAACATGAAAAATTATGGGATCAGGATATGTAGAAAATTCGACTTTCCAGATGTTACGTCCCAAACTAAATCCTTGAAAACTCACGTCTAGAAGTTAAAGGCGAACATATTGGAAAGTAATGCATGCATTACAGGGACGTTCCCATGAATGGATTGCATGTAATTTTTGTGAGAGCTGAAATAAGAGAAAAAAACAAAAATATCACGACTTCTCGGAATAACCCTTCCCCCCAATTAGCTCCCTCCACCGACAGTAAATTTCCATCATAAAACTTCCTACATGAAATTCGAAACTCCTGACATATTTTCCAAACTAAACCAAATTCATGATTGGGGAAAAAGAAAAAAAAAGAAAATCACGAATAGAGAATAGTTAAAACATCATGATTTATTACTATTACCCCCTTCATTCACCCCCTTCCGAAATGAAATTTGAAACTCCTGATAAACATTCTAAAACTAGGCCGAATTCATAGCTGGGGAAAAAAAGAATCTCTAATTCACGAATATCTGACGAGACTAGTTAAAACATCATGATTTATTTGTATTACCCCCTCTACTCATCCTCTCCCATGATGATATTTGAAACTACTGGAACACTAATAATTCCACAACTATACCTATCTAATTCTTAATGAAACAGGATAAGAATCATGAAAACCGGTAGAGATTCGATCGGCTTTACGTCGTTAATTCCCTCTCTTCAATCATGGAATTCAAAATTTCCGGGGTTTGTTGCACAACTAGACGAAAATTCGGATCGATGAACCCAAAAACGTTGAGAATTGTGGCCTGGGCAGATTTGACAAAATTTGTCACACACACAAACATAGACCTATGGTTCTCTCATGAATTCGGTCTTAGAACGGTCTGAAACGGTGGTAATTTTTTCCTCATGCTTGGGTTGTCCCCCACCCGTCTTCAGAGAGACGTCATCGTCATGTCTGAGCAGTAACAAAAACTATACAGCAAATTCTAAGCGTAAGGAGTATACCCTCAAAATTTCAAGTCGATAGGTTCAAAATTGCAGCCTTTATCGCGTGACAAGCAAACGGGCAAAAACACCATTGCAGATCAAGTCAACTGGGCAAACTTCCGCTCAACTTCGTTCCTTGCCTTTCCCAATCAGTGCGTCTGTCTTTTATTTTCAATCACTTATTTTCTATTACTTAAATTCTATCATTTCTATCACTCTTCACCATTTACTCAATCAATAATAAACTCCTTCGTGAAATTCAGCTGTATTTTTCTCCATAGAACACCTAACTTGAAACCTAATCTCACAGCAATGTTCCAAACCAAAACAAAACACCCAAACATTACAACCTGTTTATATTATCAGCTTTATCAGCGCAAAATCATGTCTAGGGCCACTAACTCTGAGTCTAACCAAAGACTCCCACCTTGAAGTACACGGTGAAACGCAAACGATAGCTTAATGATAGATTAAATCCGAGAGTTTGCTGTCCCGCCCTTAAAGGCTAGTACCTCAATTGGTGGTCATTTTATAGCGGCTCTTTCTTTCAATCCTCTTACCCTCCTTTTTCTTCTGCACCTCAACCAGAAGGGTCATTAGCGGCATTGAACAAGGTGTCTAAAGGGACACTGGAAGTGGAACGATTCTAAGGGGAGCCATGTTGCCTTCCTTGACTAAAAAGGAGCGCCATCATAGACTCCACTGGCAACTCGAAGAGGGAAAGAAATGAGGGGTACAGTGATGACCAATGTTTAGCCCCCAATGTGGATTAAAAAAAAAAAAAAAAATAAAAATAAAGTAATATAATTAAGGCTAGATGTAAAATAGGCTAATAACTATATACATCCTACTATATACAATCAGCAAAGTGAAATGAAACTACGACTAGATGTATATAAATATATCAGATATCACAGTTCGTAGTAGAGCTCAGCGGCTCTCAGGTACAACAACAAGGATCGGACCAGATAAAATGTCAACCCACTGAGGGGGCTGATGCTGGACTCGGAGGTCCACAAGAGCTGGGCAGTCCTCCAGAAAGTGGCGGATGGAAAGATCACCCCCACACCTCCTACACACAATCCGCAACCCGGTTGACCACTATTCGATCCCTCCTTGGAATTAGGGTTACAAATGGGCCCACCGGGCTCAAGTCCTGAAGGACATCACGCAGACCAGTGACTTCACCCTGCCATTGCTCATGCAAGATGGAATTGGCTTTATGTTGCATTTAGGAGATTTAATCCTCTACGCGTACAGGCAACATATCAATGGAGTTATCACCAATGAATCTCCTTTCAAGGGCATCTGCACACTCATTGCCTTGAATACCCACATGCCTCGGTACCCACATAAAAGTTATGGTTGAGCCCAATGTCGTGGCTTGGCGTAGCGAACTATGTAGGTTTTGTACAAGGGGGTCATCAGAATATGAGTCCCTAATCGCCTCGATGGTACTTAGAGAATCGCTACAAATCACATAATTCCCAACTCCCAATAATTGGTAGTGTCGAACAGCCAGTGTCACTGCCCACAGCTCTGTTGTGAACACATATGCAACTGGTGGTAGGCGTTTAGTGACTTGGAAGTTGGGGCTCCATAGAGCAAGGCCAACACCATCAGGTGTCTTTGAGCCATCAGTGAATAGAAGAGTGTGTCCAGCCGGATCAAAGAATGATGTATTAAAGTTTCGATCAGTTAATAACATGTAATAGCACCTTCTAATACAGGTAATGATAACAGTAAAAGTAATGCAGTAATTCCTACTGATCATACGAAGAGTGGGATTCGTTTGGCTGTTATTCCTGCTGGCCGTATATTGAAAATAGTTGAAATAAAGTTTACAGCTCCTAGGATTAATGATACCCCCGCTAAATGTAATGAGAAAATGGCTAGATCTACGGATGCGCCATTGTGTGCAACATTTGCTGATAATGGTGGCATTACGGTCCATCCAGTTCCTGCTCCTTTTTCTACAATTCTAATTTTCTATGATTAACTATGTGATTGATGGGTGTAATAGTCAGAACCTTATATTATTTATTCGGGGGAATGCTATATCACGGGCTCCAATCATTAAAGGTACTAATCAATTTCCAAATCCTCCAATTATGATAGGTATAACTATAAAGAAAATTATGATAAATGCATGTGCAGTAACTACAACATTATATGTAAGTAGTAAAACATAAAGTGCCTATATCTTTGTGATTTGTAGAGAATAATAATTTATTCAAGTTTAGATGGGATGGCTGAATTTTAGTCTAAAAATTGTAAATTTTTAAATGGTAATAATTACCTCCTTTCATGGCTTTATGTTCAACATATGGTATTAGATTGCAATTCTAAAGTAGTGTTAACACTAAAGCTTACATAGTTGATGTATTTATAACTTTAAAGGTTATTAGTTTATATAACTTAAAGCTTTATATGAAGTTTAATAAAATAATCATATAGGTACTATTATATTAATATATAATTTATTGACTGTTGATGTTTTTTTATTTATTAAAATGTTTTAAAGTTCTCATGGACTACCACTCTCTTGTTGAGGGTTTCCTGGAAAGGTAGAGGCTGGAGGTTCTAGGTGGAGGTTCTGGCTGGCTGGGTGGTGAGTGGTAGGTCATGAGAACTTTGAAAAATCACCAAAAATCGAGAAAAAGAGGTAGAGAAATGGCGGTGGTCTCTTTCGAGCCATAGCGAGAATAGCTCATACAATAATTGTGTCCATCTAGAATCAGTTTCTGGCCCACTGTGCGGCGTCGGGTAAACCTGGGGTCCTCCCCATTTGTTCATTGAGCTTTCCATTGTTTACTTATTTAATGGTGTGCCCCTCCTCCTTTGAGGGGTGTAAAAAAATTGTTAAGTACATAACTTTATCTATGAATAAATCAAATAAATTAATGTAACCTGTACATGCGTGTTCCCTCTTACAGTTGGGTGGTCAAGGACCGGCCCAGATCAAATTCACAAGGACATTCTTCACAACTGAGAGAAAATTTAAAAAACTTTGGAAGATTAACCAAAAAGCTATCAAGTTCCATCAATTACCTAGTTATTTAGTTGGTGCAGTACGGGTCTACAAGCCTTAGAAAGCCAAGTTCGCAATAAATTATTACACGTAGGAGGTAGTCCTTCACAAGATGTGCTAATTTCTCCCCTTACAGCGAAGTTCATTTCCTTAATTATGATGACGGCAGTGTCCCGTGTTTGCAGACCCACCGTCGACATCCGCCGTCTCCCTTTCATAATGTTGTTCGTAACTAAACCAGTCGCAGCTTTATCTCCTTCAAGAGGGAGGCATTGAGGATTTAGGACGTCTCTCTGTTGCTAGGCCAATTGGAATTGATCTTGGGGGTGTGGGACAACCATAGCATGATAGAGAAAAAAAAAAGTAAAATAACCGTATACAAATCCGTTTCAGACCGTTATAAGGACGATTCTCTAATAAAAAATCATAGGTGTGTGTGTGTTAGTGTGTGTGAGTCTGTGAGTGTGACATATTTTGTCGACGCTGCCCAGGCCACAACTCTCAACCTATTTTCAAGATTCTCTCTTTGTTCGATATCGCTTTTGGTCCAGTTGTTCAACAAACCCCAAAAATTTTGAATTTCATGATAGTAAAAAGGGAAATGGAGTGGGTAAAGCGAGCTTGTTTTTTTCTACAAATCTTGTCGCCGCCACTCAGACTATAACTCTCAACTGATTTTCGTGATTCTTATTTTGTTCGATTCCAATTTTAGAGACGGTGTGCAAAAAACCTTGGGAAGTTCCTATTTGCTGTCGAGGTGGGAGGTGGAGGGGGTAATTAAAAATTCTTTCAATCACTGCTCAAGCTACGAATCTCGACCGATTTCAGTGATTCTTACTTTGCTCCATTAAGAATTCTTTTTTTTTGGAAAGTATGTCAGGAGTTTCAAACCCCTCTCTTTCTCTCCTCCCTCTCCCTCTCTTCTCTCACCCTCCCCTCTCCCTTCCCCCCCTCCACCTATGTTTAATGAATTCTCGAAGAAAATTATTCAGTCATATACTCAACTTGTAATCAATATGTTTATATATACAAATGCAAATATGTATATGGTATTTAAAGCAGACCATCACAATCTTCACCCACATCATTAAGCTTCTCTGTACCATTGGCATATCATTATGGAAAGAGCTGTGAGTCACGCGTCACTATCAAAAACTGCAACGATTAATTTACATACTACATGTTTTCTTTGCTCCCAAGTATCTCTCTCCCTCATTCCCTCTCTCTATCCCCCTCTCTCTCCTTTTACCCTCCCTTCACCATTTCCCATCTCTCCCCCTTAGGTTTAGTGAATTCTCGAAGAAAATTATTCAGTCACATACACAACATTTAATAATTATGTTTATTTATGTGTATAAAACTATTTAAAGCAATTTTAATAAGTATTTTTCACTGATATAAGGCTCCTCTGAACCATCGGCATATCATAATTGAAAAAATTGCGTGTTATTTACCTTGTGATTCATCAGGTTCAGATGACGGAGGCACAGCTCTGAAAGAAGCCCTTCTGGGTCCACCTGATTGTGGCGTCGAAGACGAGGCCTGTTGTCCAGTCGTCAGCCCCGCGGGATTGATGGGTTCCCCACGTGGCGCGTACACGTCGTACGCTGATGCTCGTCTCGGTAGAGAGACTGGTAGTCCTGTGAAACCAGGCATAGAGAGCTTATTGTTAGGTTCGAAAAGCGTTGCATACGTTAGGTGGAATTTTTGAAAGGAAAGTTCTTCGCAAATGCAGTTATCTATGGATAGAATTAAGTACCACGTTGATGAGATTCTCCCCATACATAATCTACATACGAACCCGTTAGAGTACACCTAAGCAACAGCAGCTGCTCTCAACCACAGTTCTATGGACTAGCTCACGGCTACTTCGCACGACTTTGCTTCAACATGATAAAACATAACCCCTACAGTAAGTAGTTTTGTTGTAAATGAGTAAAATGTTGTAAATTCCTACCTAAACAATGGATATAGCAGGTTGTTAACTTTCTGGCACAACTTAGAATGCGGTAAAGGAGAATTTACACAATGCCATCAAGTAAAGTAAAAAACTCTATCAGGGTTTATAGGAATGACTCAATGAACGTTAGTCATGGGTGTGAAAAAGATACTTTTCCTATTTTTAAATGGAAGGAGATTCCGTCCTAAGGAGCTTGACATTAACCGCACACCTCTACGATGAATAGTTTTCTTTCTATATTTTTAAAGTTTCACGCACTGGTAACGTCACGTCTTGTCTGGGCAGGACCCCTCTGCCGAATGTGATGTCAGGTGCAGGAAACATTGGGAAATCATAGACAAAACTACTCATCGTAGGAAAGTGCGGATGATGTCAAATTTCTTTGAATGTAATTAATTTTCATCCAAAAATAGTACGAATATGCAGTTGGCACTTACTTAACGTTACGTTGGGGATTTTCAAGGGCATCCTGAGACTGCGAGCCGTTAGCTATGCCTAGATCCCTGTGTCAGTTTCTCTTTGATGGGGACAACAGTGACTACTACATACTGCCCCCACAATTAGGAAAAAAGGCTAAACGGATTAATCTCAATTGATATAACTGCACATAAATGTTACGACTAATCCAGTCCCCAGCCACTTTTGCCGCCACCACCTTCCATCGCACTGTATGGAATGCCTTGGATTAATCTGTGATGGCAAGCTGAATTTCACCAAGCAAATTGAGGAGATCGCTGATCGTCCTCTAAGAGCTTTGGGATTTTTTTTTTATTGAAAGACTCGCGGGCCACCACGTTTAAGCCGTGGTACTCCTATATAAATCTCTGTTTCTCTCGATCCTCTCTCTAGGCCTCTTTTCCCGGTGAAGTCAACTTACAATGCTATGTATTAAAGTACCTACCTAGTCGTTAAATAAAATTCGGAGAAAAAAACGTGTGCCAAGTTTCACATAGCTTTCTCTTCTTACCTGTAACACGAATGTATAGATCATTGAAATGTTTTAAATGATCTTTAAAAAGTTCAAAGCGGAAAACAGTAAATCAAGATGTAGCGTAAAACTTCAAAATCGGTCAATTTTTAATAAATCGTATGAAAACTGTGCAAAGTAAGCACGTTTGAAGAATTACACATTCGCGCATGCACAGTAGCTACTAATGGTACAATCATGTTGAAATTGATATCTCTACTGTATTATATGAACGTAACTCCGTATGTTTGTTAGTCGTCCCTATGCACTGCTCAACGGCTGAGTGGGGGGATCTTCTTGGATTTCTCGGGAATAGTGTATTTAAAATTTTCTACTCCCACCCTAACCATTGGCTGGAGGGAGGCGGTAGCCCCTTTTAATGTGCGTTTTTTGCCCTAGCGCTCAATCTTCTGTCCGCTGCCACATTAAAATTTGATCAAGAGCACCTCGTATTTTAGCAACAAAGTTACTTTTCTGGACCTGTAGAACACGATGGTACCGTCAAAATTTCCAAAAGAGCTGTTTTCCCAGAGAAATCAGCGAGAATATGCGGGAAATGACGAAAAATTCGTTCCCCGCTATGGTTTTTTCCGCCCAAGATCTAGTAAATTTCGGCAGTTTTTGCTCGGGTTGGTCTTAAAATGTTTGTTGAAGTTCCATTTTGGTCCAATGCGAGTTTCGAGACATGGAATTCTTTTTTCCGATTGTAGTGAACGAAAATGTAGACGAAAACGTTGGTTTTCGAGCTAACGCTCCTCCTATTCCGTCAAAACTTCTGTAGGTCTGAACTTTGCCTTCGAACCTCTTGAAGGAAGGAACCTTTCGCGTTTGAAAGACACATCCAACAGAAAAATAGACGGGGAAAAGGATCTTAGCCCGTCAACACAAATAAAATAATGGCCTATCTTTATTAAACCTAATAAACTTTTCGTGGTTCCACATAGTTTTGTAAGATTTAAATTGTTTGAAAGCAATTCCAACAGGAAAAAACGTGGGCCAAGTTGGCTAGAGTATAATCTCCTCAAATTTGGTAACATGGACGTATAGAATTAGTTGAATAATTGAAATGTTCTTAAAACTAAACTTTTCGTGGTTCCACATAGTTTTATGTGATTGAATTTTTCTACTTTCCTTGCAGTTCCGTAGGGATTGTAATTGAAAAGGGTTGCAAAATGTAGACGAAAACGTTGATTTTCGAACTAGCGTTCTTCCTATTCCGTCGAAACTTATGTAGGTCTGAACTTTGCCTTCGAACCTCTTGAAGGAAAGAACCTTTTGCGTTTGAAAGACACTTCAACAGAATAATAAACGGGGAAAACAAATACGAGTACATAAATGTTCTTAAGATTGAACTTTTCGTGGTTTCACATGAGGTGCCGCTTTGGATGGTAATTTCCAATAGAAAAATACGTCTGCCGATTCGGGTGGGCAGTATAGCTTCCTCACGTACGAAAATCTAAGATCCGGCAGTTCTGTTAGTACTGTAATTTCTTAAAACTAAACTTTTGGTGGTTCCACATGATCTTTATCGGATAGACCTACTAAGCAGATAAATGGCCTATCTTTATTATACCTAATAAACTTTTCGTGGTCCCACATAGAAAACGCAGCAAATTATTACACAGCAATTTGTTATTTTCGTTTTGCTCCTTTTATAAGATTTATTTATTTTATTATCGTTTTGCCATTCCCTTGGGATTGTCTATAGAAAGGAATCGTAAGCAATTTTCAAAATTTTCATCCCGACCCGAACCATGAGCAGTAGGTCTCGATGGTATGGGGTTTGTATCCAGTCGCATTTATATATCCCACACCGAACGAGCGAGAAAACGCACCCCTAGCGAGCGAAGCGAGCAACATCCCCTACACACGTCGGATTTCAACGGGGTTTTCCTAAGAACTAGCGATGGACTATATATCCCATCGCGTCTATACATCCCATAGAGAGCGAGCGAAGCGAGCAACATCCCCTACACATTTCAAATCACCCTTAGTGATCCACCGTTTCCAATCATTCTACATGTCCCACTCAACAGTAAAGACCATCGGATCTATACAGCCATACTGAGCGAGCGAAGCGAGCGAGAAAACTAGGCTAGTGGGTTGATAAAATAGTTTTCTCCTAAATATCCTACACATTTTGGCGAGATCGGACGATTAAAACGACACAAAATGATAATTGTTGGAATGCACGTTTGCGCTTGCGAAGCGTGGAGTAGATTTGGTTTCCATAAAACAGATAGAAGGCCATTAATTTACTCGCTAACCGGCAAATTCCCTCAAAATTACATCAAAATTATATAGCAACTGTGAAAATGAAGCTCGACACAAAAATTTCACATTTCCTCATTCACAGGAGCTACTAATGATAGGATTATGTTAAAATTGATATGCAATGTTGAAATTGCCTTCCCCCAACCGAATTTGAGCTAGATCGGAAGACTAGAACGTAAGAAAATGATGCTCGATTGAATTCACGTTTGCGCAAGCGCAGGGTGAAGTAGTGATTGGGGACATTAAGCTTAAATCTGTGGAAATTAAGCTTTTGCAAGGGTTTCACATTTACGCATGCGTAGGAGCTACGATCATGATTGAACGGTTATTTTCAAATCAACAAGGAATGCTCAAGTCACCTTTTCCCAACTATTCTCCAAACTTGAGCAAGATTGAACGACTAGAACGTGAAAAATTAAAGCTCCATGGAATTCACATTTGCGCATGCGCAGAGTGAAGTATTGATTGGTGAACGTTGGAACGGATAGGGGACCATCTGCACTGTAACCCGCACATTCCCTGAAAGTTTTATCAAAACCGGATGATCTGTGATAATATAATCAAGCTTATTACAAGGATTCGTGGTCACTCAGACAGACCGACCACGGAACGAAAGTTGTTCAAGATGGTCTGAAACGTAAAATGCGGGTGGAATTTTGATTCCGGAAGCAATACGTTTTTCATCTCTCGAAACCGAAAACGATGTTTCCGCTACTTTAAATAAACTTGGAAACAAGCTCTTCAGGTACACTGTATTCAACTTCGGATTCGATGGTGATTATAACCATCTTGAAGTGTGTCAGTTACAACTTCTACATGAGCGACGGTGCCTAGCTGACCTAACTTTTTTTCTACGGTCTCAAATAATCTGCTCGATTAGCCCTCACTGCTGTCAAAAATGAACCCACAGATTCCGTCTATCTGCCCTTCAGTGTGTGTTTCTCAAAATGAACAATCTTCACCGTAGCCTTAACCGTTTTTTTGCGTTTTGCAAACAATTGTGAGCCTATTCCGGGAGTTCGATGTTTGTGCCATCCTCTCAATAAGCTAAAATCTTTAATATTCTCTTTTCCTAATCTATACGTATCATTTTTTGTGTTTTTGTACTTAATTGTTTATAATATTGTTAGAATTGTTTTTAATTTGGTGGGTTGAAATGTGCTGCGGTGAATGTTTGTTGTGATGTGTTAATTTTCTAGAATTGTATTTGGTCTAGAGTGTCTAGACCGTAATTAATAAATAAGCACTATTTACGATAGTATTGGTTAGGTCCCTCTTGGAAAATGCCATTCTTGAAAGTGAATTAAAAAAATATCAAGAATCCTATAGAGGTGGCGAATAAACATATCTCATGGTAGTAAGTACCTACCTGTCCGAGAAGTTAGTGGATGGCTCGAACAAAGAGAAAGGTCAGAACCGGTGACGAAGAGGATGAGAAGAATTTGAATTGTACGGCGAAGCTCAATGACAAGCCCTAGCCCTAGCCTGATGCAACCTTCAGATATTTAATACCGAGGCAAGTGGGAGGTGCCCGGAATGCCGAGCAGGCGGGGAATGAGGCAATATTTAGCAGGGATATGATGGCGTCCCAGTAATAAAGACGGGTAGATTACCAACTATACGAGTACCATCAATTTCCTCCTTTCAGACTATTATTCGAGAAGTTTTTGAAAAGAAATGTTGGAAGATTAACCGTGGGAATTTCAGAGTGCCTCGAAGAATCGAAACTGATGTCAAGGGAATAATCTGCTAAAACATTATAGTGTGTGCATATTAACCTAAAAACTTGTGACAAGAGAGTGATGGAAATATGGTAGTTCTCCCTTCAGAGGGGAGAGGCCTAATACACCCAGAGGATATCCTGAACACTGGAAGCCCAGGAGATATCCCATTACATGTAATATTTGCAAGAATCGAGAAGAAGGAACTACTTCTATCCACCACAAACTAAATAAATACGGACAATCACTACAAACAGATATGAAAATGCACTTGTGCTCTTCACTCCCAAGCACCTCTTGTACGTCTGAATCGATTAAACGTATTAACACAACCTTAAATATTGAGAACTAAATCCTTCCAAGAACTAGGGATTTGAGACTACTTGGTCGTTCCTTTTGGAATCTTTGCAGAGCCGCATCAAGGAACATGGTAGAAGTGTAAATCAACCTCTTATTTTTGCAGCTAATATGTCATACTTATGTTTTTCTTTTGCAGTGTCTGCATATTTCCGATCTCGGGTAAAATGAGAAGCAGCGTCTGCGAACACGATGTGATTAAAGTTTTGCTCAAGCAACATTGAATGCAGCGTCATTTTCATTCATCCCACTATGTTGAACTTTGACACAGCCTCCTTTTCAGTTGAGGGTAAATAGCATCAGAGGGAGTAACTACCTATTAGCTTTCTAGACATTCCAGGAGTTTTCTTTTTGATCACTTTACTTGCGCAAAAAGTGTTGTCTTGGTTGGGAGGCGTTTGGTTTTTATGGTAATAGAAGCAATTTTTAATATCAATCCTTAAAAGTAAGATATTGCTAAGGTCAGAAATAAGCTAGAAATCTCAACCTGGTCTACAAATTTTAATTTCAGTTCTAAACAGAATTTGGGTGAATTTGGGTATTGTGAATCTGAAGTCGGAAAGCACATTGGCAATCGCTCAAATTGTAAAGGCGGCGTTACACATTCGCAAGGGTGCCACAAATGACGCGAGCGGACAACGCGAGCGCCGAGGGCGAATGTGTAACCGGCCATTCGCAGATCGTCTCGTCCGATCGCCTCGTCATTCGTGGCGCTTGTGTTAGGAGCGGTTTTTCTAGCACGAGTCAAAGGGAGACGAGCTTCCCAGAACATGAAGCGAGTGGGTGTTTACACATTCGCGCGAACTTTCGCAGAAAGAGTAGTTCCGAATCGAAAAGACACAAAATTCTATCACAACTAATGAATGTCTCGACGAAATCCATGGAATCGTATAGGGAAAGAGTGGGGGGTATAAGTTTTAGGTCATTGTGGAGGTCAGTATTCTTTTGCTGATCGACTGATCCAGTGCTAAAAGCAACTATGTTAATTTTAATTTAATTTAACTTTTTCCGTCAACACACGTACTTAGAGAGGGAGTGTACAAGAGGATTTAGATGGAATAATTGTTGTATGTTCGGAAGTGATGTGATCTTTGTTTTTTGCTGTTCCTTTTTCTTATTTTTCCTAATGCTTATTACTTGTCTAGTAATAATTAAAAAAAAATTATTTAATTATATGTTAGATTTTAGAGGACATTTATTTCAGACCTTTACCTACCACCTTGAATGCCGAAGAGGTTTTTTCTTTCGAAAACGTTTATTTTGACTTTTTTCCACCAGAAACAGATTAGTCGAAAATCTTGCGACGCAGCGAGGGCGGGTAGTGGAACGAAATTCTATTCTTTATCTACTGTCTTTTCGTGATCTGGATGATAATGTTAGTTCTATTACTTTTTTGTTTACAATTCTCAAAATATACCTAATGGAATTTGATTTATTAATTGAGGTAAAATTAAAGACTCCCACATTCACCCTAGAGCTTTGCTTCACCATAAGATTCCGATAGTTTATTCCGTTATATATGCTATCAGTCATTGCAATGTTTTCCATTTTATTAATTATTGTGTCTATTCTTTATTTTTACCACCATTACCAAGTAATGGATATATTTTTTCGAATAAATTCTGTTGAATTGAATTGGAGGAAAAGCGAAGATGGGCGCTTCCATGATCATCCCACCACAACAAATCACATCCCCACACTCCTAGGAAGTTGACGACACTGCAAAAATGCAGGACGGATGCCGTCACAACCTCGAGGACCTGCTGGTCGTCCATTTCGCGCTAAGAGCTTTGTTGAACTGAGGCGAATCTGTAAACAGTTCACTCAAATTGGACAACAACGCGAGCGCGAACGCAAGCACGATCGCGAACCTGCAAATGCGGTATAAGAGAACTTTGAAAACGTGACAGGGCGAAGATTTTATTAGTCTTTATAATCCGACATCCGCTATCTGAACACAACTGCCAAGCCTCTCACCAATTAAAATATGCATTCAATTTCCATATTTAAGGTCGAGTTTGTTAGTCTCCAAGACTGTTATTTTAACGATTCGTCTGTCTCAATTATTGTAACTGAACTGCTCGGAAATATCTCTGCAATTGGTTGAGTTATAACAATTGTTATGTTTCATCAATCCTCATTACACAGTGTTCGCTCCACAGCAAGTGTTGATAAATTGGTGTAACTTATGCAAAATCTCAGTAGGTATCTATACTAGAAGAATTCCAAAGGACGCGAATGCTGCCTTATTGAGAAAGTAGAAGAGATTAAGAAGGTCCATTTCTGTGGTGACAAAGAGCAAGAATGTATACAGTAGAAATAGTTAATATCGTCCGCCAAGGGACCGTCAAAAATTGGTCGTAATAGCAGACAGACATTACATAACCGATGTTCTAGATTCTTAAGGTCTAAGCTAAGAATTGATTGGGAATTTTTTTCTCTCGGTATTACAGTAGGTTACTTGTATGTACTTAGACTTCTAGTGGTTTTGAAGGAAAAATTGAATTTTCGAGAAGTAGGTATGTATGGTATAGAGGTACACATATTATTATTGTTTATGCGTAATGTACTAGCACATACATACTCGTACTTTATGTATAAATGGAATATTAAAGTAGGTTCCTACAAGGACAAATGGACATTCTCTCGGACATCTTGTAGATAAGAAGGAACTACTCTAGAAACAATTCACTGCACACAAGACATGTTGAACCGAAGGCGACCTCACATTTCGGGGCCTCCTCTGATGTCGATCTCCTATTTCACAAGAATTTGTAAATTCTTAGAAACAAATGCTGGTTCGAGCTGGATTTTTTCAATAATAGAAACTGAAAGCCACAGTGCAAGATACCTGCGTTGTTTGAAACAAGCGGCACACTCGTGAAAAATGGTTCAGGTTGGTTGAATCTATTTTCTGTCTGCGGGCTTGAATGCCCCTTGCAGACATAGATTGATGCCTTCGTTTGTTTTTCCATTTCTTTCTACTAGTCCTTTTCTTTCTCCTCCTGTCCATTCTTTCCCTCATTTACCTTACTGTCCTGATCATCACCTCTTCCATCCACCATTACCCTCCCTAGCAGTCTCTTCATTCTTTCCTCCCCTTCCATCCTCCGTCGTTCCAACGTCGCTCTGCAGTTCACCATCCAATGTCTCGTCATCAACACCCTCATCTAGAGCCGTATGGTGCTTGGTTGTTGATGTATCTGTACCAGGTCAGGTTCGCCTTTCCTATCAGTATTCTGTTCGCTTGTGCCACCTCATATGTTGAGTTGTCCTTAAACCACAGTTTTATGTAAGGGTTGAAAAGACCCTTTTATGTAACAGCTCCATAAAACAGAAGTCGTCGAAACTCAGGGCAGGAGCAGATACTTGTACCGTTCTTGGTTGAAATCTAGACGATAAGTTTTTCAGTACAGACGTGTTTATAAACGATGTTTACCAAAACGCTGCGGCCGCCTTTATACCATCTGTCCGGGATTTCGCCTTCATAGACGGTACTTCGTTATAACCAATATCGTATAAATTATTTCCCTTGTATATAAATATATGCTCCAGCTCTTGAGTAAACAGTGAATTCTAGAGAGAGGATTTATTAGGAAATTCCTCGCCAAGGGCTCACCCTTAGCGTCGTATAATAAGATTGCGATGGTGCAACAGCCCACAAAGTTCAACACGATTATACGCAGCCTTCAGACCTACGAGCGCTAACGGCCGGGCAATACTATAACGATAGGTCCAGCCACACGACAACGGCAGCGCAAGTCGTGTCGTTGTCGTTTCGTGAAGAGCGTTCATACTCTGACACACCAAACGACCATCTCAACGGCACCGCTGCTACGATGTAATGTTTATAGGTCAGTCAGTATTGCTTTGGGCTCTTTGGGTGCAACTCAGAAGTATGAAAGTGGTTTTTACAACTGGATAACAATAGTTACTAAAATCATTCTAAGGGTTCTGTTGTAATCTATTAAGTTTTCGAAGAAAATGAAGCTGTAGCAATAGCTCCTAAATCTTAAAAAAATAATAATAATAAAAAATAAATAAAATTTCTTACAATTTTTGTGCACATAAATTGCTCAAATCTCAAGAAAGTAAGAAAAATCATAATAATGGAAAAAAAAACCTGCTGAAAATCGTTTAATTGATATTTTGTAGTAGAATACTACTCAGAAAATTTGTATCGAATTCAAAAGTTAAAAAAATTGTACCATGAATTGTGCGTGAAAATATACTTTACTTGCATTAAAATATGCTGAAACCTCAATAAAAATTCCAGAATAATCTCGGAAAAAGTTCCATTCATGCAATATGATGGAATGAATGAATTCTCATAAATTACTGAATTTTATTTTTGCTAAACTGCTTTGAAATTTGAACAATTTGAGTGCAAAGAGATGGTTAGGTAGACATAGCGTAGCAAAAAACTTGTCCTGAACAATAATCTGCTATTAAACTAAGATTTTGGATTTTAAGCTTTTTTTGCAAGTTTTATCGATTTTTGTTTAAAGCACATAATATTAAAATTTAATTACATTTTTCAGCATAATATAATAAATTATCATGACCATAAATTATAATTACTAATGATGATTAATCATCATAATAATATATCTATCGTTATAATTATTATCATAAATATACACAATTATAATATTATAATATATGTATAATTACATAACAGTTCAACATAAATTCTTTTTATAAATTCTTTAATAGTCCGTGCCGTGTCGTTGATTTCGGGTGGGGGGGGGGGGGGGGGGGGGGTAATTGTCGTGCAAGTGGGCGTTCGTTAAAGTATGTACTACGCGGTTCAAACTCCTGTGTTCACTTTTCCAACGACAGGGGATGGTTGCTATGCAGTTGTAGTGTCGCTGGTCTGTCGTTATAGTGTGGCCCGCCCTTTAGTAGTTCAAGCGTCTTTTACGACTCTTGTGATATACATAATTATAGAAATACTATGTATCACTCCTGTTATACGTCAGAATCCTTGATGTTTAACACTCACCCCAAAGGAATACAGTTCCTCTTTTTGAGTTTAAACAAGTTTTGACTTCAAATGAAATACTTTTGGAGTTTACCTAAGTAGTAACTATTGCGTTTCCTTCTGTCTCGTTGATTGTTGAGCGTTACTCCAGCCAGCCCTTCGCTCTCTCCACGGCACGCAAAACTTCCAACTAGTTGCGCAGTTTCCACGGCCTTCGACGGCGGGTCGCAATAATTGAAGCCGTCAACACTTCTCTTTCCACCCCCTTTCCAACCCTCATCTACCCCCTTCTACCCCTTCGATCTCTCTAGAGTCACCCCTTTGAAATGGGAGAATTTCTGGTTGCTAATTACAGGAGTGCCTACGGCTCCGCTAACTAGTAAATATTCCAAGAGGTAACTTCCCGGCCTTACTCTTGATGTTACCTGGAGGCAATTTTCACATCTTCCTTCAAGAGAGAAGAATTATCTTTCATTGTCAGCAGCAAGTCGAATGCTGCGTGAAAGAATCATCAAAAGACGGTCTCCAAATATGAATCACCGTAGAACAGTAAATGAAACTTTACAAGAAAATTAGTTTGTAATTTCACACAGGATACCTTTGAGGTAATAATGCTCTGATAAATGGGAGGAAAGGGGCAAATCGTTTTTATTCATGGCAAAAAGTTGTAATACTTTTGTTGCCTCTATTTTCAAGGTCAACAGCCTAAATCTAATGACGTTGTGGTGGCGCGATATTGCTATTTTATTTTCACTTTTGATTAAGAAAAAACGTCTGCCAAGTTGGGTGGGCAACTTATGTAGATAAACACCTAACACACTGCTTCTTCCCAAGGCTATATTACGGGGAAAACCCGGCTGCATGTTAAAAACATGCTGAATTTTATGTTGTTTGGTCTCATTCTGACTAAAATTCATACTCATCCGACATTGTAGCATACTTAGCTGAAAGGATTTCGTTTATTGAAGAGGGTCATAATTTGGGGTTGAAAAATGCATTCGACATTGGTCGATCGAACTCCCGGCGTTGCCGCTCCAAGGCGGGGGACGAGGTGGATTTGGACCTAGGCAGCCTGCTACGAAAGCGTGGACGGAGTATAATTGAGGGGGTGAGAAGAACCTCAAACACCACAGCGTTGCTGGACTAAGGGTCGCCTCACGTAGTTGAACTGCCACGAAAGCGTGGGCAAAGTATAGTCGTAATGACTGATAAGTCGACGTTATAAGAAAATACCTAATGTTCGCGCATGCGCACAGAGTGCTATTAACCCAACGGCAATGAAATTTGTAGGGGAACGTCTAGGAGCTCAACTGCACAATCTCTGAAAATTTCATAAAAACCGGTCAGTTAGTCTCGGAGTTTTGTCTGTGTCGATTAATTTTAGTTTTGCCCACGCGCTATAGGTATTATTACTCCGTCAATCGCGATCATAGGAAATATTCCTGGAACATACATTCATCTACTCCCCGAATGTGAACAAAATCAGACCAATAGATGATAAGAAATCAACATTGTAGTAAATTAATGTTTGCACATGCGCACAGACTATTTTATGTGACGACAATGAAAGACATAGGGAACCGTCTAGAAGCGAAGGTATATCCCGCACAATACCTAAAATGTCATCAACATCGTTCCATTAAACTAGAAGTTTTGTCAATGTCAATCAATATTAGTTTCGCGCATGCTCAAAGGTTATTACTCTACCAATCGCGATGTGATTTCTTGGGTATCTTTCCGTAACGTATACCCAATTACCTAACGAGTTTGAACCAAATCCAACCAACAGATGATAAGAAATCGACGTTATGAGAAATTCACGTTTGCGCATGCTCACAGACTACTGTTAATTCGACGCTATTGAAAATTATAGGGTACCGTCCAGAAGCTAACCCGCTCAATCCCTGAAAATTTCATTGGAATCGGATCAAAACTTGGTACCGATAGTTTTGGGCGTGACAAGGATTTACCACAGACAGACGGACAGACAGACACGGAACCAAAATCAGATCAGAAAAATCAAGATCAGCAAGCTCTGAAACGCAAAAATTAAGTGGAAATTTCGATTTTGACATTTTTTTCGACTTCAATCACGAAAACAAAGCTTCCCTATCTTCGTAGTGAGGAAGCAAAATAGAAGTAATATATTTTTCTTAAACCAGTAAACTACTGAACATTTCTCTAATGGCTGCAGCATAGTTTTGGAAAATTTCTTTCATTCGCGGCAAAGGAAACTAAGTTTTTGAACGCTGAATTTTATTGGAAAAAAGTTGAAAGAATTGGTTGATCCCCTATGTTCCATCAACACCTCAAGCTGGAGCTTAGGGCACTTGAGATATGATTTTCTGACAATAATGAAAATATAACTTTACTAGTTTCTACTAGGCATGTAGTAAAACAGTAGAAAAAAGAGTTTCAGTCATGCTGCATGATCGTATGAGCGAATTTTCTTACCATCGCATTGTATTATGTTAAATCATACAGAAATTTAAGGAATCTTACAGTACAAAGAAATTGTTAAAACCCAATTTAATGGCAAAAAACTCATATTAGTGTCTGTCTGTCTGTTTTTCTATCTGTGTGTCCACAAATCCGTGTACAAGCTAAATTTCTACAGTTTTCATAAGCTTTTGATGAACACGCAGAGCATTGAGCGGGTTAGGCAGTAGGCAGTCAGTCCCCTGTGAGTTGCACTGCTCACAAATTAACTACTTCTTCACTCTGCGCTTGCGCAAATGTAAAATTCATCAATCATCCTTTACTTACAGCCTAGTTGTCTGATCTATCTCGAATTCAGAGGGTAGTAGGATATAGACGATCGAAACAATCAGCATAATATTTCATCATGATCGTATCATTAGTATTCGCTGTTCTTTCATTTCAATTTTTTTTTAAATTCGTGTTACTGATACTAGAAAGCTATGCGTCACACCCAACTTGGCAGAACTTTGAATGTTTCACGAAGTAGGTAGGTACGTTTATTCGAATTTATCAGTATTCAATTGCAAAGATATTCACTTGATTCCGTACACTTGAGCAGTCTACCCACTTTGCATTCAAGCTGTGTGAAACGTATTTAGTATGAAAACACAATGCTTTTAATAAGAATTTCGGTTGGCTGTGAAATTCCTTGATTCCATCAGCTCCGATTGAATGGCAGTGTTTGTTAATCCGACCAAACTCGTCTAGACGGGATGAGTGGATGGTCTGATGGCACTCAAATATATTTCTCTCAGTTTGAATAATTCCACAGGATCCCATACAGAGGGAACGACCGCATTTCGGAGAGAAATATCACTCTCCTCGAATACGATAAAATAAGTTGAATAAGTAAGAATGAAAACTGAATTTATGGAATTGGATAAATTCCGTAATTTGTAAGTGTTTCAAAAGGAATGATTCGCTGAAAAGAAACAGGCTGAATTTCTAATCAATCGTCATTTATCGTTCCTATTTCTATAAAATCGGAAGATTTTCGTTCACTATTGAAACCCATAACCACGATACGGCACATTGTGATTTTTCAACGCTTATGGTGAACAAGGAATACACCTTTAACTTCTCGATTCGAAAAAAACCTCATTTATGAGGATGTGAATGCGATCACACATTTATGAGAATTGGTGTGAACAACGGCTCCCTGATATATAATGGAGCTGTCGTCACTCTCTCGTTACATGCGATTTTATGTTCTCTAAAGAGATCGAAGCAATGTAAGCATAAAGGGACAAAGACCAACATCGAGTTGACAAGTTCCCCACAGTTTTTGCTGAATCAAGAAAAGCATCATGTGAAATATGACTCGAGAACACCAATTTCTTGTTCTTCTCGTACCTTCCTCGTCGTAGAAAGGCAAGTAGAAGGGGCTTTGTTGCTTTCTTTCGTTCTTTTAGAGTTACAGGATTAATCTGTATAGAAGGAGAAGGAATTCTTTGTGGTTGGGCAAAGTATCGCAGAGAAGAATCTCACCTTTTTCATCAAGATAGCTTCCTTCTCTTGGTTTCTTTTGTTTTTACCTTTTTGTTGCGGTTGAAAGGGCTCCTTCTCATTTCTTTCTTATGTAACCTACATCTATCACTTGATCACCTTCGGATCCTTTTAGCTGAAGGTTAGGACCGTTTCTGTGACAACCAATTGCCGTAAAAGAATGAGTTTTTTGTTCGGGATGATCATTTATTGTAGAGCTGGAGAAAGTGAGGAAGGTCACCTTGTGAATTGGTGGTTGCAACCAATGGTCGTTTCAATTACAATAAATTAGTTTTCGGTAGTGAATGAAAAGGTGCCTTAGCCTCATAGGAATTCCAGATTATTATAAAATTGATGGAGATGATAAAACTTGATCTATAACCTTGCTCTACTTACTGGTGTGTGTAACGGACTTAGTACCCTCAGAGGTGAGGTGCAATGGGGCCTAAATCTGCACTCATAGAGAGAGAGGGGTGTGACAGTACCATAAGACATACAGCTCGTACTAATAGCATATGTGCTATGTTCGGAGAAGATGATTTTCCGGTTCTCGGATCCTCATCTATTGCCAACCACAGCAATTCAAGAACTTGAGAATGACGCCCAGCGCGGGAGTGAGTTGAATACCCAGGTGTCAATCTTACTCCGAGGCTCTCATTTACACGTCACCTTAGAATTAAAGCTGCTTCGGCCAAAACAGCAATGAATTGCATCTGGGGTAAAGCGATAGCCAATCCAAGCGTCCCACTATCAGCCAAAATGGAGATTTTCAACGCCATCATGAGGGCTATACTCTGCTATTCAGCTGAGGTATGGGGAAACAAGGAGTACGATTCGGTCGAAAGTGTATAGATGCTCTTTGTCAAAAGACTGTTTCACTTATCACGCGATGAAGCAATCGTGATTCTCAACGGTCCGGATTGGACTGGGACAATTTTGTAAATCAGCCTGGCGTTATCGTTCTTTTCTTGTGAGAGAATTCAATTTTTGAAGTTTGAATAATTTAATTAAAAAAAAAAAAAAAAAAAAAAAAAAAAAAGTCCTAACTTCCGGCAGACGGTTTTCCATGCCGTAATGTTTATTTTGTTTGAGATAAGAAATTATTGCAATTATTGCAATACATATCCTTGTATGAATATACTTAATAAACTTTTTTCTTCTTTCTTCTTCTTCTTCGTACTAATAGCATATGTGCTATGTTCGGAGAAGATGATTTTCCGGTTCTCGGATCCTCATCTATTGCCAACCACAGCAGTTCAAGAACTTGAGAATGATGCCCAGCGCGGGAGTGACGGACGCGCATTCTCTTGGATCTCACGAGAACTGTCACATCTGTCATTCTTTCTGGTTAACAGTTTGATTGGGGGTTCTGATAATGTGCCACACAGTGCTTCGAGTACATAGTCGGGATGGACAAAATTCCGTTTTCTACGGATTCTTATAGGAAATTTGACGCTGATCACGAATATACCATGTAATAGGGGTCCCAAAAGTATGGAAAGCTAAAAATCAAGAACCAACTCGAAAGAAACGTTGAAGAAATTTATTTACAAAACAAGAAATAAAAAAACAAAAGGGAAAAATAAACTTTCAATTATCATAACATCAACTAAACTCATAAAAATTAATAATAAAAGTCATCAAATTTGCATGAAATTAATTTTAAATAACATCACAGCATTTTAAGCTGAAAATATAGGAACATTCTTTGAATAGATAAATATTTAATATTACAAATATTATGGAATGGTGCCTAGGTGCTTATGAATGTTCAAACACTTAGTCTGATTTTGAGAATTCGGAATATGGCGAATCTGTTTCTATTCCGAACTCCTCAAAAGATACGAGCAAAATCACTCGCGACGAAGTTGTGGAAACTCTTTTCAAAACGGGAGTTAGTGAAAAAAACGTTGTCTATTTCCACGAAAAATAAAGAGTTACAATGTTATATATCGATTTTGACGATTAGGCCATCATCAGTAACAAACAATAACTGAACACACATTAGAATGGACACAGCTTATATAGTCACAGGTGAAGGGAGATTGGATCTCATTGGTTGAGAGAAAGTAAAGGGGGCTGGAGGTACAACCAATTAAGTGCAAGCAAAATGAAGGGGGATTATAGCTAATCAGATGAAGTGAAAGGAGGAAAAGAATTGGTGTTACCAGTTTGAAGGGATAATTCCAAGCTTTATTGAAATGGAGTTATCAGAGGGAAAATATATTGAGGAATATCCTCATTTAAACCTTTACTAGATCTGTCATTTTTGATAATTTCAAAAGACTTGACAGAAAGAAAAAAAATCGTGCTACTCCAGAACTGTCGGATTTTGATTGGCTATGGAAATTAGCTTTTCTAGTTGATGTTACTTAAATGCTGAACGACTTGAACTTGAAACTTCGAGGAACGAACAGCCTGAATTTTGATATATACTCCCATATTAAAGCTTTTAAAATGAAAATGAATCTTTTCGAAACACAACCATCAATGAAAAACCGGGTACGTTTTCCAACGTTCAATATTCTTAAATCCGAAAATGATGAAGAGTTCCCGAGTGAATTTGCCGTAAATTTTATCAGGTGTCTGCGAGACCAGTTCGAGACCAGTTTTCGAAATTATGAGGAAGAATCTTTGACCATCAGAATTTCTCAAAACCCTTTCACTGCAGCAGTTGAAGATTTATCTCCGGATCATTCCTTATTTTCCCTGAAATCCTCCTGATACTCCTCTATTGTTTCCCTGAATTTCCTACCAGTTTGACCGCAATATTTGTAGCCGCAAGAAAATTTTAGTTTATAAACCCCAATCTCATTCTGAACATTGATTTTGAATTTAACGGAATCTAGTAATACCCTAAGACTATTTCTAGTTTTAAAACCCACTTTGTAACCCCACGATGATAGAATTGTTCCGATTTTATCAGACATTTTCCCATAATAAGGTATACTTATCCATTGTTTTTCTTCTGAAGTTATATCTTCCCTAACCAGATTGGAAATTTTATCTCTACTCTTTTTCCTAAGAATTTTATCCCATATGATATCAACGAGATCTCCTCTGTAGCCATTACTAGCCGCTATGTTTTAGATAATGGATTTTTCTTTTGATAAATTTCGTTCACTCACAGGAATAGATAGTGCTCGGTTGATCATACTATGGAAAGCTGCATGCTTATGGACTAAAGGGCGATTTTATCGTTATATCGCTATATGTATCTTTTATAAAAATTGAAAAATCATGCTTCTCGTTTACCAAAGAAATGGACAGATCAAGAAAATTTAGTTTATTCCCGCTGAATTCGAGGGTGAATTTGATAAAGGGATCTAATTTATTGATTTTTTCGTGAAAAGAATTTAATTGTATTCTGTGCCCTTCCATAGAATGATAATACCATCGACCAATAGAGAAGAACAGACCGATCTGCATTACCAGAAATCACGTTTGAATCTACCAAAAAAGCACTCGTACTTGCACACACACACACACACACACACACACACACACGCAATATATATATATATATATATATATATATATATATATATATATATATATATATATATATATATATATATATATGAAGATTTTCGGATCCATTGCAATAGCTCCATCTTGTACGAAAATTTGCTAAAAGGAGCATATTGGTGATAATTATGTAATTACCAACAATATGCTTTGTTCATTAAAGTCTCGATTATTATGCGTGGTTCATATTAAGTCTCGTTTGGTTATTTGAGGTTGTTATCTGTGGCTTCGCCAAATGTTAATTTAATTAATATTGTCCATAACTGTGAACCTGCAACAAACATGCTAAATACCTAATGTATCTTCATAAGGCCAACACGATTTCGCTGATGGGACCACATTTTGATATCAGGTACATCTGTGTTAGTTAGTAGACAGTTCGTTCCGCTCCCAATAACCTTCTTGAATAATTTATCTTCAAATTCTACGAATTACCATAGTGAATCGGATTACTGATTTTTATACAGAGTTATGAGTACATAATACTACACTACTTTTGGAACTTGAGAACATTACACTCTATGAAACCGGAGGGAACTTAGAGACTCTTCAGTGGTTGAGGGAAAGTTATGTATAGGTTTACAAGGTACACATCATCAAAAAGTTGATATACACGAATAAAACAATTTAAAAAGAAAACAACTTTTTTTCTAGAAGAAAAAAAGTTATTTATTCTAAAAAACTACGGGAGAATACAAAGTTCTTAATATTAAATTATCTATTGGATTCGAGCGTCCAGTAAGCCCGAATGATTGAAATGTATCTGCACCTTCATGTATGTGTACTTTCTTGTACATGTCATGGATACGCTCCAACAAATATTGATAGTTTCAAAGCATAGGAAAGTTCCTTAGATACTGCTAACAAGTGGCTGTCGAAGGACATCATAGAGCCCCAGACAATAAATTCGGAATTGATCCACACAACCGAATGATAATGCGAGCATGGTGGATAATATAATAGAAGTACTTTCATGTACGTTTAAACCAGAAGTAAGACAGGAATTGTTCACAAAAGTTGATGATTTGAGAAGTACAAAGTTGAAACCTCTGGAAATGACTCACCAAGACCATAGCTTGGGGAGAGACCCGTCCTGCTGTAGCCGGGATCAAAAAGGACCGGACTACTCACTGCGGCAACTACAGCATCGATTTGGAACATCAGTGAAATTATTTAATCAATGTTAATACCACCTATTCTGCTTGAATAACAACAACCAGAATTTCAAATATGAATACATACATTGTACGATAGAAACCCCCGGGTAGTGAGACAAAATGCGATTCTAGCCGAACAAAATTATTTTATCGGTTATTCTTCTACGAAATTTTACACAATTGTATAACCGCAATTTTTCACGCAAAGCCTTTGAAAACAAGTTTTTTGACATATTTTTCAAGCCTAAAAATTTAAATTCCACACAAAAATTATAGAAAGTAAAATTCTGCGTCGAATGGTCTCAAGAAATCGAAGATTTGATGTAGAATATGGAAGATAATGCTTTTTAACTTTTTACAAGACCGGAAAATGTGGGTTTTTGAATTCTACAGGTCAACGGTGATATTTAAATGATGTTTGCCATTATGAAAGTTTCAAAAAATTAAATTCTGCGTCGATTAGTTGCAAGAAAATGAAAATAAGATGAGAGTATTATGATTTTTTAAAGTTTTACCGTTATTGATTTTTCGACTTTTACACTACACTGATTCCACACAACCTAACAGGAATTATTATTAAAATGATTATTGATTGTCATTCTAGAGACCTTACTGAACATTTTACAATGGATTTTATTAGCCCAAAATTGCCATTAAAGATGTTTTAAATATTACTAGGTGGGGAAAAAAAAACGTAAAAAAAAAAACATAATTTTAAAATGATTTTGGTATTAATGATATTAAGAATTGGTAATAATTGATTTTACTCACATATTTATATTGAAATATTATTAAAATGAGTCCACGCTCATCCCACTTATTGAGAGGTCTAAATCCTCCTCATCTTTTTCATCGGACTCTGAGCCGACGTAAATAATTGGATCAGATGTGATTTTAGGAGTCGATACACGATTTCTTCATTTAACTCTGTAAAATTCAAAATCCTGCATTTTCCAGTTATGTACAACTTTAAAAAGCGATATCTTCCACATCTCCATCAAATCTTGTTGGTATGGGAACAGACCCCATTGCTATTCTTTAATTTTACCTTAAAACCCCTCTGCCTCTCATTTTAATAAGCTTCGGAATTGCTTATTAATATTCCGAATGAGGATGAAGAATAATGTAATTAGAGTCCGAACACGAAGTAAAAATCTCAGTTAAAGACATTTTGTATCGTAGACAAAACCCCAATTATTATGGCTCATTCTATGGGATCTAGTCATTCGCATCATAATTTTGCGTGGAACTTGACTCTGATGAAAAACAAATAATTTGGATTTGATCCAGAAAATTTCTTGTTTTCCTAGAGAAAACTCCGTTCTTTTTTAAGTTGTATTCTCTTTGGGGAATCATGGAGTTCAGGAAATTACCGTTGCCATTTTGGAAGGTTAGGCCAGACAAACCACAACTGCTCCCAATCTCGATCTTTAGGTCCCCCCACTTCACCACTGCACTTTGTGGACTTTGTTACCAAGTTCGAATCAATAAAAATGTGCTGCGTGTTTACCGCAAATCCTGCGGACCTGTGTCAGCTTGAAGTTTATTTTAAGGGACTGCTTCTGCAATTGACTCCTTTACCGTAAGGTCAATTTGAAATCAAGTGCTTCAACATGTGAAACAGGGGCCAGAAAGCAAATTGAAAGAGAATCATCAGTTGATGCATCTTTGGTGAGTCATCAGTTGATGCATCTTTGGTGAATCATCAGTTGATGCATCTTTGGCGAGTTGATCTGTGATCTTGTTACTCAAGTTCTCTGTATGCACCTTCAGCCTTCGGAAAGAAATTTTCCAGCATGTAGCTCACATTGTAGCAGTAATTTTACGAATTCGTTAAACATTATTTAGTAGAAATGTTGGATTATTCAGCATCTCCAGAGAGCCAAATAGCACCACATGAATGGGAATCCGATGATGATTCAAGAGACTGATAAATCTAGAGCCATTGGTCGTTTGCTTCAAAGCCAAATTAAAAGAAATTTACCTGCGAATTGATATATATAGTATTGGCACATTAAGTTAAAATTTTGACAAATACATTTAAACTTTTGACAGATAAATTTAAACTTTTGACAAATAGATTTCAACTTTTGACAAATAGATTTCAACCATTGACAGATAAATGTAATCGTATGACAAATAGATTTCAACTTTGGACAAATAAATTTGAACTATTTATACATATAGCGATTTCAGCACGGCGTGGCGTTCCGGCTATTTAAGGAAAGTTCGTCGTGTAGGTAAATCTTTGCTGTGCCAGGGGGATGGAGTAGAGGGGTTGAATATCTTCTGCGTGGGAGGCGTAATTTCTAATAGTAGCTCTTTCAAGGTCTCAATGTGTTCGTGATTTTTTTGAATTGTGACGTGATCAATAAATTCGTTAGTTTTAATTTTTTTGTGTTTCATTTGAAGTTGAAATTCATTTGTCCAAAGTTGGAATCTATTTGTCAAAAGATTGAATTTATCAGTTAATGGTTGAAATCTATTTGTCAATAGTTTAACTTGGTTTGTCAATACTGTAAATACGGCCATTATGAACACGAAATACGTCTTGAAAAAATCATAAAATTCATTTTCAAAAAATTAATAAAATTATAAAATCATTTTTCCAAAATTAACGAGATGCCCCAAGGATAAATGTATTACCCAATGACGCATTGCTATAATTTTTGAAGCGACCCACCTCTCCGTTTCGACAAGGAGAAATAATGGTAAGAACAGGAGATGGGCACTCTCCTCTCTTAAAAGTTCCTAGAGTCAAGAAACTTCTCAAGAAGCGAGTGTGAGTCTTTGTGAATTCTGGATCCACTTAAGTCACTCACCACTCATTAATACCGGCACGTCCTGCTGGTTCGCGGTCGCTTTTTATTTTCCAACAAACTTGGCTTTTTCCCCAACCCTCAAAAACTGAGGAAGCAAACCACAAGAAGCAAACAGCCACCCGCCAACTCGGCTACATTTCAGGGCGTCGGTAGTTTTATCAAGGTTCTTTGCTTTGAAGTCCGAATTGGAGAAAGTTTTAATTCTTACCGAATTCCAACAGTTTCGACTGACAAAGCCGTGAATTTTACAAGTCGTGAAGTAAAAAATACGATAAACTTATATATATACCTACATAGATAGTTAATATACATTATGGTCTTTAGATACATCGATACCCAATACCCATGTCTGTTTGGTAAAGGAATGCTATGTGTCGATTCGAATACCTCCATTATTTCAGGATTTCCAAGAGTATCAGGGTCACGTTCCGGATTTTCCCCTTCAGCCTTATTTTAGCCAGGCGGTCCCCCAAGCGCTGAAACAGCAGAAGGCTCCTCCTTATTTTCTTGGAGAGGATGAAACGTGACCCATTTCTACCAGTCTATCTGGTCCACAGTAGAGCACTTGTAGTCCCTCTTGTCTATTCTGCCGTGCCTACTCCTTCTGGTTTCCTATAGGGCTACAACGTCGATTTTGAATTTAAGCACTTCTTCAGCTATTTAAGCCATTTTACCAGGCTGCAACATCGTCCTTACATTCCGTGTTGCAAAGATCAGGTCCAATTTCCGGGTCTGTTTGCCATTTGATCTGCCCGGCTTTTTCTTATTAGATGGGTTTCTCAATGATTGAAGGTTTTACAGGGTAGAGATTTCAGCCCTACGCCCAACCCACAACCTGGAGGACCAGGGGACTTTTATATCGAGGTTCCCTCTCCCCTAGGACGTATGCCTTCGCTACGCCTTACACCCCCCGTCTTGGCCTGGGCTACAAACATATTGCACTAGAAGAAGGTAAAGAATTTTTCGAACACCACTCCGCTACGAAAATTCTATTTCGCTCTTATTCCGTCAATAATTCAATATAGAATCGGAGTTTGGGGTTTGGCTTACAATACCCACGGCTCATCACCAGACAATACCTCACTAAAGTATTATTAAAAATAATAACAGATTCCCCACAACCGAACTATTTAGGCTCATCTAATTTTTATCTGTGCAAGGTCTAGTTGGAAAAACTTCTGTGATTCTGATTTATAAATATTATATAGATGATGTAATTTCTATTGGAACTTAAACAAAACCCGCAGCAACATTATTCTTACGGATTCCGTTAAAAAAAAAAAAAAAAACTCTTGGTCAAGAATCATTAATGTACAGAAGAGTCCACTTATTCGATTCCTTACCAGAAAAAATAATGCCTGTTGTCACTGCCAACAATTTAAAATTAAAATTAAAAAATACTTAGCATATTTATGTAAGTTGGTGAGTCAGAATAAGCAATTAAGTAAGTCAGAATAAACGAGAGTGGGCTGTCAGTTTGGTATGATTTTTATTTTTTATTCTGCATTGGCACAGTTACCTTATTTTATTTATTTTTTTAAATCTGTATACTACTTGAAAGGATTGCTTCAAATTTGTGAAAATATTAAATATAAATAGTATTATTATCAACGATCCCCTCTCGAGCACAAGTTCTGAACTGAAATGAGAGAGGTCGCAATATTTCTAATGAGATAAATACTGTATTATATTTCACTTGGTAATAATGTTATATTTTTGGTCTAGTAATGTCTATGTAGTGTATTTTCAGTTGTCAATGAAGGCAAAAAATAAAATACATTAATAAATAAATAACAAAGATACTGTATGAAAGACATTCATGCTTTGGCATCTTTCTTCCTAGGCGTTTTCACCTGATGTTTTAATGAACATCCATAACGGAATTCAACATGAATCGCTTTATACATGTATTTGATGCGATCGATACCTTATTGTCAAGAGGTAGGTAGGTATTTAACTTGCTCAATTTGAGACGACCAGTCTATATAATAAAGTTGTTCTTCTTCTCAAAAGATTCGAATAATTTCAAGAAATACAATTATAAAAATCAAGATATTCACCTAGTGCCGGAGCATTATCAGGACCAAGTGACGAGCCCCCTGAAGCTCCCGCTGCCTTCATTTCGTCATCGTAACTGTGTTGTTTCGTTACCTGAAACAGAATTAGATTACGATTACTTTTGAGTTCAGTTGAAGCAATCTCGTTAATTGGACTACCAAGGGGTACAATAAGTAATTTGTTGTTTTAATTCTCGAAATGAAATGGAATTTAACTCATCAGCAAAAGTAAATCGACCGCGGAAGAATTGTAATTTGCTAATGGGCGATTTTGTTTTTAAGTTGAATGAATTGAATTCTGTAAAACCTTGTTATATATTTATACAGTATTAACGAATATTGCTGCTATATTCTGCCGACGATAATCAGTGGTTTTGTATATATCTAGTGATCCGTGATAACGGAAAAGTACCTTTCTTTGCACTAGAAAGCTCAAATAACAAAAAGATTTAACATTATACAGTACGATAATTAACGAAAATTCCCTCATACGATCACTCTGCATGGCTGGAACTTTTTATTTTTTTGAATATTCCTATCAGAACGTACAGCTCCTAATTTTGTGGGTTAAGGGGTAGGCGGGAGGTAAATTACTTTCGATTGTCTGGTCGACAATTACAAACATCTATACATTTTCAAAAGCGTTAAAATCCAGAAATCGTTTTAGAATGAATCAAAACAGTTTCTCCGATGACAAATTTGGGAAATTTGAATTTTAAAATGTTTGGAGCCGTTGTAATAACGCCATTTCCTTCAGAAATTCGCTAAATAATTTGTAATAAAATAATTTTGTACTTCTGTTCTCACTGTTGCTGTAATTCAAGGACATCATACTAGGTCCATGCTAAAACACATGGAGGAATCAACCCGTGAAATTCGAAGGGCAACGAGATTTTAATCATATGTGAAAGTTTCGACCTAGATAACTTTTCAGAAAAACTCCCTTGAAAAATCATGTTTTTCAGCCTTCGAGGTACATGTTAGGTACATTTTTGTAACATTCGAGGTACATTTTTTGGGAAACCATTGGGGACATCTATCCAAAAATGCCATCAGTATCTCAATTGTAGACCCTTTGATTTGGTTACCGATCATAAGCCACTAGTGTCATCCATCCAATCAAGCAGTTACTTGTGTTCGTGAGCAGGACTCTAAAGTTGGGCTATAACTCTTATAGTTGAGTTATTAATTTGTAATTAACTTGTTGCATTGTCAAGACTGCCTAGTGGTCCTTATCCTGTTTTTCTTGAAATTGAAGAAAACTGTGGCTGGATGTTTGAGAATCACATGGAACAGACTGCATTTACAATTAATGACAAGCTCATTGGTGAAGAAACAAGAAAAGATACCATCCAGTATCCAGTCTCCAGTATTGTGTTTTAAGAACATGTAATACGCTTCCTAATAACAACGTGATGATGAACATATCAATATCGACAATAGTTAATAAGCATTGCCAAGCCTTTAAAAAGCCGACTAGTCGCGACTGTAATGAACGCGAGCCGGGATATGTAACAGTGTAGAACTTCGGCCCAACTTTGGCCCGTTACAGACTAAAAGTGAATTTTCTTTGCATATCGTGGAAGGGACCCCAGAGTTAAAATATGTTTGGATAACACCAAAAAACCACAGCCTACTTAGAAATTTTCAATTCCGACCCATAGGGGTGTTTTTGGAGGAGGGGGTTTGGAAAGGGGTATCTTTGACATCACTGAACAAACTGGGGATCTGATTGGGCGAATATGTTTAAATTACGTCAACCTCAATCACAGGCTATTAAAACATTTTCTAGCCTCAACCATAGGGAGGTGTTTTCGGTAAGGAAGAAAAAGGGAGGGGGGAAGGGGTGGTTAAATGGAATGATTCGGTCATCACCGAACGAACTTGTGATCTGATGTTTGGACGAATGAAATCGGATTATTCTGAACGTTCTTTTGGGTTACCTATCAAAAATATTTTTAATCTGAAATATTGGAGGTGTTTGTGGAGGGGGAGTGGGGGTTGATCTTAGTAATTTGGTCCTAATAGGTAATTTATGAGTAAGTACTTTCAAGTAAGAACTTTTTTGAATCTGATATAAAGGTGTGTCACAAAATGTGATTGGTGAGGGGAGGGGCTTGCATATATTCAAGTCAACCTTTGCAACGCACGGGTGAACCAGCAAGTATAAACTAAAACGAGTAGTCAAAATGAATGTTCTCAGATTTTCTTCATTTTTTTTCGTCTCACCTGACTTTTTTGTCCCCCTTACTTCTACCAGTCCTATTCAGCCAATTTTGATTGAATTTGAAACTTAGGCTACATTTGACCTGAAGAAATGCCTTTTGAGGTTTTGGAGCTGTTAAGTCCATGGGTTGGGGGTTTTAAAAGAAGGGGTAAATTTGAAATTCTCTTCCGTTCACTATAGGAAGTTTAAATTTTATAGGAATACTCTCTGGGGCGTCATGATTCGAATATAATCAGGGGTTTTTCCCTATCAGCTGAGTTAGATAAATTCTCTTATATTCACCCTAGGCATGTGAAATTTGATAGGGAGTTTCCCTAGGACATTGAGAGATAAGCAGAATTACGTGATCTATCTTGATGATCAATGCGAGCTAAATTCTCTCCTGTTCACCCGAAGAAATTTAAATTTGACAGGAAGCATCTCTCTCACAACAAAACTCGAATGAAATGATTGACCCCACCTTGAGTAGCCTGCACGATCCAACCTTTTCAATCTAGACCACCAAATATGTGTGATATCCCCTCAACAAGACGCACCACGTACCAAAGTTGCCAAGCCACAAAATGCTTGATATCATTAAATTTGGGCCTAGTCAATAGTTGGATCGCGGTCTCCTAGTACAGTACATTCATTTCCAAACTTTTTGGCTGCGCTTAGGAGTGAGACGCTTCTTCAACTGCTTGGCCGATTTTCGCCTATCGCACGGGTGTGGCGGTGGAATCACGCGTGGCATCGAGACTGAAAATATATTCTTAATATTGAATAATAATATATTTACTTTATATATCAAATGGGGGTGTGAACCTTTTAATGTTACCGTGGATAAGTGCAGCTCTCTTCCACTTTAGCTCTGCATTAGTAAGAAGTACCCTTACGTAACGCAAATGTCAAGTTATGATATAATTTATACAGAATGTCACTCACGATTGAATGGAAATAATTTCACAAAATAGTAGAAAATGCTGAGGTCGTGGCTATGCAGGGAAGTCCGTTTGAAGAAGATATTCCCCTACCACATTTGGAGATCAGCAATGATGTTTATTATATAATTGACGAAAATCGGCCAAGCGGTTTGGAAAGCGTTTCAAAAAGAGTGAGAGAATGAACGCTATTCGACTATTGGCTTGGCCCAAATTGGGTGATATCACGCATTTCGTGGCTTAGCATTTTTTCTACACGGAGCATCTTTTTAGAGGGATTAAGGTTTAACAGAAAGTTGAATTATGGTTGCTAGGAATCCTGTTCTCATAAATATTCAAATTTCATTCCAAACTTAATAACAAGAGATGTCTTTGAGAAAATCAGTTAAAGTTAGGCCCCTTATTATAATAGAAGAATTTCTTATACATATTTCAATATTGTAGCGATATCAGACTCCTGATTACCCTGGATTTCCGTCTTCCTCGAGCTGCTTGTCTCCTCCACGCCTCGTCCTGGTTGTCCCCCAGATGGTCCTGCTGGAGCGTAGGCGTTGGCTCTTCTGCAACACAATATTCGTCACATTACTAATTTTCTCCCATCAGAATAATTTAGACTTTTCTTAAATTTTGTATACGCTAAAAATCAACGTCAAGCAGGAATTCATCTTTCCCTCAATAAACTTTTTAGCATGTATCATGTTTTACCGCTGGGGTTTGTGCTCAAAAATGTGGCAAAATTAAGTGCTTGCCGTTATGTTCTCTATTGATTTTCATGAACAACCAAAGCGTTGCTAGGGAAGTATAACTCCCTTTGTTTTAATTGCGGGACAATCATTCGCCACTAATTGGAAGGCTCTCACTTCATCACAACATCTCATGATCCTTAAGCCGCTTTAATGTATTACGCTACGTTATTAACTAATGCTGCTTCATAAACATAATGAACTAATAATGTGAAAAGGGTGTAGTCATGGTAGGTACTATTGAGTGGTAGGTGTACTTGTGAGTAGTAGGTACTAAACTATGTATAGACCTCTAATCAGCTGATAGCTTCCTAAAGCTGATTTCTGTGGTATTTAATCTCTGAAGCTGACATTTGAAACAGGGCCTCTATGAGACAGGTAGAATAGAATTTCAACGTGCGGATCCACCATAATCTGCTGCTTGAGTTCGTAAGCTAATTTCTATGCCATTTAATCAATGAAGCTGAAATTTGCAATAGAGCCTCTATGATACAGGTAGAATAGAATTTAATAGTGCGAAACACTCTAATCTGCTGACTGAGCTCGAATATTAAGCAAAATTAAGCGCGAGCCGTTATGAAGTACTCATTTCAGCATCCTAATAGACCCGAGAGGCTGAAAATTACCATTGGACCATTACAGACCTGCTATGTATGATGGACAAAGTGAGGAATCACCCATATCAGATGAATGAGCTCGGGATTTCTCTCTCATTTCTCTCCTAATTGACCTAGGAGGCTGAAATTTCGTATTGTGCCTCAATAGCCATTCTGTTAGCAATTGACGAAGTGAGGATCCACTTACAACACGACGTAAGAAAACATGATACATGGTTTTTATTTATTGGTTGAACAGAAAATCGACAATTGGTTTCTATATTTTTTTTAAATAAAAATAAATTATGTTTTTGGAATAATTTCATATATTTTAATTCCGATTAATTTTGTCCATCTCTAGGCTTTCGCCTCCTCTCAACTATTAATATATTTTCCTATCCCGGGCGGCTACATTTTTCCTTTCTCTTCAACCATGGGTTTTCAGTTATATTTCATCACCGATTAAATAAGCTCCTCACCTTTCTGCCGTTTGCTACGATGGCTTGATCTCCGAAATTGTAGCCTCAAAATCAAGATTTTGCGAAAATATTCGTCCAAAATGTTGTTAATCATCTGTCTGTCCGTTTTCATCAAACAAGATTTAAATCGGACCTAGAAACGTTTTTCTGCGTGAAAAGTGAATTACTGCAACTTTTTCTGGGGTGTGAAGAGCGATCGACATCAACAGGTTGGAGTTCAGTTGATTCGTTCACAGCCGCGAAGGATTTCAACTTCACCTAAGCACCTGTTTACATCCCTCCTGTCACATTCTAATGTAGGCACTCTCGTAAATCCAAATGGAGTTACCACTTTATTGTAATGATGAAGCATTTATAAATTGGATGCGGGAATCTATAATTTTGTTGTGTTCATTTGAACTATATGATGAGCACAGTAGTTCATTTAAGATTTTTAGCCAGCGGAAGCGTTCTTCAAAAAGTACATCCAACATAAATCTCAAATAAATATCATTAACTTCAAAAATATTACATCAAATGCCTGTGAAAAATTTACAAAAAATACAAACATTCATAATAATACAAAATCTTTAAAAAAATATCAATTTTCTGTAGCAATCAATAAATAAGAATCATTTATTACTAGAGGCCTGTTAGGGCTTGGAAAGCTCTAATCTAGTCCGTATAACAGTAGTACCTAACAGGAACTCAGCACATTATAGTAACGATATAAGTCCTACCTATTTGCGGCGTTATGTGACCTGGTGCAAAGCTTAGGCGATCTTATTAAATGATTAAAAAAGAGGAAATACTGATCAAAATGTAAGTAATGTGATATAATAAATATCACCAGTTGAAGTGGTCCTCGCCACTATGAGACTAAACAAAAAGTTGAATCGTTGAATTCAGAATTTGGGCATGGTGAGATGAATTGTAATTCTATCTCCAGTCTTCCTCGTTTCTTTGTAACCGTGTGAATCTGCGCGTCCGTGTCCTCTATCTCCTTCTTTATGCCGTTGATTGTATCTTGATCGGTAGTACTCGTAGAGGTCGAACTGGTGTTGAGTTGTGTGTAGGAGATGCTACAGCTGTCTTCGTCCTGATGTGTCTGTTACCACCTCAGCAAAGCTCGTGCTTGTTCTGTGTCTGGATTAATTTCGAGTGTTGTGTCATGTCCAATTTGTGCTTCGAATATAATTTTTGAATTTTTTGATTGTAATGATGTGTGCTGCCACTATGTCGTGTGAGTTGAAATTGAATTGTTTCCCCCATTGGATAAGATTGACGGTTCCGGTTTTATCCCTAACCGGGATTTTTTAGGGTGTAGACACTGTGCACATATCGGCAGGACCAACCAAAATTACTAAAATGTTGGCAGTATTGACGTTTGGAAGATCGGTGATGCTGGTATAAATATATGTTACCTGGTTGCGATAGTTTTGGGATGGAGTGATTCTCGTAGATAAGGTTATTTGCATTTCCAGCTCTTTGCAATAGGAGCTGTATTTTCTAATCACTCAGCTGATCAGAAAAGACCCCATTACTTCACTCGTCTCTTAATGTCCCTGAGCGTCTACTTATCAAATTTCAACTTCCTACAGTGAACAGGAAAGGATTTAGCTCACTCAGCTGATCAGAAAAGACCCCATCACTACGTTATTTACTTATCGACACTTTTGCAACAAACTTGGAGCCGTGCTGATTCGAAATTATATATAAAGACCGTTCGGAATTTATTTAAAGTCCGCTAAGTTCTTCAGTTTCAATTTCTTCGTTCAGAAATAACTCTCCTATATGTTAGTAACTACACTACGTTTCTTAATTACCGTGCCAACTGTTGTTACCGCCACAGCCTAAGAAACAACTCTCGTTGATAAGGACCGCCTAGAACACGATCAAGTCGGGTATAGAGACGAACGGCGACACTTTTGCAACAAACTTGGGGCCGTGCTGATTCGAATGAGCATAACACTAAACTCGGACCGCAAAGTTCTTCACAATTTCAAAGACCGTTCAGAATTATATATAAAGAAGATGTTTCTATCGTCGTAATTTCGCTAAATACTAAATTTCAGTTTCCTCCGTCTATTAGGAGAGAAATGAGCTACCAAGCTCAGTTGGCTGATCAGGGTGGGTCCTGCTTGGCTAATCGTACACAGCAGGCCTATAGAGCCTCTACCCCAAATTTAGCCTCCTAGGTCTATTAAGGGAGAATTGAGCTCCTAAGATCACTCAGCTGATCTGAGTGGTTCCTCCGATTTTTCAACCGTACACAGTAGTTCTATAGAGGCTCCATATCGAATTTCTGCCTCGTAGGTCTGTTAGGAAAGAAATGAGCTCCCGAGCTCTAGCAGCTGATCTGTGTGGTTCTCACATTGTCAATCGTACATATAAGGTCTGCAGATGCTCAATACCAACTGCTTCTATTAGAACAAAATAGTCTCTTAGTACAAGTCTATTACAACTTCAAAATAGGCTTCTTTTCCTGGGCGTCCTCCCCAGTTTAGTTACCAACAGTACCAAGATTGGGCTTTAATTCCGATCATCTAAATGAGAAAGCTAAGAGAAAATGCGAGTAAAGAAATGAGAAAGTTTGGATCACGGTCCCAAATTCTAGAGAGCTTTGATGGCGCTTGGGCAGTCCGTAACAATAAGTATGCACCTGCATAAATGCATAAATCTTGGATTTAACCTGTTACGAAGTCGCATTAAGTTGAGACTTTTTGAGAAAGCAACCATGGCGGAACGTCAAAAATCTTTAAAATTACGTTCATAGTTGAATAGGGAGACTTCTGTATTTCCAAGGAAAAACTAGGAAAACTAAATAAACTTCCAAAACGATGGTTACATCACATTATCTCATATCTACCTAATGTGTAATCTCCTTCACTTGATTTAGTTGTAATGAAGGACAGCTCGCTCCCTTTGCCCGAGGGAAAGTTTAGTTTCGACTTCAGCAGCTTCCGAACCCTTGATAAACTCCTGAACTTTCTCCAGTTCCACGACGAATGTGTGCTGTGCAGTTTGGGCTAAAACAGGTCGAAAATCCCCCGGAGCGTGAAACTCGTTTGAGCTACCACCGGGAAAATGCTATCGCCTTCTCTTTGAACTCGGGGGTTGGTTTTTGACGAGGAAACAAAAGAAAAGAAAAATTCAACAAAAGATAACTCGCTCAAGTTTATGGTTCTGTTCTTTCCGGCACCGAGATAGTCGAGAGTGAAGGCGCGTGAATCGTATTTCATATTTTACATCGAGATCCTCAGAGCGAGATGTGTAGAGGGTTGAAACTTTACAGTACTTGACTGAAGTTTTAATTAGCGAAAACTATTCCGTCGGTATAAACTCCACTTTCAACATCTGATACGATCCAGCTCGTTATTTCAACCGAAAGAGATAAGCCAGGCACATTTACAAAACACTCAGGGCGTGCTAGAGTGCTGAGACAGAAAAAAAGAAAAAAAAAAAAAAAAATTGAAGAGGTTTTTGCTTTGCTACGATTTTGTAACGATTCGTAGGAAAATATATTTAAATAGTTTTACTTTTATTAGTTGATGGGACCTTAAGCTGAAGTAATATTACTCTTTTGAAGTCACGATTTGAAAACTTCAATAGAAATTATCATTCCAGTTTGCTCAGCTTTTTGACTTTTAAAAACGCCTCAGATTAAATTATTGTTAGTGCATGTACATCAATGAACAACACTGATTGAGTGACTTAAAAAAAAAAAAAAAAGAGGATTATTCCAAGAAGGAAAAAAAGAAGAAGAAGAAGAAAGTTACAAAACATGTTTTTGTGATCGAAACCAAATTTAACCAATTTTTCTAAAATTAAGGAAAATTGAATTAACTCCTATCAATTGCATTGATGTGTCGAACTTTGATACTCAAAAAAGGTATGTTCAGACTGACTAATCTGGCTGTAATAAATTTGTACTGAGTAGAATTTAGAGAATGAGTGAGGAGACTTTGCTAATATAATTTTTCTGATGATTAGGAATACCCCCGAAGACCATTAGCCCCCTCCTTTAATAGACCGTGGATACGTCACTGACATGTAGTACATGATTTTGGGATATTGAATGCTGAACCCAGTAATGATGTTCATTTATTGATATTTGATACACCAACTTGGAAAAACATCGAAAAATTTACGAAGAATTCGATTCTACAATATAAAAATGGAGGTTCCTGTTCGAAAAAACAATGTTTATGTCATTAGCGCCACTTAGGACGCAAGTGGAGCGCGCCACAATATTTTTCCTGAGATCTACGTAAAAAATTATGAAGAATGGCGTTGATTCCAATTTTTTACGCTGAATTCAGGAGAAATGAAGGAGGTGTAACCTTTCCGTGGGACACCCTGTATATGCCTAATACACCCTTTATTAGGTATCATTATTATAAGTACGTTTGTGTTAAGTACCTGTTATGTATTTTAGTGTATTCCAGCAGCATGTTCAAGTTTTGTACTTAGTTTTGTTACTTAGTATAAGTTGTATACTATTCGTATCAATGTCGTATTACCTTCAATCGAGTTCACATTAAAAGGAAAAACGTTGTTATGATTTATTTTAGCATTCACGTGAAAGGTTATATTTCCACGTTTTTTCGGGTCCTTTTACTCGGCCTACTGACCTTATCGGTGGCATTGTCAACGGCGAACCATTGAGAGCACCCCACACACTTGTCGGGCTTTTAAAAGCCTTAAAAACGCCACCAAGATCTCTCGATACCCAATGTTGAGAGCTCAATATACCCGCTTTGTGCCTTTCAAAGGGAATCGGACTGTGTATGCGATTGTGTACGCTGTAGGCCTGTAAGTATGAACCAGGTTGGGGAAAGGTTGAGTGTGACGTTGATATGGGCTTCCAACTCAACGGTATTTCTCTTCAACTGGATCGTTGAATAATGTTGATACGAAGGGACACCTATTTTGTATCCATCAACTCTGGCTGGGTGCCTACCACCAGGTTCAATCTGTAATTTTTCGGATATGTTGTTGCATTTTCGAAAATGCCATATCCCTTAGGATTAAATAATTTGTTTTGCAATTCACTGCTCAATAAGTGCACTAAAGTAAATTAACTTGAGGGGCTAAGCTCACTTATTATATTATGTTTCTAATGAAGAAATAAAAAATATAAAAAAAAGAAAAAAAAATCACTATAGTTCACGAGTCTACTTAAACGTAGTGAAAGAACTGTATTCACAGTCGGGTTGATGAAATTTCCTTTCCTCCAAAACCAAAATTTCCACTCGCATTGTCCGTTTTAGGGAATTTGGAAGAACTGTGATTGTGTGTGTATAAGTGTGTTTGTGCTTGCCCATAGGGGCTCGAGCTGGGAGTTCGCCCGCACTGCTGCTGAGCTTAACTTCTTCAGGCAGGAGTTGTTGTGGTGTCACCAACTGCTCCCAAACCCAGCTCATCTGCCGAGTTCGCTACTGATCTGCATGAGTTCGCTACTGATCTGCATGAGTCGGAAGATGGTAAAGAACTCCGGTAGTGCTCTGAATCCCCACTTTCTTCCCACTGGGAGAAATGGGCGTCAGAGGGCATTGTGACCCACGACTATCGCCATTTTCACGCCGTCCGAATGGCTACGTTAGCCATCTCGGTGAGTGTTCAAGGAGTAGTCGCGGGACAGTAGACACCCTTTGCCGTGCCTATCGGGGTACAAATGAGAACCTGTACCATGTGGTGCAGCAGTGTCCTCGAACTCACGGTGGCCGCATACTACGTCACAATGCGGTTGCCAAGCAGACAGCAGGCGCTTTGTCATCCAGCGGCTGGGATGTTGAAAGGAAGAGACTATATCTCATGCTGAGTGACCGGGGCAACGATGGTTAAAATTTTCTTTGCACTCAAATTTTCAAACAATTTCACATAATATATAATATAATATCTTAAAAAATTCGCTCATACGATCATGCTGCATGAATGGAACTTTTTGTGTCTTCCTGATTTTCCTCCAAAAATGCTAACCTAATCTGAGTTTTTATTCTGTATGTAATTAATTTTGCTGAAAGGCATTTAATTTGGATTTTGAATGTCCTAGCAATTAATAGTTATGGGATTATGTATTATAACTTAATAATTAATCTTTATTGGTGATGTGAGAACAAGAAAGTTGAGTGCTCGTAAATGTGAGTGCCACAGACTACATACATCAAGTGGTTCATTTAACATCACTGCGACCCACCGCGTCACGCGTGTCACCCGTTTTTTCTCTAGTTTTCTTCCGATGCGCATCGCTCTTAATACTTATCACCATAAGCATTTTTTTTCTTTTCCAGTCTGCCACAATACAATATTCTTGATGTTAACAATTCATCAGTGCTTTACCTTTCTCGGTTTTGGGCATCAACCGTACATTAAATCTTCCAAAAGTCTGATATATTTGCCAAATCTCATACTTGGATTGATAGCACCTTTATCAACCAGGTACCTGCATGCAGTATTTCCTGATCAGGATCAAGGATATGGTGGTAATATCTATCCATCTACATACCTATCGTCACCTATATTCACCTTTTCATCGTATATTTGTGGATGCACTATCAATTTTTTACCTATCTGCACCCTTCACACTTGAAGACAGCCATCACATGAAAAACAACCTAAATGCCATTTTTTTGAAAAATACGTTTTTAACGGATTCGGACCTTATGTGCCAAGAAACAACTGCTCATGAAGTTTCTGAGGGATAGTAGAGCTCCGAGCGGTTCGTTTATCAATTTCAAACCAAACAAACCTAAGTGCCAATTTTGTTGCACAACGTTACCTGCGTTGCTATGCTTCCTCCAAACGAACTAATAATAAAACAAGTGAAAAATAAGATTCCCTTCATTCGATTTAAGTTAACTTTGCCCACATCCCAAATGTGTTGTAGCAGACAACCGACGTGTATCAACCTTGGGATTCATATCGTCGATAGCGGTGATTACTTCTTCTATTTTTAGGGCGAGACAGAGGGAATTTGGGGCTGTAACGAAATCGGCTCCTGTATTCATAACTACTCATACACCAAATCTTAAATCGCCCAAAACAAAAACAATCTTCTGGTGAGATAACGGTGGGCGGGGGGAAATAAAAAACAAGGGATTTTGGCTATGTTTGTGCTTAAGTTGGTAAAAAAAAGCTGCCGAAAAAAACGAGTTGAAATCATGATTCCATGGTCATCCTCGAAAAATCAAGATTTTTTACTTAGACCAGCCGGATACCCGTGCATTGCATGGACCCACATCTGCAGTTCCCAAGAGGCTTCAACTCAAATTTTTTGCAATCAAGTTTCAAGCTGTACCTAATTAATTTTTCAACTAAATGTCCCCTCAATATAACCAACACATTATAAACTCAGTTACGTCAAAACTATTCCCGACCAACATTGCTGCAGTGAATAAGGTGTTGTGAATATCAGTTTTTGAACAGGTGACGAATAAAAACTGCTCGGCTCAACCCACCAAAATCGTTTTGGTATCGTCGAATTCGTTATCGACAATTCTTTACCGGTGAAATTCGGCTTTTTCCTTAATTACAAAGTTGTTTAAGTTCTTACCGGGAAAGCCAAGTTATAAAGAAGTAAGTCTAGAAGATTGTAATATTATAATCTTTGCGTTAACCCGGGACCCTATGAATGCCCTTACACGATTTCAGCTCAATGGGTCTAGTAGTTTTTACGTGATTGAGCAACACAAACATAGATACCATTAGATTTTTAGATTTATATATATATTTTGATTAGATTTTTATTTTATTCTGTAGTTAGTATAGATTATATAAAAAGAGAGAGAAATTGTGTTTTTATTTTTTTAAATTGTTTTACGTCTCATGCTTTCCTTACATTTTAATTACTTCTCTCAAATACAGTTGTTGCAATAAACGTTTTAATTACCTACCTACTTCACATTCAACCCTTTCTTCAACATTTTGTGATATAAGAATCTGAACACAGGCTGAAATGTATTCAATAAACTAAAATTTGACCTTCCTAGTTACTAAAATAAGTTATGCAAGGGGGTGGGAACTTAGAGTGTTTTGGTTGGAATTAGCTAAAAATAGAATAATTAATTTTAGATGTTGATTTATTTACTAATTAAACAATAATAAAATGTACAACAGACATGGAAAACTACAAAAGACATTTCATTCATTTTTTTATGAACAGGCTATGAACAGGTTTTTGGGTCTGCTGGATAATTTTATAAATGGCATTTAGGATGTTTTGCATATGGCGGTCTTCACTTTTACCTATCTGCACTCATCAATTTTCTACTTTAGGTACATAGGAATTTTACATTCTACTTTAGGAATTTAGGTCAAGGAAATTCTACAATCTTTTAATAACTTATACCTGATGTTTCATGGTGGCCACCCTTATAGGTCGAAACTCATTTATCTTGTTACCTCACAATAAACTAGGGTACAACTTAGCTATTGTTATTATTCAGCTACTCCAAATCATATCACTCTCCTATCACTGGTTTCTCGCGTTATTTCAGTGACCCATTTTTTACATATATACAGTCCACTACCTAGTTGCTGTGATCAAAGCAACTTTTTGTAGCACAACACTTGGCGTTCAAGAGTACCGTCATATCCCCCATCACCAGCCTGCTTATAATAAACCGGCCTCCTTATAAACCATCATCGGCCTCCGTATAATAATCAGCATCCGTATAATGAAACATGCCAAGCTCGCATCTCAAAAATAAAAAATATCCTAAATTAATACTTTTAGCAAAATAAAGATTAGTTGGACAAACAGATCAGATTTACGCCTAAAATTATGTTACGGAGATCGAATATGAAGAAGAATTGGATCTAGATGGCACTGGTGATGGGGGGTTGGACGTGCTGTTGAACGTCTAGTTAGCACAACAGGTTATCGTATTTTTATCGTTTGCTGTACCAAGTAGCTGAAACATTTTCACCGAACAGTAGGTGTTAGGTTTACCATAACACTCCATGGATAGTTCATGTTCCACATAAGCCCTGGACCAGCGAATGAGGTAAGCGAGGTAATGTAGAGCCTAATGCGACAATGATTAAACAAACAGCCCTGATTGTTGGTTCAGGAGGTTGAATCTGGGGACACAATTAAGTGCTCCGGCAGAGAGAATCACTGAATCAGTTAAGCCCGGGCGACAGCGGTTTACCCAAAAGGGAGGGCGCTACAGGTGAAGTAAGAACCTCCGGTTTTTGCTCGCTCTTCGTAACTCACTCTAAAGGCTCCGGTTGGAGGAGTTGGAACCTTAGACTCCTCCCTGAAGGATGTCGAATAGCCGGGCTTCTCCCTTGTCTGAGAATTTACGTCGTCCTGTCACCTCTAATGGGAGCCGAGCGGTGGAAGGTTCGCTTTACAATGGCGAACGACCCCGAGATGGTTGTCTGGAGATGTTCTACATCGCTCTCGCGAGAGCGCTTTTTCCATCGAGACGTAAACTACTCTGTCCCTCAATCGATATCCTCTATACCCCCTATCGGCCTCTTCCTCCTCTTCATGACGTTAAACTTCTTCCGCCTTGATATCTTATACTTTATTTAAAGCACGTTTCTATCCCCCCCTACCATGTCACCCCTTTGACATGTCATAATCGAATAAAGTTCTCCAACTGCACAATTTCCACTTCCTTTATCGTCCCCTGAGTAGAATAAGAAAGTAAAGCAACTGATCCGGAAAAAATATACCTACTACACATGTATAAGCTTTTATCTTGAACGAGATGTTTAACTCGTGCGTTGCACAGAATGACTGATATAGAATACAGATTCGGCAACAAAATCGTAGCAGCTGTTGATTATTTTCATGTAAATATGAGCTTCTTATTTAAAAAAAATATATATTTTTATTAAGGTTTAAGCCTCATTTCAACCAGAAGGGTCATTAGCGGCATTAAACAAGGTGTCCAAAGGGACACTGGAAGTTGCACGATTCTAAGGGGAGCCATGTTGCCATCCTTGACTAAAAAGAAGAGCCATCATGGACTCCACTGGCAACTCGGAGGGGAAAAAATGAGGGGTACAGTGATGACCACTGTTTAGCCCCCAAAGTGGATAAAAAAAAAAAAAAAAAATTTATATATAATAATAAAAAAATAATACAACTAGGACTAGATGTCAAATGGGGAAATGACTATATACATGCTATTATATACAATCAGCAAAGTGAAATGAAACTACGACTAGATGTACATAAATGTATCATATTTATTAAGGTTTAAGCCTCATTTCAACCAGAAGGGTCATTAGCGGCATTGAACAAGGTGTCCAAAGGGACACTGGAAGTGCCACGATTCTAAGGGGAGCCATGTTGCCATCCTTGTCTAAAAAGAAGAGCCATCATGGACTCCACTGGCAACTCGGAGGGGAAAAAATGAGGGGTACAGTGATGACCACTGTTTAGCCCCTAAAGTGGATTAAAAAAAAAAAAAAATAAAAAATAAAATAAAATAAATAATAGTAAAATAAAATAATACAACTAAGACTAGATGTCAAATAGGGAAATAACTATATACATGCTATTATATACAATCGGTAAAGTGAAATAAAACTACGACTAGATGTATATAAATATATCACACATGGGCAATAGTATAGAGAAATATAATTGGGTGGTTCAACTAAGGAGAATCCTCGCTACTATTGGGTTTGAGGATGTCTGGAACAGTCAAGACCCTGACATAATAAACCAAAAAAGAAATGCCATTATCCATTGCTTTCAAATGAGATATGAATATATTGATATTGAAAGGATAAATCGTTCTTCCTATTCTACGCTAAACCAAGAAATACAGGGGGGTATGAGTGCAGAGGTATACCTTGGCATTGATATGCTGATAATATATAAAAGATTAATAGCTCAAGTCAGACTGTCGCACCATGGTATACTTCAATTAAATTTCAAGAATAAATATCTGAAAGTAGACCAGACTCAAAAGTGTGTTTTATGCAATATAAAGATAAATGAAACCATAGAGCACGTAATAGGTGAATGTCCCCAGCTTGCAATGGATAGGATTAAGTACTTTGGGTATAGGTAGCTCTCTAGATACGAAATACTTAGAATCCTTAAATGTAAAGGATTGGATGAAACCAAAATGTTTGGAAAGTTCCTTTTGACATATACCAGAATTAGAATGTTTTTGGGTGACCTTATTGAAGAAGCTGGTCTGTGAGAAGAATAATGCTTTCCTTTCACACCATAACGGACTATGATTTGTGTTTGTATATTGATTTTTTTTATATTGCGGGGATTATTGAAAATATAAAGATGGAGTGTAGGTGGAAATAAATGTTTGGGATTGTATTGAAGTGCTATTATTGTTTTACTTTAGAACCGTAATTCATAATACGTATTTGCATTTCTAGTTGTGATTATGTTTTGATTTATTACAAGTAACTATAAGCTTTATATTGATTCAACTGTAAACGATGGAATTGTACATAGCAAGGAACTGAAAAAATTAATTAATTTTGAAGTAATTTGTTTGTTTGTATTTTAAGAGGCAACTCATAACAATGTATTGTACAAGAAAAACATGAGGCAATAAATAGATTTGATTTTTATTTGATTTGACTGATATAGAATACAGATTCGGCAACAAAATCGTAGCAGCTGTTGATGATTTTCATGTAAATATGAGCTTCTTATTTAAAAAAAAAAAAATATTTTTATTAAGGTTTAAGCCTCATTTTAACCATAAGGGTCATTAGAGCCATTACACAAGGTGTCCAAAGGGACACTGGAAGTTGCACGATTCTAAGGGGAGCCATGTTCCCATCCTTGACTAAAAAGAAGAGCCATCATGGACTCGACTGGCAACTCGGAGGGGGAAAAAATGAGGAGTACAGTGATGAACATTGTTTAGCCCCCAAAGTGGATTAATAAAAAAAATACACTGCCAAGGAAATGGCACATGAGCTTCCTCGTGACCTTCACAGTACGTCACCATTAAATTCCAGAAAACTAGAAACGACCGGTTCTGGCATCAGGGAATTAAGAAGGAGGCTTGATTTGATCATGACGGAACTGATAGGGGACCATGTAGAGCTATACCCGCACGATCCCTAAAAATTTGAAGAAAATCGCATCAAAATTGTGGAAATTACGGCTGTTGCAAGGACCGTAACAAGAATATTTCGTTCACGCATGCGCAGAGCGTACCGCTAATGCAATTATGATGATTGTCTTAAGGGACCTCAAGGGTACCGCTTCTGATGATCGCGAAGAATGTGATACGGGACCTCAAGAAACCTTGCCCACATCATCCCTGAAAATCTGACCGAAATCCGTTCATAATTGCCTGAGTTATGACCGAAACAAGAAAATTTTGTTTGCGCCTGCGCAGAGGCTACCGATAGGGGACTATGTAGAGCTATACCCGCACAATCAATCAAAATTTGAAGAAAACCGCATCAAAATTGTGGAAATTACGGCTGTTGCAAGGACCGTAACAACAAAATTTCGTTCACGCATGCACAGAGCGTACCGCTAATGTAATTATGATGATTGTCTCATGGGACCTCAAGGGACCTTACCCACATCATCCCTGAAAATCTGACCGAAATCTGTTCAACATTGACCGAGTTATGACCGTCACAAGGATTTCACGTTAGCGCCTGCGCAGAAGCTACCGTTAATTTGATCATGATGAAGTTGATAGGGGATCATCTAGAGCTTAACCCGCACGGTCCCTGAAAATTTGGTTAAAATCGGATCAAAATTGTGGAAGTTATGGCTGTTACAAGGAAATGTGGACGGACAGACAGACAGACACGGAACCAAATTTGTTCAGGAGGCTTTTTTTTTTCATTTCGAAAGTGAAAACAAAGCTTCCGCTGCCTTGCAGTCTCGGAAGCAAAAATATATATATAACAATAAAATAAAATAATACAACTAGGACTAGATGTCAAATGGGGAAATAACTATATACATGCTATTATATACAATCAGCAAAGTGAAATGAAACTACGACTAGATGTATATAAATATATCACAGATCAGATATCACAGTTCGTAGTCGAGTTCAGCGGCTCTCAGGTACAACAACAGGGATCGGACCTTGTCTGGTCCGGATAAAACGTACACCAGCTGAGGGGGCGGATGCTGGAGTCGGAGGTCCACAAGCGGTGGGCAGTCCTCCAGAGAGTGTCGGATGGACAGATCACCCCCACACCTCCCACACACAACATCTCGAGCTTCTGCACTAAGCAGGTGTGTGAGTAAGACGGGTATGGCCAGTGGCAACCCGGTTGACCACTATTCGATACCTCCTTGGAAGTAGGGTTACGAAAGGGCCAAGTTCTGAAGGATACCACGTAGACCAGTGACCACACCCTGCCATTGCTCATGCCAGATGGAATTTTCTTTATGTTGCAAGTAGGAGATTTGATTCTCTCATATCAATGGAGTTATCGTTATGAGCATCTTATTATTATTATTTTTTTTAAAAAGAAATAAAAGGCAAGTACGTTAAGGTTAAGTATCTCCGATTTTAATGCTAATTTTTTTCAACAGATGGCAGCACCTATGGAGTGAAATTTATTGAACACCTCATTTGAACAGGACGCTAGTTATTGGTTCTCTTTTGTGGATTTGATCTCTGTACATCAAGAGAACATACAACCATTATTTTTGCACCAAATTATTATTGATTTTGATAGGGTAATCCATAATTTTGCCTTAATTAAACGAAATCTAGCAAATCAGAGATTATAGAGCCTTAGATAAATATACATCCATCCACAAATTGATTTCGGAAGCAACGAACCATTACAGAATGCATTAGAACAGGGAAAGGAAGTTTTTTCCTCCCAATGATCAGCACTTACAAAATCTAGTAATGAAATCGAGCTGTGCCAGTTATTCAGATTTTCTCCTCAGTGGGCCAAGAAATCGTATATCCCATCAACACTATTTTTCTACCTGTGGGGGCCTACCCGAGACAGAAGCTTTCCCTCACCCACCATTAACTGAACCAGTTTTGCACTGATGCTGATGAGATCACAATCAAATTTCAAAACCTAATGCACTTTTTAGTATCTTTTTTATTAGCTTCATGGCCGTATTTGACCACTTTTCCCAGTTTGATCTCTAACCCCAATTTTTTTTATATATTTTAGTTTGAAAGTACCACTAATTTGAATATTAAAATTCTGAAATGTAGTCATCACATTTTATATCGCTCAAACTATTCGAATGGCTTTGACAGAACTTAAATAGCTCTCTCCGTTTACAAGATATTTTTTATTTATTAAAAGCGGCTCATTTCAAAACGCTTCTTGGCGGTAAATTGGGCAACTAAACCCGTGATACTTAGCCTTTATATCTTGTACAGCCAACCATAAAACATAGTGGAAACTCAAATAATTCAAATGTATGTAAGATGTATAATTCTACATACTTATGACCATAAATATTTAAATTTAGATTTGGGTGAGGTTTCCCTATGGCTTTTGTATGATGTCTTATATATACATGTGAGTGTTCAATTTTGTACAAAGACAATTTACCTGATGGGAATGGTCTTCGTTCGACGGATGGTGACGTCGCCCGGGAAGTGGACGGCGAACCAGCTGCCGAGCGGCCTTTTTGCCGCGCCCTCTCCGACTGAACTTTGAGAACAGCCTGAAAACAACACAAAATAATCGCAAACATGAGAAAGTCGGTGAAAATAAGTGAAATCTGCCAAATAACACTAGTAAAACAGACGCAGTGAGAACAATGACAGCAAAGTGTTTGATTTGCGAATCATAAATTATTGAATACAGAGTAAACTCACGCAATTATGATTAAATTTAACAATTTTAAAATACCAGCTATTAGGGGCTCTTGATCCCTATTTAGGCAAATTTTACCGATGTTTTGTTCCCCACTACTGCATGACCAAGTGGTTATTTTAATATCTTATGAATCACAACTTTCACAATTTCGATTCATTTTGACACTTGTAAAACAGGCACAGTGAGAACTATAGAAGCGAAGTGTTTGATTTGCGAATCATAAATTATTGAATACAGAGTACACTCACGCAATTATGATAAAATTCAAAAAGTATAAAATACCAGCTATTAGGGGCTCTTGATCCTTATTTAAGCAAATTTCACCGATTTTTTGTTCCACACTAGTGGATGACAAAGTGGTTATTTTAATAACTTATAAATTGCAACTTTCACAATTTCGATTCATTTTGACACCCACAACGTCTTGTAAAACGCTACTTTTTTTGCTGGTTACCTTGAAGTGAGTTCGGGGTCTTGGGACAGTAATTAAACGATAATGAAGGAGGGTTGTAGATGAACTGAACTAGACATTAAAAAACCGCAACATTGATTCATTTTGACACCCACAACGTCTTGTAAAACGCTACTTTTTTTGCTGGTTACCTTGAAGTGAGTTCGGGGTGTTGGGACAGTAATTAAACGATAATGAAGGAGGGTTGTAGATGAACTGAACTAGACATTAAAAAACAAGGACCTCAGTTCTTCCAATCCCCGGGAGGAGCGCTGGTCACCCTTAACTCCAATCACCAGCGTATTTTATAATTTTTAGCAAATTTTTGACAATAATAATTGACAAAAACGAATAAAATTATTTTATTCATTGAAATTCGTTTTGTTGACATGGATATGTCTTTGCTCGGGGGGTCATCCAAACATTTTCGTCACGCAAAAGTTGATGTTACAATTTCTAATGATGTTCACGTACAACCCAGCCGTTGCTGGGGGAATGGAACTTCCGCAGTTTTCATCGCACAGAAATCGTTCGCCACTCGTTGGAAAGCGCTTGAATAATGTGATAAATGTTCACATCTCAAGCTACCAATTTCCCCCTCCTTACGTACCTGGCTACATTCCTAAACTAAGTTGATTGGACTATAAACAATTTTAATAAGCCGGTTACAATATTCTTAACGTAAAGCAATAGCATAATTATTACTCCACTCCATAGGAAACATTTTCACCCTCTTGACAACAGTCGACTGTAACAACAACTCATTGTAGTGGCTTCTCTCCACAGTACCACAGTTATTTTCAACATTTCTATAAGTAAACCTTTGTTTTGTTGGAGTTAGTCGGGATGCGGCCCAGGGACAACTGTTATGAAATCCCCAATCAAAGACATATCCATGTAACATGGTATCTGCTTGTAAAGCAAAATTTGGAACTCGTTTACGCTTTTCACAAGGTCTGCTCGCCATCTCTTACTATCGCTAGACGTCTCTAACTATCTTTTCCCAATGGATAACAAATCCAAAAAATATTAGTCGCGCCCGAAACTACAGGCCTAACCGACTCCGAAATAAGCACGAGTGTACAAATGTGCTTTAGCTCCTTACAAAAAATATAAAATAAATTTGCAGTTTTCCGTACGTGAACCCGAAACCTCCAGCTCAACAGTCAGCAGCCCTATCGAATACACCACAAAGACCTTATTAACTGATCAAGAACAACGACGACAAGTCTTTACGATTTGAAACTGAACAGAACCAACGCTCCCAACGGAGATTTGAGGAACTTGACTCTTTGTTTCAGCGAATTTTCGTAAAAAAATGAAGCTATTGCAATGGCTCCGAAAATTTCAAAATGAAAATGTTCTAAAATTGTCTTAATTGAAATCCGTTTTGTGGCATTCCGAAACGATTCCTTCAGTTTACCGTTTTTTCATTCGTAGGTATATACGAGTATATTGTGATGTATTGTGAAAGGGGTCACACTCGAAGATATTATAAAGCATTTTCCTTACAACGTTCAAAATAATATTAACTTGATGGAAATAAATGATTATATGAAACTCTTTTCAGGAAAATTAGAATACCTAATCGCTATTTTACACATACAGGTATGTGTGTGTGTGTGTGTGGTGTGTCACCCTTTCCCACTCGATCCGTAATGGAGGTTCGAAGGTACCTTGGAGTTGACTTCAATTGCATTAATATTAGCTAAAAAATTAAGAAAAACTGCGAAAATAGCTAAAAATTCAAAATATTTTTTCAATAACAGAATATCATTTCGAAAGATTTTTTTTGTTTCTTTGAATTGGAAGTTAACAATTTCTTCGCATTCACTGCTAAAATTTCAAAACGATGTAACATAATATACTACGTTACCTTATTTACAAAAATTCACTACATGATCGAATGTTTTGAACGTCTAGTGTGAACTCACCTTTTCAAGTTCTTTGAGAGACGCCGGGGAGACGTCACTGTGGCGACGAAGCTCGGGCGAACGGGGCGGAGCGAGGCCGCTCGTCGGGCCGCCAGCGCTCAGACCGCCTGTCCCGATCTTGACGTCAGAGTGACGTCTCTGGAGGGCTTCGAGGACCGGGGCGTCGAGGAGAGAGTCAGTCGAGTCCTGGCCCACGACGACCGCCCGGGAGGCGGCCCGTCGTCGGCAGATGCTGCACCTCCACGCCACCTGCAACCAAGCATACAAAGGGACGTGATGAGGCAGCAGCCTATACAAGATTTAAAGGCAGAGAAAAAATACACTGCCAAGGAAATGGCACATGAGCTTCCTCGTGACCTTTACAGTACGTCACCATTAAATTCCAGAAAACTAGAAACGACCGGTTCTGGCATCAGGGAATTAATAAGGTGGGAAATTGGAAGCTGAATGGTACATATAATAAATGAAATTAATAAGGAAAGTAACATAATTCCCGGCCGGGAATATTCCCTGCAAATAAATTCCCGGCATGATGGGCACAAACACTGGTAGTACCGTACGACTCGTATGGCACCTCAAGGGACTCTACCGGGATCATCTCTGAAAATTTGAAGAAAATCCGATAAAATTAACTAAGCTGTGACCGTAGCAAAAACATCACTTTCGCGCATGCGCCTAGCGTACCGCTGCTGATGATCGCGAAGAATGTGATACGGGACCTCAAGAAACCTTGCCCGCATCATCCCTGAAAATCTGACCGAAATCCGTTCATAATTGCCTGAGTTATGACCGAAACAAGAAAATTTTGTTTGCGCCTGCGCAGAGGCTACCGTTGATTTGATCATGACGGAACTGATAGGGGACTATGTAGAGCTATACCCGCACAATCAATCAAAATTTGAAGAAAACCGCATCAAAATTGTGGAAATTACGGCTGTTGCAAGGACCGTAACAACAAAATTTCGTTCACGCATGCCCAGAGCGTACCGCTAATGTAATTATGATGATTGTCTCATGGAACCTCAAGGGACCTTACCCACATCATCCCTGAAAATCTGACCGAAATCCGTTCAACATTGACCGAGTTATGACCGTCACAAGGAATTCACGTTAGCGCCTGCGCAGAAGCTACCGTTGATTCGATCATGATGAAGTTGATAGGGCACCATCTAGAGCTTAACCCGCACGATCCCTGAAAATTTGGTTAAAATCGGATCAAAATTGTGGAAGTTATGGCTGTTACAAGGAAATGTGGACGGACAGACAGACAGACACGGAACCAAATTTGTTCAGGAGGCTCTGAAACGCAAAATGCGAGTGGAAATTTTGATTTTGGAGCAAAAAAATTGTTTTCATTTCGAAAGTGAAAACAAAGCTTCCGCTGCCTCGCAGTCTCGGAAGCAATAAACTACGAAATCACTTAACGGAAAATATATATACTGACGGGGTCTCAGCTGTTTTGCATTCAATAATTTCGACTCAAACTTTGTTCATAGACTAATTCTATACGTCCATGTTACAATATTGAGGAAGCTAAACTGCCCATCCAAGTTAGCAGACGTTTTCTTAATCGTTACTATTATTCAACAATGGCAACATTTGTAAACTAGAATTATAAGTTTTGGTGATTCCCTCCAGGAGGAGAGGGGGTAACGCCCCTAGGAACCAAAGGGTGTGATCACTGAAGTAATGTTGAGTTCGATTCGCAAAATGTTGGCTTTGGTTTGAAAATGTTGATTTTGATTAAGAAAATCTTAATGCTGAGTTTGTTTTGAAAAATGTTGAGTTTGATTCGCAAAATGTTGGCTTTGGTTTGAAAATGTTGAATTTGATTAAGAAAATCTTATTGTAATTACAAATACATGAACATTGGCTGCTGTGGTAGTTCTTAGACCAAGCCTCAGGTCCGCTGGGTTCCCCCTCTATATTTCTGATCGGTCGGACTCTCCCTGTTCTAGTTTCTCTCTCCAAGTTATAAGTGCGCTCCTCTGATTCTACACAAATATACAGGGTGTCTCAACTTTAGTTACTGTAACATCAGGGGTCAATTCTAGAGCTTCTTTCTGATCGAAAGTTCTTCATAGAGATTTCTTTTTAAACGCTCAGTTTCCGAGTAATTTCATTTCTATGATTTTTTTTCTCGTGTTTTTTGACCTTTAGTCACTAAAACGATCACAACTCTCTCAATTTGCTGTGTAAATTCATATTTGACGTACCGTTGCAAATAGCTTTAAATTTCCTATCGGACAGATGCCTGAACTTTCTTATGAGTTGAGGTTTGAGACATGAAAGAGCCCTCTGAAAAGCAAATTTTACCTAATTTGCGAAACCTTTGAGTCTTTTCAATCGGGAATTGAAGCTATGAGAACCAATATTTTTTCATGATGCAAGAACGGTAAAAACGGCTCTGAAATCTCATCATACCAACGGTGTAGTCAATTTCACTTTTAATCTGCTAATTAGGGGAGGAAACTACGTTTTAGTGTTGAAAAACTTTTTTTTCTTCAGTGAAATCGAGGGTTTTCTTGAAAAATGACCTTCTATGAAAATACCAGTTTGGGGTCGGTTTGTACGTATTATTTTACGATGAATCGAGTGGTTGCACTTGCATATCTCGCTGACCCCGGTATAACCAAGTTTCACACCTTCACTCACGAAATTGAGTTCATTTGTTATGATAAATTTTATGTTTTTTAGGGGTGAAACTATGGGTGAAAACTAACAATATTTTTCAACAATAAAACATAGTTTCCTCCCCTAATTAGCAGGGTAAAAGTTGAATGGAAATGTGAGATTTCAGAGCAGTTTTTACCGTTCTTCTACCATGAAAAAATATTGGTTCTCATAGTTCAATTTCCGATTCAAAAGACTCGAGGTTTCCCAAATTAGGTAAAATTTGTTTTTCAGAGGGCTTTTTCATGTCTCAAACCTTAATTCATAAGAATGCTCTATCCGATAGGAAATTTAATGCTTTTTACAACGGTATCATCAAATTTGAATTTTTGCAGCATATTGTGCAAAAATTGCAGGATTGTTTAAGTGACAAAAAGTCGAAAACACGAAAAAAATCTTGGAAATCAAAGTACTCGAAAACTAAGCGTTTAAAAATAAATCTCTAGGAAGAACTTTCGATCAGAAATAAGCTCTAGAATCGATCCTAGAAGTTACAGTAAATAAAGTTGAGACACCCTGTATATTTGTATTGAATTAGAAGAGCGCACTTATAACTTGGAGAGAGAAACTAGAACAGAGAGAGTCCAACCGCTCAGAAATATAGAGGGGGAGGTACTTTTCCATTATAACCCCCCCCCCCCTCCTCAATTTATCTTCAACACGCCCGCCCGATGTTTCCATTCATTCCTTCTTACTTAGATCACATATTTACGTAGAATTGGTGACAATTTCAAGCTGTGGGAAGAAATTATATTATTAAAAAGAAGGAAAGAAAAAAAAGAATTACCGTGTGAGGATTTTTTGAAACGAATTGGCGTGGTTGTGGTTTGATTGCCTCCACATGAATTCGCCCAAATAGGTAGCAAGTAACGAATTAGCTATTCCGCATTGTTTTTTATTGCGCATTTTTGCGGCCTTCCAAAGACCTTTGAGAAGAGATTAGTTTGTTAGTAAATCAACCGGTTCATCGGGAATTGGACCCAAACAAGCGCGCAGCGCCTGTGGTCAATGACGTTACCCTCTTGTTTTTCCAAGAATTCACTAATGCCTCTTTACTCCCTCCAACTGAGCGAAAAATAATTAAAATATAAAAGGGATCATTACCGGTGCCTAGAACCATCGGGCGGGCGTGAAACAGTTGCGAAAGTCGTGAAACAGATTTGGGGGGATAAAGGAAAAGTACCGAGGGGAACCCAGCGGACATGAGGCTTGGTCTAAGAACAACCACAGCAGCTAATGTTCATCTATTTGTAATTATAAGTTTAAGATTTTCTTAATCAAATTCAACATTTTCAAACCAAAGCCAACATTTTGCGAATCAAACTCAATATTTTTCAAACCAAAACTCAGCATTACTGTGATTGCACCCTTTGATTCCTATCGGCGTTACCCCTCTTTGCCTGGAGGGAATCGCCAAAACTTTTAATTCTAGTTTACGAATTTTGCCATGTAAGCCTTCCATTATTGAATGATAGTAACGAAAAAAAGAACGTCTGCCAACTTGGATGGGGAGTTAAGCTACCTCAATATTGTAACATGGACGTATAGAATTAGTCTATGAACAAAGTTTGAGTCGATATTATTGAATACAAAACACAGCAATAAAATATGTGTAGACATCCACTCATATTTTTCTCTATGTTCCCTACAGAATACAGTTATAATTAATTTTTGTGCGGGCTCATACTGCACCATTAATCCAACGGAATTCACCACTGAAGACAATGGAATTAGTAAGATATTGAGTAGAGACTTACCCACACAATTCTTGAAATTTCATTAAAATCGCTTTATAAGTCTCGGAGTGTCAACGTTGCGTATGAGCAATAGTTAGGTATTACTGGCCCAATTGCGATAAAATACGCAGGGCATGTTCCCGGAACCAACCGTTTCCAGAGAACGGAATCAAACCAATAGATGATAAGAAATCGACGTTATAAGAAATTCACGTTTGCGCATGCGCACGGGGTAATATTGATCCGACGGTAATAAAAGTCGTAGTGGACTGACTAGGGGCAAACTCGCTCGATCCCTGATGATGGCATCAGTGTCCAGTGGCCAGTGTCAATCAATTTTAGTTTTGCGCATGCGCAATAGTTAACTTTTCAACCATTAGCGATATCATTTGTTTTGTATCTTTCTAGAACATAAACCCTACTAACTCCCGAGTTTGAATGGAATCGGACCAATACATTAAAAGTGATCACGTTATAAGAAACTCACTTTTGCGCATGCGCACAAACCATTATTAATCTGGCGGCAAATAAAGTGATAGGGAACGATCTAGAAGCTGGCCCGCATAACCCCAGAAAATTTCATCTATATTGGACCAAAACTTTAAAACGTTTTGTAGGATGCACAGTTTAGGAATTATTAGTGAAAAACTTTAAAGTGGGAAAATTAGGCCATCTTTCTGAGGCCGTCATTTGGTATTCCACCGATTTTGAGATAGCTGACAACGATTTTCTCACTCAGAACGGACTTGATTTTCAAAATCTAATCTCACCCCTTCTGCTGAAATTACTATCTATTTCCCCTTGGCTCCTGGACTTCTGGTAATTTACCTGTCTTCGTAATCAGCTTATTGCGGCGGATCCCACCTCTTTCCCTAATAATTTGTGCAGTTGATGTCTATGATTTAATTTCGTTATATAACCAGTAAAATTAATTTGATTGAGCCGTTTTTGATACTATCCGCTTTGATTAAGTAACCATCTACATTGAAATCCGTTTTGAGACATTCTGAGACGAATCCTAGAGCTTAACTGTTTTCATATATATATATATATATGTGTGTGTGTGTGTGTGAGTGTGTGTGTGTATGTTTTGTTCTTTTGCGAGTTCAAATTTTGTTCTTGCGCAAAAAATCAAGTTTTCTAAACAGAAGGATGAGTTCGTTAGCAAGCTTTTTTGAGCATAATCGGTCCAATTTCAAAAAATTTGCCAAAAAACATCAACGAAAATGGCTAAAAACGGGTAAAAATCGTTGAAGTTATATTTTTCAGTAGAATTTTAGTCAAAAGAAGTTTATTAACAGTGAACTAGAACATTAAAATTTATGCTGAAAAATGTACTTGAAGTTCATTAATATTTGCAGAAAAATAGATGAAAACAGCAAAAAAGCTAAAAATCCAAAACATTTTTTGAATTGCCGGAAATGATTTAGAACAATTTTATTTTCCATAAAATCGGTAGTGAACATTTCCTTCTCAGTTAAAATCCTGGATTTTCAAAACAATTTGACATAATATCGTACGATAATTTACGAAAATTCGCTCTTACGATCGCTGCATGACTGGAACTTTTTCCTTTTTATATCACGTCGTATTTCCAAGTCGATTGTTTGCCTCACCTAGCGACTTGTGGTTGATGTTCGTAATCAAAATTATTTTCCTCGGGCGAATGTTACTCTGGATAACATTTGAAAAATTAATGCAGGTCACACAGAATCTCACGGCTCCCTCATAAGCGTCCATAACATCGTGGATGTTACGTATTCTCAGATTCAATTCCCTTAATTTTCTTTGTTACTTATCATTGAACGAGGTGAATGTTCAATTTTCCGGGAGCGACCCAACATCATAATTCTCAGAAGCCCTAAACCATGACGTAACAGCAGTTTAATATAGCTTTTAAATCCAAGTACAAGCGGGGATCACATTCTGACCTGAACGATGGAAACAGTTTTATGGGCTCTTAAATACGCTGGTAGCGATGATGGAAGGTTTTACTGGTAGAGTTTAGCCCGCAGAGCTGTTGCGTTTTCAATACAGTTGGTTAAATTTTAATTGGCTTGATTTAAAGGAACAGCCACAGTTGGTGCCTCGTGACATGGAAAGAGCAACGAACCGTTTCAGCAAAATGGGCCCACGGTCAAGTAAATTTGATGAACGAGCAGGGTAAAAACGATCTGGATAAATCTTCATAGAAAGCTTTGGCATACAACCAGCAAACGAGTTATCAAAGATACAATGCAATGATAAGTTTAATAAATGTCTTTAATAATAAGTGCTAGAAATTAAGTATACCATGTTGTATTGTATATTATCTTCATAATTGATCATACATCCCTTGTTTTTGACAAATATTCATTAATTCAAAGGTTTCATTTTAAAATTTCAAATATTCGTGCAGATTTCAATTATTTCTTCAAAGAGTTTGATAATAAAATTTGCTTTTACTTACCAGAAATGCAACATACTTGCCAATTCTTCGTATTGACCTGAAAACAATCCTCTTCAAACCTTATAAAATTGTTCCTCCCACAACTCGACGTTCCTATTATAGAGTTCGGAAATCGAATAAAAGTGCCATTTTCAGAAAAAGCAAAGGTTTACTCAAAGGTAAACAAATATATATATATATATATATATATATATATATATATATATATATATATATATATATATATATATATATATAAATAAGTTATCCATTACAAAAACCTAGGTTTTTGTAATAATTATATATATAAATTATCCCTCAATCTTTGCATTCTTCTTCAAGTGAACCGTTCGAAGTATTCATACAATATATTGTCACACTCATGTTATTGTTTCTCCTGTCCTACTCAACGGAATCAAAAACATATCTGATTGGTAAGTTGTTGTAAACTGAGTTGTTTAAGGTTCACTTTGATTACGATATACATGTATATACAATACTGTATATTCACTGTATTTACAATATACAGAAAAATAACATCATTCATCATTCGTTCATTTGGTATAAATATAATAAAATGTATTGCAGTATGTTTGATGTTACCGAAAAACGAATAGCAGTTAAATCTTTCCATTCGACGTCAGACGCCTTTTCCCAAACTACTGGACCGAATTTTATGGAATTTTGATCAACTACCACATTGGTCGTCAATGGTCCTGAAATATTGGAGTTGCTATAAATCAACTCAAAAGGTATGGTTCGCAAATTCCAAAATCAATATCTCAAAAAAGTTTCTCCTCCAGTTTTGCAACTAAAGGCATGTTTAAGCAAAAAATTCTTCAATGTCCACGTACATCACACGAAGCTGGCCTTCCAACTGACTTTCGCTTCTATCTATGACTGTCGCGTCTTGAAACTCTTTAGAGGATCGAAGTTGTGCTTTTCGAAAGGAATTGCTGAAGCCATTCTGGGGTCTTCAGAGGTCTTGGTTATTGAACGTCTTGTATCTCTTTTCTTTCCTCATTAAACTTTACCAACGTTGTCACTAGCAAACTCTGCCCCATCACTTTTTGACTTTTCGTTGCCTCGTACTATACGGTTTTGATCAGTCTCATATGCTCATCAATATCTAAGGAATTTTCTTGTTATAGGGAGTAGTCCACAACTCGAACGCCTGCCTTAGATGTTTGATACTTTATACTTGCATTTCTCCCCGGATTCGACCAAGCTCTCCAATCCTCTTGAGGTGAATGATTAGGTACTTTTAAAGCAAACTTTCATTTGAACTGGAGAAACTATGTAAATGCAGTATGAGCGTCTTGAGGATGGATTTTTCTTGCTTCTGAAAATTTTAGAATCATCTATGCTCATTCCGTTGTCTTACTATTCAAACTGCTTACTATCCACATAACTTGTTGGCACTATCGATATAATCAGTTATACACGGTTCAACTAGAAGTGAGTTCAATAATGATACAATAAGACGAGATCAGAACTTTTCATAATAACAAGAGAAACTTTCCCGTTAAATCGTTCAAGAACTGTTGTGGTCAGCTAAGTTATTCTTTGTTTCAACGTGACAGATGTCATGTTCATCATTAAAAGTTGAATTCGATCATCCAATTCACCATATGCTTGCTCAAGACAGAAATAAAATTGAGTGTGAACGAGGTTATGTGTTATAGTAATAGGAGAATATTGTTAATATAGCAAAAATCTCTAGAAAAAATCTCCTTCATCCAGGAAAAGCTGATAAAAATATACTGGAAATCTTGATTAAAAAGTCAATTATACTTGCCTACTTCCTTGTAGTTGATATTGTTAACTTCCGAGGCCTATGTACTTGAATACTTCAGTTTATAATTTCACGTTGGCCGTTTCCAAGGTTTGAGTTTGGTGAGTTTTCGTATTATTGGGAAAATATATTTTGAAAAAGTGAGCAAAATAAACGTGTCTATTAGATAATAGTTTTACGATTGAGTATTTTATATTGAGTGGTTTCGGCGTTTTATACACAACAATCAATCACAAACAATCAAGTTGATTCACGAGACTCTAGACCCTGACCAACTATTCTGAATTTTTACTAAGGATTGTCTACTTGATGTTATGTATTTTTGAAATGCGAGCGTAGCGAGCATCCAGACCACTGATCTAAGCAAAAAACTGATCTGTGTAAAATCTCATGGCGACTGGAGCGCTGGGAACGCCACGCGGTGGGTAGTCGAACTAAAGAGCAAGTCAGGGTCTAGAGTCTCGTGACTCGACTTGATTTTTCGAGAACGTCTTGTGTTTTATATTGGTATCGGCTACATAAGTTGGATCTTCGACCTATTTTGAGCAGCAACTATTGAATATACAGCTCATCATGAATGAGAAACTTGTGAAAGGAACCGTAATGATTTGCTGTTCAAGTTGAAGATAATAAGATAAGTCTGATTCTAGTAAAGTGTCATATTGGTCAGGGCGGTATAGACTAAGATCTAAGAGTTATATGATGGATGCGATAGCTGAAATTTAGCATTGAGTTGCTGAAACCACTGCAGTAGCTGCTGCAACAGCGGTGGCAGCAGCTGAGGAGCAGGAAGTGGCTAATTGTCTAGAAGAGTCTAGGTCATGTCGGAGTCAGTTATAATTCAGCACAGTCATCTGTTAGAGAGGATAGGGAAACTGCATGATTGGAACTTTTGTAAATCGTAGAATAACTACTAGGTAAGACTGATAAGAGTGTTGACTAGCGATACTTGTGTTCATTGAGAAGTTGTAGGTACCTTCCAAATAACTGATGATTTCAGTTGATACCAAAGGATATATGAGATTCTGTTCCATGGGATCGATTAAATGCAAGACTTGAGCAGTTCTCTAGCTCATTAAACGACGGAACAAATCCGCAGCCCGAAACAACTCTATTCCAAACTATTCACCTGCACTGAAATGGATTTGAAAATGAAATAGTATGTGATGAGATATTTTAAACATTGATTGGGAACTACCCTTGTTAACTTTGAACTGAACGGGATATCATCCCAGATAAACCGTTGGATGAAGGGAGGAATATGGAACCGCGGAAACTCTTATGGCTGATAGAGCAGAGGAGAAGATTCCAGATAACCCGTTGGATGCTAGGAGAGGTGAACGTTACCCCGGGAAAACACGTCAAGTGAATTTGGAAGGAGTCTGATCCGGAAATAACCCGTCGTTCAAAAGGAAAAGGTAAGGTATGAGTTGAAATGATAAAAGTTGAAGTTCGGATCTAGAGTGGCCTGGCGAAGCAAACTTGATCCTTTATATATAATTATGCTACCAGAGTAAGGCCCCCTATGGCCTGATAGGTCAATGGTGACTCTGCCGTTGTTTAAAGTTAAAAGTAATATTATAATTTATTTTGACGCGACAAGAGTGTTGACTAGTAACACTTGTGTTCAATGTGAAGTTACACCCCACTATTGCATAAGCTGGTGATTCTAGACGAAACCAATGGATATAGGAGATTATGTTCCATTGGTCTGGTTAAACGCGAGAATTGAGCAGTTCTCTCGCTTATTACCGATGGAAACAATTCGCAGCCCGGAATGGCGATTGCACAACTCTGTTCCAAACTATTTACCCTCCGCCAAGCTGTTCTATTCAGCCTATCTGGACCACCACTTGTTGTCAATGAGATGGGAAAACTGCGGGAGAGGCTCGGAGCAGAACCGAACGTGCGGGCATGTATTGCTGATAAGGTAGTGGGAGTTGGAGCTCGTGGATTCCTAATTCAGACTGAACGCTCTCTTCTACTGAACCCGACCCGATATTGCGGCTGTTGGGAATCTAATGGGAAATGTGAGCGTGGGAAGGCGTCTTCATGAATGTTGATGGTTCTAGGAAGCCGGCCAAGCAAAAAAGACGCTAAACGAATTCAAACTGTCACAAAAGGCCTTGTCCTCTGAGGAGAAGCACAATGAAAATAAGCTCGAGAAGGAAGGTAAATATCTTCAACGAAAACTGTCTGCTACAAAGGGAACTAAACGATTGAAGGGCTTTCTATGGCGTCCTTCGGGACTCCGTCCTCCCTCTGTTCTTGGAAAGTAGATAAACCCCTTCCACCCTAGCAACCAACCTTTTAATGTAAATCCATAGTGCTATTAATGAAGAAGGCGGAAAACGTGTCAATTAATTTTAATTTTTAATTTTCCCTGATTTGACGGTTCATGAATAAGTAATGTTCATTTGTGGAGTCCCTTTGAGCAATGCAATAACGGCAGTATTATGTTAACAAAATCACTTCCTTAGATACTTTGGAAAAACATTTCAGTATAATTAAGCTTGTTTATTTGGGTTTAAAAAACCTGTAAATGATTACAAAATTGTATTAGAAAGCCCTTCAACGCAGAACACAAGCCTACAATTATTAAACGAAGTCTATTATACTCGTACATTATCTAAACATAACTGAATAGATGTAGAGGCCTACCGAGGAGACATAAATTAAATTAAATAAAACCCCTAAAATTTACTAGTCCGTCTATAGATGACATGTTATATATATAGAGAGAGATGCGTATGAAAAATCGTTAAACTTTAGGATTCGTTTCAAAATGTCTAATCAGATTCCAATGAAAAAAAATTTCGAAAATTTTGATTTAAAAATTTTTGGAACCATTCCAAGAGCTTCATTTTCTACACAAATTCGCTAAAATAATATAAAGTGATACTGTATATGGCTAAAATTCTATGTTCACGCCAGCACAGATGGCACCACTAGGCTTGAAGCTATATTTCTACGCAATATTTCTACGGAAAGGAAATACAGATAACAAAAGTAATAATAAACTCGATTTCTTTTCAATTCAATTTGATAATAATCAACTGGTTCGACCGCAGCAGTTAATTTATAGAGGGATAGCCTAATTTTCTCGCTCGGTGTGGCTGTATTGATCCGATGGTCTTTACTGTTGAGTGGGACATGTAGAATGATTGGAAACGGTGGATCACTTAGGGTGATTTGAAATGTGTAGGGGATGTTGCTTCGCTCGCTTTCTGTGGGATGAATAGATGCAGTGGGATATAAATAGTCCATCCCGAGTACGTAGGAAAAATCTCGTTGAAATCCGACGTGTGTTGGCGATTTTGATCGCTTCGCTCGCTAGGGGTGGGTTTTGTCGCTCGCTTGGTGTGGGATGTATAGATGCGACTGGATATAGACCCCATACTATGGAGACCTACAGCCCATGGTTCGGGAGGGGGTGGAAAATTTGAAAATAGCTTACAATCCCTTTCTATGGACAATAGAGGGAATGGCAAAAAAAAAAAAAAAAAAAAAAAAAAAATATATATATATATATATATATATATATATATATATATATATATATAGAGGCATAATTATAAAATGAATAATACTTATAAAAGGGGCAAAACGAAAATTGCCTTGTAATAACGTGCTGCGTTTTCAATGTGAGAAGTTACACTGCCCACCCAACTTGGCAGACTTTTTTTCTGTTGGAAATGACTATCGAACGCGGCATTTTATCTGGAATCACGAAGAGTTTAGTTTTGGGAACATTTCAGTACTAACAGAACTGTCGGATGTTAAATATTTGTACGTATTTGTTTTCCCTGTCTATTTTTCTGCGACCTTCCGCGATCAAGAGGTTTCAAATACCAAGTTCAGAGTAAAACGTATCAACAGAATAAGGAAGAGCGGTAGCTCGAAAACCATCGCTTTTGTCTACATTTTCGTTCACTACAATTGGAAAACAAAATTTCATGTCTCGAAACTCGCATGGAATCAAATTTGAACGAACATTTTAAGACCAATCTGAGCCAAAACCGTGGACATTTACTGGGACTAAGGCAGAGAAACCCATAGCGGGGAACGACAGCATCTTTCAGCAATTTAGTCGGCACCATCGTGTTCTACGGGTCCAGAAACGTAACATTGTCGCCACATACGAATTGGTCTCGATCATATTTTAATGTGGCAGCGGATAGAAGATCGGGCGCTCGGGGGGAAAACGCGCATTAAAAGAGGCTCCCACCCCCTCCCGCCCACCAGCTCATGGTTCGGGTGGGGGTAGACAACTTTAAAATCGCTTAAGCCCCCTTTCGGAAAAATCCAAGAAGATCCCCCCCACTCGCAGACTCCCCACACTCAGCCGTTTGGCCGTGCATAGAGACGACAAACAGACAGACGGAGTTTCATTCTTATAAAATAGTATAGATTTTACACGGAGTTCACACGTGATAGCATAGCACCAGTTAATTAAGCTCATGTTAATTTACTCCACTCTTAGTGTAAGCTATCAGAATCAAACGAAAAAACTACCCTATTATTTGGAATATCTTCAAGATCCTGATTTTCTTTCATTTCAACTCTTCAATCTCAACCTTTGGAGTTGACCGAAATCGATGCCGAGATAAAAAGACTATCTATTGAAAATAATAAACGAAAATTATGTTATACTATAATCCTAATTTTGTGGGTTCGAATCAAGGTTCCCCTCATCTCCCAAAATCTAATTAGAGTTCATCATTTTTCAAATTTCAACTTTCGTATTAAATTGTATTGAGCATTCAGAACTAACTATCGTGTTTCTTACAAAAAATGAATGGTGTATTCGTGACTTGGATTGTGATTGTCATCAATTGGTATTGCTTTTATAATCTAAAGTTGATTGTCATCCTAATTTATTATGAACTAAATTATTCCAAGGATCAATTCTAGGTATAATAAAAGTAACAAAACTAATTTTTTATTCTTAGGGCCGCTCTAAAGATTTTGTAACACGAGGGAGAGTAATACATAACGGTCGATTATTTCAGAGTATAAAGCCTTTTCGAATAGAGTTTTGGGCTACCCTCATCAGTTTGTTTATACTCAATAGGTAACATACCTGCTTAAGCATCCAATGACTTATCCAAATAAGCATCCAATGACTTATCCAAACAGTGATAATAAGCATCCAATGGCTTATCCAAATAGTGATAATCTGTGAATAGTACGGGTCGTTATACAAGAAGCAGCGTTTTTGTTTCAGAAATATTCTATCAATGTTCACTAACTCATCCAAGATTTTTGGTACCGACCAAAGAACTTCTGCCTTGTGGATTTGAGATATCCTGTAATAAATGAGATGTTGTGTTTTGAGTGTGAGAGAAGTTCAAGGAATTTGGCCAAGTGAGTAAGTAAAGATGCCCGTACTAAGTAAGTCTAGCAAGTCGGACGTAAAATGATTAAACTGAGAAAAATTTACTCAAGGTTAAACTGAAACTGATAAAACCCTGACAACCTCGAATACAACCCAAATATGGAGAACTGAAGATTAATCATTTTCCCCGGAGTAGCCAGGACACCGCCAGACAAATTAACATAGAAAACGCCATATTTTGGACATTATTCCGGCGCTCATTAAGGAGAAGGTAGGCCTAGTCAGATAGAGAAGTTAGGTAAGTAGAGCAAAGACAAGACAAAGTTGAAAGGCGAGAATGGTAGCATCCTGGCCTGCAACCAGTTTTATAGGGTCAGCCTCTCCCTCTCTCAGGCTTGTTGCCCTTCCCTCTCATCTTTGCTTCCCAGAATTCTGGGTGCAAGCAGAACAGTTTGTAGGCACTCTGTTTATCAAGTGAAACTACAAGTTGCATAGGCCAGGTATGACATAAGATGACACATACTAGCTTTTAATAAATAACATTCTACAATAATAATGAATTCAACTACATTTACACTTTTTTAAGAATATGCTTAAGGAGGCAATGGTATATGTGCGGTTTTTTACACTTTTCTCGGTCAATTTTGATGATTCTTGCGGCAATCTACTGGTTTTAAAATTCCCCAAAGGATTGAGCTTCTGAAATTCTCGAATTCCAAAATTTTCTAATTCAGATACCATTTAACGATTTTACTTTCAAATTTTGAGGTTTGTGTTACCTAGAAGTTTCAAAAGTTGAACGAACGCCACAAGAATCATTGAAATTGTCAATTATTGGCTGAGAGAGGTTGAATAAACCGTTTGGTCGTATTTTGATATAGGAGGATGCTTGAGCCGTTTTCTGGATAGGACAGAGTTCGCGTGTCTACATTCACTAGGTGTCACTACATTCAAGTCACTAAACCTTCCTTGCTCTTTTGGTTGGAAAGGCGCCAGTCGGTCTTCTTTTGGAGACCTTACGGCGACCCCTTAACAGATTTTTGTAAATGCGAAAACATATTCGGGCACAACTACAAGAAATTATGAAATTAAACATCTGAAAAATTCGATTTTGATAAATACTGAGAACCAACATTTCAAATCTCTTTGCCCGCCATTAATAGGTGGTGATTTTACCTAAATCAAACAACTAACAAAAGAAGACCCATTTGATTCAAACTGAAAATCTGCAAATTTCGGCTAACTGTTTCTTCTTACGCTATTTATATGGGTTGTGGAGAGATCGGAGATAAACAATTAACAATTGTCAGCAAACGCTATTTGTTTTTCTTTGCGGACGAAAAGCCCGAAGTTCCCCGAAAAAGTTTCAACAAGTGCCAGAATAAATAAAGTAACTTTCCCACAAACGCTGAAGGTTCGATCGAGTTTTTTTCCGTGGGCAGTAAAACGGTTCTTTTGCTTTCAGCCGACCCAAGTGCCCGTAAAAGCCTTTTACGAGTTATCGCTAATTCGATCCCATCAGGTCGTCCTCCTGTTTCAAAGGTAACCTGCTGAAAGTGGTCGGAGCGGCATCATGTGCTGCACGTGCCAAAAATAAAATTGTCGAGTTTACGCACTTGGGAATCTCCGTGCACTCTAGCAGGCTAGTAGCTTCTATGTGATGAAAAACTATTATCAACTAGATATTTAGTCGTGAACAATAATTTCCACTCAACCCAACGGAGTGTTAGGTCGAGTGGGATTATATTAGGAATGCAAGACATATATTCACAGTGTGCAGATGTCCTCACATCTGCCAAGATTCTCGCTCCTTCAAAGAAAATTCAAAAATCCCGCCCATTCTACGACCCAGGGTTGCCCCTAGTGCCTGTTAGCCTCCCGTGTCTCCCCAGACTGAGGCACAGGTCTTCCTTCCTAACATGATTCTCGGCCATATTTCAAAGAAGTAAATGGGGCGTTTGACAAGAAGGACCGGTCAGAGAGTAGGGGTTGGGAATGGTTAAATCATAGAACGACCAAGTTCTGGGTGGGCTGTGAATATATGTCTTGCATTCCTAATATAATCCCACTCGACCTAACACTCCGTTGGGTTGAGTGGAAATTATATAACGGAATGCTTCGACATATATTCACAGTGTGCAGATTGTTTAAAGAACCCTCTGAACGGGACTTGATTGGAGGAGGGGCAACCCTTATCCTGAAAACCTATAGAATAGTGAAAAAAGAATGCAGTGAAGAAAAGAGGGAACAAATCTCCAAATTCCTAGAATACTAGTCCCTATTCAATATGGGTGTGATAAAGGGACACCTAGTGTCATGGATTGTGGACAAATACTTCAACCCCCCCCCCCCCTCACAGAAAGGAGGAAGGAAGGTTACTCATGTCGTACGAGAGACAGTGAGGGATAATTAATGCTTTGCATGATCAGAAAGTTTATGAGCATTATGAGGAAGGATTAAGAAAGACCATTTCCACCTCGTAAAGCAGAAATGCTTATATATTGTAAGAAAAATGAAACAGATATAATAACTGTAGAGAGTAATAAAATGTAATTCTCTTAATTAATGAAAACTGTATAAATTATTACAATGTAATCCACTGAATGAAAAAATAAAAACACTGACAAAATAGTTGAACTGGATGAGGTAAAACACACCCCCACCGGAATCTGAAGCTCTTCCAAAGAAATTAGAGATAAATGTAAAATCTCTGGGCAGTGAGATTAGGAAGAGAGAACAGACCTGGAGAAGGTAAATTCGTCTTCTATAGGTCTATTGTAGATTTGAGCAAACATGCCAGAGGAGGGTGTCCAACCGGCTGCTTTCATTATAACGTCAACTGAAACCCCAGCTCTTGCAGCTGCGCTGACCGAGGAGTGCCGGGTAGAATGTACCGAAAAGGTACCGGAGTCTACACCCGCCGACTGTAGCATATCCCTAGCCCATCTGGCTAGAGTGGGGCCCGTTGCCGGAGTGTGAGGGGGAGATGAAATAATGAAAAGGGCTTTGTGGTGTGGTGGGCAGATATTTTCTGATAAGGCCAAAAACGATTTTAATATGGAAGGAATACAAATTCCCCTTTGCTGTGGCATAAAAGGGAAAGATAATGTCATACCCTTGAATCCGGGTCTAGAGGTTTTTAGAAGCCTGTCCACCCAAATGGAAACCCCTGAGTCAGTAAAATGAATATTGCACCTCTCGATAGCCCTTATTGTTTGGAGTCTTTGGCCTGAGGCCAGTAGGAGTAAAAGTAGTAACTTTTTTGAGAATGATAAGAGAGAGTTCGGGTGAAAGTGTTCTAGGTAGGAGAGCACGGTCTTAGGGTCCCAAGTAGAAGTATACCTAGGTATCGAGGGACGTCGCCGAAATACACCTTGCAAAAATCTATGAATCAGAGGATCTGAGGAGATGTCCGTTGAGGCTACAAGGGCCAGAGCAGAACGATGGGAGTTGAACGTTTGATAAGCAACAGGTTTTGTATCAAATATAAATTGTAAAAAGGAAACTACCTGCTTGGCAGAAATATCAAGAGGATTACTATCCGTTTGTCGGCAGAAGTCTGTCCATTGCTTGTATGTGGACTCATATTGTTTAAAAGTTGATGGTGAGAGAGAATACGTAAGTGTCTCAATCACAGAGGCTGAGAGGCCGTCTCGGGCAAAGCGCTGCTCGATAAAATTGCGGCCAGAAGACACAGGTTGCTGGCCATTGGATGAGGTCGACTGTCAACAACAGAAAAGAGCAGATTGTTAGAGGGTGGTAACCTGATTATTTGTGAAGTCGCTAATAGATTGAACAGTGGGAACCAGGACTGGGAAGGCCAATCAGGAACAACAACAATACCCGACGCTTGATCTCTAATTATTTTCTGCAGGACCCTGGGGATGATGAAAAATGGAGGAAAAGCAAAGAAAAAGAAAGTTCTCCATGAAATGGTAAAAGCATCAACCTCATAGGCCCCTGGGTCTGGCTTCCATGAACAATAATCTGGGAGTTGATGAAGGTCCGACGAGGCAAAAAGGTCGATAGTAGGCGTGCCCAGCGTTAGACAAATTTGTCTGAAGGAATCCGAGTTCAATCCCCATTCATAATCCTCCTGAGAACGGCGTGATTCTATGTCCGCCTGTATATTTTCTGCTGATTTGATGTAGGAGGCAAAGAAGGTGATGTGGCGAGTAGCACAGAACTCCCAGATTTTTGCCGCTACTGCGTGTAGGTGAGGAAATCGAGCGTTACCCCCTCTATTGATACAGGCGATAGCAGTTGTATTATCCACTCTAAGGAGGATGGAGGTGTGGGTCCAGGAGTGCGCGAAATGCTGCAACGTTTCAAATACTGCCCAGAGCTCTAGTTCATTAATGTGTCTTGATACCAGGTCCCTTGACCACCATCCTCCCGTGGAATGGGGGGTTAAAAATCCACCCCAGCCAGAAGTGGAGGCGTCCGAGAACATTTCATGCTCAAAGTTATCCCCCGGAAAAGCATTTACAGGATTTTTCAAGGCTAATAACCACCAAAGGAGGTCTCTCCTGGAGTGTTCAGATAGAGAAAAGGGAGCAGAATAGTCGTCGTTATGAGATGACAAGGCGATGAATCTATCGTATTCTAACAAACGGCAATGGATGAGGGAAAAAGGCACTGCGGGAATAGAGGAAATGAGCAGGCCGATTACCCGAGCCGCCTCTCGAATTGAAGGTGAAGGAGATTGAAGAAGTGAGATGATTGCTGATGACGTTTTTTGGACCTTATTTGGGGGAAGAGAAATCGTTAAATTCACAGAGTTGAAAATGAAGCCCAAAAATTTGAACGTAGTGCTGGGAGAACAGGCGGATTTTTCCCGATTTATACTAAACCCCAGTGACTCCAGGAGAGAGACCGTGGTGGAGTAAGCCCGACTACATGACTCATTATCTTTGGCAAGAATGCATATGTCATCAAGGTAATTAAGACATAAAATACCCAACTGTCGTAGACGAGCCATGACGGGCTTCATTAGCTTTGTAAAAACAAAGGGAGCGCATGAAAGGCCAAATGGTAGGCATGTAAATGCAAAACGTTTATGATCGTAGTTAAAAGTTAAAAACTTGTAATGGTCGGGGTGAATGGGTACAGAGTAGTAAGCATCTTGAAGATCAATTGTGACCCCGACGTACGAGGGAGGAAGAATGCGCATGAGCGTCCTATGGTCTTCCATTTTAAAGTGAGGTGCACTAACAAAATCATTTAAATTTTTTAGATTAAGGATGAAACGTGACGAACCATCAGGTTTCGGGACCAAAAAAGTAGATGACACAAATTGGTCGTCGCATTTAGGAATTTCAATTATGGCACCTATGGATTGTAAATGTGAAATGTGGTCGTCAAATAACGGTGTTGCCCCACATTCATGGCCATTCCCATTAGGAGGGGGCGGTGATGAAACAAAAGGGATTGACAAACCTATTACCCATTGTAAAATATTATTGTCAGAAATAAAAATGTTCTGCCAACGCTGAGAGAAAAATCTCAGACGTCCGGCATAAGGTAACTGAAGTCCACTTACCAACGCAGCAGGAGGCTGATGGGCAATAGCGTCATCGGCAGATGTCACCTGTTGCGAAACCACAGGAGACCGGCACGACGAAGAAGAGCGGGTCAGTTCCTGTGTGGTGCCCAGAGATGCAGGGGCTGAGCCCGCAAGCGCAGAGACTTCAGCAATACCCTGAACAGGTGGAGAGCCGCAAAATGCATAGGACAATCCTGTAACCTGACTGGGTTCGGTGAGAGCAGGAGGTACGCTTGAATTAAATTTAATATTATCGGGCAAAACTGGTCGATGACGTATGGGATCTGAATACTTTTGATTAAAAATGGGATTTAAGCATTGTTTTTCTGATCGGGGAGAATGCTTTTTGATTGGTCTTTCCTCAGCGGGTGATTCCGATTCTGGTTCTTGTAGTACTTGTTTTTGTTTTGAGGTCGATTGCCCTGCGTCGGCTGGCGATAGTGCCTGTGTGTCCGATACGCAGGGCGCCGTCCGTTTCCCGAAGAGGGAGTTCCTTTTTTATTCGCCTTTCTAATGAATAAGTCGGGAAGAGAAAAATGGCGAGCAGCAGAATCAGCTAATTTTGATGTACGGACAATTTCAGGAATGGTTCCACCAAATAATTTATCATTAATTGGGGCATTTCTAGCCTGTTGGCGAAATTGTTTTTTGATGGAAAACATCATTAAATTCCTACGGGTTTTGGTCGTTCCGAAAAAACCTGAAGCCAAAAGAGCCGCTGTGTCCCACAGGAATCCGTATAGGTCTGAAGTTTGATCCTGGGACATGGAGAGTTGATGGCCAGCTCGATCTTCCCTATTCATGTGGTTGGCTAAAATGGTAAGGGCAGCCCCGGTAGCCACAAGTGCCCTACCTGCGGCCTGTTGAGTACGTTGCAGGCCCTGATCCCGAAGTGTTGTGAGTTTCGACAAATGTGGGTGAATTTCACTATCAATGATGGGGGGAATTAAGCAACGCATGTGTATCTCCGGATCATAATCTTCAAATAATTTGGAATACACATCCTTGTCCATCCCTAACCGAACGAGGTCCCTCCACTCGCGTTCGTAAGCCTTGTCAAGCTTCAGAGCTCGTCGCTTGGGCCGCATAGTGCGCCGCACCGCGTACCTAGCTCTCTTTGGGAGGTTTTTGAGGTACCTAGCTTTTTTGGTATCATACCTTTTATAATCATTCCTCAGATGTTGATGGGAAGGACGCTTAGGGCGCCTCCTCGAGTCGAGAGTAGACAAGGATGAAGATCGCGATCTTGATGATCGGGACCTATAATGATGTGAAGCATCAGAGTCAGAAGAAAGTGAAGACGGGAAATTATCCGAACCATATAGGGAAATTTTTTCCTCAGAATCGGAATCAGTAAAAGGGGAACGTACCTTTTCCTGCCGGTGATGTTTAGGGTTAGAGGAGCGGCCACCCTTGTGTGCTTGACAACTTCGGGCGTATTTCGCCGGGCTATATCCACCCGCGCCAAGCCGATCCTTCCTGCGGTGCGGTTCCCGGCTCTTACTTGAAGAATTATAGGTATTGTCGGGTTCTGTAATAAAACAGCCCTTACTACCCCCAAACCTGGATTCCGCCCGACGCTTCCGACGCCTTGAGGTTAGCTCGATTTGAGATGACATTTCGCGAAGAAACGACGCAGAAAATAACGCGGAATGAATGAATAAATGGACGTGAATGACTAAATGATTGATGAATGTGATAAATGAACGTGAATTGATGGTAATTTTAAGAAATGAATTAATGAAAGCGAAAAAATTGAAAATTCCGAAGGAGCTTATGATACTTGGCAAACGCTAAGAACAAAATGGCCGAGAATCATGTTAGGAAGGAAGACCTGTGCCTCAGTCTGGGGAGACACGGGAGGCTAACAGGCACTAGGGGCAACCCTGGGTCGTAGAATGGGCGGGATTTTTGAATTTTCTTTGAAGGAGCGAGAATCTTGGCAGATGTGAGGACATCTGCACACTGTGAATATATGTCGAAGCATTCCGTTATATAATTATTTTTTGCCACTGATGATGACCTAACCGTCGAAATCGATTCATCACTTAAGTCGTATATTTAAATTGAGGTAGAAAAAGAAAACGCTGTCCCGTACTACTGTGCCCCCTTCTTCAGGCACTGTAATTTATTTTCAGAACAGCATCAACACTACAAATGATGTAAAATTTCAAAAAACAACCCCTACCCTCAAAATCTTTTACTATTCACATCTGAAATCTTCAAAAATATCAAAAACACCCTAGCATTAGTAGGTACCTAATTTTTAAAATCTAGTCTGAAAAACAATGACTAATAAAATCTAATATCAATTGGCCAAGCCAACAAGTAGGTATAAATAAAATAATAACAAAAACAAGCTTAAAACAATCAACAAAATGTTAAGGCCTTCTTCCCCATCCAATCAATCTTCCAACCAACAACTCCCAGAAAACTCAAGCAGTTTCCTTCATCAGCTAAAACATGTGTACATTTCCTTCTTAAAAAACTACGAAGATATCAATCCCTACCATGAACTACGCCATCTCATTTCACACCTACATTGTCTTCTCAAGCAAAACGTCCCCTGTGCTTTCTCTGCCTACTTCCATTTAATGTTCAACGCAGAAAATGTATACAACTATATTTCGTGGAAATAGACTGCATCTTTCTAAAACTTCCGTTTTCTTCATAGGATTGGTTTTCGTAGCAGTGACTTAGTTCGCACAGTCCAGTAGCCGAGGCCGGAAATAGGTAATAATTTCAGGAGAAAGTTTGAGATTGAATTTTGAAAATTGGGTCCATTCTGAGTGAAAAAATCTTTGTCTGCATCTCAAAATTGGTGGAATACAATACGGCGGCCTCATATAAATGCATTAATTCGCCCATTTTAATATTTTTCTCTAATATTTCATAAACCGTACATCCTATAGTAATTTTTATACGTAGCGAAGTTGAAGAGCATAAAAACAAAACGATTCGATCCCGAAGCCCTGAATTATCTCTTAAAATAAGCGAATTACAAACAATTGAAATTCGGAGTAATTTTGGGTCATTCCTCTCCTCCCCCGTCTAGACTTTGGCCCTTTAAAATCTCCGAGCAAATGGTATTGGTATGAGTTCAGTCTCCAAAGCTCGTTCCACTCAAGATTAAATACTTTCCAAAGTTAGTATCGAGCATATTTTAGCTGAGACCTTTCCCCATTGACTTAGAGCGAACTCATGAATTCTATGTCATATTAAACATAAAGTTCGCTTTGTACTTAAATGGGAAACGGTCTGAACAAAAACTTGCTTGATATAAACTTTGGAAAGTATTTAACTTTGATCTGAATGAGGTTTGGCAGACCTGAATGAGACCAATATTAACACCGCTGGTGAGTTTGAAGGGCGAAAGCTTAGAGGGTGGAGAAGGGGGGGGGGGGGGCTCCTTAAATTACCCCGATTTTTGACTGTGCTTAATTCCCTTATATAGGGAGATAATTAATGGTTTTTGGGTCAAATTGCTTGGGGTTTTTATGTTCCACATGCTGTAGGATGTACCCATTTTCGGCCTCGGCTCCTGGACTAGCGTGTTTGATTTATATTTTCAAAATGAACCAGATGAAATTCTGAGAAAACAGACACGAATTGTTTACGCTCAATAGTTTTTTTTCAATGTGTTATCAGATTTTTTCCGAAAATCAACGCCATCGTTCCCCAGCCTGGTGTGATGTTACAATTTTCCAAAAGTAGAAAAACATTAAAAGCAAACCACACATCATGGGAAAGTGCGGACAGTGTCAACATCATGAAACTACGGAAAAAGCTTTTCTGTCCTTAAGTTGGTTTTTTGTTGTTCTCCAACGTTTCTCCCAAGGAACTGGTTAGAATAAAAAATTCAAATACAGCTAACTTACGATTAGACACTCAAACGTTGAGCGAAATTTACTCTTATTTGATTGAGGGACTCTAAATTTATAATTATCGACACGAGCGAACTAGGTAAAACATATGGACATACGTAAACATATAAATTGTTACCTACATAAGGATAAACAATTTTAAATTAGATTTTCATAAACAAATAATTCTAAATTTGATTTTCATTCAAAAAGAAAACAATAGAGATTTTACAATTTTAAATTTGATATTTTTAAGTTAATTTTATCATCTCCTTGAAGAAGCCGCTGTTCCTGGGAAGAGACGTTGGAGAACAATAAAAATCAATTCATGGACAAAAAAGCCTTATTTTAAATTTTAGCAATAATTTAAACTATCCTAATAATTTAAACTATAGAAACGGTGTCAACATTTTGAGGATGAAATATATTTCCATTCAAAAATAGTAAAGGCAATTTTTTCAGACCAGTTTTGGTTCATAAATTATATTCTTAACCCAAGTGGATTCATTATTATAATTGCTTAGTGGATTTATTATACTTATCTCGATTTATAAGAATTTTGACATTTTATGTCTTTACTTTGGCACATGAACGACAAAAGCGTTAAAAAAAGAGTTACGGTTTTCTGATGATTTCCGCTTACAACCGAGTCGTTGCTAGGGAAATAGTACTTCGTCGTTATTCATCCCACAAAATTCGTTGACCACTCGTTCGAAACCCCCCAATTTATCCAACCATATGTTAACTACTGCGAAGTGCGTGGCCAACAAGCTGAGTTATGAGCATGGTTATATGAATAATTGTTTACACACAGATGATCATTATCAATAATTGATATTGTGAACATGATTGCAACCACTTTTTAATTTCTGATGATTTCATTGAGCTGGTGTTTCGATGATTTGGTTCATAGGAAGTGATCCGAATATTGCGAGAACGATTTGATTAGTGAAGCGGTGGTTAAATCATTTTAATAGGCAATTTCTATAAATTACACTCTAAGAAGCTGTAATTTCGTATGTAGCCTCTTTAGGACATTTACTTGACGATGCCCAGGATCCGGACTAGATGAGTGGCTCTTAAAGCTAAATTCTATGCTTTACACTCTAAGAAGCTGTAATTAAGTATGTAGCCTCTTTAGGACATTTACTTGACGATGCCCAGGGTCCGGATCGTCTGAGTGGTTCTTAGAGCTTGCATACGAGTCTGCAACACATTCGAGTCTGCAACTAAAGGCATAAAATGTCAAAATTCTTATGCAATGTGTTGCAGACTCCTATGCAAGCGTTTTGATGAATTTTACTAACAACTAACGCTTTTCTAAAGAAATGTAACTCCTGTAGTTTTAATCGTACGAGAATTTCTCTATTCGTTGAGAAGCTCTTGATTTACTTAACAGCATTATGTTAACCACTGACCTGTGCGTGACCAGCAATCTGAGGACGACTGTGGATGTTTGAATAATTTAAACTTTATTTGGCTTAGGTCCAATAACCCATTTGCCATCAAAATTACATCTTCAATAATTCAGGTTTGTTATGGTAACATTAGTGGCGTTGTTTGAAGAAAAAAAGGTAATAAACACATAGTTGAATATAATAATAAGCATATAGTTACACAGATAAACCATAAAGGTTTGGGTGCTTGACAAAACTACATGTGCTAGTTCCAGAAAGCGTAGGATTTGTAGATAATCGCTCCTCTGTTCCCCTTTTAGGAAGGCAGTCAACTTTATGATAATGATTATGGCAGTCGAATAACAATTATGAGTAAAAATTATTTTATTGGCCTCTAGTTTCCAATAAATTCTCATCTGATGATCTATAAGCTTCCAACTTGAAGTTTCGTAAGAGAACTTTCATCGCGAAATCGCTAAGGGTACATAACAAATCTAATAAAACTAGATCGTCTGTAGATTAAATGGTATTAGTTTGCAAGTCATTTTGACTTCACTACCTGACAAATACTATGCCACCTAGTTGTAAACCGGAAATCGTATCAGATAAGACTCAACTCTTCATTTCCGAAAGGAGCTAGCTACTCGACGCCAGTAACAGGTCCTGGCTCGAACGTTCGAACCCATTATGAGAAGTTACGATCTAAAACGATTCCAAGAAATGTATCAAAACTTCACTTGACGTGAAGTATGATTGACAATTACTTTTTTCAGTTTTTTATTTGGCATTAAATTGTATACTGCCATATGTGTGAAAATTATCTATTTATCTACTAGCCGTACCCTGCCACTCTTCGCTAAGGCACATTGTGGTTGCATCGGTTGTCCAATCATTTACAGAGCTCAGAAAATTATTACAGTGCTTCATCATTTGTAACTATACTGTAGGTACAGACCTACCAGACGCAGAGGGACCCCATTCAATAGGTAGAATGACTTAAAGCCTTCACCTGGGATGGTAGGTAAATTAGTGACATTTCAAACACTTATTAAATAATACAAAATCATTATTGTAAAACATGGTTGTCATAAAAAGGACTTTTAACATAATTGTCGTACCTACGTGATAGTATCAAATTGATAAATTTATGAATGGTAGAAATCTTCAGAGAATGTGGTGATCCTTGAGAATTTAATATGAAAATGGGGCAACAGGAAAAAAGAAAAAACTCATTTGTAAAATTGATAAATATAATTTTAAAATTATCAATAGTTGAAATCTCGGGTTAATTTCCATCGATAATCCCACAAAGAACGGCAGAAGAATGCTTTTAGTTGCTCTAGCTTGGAGATTTTACCTAGCTGTAATCAAGTTCTAGTTTATTTAAAATCTTTTTCAGTTTAATCTAGATTTAGTCTAATAAATAATTTCTAATTTATTCGAACTTCCCCTCTAGATTCATTGCAGAGTTTTTATCCAAGAATTCATTGGTAGATATATCTATATGCAACTGTGATAATACGTGAGCGTCAAAGTGCCAAGGGTTTGAATTATTTGTAAATAAAATTCATTTCTTGGTGTAAGTCATTTCTTTCGTAAAAATTGACCAGATTTTCCATTAAAAAAAAAATATATATATATATATATTTTCGGTCAAAAATGGTTTTTTAAAGAGCTAGGCTGCTTACTTAATGTTGTTTATTTGATCTAAAGCCGCTAACAAGCGTTTTAGAAGCGAAAATTTAACCCCAGTCGACGGGGTAAGATTGGTACAATAAATGTGGCCTCCCATTCAAAGGTAGTGGACGCTTTCAAGCAGCAATCTACAGCTGAAAAGTGCAGCTATAGTTTAGTTTAACAATTTTGCAAATATTCTCAGAAAAGCAGAAGATGCACTTACCAAATGTGCAAACCTTGTTACATAGTTACCCCGGTTTACGGTGCCTGCTTCATTATAAATGCTATTGTTCTGTTTTCAGTTCTATCTTAATTATGGCAAGACAGAAGATGACGTCATTGTATCGAAAGTTTTGGTCCCATGGAAAGTTCATCCTTCGATTTCGTTTTCTCATTTTATTCCCTCTGTGCTGCTGCGTGTTTTCCTCAGACATTCTCCGAACTCATCCGAATTCATCAACAGGTAGGATCGGTGCTGGAACAGCAAAAAGGACTTACTAAGGAAAACCCAGAGGGTTTTAAATCCCGAAACAGTCGAATCAACTCCAAGAAAAGCGACACTCGACAGTCGAATAAACTTGCAGTGTTGACTCAGTTTCATCCTTTAGAGGCACAAAGGCCCAACTATAACTTCGTCCGTGAGACAACCCGCGAGGAGGAGACCGAGGAAAAAGAAAATTTTTTCTCTCGGAAAGCTGCGGAAACTTCTATCAAAGTTTCGCAGCCATTTTAAACAAACAGCACGAGAAAGTAACGGAAGCGGTGGAGCGGCAACTTTTCCCACAGTGTAGCAAAAAATGACACCAACAGGGATCCGTTGAAAATATTCCTTGCGAACTCGGGAAAGCTTCCCGAAAAGAGTTTGGAAACTTGTTCCTTGTAGGTGTCTCTGTTAAGTCTTGCACTCTGAGTGGGACTTAATGAGGTGGTAAGTAAAAGGTTTACCAAGTAGTAAGTGGGAAAGAATTTCAAAAGGTAGGTGTTTAGCAGAAACAAGCATGCTGATAAATTTCTTGCGCACTCCTAATTTCTATTGCATTCCCGATACCTGTAGCTGTCTGTCATCTCAGTTTTTAATTTCTATATCTTCTTATCAGAAAATGGACATTGAAAATAAGTGGTATAAAGTTGTTTATGTAAAAAAATATGATTACCGGTTTGTCAAATCTCGAAACTTAGAGCATTCTCTGCGGACTTTAATGCAAAATTAGAATTTTTAACCCGTTTATTCCGCAAACCTCTACAGATACTGATTTCTTCAATTGTTGGTAGTGATTTGGATAGTTTGAAACGGGGAGTTTTTATTTGAAAATGGCCGTGAAACTTGAAAGCCGAGTGAAATACGGTAATTTATATCTTCCTAGTTTCTAAATATAACATAAAATTGAATGTTCGGTGGGCTTTCATAAAATTAATGTAAAATTACCATCTATTGGACCAAAATCACATTATTATTTTTAACTAACTTCATCAATGAAACGATTAGGCCTCAAATGATTTTTTTCCTCTCTATTTATCTTATTTCTATTAGTTTCCGCTATTCGTTAGGGTGATGGAAACGCAATATTCATTACCATCGATTTTCGTGGTTACGGAATTTTTTCCACCGATCCCCAAGGAACGAAACACTGTGCAGCGCCTGTGCGTTGTGGCCACCGGAAAGGTGGGTTCTATAGGATTTCTGAGTGGTACGTTACAAATTTTGAGTATATACATTATCTTATTCTAACTGTGCATGCATTTTCTATGCTTAGACGTAAGCGAAGCGTGATTCATTTTCTCCCGCATTGTGGGATTGTGTCTTTTCGAGCCGAAATCTTACATAAGAGAGCTTCGGTTCTTGTTCTGGAAACTACACCTTCCGCCTTACGAGCTCACTAAAACATTTATGGGAACCGAGTTAATAGTTGAGCGCCGTAAACATTTATCAGGATGTAGATTCAATACGGAAATGGAAGAGCGTTTTATGGAGGAGCCCCATCAAGCATCTCATTTGAATAATGAACGCCGCCCCCGTAGCTCTAAGACGTAACGGCTTTATAGAGAGGTACCTGGCTCTTGTAATAAATTGTTATTGCCTTCCCGTTTTAGCCCTTTGGGGATGAATTATACACAACTTTTAAGCACTTCACGTTGGGTGTAATTTTTGTGGTCGCCTTACTTTTCAGCGCTGACGTTCCCAAGTTTAGAAGTTGTATTGATAATAATGAATCTCTTGGCGGTTTATGACGCTCAATTTCTGAATCTGAGAATACAATGGTCACATGTTTGATTTATCTGCCCCGAGAGTTATATGAAGGGTGTCCCTGAAGAACCCCCCCCCCCACCCCCTATTTCGAAATATCGAAGTGAAACTTGTACCATATCTATAAAATGATTTGTATGATTAAAATAAATAGTTTTTGGGGTTCCCTGCTGATACTATATTTTGCACAAAACAACAAAAGAAAGCATTAAAATAAATAAATAAATAAATAAATAAATAAATAAAAAAAGTGGACAGAGTTTTTTTCAATTATTTGACCAAAAAAAAAAGGGTTCAATTATTCAAAGGGTTAACAAAATTGGGAACTTGAAAAAAATCCATTTTTGCCGAGTTACACTTTAGTTTGTGGGTCTAAAGAATAACATCAACAATGTTAGGGAATGAAATACAATCATTTTTTCATTTGCCGTAATTCCTTCTGCAATATTGGGCAACAAAAGAGAAGAATTCGTTATAAGAACTCGACAGTGTATTTCGGTGGGAGGATTCGAAATGAGGTTATTTTAGTAAAAATGGTTTTTCGAAGCTTTATGTTCAATATTTTAATCCTGTTCATCACTAAGACGCCTAGGAAAACCGCGCTTCTACATGGTTCATCAACGCCAACTCAAGGAGGAATTGTGATATCGCAATTCTGCTGATGTGCTATCGTATCTTCTGAGGTATCACTTGACATCTATTGGTGAGAAAAAATTTTCAAGTACCCATTACCCCTGAATCGTGTCGCTGAGTATGTGTCCACGAATCATTGTCACAAGCTTAATTTCTACAGTAATCAGCCAATTTTGATTACATTTCCAGGTTTGTACGGGTCAGACCAGAAATCTTCCGCTATTAGTTTCATTGTTCACATCAATTCTTCACTTGACGCTTGTACAAATGTAAAATCCATCTGGCAACTACAGTCGTCCGATCTCGCTCAAATCTATAGGGTGACCAGGAAAAGACTATAGAATTTCCAAATTTAAAAGGCAACATGATTGTATCACTAGCATCACTTGTATCACTAGCAATACTTGTAACAAGCATTACTTCTACTATTTTCATGCGATTCTTATTAATTTTTCTTGATATGTGTGGGTTATGCTGAGGACGTTCCGCTATCAATTTCAGTAGTCAAAATTAAGTTTTCACTACGCTTGTGAAAACTTAAAATTCATCAACCACCATTTTCTCAAAGTCTAGTCGTCCGATCTCGCTCAAATTTGAAGGATGGTCTGGATATGACGATTTAATCATCTTAAATCAGTTTCAACGTAATTGTATCATTAGTCGCTGCAGTATGCAAGAACGTGGAGTCTTTGTAATTAGTATTGCTTACACAGTATTCATTACATCTTGATGAAATTTTTGGCAAATACTTGGACCACACGGGATATTTAGAGGGTTGTGTGTGTCTCATTTTCAGATAAAATTTTCTCCAAAATCACAAGAGCGTCATAGTTAGGATATCTCCCTACTCACTGTTAAACTTTTGCGCTTGCGCCAAAGTCCAACCAATCATCATTTCCTCATCGCCTATTAACCGATTTTTACATCACAAGTTCCATCTTAATTTACTATTTCCCATGTTCTAACCATATTGGTATCCACGTCAATAAAGTTCATTTCCCAAAATTTAACGAAATGAAGTCGTCACCTCGGCGGAATCTGAAGCAATAAACTGTTGTGTAAATAGCGAAGTTTTTTTCCAGTTAGAGAGCTACGAATATGTCTCAAATCCTCGACCTGTTCAGAACGACTGCCTATCTCATCTCTACTGGGCTTCCCGCTGCCCTGAAAGCCTGTTGACGTCCCGATACAATGGGACCCCTCCCCGCCTCTCATCCCCCCCCCCCCCATCAAACCACCCCTGGGTCGAACCGAGTTGTTTGAGCACCCTCGTGGCAAGTCCCCCCTCCCCCCAACCACTGCTGCCTCTATTGCCACTTCTATCCCCGCAGTCCTTGAGCCGCCCCCGGGGGCAGAGATTCTTCAACTCTTTTCATTTCCTGACGTCATTTCGTAACCGTCAGACTTTTCGTGGTTCCTCGGGATATTGGAATCGCCCTGCATACTTGAAGTTTTAGGAAGACAACTATTGCGGTCTGCGGGAATTCAAACATTTTACTGAGCTCTTATATGTATTCAACTGATATCAAAGCTGATAGCGATGGGGTTCCGAACTAACAAGGTATAACGTTAGGAGCGCCAGGGGGGTAGTCCCTTAACGAAAATGGCCGTTGACATGGTTTTTCCCTTGTCGGTACCTTGCGTCTCCCCTTTTCGCTCTACAGTTCTTACCCCGTATCACCAACCTGATCAATCCTTTTCAAACATGAAAACTTTACTATCGATAAATTATTATTTATAATAAAGAAATACATACAAACAATAGAAACGGAAAAATAAACAAAAAACGGTAGGTCTACCTACTGCAAATGAACAACCACACTGCCGTCCACAGAAGTCATCGACAACAAAATTAGAGACCTCATCCACACAGCAACCAAATCAATCTTAAGTTGAAGAACTAGTTTATTTATTAGTTACATCACGTTATTAGAAATTTTAATTATATTATTTTATATTAGTACATCACAATAGTTATGTGCTGTGCGTTTTGGTGTAGTAATCTTGGTCCAAGAGGTGGAACTAAGAAAATAGTGGATCGTTGCACTCCACCGGGAAAAGAACTTTGCGATTAAAAACTCAACCAAAGTGATCAAAAGTCGAAAATATTATTCGCTCTTCGGGAGAATCATTTCGATGCAAACCAAGATGATCAGAAAAAGGGGAAAAATTAAATACTAGATATCAGAGGAATAATATCCTAAGGGGTTGTTCCGCACAGTAGTTTTCTATTTGGTTCGTTAAAGCGTGGGCACAGAATTACCCAGAGGTTATTCCAAGTAAATGGGACCAATTTTAGAACTTTACCTACCACCCTGGATGCTAAAGACGTTTTTTTCAAAAACTTATATTTTGGCTTTTTTCCACCTGAATACATTTGTCGAAACACAATGCGCTGGGTTGATAAGATTATCAAAGATTCGAGACAACAGAGGGAAGTGATTTTGTTGATGCAAGCGTTGAAACAAAATTTATTGAGTAAAATTAATGCTGCATTGAGAAAAAAGAAAAACTAGCTTCTGTTAATTTACGCGAGAAAGACACAATAAAACAGAAAACCAACCACGAATGAACAAAAATTGGTCTTTAATATCGATTAGGATGACCTGGAGCTTGAATAAATGCCTCGACCCTTCTTTAAAAAAAAAAAAAAAAAAAAAAAAAAAAAAAAAAAAAAAAAAAAAAAAAAAAAAAAAAAAACATTTCTCCCAACATTTGCGAACAGTACACAGTGGCTACAGATGAACGATTCATTGGCAGATTTGTGATTTGTTGGAGGAGAAATAGGTGACTTGAACACCATGTCGGGCTTGAGGGTCATCTTTGCCCGAAGATGCGGTTGTGCTTTCTCAGCAGTCACCTCCTTTACTCAGTCGAGCCTTTGACAACCAAATTAACCCAGCGCTTGCACGCGATTGTCACTGGGAAAGCGAGGGTCACGTTTCAAATTTTGAGTAGTTTACAAGTAACCAATACAAATTACTCAGGGAAACATGTCTCCCAAGTTATGTGTAGCACATAGATTCCTCATGTTCATAACATTAATCTATGTATCATTAAAATTTTCTAAATAATCTTAAAAGATTTTATAGCAGGCTCCTATGATTGGAGAACCGGTCAATTTGGAAAAGCGAAAATAATGCTTGATAGATGTTACGTTATGCTCATGCGCAACAGTTACCAATAAGTCGGGAATGATGAAATTCATTAAGGACCATCGACAGCCTAAATCGTGCAATTCCAGAAAACTTCATCGAAATCGGATGAAAACTTTAGAAACCAAGCTTGTTTCAAGGGTTGGAGATTCGAGCATGCGCAGCAACAAGTAATGTTACGATCGTGAGGAAACGCTTACGAGGTGATCAAATTGTCGTATCCCAACTACCCTAGGAATTTGAGCGAGTTCGGAAGAATAGGCCATGAGAAAATTATGCTCGAAGGAATTTTGATTTCCGCATGCGCAGAGTGCAGTATTGATTTGTGACCATCGTCAGCCTACCCCTTACATTCCTTGAAAATTTCATCGAAATCGGATGAAAACATATAAATTAAGCTAGTCACAGGGATGATCAAATCTTCCCCTCCCTAACTGTGACCATAGCGGACCATCGTCAGCCTAACCCGTACATTCCTTGAAAATTTCATCGAAATCGGATGAAAACATATAAATTAAGCTAGTTACAGGGATGATCAAATCTTCCCCTCCCAACTATCCTCAGAATTTGAGGGGGATCGGACTTGAGAGAATACAATGAACATTCTATGCACTCTGGTTCAGACTACTAGAACGAGAAAAGTCCAGTCATGCAGCATGACCCCATGAGCGAATTTTTGAAGAAATCGACATTTCAGTCGCTATTGATCGTGTAGAGAAATTTTAGTTTATGATTTTGATAGACAAACATGGAATCAAATTATTAAAAATAATTAGGAGGTACTCATACTTTATTATTATTAAACTAATCTTGTAGATTTAAAGACAAAAGTAAATATTCATAGATTTCGATGTCCAATGTGGTCAGTATTTAAGGCAGTTGAAATCTTAACAGTATACTATCATAGCATCATCAAATCTTGACATAAAATAAAATAACATACCGACGTCATATGAAAGAAACGTATTTCCACAGCCAATCGATGATGAGGCTTTATATTACGAGTGATATAAAGTCAGTTGCATTCGAATCTAGTATCCCACAGCAAGAAATTGACAGACAAACTGTAGTCTCTGTTTCGAACAAATATTACCGATTTTTACAACTAGCGAACGGCATCATTTCGATTTTTGACTGATTTTTCAACTTTGAAATTTTTGAAAACTTGATACATATTCTTATAGGAAATTTGACGCTGATTCAGAATATATACCACATGTTAGTATGCTGAAAAAATTATTTCGCACAATAAATCGCAAAAAACAGGCTATTTTGAAATTTTTGACTACATTTTTGAAAATTTCAACCCGAAGATGTAATCCGATCATGCTGGCCAACGAACTTGAACTTTCGTTTTGTGTCCTTAACATTTTAAAATTTGTTTGAAGTTTCTAGCACAATTCTACGGACAGTTATCGTCTGGAAGACACATACATATATACATACATACATACATACATACATACATAAAAAAATGCGTTAAACTTTAGAATATGATTCAGAATAGCCTGAAACGGATTTCTGCATAAAATATTTTCAAAAATTCACATTCTACAAATTTTGAGGCGAGAGCAATAGCTTAATTTTCATAAAAAATTCGCTAAAATGAAGGTTGATGGAATTTAGTTTTTCACAAGTGCAAAGTTGCGTATTAATTCCTGTAGAACTGGAAGATTGTGACACACAGACAGTCAAGCACGCTTCGAAAGTTCTTCAGTGTGGTATAGAACATAAAGTGGAAATTTGGATTTTGGACAATGTTTGTCTCCCGAAACTGAAATATTTTTCGTTACGCATGCTAATAGTTTCACCTATCCATAAAATGATTGCAGAATTCAATTGGGTGAGGTGCTGGAAAATATCACTGTCTGTTAAAATCTGTAAATATGAAAAAAAAGTAAAATCATAACTTTAAGAAACAGTGGAGATTCTTTAAAAGTAATTATAATGAAACTAAAAGCAGAGTAGGTACTTAATGGGCTTAACGTTTGCTCAAGAGCAGCTGGGCTACCATTGATGTGGAAGCAATGAGGTCCAGATAGCCCAGGAGGCAAGGTGAAAATAGGTTGTAATTTTAGGAGAAGGTTTGACATTAGATTTTGAAAATTTAGCCCGTTCTAAGTAAGGAAATGTTTGTCTGCTATCTTAAAATTGGTGGAATACAAAGTGGTGGCCTTATGGAACACAAGATGGCCTAATTTGTCCAGTTTTTCGCTAATAATTCCTAAACCATACATCCGAACATCCGATAGAAATTTTTAAACGAATCAAAGTTGTAGAGCATAAGAAAACAAAACCATTAGAACTCTGAATTATCTCTCAAAATGAGCGAATTATGAACGATTGAAAATCGGGCTAATTTTGGGCCAGTCCTCCCCCCCCCCCCCACATCTAGACGCCCTTAAAAATCACCAAGTGGCGTTAATATTGGTCTGATTTCAGTCTGCTAAAGCTCATTAAACTCAAGATTAAATACTTTCCAAAGTTTGTATCGAGCATATTTTAGCTGAGACCTTTCCCCGTTGACTTACAGCTGAACTCATGAATTTTATGTCATTTTACACATAAAGTTCGCATAAACGGCCCTATGGGAACTTAATAGGAAACGGTCTGAGCAAAAGCTCGATATGAACTTTGGAAAGTATTAACCCTGAATCGAATGAGGTTTGGCAGACCTGAATCAGAACAATATTGATGCGAAGAAGATGCCATTACTCTAGACTTATGACATTCAGGAAGAATCTGGATCACAACCCTCTCTAAGTATATAAATGTCATAAGCCTAAAAATCCGACTAAAAACTTAGACTTCAGGACTGATAATTTTTAGTTATGATTGATAATTGATATTGTAATTTTACGTTATCACAAGCGTGAATGATGTATCACTTATCTGGAAACATGAAAATTATAGGGAATCGATTCAATGATGATTGATAAACAGCAGTTATGATTGATAATTTACAGTTATGATTGATAGTTGATCGTAGAATTTTACGTTATCACAAGCGTGAATGATGTATCACTGATCTGGAAACATGCAAATTTTAGGGAATCTTGAGCTCAACATGCCTCTCCCACATAATTTCATCGAAATCGGATGATAACCGGATAAGTCACAAATAGCGTTTAGTCAAAAAAATGCATGCTCACGCATGCGCTGAGCCTGTCATTGTTCATGCAGGTGGTATCAATTAATAGGGAACCATTTAAGACGATCCCTAAACATCGAATATCGGACTGTGGTTTAGTTCGGCGTTCTGCTCGTTAGAAGGAGTAGTGGACACTCAGACACAGAGATCTCCAAGCAGATCCGAAAGCAATACCGGAAGAATGGTCTGAAGCATAAAATGCAAGTTGAATTTTAAATTGGAGATCGAATTTTTTGACCTCACGATAGTGGTCATAATATTAAATAAATCAAAAGTCGTTGGGGAAGATCTTGACCGTGACAATTATACCTTATAAGGTATCTTGAGAATCGGTCGAATAAAAGAGGTTTTTAGGCCAACGTTTCGAGAAATTTATTTCGCATCATCAGGGCTCTAAAACAGGTTATGTTCTAAAACAAACTAAGCTATGTTCTGAAACGCACCACTCTCAATCAACCCACATGTTACTATTTTTCCTAAAGTTCCCCGTCTTATATTTCAACCAGAAATTGTTGATAATGTTTAATAGCATTTCCACGTGTCAAGTTTACTAATTGGTTAAACCCAGTTACCAGTATTTGGCCTGCACAAGAAGCCCTGCATTCACCATGAGACAATAATCTGTTTTAGAGCCCTGATGAAGAGAAATAAATTTCTCGAAACGTTGGCCTAAAAACTTCTTTTATTCGACCGATTCTCAAGATACCTAACAAGGTAAATCAAAAGTCCTCTGAACTCCCAAATATGAATACAACTGGCCGATTTAGATTTAAAAACATGCTTGCGAAATAAACGACTAAAATTTCCCAACTTTGAAGCTCGGCATTCAAGATGAGGTAGTGAACTGATTGATGAAGCATCCCACCCGGGATGACTGAACAGCTCAAGATCAATAGCTTTAGCAAGCTCTCAATATCGCCAGAGTCGGGGGCCAAATGATCCGGATTTTCATATTCCTTGGAAAAAGTTACGAGGCGAACAGCTGAGTACCTAGCGACGTAAAAGGAGTTGGCTTCCCGGAAAAAAACTCTCGTCGCAAATTGTCGCCCCCGCCACTCGACGATGTTACATGATGTCAAGATGTCACCCCTCCCGCGTCGTATAGCTCCAATTAGACTCTCGCCTACCATCAACCCCCCCCCCCCCCCCATATATACCCCCATCTCATAAAACGAAAGCTTTTCCGCTACATTAGCCAGAGAGCAATTTGATAACGTCTTGGCTTTTTATAACTTTTTTTTCCAACTTCCCCTTCTTCCTTCCCGCTTTGATGTTTAGTTTCCGTCTGATTGGACGACCCATAAAAGGGCTCTCATTCCAAAGATAACGAGCAGCTTCCCACGGTGGGTCTCCCGGAATAGCTCTTGTTATCACGCGTTTTTCGATGTCGATTTTATTTCTGGGAAGGAAAATGCGGCTGTTCTCCGAAAATATTTCCGTTTGTCGCTCTTCGGATATTTTATCGTTTTTCATTTGAGCTGTAACTCTCACTGACAAATGTTATGGTTGTGGAGGAAGGCGTTTAACGAAGCTTTGTCATCCAAACCTTTGCTCGACTTTCTTTTCAACGGATTTAGTAAATGAGAAACAATCACTGAAATTAAATTCGACAAAAGAGGAGGAAAAAAGTGTTTACGCGGAAACATCCCACCTACGGTTTTATGTAAGATATTCCTGTAACGAGAAAATTGAATTGCCAGAACCTCTAGAATGATGTAAGGGGTAAAATAACTCAATGATTCTTTGAAAAATTTATATCGACCAGAGAATAACAAGGCTGATTCGTAATGTATAATTGTAAATTATATATTGATTTCACAAAGTGAGCATACGAGTAATCTATATAGTCTTTTCTTATTGTCTCCAACACCCCAACGATCGGCGAAGCGAGGACCATTGCCTTCCTCAATATGTTTTGCCATATGAACAGTTCTTATTTCAGAATACTAAAGCTCTGCTCACAGTTGGGTCCATTTTGGAATATGGTGCCACCCGCGTACTAGACAGCTGCCGCTCGGCCAAGATGAAACTACCGTCACAGTCCTTGTTTTGCCCCACTGTAAAATTTATTCTGGAGCTCTGAAGCTCCGTCATTCTTTCAGCAGTAATTCGCTGTTCTAGTGAGGAGAGGTACGTTTTTAAGTTTTGCCAACTGATATACACCAAAACACTTTCAAGCGCAGAAAAATATCCCCAAAACCCCTTAAACTTCCTTAAAATGAAGAATAATCAACGGTAAAATGAAAACATCATTACTTATATTTGTAGGGAGAGAAGTTTTGAGTACAAATACATTATATTGAAAAGTGAAGCCGTTTTGTCAGTCAGACGATAAACGGTGTGTTAACGGTTATAATCTATATTCACCCATCAAACAAAAGAAAATTGAGCTTAGCTATACGAAATGCAAATCATACTATGTTCTTTCTTTACTGCGAAGCCCGCTTAAAAATCCCTAAAAAAAATTCCTCCCCGAATTTCCTCGTTGAAAAACCATAAATCTATGGGGGAAACGCCCGACATGGCAACACAGCATCTGAATGATTCTGAGGAGCGTGATCAGTGCATGCTGGTCCCTAGCCCCCCCCCCCCCCCCCTTAAAACCGCTTGAATTTTGGAGGCGGGATTCACAGTCAGCACCCGCAGAGCCTTTGAGGTGAGAAGAAGTAAAATTGGAGGTCACCGGGTATCAAGAGTCCACAAAACTACTATGACCTAATTGACCTATGCCTTTTCATACTTTGGCGGATTGGATCTATCAAACACGAGGAAAGACCCATACATGGTATTTATTCATTTATTTACTTATACACGGGCATAACGCCCAATAACATGATATAAAAATATATTATGCGACAAGCTCGGTTTCCTAGTCCAAAAAATAAATAGCATAAACTGTGAAAGTGAAAATAATATAAACGAACAAAAAATATGTCTAAAAGTCTCTCGATTCACATCGCTGAAAATAGTTGGATCAACTTGGGATGGCGACACGATTAAGAGCATACAAACATATTTAAACACAACTCTGTACTCATACCAGGAGCTGCTTAAGTTTACTCAACGACAAGGAATGCACGATCCTCACGATCGACACGATCCTCATAACTTACACGGTTTAGAAATCCCTGCGCGCTATGAAGAGGATTGTTCAATAAGTAGTTTGTGGTTGCCGTGGGAACTAGAATGGGAGACTGTTTCGCGTGCAATGCAGTGGGGCATGACAATTAATTCGTTGAAGAAGCTCGGAGCAATCAACAAAACTGTCAATGAATTTAAAAAGAAAAATACCATCTGTGGCACGTCGGTGACTCTCAAGAGACGGAAGTCCACAAACCTTCAACATCTAGTCACAGTCAAACTCAAGAATGCCCTTCTTGTTCGTAAGAACTTTTACTGGTTGCGCTCAATTCGATCAACTGCATTCGCGTAGAAGTGGGACCATATCATGGATCCATAATCAAGAATCGAGCGAACAAGTGCGGTGTACAAAGTAACCAGGGCCCCAATATCCCTAAAATCTTTTGTGTGGCGTTTCAGAAAACCCAGAGCCCTTGTGCACATATCATCAATGAGGTTGCCAAAAGTCAAGCGAACGTTGAACACATGCCTAAATCTCTGATGGTCGATACTCTGGCCACAATGTGCCGTCTATATTGTAATCATAGTGCACAGGCCCTTTGCACCTTGCGAAGGTGATTGCAGCACATTTACTGAGGTTCAAGGGTAAATTATTCTGGCTTGACCGGATGGAGCAGAAAATTTTTAGGTCGTCCGCAAATAGTGAAAAAGATACCTTACTCAAAAATATCAACGCCGCATCATCCACATACACCAAAAAGCAAAGAGGCCCGACGTGCGGACCCCGAGGGACTCCGGATGTGATAAATGGTGAGGAGAGTTCAACATCTGGTCACAGTCAAACTCAGAGGAAAGGATGCGCTTCTTGTTCGTATTCGTACAATTTGGGAACGACCCGTGAGGTAGCTCGAAAACCAATCTAGCAATGAACCAAAAAATCCAAAAGCTTTCATCTTGCTTAAAAGAAGGGAATGAAGACCTTATCGAAGTATTTCGAAAAATCTGTATATATGCAATCAACCTGTAGGCCCTGATCAAAAGCTTCCCTGCACATTTGCTGAAGGCATAACAGGTTGGCGGACTTCGTCGGGCGAAAACCATGTTGGTGCTCAGTGATATAATTACTTGTAAAAGGTGCATTCAGGGAAACAATAATCTTCTCTAACGTTTTCGGTATTTGAGGAGAGGGAGCACACTGGACGATAATAATCGATTTCGGATTTATGACCTTTTTATTGGAGTCACCATTTCTTCACCGTACCAAACTCACCTGCCCAAACAAAGTCACCCGCTCTGTGTGTGTGTCAGTAGAACTATTACTTTTTAATGTGTCCAAATATCCCTGAATTTTCGTCCGATTTTGTGAGATATTAGAGGTATGAGTGGGTTAGATCCTGGTCATTGGGACAAATTTCAAAATTCTGAGACTAATTCGTGCGTATGTGATGAAGTTCATAAATAAAATTGTTTGATCAATTAACCCACCCAAAATTATTGCACAGCAAACATGGTAGCTACCGCGCATGTGGTGCATACGTAAAATGATACACACATACCACAAGAAATTTAATGATCTTGACTTTCATGATGTTCTTAGATTTAATTTGTAAGGCGGTAGCCGCTATACAAGTACGATACGCAAGAAAATATGGCAACATTTGATTATATTATCAGGGATTTTTATGAAAGAAGAAAGTCCGGGTAATGAGCTCAGTGATTTGCACAAAAATGTATTAAACATTAAAATAATATAGACTTTTGAAATAATTTGCGGCGTGTCGGAGTTAGTTCATATAAACATGTAGTTGACTAGCTTTCGGCGGTACTTTCTTCGTTTATGGCTTCTGAGCAGTATGGATTCCTGCGGGGTTTACAGGACTGGAGTACTAGATTTTCAGTACTTAGTAGAGTTTCAGGACTGTCTTATGGATGGCTTCCAGATGGGTTTGTGGACTATGCAACTCGTCTGGTGTTTCTGTTGATTTTACTTGGTGTCCATTGTTCTACTTTGGAGCGGATGAGGAGTTTCCTGATGGGTTGCCAGCTTGTCATTAGTGCTTGTGGCGTCCTTGCCCTCCTCCCTTTTTGGTGAATACGGGTGTCCTACAGGGTTTTTGGGGTCGTTATGATTTCCCCTCATGATAAACAATGTTACCAAGGTGTTCGAACTCGACACTCATTGTTTGCTCTTTGCCGACGATCTTGAGATCTTTCGTCGCAATAGCTCTCATCAGACCGTTAAGCCTTACAGTATACTATCGGACCTTTGAAGAAAATGTGTATATTAAACCTCCTTTCCCTAAACCCAGCCAAGTGCTACACCATTATATTCCACCGTACGACCGAGTCTGTCTTTGCCATTACAGCCTTGGCGGATCCCACGGGTAAAGAACAAGTTCCCCCGTTATGTGGGTTTCAAGTTGGGAATTGCCTCTCATGATGAACTGCAGCATTAATCGCCCCTAACTGCACCCTAGAAAATCGCCAAACCTAAGCTGATCTTATACTGCTTTCCAAAATTGAAAACAAGCTCATTGATTCTCCGACGCTCCTATGAAAAATCAGTTCCCTGGCATCTCGTACTACCATTTGGCCACCTATTCTTTTCTAAGTTCCATTTCCACCTACAAACTCCCAGCAGAGCTGTCCTCTTCGCCATCTTTCAGGCAGTGCTAAATGTTTATGACTTCAAACCCCGAGTTCGATTTTTCCAATTCCACCCTCTCAAATCGAAGACTCTAATCTTCTCCTCCTCAGTTATCGTTAATTAATTCACTGTATTCCTTTTTAAATAAAAAAAAAATACATTGTTGTGATTTTAATTTTATTTTAAGGTGTTACTTGAAATTCAATAGTGTATACATTATACATAATGTAAATTGGGCTTCCCGTTAAATGAATGAATAAATAGATTAATCAGGGATTTCGGTGAAGGATGAAAGTCCGAATGGAGGGTCGTTTAATGATCTACAGAAGAAAGATATTCAACGGTAAAATAAGATACCGTTTTGTAATAATTTGCAGCGTTTCGGAGTTATAACTGAAGCACGAGAGTCTAATCTTTGCGAAGCTTTTCTGTTGCAAAATCTCACAATTGTACATCCGCTTTTGTGCTTCAAAGAAGCTCAATGCTGGTCGTTGTTAGTGATGGTCTGACCGACGCAAACTCAGCAGTGTAGCGTTACAGTTTTCCCTACGAGCACAGTTTCCCTTTGTTAGGCACCCTATGAACAGAGAGCTCCCAAGTTTGCCCAACTCCTGGGCTCAGCTTTCAACGCACACAACACGCTTCGATGATTTCCCCGGGAAATTAACTTTACGCCGTTTAGTTGGTCCTTAGGCATGAGATCAAAACACACCTATTTCAACTTACTTTGAGAATGTGGGAAGCCACCAAGAGAACGAGAGTAAAGTATTCCTTAATTGAATTCAACTACTGTTCGCAAACTGAATTAATTGCCGTAGGTTTTAGACCCTGGGTCGTGCATTTCAACTTTTGGCATATTAATGGTTTACTCATTTCCGTCACGTTTGCTGAATGTATTTGTTAGGTAAACACCCTCTTAGTTCGTATTTTTGCATGATTGAATACAGGTAACACAGTTATGTATGAACTTTCTTCTTTGAACAAAAATACCCATTGCTTATATTTTTTGTGTACTGAATATATGGATCTGTGGTAGAAAAATATCTTGACCCCATAGTTTTTTAAACATTCAGGTATGTACGGTATATAATCACTGGTTTTGGGTAGTATTGAAACCTTGAAAATATGTGTGGTTAAACGTTATAAACACTGTTATTTCTAACTGTTTGAAATGGATTCATGTTCGGATTGACACGTCAAGGTGCTGTGAATCAAATTCGGATTCGAATTTCCGAATTCGAATCTGCCCATCTCTGTAAATATATAATTGCTCGTATGGAAGATTTTTCGTTACTGTGTCGTATTTGGCAATACCCTACCCTTCCATACTACTGGCGTCTATCGTCGTGGGTACACCAGAGCTTCTTCCAAACCGACCTCCCTATATAACCACCGCCCATCCCATTATTGCCCTGGGAAACGAAAATTTCTTCTCGTTAGTCATCGATCGGCAATTAGTCTGAAAGCAACTGGTGACTGGCGCCCCTTCTCCCCCACCTCACCGCTCCCACCACCAACACAACAGCAACTCGCCCTAAGAGACGTAAGATGGGGATTTCATGACCTCACTCGCCTACGTGTACATAGATCAGACAACAACCGACCTACGCTATCTAACCCTTTTATCTCCGTCTATTGTCCTTTCTTTCTTCCCTTCATCATACTCGTACAACAAAGTTCTTTTCAAACGTTTTGATACACGAGGCTCCACGCTCCAAGTACTAATTCAATTCAATTAAATTTTATTGTATAACCCGTATGTATTACAAGGAGTTCCTTAAATACATATTAAAAATAGCACATGATATCTTGCCTTCATTTCTGCCTCAACAAACAATGTTAGACTTTTACGTATGATATATCAAATAATTACTTATATAGGTCTACATAATTTACATATAATAAATGAGTACTGCCAAATCACAATTGATCACAATCAATAATGCCTACACTTCAGTGCCAAATTTCAATAATAATCCCAAGTCGGTGCCAAAATTTCCAAAGCGGTGTTGATGTTCGTTCTATCTAGATTTTCATCTTCTTCTTGACCTGTTTTCTGGAAATGTTGGGAGAGGACGGAGATGGAGTAATCACATTAATCTCCACTACTGACCCAGTAGATGGAATCCTCCAACGCACTTCGTCCATAGTGAATGATAAGTTTTTCTCCATCAACCAGTAGTTCATCTCTAATCAAGACGACATGCTTCCCGTCTTTTCTTGCTTGAAACAACTCGGGCAAGAGATGATTCCTAAATCCCAGTGTTCGTCTGTCGTAGAACTCGGGTGTATAAAATTGGGATCCCTTGAACTTATGAATGTTCTGGCGTACTTTAGATTTAGAAAAATTATTAGCAAAGTGAATGTGAACTGTTCTACTTCTAGAAGGTTAGATGGTGCCTAAACGTATTACTTCTATAACTTCATAATCCTCAAGAACGCAAATTAATTTAATATAAATGTCCATCGCTTTCCTCGTAAGAATATTCATGTTTTATTTCCCTTCTAGAACGTTATGAAGAATAAGATCGTTTCTGTTGTCCGTGTGCCGGTTCTGTTTCGTATTATTATTATTTTTTTTTTTTTTTTCAGATAATACGGTCAATTCTCTTATTAATTTTTAGTATGAGCACGATAGTTTCTTGGCTGTTAGCAATGCACCCTTGCGCACGAACATGCACCCTTGAATTCAAAACATTTGTATGTTCCTTCAAAATGCAGTCGCAGTTTTGAAGTTTGGTTGTGATTACGTCAAGGCATTGAATTACCTGATGTATTTCGGAGGTCGACATTCTCGTAGTTGCAATTGTTCAACGCGACACCGGTCGGCTCTTCGAGTGCTGCTGACTAAGGAATACGGTATTCGGTCGAGTGGATAGTCCTTTCCCTTCGGTAAACAACAAATCACCAACCAAACTCGCAAAAATGACCTTTTTCCAGAAACCTACCCGTTAAAAATTTTTGAAAATTGTTATTTTTGAGATTTAATCAAAGAGCAACCACAAATAGCAAAAAATGAAAAGAAATTCACAATACATCCCTGCTAAATCAATACTTGATGCGGAGCTCGCAAAAAACCCAAGCGTTCGGCTCGGCTACCTAACTGGAACTCCGCTCCAAGTACTAAAAATATATTTCAACCTTGAGAAAATGAAATTCATTACTCCACCCCTCATTCATAAATCATTACACCACTTAACAGTCAGTCATTAGTCACGTAGGAAGGAATTAATTCTGTTCTAGAGATAACGAGAGTATAACTATCATCATGATTTGACTGAAGAATAATAAAGATAAACACGCATCTAAGTGAACATTAGAAGAAAATGAAGCAATTGCAAGAATTGTAAAAATAAAATTATTCAAAATTTCTCCATAAAAATCCGTGTTCAACAATTCATGCTCAAAATTGTGCTGAACAATTTATTCAAATTTCAATTAAATGTACTAAAAATGATAACGACAAACATCAACAGCCAACCCCTAAATTTGCTGGTTCAAGTTTCCCAATACGTGAAATTTGAGAGAATCGGTGCGCCCGCCGTCAGTGGTCTGCTACACATCGCGCCATCCGGAGCTTTCCTCCCGAACTGCAGAAACAAAATGAAAAAACCGAAACGGATTTTCGATCAACCCTAATAAAAGTTATAATTGAAGGGTAGAAATATTACCGAATTGGAATCTCGTAAGCGTTAGATATAAGAATAGAAATTATTGTTTTTGTTGTAGATGATTTAATTTTAAATACCAATGGGACCATTCTCTCCGTGAGACCAATCAGTGCGTTCATCCCCCCGCCCTTTCTAAGCGCTTAAAAAAGTAACATGAGTGTGAATGAGAAAAAGTGCAAATATCTACGGAAATAATAGACCGTTGTGTATCATCATTTAGTATATTTTTTGTTGAATCAGAGCACCCCAATTCTGTAGACGAGTTTCATACATCCACTGTACTTTCAATTTTATTTTAATTTCATTTATTTGTTAAAACAGAACTATCCCTACACACATACATCAATTTTCATGAAAACGTATGGATATGAGTTCAGATAAATAAGATTCTTTTAGACCACCTATTACACCACCTTCACGGTATCATTTATGGAAAAAATTGTGTGTAATGAACGGCTGTAAATCGGTCCCGATTTGACTTACAGGACTGTATTTGCGCTCAAATTGTCACCAATTCTACGAAGTTTAAAAATACAGCAGTCGAACCACCAGGACACATAGATTAGTAGCTATACGTCAAAAACTGAAATAAGTGGAAACAAAAATCGTTAGCGGAAATCATTTTTGTTGGCAAACCTCAAATTCGTATTGAGCACTTTAACACTGTAAACTACTAAAAATAATAACGCCATTAAAACTTGTTATCGAGAAACACAAAGCGCTTGGACTAAGGGATTATTTACTATTGAAAAATTGAAGTTCTCCAGATCCATAGGTATATTGGGTATAAATTTCGGGGTTGGTGTGAAGGGGACAGTGCTTACCTGGGGCCTATTTCATAAAGCAGCAAGCGACGTTACAAGCCAATCATTTTATGTACAAGTTGTAAAAAATGAGTGTGGAAGCGTTTCATAAAGGTACTAGTGTAGACTTGTATTGCACAGTGTAAATTTCCAAGTGTACAGGTGAATTTGGACAAGTTACAAGTGTTTCCCCATCATTTTGTACAAGTCATTGTTTAACAGCTGTAAAAAATGGCCGATTTTATCCTACGTCAATTCACCTGTAAGCTTACTTTTTTCAGCATTGTGAGTTGACAATTTTTTGGTGTTTAATATGTTGGAATCATCTTCTGCTAAAGAATATATACAAGAAAGAAGCATTCAGCGTAGAAGACGCCAACGATTTTTTCGGTCACAAATAAACGCTTATTTCGTGGGTATTTTTGAGTTTAACGATAGATTTAGGATGTCTTCCAAGACCCTTGAATGATTCAAATGCTGCGTGACCCTGTGCAATTTTTCCTGATCGGGTATTGACGATCTCACCATCATTGAAGAACAAAGTGAAATAATTATGAAGTTACACATGACATTCCTAACCCAGCAGCACTAAGACTTGATGAATTGATTAATCGTTTCCGCTGAATGAAGGGGGAAAACCCGATTATGCCAGCCATCATAATAAGTTGAAATCAAACACACACTTATTCCACTTTTCAGTTTATAATTTGTCTGTCTTCCAATTATTACACTTAGTCATGTACTATAAACATCCTATCGTGTACTTAGAACCGTTTTTACATTATGATTCGCTGAAAAAACTTCAATATCGGCATCCCGCTTGACGTTCATTTCGTTAGTTCCCACACGCCATTTTTCTTTTCTGCTACACTTGTAAACTTAGCTTCTACAAGTAAAACTTTTCCACACTTGTACTCTTTGTTTTGGTGAAACACTTCTTCTAGTTTACCGTGCATTACAAGTACCTGTGCTTGTTAATTTGTACACTTGTAACTTGTTGTTTTATGAAATGGGCCCCTGGTGGTACGTGGAGCGCTGACTTTATATTGAATATTTGTAATTACCCTTTAGTGTTGAATAAAAATAGTACAAAAAATTTTTTTAATGAAATATAAAGACCAGTTGGAGTACGGAATGAGAAAAGTTGTTTAATTTGTTCAAAGTTAGAAGACGGAATCCCATCGCATCTGTTGAGATGGGAAACAGAGCTGAAGTGAAACAGCGAAACGGAAAAGGGATGCGATGCTGGAACGATAACGATGCCATTTAACCGCCGAGAGTTTTAATTAATGGCTATCAATTTAGACGGTTAATTACCCCACTTATTCTCGATCCCCCAGCCCGTCTCAGAGCGGCCTCTAACGGGACCGGTTTTCCTTAGTTTTCCCTGACGGAGGTAAAGGTGCGTCGGGCGAAGGTAACGAGGTAGGGTGTTCTAACTTGCTGTTCTAACTGTTCTCCTGGTCGCTGGGTTTCGGTCGAGACGGCGGCGGTCAACCGCTTTCCGACCCTTATCAACCTCCCGAGACCCCGATAGGAATAGAAATCAGAACAGTGCGGTGCACTGTTGTTGATTCTCCGTTAGCGTGCAACCGCACTTGGGTAGCCTACTGAAGCGAAGAAAGGGCCGTTTCGGTGTACTATTTTCAATAATAAGGAATCGACCAAGTAATGACCAATTGACTGAGTAAAAGTGATCGACCAAGGAGGAAAACGTTTGCCAAATTGGATGGACAATGAAAAACGGAAGTTAATGAAGAATGTTGTCTATTTCCACGAAAATTAAGAGTTTCAATTTTAGATCGATTTCGAAGGTCATGTCGTCATCTGTAACAAACAATGATTATTGTCAATTATTGATTGTTACTGATGATGACCTATAACGTTTCTTTATTAGGACAGTTCAAATTATAACAAGACTTTACAAAGGAAGTCTTTCTGTCCTTGAATTGGTTCTTTATTATTCTCCACAAACAACCACCAACAGGAACTGGGGGCTTATTCGATTTCGAAGGTCATGTCATCATGAGTAACAAACAATGATTATCGTCAATTATTGATTGTTACGGAATGACAGATCATGAAAAATAGACTTTATAAGGAATTCACGCCAGCGCATGCCCACAGGCTACTATTGTAAAATGGCGATGAAAGTTAAAGGAGACTATCAAGGAGCTTAACTCACACTATCCCTAAATATTCCATACGAATCGGTAGATTAGTGTAGGAGTGTTGGCTACATCAATCAATTTTATTTTTTAGCATGTGCAAAATACATAGGGCATCATCCCAGAAATATACCCAACCGGTATAGTTTTGGGCGTGACAAGGATCTACAATAGACCCACGAACAGTGTTTCAGACATCAGACAGACACGGAAGCAAAATTGATCAGCAAGCTCTGAAACGCTAAATGCAAGCGGGAATTTTGACTGGATGACACAAATTTTGTCGCCTTTTCGCATGAACACAAAGCCTCCCTACCTTCAGTAGTGAGGAAACAAAAGTAGACTGATTTAGTCGGTGCCGTGCTGTTGATGTTGTCGGTAGGGTGTCTTTGTGGTGTGACACAGGCTGAGGGCGTCCAACACATAAGTCCGAATGTGAACGTGTGGAGGTCACCCACACTCCACTGGACGTGTTGCGAAATAAAACTATATCAATAAAATGTAGAAGTGGTTGGTGTAAATTATTTAAACAAGCTCGTACTCAGCAACATAGTGGTTGCTAAAAAAGTTTTGGTTTATAATTTCCAATGACTTGCGATTTTCATCAAAAGCACCCAAAACGATACACAGGTTTGTAGATCGGTCTGTGGATCTACACAACAATACTGTCCACGTGAACAATGCTGTATTATACAACCATCGAAATCACATCGTAGCTGGGCTTTCCTTGTTGTATTGTGAAGGGAGGTCACTCTACGACGACACCTCAACAAAACTCTAGCTACGACATCATTTTAAAAAATTCGTTCGTAAAGGCTGACTTGAATGGTGAAAATTCCTCCTCTCGCCAATACCGTAGAACAGTCAATATCTTTAGATTTTCACCGATAATAACTGCATCAATTTCATCTTCGGCCCACGTTCACTAAAACATTAAACTAGATTAACCTCAAAAATATTGACAAAAACGGAGATTACAGCTCAACGTATTTCACCAGAGCGCTGCACGAGTTTAAACAATACGCCTACTGAGGCGGTAGTTAACCATTCGTCTTCCGTCTCGTCTGAATGGAAATACACAAACGGCTCCCGTATCCCACAACACAGATCCCTTCTCACTTTATGCAGACTTACGACTGCCCCAATACCTGAGGTGTGGTTAAAATGTGTTGGTGATCACTGACCAGTCAAGCTTTCATTCTTGCATTATGCATAAACACGAGAAACGACAAAACATTCAATGGGACACGAAACGATTGGATAAGGACTGTCGAGAAAACCCACGGGTATGTACTGCACTGAACTGGCAACCAGATTAGGGATACCTCAGATCGTTCCGATTAGGTGCAATAGGTACCTTAAGTCATCGCTCAAATTCCATGAGATCCACTGTTTGTGAGGTAACAACACTGTTTGCCACACGGCTCTATAGGGCTACGGCATTTACCTCGTAGCTTCTGTGTTGGAGCCGCGTAGGAATCCTTTTTCAGAAATTGTTGGAGCCGTTTGGGAATTTCAGAACAAAGGATGAGAGCCAAGTGGGTAGCCATGACTGAGGCGGCTCCAGTTTTGACTCTCAAAATCCTACCAATTGCCAGTTAATTTATATTTGATATTCTCTGATAGCCGTGATAACGGCGATATCAAGCAATATGACCGCCTACCTACCAGCTGTTAGTTTTTTTGTAAGTTGATCCGCGGTTTTGATCTCAAACGAATTCACGCGAGTTGGCTCTAGAAATTATATTTCTACGTAGGTATTTCATCTTGTAAGTATTTTATCTCGTAGTGAACTACATAGTGGGTACAGTTTTACAGAGAAGATTTGGATTACATATAATTTATCACATCAGTGTAAAAATTTCGTGCTTCTACTTCACAATGATATTTTACTATTCTTCTCATATTGCACTGTACACCAATACTCCTTATTTCACCTTGAAAACTGAGCGGTGGTCAACCACACACGATCACAAAACACTATAAAGTTCAAAAAGTCAATAGTCAGGTAGGTAATGATACCTATTCAATAAAAACTACTGGGACGTGGTACAGAAGCGAGAAACCATTGATAATGGAAGTATGACATGACATCAGCTGATTTATTGTAAACATAACGTCAGCCGAGTTATTGTCCTGGTGCTTCAAACTGTCCAACTTTTTATTGGAAAGTTTACCAAAACTCCGTTAGGGAAACTCCTTTATACCAAACTCGGTATAAATGAGTTTTGGGTAGGTGAAAGACTCACAGGTTTGATCCTCGATATAAATTTTAGTGGAGTTTGGCTAATCTCCGTTAAATAAGTTTTTGGTAAAAGCAAGAGTTATAGATGCTCCAATAGCGCTGAGAGATGACATGAACCATCATGAATTAGGATGATCGTAAATAGCGATCCCCACCCGCCGCTCTGGGCATGAGTTAACGTACATTTGGCTGCTAACCGGATTAGAAAGGCAATCAGTCCTCATTACCGGAGCTTAGGATAATCTCGGCTTGCACGTGGATTGACAAACATCAACGTGCTGACATTTAGCTCAACATCATGAGGTTTAGCAGAAACACCTTGGGCTATGCCTGTATAACTGCATGAAATTACATCAAAATCTTATTAAATTCATGATAAATAGTAAATCCGCTAACTAGGCTCCACATGAAGTTTGAAAAAAGCACAATGTACGTTTTACATCTGATGTTTTAAGAACTAAACAAAGTATTTTACAAATTTTGAAACCCAAAAATATTTTTGGTGATTTCTAGTAATTTTGGAAATTTAGTATTTTTGGTAATAATGATAGATTGAGCATTGAACAGGGTTAACATTCGAATGACTCACCTTTCTTGCTATTTTGCTTAGAAAGGCGCCAGTCGGTCTGCTTTTGGAGACTTTACGGCGCCTCCTTAATCCATTCGGTTTCGCGCCACAAACAACAACAAAAATTACAAAACTTATTTTTGAGATTTGTCGTCCACTATTGTTTACGATTTTTGACGATAACTCGGCCCTTCGGGACTCGCAAGGGGCTCCACCCCTTGACCCCGCTGGGAGGGCTCCCCCCCCCCCCCCCCCCACACACGGACCCGACCCCCCGGTTGCTTCCGTTGTGGGCCTTCGGCTAAAATGCTAAAACATGGAACATGATTTCTTCCCGCTAATTCGGGAATATTTTATTTTGTTTTCTTATAGTTATTATGTTGTCAAACTAATTAGCCTGCCACCAAGCGGCACAACTAAAATAAAGATTACCACCTCAACCAAGTGACAACAAAACAAGGCTTACAATCGGCACAATAACATTGTTTACTAACCATTTATAACATCGCATTGTTGGATTAATATCTTGTAAACAAATTCTAAACTACGACATACCTAAATATTTTACTAATAGAAATTAGGACAGAGTACCTAGATAGGTAATTTTCTGTAATGATGCGCGTCTACAGTTACTTTAACCAAGATTGACTTCTCAGCCAAGTGACAACAAAACAAGTGGCATTGTTTACTATATCCATTCATAACATAAATAAATATAAAACTACGACATGAATAGAAGAACAAGTACGAAAGAAATTCGTGATAAATCGAGAGGTTTCCAGCGAGTGGAGAACGATTTTTGTCCGGTGAAAACTAAAGAAGTTTCATTTCCCTAGCAACGGCTTAGTTGTACGTGAAAATCAAAAGAAAACCCTATGTACCGGGTAAGTGGATAAGGTCAGATTAAACCAAGCTAAAAGACATATCCATGTCAAAGTAGAAGAAAGCATTTTAATTTCCCCCTTGATGGGAAAAACAGAAGATCATGGATATGTCTAGTACCTCTTGCTTACCAGTAGGTACCTTCTACTCAATTGTATACCAACCATGTAAGTAGTGCCTTCTTTTCACAAGATTATTCCATTATGGTTACAAAACAATATTAGCTTATAACTTAGAGTAATAAATCAGCGTTCCTTGACACTACAATGGCTTAGAGGTCATGAGATGTTGTGATAAAATGAGAGCATTCCAAAAAGTGGCGAACGATTTTCCTACTATGAAAACTATGGGAGTTACTCTTCCCTAGTAACTCATTGGTTGTACGTGAAAAATCAATAGAAATTCTACCTAGCCTTCACCAACGGAGAAAATCAAAGGTCTATTCATCGTCTAGTACCTACTGCTTACAAGTACCTACTACTCAATAGTACCTACCATATAGTGCCTTCTTTTCGCATTATTAGTTCATTATGGTTATGGTTACTGTGGACCTTGACCCAACAATGGCTTAGGAATCATGAGGTGTTAAGATAAAATTAGAGCATTCCAAAAAGTGGAGAACGATTTTCCTGCTATGAAAACTACATTTCGCTAGTAACGCATTGGTTGTACGTAAAAATCAATAGAAAAAGTGCCGGAGCGTTGCATTTTGTGTGGAGAAAAAAAAGTGTCGGTCGCGAAAAATTCCTTGACCCCCAGCCAAAAGACATCCATGTCAAAAATTTCGTGACACATCCGCGTAACGTTTTTCGCTAGTTATTCCAAGGCATCGCCATCTCCCAATCGCATCTCCCAAAAAACGTGACACTCTTCACCAGTTAGGTCATGGCTAAAGCATGTTCCATGCTAATATCGCAGTTGCAAGGAATCGAACCTGAAATTCGATTGATTCAACTCGTCAAAAACAATCGAAATCTATACCAAACACTGAGGTGTTTCGTTCTACGTCTCGATGACATTGCCGCCACATCGTGTCGTATCGGCACTGAAAATCATGCTGCATATTTAGGATGTCTAACATATTTCAATACTTCCGAAGTGATTGCTACAATAGCCTATAGCTTAAGTCAATAGCTCCGAAATTGTGGACTGTAGACAAGTGCAGGCCGAGTTAAAGTATGAAGTGACTCACTTCGTTCGTCAATTATGTTGCAATTATTTTAAGCGCATACATTCATGAGAACAACTGTTGTTGGGAATTTAGATTTAGAGAGACCATTACCAGAAATATCACCGTGCACTCTCAGTAGAAAAGAGGACAAAGAGGTTTGGCGAAGCGATACATATCACTTAAGGCCTGGTATGCAGAGTGCAGGCTTAGGAATCTCACCATACACTCAGAGTTGGAAAAGATAACTTGGATTTTGATGACGAATATCATGGTACGCTCTCAGTCAGGGAGGTAGGATATAGGAGTTGAGAAGTAACAAGAGTTGATTGGAATAGAACGGATCGTAGTCTGTGTCCGCATCTTCTTTTATACCTCCCCCTGCTCTCACGCTTGTGTCCGACGATAAGACGGTCGAGTTTGATAAGTTAGGTTCGAACTAAATCACAACAGACGAAGTTGTAGAAACCCATTAAAAAAAAAAAAAGGGGGATACTAGTGAAGAACTTTGTCAATTTCCACGAAAAATAAAGAGTTACAGCGTTAGATCGATTTCGACGATTAGATCATCATCAGCAACTAACAATGACTTGACAACATCATGTAATTACGCAATAAAATACTAATTGTTTGTTGCTGATGATGAGCTAACTGTCGAAATCGATCTAACACAGTTAAGCAAGGCCCGCAGAGAGGGTGGGGGCACTGGGTCCATTACCCCCGGTGGCCGGAAAAAAGAAGGAGAAAGAGAGAGACTTTGAAAGAGAAAACATGTCAAAGGGGGCTAGGAGTACATGCATGTAAATGAGAAGAAAAAAAAAGAAATTTTCAAATTTCGCTGATCCAAAGTGCTTTACTTACAGACTTTTTTCACGGAGAATTTTTCTGTTACATTGATTTTGGTGTAAACAAACACTTTCTTAACTAAAGAATTACACCAAAAGCTGAACTACACCCGAGAGGAGCCGAAAATAAATTATTAGGTTGATTTCCGATCGAAGGTTTCACGTAGCTATTTTCTTGAAAACTCAGTTGTTGTCCCCCCCCCCCTCCCCCTCGTAAATCACGGGTTTTCATCCAAAATCGGTTAGAATACCAGTTTTAATCTTAAAATTACTTATGGTTACTATTGGAAAGCGCATTAAATTTTCTTTCAGCACGAGTTAATTCAAAGAATTTTTAAATGGTTTGAAATCGTGATTAAACAAAAAATGTGTGTTTCAAAAATTAAAAATAATTTTATCACGCTTAAGCTCGAAAAGTATACTTCAATTATTCTACTTGCCGGCAACGGGAAACACTTTACCTGTAGGTACCTCAGCTAATTTTTCATAATTCGTAGGTTGTAAAGTTTACTTTTACTCTGCTGATTAGGAGAGAAAATGGTGTTGTGATGATGAAAAACGTGGAATCCCTAGTTTTCTTAAAAAAACTACCCCTCAAAGGACTAGCAGATCTCTCAATATCTGTTATAAAGCAAGTTCAGTTCTTTAGTTGACAAATTTTGAATTTTTTAATGCTCAATTTCATGTGTTTTTGTTTATTTTTCCCTATTTTCAGGGTAAAGTAGAAAGGTTACGGGATAAAAATCACATATGGTATGGTTTGTCTTAAATATTCTCGGCACCTTGGAAAACAATCAACACGACTGTGCAACGCAAAGCGACGCAAGCGGAAATGTGCTGAAAATTTGCTGTTTCGACTCGATTTTATTCAGTGTTTTTGGTCATATCTGTCCATGTAAATGTGATGCCGGGCTGTACGAGTTTTCAACTCAGTAATCTACATAGAAGAGCTGTCTAATACAGGAATAATAGATAACTGTGTGCATGATAATTTGCCTTCTTTTAACCCTAGATTAGGTTCCACCCATACGCCGATTCTACGTAAATTTTTATTCAGTTGGTAACATTTCCACCTGTAGGCAACTCAGCGGCCTGGGCCTCCAGGTATGCTACTACTGGTTAGTTGTCTTTTAGCTGCTCACTGGAAAAGGTGTTTCCGCCAAACTCAAGGTAAGCATAGATTTTTTTCTGAAACCCAGGGAGTCAAAACGAAATGTAGGTTAAGAAGCGCTCATCCAGTACACGCCGTTTCGACGTGTAGTTGGTAAGAAGCTGATAAGCTTGGATGATAAGAAAATGCCTACGTTTCATTTATGGTTTTTCCAAATTCCGTGAGGTTGATATGCATTTTTCAAAAATGGCTTAGAGAAAGGAACGAGGAATAATCATAGATGAGGAGATTTTAAAAGTACTTAGATTGGTTCCATTGCTTGAATTAAAAACAGAAGAAGGATCGACAACGATAGTGACAATGGAGAAGATTTCATTGGATATCCAGACCTAGGCTATCTCCCTGGTCAGGGCCCCAGCCAAAATGGCTCTCTTGGTTCCATGAGAATGAAATGGCACCAATATCAGCATTTTGGTCTAAGTTGATGGGAAACTGTAAAGGAAGTAACTGCTCAGGTTCCTACCTGACTATTGATGAACAGCTAGTTATAGGTTATAGAACAGGACATTGCCCTCCAGCGTGTACCTACCCAGGTAAAACCTAAAAATAAGGACTGAATATCTTTATAATAATAAACTAGGAAAAAGGTTCCTCATCCAGTGACGTCCCACAGGCTGAATACATCGTACTGCAGTTGACTGATTATGTGAAAATTCTACGTTAGCTGTGGTTAGTGTTAGAACCTACATGAATTTATTTTACATTCGTGATTCCAGAAATGATATTTTTGCCTTTTAAATTTTAAGAAGAAAGATTTTTATTGTCATTTTGAAAGAAGACTTGAATTTTTTTGGTTCATCATTATTTTATTTATTCATTTTGGCTGAGGTAAGGTGCTAAGAAAATACTTACCACAAATGCAATATTAGTGTATTTAAAAAAAGTAAAGTATGGGTATCAGAAGTAAATAGGAATAGAGTTCTGATGTTTTGATTTAAGGATACTCTATTGGTCACTTGATTTTCCTTAGAATTTCAGCGGAAACCATGATTTTCAAGGTATGTAAGTCGTTTTGACGTGTGGGTGGTAATAAGCGATTGGATTTGAAAGGAGGTAATCTAGGGTTAATCTTGATTTTGGAAACCACAAAAATACACGCCGATTACAAGTTTGTATTAAATATACCTATCTTATTCAGGCTCTCTGAGCCTTAGGCTAGACAAATTTTACAGAAACGTTTTCGATGATGTACGAATTAGGTTCGACGATATCATGACCCAAGTTTGAAGACAATAGTAACATTAATCAATGTTCTCAGAATCATTCTCTGAATCAATTAAATGCCCAGTCGCGAACATGATTTGATGTTTAAGGCAGAAACCGTTTTCAGAAATTATTTGTCTTCATAATTAACATGTAGCACTTATTTATAATAATCTCAAATTTCGTTCGCATGTGTCAGATTTCATACAAACGTTAATACTACCGTAGTACATCAATATCGCTTGAAGATAAAAAAATAATCTACAGCTGTGCTTGAAGATTCTCGTGACAATCAAGAACATTATTTGTGAACTGAATATCATGAAATAGACTATTTTATATTTTTATAAGAGTATAACAATGACTAAAGGTCTTGACCACTCAATATAAGTTAAAATATCAGTATAAACGTTTGTATAGACATACTTAGTTGAGTTAACAATCTATAAACCAACCCTCAGAAACCTAAATCCGAAAAAATCATATATATTTATGATCTCCCTCTGCAGACTACCAGACCCACTTCTTTTCAAATTCCTCAAAGACGAAGGCCAAACTAATGTATTGTAATGTAACGCACTAATACTTCACAAATCTCACGAAGCAAAACTCAAGGAGCAGCTTGAGGACGGTTACAGTTTCTGGAAACAAGAATAATTTGGGGATTTCACGTTGAATCTTGTCCGTGATTGTGAAATTAATTCCAATTTTCTGCCCATGTTTTGGAGCCTTTTAGATGGGTTTTTGGGTTAGTTTTTAGAAATATTGTTTTTGGAGTATTGAGTTGGTTTTCGAATGACAAGCCTGATTCTTTTGGCTTCGTATTTTTAAATTGAATTGTCAATTCCGATTATGAATGAATGCGGGAAGAAGCAAGAAGCAGGTGTCCGTGGTGTCGAATGTTTGTTGCAGAATTTGCCACCTGATTGGAAAATTGATAAGTGTCTAGAACCTGAATGGAATGTAAGGCGACAGTAGCGCTTCCATGCGGGATGACCACCAAACTATATAAAACATTCTGATCTATTGTCCCACTATACGTGAATAGATACAACCTCCGTATTGGAATCGTATGGAGGGGAGCTAGACCAAGGGGAGATAGACCAGAACGCCCCACCGCCCAATACGGAAGTTATATCTATTCTAGTATAATCTATATTTTAGCAGCGGACATTGATTGCAGATTGCGGATTGGTTGCACCAGTTTCCCTCAGGAGCGCTTGGTCCGCGTTACATTTCATTCAGGTTCTAGAAACTCCTGGAAACCCGTGGACTGTGCTACTTCTGTTGTGTATGTGACAACTTGAATTAGTTGGTTTTGAATCGGATTTCATCTTGAAGAAATGCACATATTTCGACTTAATAGATTCATCTTAGTGGAATATGACGACATGAAAAAAGCAATGACTGGGTTTGAGACTCACATCATCCTGGGCGTCTTCTGGTTTGGAGTAAGAGGCGCAGTCTTCGCAGACTTTCTGCTGACACTCCCCGCAGGTCTTACTGAAGTCCTCGGGCTTGAAGGCCTTCAGACAGACCCTACAGGTGCCGGATCGACTGATTGGCTTCCCCGCCTCGGCTACCCTGCAAATGTCAATATAACAATCAAGCAATCAGTTGTTAATATTTTCAATTCATTTCATCTATCTAAGGTAAACACAATTTGAAATCGCATAATTAATCTATAGTGTTATAAAAAACCTAACGGTGTCTGTGTGTGTGTGTGTTGCTCAATCACGAAAAAACTGCTGTACCCGTTGAGCTGAAATTGTACACGGACATTCTTAGGGTCCCTGGTTAAAGCCCTGGGGGCTGTATTACAATCCTCAATACTTACTCCAACGTCGAGAACTCGTCATTCCCTAACAACGTCGCCCGGATAAACAACTTTGTAATCAAGTAAAGTTCCAGTTGCGCAGCATGATCGTATGAGCGAATTTTCTTAAATTATCTATCGTATTACAATATGCTAAGATGTAATGAAATTTGAGCAATTTCAGTAGAAATCATTTGTTAATTTTATGGTAAAAACACTTCTAAGTACTAAAAAAATTTGGTGATTAAAAAAAAAAAAAAAAAAAAAAAAATTGAAGTTTTAGGTTTTTAAAAAGTTTTACAGATTTTTCAGCAAATAATGATGGAATTTAAGTACTTTTTGGCATAACTTTTTGCAAACAATTTTTAATGGCCTAGTTAATCGTTGATAATTTTGTTTGCATGAAATTTCTACTAAAAATGTTAAATTTAACGATTTTTGGCCGTTTTTAGCCATTTTTAGTGATTTTTTAATACATTCTTTGAAATTTGACCAATTTACTGTGCTCAAAAGTGTTGGCCAACAAACTCATCCTTTCTTTTGGAAAGCTTGATTTTTAGGCGCAAGAACGGGATTTTTATTTGATCACAATCGTCTGGAATGACACACACACACACACACACACACACACACACACACACACACACACACACACACACACACACACACACAACACACACACACACACACACACACACATCTCAGTTCTCGTGTTATTCTGATCAGCTTCGGATCTTCGGGGGCTAATTTCTTTCCTAATCGACTCATGTTGCTCCTATTGAAGCTCGTTCGGGACACCTCAAAAACAATTACGAGGTTCGAAGGATCACTGAATAGCTGATGGGGCCTCTGAGGCTAATTTCTTTCCTTTTCGACCTGCCGTTTTACTAAGTTTTTTGTTTTATTGTTTTGACATTTTTAGAAAATTTGTCAACATTCACCGACTATGAACCGTAAAATTGTGGGGTCCTGAGCTGTAAAAGTGTGAACCCTTTTGGGAGGCACAATGCGCCAATTTTGATCATTTACTAGATATATATGAGGCTTAATAATAATTATAGACCAATGATCTGCGTGGAAGGGCTATCTAATACAGAAATAATAAACTTGTGTGTAATAATTTGCAGCGTTTTCTAAACTTGTCACATTTCTTACAGTTCGTTACCTACCTAATATTTTAGTCTCCCTGCAACTAGTTTACTAGTAGTACGTACATTATTCTTGGTCAATATTAATATTATTATACTTGATCACAGTATGCAATGATGATTATACATTTTTGAGTTGAAGAATTGTAATTTTATACTTAAATAGGAGAAATCAGTGTAGTTTCGGACACATTTTTATCCTCAATCAACTAGTTTTTATCGAATTTTCATAGAACATTTTCAAATGGCTGCAAAAATTTTTAAACAAAAAATTTAAAAAAAATTTACTTTAATTAAAACCGTTTTGTGACATTCTGACGATTCCTGGTTTTTAAAACTTTTTCTTCCTTTTAACACCTTCCTTCTAAAACTTCTTTTCAACATTTATATATATATATATTATATATGAATATATATTTATATATGTATATATAAATGTTGAAAGGAAGAAAACGAAGGAGCCTGTTGAAAACGCGTCAAGCGAAATATTCAGAAGTGAGTGTTATCTTTATTTGTTTTCCTTTCTAATCTATTACTATATATATGTTATTGCTATAAAATTAGTTATTGCACCAAAAGTCAAGGTTTCCAAATGAGACGATGAGTTCGATGGCCTGCTCTTTTTGAGCGGGTGAAATTGCTAAAATTTTCAAAAAATATGCTAATAAATCACTAAAAATGGCTAAAAACGGCTAAAAATTTTAAAATAAATTTTTTTTTTTTAAGCAGAATTTTATTCAAACACTTCCCCAGTAACGGCTTGGTTGTACGTGAAAATCAAAAGAAAAATAACCCCCCTCAAACTTTGTCACTTTACGTTTCAAGGTGCGTAGAATCCAAATTTGTCCGTCCGCCGTCCGGGCCATAAAAGGCCTAAGAATTTACTTAAAAAACCCGTTCCCCATCTCCATTTGGGGTCTAGTTGGTCCTTACGTTTAACCATCTCGATCGCTTTACTCGCAAAGATGCTATGGGCCAAAAACGGGCAAAATGGCATCTCCAACTAAACGCTTGCATACGAGTCTGCAACACATTGGGACATTTCATGTCTTTAGTTGCAGACTCGTATGTGTTACAGACTCGTCTATTAAAATGATTACCTATTAAAATGATTTGACCACCTCTTCACAAATCAAACCGTTCTCGCAATATTCGGATCACCTGCCATGAATCAAATCATCGAAACACCAGCTCAACGAAATCATCAGAAATTAACAAGCGGTTGCAATCATGTTCACAATATCAATTATTGAGAATGATCACCTGTGTGTAAACAATTATTCATATAACCATGCTCATAACTCAGCTTGTTGGCCAAGCACTTCGCAGTAGTTAACATAATATGGTTGGATAAATCAAGAGCTTTCGAACGAATGGTCAACGAATTTTGTGGGATGAAAAACGACGAAGTACCATTTCCCTAGCAACGACTCGGTTGTTAGCGGAAATCATCAGAAAATCATTGAGCATATTTCGTTACGTAACGTAACGTGACATAACGAAAATTTGGTTGTGTGCCATAGCAAAGACATGAAATGTCAAAAATGTTAATCAACGATGAATTAGACCGTTAAATGATTTATGCACAAAATTATGCTGAAAAATGTACTTAAATTACTTTACTTGCTGAAAAAACAATTAGAAACCCAAGAAATGGTAAAAATCTAATGTCTAATTCGCATTGCAGAAAATAACTTCGAATGAGTTTTTTTTTGGTCATAAAATTGGTAGGTAGTTAATAATTTCATTGCACTCAAAGTGCTCCAATTCCAAAACAATGTGACATAATATAATAGCATAGGTACTTTACAAAAGTGCGCTCATATGATCTTGCTGTATGACTAACATTTTCGTCGTAAAATTGGTACTTATCAATTTCATCGTACTCAAAGTCTACAAATTACACAAACGATGTTACTTAATATAATCAGTTATTAAAGAAAATCGCTCATACTACATGCTGCATGACTGGAGCTTCATTTTGCCCTACTCTTTTCAGAGGTCACCAGCCGCTACTGATCAACACTCAGCGACAATTGAATTCTTCTGTGATGGTTAGAGGGTAGGAGAGAATGTATAACAATAGCTGGGTACTCAACTTTCTCCTTGGAACAAGTTTATGGCATTCTGGTTTATTATTCTCCAGCGCATTCGAATGAGGGTAAATTGAAAATAGCTAACAGATCAAGGACTGATAATTATGTAAATTGTGACTTGCAAACAACGTCGCCAGCAGAAATTCCCGAGAAGTGGGAAGAAAAGGGTTGCATCCATTCAAAAGGGAAAATGGTAGGATGATCGCGTGCCACGTGGCGGTCACGTGGGGGTTGAGAGTGGAAGGTCAAGGCCACGCTGAATCAGGGCCGACGAAAGGGGATGACACGGATTCTATAGGTACGATCGCTATTCTCATTTCCGTGTTGCGACCCGATGAGACGAACGGTTCACGGTGGTTAGTCACGTGAGTTCATGCTAGACATTTTGCGGTTGTGTGTCGCTTATCATTGGTAGGTATCCCAGGTAACCAAGGCTGGTTTCCTGCATAGATACATCATAGATACATCTACGGTTTCCAGCCAAGAAAGGACAATAGCATTGTGTTTCAACATAGGCATAGTAATTTAGGACTGCTTGAGATGGGAAAACATGTCTGCCTTGTTGTATAAGGTACATTGGTTTCTAATATTCAACCATTAGTGACTACCTACATCATCGAGATGTGTTAATAAGAATTTAGAGTATATTAATTTACAAAGTTTAAATCCGTATGCGGAAAATTTCTAAGAATATTGATCTAACAATAATGAAGTTCAAACACCTTACTACTGTACTGTAGGTTATTTTCGCATAGAGATGGCACAGCCCGTAAAATTTTTATCGTCTTTTATATGACCTCCTTTATCGCGAAACGTCTTATTGGTTGAAATGTCAACGAATATTAGTTTAAAAATCAGGAAAAACACAGCGAGTTATAACAAAAAGGTTTATTAGTTCTGTATTAGATAGACCTTAACGCAGATTACCGGCTTATAATATTTAAACAAAGTTTACTACCCACCAAAGGAAATTAAAATGAGCATTTATATACCTTTGAGGAGTTCATCGTCACTAAGTCGAGTATCAGGAGCGAGCGCTTTCAATGAATCATCATCTGGCCGTCGAAATAGTACTGTTTAGCTGATCAGTGCGCTTCCATACCTCGTTATTGTTTTTGAGGTGTTCCAAAGGAGTTCTACCATACTGTGTAATTATATGCTAGATGTCCAAAAGGAGCTAATTTCAGGTTTCAGCATCATAAGTCGATTGAGAAACAAATTAGGCTCAGAGACCCCTCAGTTGATCAGTGAGCACTAATACTGAATTCCACATATCACAAAGGAAAATCGCAAAGTGCGAATCTGTAGGTAGTCATCAATATGCCTGCGTAGATATAGGCACCTACACAGGAATAATTAATGCAATTAATTAAAACATCTACACATTACTAGTCCCCCTGTTCTAAGTATAACGATATTTATGTAGGTAGGTACCTACCAACTGAAAATGATATGAATGTAAAGATCATTGTAATGGTTTTAATAATCATAGAAAACTCCATAGTAGAACATAGTAAATCAAGACGTAAAAATCGATCAGTTAGGAATCGGGAAAATGATGCTTGAAGTTAGCAGCGCATTTGAGAACAATGTAATGGGTAGGAGAACTTTTACAGCCTAACCCGCACATTCACAGAAAATTAATGGAAGTCGGATGAAAACTAGAAATTATGCTTCTTCCCGGGATCACGCATGCGCAGGAGCTACTAATGATGCTATCGTCGTCCCCAAACTATCCACTCGTAATTTGAGTGAGATCGGAAAACAAGGGCGTGGGAAATTTATGCTTGAAGTTAATTTACGCTTTCCCATGCGCAGAATGGAGCAATGTTTTGAGAAGAATGAAATTGATAGTGGAACATCTACGGCCTAACCCGCATATTCCCTGAAAATGTAATCAAAATTGGATGCAAACTGTTGAAATTAGGCTTGTTAATAAAATTACACATTCGCACATGAGCAGCAGCTACTAACAATACAATCATGTTGTAATTTATAAGGATTTATCAGATCGTCATATCCCAACTATTCTTTGGATTTGGATGAGATCGGACGACTAATGCGTAAGAAAATGATGCTTGATGGAATTTACGTTTGTGCATGCGCAGAGTGCAGTGTTAATTTGAGAACAATGAAATTCATAGTGAACCATCTACTGCCCAACTCGCTCATTTCCTGAAAATTTCATCAAAATCGGATGAAAACTAAGGAAATAAAGCTTGTTACAAGCTACTACGATAAGATTATTTTGAAATCGCCAGGGAATGCTAGAATTAATTTCTCCCTACTACTTTCCATGTTTGAGCGAGATCGGTCGACGGGGGAGTGAGAATATGTTGCTGCTTGGTGCAATGATCGTTTCCGCATGCGCTCAGTGATGTATTGATCAGGGAACAACGAAACTGATTAGGGGACAATCTACACCCTGACCTGTACATTCTATGAACATTTTATAAAATTCGGTTGAAAATTGTGTAGGTTAAGGAGATTAAGGACTAGCGGACACACGATAGACACACACGCAGACAATCACACATAGACACAGGCCCAGACACATACAGACGGACCTGGAACGAAAGTTGTTCAGAATAGTACAATGCGAGTAGGATTTCTTTCTTTTTTCAAACTGTATTACGCTTTAGTTTGTAAAAATAGCTTATAGTGGGAATTTTGATTTCCAAAAAATTTTTCTTCTCACAAAAGAGAAAAGAACGATTCCGCTACCTATAAATACGTACTATAATAAATCCAGTTGCATCAAGTGAAAATTCTATTGGAATGTATCAGCTGATGCGAGCGTCGTAGTTACAAGGCGATTTTTGCTATATTCCACCAGTTATGCTTTGCTCCCATGTTGATTTTTTTCCCCTACCAAAGTTCTAGCCAATAGGGAGAGCAAATGGATGAACGTAAAGTGACCCGGCAGGTTTCACCGATTCTTTGGGATGATGTTTATAAAGGAGACCCAAAAAACATTACTGTTACCTCGAAAGTTCTTGAGATATCGATTTTACGCGTACAATATTTCAGCCCATAATCACTAACCTTTAAGGTTGATCTAAATTGATGTCAATGTTTGTGGCACATTGTCAGCCGATGTATAGTTTTTGAGCCAAATTTCATAAACTATGGTCCAGTTGTTTTAGAGAAAATCTCTGGACGGCGCACAGTGGGACCAAATGGCCAAAAATGGGAAAAAAATCATTATCTTTGAAATGAATGAGTGTTTTGACTCGGGAATGGTTTCATTCGATTCAGAATACAAAAATACATTAGAAAATTATGTTTTCTGAAGGCTAAAATTATTATTTTAGCACTGAATCTTGTGACTTTTGAAAAAATTAAAGTTAACAAAAGTGGGAAAGGGTGTGAAAATTTTACTGATCATTTACCAACTTTTCGTAGAAAAAGTTGTCTTTTTCGTTTCAGACAGAAGTCGTGGATTACGGTGATAATGGTTGTTTGAATTAAGGTTTCTTTATAAATATGTATGTAGGTATATTATACAGGTAGGTTTTAGCTTCGGCAATGTGTGTTGCTGATTATTGAGATTCGGTCAGGTGATTGAGTAAATTTTGTTCCCGAGCTTTCGACGGTTTATTCCATCATCTTCAGGAGGTCTACGGACAGACTTTACAGTATTAAATACAGTACCTTTACAAAATAATTAAATTAGTGTTAAGTGATTAAACTTTTGCAAAACTAATAATTCCTTTGCTTCCTCACTTAATGGAAGAATCTTTGGAAGTAAAAGTCAAATTGGCTAGACCTTGAAAAGGTCTAGCCGCATTGTTCACCGTTCTTGCATCTTGAAAAAATATTCTCATAGTTGAATTTCCGATTTGAGTATAGTTGATTGTCGTAATTTCGTGACAGATTTTCGTAACACAAATTCGTGATGTTCAGGCGAAATGGTAGCTTCGTCGTCAATTCCAAAGAAGGAGCGAAAAAGTGCTAATCATGCATCATGATCATTCGAGCTAATTTTCGTAAAAAATTGTATTGTATAATGTTAAATGCTTTTAAAATTTGAGCTTTTTGAGTGTAAAGAAATTGTTGGCTATTATTCTTATTAATCTTTATGGCAGAAAACGATTCAAAATTATAATCTGTTATTCAAAAAGAGATTTTGGATTTTTTCTTCTTCAGTTTTTATAGATTTTTTTTAAAGCAAATTTATATAACATTTAATTAAATCTTTCAGCATAATTTTGAACGTAAAATTTTCAATGTTCTATTTTATAGTTAATAAACTTTATTTGAGCAATATTCCACCAAGAAATATAAATTCAATCATTTTCAGCCGTATTTAGCCATTTTTAGTGATTTTTTCAACACATTTTTTGAAATTTGACCAATCTAATGTGTGACGGCAAAGACGGTCTCGCTATGTCTTCGATCACATTTTAATCCACTAGATCTGAATATGGTGGAAGACGGCGATGAAATTTGTACAGCTTCTTGATAATGGTCAGAACTTCAAGAAAAAAAAAATGAGCCAAACCAAAGGAAGGCGAAGCTCGTTTTTTCTATGCCTCCCAAGCTGTATTTCGCAATAAAACCCAAATCTGGAGCTAATGGTCAAGCTATAATGTTTTGAAAAAATAATCAGTATTTCTTAGCGATACTACATGAATATATTGTCAACATTATACTATTTAGGATTTTTTTCAATCACATAGAACGTGGTAGGCAATTTTCAAATTATACTCTCAAAAAGCTTAAAATCTCCAAATATCATGTTTCAGCCTACATTTGGTAGTGAAAACAATTTTTAGCCACCGAAGGTCTTTCACTCCCTTATTCTATAGGTAATAAACTTTGAGAAAACCACATTACATCCCTTTTTGAGTCACTTTGCAAAAATGGATTTTTTTCCACCTTGGCCCCACTGTGCGGCGCACGGCGGACTGAAGGATTTTTTTAAATTTGATTTTTGGATTCGGCGGATCTTGAAACGTAAACCAACGAATTATGAGGATTTTAATTTTTTTATATAGGTGGTAGATGGACTTTGGGTACTGTATTGCAGTAAACCCCCCACTGTGACACAGAGGACTTATTGTGGATTGCCCCAGGTTGCACTAGCCTAATGAAAAAGGATTTTCAAAAACGTTTTCACTCCCATGCTTTAGCATACCGGAGAAGATCGGCATGAGCCATCTTGGAAATATCATCTGGAGATAAGATACAACTTCCAAATATATTGTATCTGATTCGACCAACTGCATCACAGTAGCACAAGATGTGTTCGGCATCGTCTGTTTCTGTTCCACAGATGCAACAGGTAACCGTTGTTAGTTCCTCAATTTTCTTCAAATGATATTTTAGTGGGCTGTGACCCATAAGTTGGCCTAAAGTATTCTGATATCATTCTTATGCAAGGCAATTAGATCAGTCGCTTTTTTTGGCCGAGAATGTCACTAACAGTTTTGCCTGTCTTAGGCTTGGAAGATTCCGCCAATATTCTACTCGCATTTCCATCTCCAAATCTTTTGCCGCATTTCGTAAACAACTTTTGGTGGCTCCAAGTATTGGCTCTAATCCTACAAGCAAGGAACCTGCTCCTCTTTTAGCAAGAAGACCAGCAGCTTCATTACCCACATAACCCTCATAACCAGGAATCCAGAGGAGAGTGACCTGATAGATCTGGGCCTACCTCTTGGGTCAAGGGACTTTGCCAGATAGATTGTGGGACTTACAGTGACCAAACCCGATCCTTCATGCATAGCTGATCCATCCGTGTAACACATTTGAAGCCCATGAGGAAACTTGGGCACACCCGTCTTCCAGCAGTCTCTATTGTTGATGACCACTTTGAAGGGAATCTCAAAGCTCTGTTTTTCTATCATAAGATTGGTGACTGTCCGATCCATCTCACAATTACTATTCTCTAGGATTTTGTGAAAGCTGACTCTGGATCCCCGTCTTATGTATCCCAGTTGCAGCAGCCTTGCTGCCCCTAAGATTGCAACTCTCTGCACATTTATGTACAGTGGTGGAAGGTTCAAAAGCGTTTCCATAGCTGCAGTTGGGCAAGTTGGCATTGCGCCAAACATACTTGTCTCTGAACTTGTTTGGCACTGGAGGCGTACGGTGGAGGGACGGATTTTTTAATTTTACTTTTTCAATTTAATTTTTGGATTCAATGTATCTTAAAGAGTAAACCAACGAATTTTGAGGAGGGGCTAAAAATATTTTTTGTTGAAAAATTACAAAGGGGCATAATCGAAAATAATAAATCACTAAGCCCTTATAAACTAGTATACGGATCATCGACCAACTCGTACCATTTAACGGGAATTCCCTTTTTAATGATTCGAGTTTATTTTAGCTTATTTCAACAAACTTTGGTTGTTTATATAGATGGACTAATGAAGTGTAGGTAGGTGTCGTATTTGACTTCAATTATCTTTAGGTGGGTGAATACGTCTATGTAGTTACGCGTAGACGTATTGTGATGTAGCATAGCTCTGCCTTTTAACAAGCATTTATAGACCTTTGCAGAAGTTCTAATCCTATAAAAAAATTTAAAAAATACTTTTTGTAATAATTTGCATTGTTTCAGAAATAGAATTTCACTGATTTTATATGAAGGTTAAATTCATAGGTCTGGAACTCCGACTCCGTTCGTATCACACACAGGTGGTTAGAGGACAGTGGTTGATAAGTGATATCATTTCACGCTATGCGAACTTATCATCAACCACATTGGGAACAAAAGTGGTTTTCAGGGGACTCCCCTGAACTGACTGGAGGGGAGCTTATTATAATAGAGCAGATCGAGAGAATTACCGGAGAAGTCTGTAATTGTGGGTCAATCAGGTGAGTAGATAGCTTTCTATAACAATTTACAATTACAAACGTATGTGAGTCATCTACAAGGGACGGGTTCCTATTAGATAGAAATATTTGTCCCTGTTGTTACCAAATTTGACGCTATGCAAAACACCGTTAAATCACTGTATCCTTAGTTGGATGTGGCACATAGCTTCCTCGTATCAGTAACATGAATTGTTACTCTTTTGGTTCTGTTTCTTAAATGTTTTAAATAATTTTAGAAGTTAAGTGGGTTAACTTGTGGAAAACGGTAAATTAAGATGGAGCGTAAAAAGAAGGTACACCAATTAGATTACTGGTGGTTCTGAAATAGGATGAAAACTCCGATGGTTAACATGGCTAAATATAGTTAAATTTATATTTATTTTTTTTAGCAGAATATTGCTGGAAAAAAGTTTATGAGGCACCCAGCAACCATCCCATCGCGCAATGGAAATGAAATCTGGCACCTTTTTCTCATCTCCCATTCAACCGATTTCCCTTTTCCCTTTGTGTGTGTGTGTGTGTGTGTGTGTGTGTGTGTGTGTGTGTGTGTGTGTATTAACACACAAACACACACACACTCTTGCATCAAAAAACCAAGCATTCCGAACGAAAGGATGAGTTGTTGGCCAGCACTTTTCGAATACATTAAATTGGTCAAATTTAAAAAAATGTGCTGAAAAAATCACTAAAAATGGCTAAAAACGGCTGAAAACTGTTAAATTCATAATTTTTAGCAGAATATTGCTCAAATGAAGTTTACCAAATATAAAACAGAACAAAATTCTTCCCAACATATAATTCTTCTCAAACCGCCTGGGGGAAAACAAAGTGGATTGGATTAGCGGTTTCTAATAAAAATGCTAGAGTTTATAGAAAACTCCAACACAAAATATTAGAGGGGTTGTGAGGGGATGAGTAGACTTAGGCTCTTATTCTCATCTTTTATTAGTTCTTCCTAGTGCTTTCTTCTTCGCCTTCTTTAGCGCCCTGTTAACCCTCTTCAGGGAGTATATGATTATGTAGTGTGGTAATACGTCGTTTGTGCATATATTATTATGTTTATAAGTACAGTTTATGGCACCCGTTGCTTACCCCAAATTAGGGACTTTGAGGGAAAAGAAATTGTCAACTACCAATTTTATGAGACTGAAGAGGACAGGGATTTCGAAACAACGAAAGAGAAAAAATCACGTGAAGAAAACCTCCCTGCCTCGATAAACCCAATAACTCAAATACAATACGTTCTAAAGATTTTATGAGAAAAAAACTTGTTCTAAATAATATTCTGCGATTCAAAAGAAGATTTTGGATATTTAACTTTTTTTCGGTTTTAGCAATGGCTCAGAAAATTTTAAAATCAAAATTTTTGAAAATTTTCTTCATTGAAATCCGTTTTGAGGCATTCTGAAACTATTCCTGAAGTTTGCGCTTTTTCATATATATATATGTCATTCCAGACGATAACTCTCCTCAGGATTGAGATAGAAATACCGTTCTTGCGCTAAAAAATCAATCATCCTAAACGAAAGGATGATTTTGTTGGCCAACAATTTTTGAATACATTAAATTAGTCAAATTTCCCAAAATGTACCAAAAATCACTAATAATGGCTAAAAACTGACAAAAATCGTTAAGTTCATATTTTTAGTGGAATTTTAGTCAAAATTAAATTGTCAACGATTAATCAGGACTCTTAAAAAACCGTGCTCAAAATTCCACAGCAAAACGTACCGGAAGAATACACACACAAATATATATATATCTATATATATATATATATATATATATATATATATATATATATATATATATATATATATATATATATATTTGTGTGTATGTGTGTGTCCTTCTTAGGATTGAGATAAAAATTACGTTCTTGCGCCAAAAAAATAAAGCTTTCTAAACGACAGGATGAATTCGTCGGCCTGCATTTTTTCTTGTGCATTAAATTCGTCAAATATCGAAAAATGTGCAAAAAAAAAAAAAAAAAAAAATAAATAAATAAAAAAAAAGAGCTTAAAACGGTCAAAAATGGTTAAATTGATATTTTTCAGGTGAATTTTACTCAGAAAAAGTATGTCTTTGCAGAAATGTATGCTGAAAAATGTACTTAAATTTCATTAATATTTGCCAAAAAGAGATAAAAATTTAAAAAAAAAAAAAAAAAAACTGAACATTCAAAATTGGTTTTGAATTACTGACTATAATTTAGAATGAGTTTTGCCATTAAATTGGATGTTGAAAATTCCTTCTTACTTGAAGTGCTGAATTATCAAAACAATGTATCAAAATGTAGTACAGAAATGCAGCTTCTTTTTTGGAGATGTGGAATGCAATTACAAAGTATGGAGGGACTCAGATCAGCTCCGGAACCTCTGAGGCATATTTCTTGCCAAATCAACTCTTGGTGCTGTTATTTAGATGGAGCTCCTTCGGGACTCCTTGGGGACCATTGCTAGGTATGGAGGCGCGCCAGTCTAGTGAGTCAGTCCAGTCAGGTCAGTCAGTCAGTCCAGTCAGGTCAGTCAGTCAGTCCAGTCAGGTCAGTCAGTCAGTCCAGTCAGGTCAGTCAGTCAGTCCAGTCAGGTCAGTCAGTCAGTCCAGTCAGGTCAGTCAGTCAGTCCAGTCAGGTCAGTCAGTCAGTCCAGTCAGGTCAGTCAGTCAGTCCAGTCAGGTCAGTCAGTCAGTCCAGTCAGGTCAGTCAGTCAGTCCAGTCAGGTCAGTCAGTCAGTCCAGTCAGGTCAGTCAGTCAGTCCAGTCAGGTCAGTCAGTCAGTCCAGTCAGGTCAGTCAGTCAGTCCAGTCAGGTCAGTCAGTCAGTCAGTCAGGTCAGTCAGTCAGTCCAGTCAGTCCAGTCAGGTCAGTCAGTCAGTCCAGTCAGGTCAGTCAGTCAGTCCAGTCAGGTCAGTCAGTCAGTCCAGTCAGGTCAGTCAGTCAGTCCAGTCCAGTCAGTCAGTCAGTCAGGTCAGTCAGGTCAGTCAGTCAGTCCAGTCAGGTCAGTCAGTCAGTCTAGTCAGGTCAGTCAGTCAGTCCAGTCAGGTCAGTCAGTCAGTCCAGTCAGGTCAGTCAGTCAGTCCAGTCAGGTCAGTCAGTCAGTCCAGTCAGGTCAGTCAGTCAGTCCAGTCAGGTCAGTCAGTCAGTCCAGTCAGGTCAGTCAGTCAGTCCAGTCAGGTCAGTCAGTCAGTCCAGTCAGGTCAGTCAGTCAGTCCAGTCAGGTCAGTCAGTCAGTCCAGTCAGGTCAGTCAGTCAGTCCAGTCAGGTCAGTCAGTCAGTCCAGTCAGGTCAGTCAGTCAGTCCAGTCAGGTCAGTCAGTCAGTCCAGTCAGGTCAGTCAGTCAGTCCAGTCAGGTCAGTCAGTCAGTCCAGTCAGGTCAGTCAGTCAGTCCAGTCAGGTCAGTCAGTCAGTCCAGTCAGGTCAGTCAGTCAGTCCAGTCAGGTCAGTCAGTCAGTCCAGTCAGGTCAGTCAGTCAGTCCAGTCAGGTCAGTCAGTCAGTCCAGTCAGGTCAGTCAGTCAGTCCAGTCAGGTCAGTCAGTCAGTCCAGTCAGGTCAGTCAGTCAGTCCAGTCAGGTCAGTCAGTCAGTCCAGTCAGGTCAGTCAGTCAGTCCAGTCAGGTCAGTCAGTCAGTCCAGTCAGGTCAGTCAGTCAGTCCAGTCAGGTCAGTCAGTCAGTCCAGTCAGGTCAGTCAGTCAGTCCAGTCAGGTCAGTCAGTCAGTCCAGTCAGGTCAGTCAGTCAGTCCAGTCAGGTCAGTCAGTCAGTCCAGTCAGGTCAGTCAGTCAGTCCAGTCAGGTCAGTCAGTCAGTCCAGACAGGTCAGTCAGTCAGTCCAGTCAGGTCAGTCAGTCAGTCCAGTCAGGTCAGTCAGTCAGTCCAGTCAGGTCAGTCAGTCAGTCCAGTCAGGTCAGTCATTCAGTCCAGTCAGGTCAGTCAGTCAGTCCAGTCAGGTCAGTCAGTCAGTCCAGTCAGGTCAGTCAGTCAGTCCAGTCAGGTCAGTCAGTCAGTCCAGTCAGGTCAGTCAGTCAGTCCAGTCAGGTCGGCCTCTGAACCTATACCTACTCTTTCCTTACCTATCGACCTTTTTCTTTTTTTGAACATTTACTGTGAAGCGTACAATTGCGGGGTCTTGGAACTGTGAAGGTGTTAACCATTTTGGAAAGAACGATGCGCCATGTTCTGATCATATATTACATACGGGGTTTAATAATTATTGACCAATGATCTACGTAGAAGGGCTATCTAACGCAGAAATAATAAACCAGTGTGTGTAATAATTTGCAGCGTTTTGGATTCTACGCATCTTGAAACGTAAACCAAAATGTTATGATAAATCATAATTTCTCCCTTGAGAGGGAAAAACATTAAATCATGTTTAATGTTCACTCAATGAAATCATCAGAAATTTACAAGCGGTTGCAATCATGTTCACAATATCAATAATTGAGAATGATCACCTGTGTGTAAACAATTATTCAAATAACCATGCTCATAACTCAGCTTGTTGGCCACGCACTTCGCAGTAGTTAACATAATATGGTTGGATAAATCGAGAGCTTTCGAACGAATGGTCAACGAATTTTGTGGGATGAAAAACGACGAAGTACCATTTCCCTAGCAACGACTCGGTTGTAAGCGGAAATCATCAGAAAAAAACGTTGCACATTTGCGTGTCGTGTCGGAATTCACAGAATGACCCCCAGCCCTAAAACATTAAACATGTTAAAAATTTTCAGGGGGTGTTGGAAAATTTTTTTTCTTGGTCGATTACAAAGGTTCATTATTGAAAATAATAAACCAAAATTGATTATACTGTTGAAAAACTGAGATTTTAGGCAAGTTTTTCCCGCAACGCTTAAGGTTTTTCCTAAATATAGATGAAATTTTAAAATATTATTAATGGATTTATTGTTATCCATTAATAATATTTTAACATTTCATCTATATTGGTACTTTTTATGTTTGGTTTGTTTTCCTTAGGTGAACCTTTATCTGACAAACTTTTATCTGACAAATCCGTTATATTTTCGGAGGTTTATGAATTCTTTCCTGGTCTCACCAGTAAGTTTTTTGTTTTAATTAGTTTTTATCTATTATATTTTGTTTTGTTTTTTTCTATTTAACATCTACCTAATGTCTTGTCCGTGTAGAGATTTGAAGATGTCCTCAGCAAGAGGACGAAACGTCATAAAATAAACAATAAATGAAATAATTTCATTTATTTTCCTTGGGCCGCATCCCGACAAATTCCAAAAAACAATTGCTACTTACGGCCGACCAAACTACCTACATCAATCTCTAGGAGGTTAACGTTCTTAAGTGTGAACACCCTGTATATATATATATATATATATATATATATATATATATGGTGTATCTCCAGATGATAAGTCCCTTAAAATACGGCTTAAAAAGTCGTTCCAACGCGGAAAAATCCGTTTTGGCAAAAGACAGGTAAATTTTTTTTTTTTTTGCCCTGAGCTTCGAAAATCCCGAACGCTCTACAATTTTAGGTTACAATTTACAATTTATTGTAACAAATAATACTTTAAAAAATCGGTTATTTTGACAATAGGGCAAGTGGGGTGTCACAGTCGAAGTATTTTCAGCGCTGAGTCGACTACGACCACATCCAGATCTCTAAGAATGATAATATGAGAGTGAAATCGTTTTTTACGTGAACCATTCCCATAATTGACTGAATTTTGACAATAGTGTATGCGGAGTGTCACTGTCAAATTATGTTTGAGCACTGAGTCGATTGCGACCATCTCAGATCTCTACGATTCGTAAATAAGTGAGAAAAATCGATTTTCAAGTGAAAATACCCATAATTAAACAAATTTTTGAGTTCGGCTGCGGGTCCTAAATTTTCTTTGCGATCTCTTCACATGGCTGTCCCCTCTGTTTCATTCACGTTTCTTTGAAAATTCGCTCTATTAGCCTCGCTGCATGACTGTACACTTTTACAGTCTGCAGTTAATTTATTACTTACAGTTATATGCACATATATACCTTCATTTTATACAGGAAGTAAATTGAACTGAAACACGTGTGAGTTAAGGTAGAATGAATTTTTTAAATTTTAAACCTGAAACAAAAATATCAAGATCTTGTAATCGAATTGCTTTTCAGGAGACGAACGTTGATAGAGTGATGGCGGAAGGATTAAATATTGAACTACTCAAAAAGTGGAAGGTACTCAAAGAACTGAATGACAAGGAATTGAAGGATGTAAAATTCTTTCACGCGTTTCAATCCTACACAGGAGATGGAGAAGAAAGGATGTCATCAGTTTTTTTCGTCACAACCAACGATGAAGTATTCGTGATGGGGAACAACAATGAGGACAATTTACTGGCACTATCTGGGAACGATTTTGCAGAAATTAGGGAAGTGAAGAAACCAAAGAAGATTGCTGAACTTAGTGGGAAAAGTATAAGGAAAATTGTAGTGAGTGAGAGATTTGGAGCGGCTCTGACAGACGATGGAAAAGTCTTGTACTGGGGAACTGATATGAGTGCGCTACAATATGAAGCTCACGGCAAAAAATACGTTAAACTACCTTACGAACCTCGTGAAAACTTCAAAATAGCAGACATGGCGTGTGGTGCCCATTCTATAACTTTTGTCACTGCTGATAATCGAGTCATCGTCTGGGGATGCATCAATCTCTACTACAGCGAGTTCTATGAATTCACAGATGTGCGACTTAGAAAAAAAGTTCAGGTGAAAGGACTCGCCACAGGCTGGTACCATGCCGCCTTGCTGGATCAGAACGGACATGTTTGGACGTTTGGTTATGACTCTGTTGGGCAGCTGGGATACAAGACAGCGAGTAGAGATTACTTGACACCGAGAAAGGTACCTCTTGAAAATCCATGCATAAAAGTCGAATGTGGTGCGTATAGCACACTCTTTCTGCTCAAAAATGGAGACGTGTATGCCTGCGGCAGCAATTCCCCGTCTGATCACCTATGCGTCGGAAAAACTGGGTACGTGATTTCTCCATCTAAAGTCAACCTGGACGATAACGTCTCGGACATTGCTGCTACTTATGCCTGGTCCTCAGGAAGGTGGCAGAGTTTATTCTCCGCAGCTTCTCAAGATGGAACAAAGTACTACAAATGGGGTGATGACTCGAAAGCAGATAAACCAAAAACGGTGGAAGGTGCTCACAGTCTTCTCGATGTTTTCGTAGACTTCAAAACCCCTCAATCACTCGGAGAATTAGTTCGAGTAGATGTAATTGAACTCGGTCGTCCGGAGATCAAAGAAACACCACCGAAATCGCTGCCAAACAGATCAATACTGAGTCGTTGGACTATTTTTTACGGGATTGATGAAGAATTCGTACAAAATATCGATTACTTTACTGTATTTGACAACTCGATCGAAAACGAACATGTTTTTGGAGCGTTTATAAAAACAAATACAGATGATGTATATAGCTGGGGATGTAACAGTAAAAACGCCAAAGAATTAGGGTTGTCATCAGATGAACTGATCGTTAATCTGCCAGCCAAGGTAGATAGTCTTAGCGGAAAAAATATAAAGAAGATTTTGTTTAACTTTAATGGTGGAATAGGACTTTCAGACGAGGGAACCTTATACGTGTGGGGTGCTAATTCCAAACCAATACTTGAAAACCGCTTAAAGGGAAGAATGGTTACTGATTTTGTTTGTGGAAGCAAATTTTATGTGTACCTTTTGAACAATTCGGAAGTGTATCTCAATGGGGAAATCCACCAAGATTTTCCTGAGGTGAGCCACCAGAAAATTGTTATTCCAGGCAACGAAAAAGCTGTTAGTCTGTCATCAGGAGGTTTCCATTTCTTGGTTCTAACCGATGCCTCAAATGTGTACGCATTTGGAAACGGTAGATTTGGCCAGCTTGGTAACTCTTCAGAGATTGGTAAGTCACAATTCCAAGGAATCAAAATAAATTCAGAACCCTGTAATAAAATAATGTGTGGAACTTGGTCTTCGTTCTTTTTAACTAATGAAGGGGAGCTGTATGCGTTGGGTATGAATTATACTTGGCATGGTGACAATTGGGCGGGTCGCGGCAGACGCGATGTTTCCAAGCGCTCAAAAATTGAGCTTAATGAAATAGTCGAAGATATTGCTGCTGCTAAGACAATAGGATCCTCTGGGGATCTTGGTTCTGCGTTTGCATTGAAAACGAAATCTGGGAAGATCTACAAATTGGCAGACGGCAGTGTGAAGCCAGATTTGCTCGCAGAAGCGAAGTATTTGGTTGAAGCGTTTGAAGATACAGCAATACCTCAATCACTCTCAATGGTTCATTTGTCAGCGGCAAGAGCAGAATTAGATGACGACGATGCTATTAATCCCAATTTGATTACGTCTTCTGTGATTCCAGCTTCCTCTGAGAAAAATTTCTTTGGGGATCCACTGTACAGTGACGTTACCATCAAACTGAAAGATGGTGTGATCCCTGGCCATCGAGTGTTGCTCCACACAGAATCATCATTCTTCAGAAATGCGTTATCATCAAATGCAATAGTGGATCGGAATGAGCTTGACTTGGTGTCCTACAACCCAAAAGCTATTCGAGCCATGCTAAAGTATGTTTAAAAATAAAAGGTTTTCAGTATAAGTTGTATTATTTAATTAATTTTCAACTTGTAAATTTTAGGAAATAGTAAATTCATGAGAGTATAACAGCATCTTTATGTAGTTCTTACAAATAAAGGGCTGGTACTAGTGCCTTGTAAAGCGATTTGAACTGTGTTCACCAGTTATGATTTGCTCGCATGTTTTTGATTATTTTTCGTGCCAAAGTTCAAGACCATAGGGAGAGCAAACGGCTTGACGTAAAGCGATTGGGTGGTTTCATTCGATTCTTCGGAATGATATCTGTAGATGACAAAAAAAAAAAAAAAAAAAAAAAAAAAAAACCACCTGGAAATCGAGATCTCGATTCTTAAAATATTTCACCCCTTAAATACTACCCTTTAGGTCTAGTTAGCACCAACTAGACCCCATTCGTGACTTTTTATACAAGCTTCATAAATTTTGGTCAAGTAGTTTCGGGGAAAACCTCTGGATAGCGTACGGCGGACGGACAGATTTGTTATTAATTCGATTATTGGAGTTTACGTATCTTGGAACGTAAACTAATAAATTTTCTACGTGTGGGAGCGGGGAGGGGGATTAAAAGATTATTTTTCTCGATCTGTTACAAAGGTTAATTATCAAAATGAGGCCTAAAGATTTGGTTAAAAAGGCGTAATTCATCTTCATCAAGGTCAACGGCATCAAAACCTCTTCTGTCATATTCCCGCGATGTTGCTAGAGGAATATATGGAGTAGAAAAGGGGCTGGGCAGACTTTACAAAGTTCGGCGGCAGTTTGAAAACATTTATACACTTCAAGGCGTATAAAAACAACTCTAATGTTAATTTCTACGTGTTGAAGGAAATTTAAATTCAATTATATTGGTTGTTCCAACTAGTATCGATTTTGTTAATTAATTAATTCGTATGAAGAATATTACGTATTGGGATTTAAGACCTACATAGAGAAAACAATGTCCGATTTTCGTTAAAAAATAAAGAAAACAGAAAAAAAAAAAAACTATTTAAGCCATAAAATAAAAAGGTTCATTTTTAGAGTTTTTAAAATTATTTTTATTTTATTTTAGGTACATCTACGATTTACCGATTGGTCAACGCGCTTCTTCATTGGATGACGTTCTCAGTTTCGTGAAACTTGCAAAGGAAGATGGAAACCCTGACATGATCAAGGAAGCAGAAGAAATCATGTTTATGAATATGGTATTCAACTTGTACCTTTCAGCTCCAGCTGAACAGACAACGGCCACCATGAAAGATATTGTGGACTTTATTGAGAGCTCCATATTTCCTTAATAGTTAGCCACGTTCAATCGGGGTGTTGAACCATTCGGTCCAAAGCTTTTTGTGAAGAATATAATAACAATAAAGATATGAAAAGTTTGAATTTTGATATTTTTTATGCATTTATTCTGCCTGTCCCCATTCCTAATAGAGGCAATTATAACACAAATAATCATATGTAATATAACTCAAACTTCTTACAGCAAACTAAGGCATCTGGCTTAATTTGGAATACATCTTCAAAGATAAGTCATCACTTCTATATTAAATCAAAATCCATGGAATTAAGAAAAACTACCAAATCTCATGAGTATTTATTAACAACTAGACCAAAATCCACTGGCCGTTCCGAACCATCTAGAACTAGTTTTCACAGTCCACTATCACGAATCACCGTTTCGTGAAAGACCTCCATTGCATGGACAACTACCATCACCAATTGGTCTGAATCTCTTGAGATATGCCTCGTTCTTCCCCTATGCTGACAGTTCTTGTGTTAGTTTGTATGATACATGCATCTTAATCTGATTGGAACTGTTGGGAAAATTTTCTTATCGGTGTACTGAGCTCATTCCATTCCACTCGTGCCCCCAAGTAAAAAACCGACGAACAAATGTCCGTGGCAATGAGGAAAACGATTCAGGAAGTTCCAGTTCACCCGCTGTCTCTTTAGCAAGATCAGCTGTCTCGTTACTCAACACTCCGACATAAACAAACTAGTTAATCTTCCCACTAGCCCGGAGAGCGAATAAAATACCCCAAATCCGTTCAAATATGTCTTTACTAGCCTAATTTTACCAGTTAAAAAGTTTAGAAACTCTTCCGTGATGAGAAAGAGAAAATAACGGTCAAGACGGAGCTGAGAGAGAGAGAGAGAGAGAGAGAGAGAGAGAGAGAGAGAGAGAGAGAGAGAGAGAGAGAGAGAGAGAGAGAGAGAGAGAGAGAGAGAGAGAGAGAGAGAGAGAGAGAGAGAGAGAGAGAGAGAGAGAGAGAGAGAGAGAGAGAGAGAGAGAGAGAGAGAGAGAGAGAGAGAGAGAGAGAAACGCCGCAGGTTGCAGTTCACAAAATGTGAAGGTGTCATTTGATAAATTATATGTGGATCGTGAGGAATTCACTTGGGACTTGGAGAAAGAACTGTAGCACAGAAAGGGCTGCGGATGGACGAAGATTCTACAGTTGACGGGAATTGATGTGGAGAAAGAAGTCAGGAGGTGGCGGTCGGAAGGAGAGGCCAAACACCGTTAACGGAGTAGGAGTCCAGCAGTGCGGAACAGCATGACTAGAACCGGTCAGAGGAACAAGATATAATAGGAAGGATATTAAAATAGTTTACTTGAATGTCTGCACATTAAAAGAAAAAAAAAAGAAAAAGACTGAATGATCACCATTTTATAGAATTTGTTTGAGCTGGGACATAATTATTTATATTGTGTGAAACATTCTTAACAGAAGTGAATCAGAGCTGGATTGGAACGAGATTAGATAGTCACTACCTGTGTTGGGAGGCAGGAGTTGGAAATAATAAACGGGGCAGGCCGAGTGAAGGAATGTTGATGGATGTGAAAAAAGGGCTTTATAAGAAAATTGTAGAATACGATGTAACTGATGATAATATGAAAACGATTAGGATAAGATGGGGAAATTATCAGTGCACCTGAGTCGTAATCATTGGGAAAATGAATTTACGAAATTAAAGCTTCTTATCGATAGCACAGATAAGGCAACTGTAGTTATGGGGAAAAGACGGAAGTTAGTGAAAAACTTTTTCTATTTCCACAAAAAATAAAGAGTTACAATGTTAAATCGATTTCGACGGTTAGGCCATCATCAGTAACAAAAATTAACTATTATTGTTTGTTATTGTTCGTTATTGTTTGTTACTTATGATGGCCTGACCGCCGAAATCGATTTAACATTGTAATTCTTTACTTTTCGTGGAAATAGACAACGTTTTTCACTAACTTCCGTTTTGAAATGGGTTTCCACAACTTCGTTGCGAGTGATTTAGTTCGTGTAGTTATTGGGGAAATGAACGCGTGGATTGGTTCGTGCCAGCAAATACCCAAGAGATTGAAAAGATTAATGAAAAAAAGGATTTCGAAGGCCGGTGTAGTGGATACCAGGGGAAGAAGGCTGATGGGATGTTGTGAGGGTAATGGTATGATTATTTTGAATGGTAGGTTTAAGGGGGACTTTGTGGGAGGGGGGGAGGGGGGGTGGACCTTTATCGATCGAAAGGGATGTTCAGTGATAGACTTAGCAGTGGTATCGGGGGAGTTGATTGATAGTAGAGAAAAATTTGAAGTGATACCGGAGATTTTTTCGGACCAGCAGCCGATCACATTGACAAATTAAGTCTAGGGTTTCGTCACTGCCACCGTAACTGGTTTGGAACGAAAATTATAGAAAAAATTCTGAACATAAAATAACAAATATAATGAGGAGAGAGATAGGGGTTGGCGAAGATGGGGTGGGTTGCGCGGAGGGCATGGAATGGTTAACAACAAACACAGGTTTGCATCAGAAGTGCTGCTGATAATGGGAATAAAGAAATCAACAGCAAACAACGGGTTTTCAAAAAAACATGGTATGATTTGGAGTGTCTAATGGCTATAAATATTAAAGAAAAATTACAATGAAACAAATAAGGACAGATATCTGAAAAGCTGGAATGAATACAAAAATAAATATTTGTTAAAGAGCAAGGAGTTCTATGAGAAAGTAGACAGGGATTTAGGTACTTTTCTTGTAGGTGAAATTTCAAAACGGTCATTACGCCGAAACGGAACACGACCCGCTTCAAATCAGTAGCTCCTGCACATGGTCGATTGGAGGAGCTGGTAAAAAAAATTTTACCCACCCCATAACATGAAGTTTTAATTAAGAAGGTGGATGGGCGGTATCACACACCCTGAGGGTATTACCCCTCGTTTTCCCTTCGTTTATGCCTGATTAAGGGTAGATTTACACTTATCCGTGACGTGCCGTGACCGTTGTTGTCCGTCATTCGTAGCCTCCAGTGGGATCCGTGATGAAATTTTCACTGACATTCACACATAACCGTACTTCTAAGTGTCAGTGCTTTCCAAGCCGTCCGTGTTTCAGATTGTTCTGTTCACTGTTCTGCGTCCTTTTCAGGTTGGTTGGCTTTCAGTTTGGAAGTAATGAATTTCAGCATTCAGGACCTTGCAGCAATTGCATTATTTTTAGACAAGGAAGAGAAGGGGAAAATATGACATTTGGTTCATCCCATCTGGAGGCTTAGGGGAACGGAGGGAGAGTTTGTAGAATGATATAGAGGGTTGGTGATGACGAATGCAAATTTTATTATTAGTTTAGAATGAGCCGGAAGGTATTCAGTGATTTGTTCATGAAAGTCGTGAAATTTTTTACAAAATCATCAGAAACGCTTGCATACGAGTCTGCAACACATTGGGACATTTTATGTCTCTAGTTGCAGACTCTTATGCGTTGCAGACTCGTATGCAAGCTCTAAGAGCCACTCAGCTGATCCGGACCCTTGGTATCGTCAAGTAAATATCTTAAAGAGGCTACATACGAAATTACAGCTTCCTAGAGTGTAAAGCATAGAAATTAGCTTTAAGAGCCACTCATCTGATCCGGACCCTGGGCATCGTCAAGTAAATGTCCCAAAGAGGCTACATCAAGACAACAACAAGAGTGTAAAGTATAGAAATTACCTATTAAAATGATTTAACCGCTGCTTCACAAATCAAACCGTTCTCGCAATATTCGGATCACCTGCTATGAATAAAATCATCGAAACACCATCTCAATGAAATAATCAGAAATTAACAAGCGGTTGTAATCATGTTCACAATATCAATTATTGAGAATGATCACCTGTGTGTAAACAATTATTCATATAACCATGCTCATAACTCAGCTTGTTGGCCACGCACTTCGCAGTAGTTAACATAATATGGTTGGATAAATCGAGAGCTTTCGAACGATTTTTGTGGGATGAAAAACGGATTTTGGTCAACGAATTTTGTAGGATGAAAAACGACGAAGTACTCGCGCTAGAGACTGGCTCTTTCAGCAAGAGAAAGACTGGCCGTTCGTTAGTGGAAAGTGTTTGTGAATTCTATATATAACAATTACATCAAGTTATAAATTTTCAACTACAATAGTATTTCGTCTATCTGTACCTTAATTTTTTAAATGTCATTCAATCGTGAAATTAGATATTGATTATCACGCGCCACAGTGACGCTATGACTCCTAACTAGCGTTTTTTAAATAGGAACCCCACAACAACTACCTTCCGACACCGTCCGTGAAAATAGAAAATATCGGCGGCGACGGACTTTTTGATTTTTTACGAAAGCACTGAACATCACTGAGCGGTCACTTTGCCAGACATGTGGGAACGAGCGCCGTGTTTTATCCTTAGTTACTTATATATAATATTTTTTCTCACTGATCATCACTACACGGTACGTCATGTTCCTTCATGTCAAAGATATGTGTGAATCGACCCTAAATTAAGCTATCAGTGAGTCTGTAGCCATTATCTACATCCGAAACAGGTCATTACTAGAATATTCCATCAAAATCGAATTAAATCTGTTCAAGTTATGCCCAAATCTCATTTGCCCATTCGCACCACCTACTAATGACGGTTCTGCTGAAATTGATATGGTCTTTTTCCGACTACCGTTAGAATTTGAGCGAGATCAGATAACTAGGCTTTGAGAAAATGATGCTTGATGGATTTGAATGACGGGCTCCATCCTGATCAGCTTAATGGGCAAAATTCTCTCCTGTTTACTTAGGGAAGCTGAAGTTTGATAGGAAGCCTCAATGGAAAATCAAGACACAATTACAATTATGAGCTCTATCTTGATCTGCTGAGTGTGAAAAATCCTTTCTTATTCACCCTGAAAAATAGAAATTTGATAGGGACCTATCTCAAATATTAAGGGACGAATGAAATTACGGGTTTTATCCTGATCAGCTGAATGTGACAAACGCTCTCCTTTTCACCCTAGAAAGTTGAAATTGGACAGGACAAGGTCCCCTGGGGAGACTGATTGGGGAGGTGTCCCTGGGACTGAGACATCGAGGGGCAAATTAAGTTATGGGTTCCAACCTGATCAGCTGAGTGGGCAGAATTCTCATTTGTTCCTCTAATAAGTTGCAATTAGGCAGGGATCCTCTTTGGGACAACAAAATACGAAAGAAATTACAGGCTTTGTTCTGATCAGCAGATCGAACAAAATTATTTGTGTTATTTTAGCTCTCACAACCCTGAATTGGCTATTACTTCTGAAGGGGTACGAGAATAAATGATATCTATTCGTTCAAAAGTACACACTTAACCCTTTTAAATTTAAATCTATGCATGTTCCTTGGCTCTACTAATTTTAGCCGGTAGGGATTAAGTACAATTAATCGAGGATGCAGGGGGCACGATGTCTATAGAACCAATTGGATGATAAAGAAGAAATGGGTGTTAAATTTTCTGGTTATAAACTTCGATTTTGAAAAGCAAATTTTGTAATCCGTGTATTACATATTACTTAAAATTATTCACCTCAATGACGTTTATGAATGATTGATGTTTTTAAAATGAAAATTGCAATTCTATTTTGAAAGCCTTCATTATGAGTGATTAAATTAAAAGTGTGATATACATTTCAAATAAATCATCCTTAAGCTCGACTCATCACACGTCAAGAGAGATAAGTTGGACGTTGTAATCTTCTTCTTTTTTTCCCTTCAAGAGGGAGCATTCAGTCTGGGCCCCGTGTATTATATTGCAGCGTGAAAATGAGGTTCATAAGAAGTGTCGTATGAGTGTGGTGGGCTGTGACTGAGGAAAAAGTCTATTTGTGTCAGGAAAGTGTGTGATTAATGTCTCAAATAATGCCGCACCTCCTCCAAAAGCAAATTTCAAACCGCCAGTGTCATATACCTCTCCCAGCGCATTTATTAACGGGGCATGCTTTCATTTTCAACGAAGTTTTCGGGGGTTGCTGGAATGAGTTGTACCGAGGTCCCAGCGACTGGAAAATATGACTCTCCCCATTCTCGACCCGCTTTCGGCTAATTCCTCGCAGGGAGAAATGCGAAAGCGTCATTACTCATTAGAGTGTTCATTTGAGGAATGAACTCTTGGCAGCGAGGGTCATAAATTATTAAAGCTCGGCACACAAGACTTTTCGAGCGGTGGAAGAGCCCCGCGGGGATCTGTTGAGTTCTCCCAAAACTATTATTGTCTACCGCATCTCATAAACTGTGTACGTGTAAAATTACAAACCGCAATCCCATCCAAATCAGCAAACAGAGTACCTACTGTAATTATTATCAATTCCTATCTTTTACAATGGATAGGTGACTTGACTCAATCACAATAAACACTGCTACAAACATGAATATTTAGAGTGTGTGCGCATAAGCAAACGTGAGTTTCTTGTAACGTTCAGTTTCTTACGATCTAATTGTCCGATTTCGTTTAAACTTGGAGAACAGTCGAGACGAGGTTTAAGGAACTTTCCCTATGAATCGTTACACGAATGGTTGAGCATAGACTATTGCTTATGCGCAAAACTAAAATTGGTGGACAAAGATTGAACTCCTAGACTAATTTACCGATTTTGATGTAATTTTCTGGAAATGTGTGAGTTAGCGCCTAGATGATATATTATAAATTCTATAGCCGTCGGATCAAAAGGATGCGCCCGAGAATTTTTGAGAACATTGATTCGGTCGTTGTGGGTTCTTCCAACTAACTTTACATATATCCACATTACAGTAATTGAGGAAACTATACTGCCACTCAACTTGGGAGACGTTTATTCAAAGTTAATGTAAATATATATATATATTTTACTTAATATTTGTGTACTGTGATTTGTTCGCCCTTAATTATTGAAATTTTCTGGGTATATCAAAATAACGTTCATGTTAGCTAACGTAATGGGTATAGGGACTAAAAAGTCTCCTCGCAGCATTTACTTGTGAGCAAATTTTTGTATTAGGTAGGTAGTTTTTATATAATTACGCAACATTTTTGAAAAGCGTGGAAACGGATTTCTGGTGTAACATTACGAAAAAGTTGCGATGAGGGTGCAACAATTGAAATCAATATCTTTTATTGGATTGATGAAAGAAGCTTAATTGTTTTCATTATTGTTATTATTATTATTATTTTTCAACTAGCTGTAGATATGCAATGACAGAATAAGCGAAAAATTGGCGGTTGGTTGGTACTGCAAGGTAGGTATCACTCGGAAAAAAAAAAAAAAATAATATAAAATAAATAAAATCTAAATAACCAATAAAATAACCATTTAAATTTGACCAATTTAATGTGCTCAAAACAAACTCAGCCTTTCATTCGGAAAGCTTGATATTTTGGCGCAAGAACGGAATTTTTATCTCAATAGTAAGGAGAGTAATTGTCTGGAATGGCACATCCATGTGCACACACACACACACAAATATATATTTATATATTATTTAAAATATCTTTATATATAATTCCGAACGGTCTTTGAAATTGTGAAGAACTTCGCGGTCCGATTTCAGTGTTAGACGGCTCATTCGAATCAGCACGGCCCCAAGTTTGTTGCAAAAGTGTCGCCGTTCGTCTCTATACCCGCCTTGATCGTGTTCTAGGCGGTCCTTATCAACGAGAGTTGTTTTTTAGGCTGTGGCGGTAACTTACTTACCGTGAATTGAAGGCAACTGTTGTTACCGCAACAGCCTAATAAACAACTCTCGTTGATAAGGACCGCCTAGAACGGAAATATATTCGGAATTATATATAAAGACCGTTCGGAATTATATACAAAGTCCGCTAAGTTCTTCAGTTTCAATTTCAATTTCAAATCTCCTAGATGTTAGTAACTACACTACGTTTCTTATTACCGTTAATTGATGGCAACTGTTGTTACCGCCACAGCCTAAAAAACAACTCTCGTTGATAAGGACCGCCTAGAACACGATCAAGGCGGGTATAGAGACGAACGGCGACACTTTTGCAACAAACTTGGGGCCGTGCTGATTCGAATGAGCCGTCTAACACTGAAATCGGACCGCGAAGTTCTTCACAATTTCAAAGACCGTTCGGAATTATATATAAAGATTCCGAATATATTTCCGTTCTAGGCGGTCCTTATCAACGAGAGTTGTTTATTAGGCTGTTGCGGTAACAACAGTTGCCTTCAATTCACGGTAAGTAAGTTACTAACATCTAGAAGAGTTATTTCTGAACGAAGAAATTGAAACTGAAGCACTTGGCGGACTTTATATATAATTAGGAACGGTATTTATATATAATTCCGAATCAGCACGGCCCCAGGTGTCGGTAAGTAAGAAACGTAGTGATGGGGTCTTTTCTAATCAGCTTAGTGAGCTAAATTCTTTCCTGTTCACTGTAGGAAGTTGAAATTTGATAGGTAGACTCTCTGGGACATTAAGAGACGAGTGAAGTGATGGAGTCTTTTCTGATAAGCTGAGTGAGCTGAATTCTTTCCTGTTGACAGTAGGAAGTTGAAATTTGATAACTCTCTGGAACATTAAGAGACGAGTGAAGTGATGGGGTCTTTTCTGATCAGCTTAGTGAGCTAAATCCTTTCCTGTTCACTTTAGGAAGTCGAAATTTGATAGGGAGACTCTCTGTTTATTAGGCTGTGGCAGTAACAACAGTTGCCACGGTAAGTAAGAAAAGTAGTGTAAACTAACATCTAGGAGAGTTATTTCTGATCGAACTTTGAAATTGTGAAGAACTTCGCGGACCGATTTCAGTGTTAGACGGCCCCAAGTGTCGCCATTCGTCTCTGTGCTTATCTTGATCGTGTTCTAGATTAGGGCTTTCCAAGCCCTAACAGGCCTCTAGTATATTTATATAAATGAAAAAGGTTTAATCTCTAGGATTTGATTCAGAATACTGTCGAATAGGTACTGGATGTTGAGTCGAACCCAGATTGTTATTTGTTTCTATTGACAACTGCGTTCCCTGAATTCTTCCCTGAATGAATTTTTTGTTTACTTGTAGTTCAAGAAAAATATAGTTTCATTGTCGTGTTTGAAGTTTTTTGAAATCTATTATTTAATATCCCGTGCCATCCGTTTATAGGGTCAGGGGGGGCAAGTGCGTACCTGTTTTTCATAAATCTGACTTTGTGATGCTACTATTTCCCTCAACTACAAGTTAAATAATGACTACAGTTTTATTACATTCCCCAGACCTTTCTACGTCGAAAAACGTGTGGATATAATGAATTGAAGTTAGTAATTCATTAAGAATTGGAAAAAACCTGTTGGGGGGCAAGTGCGTACGTATAGTGGGGCAAGTGCGTTTTCAACTTTCTACCCGAAAAATAATAAAAATAATATGAACCAATGTAGGTAGATGTTAGGTATAATTTGAAATAAATTGTTAATGAAAAATAAAACGCCGCAAAATTGATCATTTTTAACAACTCAACATGAATTCCTGAGTAGATAAAATGGTCAATAAACTCATCCACTTGTTGGATGTCCTCTGATTCGCTGTCGACTGGGGAATGAGGTTTGCGTGAGAGAGAATTTGAAGGCTCCAGATTTTGGCAGAATTAGATGAGGCTGAGGTTTGGGAGAAGCATGCGGTTGTGCGTGAGGGTTGAGGAAGAGGTTCTGAATGGAAACTAGACTTCAAGACCTTGATTTTCTTATTTTTTCTGGTAAATTCATGCGGTTTTTAATGAAACGCACTTGCCCCTTATTTAAAAGCGCACTTGCCCCACTGTCAAAAAAATAGGGGCAAGAACGTTTTACTGATTTACTCCATCAATTTTTGTAGCCTTGAAGTTATCAAGTGAGCAGTTCGTACAGGGACAAAAGGTCGAAAGATAAACAGTGGAATAAACAGGAAAGGAAGGGTTTTTAGACAAGAAAACCATTGAAAACTGTACCTCCCTCAGATTCACACTCTGATATCGGACGAAGGCTTCGCGGAAAATGGTTCCAATTATGCTTATTTGTTCACTGAGGATGTAAAAATTTTTATCAGATGATCATAAACACCTGTTCTATCATTTGCTAAGAAACTTATTAAAATAGAGTGGCCTCATAGCGAAATAAAACGAAGAGACGCACTTGCCCCCAAAACGCACTTGCCCCCCCTGACCCTAATTTGATTCATACAACTACACTAGGGGCGGTTATGCACGCAGCTTTTCCTCCCCTGATACTCTTGATGAGGGGAGAGACCGAAAAGATCAGCAAAGGCTAAGATATTAATGCAGTTACACAAAAATATTGATTGGTAATAGAACTCACGGCTTTGGAGGCGGGGGCTCTTCAGGCTTGGGCGGCTCTGGAGGGACATCTGGCTGTTTGTTACCACTGCTGAGTTTGTTGGTTACTGTAACAAAAATAAAAATAAAACTTGAAAAAAAAAAAGATTAAAAAAACCCCTCACTCGAACAGAATAAGCAATGAGAGATTAGCATTTAATGGGAGGGAATCTGAAATGGAGGGATTCGATCCAGCTGAAACCTTTTAACCTTTCAATGGCACGAAAAAATATTTTTTCATTTTATTTTAGCGAAAAGATGAAAGCTGGTTCGTTAGAATGATGAATGGAAAGAAATGAATGCGCGATGCAACGAGATCAGAATTCAATAAGATTCATCAAGTCCAAATTGTGATTGGCAAGAGTTTTCATGTGCCCAGGAAAAGACATAATACTTTTCACCCCTAAATTAGTTTCTGAAATTGATACTTGAATCACGTTGGAGTTGTCATAAATATTTTAAACTAGCAGCTCTTGAACCTTGGAAATTTCAGAATCACTATCGGTGGAAGAGATGAAGGATTTTCGTTTTTTCAAACGTTTTAAAAATTTAATCTTATGGTTTAGATGTGCTAAAAGTCGGAGTTCCATTGTGACGAGGGGTAATAAAGGCGAAAATGACCAGCTTATTTACGATATTCTCAACCGATTTTAATGATTCACGATCATGTAATATTTTCAACCAATTTTTTGTAAAAGCAGTTCGTACTTCATTACGGTTGTGAGGTTGAAAGAGGGAAGTGTATGAGGGGAGAGAGAGAGAGAGAGAGAGAGAGAGAGAGAGAGAGAGAGAGAGAGAGAGAGAGAGAGAGAGAGAGAGAGAGAGAGAGAGAGAGGGAGAGAGAGGGAGAGAGAGAGAGAGAGAGAGAGAGAGAGAGAGAGAGAGAGAGAGAGAGAGAGAGAACGCTTGCAACATATTATACATGCTTTGTTATAATTGAGGGGGTGCATCTAGTGTTAGCCCGATCAATTGCCATTCTTACCAAAATTATTATAAAATCCATTCAGGGACGTCCCTGTAATACATGCATTACTTACCAATAAGTTTGGTTCCTAGTTGTTATTTCGGAAACGTTCAAACTGCGCAAGGGGTCAGAGAATTAGTAAGCGGATTATTTCTGGTCAAGCAGCGCTGGTAGACCCTAAAGTTCTGGACTGATTTGCAGTGTGTGCAGTTCAACACTACCTACCTTGCGCTGTTTGACCGCACCCGTAATATCATTATTTTTCTTTCGGTAGTTGCCTAGGTCCAGGAAGGAATATTTAGAGAATGCTCCATAGACTCCGTTTAATAATCAACTATCTATAGAACATTATCTCCATAGAAGGGCTAACTATTAAACGAAAAATAAAGTTTTGTGTAATAATTTGCAACGTTTGACTTTCTCACTATTAAGAAGATATGAATGCTTCGTATTCGTGGTGGGAGTCGGATAAATTTTTCTATTTCAAAATAAAATTTAGGTATACCCTTTTTCGCGATTGTACTCGTGGTCATTCTCTGTTCTCGGCAGGTTTTGGTATTTGCAGTTCGTTTTTTATGCCATTTTCAGAGGTTGTTGAGGTACGCCCCAAGAAGTTCCTCAATAATTTGTATTACTACAGGATAGGAGCGCAACATATTCGCAACATTCCATTCCTTTTAATAAATTCTATCAGAAACAAATTTTGCTTGGTTGATTACAAAGGTTTATTTTAGGAATAATAAACCAAAATGAAACTTAATCAGGAGTTCCTGCGGTTGTTTTCATGTGGTTCTTTATGGGAAAAAAATCGTGGAGGTCTGCTAGAGAGGTTTCTTCTACACTTTTTTATTTCTTTATCTCTCGCGCTCCCTCTAGTTCATTAATAACGCATACCTCGGTTGACCACTCAATATCGTTTTTCATACAGAGCCTGTAGCCCACCTTAAAATAGAGCTCAGATAAATCGGAGATAGCCAGACAAACACGTTGGGTCGGGTTTATACGGTAATTCGGTGTCACCCAATCTCCTGGCTCATAATTTGTATTTGTCTCTTCGTCGGTCTGGTTTCAATCTGTTGGGAAAACATGGCGACTGCACTGAACTCATCTCTGGATTGAAAAAATGGATGATTCGTCCAGTCAAGTACTGCATATGGAATTTGGTGTTAGATTACTACAGTTACAGGGGTGGATCCATGACCCCCCCCCCCCCCTCCCCTCACTCATCCAACAGGCTTTAGTAAAATTTTTTATTGATGATTTTTCCTCAATTGTGATGTAAAAACGTTTAAATTTAACACCCTCAACCTTTAAAATGCAGCAGGCATCTAACAAGCATTCCAACAGTCCGAAGGTGCGTTGTTCACAAACGGTTTAGGGACAACTTATTAAACTATAGCGAGTTTGCACTGAATGTGACAAAGGTGGCTGCACTGGAAATTATTACTACCTACTATTTATTAGGCTTTAAAAAACCCTTATGATAATTGGTTTCCGTAATTCTTTGAAACTGAAATTTTGAATAAATTCGATCTGATCCCATTCGATCCGATCCGTTGTATAAATGCGATCCGACTTTTGGCTCGGCCAAATTAGGTGATCTGTATTTTGAGGCTTGGCATATTTTGTACGCGGAGTGTCTTTCTGGGAAGATAGCTCTACTGTGTAGTTCCATCCCGTCTTTCTCTGTCGCATTGATGTGTCAATCAGAATACGTAAGTGCGTAAAAATTACATGTGAGTTTGGAGGAATGAAATACAAGATTGAGCCCTAATTAAATCTGCAGTTCAATTTGCCTTATCTCAGTTAGGGCTAATTGACGGAAGGCATCTGGGAAATAAATAAAACGACGTGGGAAGAACCGCCCTGAGCCGACGTTGAGATAATCGATTAACTGCATCTCCACTTGTTTGTCTGTTGCCATAGAAAGTGGAACTGCTAGTACACGCGTTGGCCGGAACAACTAACTACGAGTACATATCACTTGAAAATAAAATCAGTCAAGTTATTTGATATTGTTTTGAAACATGTTGATTGATCAACGTGCTTCAGTGCTATATTAAGGTAATAGCAGTCGTTTTCATCAAGTGGAGAAGGGGATCAACAGTGAATAATTCAAACTTTTGACAGAGGTTTTCAAGTTTCAAATGTCAGCCGAGCCCAGATTCACATTCATCCCTCTTCCCAAAAAAGTAAGTCAAACGCTTTCGGACAAAGACAATCAAGAAAATCTGATGAAATGGGGACTAAAGAACAACATTAACGTTAAATTTTACAATTTCAACCAAGAGTTCAAGGTTTTCGACAAACAGGATTTTGTAGATTCTTTTATGTGCGACCCAGCAGTTAAAAATTCACTTAATCTATTAGTGAATGTTGATAAGGTGGAATTTATGACTTTACCATGTACCCAAGTTTCAATGAAGTTTTTCGAGAAATTGAAAAACGAAGATAACGGTATAGTTCGTTGTGGAGATCTTACGGAGTGCATGGATGAGTTTGTGGATGGGCTGTTGCTCCAGGACAATTTGCGACAGATGATGGTGATGGAGGAACACGCAGCGCACGATTTGTACGACGCGGGTGAAAAAAAGGAGTTCATTTATCAGCTTTTCAGGCACATTTGCCTTGGTGGTGCGTACGCTCAGCACGATCGCCAGCTTGAGCCATACCTGGACTTCACTAGAAATTTGTATAAGGAGTTGGTTGATGTTGAAAAGCTGGCGAGGACGAACGAACTGCGCGTGCGCAGTGTGGTAATGAAAGTTGTGGCCTATGCACAGAACCGTGCAGTACTTCCATCTGAACCAGACCATCCGCAGAATTTCTTGTACTTGATTGTTGACCCGTTCAAAAGACAAGTAGCTGTTCTGTATCACCAATTCGGGGGATACGCAGCTTACTGAATGTATAATAATTTCCATCTAAGAGAATAAAACATTTTCGCCAAAATAATTGTAGTTGTCCCTAAAAAAATGAAGAAACTATCTACCACTATTTCAAGTCTAATTAGAGACAGAATTATAATGTTTTTAGTTATTCAAACAGATATAAAATCAAATAGGTATACCTATATAAATATATATATAAAGAGGATATATATAAAGAGGAGATCTCACTGGATGATAAAAGTTGTTGTCGTTCAGCATTTCTAAATTTCCACTTGGATCAGGCATTTTAGGATATTCTAAAGAAACTAGATCTCATGTATACTTCAAGTGTTTGCAATGGGAAAATTTACATGTTTTCTTTTATTCTAAAAATATGCAATATGGAGGGAGGGTATCGGATGATTAGAAGTGGCCAAAACAGCTGTGTAAAAGTTGAATGAACGACCTCACACCAACGTCCGCTTGGTTCAGGAACGTCAGCAGCGCCTTCCGCATATGACGTCTATTTAATTTCTTTCTATCGGTTTTTTTCCCCTGACCATATCAAATAACGAGAAATTCCAACATTAATAAGTTGCTCTCAGCGGATTTTTTCAGAAGCAAATTATTTCATCAATTTATATAAAATTCAGAACGAATTTCCGAGGTTGACCTTTGTTCTATGGTCACTTTACACATGCGCAATCAAATTTTGATGAGCCTATCCTTTATAAATTTCGATACTTTTAAAATTATGGCAGACATTTGCAACACTTGTTCAGCAAGCAAGAAAATGTGAGCACAAATTTTGATTCCGGTTTAGTTTAGAAGGTAGAAGAGCAACAATATTTGGATGATCAATATTATGTTCAGTGTCTTCAATCCAAACGTTACCACTCCGCACGCGCTTAAGTGAACCAAATCAGCTAAGCACCGAAATGAGGAACCGAATCAGCAGAAGAAATTTGGATAGGTACTTCCATTCATGAATTGCTGTATACCTACAACCCAACCCAATAAATTGCGCAGGCTATAAGTACATTTATGGTGCCATCTCACAATATTATCAGCGTGTAGCGTAGATACTTTGGAAATAAGTAGATCTTGAAGGGATTTAGTTTTACGTTTGATCTGAAAACAGTGAAATTGTGCACGAAATGAGAGAGGGAAGAACCTGAGCCTCCCTTTGTGAACCTAAATGAGATTCATCGAGTTCCATGATGGACACAATTTTCGTAGCTGGTAGATAGATAAAAATATATGTTGTAGATAGCTTATAGCTGTCAAATAATATGAATGTTATTACAAATCCTTGAAAACGACTGTGACAAAGGAATTTTCTACGGTCCCCGTTCGCGGCTTAAGTTGGATTCTTTCCGTTCCATTTGACAATTACTCTCCACGGCCATTCCATTTTGCGTTTGGACGAATCCAATCAACCCCTAGCTGAGCCAGGGGGGTCGGGCCCCTCGTCGCTTTCAACCTCCGACCAAAATAGGTAGAGATATCCTTGTCAGCGCATCAGGCATTCCATTACCCTTGGTAGGGACGGGGTCGGTCGATACGTCAAATTTCAATTCTCCGTCGTCCCGATTGAGCTCGGAACGGTGAGGAGGAGACACGAATAGATTGAATATTATGGAAATGCGGTGTGAATGTTAGATCCGTTCTTCGTCCTTCTGGCTTAGATCTATTTAACCTCGGGGGAGAGAAATGGTCCCGGAAATAACTCCATGTTTGTCCACTTCACTCTTGTCCTGAAAAATACCTAAACAAGAATCATCAAAATGTTTACCGCTAACACGGTATGGATATCTCTATTTGATTTTCAATACATATTTGAAATGACAGAAGCGAAATGAACCATAACAGAAAGAAAATGATCTATTCAATATTTGATCAGAAAAAAACCCAATCAATTCAATCGTCTGAGAGGGTCTCAGAAAGTTCAAGAGAGTCTTCATATCTAATTTCAACTTCCTAGGATAAACTGGAAAGAATTCAGCTTACTCAGCTGATTAGGAATGAGCCAATCTTTTCAATCGTCTCCTAGTGTCCCAGGGAATCTCACTACCTAATCTCAACTTCCTAGGATGAACAGGAGAGATTTTAGCTCACTCAGCTGAATAGGAAAGAGCCGAAAATTGCAATAGTCTCTTAGTGTCCCAGAGAGTCTCCCTATCAAATCTCAACTTTCTAGGATGAACAGGAGACATTTTAGCTCATTCGGCTGAGTAGGAATGTGCCAATCATTTCAATCGTCTCATAATTTCAGCTTCAGAGATTAAATACGATAGAAATCATCTGCTTTAGGTTAGGAAGGGCTGATCAGAGTCTAAGTATCGTCTAGTACCTACTGCTTACAAGTACCTGCTACTCAATATATATACCTACCATGTTCCTAGTGCCTTCTTTTCACCTTATTAGTTCATTATGGTTACTTAGCAATATTAGTTTATCACTTAGCGTAATGAATCGGCTTTTCTTGACACTACAATCGCTTAGGGATCATGAGATGTTGTGATGAAATGAGAGCATTCCAAAAAGTGGCGAACGACTTTCCTGCTATGAAAACTAAGGGAGTTACACTTCGCTAGTAACGCATTGGTTGTACGTGAAAATCAATAGAAAAAGAAAAACATCTTGTGCGAGGCTTCATTTTACATGGATGATATCATGATGGAGCACATCTTAGAAGGATGAGGTTGCTTTATTCGATTGTTTGATTTTCATGTATAGGACTCGATTAGTCCAGAAGTTTCTTCAGGTGGCTGTCAGTAAGAGACCGATGAACTCCGATTGTAGTACTTCCTGTTTTTACTTCCCGGGCGACAAAGAAAGTGATAACTGTCTTCTAACCATCCCTAAAAATTGCAACAAATGCAATAAGCTCCAGGTTTTGGCAGAATATTGAACAAGAATAGAGTAAATTCAACATTGAAAGCTCTTGCTCGCCTGATGTGTTCAAGTTCGAATCAATTTAAAAAGCTCAGTTACTGTTTTGTCGTACAAAAACTCGTTGTTATGCACAACTTTTACTGTCTTAATTTCATACATCATACATTAAAGGTTTTTTAAAAGTCAGCAAAAGCGGGATAGTTGACACAGGTAAATACTAATGGCCATTTTTTCGTATTTCTAGGCTCATTACCGCCTATACAGTATTTTTCTGGACATATATGTGAAATGGGTATAATTTTCATCTATAGAAGAATCTCTTGAGCCATTTCGACGGAAACTACGTTTTTCTCCTATTTTGGTCACCTTCACCTATTCTTTCACTAATTACTGCTTATTTATATTTATTCTGAAAAATTGCTAAAAATTATGTTCTTACATTTATTATTTAGCTTATTACTGTCCTTAGGGCATTTTCCTGGCCACGACGGATATCGAATATCATTCGTATCCATAAGTAAAGCAATTCCTGTGAATTTCATCAATATCCTTCGAGCCATATTAGAGGAGAGACCAAAAAGGTGCTAAAAAAAGTTACAGTCAAGCAGCATTATCGTATGAGCGAATTTTCGTAAATTATCGCTTTGTTATGTTACTGGTAATTGTATGTATGTTATTGGTAATTGCTAATTACCAATTTCATGGCAAAAAACTCTCTCTAAATAAAAATCTGATATTCAAAAAAGGATTTTGAAGTTTCCACGTTTTTGCAGTTTTTACCGATTTTTAAGCACATTTTAATGAAATTTAAGTACCTACATTTTTCAGCATAATTTTGTCCATCAATTTGATGTTCTATTTTTTAGTTTATAATCTTTGTTTGAGCAATATTCTGCTAAAAAATCTAAATTAAACGGTATTTGGCCGTTTTTTGCTATTTGTAGTGATTTTTTCAGCACTGTTTTTGAAAATTGACCAATTTAATGTGCTCAAAAAATGCTGGCCAACGAACTCGTTCTTTCGTTTGGAAAGCTTGATTTTTCTGGCGCAAGTACGGAATTTTTATCTCAATCCTAAGGAGAGTTATCGAATGAAAGGACACACACAGATATATGTGTTTGTGTGTGTATATTTATACTTATGAAAAAGCATTAAACTCTAGGATTCGTTCCAGAATGTCTCAAAACGGATTTCAAAGAAGAAAACTTTCGAAAATTTTGATTTAAAAATGTTTGGAGCCATTGCAATAGACACTAAATTGGATTGTGAATAGAAATTCGCTAAAACTACGTTTTTAAACCTATTTTTGGAAGTATTTTGCTAATTACCTCCCTTAGAGTATTTTCCCAAGCATGAGAGGTATTTAATATCATTTGTACCTACAAGAAAATTAACTCCTGCGATTGCACCAAAATCCCTCGAGCCATTTTGGAGAAAAGGCAAAAAAGTGCTAAAAACGACGTATGTTCACATAGTCTGGTTTTTCAACCCGCTAAAAATGGTCACTTTACGCTGATTTTTCTACAGTAACTAGCTCTTGCGTATAGAAACCCAACCCCGAAACAGGAATTTTCTTTATGTCGTACAGTAAGGTGGCAATCATGTACACGAGTTAAATATATACGTACACACATTTTGTTAGCATGGAACATACTTTAGCCTTGAGCTAACTGCCCGAAAACGTTACGCGGAAGTGTCACGAAATTTTCTCATGAAACTTCTGTAGTTTTCACAGGACAAAAATCGTTCTCCATCCGTTGGAAAGCTCTCGATTTATCACGCATTTCTTTCGTACTTGTTCTTCTATTTATGACGTAGTTTTATAAGTATTTGTTATAAATTGATATAATAAACAATGCCATTTGTTTTGTTGTCACTTGGTTGAGAATTAATCTTGGTTATAGTAATTGTAAACGCGAACCGTTAGAGAAAATTACCTACCTAGGTACTTCCTTTCAACTTCGATTAGTAAAACATTTATGTCAAAGTTTTACATTTATTTACTTACATTTACGAATTCGCGGGAAGAAAGCATTTTCCATGTTTTAGCATTTTAGCGAAGGGCTCAAAGCGGAAAGCAACCGGAGGGTCCAGGGGGCGAAGCCCCCCTGGCGGGGTCAAGGGGCGGGGTCCCTTTCGAGCCCCGAAGGGCCGAGTGTTTTTTTTTTTAAACAAAACTCCCCTTAAAGATGGAGGGGGCACTTCATCAAATTGAAAAATATACAAAAAAAAAAAAATTGTGAGGACGCCCAGGTTCACCCGTCGCCGGCTCTTGGGTTAAGGGAAGTTGCATAAGGATGAGGAGGATGAATGGGATGAAAGGAAGTGCCCCTATAAAATAAACACCAGTTCAAGTAAGAACCCCTCAGAACGCGCTTGGTGATACCACGGAGCACTCCTGCCCAGATTCCCAACTCGAGTAACTCCGTGGTACTTTTCCGATCCGATCCCCAAGGGTGTCCAAGATACCCCATTTCAACCCTTCCCCCTCCCCTAAAACACCCCCTCTGGCTCATATTTTTAAAATTTCAAATAGCCTATCATTTAAGTTGGATTGATCCAGACATTTTGTACCAGTTGTTCAATGACCCCTGTAACCGTGAAATCAGACAAACAGACGGACAGGCAGAGACAGAGAAAAATTGAGAAAATGGTACAAATCGTCTACAAATATCATGAATCGGAAATGAAACGCAAAATTTGATGATTCTAATCAATGTACAGACAGACATGCTTACGATTTTATTAATATAGATAAGTAAGTAAATCGGTTTAGTTGAGTTACGAACGAGTTTGAAATTTCAAATCAGAAACTCTTGCGGGGAACCCTTCCTGAACACACAACTCGATTCGACCGCTGATAAAATTAATATTATGCAAATAGGCTCTAAAGCTGGGACCGAGGGTTTAATACACATTTGCATGGCCGATAGAGGCAAGTTATGTTGCGGGCTTTCACACGCGAATGCAGGATCGGTACCTAACTAGTTTGTAAAGGAATATTTACAGTTTGAGACAGCTAAGAAATTTATAAAATGTCAGGTGGGATTTAGAGTTAGTGAAGGGTGGTCTTCATGAAATAGGCAGGTATAGAACCAACGATCTCACCCATTTCGATGATGCGAAATGTTAATGTAGAGCCAGGAAATTTACATTTTTTTAATCACATCTGAATTACTGATTAATCACTCCGAGCTTTTATGTCCGATCTAAGAGGAGGATGGAATTTATTAAAATATCAGTCCATATTAAAAAAACGAGATTATTACATTTTGAATTAGTTTCTATTTATTATTTTCAATACTGAACCTATGTTATCAACAAGAAAAACCTCTTTTTAACCCTCCCTTAAAATTCTAAACATTGGAAAAAAATCCTCCCGTCGCAGTTTGAAGTTTTTCTCCGAAATTATTTGACCAAATACATACATCAGCCGGAAATGGGTCAGTAACAACGGCATAAAATTTGCTCAACCGTAAATAGTAGAACATCCCCATGTTGAAGTCCCCACTTGAATAACATTAATAAATCAAGAAATCGAAAACTTTCAAGGTAACAGTAACGTAGTTTTGGTTGTCATTGATAGATATTACCGCGAAGAATCGAATGAAACCACCCGAAATGCTGTACGTTAATCCGCTTGCTCTCCCTAAGGGCTAGAAATAGTAGCGACATCTTAAAATTACTGAGAGAATTGCTAAATTTTAATGATGACCGCTAAAAGGGCAAGTGGTTGCAAAATCGAAACATATAAAACTCGCCAATAATAATTTCCGATGAACGTATCAGCTGCTATTATTCCAATGGACTTCTGACTTTGCGAAATCGAGTTTATCAAACTCTTGTAGGAGGGACTACAGAAGCGCTGGTAAGTGTTTAATTTTGTCTCATAAATTTTCAGTTGGTGGGTAACTACCTACGTAGACGTCGTAATACTTAGATCCGGGGGAACTATTAAAGTGCAGATGTACTATTAATTGCATTAATTTTCCCTCTGTAGGTGCCGTAAGCGTATTGATGACAAGGGCAGACTTTCGCCTGAGCACTACGAAATTGCATTACGCAAATCGATTACGAAGGTGCGTTACACTAAGGGGCCCGTGAAGCTAATTTCTTTTTTAATCAACCTACGGAGCTGAAATGTGAAATAGAGCTTCTTCGGGATACCTAAAATCTATATTCAGTGCAAACTTTGAGCCTAATTTGTTTTGACTTACGGTCTGAAACCGGAAATAAAGGTCCTTTATGACATCTTAAAAAAAAAATTACACAGTATGGAGGAGCTCTGATCAGCTGTGGGTCCTCTGAACCTAATTTTTTCCTAATTGATTAATGGGGCTGAAATCTAGATGGTGTTCCTTTGGGACACCTCAAAAACAATTACGAGGTGTGGAGGCGCAAGGATCATCTGAGGGACCTCTCATGCCTATTTATTTCCTTTTCTACCTTTTTTCTAACTTTATTTATTTTTTCCTTTTTTATAAATTCAATTGTGGGGTCTTGGAGCTGTAAAGGTATGAATACTTTTGAGAGGCGCAAAGCAACAAGTATATAAAAGGTTCATCAATAAATTATAGATCAATGATCTGCGTAGAAGGGCTATCTAACACTAAAATAATAAACCTTTGTAGGTATACAAATCAGATTCATTTGTCAAAAGGTTTTGATGAAGTGTTTGACAAGAAGTTATTGTACAAAGAATTAAAGTTCCAGAAAAAGTTGGAATCTTGTCTCAGTATTAAAACAACCGTATCTAACTAACATTAAAAATACTTAATGCATAAATAACAAACTAGTGACTGTATTGGATTTTTTCCAACATGACCGCCCAAGGATAAATAAATTCATTACTGGGCAAACATTTCATAAATGTATATCATAATTATATATGAGAGACAAAGAAGAAGAAGGATAGAAAGAGATTTTCGGGTTAAGCAGACTGGGTCCTAGTTTTTGGTGGATAAGAATCATTCTATTTACCGATGAATTAATGATTACTACTAAGTACTCACAACTGCTTTTATTCCATGGTGTAAAAAAAGGGGGGGGGGGGGGACAGAAAGCTCCGTGGAAATACTAATATGTAAACAGTATATGTTGTGAAGTTGCATATAGCCATCCTAATTCTCCTTTAATATTACCACCCTACACTTGATTGAAGTGGCCAATTTAGGAAAGGGGAGATATAAAAATGAAATACTTAGCTTGATTTGGTATAAGTTATGTAGAAGAAGACTGATTTATTTAATTTCTTTTCTCTTCTAAAATGACTGTCGGTCTGGTTAGAGGTTTCCCAACTAAGGGTTGATGCCCATGGGTGAGTAGGAGGTTACTTCAGTACAGGTTCATTACCCGCATTATTTACATTGTGCTAGTTTACTTATTCGCTGTTCTTTTCGTTCTTGGTGATATTCTGTGGTAGTTGAAGTTGAATTTGCAGAAAATGTATTCGTAATTTATTGTTTTTGTTGATAAATTCATAATGCTTCATTGTTATGAACAGCGTAAACAGTATGACAGTAGAATTGAAAAGCCGGGATACAAGTGAACCATCAATTTAGGCCATCTTTTATTAGGCTCCTTCGAAAATTGGAATAAAAAGTAGAAAAAGTGCATGAAAAGCTGCGAATAGTCAACTGTGTTTAAATTGGATGGTGCGATGATTGTCCCTAAATTACAAAAAAAAAGCTCGATTATGAAAAGTATTGCCCAGTGGCTTCAGTAACAGTTAGCGCATACATACTTACCTAAGTACCTACTTTACAAAAATTAAGCGTTTTGTTCTACTTTTGTTTTAGTAGTAAGATAGATCGATTACCAAAGTACCTACCAACCATTCCAAAAATAAAAGCGTTTTACACCGCGATTCACATAGGCGCCTGCCTACGCTGTGATAAATAATGAGAGCCTTTGAAACTCATTTTGGTTTTTTTGTCTGATGAGATCATTAAAAGTAAGTAATATTTTTACCTTTCTTCAACATTTTAAGGTACCTACCAACCCACTTCAATGGACAACTTCCGTGGGATGGAATTTTTCATTTGCGATCCAGGAATAGGGTCCTGGGCCCTTGAAAACCGGTCTATGACGTCATTCAGTATTCTTCGCACCGCTGTTTCGGCCAGTTCCAATCATCCGATACACTCCATACAGCGCCTTTTTGAAAGGTCTCGGTAAGATCTTTAGTTGACGGAATAAAATAAAATGGGTGAAATTACCCATTGGCTTGGAAAACTATTCCCATTGGTACCTACCTACCTACCGATTAGCTGATTACCTGAGGGCCTTGTTTTCATGTGTTGTTAGTGGGATACCAATGTTCGGGGTTATTGGAGAGCACTGATCAAGCCAATTCAATTTTCCTCAGTTCAGTTGAGAATTAGATGAATCATCCTCTGTATATATATATATATATATATATATATATATATATATATATTTTTTTTCTAGCGATGCTCTTTGTCAACTCAGATGCCTTCGGTAGGTAAGTAATAATTATTTGGCAAATAGGTCCAAATTACGTGGTAATTTCAATTCAATTCCGTCACCACATTGGCATTGGTCAGGAGAGGAGGGACCCCAATGTCGAACCCTGAATAACTCCAAAGTCTACATTCATAGATGAGCCCTCATTCATGCCCTCATGGGGATTCATATTCTCATCAATCAGTAGATAGTGTCTATTATTGAGTTGGGTGTCTTCAACTCCTCTCTTTGAGATTTACTTCGTAGTGACACTTCAATTTACAATTCGGCGGGAACTGGGAGTTTACAAAACCGACGAGCATCTAGTGCATGTAGTGGTGTACCTATATCATCAAAGCCCTAGGAGATGCCTAACCGAGTTAGAAGATAAGGTTGATGTGAGAAAAAGCTGGGTAATACGGTTGATGTTGTGCCACGGTTGGCCTAGGGAGCCCCCTCAGGCGACAGCCAGGAAGTGACCTTCCCACCGCGTTGCAGGGAAGGAAGTGAAAGCTGCAGCTTTTCTTGACCGAGGTTATGGAAACTTCAAAGGCCCCTGGTGATTGCTTCCTGCGGCGTGGGGATCTAAGGGGGTCTTTTGCCAAGTGCCTTGTGAATTCTTAATAACGAAGAGGTAGGCACACGACTGCCGCTACTTGCAAATGGTTTCAGGTTATAATGGAAAGTGGAGACGGGAGCAGAAAAAAATAATACTTGAATTTTTTCATCAATTTACAGACCAGATAGACCTCCAGTATAGGCGACTAAACTTACCCTATTCATATAAACTCAAAACCAACGTATTTTTTGTGCATTTCACATTAAAAAAAAAAATCCCAAGCAAGCCCATTTTCGTGATTTTACGTATCTACTATATTCTAGTGAGGAGGAGGGGAAAAAGCCGCTTCACCCCCGGGACACACCGAGGGCGCCCAACAGATTACACTGGGTGAGCCAATCTCGAGCCACCCCCGACACCGTGAGGGATATAAATACAGCATCCCATGGCCCAGTAGCTCATACCGATTTTTTTTTTTTTTTTTTTTTTTTTTTTTGCTTCCAAGTCTCATTTAGGTAGCAGAAGCATTGTCTCAAGAAATGACTGTTTCTTTTCCGAAATCAAAACTTCCACTCGCATTTTACGTTTTAGACCACTTTGAACAACTTTGGCTTTTTGTCTGTCTGTCTGTGTAGGTGGTTAGTGTGTCCTTCCGAGGGTCCACAAATCATTGCAATACACAAACAAAACTTCTACAATTAGCATCTGATTTTGATTAACGTTTCAGAGAATGTTGGGCTGTATTGTAGCTAATCAATACTTCACTCTGCGCTTGTGAAGTATTGCGCCATCAAGTATAGTTTTTTCGCTTTCTAGTCGTCTGATCTCACTCAAATTCAGAGCTCGATTTGGAGAGGGCGTTTCGATCATACCATATGAATTTCATTCCCAACATATTAGTAGCTGATACTAATCCGCAAATATGAAATTCTTACAACAAGCATGACTTCTACAGTTTTCATTCGATTTCGATGACATTTTCATGGATTGAACGGTTGAGACCCTGGTTCGCCATGAACCCGTTTGCTCCCGAATCACTGGTAGCATTCGCGCATGCGGAAATGTAACATCTACCCAAGCATCATCTTTTGATTGCCTAATTCACCGATTTTGCTCTAACTGGCTAGGAACCCTCCAGGGAATCTTATATACATTTATGTTACAGATATAAGGAAGCTTCCTCCCTATTCGGCAGATTTTTTTTGTTGCATTTCGTGTGATGGCTGATGGCTGAGTGCATATATATATATATATATATATATATATATATATATATATATATATATATATATATATATATATATATATATATATATATATATATATATATATATATATATATATATAATCTGCGCAGAAGGGCTGAGTAATACAGAAATAATAAACCTTTGTGTGATCATTTACAGCGTTCTATTACAGCCAAGAGGCTATCTGGAGCGAGTTGTTCTTCGTTTGTTCTTTTCATTAGCAAACTACCTGGGATTGATTCTATAAAAAGAAAAATCTTAGGCTTGAAACCTATTGATAATTGATTATTACAGGTTATGCGTATATTTCTCACCTCTGTCCTGTGCAGTCATCAGACCAGAGGAGAGAGCTCCTCTGATCTTGGAGAGGGTTGTGTCTCCACTCTCGGCCATAGCTCCCGTACCTTCGGTGGTCACCATCTGCGGAAAAAAATACAAACGTCATTAAACACAAGGTAAGTGCGGACAAGCTGAATATAAATGGGTTTTGAAAATAATATTCACAATCTTTAGATTCTATCTTTGCTCTAAGAGTTTAGTGAGAACATGTTTTTTATTTTTAACAATTTTTATTTTTTATCTAATGGTTCCCTGACCTCAAGGGAATATGTTTATTTGAGGAATTAATACCCATTGTGCACATGATAATTATTTAACACGACTTGCTTTGGTGTTCAATGTTTAGTAGGGGATGGTACCGGTTATGGCGAGGAAGGGTCCGACCATGCTCTTGAACGTCTATTGACTAATATGATCCCTGGATATCGTCGTCTGCGACGTTTCCTTTCCATTCCCTCGTTTCATTCTCCGTTAGTCTCTTTTTATAATTTATGGACCTTTCGGAAAATTCGCCCTCACTAGCAAGTCGAGTACCGGGGGCGAGCGCGTTCGATGTAAAGACATTATCATCAATCCTTCGAAACAGGGCTGATTCGACGGCCTGCTGATGATGTCTTTACATCGAAAGCGCTCGCCCCGGGTAGTCGACTAGATAGTGACGACGGGTTTCTCCTAATTTTACTATTACCACTGGCGGAAATAACCCTTTAGATTTAATCTCTTATTCTCCATGAAGCGTTCCAAACGAGATGGACGAAAATTACTCGTTTGGTGTTGCAAGGGCTGTTGTTCATATCAAACAGTTGGAATAGAATTGAATGGGGAATCTATCGTAGGAAAGATGAAGGGGGGGGGGCATTTACCGAAACAAACTAGCTGAAACGAACTGAAAAAAGAAATGTGAGATACGCAGTAGTGCAGGGATGAAAATCTCTTCACTGGATAAAAAGGGTCTCTGAAAAGGGAGGGTCTCTGATTCGGCCCTGTATGGAATTCTGTGCACCGTGTGGTCACCTATTTATAACAATGCCAAGGAGTCTCCCGTACGAGTTGAGATGCGGTTCTTGAGATACTGGTCATTTAAGAAGGGGAGAGGATTGAGAGATCTTCAGTAGTCGGAGTGCAATGGTGAATTGCGGCATAGCCTCATTGGAACGTCGTCGACAGGAGAACAATGTCTTTTTCCTCCACGGATTGATGTCCGGTAGCATTGATTGCCCGTCTTTCCTCTCTCACTTGAACCGTTATGCTCCTCCTTATACCATCAGGTCCACCCAAACCTTCTACGTGCATACCTCTTCAACGAATTACCTCCGCAATAACCCAATCATAAGAATGCATCAGAGTTTCAACAGGCTGTCAGGCTCTTCTCAAGATATTGATCTGTTTAGTTTATCGGCGGGACCCTTCAGGACGAGAATTCGAGGTTTTGACGGGTGAATTTGATGTGCTCGGTGTGTTTCCATTTATATTTTTGTTGCGTCAATTAGTGTTACCATTGTTTTTCATTGAACGATCCATTGTTAACATTTGAAGTTTTTTTTTTTTCAATTTGGCATTTGTATTGTTCTGTTTATTCCTACTGTTTAATTAATTTATATACTGTTGGAATTGCTATTATTGATTATTGCTAGTATTCTATTATTAATATTATGCTATTGGGCTATTCCCGTGTTAAAATAAATAAATAAATGAATAAAAAACTTATTACTGAAAATTATCAGTGTTCCTAATCACCTTTGAGAACAAAGTAACAGAACAAGGTGTAGTGGGCAGTGTTGTAACTATCTGCGGTATAGTTAAATACATGTGGATAATGTAGTAACACGTGAAAGCAGAAATCCAAAAATGAATTAATAGTTTTTTACAATAACAGATTAAAAAGACAAGAGTGCAAAATGTGACATTAGTGGGCAGCAATAAAGTTTTGAAACTTCCATTTGTTCTCGTCCTTTTTCACTCATAGCGTCCATTCACATGCGTGGGAGGAGAGAGGTTTCCAATATTCACAGTACTTATCGCCCTTTACGGTTAGTGACAAATCACTCTATTACTGAAATCGCCTATAAGGGAACCTAATACATCACATTAGCAGTGTACCGCCCTATGTCCGGCATCGATCGACACGGCGAAACCCTGAGAAGGACGGAACTGGGAACAGCCTGAAATAAGGAGGTTACCCGAGCCAGGTTATCATACGTAATGTGTCCGTGAGGAAGAGTGGTGATCCAAAATGAGATATTGCGTAATAAGGCCGAGGATGACCGGAAGGCCTGATTACTTTGATGAGGCTTGGTTGAATCATTCGAGCCCGATACTTCATATCGCAAGGACCCGGGTCGTAGTGGTACATTAGGGAGGTAGTTAGGATCCATGGGTGAAGGGTTTCCTTCTCTCATGTAGGGGTTTTAATAAACTTCAGAATCTCTAAACAGTGTTTGATTTATTTAGTCGGCCCAATTAGCTCTTTAACTACCAAATCAATAATTATTCATGAAATAACAGGTTGGTACAGCAGTATCACGAGAACCTGTTGATGAGAAATTACAGTATCTTCCATCACCAATACACAGATGCAAGCAAGGAGGACAATAGAAAGATATTGGACGGCCAAAATGTATTGGACGTAAGTTGTACGCAGAGCAGTCACAACATTGTGACGGAATTTTGAACTGGATGTTTTCTCTGTTCACATCTCTTGAACTGTTGGCTCGAGGGTTAGTTCTGGATTTTACCGCATTAGAGACTCCAGGAAGATTGTGAAATTTCTGGTTGGTCTATAAAAACGAAATGTCTTTTGCTTTTCGCGTCTCCTATTATCATGAATGAACCTTCGCTCAATGCTTTGCTCATGAGTAGATACTTATATACTGGAACCCTACACCTAAACAGTAATTTCTTCAGAGCCTCAACATATGCGAAGCAGCATTCCTCTGTTATCCTCTTCACCAATTCGCTCACACGAAAATATTCACATACATTCCTCTATTTCTTGTAATCGTATATGTTGATATAGAACTGTATAAATTGGAATAAGACCGTCTTGTAATGGGGAAGTTGAAGAAACATTCTTTCAAGTCGATTTCATAACTTCCTTTTGACCCTTAAAAGAAAGTATGTTTGACCCTTAAAAGAACAAGGGCCTTCAGTTACCAACCTTTTTAGCTTTCCGACTCATTGGAGCTACAATTTTACACTTTTGGTTTATTATTTCCAATAATAATCCTATGTGATCGTATAGCAAAAAATTTTTATAACCCCCCCTCAAACTTTGTCACTTTACGTTTCAAGGTTCGTAGAATCCAAATTTGAAATGTCCGTCCGCCGTCCGCCGTCCGCCGTCCACCGTTCGCCGTCCGGGCCATAAAAGGCCTAAGAATTGACTTAAAAAACCCGTCCTTTCGCACATAGACTTCATTTGGGGTCTAGTTGGTCCTAACGTTTAACCATCCCGATCGCTTTACTCGCATAGATGCTATGGGCCAAAAACGAGCGAAAAAGTGTCATTTCAAGGCTTTGTTAGACTTACGCACGCACGCACGCCTGGCACGCTTGGCAGGGGGTCATGGTGGGTGGTGAGGGGGGGTGGAGTGAGAGGAGGCGCCGCGGCACCTTGTGGTGGGTACGGCGTTCCTTCGAGGCATTATGTTTTTTTCTAGGTCATATTTGTGTGTTAATACCAATGCTTTTCCTACGCATATTTAATAACATATCCACTCGACTTTTCGTACGTGGTGAGATAATGATATTATTAAGGCAATAACTATTTGAATAGATAGGAGCTCAAATCGAGAAATATAATGCGTATATAATTATAGAAGTATAGGTTGTGGCAACTCGAAATAGGACACGTCCAAGGAGTCTGGACGGGCCTTATGACGTACGCAAGCCAACTAAAACTACGATCAAACTCAATTGAAAAAATAATAAACCTTTGTGAAATAATTTGCAGCGTTTTTCTAATGTTATACACTATTGCTGGGTATTTTATAATAAATTGTTATTCAATCAACTCATGATTAATGAACTTCATTTCTAAAATGTAGTAGAAATGACTGCGTGAGTTCTAAATTACTGAGGTTTTAGGTTTTCATTTATGCCTACTACTAGCCGTACCTGGTATTTTAACATGGGTTTAGGGTTTAGGCTACCAGATTTGATAAAGGTACCTTTCGAGTGAACATTCCCCATTTCAAGGTCTCAGGTCAAATGCGGTGAACTCTATCAAACAGTTTTTTATTAAAAAGGAGTTATATTCTCATTTAGACACTTTCAGAAGGATCGAGTTATTCACATGTATGAAGCAGACGGATTTTCCTATACCTATTTCAATATTATACGAACGAACAGCCCTCTTCAGATCCGTTTCTATTACAGAATCTGAATTTCAGAGTGAGCTCGCCATTGTCAGATGACGTGGAACAGAATAGAATGTATTCATATATGCCATGGATACAGCCAGCTTCTGTCCTGACCCTTACTCGCTCTCAGTAATTCCATTCAAGATTGCTTAAATGTGTATGTCTGCCGACGATACTAGGGTAGTTCCCACTAAATCACGTCCATTGTAGTCAGCGCAAAGGCCACACATGAGAGCGACCTTTTTCTTCCATTTAATAAAACCTGTCTGCATAAATTGGCACAGTCCCGTACAGTACGTCCAACCATGAGCAAATACCTAAATATCTTGAAATATATCAGTATAATCTGAGTCCTGTCTAATCCGTAGTAATGAGTAAATGAAGAACAACATCTACACTATAGATGATTTTACGTTTGTTTATTATTATTTTTTATATTTATTTATTTCTTTTTTTAATTTTGCAACAAATGAAGCTATTTCAGTGGAATATCGGGAAACGTTAGGTACTTAGCTATTTTTTTAAAGAGTTTTCCGTGGACCACGACCTCCAAAAACCAGACGTTTGGCCTTCAGAAAGACTTTAAAATGTTGCCCAAACAGTATGTGAAAAATCGGACAGTCACGGTCAATGCCGTTCTTCTGGCAACCCTGTGAACAGGAGAAAGTTCAGGAAGGAGCCAGTAATTTCATTCGTCTTTTGACGTCCCGTTGAGTTTCCCTATCTAATTCCAAATTATTTGAGTGAACAGGAGAAATTTCATCTCAATCAGCTGATCAGGATACAGGCCGCTACTTACTTCGTCTTCTGATATCCCAGAAAAGCTCCCTATTAAATTTCAACTTCCTAAGGGAATAGGAGATAATTATTTCCGCCTACTCGGGGTTAGCTTCATTTACATACAATGATAACTTCGCATGAGTCCCAACATTCGCATGTTGTTTACACGCACGACGTTGTTAGGGTTTTCTCGATTTAGGATGATACTGGAGATTTCTAGGATTTTCAAACGGATACAAACCATCTCAAGAACTTCCTGATAGTTTTAATAAAATTCTCATTCAAATCGGTCCAGCCGTTGGAGTATGGTTGTGTTTATCTTATATACAATCATACCTACAAACACAGATCAATATTATTACTTATATAAGGTTACACAAATTGTTATCTACTTAAGGAGATTGGTGGCTTGAAGTAGTTGCATAGAAATTGTGCTCCATGTATTAGCAACTGTGATCCGGTTGAGGAGCGGGTTATGCAATACCCGCAGGACCGAGCGGTCTTGCGAGTTGGAAATCCGTGCGCGCCACTTATCAGAACCGATGGCAACTATAGACAGGCCTCGTGCATAGTCCGAAATACAATGCGCTCTTTCTCGTCAAAGTGCGGTAACAGTCAGCGCATCCAGATCACCTCCCTCCGTCCTTTACGGTTCTCTTTTAGTTTTTCAAACCCAAAGAATGCGGAAAAGAAGAATGAAACAAAACGGTTAATTTAAGTTGTGCTTAGTCATTGCAGTTGATTGTAATAATTCATTGCATGTTGATTACGATAACGATATATGAGCTGCATTGCCAAAATTTTTTTCGGAGAAGAAAAGGCAAATGGAAATAGGACGTGGAAGTAAAAAAACATTTGTTACTAAATTCCGTTTTCTTCATTGAAATGGGTCCCTACAACTTCGACGGGAATGATTTTATTCGTGTAGTAATCGCCGTGAATACTTAGATAACGGTACCTAACATAATACTGAAATACCTTTTATATACCGGATATCACTACAATGAACTTTTTGAAGAAATTCACTACAAAAAGATAAATGCAACAAAACAAATGTATGATGTTTATGCCATCCTACGTAAAAAGTACCTATCTTGCTACCAAGAATGTTATGTAATTTTTCTAAATAGGCAAAATTATATTAGGTAAAATTGATGTACACATTTTTTTAGACTTATCTTTTCTAATAGCAGCAACAATCCACTTTCGCCTTTGATCAATTTCATAGGACTTCAGAGGAAGAGGTAGTAGCTACCTACCTACTTTCGAAATTATGTTCGTTTGGTAATCGGAATAACCGTTTAGAATCAACTATGCAATAACCACACGTTTTCAATATATTTTCCCCAAATAAAGATATTTTATAATTTCATGTAATGACATATAATCTGTTCAGCCAAAACTGTAGTAGGAGTCGACAGCAGAATCTCAATACCTCTCCACGGTGTTCGCGGACCAAGCGCTCCTAACGGAAATTGAAATAAGCTCCCTAATGAGTGGCAAAGTTCTATGATTGTTCAGTGGTCGCCGTAGTCCTCCGTGGTGTAGTGAATGACTTGAGTACATCCCAGGATCGCGACAAAAATTTTTTGCATTGAAATACCCTCTGAAACATGTTTGTAAACGTAAACGTCATTATTTTAAATCTTTTAAGTCATATTTTAAAACGTCATTTTGATCTAGGTATTCGTCTAATCTGTATTGTACTAAGAGATTGACTACTTATTTGATGTATTTTTGAGATGCGAGCTTGTGAGCATCCAGAACTTGAAATTACACAAATCATTCTGATCTATTTGCCCAACTAATCTGAATTTTGACTAAGGGATTGGCTATTGATGTTATGTAGTTTTTAGATGCGAGCTTGCGAGCATCCAGACCAGCAAACTGTACAAATTGGTCTGATCTATTTGTCCAACATTTCTATTATGTTAGTAGCGGACGAAGATTAATAAATTTGAGGCTCCAATTCATTCAACTGAACTGGGGTTCGTTGCACCATTTCCCGTCTGGAGCGCTTGGTCCACGACAACCGGGGAGCGGTATTGAGACTCTCCAGGAGCCGACCAAAACAAAAACAATCTGATAAGGTTGATACCTACACCAGAATCAAACGTTTTCCTACCCAAAGCTTCTAAATGGACACCAATTTCCTTTATAATGAATAGTATCAATGCTGTTTCGTATAATGAAAGGATATTGATCCACACATAATTTCTGAATAAGTGTTTGTACAGCGGAAAAGAGTTCAGAAGATACCGCCCCATGCACCCAGGTACTCCTGTAGATTACGCCAGCGCTAGAATCGATATCTACCAGTACACATATTGAATACCCTGAACGTATATTATCTACCATAAGTGCAGAAAACTATTATTATTGTAACACATTTTTAAGATTTATACAGATATATTTTTCATTTCCTGTTGCAAGGTTTGATGCAAGATCCTTACAATGTCCGATCTCATCTTATCGACGCAGTCGTTTACCACTAAATCCCAGAACCCTCTACGTTTCTTTATGGTTTGCTCAAACATCATTTCATAAATATCGGCGAACGAAAATTTCCGCTGATTGATGAGCCAAAATCCAACCACCATGTTGGTTGTGCCTTTCAAACACCTGGTTACAATTTTCCCAAGTCGTCTAGTACCTAGGCAGATAGTAAGTACATAGCGTAACTGGAGGACGAGGATTACAAAGTACATTGTTAGAACAAGCCTTCAAGGAAACCAAAGAATTATGTTTAGGACTCTATACACCGTAAGAACTCGTTAGCCTCTCAATCACAAGGACCAACACCCCTAATAGAGAAAACGTATGATACCTTTTTGGGCAAAATTATGGTCGAGTCATCATGTATTCTAAGTGGATTAAGTGCATGAAAGTGTTAAAAAGGAAAATAAAGCCGATGCAAACTAGAATTCATGCAAGGATGGCTAATCTCTGACCCCTGGAATACTGCCAAGAGTTCTATTACGAAATATCCAACCTCAACTGCATAACATTGCCTCAAACTTGTATTCGAGTTCAACAGGTCGTTGTTTTGCCAATACTTTACAACAAACAAAACTCAAAGTAGCCATGGTTCCACGAACTTGGTTCGATTCTGTTCATCATCATCAACTGATCATTGGATAGGTATTGAATACCTCTAGATTGAACTATAGTCCGAGTGACGTTGGCAGAAGATTCAATGATTTAATACGGTCAATATGATGCGTTGCCTAACTTTCAATCTTCCATTTACTCAGATCGTTACATTTTCTTGAAGAGTCTTAATTTGTAGGACCTCCGATAAAATTACAATATTTCTCCCAGCAATGAAGGACAGAAAAACTTCAAATAATTTATAATAGTTTTCTCTAACATCCGAGAATTAAGTTATGAGACAGCATCGTATAATCATTAATCTAAAAAAATATTATTAAAAAAAAAAAAAAAAAAATGTTCATGAAACGAGTAACTGTGATTCCAATTCAAGTAAACTAGAGAAAAACAAATTGTCAAATTGATTCCAGATTATTTCCAATACTTAGATACATCATTATCAATATTACGTTTTGGTTTATTATTTCGAATAATAAGCCTTTGTAATCGTTAAGGAAACTCGGCCCTTCGGGCTTCGCAAGGGGCTTCGCCCCCCTGGAGCCCCGGTAACTTTCCGCTTTGAGCCTTAGGCTAAAATGCTAAAACATGGAACATGCATTCTTCCCGCTAATTCGTAAATGTGAATAAATTTAAAACTACGACATAAATGTTTTACTAATCACAATTAGAACAGAGTACCTAAGTAGGTCATTTTCTGTTATGATGCGCGTCTACAATTACTATAACCAAGATTAACTTCTCAACCAAGTGACAACAAAACAAGCGGCATTTTTTACTATATCCAGTTATAACATAAATGAATATAAAACTACGACATGAATAGAAGAACAAGTACGAAAGAAATCCGTGATAAATCGAGAGCTTTCCCACGAGTGGAGAACGATTTTTGTCCAGTGAAACATAAAGAAGTTTCATTTCCCCAGCAACGGCTTGGTTGTAAGTGAAAATCAAAAGAATCATTTCGTGACACATCCGCGTGACGTTTTTCACTAGGTTACTCCAAGGTTTTGTAACACATCCGCGTAACGTTTTTCGCTAGTTAGTCCAAGGCAAAAGCATGTTCCATGCTAAAAGTTCATTCAGTATGGATGAACTATAAATTTTAACTTATGAAATGAGGTGTTAAAAACACCAAAGTTATTGATATTACTGGATATTTCTTACGAGTCTGCTGCTCTATATATAAACTATTCTGAACACATAGTTTGAGTAAAAATGACCTTTTCAGCAATTTTTTAATCCTGGTCCAATATATATGCAAAAACGGTTGATATGATTAGATAACCATTATTGGATACTAGCAGAATATCTGTGCGTTGCACGGTCCAAATGCGGATCCCACGATGGATTAAAAAGAATTTCAATTGCCATTTAATTTTGTACGTCGCAGTAACTACTTACCAAGCCTCTAAGGCTCTACAAAAATGAATGCCAGTTACTTGGGGTTCCTCTATCCTATGATAACTCGTGTTTGGGAGCAATACTAGTTCCAAGGAATGGTACCTAACAGAATTCTCAAATTACCACGTAACATAGAAACCAGTTTTCCGCTTCCTTTGGAGGGATTATAATTATTTTGAGTCCTAGGAGGCATAATTACTTAGTGTAGTTTGCTCGCTCAGTTCGCTCGCTCGGTGTGGGATGTATATGTTACCGGCAAAGTATGAAATGCAGGCATTGTATACAATGACAAGGCAAAGTACGAAACTCTCTCAGGGAGATTTAACGCAGATCAGTTCTATGCCTAGATCAGTGGTCTGGATGCTTGCTACGCTCGCATATCAACAACACATACCATCAAGTAGTCAATCGCTTAGTAACAATTCAGATTAGTTGGACTTATAGATTAGTGTCTTGTTATTATAATTTTACACATTGCCTGCTCCAATCAGATACCATATATACCATTTTCAAATGGAATTCGTCCATTTATGAAATGAATTCTTCCTTTTACAAAATGAATTCGTCCTTTAACAAAATGAATTCGTCTTTTTACTAAAGGAATTCGTCCTTTTACAAAATGAATTCGTCCATAAAGAGGGACCGAATCTTAGTAACGGCGGTGTCTGGTGCTCGGGAAAACGGTGGAATGCAGTCTTTATGCAAATGCGCGAAAATCTTCTCCCCGACCATCTACGCACATGAGACACAAATTACTGTAACTTTGTAATGCATACGCTTTCCCTCATGCCTCTGTATTGAGAGAGAGAGAGAGAGAAAAAAACGCCTGCAAATTATTACACAGAGGTTTATCATTAGTGATGTATTGTATATCCCTTTCACGCAGAACACCTGTCTATATTATTAAACGAATCGTTAGGTAGGTATCTAATGTGTCTATATAGGTTTAGATGCCTACTGAAGAGAAATGAATAAAATCAAATAACACATCTAAACTTTCTTTACACGAGCTGTGATGCAGTGCCGTGAATTGGCAAAACAGCGGCGTAACCTTGAAAGTTATCAAGATGTCGATTTTTCAACATTTCAGGCCTTGATTACTACCCTTTATGGTCAATCAAAATTGATACTGGTGTTACTGGCTCAAATTTTTTTTAATGCATCTTTAAACGTAAATTTTGAGAGGGGTTACCTTTTTTCCTCCCCCTTGGTCGTTTGCAACGGTTTATTATTGAAAATAATGAACCAAAACTCAAATTCGTGGATTTGTATGAATATTTCTTGCAATCTTTTTGCAAATTTCTTGTACCGATTCCTTGTAAACGTCGTAAATTTCTTTAATTATAACTTTATTAACTATGCAAACCAATGCTATGCAAACCATTGCAATAAATTATTATTCTTCGAAAAAGGAAAAGGTATCTACGTATCATTTTCTGGTTGCCTTCAAGATTCGGTTCCTCTTTTTGAAGGACGAATTCATTTTGTAAAAGGTCGAATTCATTTTGTATTAGGATGAATTCATTTTTTAAAAGGACGAATTTATTTTGAAAATGCTATATATGCGATGGGCTGTTACTGTTAAGAAAAAAACCTCGTTGAAATCCACCAAGTGTAGACGTAAAAATCACGCATTAAACGGGGGACCCACCCCTCTCACGACCTTCAATGAGGGAAAAAAGCGACCAAGACAAGGCAAGGGTCATTAGAGAGTTCCTAGAGATTCCTTAAAGTCACGTCAAGCCCTTAACGGACTTAGTTTTAACGCTAAATCCATGGAAGGAGGGAATTATCCCTAGGAGGTTATTTGAGTCCATGAAAGGTGGTTATTTTATACGATTACGTTTCTTCCGGATTGCGATCCGTTAACGTGTCTTTACGGAAAGATGCGTCACCGTAACTCATTGCGTCAGAGTTACGGCGCCGGATTGTCAATACCGCACGACGTATTGTGTTTTACGGATCTACTAGGAACTCTATTGCCTAACCACAACAAAATGATACCACCCCCCTCCCGCCCTCCAGCCCATGGTTCAGGTGGGGGGTAAAAAATTTAAAAATTGCTTATGACCCTTTCGAACACACCCAAGAAGACCCCCTCCTCCCCTCTCCCGTGCTGTTTGGCCGTGCATAGCATGAACGGAGTTTAATTCTAATTCATATATAAGATATTTATTCTAACCACCAAAATAATCTCATGTCCCGCAGCAACTAACATCTCAACTACACCAGGTGATCACTGACAGTGTCAACAAAAACAGTTTCCGCCCTATCCATTTGATCGTAAACAAAAAGCGTGTTATCGCTTGAACGCCGTTAGAATCTTCTGAACCTCCTTTCATTCCGTTAAAACAAATTACCTCGTTTCGGGGAAAATTTCCTGACGTAGGTACAAAATAATCTCACGTCACAACAACGTTTAAAAACACAACATTTCTAAAATTACAAAAATCGTCTTGTAGTCGTTGTAATCGTCTTGCAAATGTCATATTAGAGAAAACAGGAGAAATAATTCATAGTAAAGAAATTTCTTCACCAAGCTCTTCCTTCACACGTCGTAAATCATATCTCAAAAGTCCCCTAGTATGGGGGTGAGCTCGACGAGGGGGGGGGGGGGGTGGTTCTCCTTTTTTTCGATTTTTTTTGTTTTGGTTTTTTGCCTATAACTTGAAAAGTAAGCGTTCTAGCGACTTGTTTACTGCTACCAGAATTAAAGTGCATAAAATTTCCGACAATTTTCACTCCTGACTTCATTCTCTACGATTAGGCGTAAATGTTTTATGTGCAGGTACAATATAACCCTTGTTAAAGTAATATTCACAAAAGGAGTGGGAGGGGGAAGGGGTCATCAATCTTCACAGGTGTCTGCTCTTCATCCATTGAGAATCACCATCCACAGTCAAACTGAAAATTCAAAATCGGATTAGAGTGAGGTGCATATAATCTTATATTGATAGATAGATGAAGTTCATGCAGATGATTAGGATGAAACTTACATAGCGATGGCATATGTATTGAGTGGGTAGTCTTAAGGTTTCATGTCTGTTTCATCATCTTCTGTAGATGAACCGTCGTCAGCAAGTGGTGGGTTGTTTGTGCAGGAACCTGAACAGTTGGAGCAGAGTGTTGAGCAGTGGATGCCAGCTCTGCGGCATACACATCGACCACTACCGCAGCTTTTGGTGCAGCTGCAAAATATATTCTGCAGAATTTCAGGTATTGCTGGTGGATCCAAAGTTGGGATTGGTTTGAGGAAGCCATTGTCTCCCCTAATCCAGCCCCAATTCTGCAGAATATATTTTGCAGCTGCACCAAAAGCTGCGATAGTGGTCGATGTGGATGCCGCAGAGCTGGCATCCACTGCTCAACACTCTGCTCCAACTATTCAGGTTCCTGCACAAACAACCCACCACTTGCTGACGACGGTTCATCTACAGAAGATGGTGAAACAGACATGGAACCATAAGACTACCCACTCAACACATATGTCATCGCTATGTGAGTTTCATCCTAATCATCTGCATGAACTTCATCTACCTATCAATATAAGATTATATGCACCTCACTGTAATCCAATTTTGAATTTTCAGTTTGACTGTGGATGGTGATTCTCAATGGATGAAGAGCAGACACTTGTGAAGATTGATGACCCCTTCCCCCTCCCACTCCTTTTGTGAATATTAATTTAACATGGGTTATACCTTACCTGCACATTAAACATTTTTTGGTGAAACACAGCTCATTTTCTTTAGTTCCTTTTTTTATTTTCTTTTTTAGAGCCACTGTGTTTTATATACATTTATATTCACTGATAATTCACAGTGAGTTGGTAAGGGTGCTGAAAATACGTTATGGTTATCACAGTTTCCAGGATGTAAGCGAAGAACAGAAAAAAAAGACATACATGAAACCTGCTCAAGCCACTGTCCGAGCATCACTGACGTTCGGAAAACAAGTCATAATGTATTCTAAGTCAGCCAGGAGCTTCATACGAATGATTTCTGCGTAAAAAGAGCATAAAGGCCTTTTTGCTGATTTTTTGAAATGATACCTACTTTTCAACGCGCTCTAGCGGCGGAACGTCTAATCTTAGAGAATGAAGACAAGAGTGCAAATTGTAGGAAATTTTATGCACTTTGATTCTGGTAATAGTTAACAAGTCGCTAGAAGGCTTACTTTTCGAGTTATAGGCAAAAAACCGAAAAAAAGTCGAAAAAAAGGAGAAACCCCCCCCCCTCGTCGAGCTAACCCCCCATACTAGGGGACTTTTGAGATATGATTTACGACGTGTGAAGGAAGAGCCTGGTGAAGAAATTCCTCTACTATGAATTATTTCCCCTATTGCCTCTTTTTGGTCTAATTTGACTGGGCTACATAGGACAGCGGCAGTTTCATTCCGATTGAGTGAGGAATAACAAAGTTTGCGAATCGTAACTTTTGTCGTTGCTATCGAAGACGTTCACGAAGACGGAGTAGAGTTCGCGATCTTAATATAGTCTGCAGTAATTACTAACAAAAACAGCTAATCATTTTGCCAAAAAAATCGAACCGAAATTTGTTCAGCCGTTAGGCTGTGATGTTGGCACATACATAAAGACATCCTTTTTTTAATTACTACAACAGATACCTACGTGTATGATATCTTATGTATACGGGGTGATTGCACGTAAGGTATTGAAAACATTAGATATCAATCTCATAATTAATTTTTCTCATTTCTCTCATAATTAGTTTTCCCATGTCGGTGTTATGGATATGATTAAATAAACATAACAACGTGATTCAGCGAGGAAAAATACCCCAATATCATTTATCACATACGGCAATTGAATATCTTTAAAATGTCGATATTTCACGATTTGTGCTTTATTAGCACCTGATCGTGCACGTTTTTACGCACTCAAGCATTCAACTGATCGGTTATTTTTTTCATGAAATTTTGCGTCAATTACAAATCTGCAATAAAAAATGGTGGTTCCCATTTGAAAAAAATAAAGTATGTATTGATTGTACATGGTTGCGCAATGGTGAGGTGCACGAAAATTTTATGGTAGGATTACTCGCAAAAAACTATGGAGGATTGCATATTTTGGTGTTTATAACTGGTATATTGAGGGAGATGAGTCACTGATGCGTAACTCGTGAGACAGCCTGTATATTATGTTATAAATAATTATCAGCATAAATCTTCGTTTGGATATATTTCAATCGTAATTTTCAGCGGTTTAACCCACAAACTACCTTCCGAGGTCATTATATTGTCGGGGAAATTCTCTGGAGAAAAGGAGCGTCCGACCGAATTGAAGCTAAATGAAAAGCAACAGGTTCTCTTCAGGCCGAGTTTCCTTCGACCTGCCCCCCCCCCCCCCCCCCCGTCTCAGCCCCTTTCGTCCCCCCTTTAGACCAATGAGTCTTGCCGCGACCAAATTAAGCGATTCCTGCAGTGAAACCAATGTCGGCGGGAGTGTAAATCAATTGGAAGGTTTTCAGGCGTGAATCAATCGCATTATCTGGAGAAAAGGAGACGATCACCTCCTCTTCAGGGGAGTTTTCATGTCAGTCTATCTCTAATCATCACCGGCTGAGAGATGGCGCTGTGGGTCGATTTAACTGATTTCCAATTGTGGTTAGGCGATCCCAATCGAGATTTATGTTTCCTAAGGCATTCCTGGCGGCCCACTAATGTACTCGTATGTATTTCAGGTGAAAAACATATTGGTAAGTAAGGAATGCATTACATGGACGTCCATATGAATGGATATAAGGGGAAGAAGGGATTCTAGTCACCAGGCATAGACGGCATCCAATTACAACTTATAAAAAAATAATACTATGAGCCTCACAAAACCTCTTCTTCACATTTACAATCTTAGTCTATTGTTATATTAAATATATAGAAATATAATAATATAGGAAAATATTATATGCTTTCACTGCACGATCAGTGAAAATTTCATTAAAATTGAACTGAACCTTACTGCAGACATCTGACAGGCAGACGGATCGAAACGGAATAAAAATTGGTCGGAAAGCTCTGAAAACCAAAAAGCAAGAGTCCCTTTACATAAACCTAAGTAAGCAGATATGAAGAAATACTATTCTAAAAAAAACGGGTGGCGTAATCTGCGGATTATTCCCAGCAGGGGGTGTGGGAAGTGAAGAAAAATGGTCCTTTAATTCCTTACTTCCCCTGTAAGGGAGCGTCAATTTATTTTATACCGGTTTCGGTCTTAACAGACCATCCTCAGCCAAAAAAAAAAAAAAAAAAAAAAAAAAAAAAAAAAAAACTCCGAGCATCCTAGGAGCAAACAAAACAGGCATAAACGTCAACAATAACATGAGAGAGAAAACTTAACATTACGACTAGCAACTAATAGGCAAAAGGAACAAACATACCTTAAAGAACATCAATTTTTGTGAAACCATCCAACATAAAAGAAAAGTTAAACTTATGAAGGAGTGGCAAAAGCGTGCAGCAAGCCTCACAGCGTCTGGAAATATAGTATGCACATGAAATAGTATCATTGGGTGCATAACAACTAACAGAAATGAAAAGGGGAAGGGGAAACTACTAATAAGACCAAGAATCATAATTGCAACAACTAAAGTAAAACGAAAATACTACAATACTCCTTACCCAATATATAACAGGATGAAACACAACAATAACAGATAACAATTAATAAAGGGCTCTAGGAGAACAATAACGTGGTAGTAACAACAATTTCCTACATAGGAATTTAGTCACTATATATATATCAAAAATTTTATCTAAATTCATCCACGTGCGGAAAAAAAATTTTTTTTTTTTTTTTGTTAACAAAATCAGGTTGCAACCACATACTAAAAAAAAACGAGAGTCTCATTCACCATGGGAAGGGAAGAAGAACAAGTTGTGCCATGGATACACTTTCAATCCATCTAAACCACTCCATAACGCTAGAGAAAGTTGAAGGAACGCAAGAATATTACACTTCCATCTTATAATAAGGGGAGGGAGCTAATCTAACAATAAACTGACCCTGTGAGCGCTCAACAAACAACAACCAAAGAATCAAACTGTACCAATTATTTAAAAAAAAAAAACTCATACAAAAACATCAATCCACTAAAAGACAAATGCTATTATCACAGACAATTATAGTGACTAGACATAATACTAGATCATATGCATGATCAATCATCTTGAATTCCTCCTGTATATTGACCCGATTGGGTTCCTTTTTAATTTTGATCGCTTCCAGGAGGCGTAACTTATTACTAAACCTTTCGCTACCAATAATTTTGACCTCATTGTAGTTAAAATCATGAGCACTTCCTAACTCTAGGGTACGGCGACTCAGAGCAGTCTTAGCTTCTTCATTCTTTACATTTTATTGGTGTTGGCCTAATCTGGCCTTGGTTTTTGACATTTTCATGTCTTTCATATGGCACATAACAAACTCGGCGCTTTGCGCCTCGGCGGGGGGCTCCGCCCCCCTGCACCCCCCGGTTTATTTCTTTTTCCATACTCTGTATGAAATCATAGGAACACAGAATGTGTTTTTGCGATGATTCTATTTCCTTACCAACGGCTTGGTTGCACGTGAATAATAACAATATTTGGCAATAATAAAATAAATAATTGTTAGACATTTAATTTGGTCTAAAACCCTATAAATATTATATAAATAAATATGTAACTACAAGAAAAATACTATATAAATTGAGAGCTTTCCAACGAATGGTGAACGATTTCTGTGCGATTAAAATTGCGGAAGTTCCATTTCCCTACCAACGGCTCGGTTGTACGTGAAAATCATAAGAAAATTTACAAGCGGTTGCAATCATGTTGACAATATCAATTATTGAGAATGATCATCTGTGTGTAAACAATTGATTCAAATAACCATGCTCATAACTCAGGTTGATGGCCACGCACTTCGCAGTAGTTAACATAATATGGTTGGATAAATCAGGAGCTTTCCAACGAATGGTGAACGATTTCTGTGCGATTAAAATTGCGGAAGTTCCATTTCCCTACCAACGGCTTGGTTGTACGTGACAATCATTATAAAAGGCGCATAACGGATTTTTCTGTCGGTTTTTTTGTGACGATTTTTTTTCGGTAGGTCATCGCAAAAACACATTCTGTGTTAAAAAAACGTCACGAAAATTGCTCACGAAAATTGTCCCAAGTGGCCACAACGATGATTATGACCATCAGAAATGACGTTGACCATTCGTTCGAATCCAGTTTTTTCCCTAATGATCCCACGATTCTGAGATTTGGTATGTAGCCCCTTGAGGGACTTCTGAACACAACTGACCGATCCCAGATCAGCTGAGTGGCTCTAGAATCCAGTTTTTTCCCTAATGATGCCACGATTCTGAGATTTGGTATGTGGGCCCTTGAGGGACTTCTGAACACAACTGACCGATCCCAGATCAGCTGAGTGGCTCTAGAATCCAGTTTTTTCCCTAATGATCCCACGATTCTGAGATTTGGTATGTAGCCCCTTGAGGGACTTCTGAACGCAACTGACCGATCTCAGATCAGCTGAGTGGCTCTAGAATCTAGTTTTTTCCCTAATGATCCCACGATTCTGAGATTTGGTATGTGGGCCCTTGAGGGACTTCTGAACACAACTGACCGATCCCAGATCAGCTGAGTGGCTCTAGAATCTAGTTTTTTCCCTAATGATCCCACGATTCTGTGATTTGGTATGTAGCCCCTTGAGGGACTTCTGAACACAACTGACCGATACCAGATCAGCTGAGTGGCTCTAGAATCCAGTTTTTTCCCTAATGATCCCACGATTCTGAGATTTGGTATGTAGCCCCTTGAGGGACTTCTGAACACAACTGACCGATCCCAGATCAGCTGAGTGGCTCTAGAATCCAGTTTTAACACAGAATGTGTTTTTGCGATGACCTACCGAAAAAAAACCGACAGAAAAAACCGTTACGCGCCTTTTTATAATGATTTTCACGTACAACCGAGTCGTTGCTAGGGAAATGGTACTTCGTCGTTTTTCATCCCACAAAATTCGTTGACCATTCGTTCGAAAGCTCTCGATTTATCCAACCATATTATGTTAACTACTGCGAAGTGCGTGGCCAACAAGCTGAGTTATGAGCATGGTTATATGAATAATTGTTTACACACAGGTGATCATTCTCAATAATTGATATTGTGAACATGATTGCAACGCAAAAACACATTCTGTGTTCCTATGATTTCATACAGAGTATGGAAAAAGAAATAAACCGGGGGGTGCAGGGGGGCGGAGCCCCCCGCCGAGGCGCAAAGCGCCGAGTTTTCCCTAATGATGCCACGATTCTGAGATTTGGTATGTGGGCCCTTGAGGGACTTCTGAACACAACTGACCGATCCCAGATCAGCTGAGTGGCTCTAGGATCCAGTTTTTTCCCTAATGATCCCACGATTCTGAGATTTGGTATGTAGCCCCTTGAGGGACTTCTGAACACAACTGACCGATCCCAGATCAGCTGAGTGGCTCTAGAATCCAGTTTTTTCCCTAATGATCCCACGATTCTGAGATTTGGTATGTGGGCCCTTGAGAGACTTCTGAACACAACTGACCGATCCCAGATCAGCTGAGTGGCTCTAGAATCCAGTTTTTTCCCTAATGATCCCACGATTCTGAGATTTGGTATGTGGGCCCTTGAGGGAATTCTGAACACAACTGACCGATCCCAGATCAGCTGAGTGGCTCTAGAATCCAGTTTTTTCCCTAATGATCCCACGATTCTGAGATTTGGTATGTGGGCCCTTGAGGGACTTCTGATCACAACTGACCGATCCCAGATCAGCTGAGTGGCTCTAGAATCCAGTTTTTTCCCTAATGATCCCACGATTCTGTGATTTGGTATGTAGCCCCTTGAGGGACTTCTGAACACAACTGACCGATACCAGATCAGCTGAGTGGCTCTAGAATCCAGTTTTTTCCCTAATGATCCCACGATTCTGAGATTTGGTGTGTGGGCCCTTGAGGGACTTCTGAACACAACTGACCGATCCCAGATCAGCTGAGTGGCTCTAGAATCCAGTTTTTTCCCTAATGATGCCACGATTCTGAGATTTGGTATGTGGGCCCTTGAGGGACTTCTGAACACAACTGACCGATCCCAGATCAGCTGAGTGGCTCTAGAATCCAGTTTTTTCCCTAATGATCCCACGATTCTGAGATTTGGTATGTAGCCCCTTGAGGGACTTCTGAACGCAACTGACCGATCTCAGATCAGCTGAGTGGCTCTAGAATCCAGTTTTTTCCCTAATGATGCCACGATTCTGAGATTTGGTATGTGGGCCCTTGAGGGACTTCTGAACACAACTGACCGATCCCAGATCAGCTGAGTGGCTCTAGAATCTAGTTTTTTCCCTAATGATCCCACGATTCTGAGATTTGGTATGTAGCCCCTTGAGGGACCTCTGAACATAACTGACCGATCCCAGATCAGCTGAGTGGCTCTAGAATCCAGTTTTTTCCCTAATGATGCCACTATTCTGAGATTTGGTATGTGGGCCCTTGAGGGACTTCTGAACACAACTGACCGATCCCATATTAGCTGAGTGGCTCTAGAATCCAGTTTTTTCCCTAATGATGCCACGATTCTGAGATTTGGTATGTGGGCCCTTGAGGGACTTCTGAACACAACTGACCGATCCCAGATCAGCTGAGTGGCTCTAGAATCCAGTTTTTTCCCTAATGATCCCACGATTCTGAGATTTGGTATGTAGCCCCTTGAGGGACTTCTGAACACAACTGACCGATCCCAGATCAGCTGAGTGGCTCTAGAGTCCAGTTTTTTCCCTAATGATCCCACGATTCTGAGATTTTGGTATGTGGGCCCTTGAGGGACTTCTGAACACAACTGAATACAATAAGAAAACACACATGAAAATGTCCCAATGTGTTGCAGACTCGTATGCAAGCATTTCCTAGCATAGTTTTAAAGGATTACGCATTTGCCATAATGAGTTTGTAGGGGTTCAAATCGACAAGATCGGGGATAAATTCTGGGAGTTTATTTTTTATTTTTTTTTTTTTTTAAGATTGAGTTTTAAAGTTTTTGAGATTGTGATTTTTCAATATTTTTACTACCTATTCAACTTCACCTTTTGGGTTTGATCGAATCAGCTGTCGGGACTGCCATCACTGTTGCTGTGACAGCATCGAGTCAGAAATAAAATTAAAACGCATTACGATTGCTCTAGTTATTCAATTTGATTTTAAAAATCACATTTGAAATTGATGAGGATTACTACCGCATGGGGCCATAAAAAGAAAATTTGAAAAATATCGAAATTTGAATAACTTATAATTTTCTTAAAAACAGAATCAACAAATAAATATTTGTTGATTCTGTTTAAAAATTTATGGTAGCAAAAAACTTCGCACCGACATTTCTACTTGAATACAGTTTAAAAAACTTTTCATAGATTGAAAATCAGAACAACAGGAGAGTAGTAATTTGCAAACGAAATTCGGCCCCGTAAGTGCTGCCCTCTGCGCGGAATATTTGTATAGTGGATCCCACATATATCTTATCACAACCCCCACATGGGAGCTGATATACAACGGAACTCCTATCCATGGTAGGGGTAGGGTTCTTAACAGAGGGGGAACAATTGTCACTCGGGTTACAGGAACCCATTGAAATTATACATCCTCTAGTCATATTTCTTTCCAATAGCCTTTTTGAAGCTGGACTAAGTCCAGGAATATAAATCAAAGAGTAATACGATTTAACACCAGGTTCAACCCCAACAGGCGTCGGCAGGGCTTCATTAGCCCTGTTTTTCATTTTTAATTTTTTTTTTTTTGGCTGAGGATGGTCTGTTAAGACCGAAACCGGTATCAAATAAATTGACGCTCCCTTACAGGGGAAGTAAGGAATTAAAGGACCATTTTTCTTCACTTCCCACACTCCCTGCAGGGAATAATCCGCAGATTGCGCCACCGGTTTTTTTTTTAAAAAGCAAGAGGGTATTTTGATTTTGGAGAACAGTTGTGTTTTTGTCTTCCTTCACAAACGTAAAGATTCACTATCTTCGGTGGTGGGGAAAAAAAAAAAAAAAAAAAAAAAATGGGCGCTTTGCAATTTGTAAAGGGCAAGACCCCTTGACCCCCGTATGCTTGTTGCTTAGAGCCTTCAGCTAAAATTCAAAAACATGGAAGACGGTTTTGGAGCCTGCTGGATCCAATCAAAGTGATCAGTTATATAATAGCCTCGCAGGATTATTGTAATATCGTGATGACTCGCATGTTAACTTCAATAAATGCCGATTTCGATGTTTCGGAGAGACCTCAAACTCAGCGACTCATTTTGTAGCATTTCTCCAATAAATTGAGCAAACGTTCAGCTTCTACAGACTGCAAGCCTATGAGGGGCGACGATTTCAGTTTGATGAACCTGAGCATCCCATCTCGCCGATTGCGATGCTTAGAAGCGTTGGAAGGAATAGTTTGTATTCAAGACGAAACGTGACTTCTCAGGAGGGTTAAGGAGGGAAAAATTATTGTTCCCATTGAAATGTGGAGTCTTGTGTGATAAATTCACAGCTTTCTAACAAGTAGTGAACGATTTATTTGAGATGGAGAATCAAGCTATATTCCCCCTAACGGCGATCGATTGAACGAGAACAACTATATAAAAGGGTGGTCGAACGAAAATTTGGACGATCCCACAGCTAAAACTGACCATTATTGGTTTCAATGAGCAATTTACTACAACCTTAAAAACCGTTCTACAAGATTCGATTCAACACAGAGATATTTTGCTTATTTTGTAGCTTATATTGCTCCAAAAGAACTGAAATTCAAACATTACATCGAAGTATGTACCTACCTACATTAACCATCAATTCATCACAAACGTTTGAAGAGTTGTAGCATGTTTGAGCTTTTAGAATGCGCGTGTTAACTTGATATTTATGCATGTAGAAACAATTGTAGCCATTTTTGAAACTTTTTGACCTCATCATCTCTCACCTTTTAACCTTCAAAACGAGTAAAATGACTGTGTTTGCGACTAGACACCGTGAAACGTAATTGTCGTGACATATTCAATTGCGTTCCCTCCGGCAAACAAGGGCTTAGGGATCGCATTTAGTTACAGCGTCAGATAAGTTGATTACAAAGGCGACAGGCGGTACCCGTCGGGCTGCGTCATTTATCACCTTTGCTACGTCCGATTGTCACTGGACCCGTCCAGGCAACAATGTGATGCACAGGCTCCCAATGAATCAGAATACATTCGTTCATTTATCCAAAGTCTGCCTCCAATGGTGATAGTCTACTCGGATTACCTGTTATGGAGTATTGGACACTTTTCTGCCCTTCACCAACCATATTAATTAGTGGACCGTATTTCCTAGTATTCCGGACTCTAGTTTCAAATTCACGGGAGTTCGTCATTCCCACTCGTTATCTCTGGCTGCGATGAATTCGAAACAATGATTTATATGTTGGAAATAATTCAAATTATTACACAAAGGTCACCTAATTACTTTAGTATTACACAGCCCTTCTACGCGATAACTTGCCAATTTATAGTAATTTGTTTTATTTAATCTATAAATGGGATATGCCCAATTAAGTACATACAGTTAATTACATACCGTGAACATAAATTTAAATGCAAACTTAAAAAACTGAAATGGATAAAACTAAATGATCAATATAATCAAACAAGAAAAAAAAACTCGGTCCTTCGGGCCTCGCAAAAACTTAATTTTCTACCATAATAAGTGATGTTAAAAATAAATTGAGTATACCGTTGGAGAGCTAGAATTATGATGAAACTTTTAGGTTCACAGCGTGAAAATTTCCATCCAGGACGTTTCGAAAGAACAACTTTGAAAAAAAAGTCCAGTCATGCAGCATGACCCCATGAGCGAATTTTTGAAGAATATTACCGATTTTTACAACCAGCGAACGGCATTATTTCGATTTTTGACTGATTTTTCAACTTTGAAATTTTTAAAAACTTGATACATATTCTTATAGGAAATTTTACGCTGATTCCGAATATACCACATGTTAGTATGCTGAAAAAATCGCAAAAAACAGGCTATTTTGAAATTTTTGACTACATTTTTGAAAATTTCAACCCGAAGATGTAATCCGATCAAGCTGGCCAACGAACTTGAACTTTCGTTTTGTGCCCTTAACATTTTAAAATTTGTTTGAAGTTTGTAGCACAATTCTACGGACAGTTATCGTCTGGAATGACACATACATACATACATACATACATACATACATACATATATACATACATACATATATACATACATACATATATACATACATACATATATACATACATACATATATACATACATACATATATACATACATACATATATACATACATAAAAAAATGCGTTAAACTTCAGAATATGATTCAGAATAGTCTGAAACGGATTTCTGCATAATTTTTTTTCAAAAATTCACATTCTACAAATTCTGAGGCGAGAGCAATAGCTTAATTTTCTTCAAAAATTCGCTAAAAGTGAACATTTTCAGTTTTACGAATTTCTCACTTACATCTTATTTTTCACCCATTCATTTAGCCACCTCATGACGTACTGTGGGATGTTCGGTTCGGTGGATATCATCCCTTAAATATGAGCACAAAATGAACTTCAATACGCAGAAGTAAAGAAATTGCCCCAGCCAAGACATATATAAATAGGACAGTAAAAATTATTATTTTCTCAATTTATTACAACGTTTAACGTTGAAAAATAAACTGAAACAGCGTGATATAGAGCCAAGTGAAGCGTTCAAAATGTTGATCTGAGGAAATTGACGCCACTATTGAGGCCCTATTAGTGAGTCAGTGAATGGTGAAGTTTACCGCTCGCGATAGGTGGCTTTGCGTTAATGACTCGTATTTAATCCTTTCACCTCAAAGTTCACAGGTTTATCGGTGGGAGAGCTAAATAGTTGGAACTAGTCTGCATTAATCTGTCAGAAATTCATAACTGCCACTCACAATTATTTAAGTTATTATCTACCCTCCCTCACAATGCAATGATTCAAATATCCAGATACTTGGGGTCCAGAATTCAGAAAGTAACGTAGCAAATTATTACACAAAGGTGTATTATTTCTATATTAGATTGCCTCTCTAAGCAGATCAAGTCTATAATTATTATACGTTCCTATAGTATATTGTATTTTATCAACATTTAACCGCATAGAAGAAGGCACATACCGTGAAGATTTTGATGAAATCATTGAAAACAATAAACCAGGACATGTCTTTCCAGAAGAGGCCAATGAAGTCACACTATATAATGTTTTTTATTTTATTTTTTTTTTTTTTTTGAGCGAGTTTTTATAAAAATTTTAGTTTGAAACGCTGCAAATTATTACACAATGATTTATTATTTCTGCGTTAGATTGCCCTTCTACTCAGATCACTGGTCTGAAACTCAGAGCTTCGCGCCTCGCTAATGGGCTTTACAGTACGCAGAACGTTGGTCTAAAATTATTAAACGCCGTATGTAATATATGATTAGAACATGGCCCCAAAAAAGTCATCACCTTTACAAAAATCGATAGGCAAGGGAAGAGTATAGGTTTAGAGGCAGAGGCCGCTCTACTGATGAGTGCGCCTCCATAACTTGTAATTGTTTTCGTTGTAATTATAATACAATAGGAGGAAATTTAAGAAAATTCGCACATAAAATCATGCTGCATACTGAAGCTTATTTTTAATTTCCAGATTTCCTATACAAGAAGGTTTTAGTCAAGGAAAAAATTAATACTGGATGCGGCATATGAAATTGTTAATTCAAATAATTATGATTTCTTGAGTAGACGTAGCTCTGTTGCCCTTCAGATTATGAAAAATTGTGTTTGTTCCGGTCAATGGTTTTTCATTTATTTTATTTTAATTTTATTTTTTCAAATGAAGTCACGACCTTTTTTCGTCAAGCCGTCTGATTTTGGCAGGTCATTCACAATAACAAGACTCCGTTATCGACAAGAGTTTGAGACAATTTGGACATTAGTTTTTCAAAATTGATCATAACTACTGTTTAACAGTCAAATAACTGCTAAACAATCAAATTCCATTAACCACATAAGTAGTGCATAATGGTTATGAAGGTCATTGAATATTATACAAGAGACACCTTAAATTTATTAGTAAGAAATTTGGGAGACATTTTGCCCAACTAATGTCTCGTTCTACCAACTTTTAAAATAATTATAGATTTGTTCGAGGTGACTTGAGTTATGGAGCTAATGGACTAACTTCGTTTGAACGACAATTTTCCAGTAGTGAAAAGTGGTATCAACGTCAAAAAGTTTTCTTTCATATCGGCAAATAAATCGAGACCTAATGAGACAGAAAATGAAGGAGAGACTCAACCTAGATTCAACCTAAAGTGCGATTTAGAGATGGATGAGTTCCCTCAATATACCTGTTGCTCCAGTCACCAGTAGTAGAAACTTCCAAAACGTGACAGACGGAAATTGGATTAACTAAAGCTCGGCGAGGTTTCTTGTCTTTTCCAGCGGTTGCGGTCACTCGTCGCTTTTCTCCGGAAAATCTCGGCAAAAGGAAATTGAAGGATTAGCGATCCTTCAGAGTTGATTAAAAATTGACAGGGAGTTTGAAATTGGATTGGGTAAGGAGTTTATTTAATTAATATTTCATTTTCGGATTTGGGGATTTCACAAGTAATGGTCAATGTCCCATTTAATTGTGACCAAGGGTTAGTATTTTCATTCTATCCATCCGCCTGTATACATAAACTATTTGGGTCATTCCATTATTGGTTGACTATTCTGCTATCCCCACGTTTCGACTAGATTTTGAATGTTTTTTTCTGGGACGGGAAATATGAAATGGCATACATTCTAATAGTTTTTTGACGAAAAGTTCAATGGCCTGTTCCGAAATTGTGTAATTTTTCATTGAAAAATTAAGGAAAGAAAAGTCTCATTGTTTAGGGGGTCTCAATGTTCCTATTTGAAGGTTGACAGTTTCACCTGTGTTTAACGTCATACAACGTAAAAAAATGTATTTCTTTGTTTTTAGGAATGATACTGTAGTGGACACTATTTTTTCCGTTGTGATCTGTGAGCCCGTAAACTACTGCCGGTGTTCAGAAAAATGGCAAGATCTTTTAATTAATAATCAAGATTGTTTGCTTGCTTGGGTCATTTATTAAGAGTGGAATGGATCGCATCAGACCTCCCTTGTTTATAATTGCTTAAGTTTAAAATACATGACACATAATTAGTATTGTGATAACTAACTTTTACATTATATCATTACCTAACCTCTTCTTTACTGTGAAATTTTTTATACTTTAAGTTAAAAAAAAAAAGCCAGAAGTGTGACTAGATATTTTCTTTTATGAGTTTACCCAAATTCACCCACTATTACAGTTAATTTTAATAACACTAACGACCAGTGTTGAGCCAATTTCATAAACTGTCAAATATTACGAATAATCCTAAAACTGGCAATTATGAATTGGAATATTTTCTACCAAGGTCAAAGAATAGTTAATGGGAAAAGTCGACAAAAATTCATTCGATTTTTAAAACCTCGGAGACGTCAAACGGTTGAAGAATATAGGTACCAACGAGTTAACATATTGTAGCGTAAGTAAGATCATGACACAAATTTTTTTATTCAAATTTTCGCGCTGAATCGATTGGTATACTTAGTTTGACGAAAAATTCAATAGCAACGCTGCTACCTATCGCTACTCGACACAACTCAAAAATGTTGGAATCATGACACAACTTTTACTCTCTTGAAAACTTGCCAAAATTTAGTTGTGTCATGATCTTACCTATGCGACGATAGTTGTATAGGTAGGTCAACTATTATTATAGAACCCCGCAGCCACAATTGATAGAAGACCGATCGAAGGTTCACAACACTATGACCACTGGCTGATAACGACGCTGACCCTACTAAAACGATTAGAACGGAAATTTAACCTTGTTGCGGTCTGGCTACAACAAGGTGAAGTACCATGATCTCCATAAAGAAATTAAATTTAAAATTTAAAGTGCGAAAGCGAATTTAACCCTGGTATGACCAATTTACCACACGTCTAATATGGTTCAAACCCCCCCCCCCCCCCCCCCCCCCCCCCCTCCGCTCGCACAGTCCTTCCATTCACCAGCATCCCCTTTACACTTGAATTATATCATCCAGACCCCAGGCTCCTTATTGGGCTCCAGGTAACAGCGGTATTTATAGAATGGTAGAAGTATTGATGCGGGGCAGAAGTTCCCGGTAGTCTTCTGTCGCCCACCACCTCTTTCCACCTCTAAACCCCCCCCCCCCCTCTACACCATCACATCGCCCAAGCCCACGACGTTACCATGGTGACGGGTATATCAAAAGCTTTTTAGAACCTCCGCTTTTCAGTCTGCTGTTCTATTTGTTGGGACAAACCCCCTCTCCCCACGACGCTGCTCCTTTTTCCACCATCATTTTTCTTCATATTCCCCCTTCTTTCGTGGAAAAAAAAAAAAAAAAAAAAAAAATCCCGCAAGAGAAAACCATTCTTCCTGAACCCGACCCCTTCGCGATTGTTGAAATATGTGTTCAGTTCACGCAACCCAAGGGCGTCCCCCCCCCCCCCCCCCCTTCTCCATTTTTTTTCTGAGAAGAACCCTGACAAACAAATTGTAACTCTCGACGTCGCTCAAGTCCAGGGTCGCTGGTATGATTCCCATAAGAATCGTTTAGAAGTCCAATTTAGAAGTGATCTTCAACACCGAGGCGCAACAGGTAGAAAACTCATTCGGCTTTCAATATGTCTCCCCTTATCAATTTTCTGACATACGGTCTCTAACTTACGCCCGACCTTTTTTCATAACATGTAGGTTTTATCGCACCTGTTCCCTGATTACATCTTCACCCATTTCTCCTGAGCAGAGGGGTTGAAGGTTAGTAAGGAAACGTGCAATATAATTAATTTTCTGAACCTAAAAACATTGTGACATGAAATTCGACTGAGTGAAAAATGTATGTCTACATAGTAGAAAGTTGACGTTTTAGGGCAACCCAAACAGAACTACTAATCTCATATCATCAAGTAGATCCATACTAATATTAATGATAATTCATTGCCAATTTAATTCCTTATAGTAGATCAATTTCTGTTCTACAGATTCAAACAATATTACTTGCATTTTCAAAGTCGATTTCAAGGATGTTTGTTATCATAAATCCCGTTAAATCCGTGCAATATCGTCATTTATTCTCTACAACTCTATTTCTTATTATGTTTGTTATAGAGGTTCCGTTCATAATTTGATAAATGGGGCATATGCTCTTGCACAAATGAATAAATAAATTAGATGGTGAATTCCGTTGGAATGACTGCACGGAGCACAGTGGTGTGCGGTTGGGCAACATGAATATTATAGCCCTATTTCGAATATTAGCATGTCTACACCACATATATTTTTTTAATATATTTTTTATTCGCATTATAAACAAACAAACAAACAAAAATTTTACAAAGAAAATAAAAAACACTTCTAGGTAGTTCCAATACCAACATAAATTAGGCACTTTATATTATTACAAATACTATAAACAAATTTTGCGAACCCTCCCTTATGAGTTAAACTCGTGCTAGGGAGAAAAGTTATTTTGCCCACGCAATTGTAATTGTTATGGTATTGAAGTACTTACATAACTATAGTAACTCCAAAAAGTTAAATATTTTTTAAAAACACAAGAAACACATTGAATGAACACTAAAACATCAAACTAAATAATACATTCACCCAACCCCTGATTTCGAGTATTTGTCTAGAAAATATGATTCAAGTCTATGTTTAAAGACTTTTAATGAAGAACAACCCTTCAATTCCGTAGGAAGCTGATCAAATAATACAAATCCTCTGAACATCAATATGTTCAGCCACATATACCACCACATCTAACTTTTATATTTTGCATTCAATCATTTCGACTAGTAATTGGTTCTTCAACTGATTCTACACGTCCTTGTTACAATATGTGAGGAAGCTATACTTCTCTTATAATTCGGCAGACGATTTTCACCTCCTTGATCTCTTGATCTTTCCTTTCCTCTCCAGCTCTTGATCATTTATCGAGAAATTATTAAAATAACAAATCCAAATGATGACCTAGCTGTTTAGCTTTCCCATTTATTACCGACGCAAGATGTAACGTATTAAACTTGTGGTTACACTCAATGCGTATCCTTACAGTAAATTGAGTAATCTCTCTAAACAGAGCACCTTGCGGACGCGACAATGGGCGTTACAACCATATTGTTGCTCGTCGGTTGACCAGATTGTTCCCGACGGGGCCTCGCTATGGAACTCAGTTTTAACACAACCTCCATTACGTCAGTACATGTGTAAGAGGGCGGGGGCGGTTTCGCAAATAGGATTGTGCCCCGGATTCAGGGTACGGCGTCAGGGGCAGGAGGGAGTTAATCAAAGGCGTGTTTACCTAATGGGTCGTAGGACCGGCTCGGTTCCGGGAGAACAAACGTTTGCATTGAGTTAATATAATCAGCTGCGAACAGGGACCGGACGTGACTAAAGAGAAACGGAAGGTTCATCCGAAGTTATCGGACGTTCGGGAGAAAATTAGGGGAAATATAGTTTGCTTTCGGCTACCAGTGAAATTCCTGGACACATGATGTAAACGGTGTCTGTAAACCCATCCAACATCAAAGGAAATTACCATGAATTAAATCAGTTTAAACCTTGCCGATAATTATATTATGGTTGAATCAATAATAACATCAATATATACCCTGTTAACTTGGCTGTAATATATTTGTATTTGACGCTATACACGGTTGAATTTAGAGAACCGATTTCAATTATATGTTTTTTTTGCATATACGTACCAACTAATTAATTGAGTGGGATATTTGATGGTGAAAATATCCCGTTTTCTCTAATGAAAACACAACAAGGAGTAAAATTTTACCTCAATATAGAAGTAATTATTAAACTTCTTTTATGTCATAATAAAAAAGGAATGGGTAAAGTGAATGGCTGGGATATGACACACTATATAATGTGCTAAATGATTTCAGTTGTTTCAGATTTTACAAGATATTAATATACTTTACTAATCCAAATAACAGAATTATCCTCCACGTTCCTGGCCACTAGGGTTATGAGGGTAATGAAGCAGCAGCAGCAATTACCCCAGCAACATACATAAACACATTCGTTTTTATATATAGACTATAACGGTTTTAGTATTGAATTTGGCATATTACTATAGGTCTTTCTATAGTTTCTGTAGTATTTTTACATCTTTTAATTTCACGCAATCCATTTTAATACTTCTAATTTCAACATGAATATAACAAGAGAAAAATTCTTTACTCCACCCAGGTCCCCGGGTTCAGAGGTTTGAAGAACGAACTGAGTGATTAATGGACTATTCAAATCTAAAAGTTATCAGCGGCTTATATCAACAGATGAGCAATCAATATCCAATTTACCGATCCCAAAGGGCACAGGAGATACGCGGGGAGGCTGAACAGGGTAGCAAAGTAATGATGGAACCAAACTGGATGTTGAGACAGTTCAAATACAAACATTTTTAACACATTTTACGAAGTACGATTGCAATATAAATTAAAAATACCTACATACAAAGTGAACCTGTAGCACATAACTCGGTTATCTTTCGAGGGTCAATTTTACAACCGATTTCCTACCAGTACTACCTCTCGACGATTTTTGAATAGTTACCGTCTTTGTCGGAGTTATTGACTGGTTCAATTTTCATACCTTACGTGACAATAACAATATCCCTCCCTTATGCTGATTAACTATTTCCAACAATAAATCATTGTAATCGACCAATAAATTAACCCCGTACAATTTGTTGGTGAACGTTTCAAGACACGTTGATTCGGAGGGGGGGGGGGGTCCGTCATAAGCCGTAAATTATGGGAAAAACAGACAAAGTTGAACACTCCCGATTGATCCAAAAATTTATTTTTCCCAATTTCAAATATCTTTGTTACATTTATTATATTTCAAACATTATTTGTTATATAATGCCTTTCAATTTTAAATCTATTTTTGGCCGTGCAATGGAAAAGGGAGCTTAACTTTCTAGATGTCAAATCTGAGTTCATATTTTTTCATCTTTCTCCAATTATGCTGAACAAAATCTTTTTTGGATTTTTCTCCGTCATTTTTCAATCAAAATTTATGATTTTTCAAAGTTTGAAAAAAGCGGGCCCGAAAACTGCAAATTTTCAGCAGGTTTCAGCAGATTTTCAGCATACTTGCAAAACTGCAGTTTTTTGTGATTATAAATATATACTATGAAAAATGTAGAAAATGCAAGTTTTGACATTAGAGCGAGCTTTGAGTTTTGATTTGTAGTTTGTTTAGTTTTGAGTTTTGGTTTTCTTTTTTGTATTGGAGAAACAGAGATAGTTTTGGGACCCTATAAATATTACAAAGAAAAAGACATTTTTTTGACCCAATCTTCGTTTTTTCGTTCTCCTGAAAAAAAGCCATGGCAAGTTAAGCTATCTTTTCCCTTCCACGGTCGAATTTGAACTTTTTTTTGCAAATATTTTGCAGTTTCTAATAATGTTTTTCGATTTTTGACGGTCCTCCTGTACGGTATTTAAATTTGAGACATAATTGTTATATTCAAAGGACAAGAAGAGGTATTAAAAAACATTTTTTGATCTGGAAACAACAAAAATTGTAAACTAATTGTTTTGTGAATTTTCCTAAAATTATGCTAATAACTCTCGTTTTTATTAACATTTTTTTGGATCAGAAAAAAAGCGTTAGGAAATGGTGGTCTGCGGATGTATTTAGGTTGTTAAATGTGTAATGGCGTACCAGCACTGCAATTTTCAGCTGCACGTTGAGTTGCCAGCCTTTTTGAGGTCTTATCATAAATGTTTGGGTTGGTAAAATATTGGTTTGGTGGAAGGGGGGGAGGGTGGATTACGGCCTTTTATATGATCGTATGAGCGAAAAATTTGTGCACTTAGTGTGCTTGTCTGTTTGACAATCCTTCTGATTGGCCCAAATTACAATCAAAACTTCATGGATTGTACAGGTTGACCCCTCTATTTCATTGGTGTTAGATCGGAAACATTTAGGTGTATCCGGAAATGTAACATCCTCTTACCACTATACCTTATACAGATGCCATCTGAATTAAGCGTAAAGTCGTGTAAATTCCCTTTACGACTACCAATTCATCATATTTTGTATAATAAAGCAATAGATACACATTAGGCTCCAGCACAAAAATTTATAGATTAGCACATTCTGAATCCTCTTTTTTAACTTAACTATGCAGTTATTATGGAGCTGGAAACCACACCCTACTTGCAGACTCTTTTTCTGTCTAATGTTGGCTGATATTTTGAATTATAATAATGTCATAACTTATCAATAATTTGATTAGAAGGTTTTAAGGTAGCGTCGAATGTGTTGGCTTTGATCTTTTAATTTACCCTAAGCTATTCACATGATATTCAACTTTAACGTAGTTATAAAAGGATATATTCACTGTCCCATCGGGTTAAAAATAAATCATTGAGCCGCCTCTGAGACCCAGGGAACCATTTTCACAGGAAAAATCCCAGAATGACCTCTAGAAGGGTGAGCGGACGGAGTGGTGGGACGGACCCCAGGAGGTCGTAAAGGGGAAGCCGAGTGATGAATGGACTGGGCTATTCAAATAGGAGTTATCAGGGGCTTATATCAACAGATGGGCCAATCAATATCCAATTTCCAGATGGAAAAGGGTTTTCGCGGTGAGGCTGAGGGGAGCGTGAAAGGGACCAGAGAGAAGAGCGCTTTGCCCTCGTTCGGACGGTCTTTTTGGCGTAGGAAGCGATTCCGTCGCGGGTTCCATGGATGGGATTGGGAATTCCTTCTTTTGAAATTCAAAGTGACAGCTGCCACAATAACCCGAGAAATATGGCAACTGAATGGTCTCCTTTTGTCTACCCAAGAGCCTTCGCCAATATCCTAAAATGCTATCGAATGTGAAAAATCAAATCAAGGTAAAATATGCTGCATGGAGTAAAAATAACAACAACACCCAAATTCGTAGAGGACCGAAAATTTAGTGGACGGACTTACCTGTGTATTGGTTGAACTCGAAGTGTTCTCTATTCAACATGAAACTACCAGAGTCATGAGAAGATATCCGAGTTGCATATGACTTGGCATAAGTGAAGGAAGATTATTCATTGTGAGTACAAATACCTTTGCCTCCTCATTCAGAAATTATATGCATTGAGGTTTTTGATTTCGCAGGAACTATAAGCTCTGTTCCTGCTACATGAAGATTTAGGAACAATAAGTTCACCCACAGGTGGCTTACGAAACTGAAGTATGAATAGATCGCAATATCCACACAAGAATCGTCGATTTCGTTTACTGAAGTACTCACGTGAACAAAATCACGTACGAATAAGTGATGGTCCCTTTCATTGTTGGTTTTTCAGAAGAAAGATCAAAATCGTCAGCTTAGCTCCATAACTGGACGAAGGATCTACTGTGCAGTATTGATGATAATTACACTTCAATTCACTGTTTTGAGGGAGCAGTGTGGGGTTAAAGAAAAGTCGTGATGTCGACTATCTCTGCCACAATCACTGACTGCAAATTGATTCTCTACTAGATGTTATCATACCGTTCTCACATTAAGAAGAAAATAGATTAAGTTCCGATGCCTCACAGGATCTTTATCTTCATACGGACATAACGAACTTTAGGATTTCTTGTCAATTCAAATACAACTATCAAACAGCCTCAACTTCATTCCCCAGTCTAGGAAACCACTTCTTCCTGAAAGTAACATGAAAGTAACATCTCAGAATCGGGCTTTTCGTCCAACTCCCACCTTGCGGGCGTCTTGATCTGTCCTCAAAAGGAAGGATCAGAATTTATTCTCATGATTTCGCTTGATTTATCATTGTTCTCTTCCATGAGATATGGATAGGGTCGCCTTACAGAAGGGTATGCGATGGACCCCTTCTTGTAAAACCGGGAAATCTTGCGAATTCCCTCGTACGGTCGTGCTGGACGACTGTTTAGCTCTCAATATTTCGTCAGTGCAATATAAAAATACAGATTATTCAAACACGCCTTTTCAATAAATCATGATATTATAATTGTAGTTCATGAAAGCCAATAGTTTTATATGAAATTCCATACAGTACGTGAGTATGGGAAACATTATATAAGATGCTCAATCAACACAGTAGGTACATAAACTAATAGCTGTACTCTATCGGCTATCAGGGAGAATCAACGATGATCAAGGTTCCTTGCGATTAATAATTGTGCAAATTGACTCATTCTTCGCTGGTTCGTTTTCTTGCGTTCTAACATGTACTCCTCCCAAAACGCGTGCCTAAACAAATGTCTGGCTAAACTATTTGTGATGCCAGGGAGTGGTGTTTTACCAACATACTCCCTCCCATTCATACAGTTCGATTTCGGTATTCTAATATACCTGATACCATCTTAGAATATGGTTTATATACTAAGTATTATTATTTTCCATATTTTGGCTTCCTAACGTTAAGTTCTGTGTCATTTAGAGCAAGCGTTGTTGGGACAATAATTTTGAAACAGACCGTAGTGATTCAAGGAAGTAATTATTATTAAATTGTAAGAATCTAGATATAATTTTTTCGTAGATATTCGTGTTTCTTTGAATGAGGGACAAACTGTTGACTTCGAATATGTAAGTTTCTAATTCATCATTATATGCTGCAATAGTAGTAATTTGGTTAAAATTATGCGTGTTTGCTAATTACACATGAAGAACAGCAAATTAATGTTATGTCTTCTAAATAGGGAGTTATTGGAAGCTGGAATGTCATCGACAGTTGAAGCTCACACGGACTAAATGCCGCGGCTCGGTTAGTGAAATGCATGCAGTTCAATCAACAGTAAACCTGTGAATAGGGATGAGCATTATTGAAATGAAACGCCTCCCCTAGGACGAGGTTTGCTCGCTCTATCAATTTCCTTCCTCTACCCCATCGTAGCCTATTGACGGAAGATGAATTTATGCACGATTAGCTCTTTCACTGAGCATATACATTTGGTGGATATAAGGATTTAAACTTTGGAACATACGAAGCCAATTTTTCGGGTTGAGATTTTATTATTACTCCGGTATTAGCGGGAGTAAAAGGACTAATAATAAGCTTATGTACACTTGATTGTTTGATTGCAAACTCCTACGAAGGGGCGACCGGGGTTTCACTCCCTTGCGTTTCACTCCGAGTGAAAAAAGTCGGTTTTCACTCCAACGTGAGCCATTCAGAATTGGTTTTTTGCTCCCGACTGGGGCTTTCAGAGCTTCACTCCCAGCTCTGGGAAGAAAAAAAAAAAAAAATATTTATATACTAGCCGCTCCGGCTCGCTACGCTCGCCTCCACGTCCAGCCGGGGGGCAAGCCCCCCGGACCCCCCATTAACTTGCTCGCTTCGCTCGCAACGTGTGGCATGTAGGGAATATTGCTCGCTTCGCTCGCAAAGTCTGGCATGTACGATATGTTGCTCGCATCGCTCGCAAAGTCTGGCATGTTGAAAATGTTGCTCGCTTCGCTCGCAAAGTATGGCATTTAGGGGATGTTGCTCGGTTCGCTCGCAAACGGTAGATCTCTAAGGGTAGGTTTAACTTCTGTAGGGGATGCTGCTCGCTTCGCTCGCGAACGGTAGATCTCTAAGGGTAGGTTTAACTTCTGTAGGGGATGCTGCTCGCTTCGCTCACTTGAGGAAGTTATACTGCCCCCGGACCCCCCATTAAATTGCTCGCTTCGCTCGCAAAATGTGGCATGTAGGGGATTTTACTCGCTTTGCTCGCAAACGGTAGATCCCTAAGGGTAGGTTTAACTTCTGTAGGGGATGCTGCTCGCTTCGCTCACTTGAGGAAGTTATACTGCCCCCGGACCCCCCATTAAATTGCTCGCTTCGCTCGCAAAGTCTGGCGTGTAGAAAATGTTGCTCGCTTCGCTCGCAAAGTATGGCATTTAGGGGATGTTGCTCGGTTCGCTCGCAAACGGTAGATCTCTAAGGGTAGGTTTAACTTCTGTAGGGGATGCTGCTCGCTTCGCTCGCGAACGGTAGATCTCTAAGGGTAGGTTTAACTTCTGTAGGGGATGCTGCTCGCTTCGCTCACTTGAGGAAGTTATACTGCCCCCGGACCCCCCATTAAATTGCTCGCTTCGCTCGCAAAATGTGGCGTGTAGGGAATTTTACTCGCTTTGCTCGCGAACGGTAGATCCCTAAGGGTAGGTTTAACTTCTGTAGGGGATGCTGCTCGCTACGCTCGCTTGAGGAAGTTATACTGCCCACCCAACTTGGCAGACGTTTTTTTCTGTTGGAAATTCTTACAGACAAATTAAATCTTATACAACTACGTGGAACCACGAAAAGTTTATTAGGGGATGTTGCTCGCTTCGCTCGCAAACGATAAATCCCTAAGGGTAGGTTTAACTTCTGTAAGGGATGCTGCTCGCTTCGCTCGCTTGAGGAAGTTATACTGCCCACCCAACTTGGCAGACGTTTTTTTCTGTTGGAAATTCTTACAAACAAATTAAATCTTATAAAACTACGTGGAACCACAAAAAGTTTATTCGGGGATGTTGCTCGCTTCGCTCGCAAGGTATTGCTGTATGTTTGTAGGAAAAAATCCGAATTTATTCTGTTGACATGTAGGGGATGTTGCTTGCTTCGCTCGCAAACGGTAGATCTCTAAGGGTAGGTTTAACTTCTGTAGGGGATGCTGCTCGCTTCGCTCGCTTGAGGAAGTTATACTGCCCACCCAACATGTAGGGAATGATGCTCGCTTCGCTCGCAAACGGTAGATCCCTAAGGGTAGGTTTAACTTCTGTAGGGGATGCTGCTCGCTTCGCTCGCTTGAGGAAGTTATACTTCCCACCCAACTTGGCAGACGTTTTTTTCTGTTGGAAATTCTTACAAACAAATTAAATCTTATAAAACTACGTGGAACCACGAAAAGTTTATTAGGGAATGTTGCTCGCTTCGCTCGCAAGGTATTGCTGCATAGGTTTTGGGAAATACCCGTATGAAATTCCGTTGAAATGAGTCAAGTGCGTAGTAAGTCCCCTGTGAGTACCTGCTCGAACCCCAAACACGTCTTCCCAGAGCCTTCTCGCGAACACGGCAAAATTAATTTCTGATGTTAAACGCTTCTGCTCGCTTCCGCTCGCGATTTGACCGACTTAACGTCACTTTTTTCGATATCCGATTTCGGATTCAGATTCGGCGGACCCAAAGCTGTATTTCGCCCGCGAAAACTGTTCCGAAAAACGTACCTTTATGGGGTATATTTTAATCGGAAAAAACCAAGTTTTTCGGCGGACTTTTCGAGAAAACGGGTCCGTACTCTCGCATTTTTTTAACGCATTTCCCGATACTTTTTTCGCGATCCGATCGCGCCGTCGTCTTCCTCGTTCAAAAACCTACGAAACCCGTATTTTTCCGGAATTGTCAACGGCCGTTTAGAGGGGTAGGGGAAGCGGGGAAGTCCAAAAAGCGCACATTAATTCTTACTTCGACCCCCCTCCCGCCCTACGGCCCATGGTTCGGGTGGGATTAAACAATTTTAAATTCGCTCGCTCCCACTTTTGGAAAATCTCAAGAAGATCCCCCCACTCGTAGACTCCCCCCACTCAGCCGTTTGGCCGTGCATAGACACGACAGACAGACAGACAGACGGAGTTCCATTCTTATTAATAACTAGCCGCTCCGGCTCGCTACGCTCGCCTCCACGTCCAGCCGGGGGGCAAGCCCCCCGGACCCCCCCTTAAGTTGCTCGCTTCGCTCGCAACGTCTGGCATGTAGGGAATATTGCTCGCTTCGCTCGCAAAGTCTGGCATGTAGGATATGTTGCTCGCTTCGCTCGCAAAGTCTGGCATGTAGAAAATGTTGCTCGCTTCGCTCGCAAAGTATGGCATTTAGGGGATGTTGCTCGGTTCGCTCGCAAACGGTAGATCTCTAAGGGTAGGTTTAACTTCTGCAGGGGATGCTGCTCGCTTCGCTCGCAAACGGTAGATCTCTAAGGGTAGGCTTAACTTCTGTAGGGGATGCTGCTCGCTTCGCTCGCTTGAGGATGTTATACTGCCCACCCAACTTGGCAGACGTTTTTTTCAGTTGGGAATTATTACAAACAAATTAAATCTTATAAAACTACGTGGAACCACGAAAAGTTTATTCGGGGATGTTGCTCGCTTCGCTCGCAAGGTATACCTGTATATGTGTAGGACAAAGTCCGTATTTATTATTTGAAATGGCTCTCGCTTCGCTCGCAAGGTAGGTACCTATGTAGGCATACCTGCTCGCCTCGCAATGTTGTGACATCGAACCCTTCACGTCAATTCTTGAGCCTTCTCTCGTCCACGGCAGAATCATTTTAATCGCTTTGCTCGCTTCTGCTCGCAATTTGACCGAGTTCTCGTCACTTTTTTCGATATCCGATTTCGGATTCAGATTCGGCGGACCCAAAGCTGTATTTCGCCCGCGAAAACCGTTCCGAAAAACGTACCTTTACGGGGTATATTTTAATGGGAAAAAACGTGGTTTTTCGTCGGACTTTTTGAGAAAACGGGTCCGTACTCTCGCATTTTTTTGACGCATTTCCCGATACTTTTTTCGCGATCCGATCGCGCCGTCGTCTTTCTCGTTCAAAAACCTACAAAACCGGTATTTTTCCGGAATTTTCAACGCCCGTTTAGAGGGGTAGGGGAAGCGGGGAAGTCCAAAAAGCGCACATTAATTCTTACTTCGACCCCCCTCCCGCCCTACGGCCCATGGTTCGGGTGGGATTAGAAAATTTTAAATTCGCTCGCTCCCCCTTTCGGAAAATCCCAAGAAGATCCCCCCACTCGTAGACTACCCACTCAGCCGTTTGGCCGTGCATAGACACGACAAACAAATAAACAGACAGACAAACGGAGTTTCATTCTTATTAATAGTATAGATAGAGATAGTGATAGATAGAGATATACGGGGTTCCACCCGGTCGTCCTCCAATGGCGTTCGGCGCCGTAATCACAGAAAACCTGATGGTTCACTCCCAGTGATCCGTCGATATTCACAAAGTAGGGGGAAAAGTGGGTACCTATAGTTTTGAAATGCTACGAAGCAAGTTTGAACTACTAATGAAGCTGACGATCACCTTAATTTAATCATGATCAATATCAATACGTTTATAATAAAAAACAAGTCACACAATCGCGAGGAGTCGGCAATCGGAGATAACATGTTGTCAGATATCTTATTCAATGTATATAAACATTTTTGAACAATACGATAAGTGACCTTTTCACCCCATCTACATTTGCACTAAGTTCTCTTGGATGGTATGTGCTACCCGCCTTCATCAACAGAGTTGTCCTTAGAATATACGTATAATTGCAGCAGGTGAAGGGCATCAACTATAAAGAAATGCAAAAGGTAGATAGGAAGATAACGGTGGCCGTTCACAATGACAGCAAAAATTTGTCTTAAAAATCATTTATCGGCCAGGGATGTGCCAGTAACATTGGCATCGCGTTCTATCAACACTAAAGGGTAGAACCTAAGGGCTGAAATATTTGAAATTGAGATCTTGAAATCATACTATGTTACAATAATGATTTCGTGAGTTTCATTTATAGGTATCCGCCCAAACAATCGAACGAAACCACCCCGGTCGCTACGCGTTTATTCTGCATCAAAAAGAAAAAAGACATCAACACGGTAGTGAATCGTAACCAGTAAAACGTAAATATTATTAAAAAATTGCCTTTTTTATAAATATTATGAAAAAACTATGACAATATTGTATCAGCTGATGATATAATTCCAATGGAATTCTGACTTCCCAAAATCGAGTTTATTATAACTTCTGTATCATATTGGGGTTGTGAAGCGTAGGTCGGTAATCTCACCTACCTCAATTACATTAATTTATTAAATTATTGATTAGTAAATACTTAGGAATTACTCTTAATTAAATGATTATTTATATTCCAACAACAGAAGGTTAATTACCTCCGAGTCTACCAAGGTCGGAACGTTTTAGCCAATTTTCTAAGAAAATTAGGCTTTGAAATGAATCCGAAATTTCATTCGTGGAAATTCGTTTTGAAATTCCTTGAGTTTAACGCTTTTTGATTTATGTATGTAAAGTTCGATCAAAAAGTTCTGGTTCCTGTCAATTTGCACGCAAACAGGGGGTCGTTAAAACTTTTCGGTGGTCTCAGCGTTACTCTTTCTGAGTCACCTGGTTATTTGCTGTGATATTCTCAATTGCTGTGATATTCTCAGTTCTCGTGTTATTCTGATCAGCTTCGGAACCTCTGAGGCTAATTTCTTTCTTAATCGACTCACTTTGCTACACTTCTGTAGGGGATGCTGCTCGCTTCGCTCACTTGAGGAAGTTATACTGCCCCCGGACCCCCCATTAAATTGCTCGCTTCGCTCGCCAAGTCTGGCATGTAGGAAATGTTGCTCGCTTCGCTCGCAAAGTATGGCATTTAGGGGATGTTGCTCGGTTCGCTCGCAAACGGTAGATCTCTAAGGGTAGGTTTAACTTCTGTAGGGGATGCTGCTCGCTTCGCTCGCGAACGGTAGATCTCTAAGGGTAGGTTTAACTTCTGTAGGGGATGCTGCTCGCTTCGCTCACTTGAGGAAGTTATACTGCCCCCGGACCCCCCATTAAATTGCTCGCTTCGCTCGCAAAATGTGGCGTGTAGGGAATTTTACTCGCTTTGCTCGCGAACGGTAGATCCCTAAGGGTAGGTTTAACTTCTGTAGGGGATGCTGCTCGCTACGCTCGCTTGAGGAAGTTATACTGCCCACCCAACTTGGCAGACGTTTTTTTCTGTTGGAAATTCTTACAGACAAATTAAATCTTATAAAACTACGTGGAACCACGAAAAGTTTATTAGGGGATGTTGCTCGCTTCGCTCGCAAACGATAGATCCCTAAGGGTAGGTTTGACTTCTGTAAGGGATGCTGCTCGCTTCGCTCGCTTGAGGAAGTTATACTGCCCACCCAACTTGGCAGACGTTTTTTTCTGTTGGAAATTCTTACAAACAAATTAAATCTTATAAAACTACGTGGAACCACAAAAAGTTTATTCGGGGATGTTGCTCGCTTCGCTCGCAAGGTATTGCTGTATGTTTGTAGGAAAAAATCCGAATTTATTCTGTTGACATGGCTCTCGCTTCGCTCTTAATTGAAACATGTAGGGAATGTTGTTGCTTGCTTCGCTCGCAAACGGTAGATCTCTAAGGGTAGGTTTAACTTCTGTAGGGGATGCTGCTCGCTTCGCTCGCTTGAGGAGGTTATACTGCCCACCCAACATGTAGGGAATGATGCTCGCTTCGCTCGCAAACGGTAGATCCCTAAGGGTAGGTTTAACTTCTGTAGGGGATGCTGCTCGCTTCGCTCGCTTGAGGAAGTTATACTGCCCACCCAACTTGGCAGACGTTTTTTTCTGTTGGAAATTCTTACAAACAAATTAAATCTTATAAAACTACGTGGAACCACGAAAAGTTTATTAGGGAATGTTGCTCGCTTCGCTCGCAAGGTATTGCTGCATAGGTTTTGGGAAATACCCGTATGAAATTCCGTTGAAATGAGTCAAGTGCGTAGTAAGTCCCCTGTGAGTACCTGCTCGAACCCCAAACACGTCTTCCCAGAGCCTTCTCGCGAACACGGCAAAATTAATTTCTGATGTTAAACGCTTCTTCTCGCTTCCTCTCGCGATTTGACCGACTTAACGTCACTTTTTTCGATATCCGATTTCGGATTCAGATTCGGCGGACCCAAAGCTGTATTTCGCCCGCGAAAACTGTTCCGAAAAACGTACCTTTATGGGGTATATTTTAATCGGAAAAAACCAAGTTTTTCGGCGGACTTTTCAAGAAAACGGGTCCGTACTCTCGCATTTTTTTAACGCATTTCCCGATACTTTTTTCGCGATCCGATCGCGCCGTCGTCTTCCTCGTTCAAAAACCTACGAAACCCGTATTTTTCCGGAATTGTCAACGGCCGTTTAGAGGGGTAGGGGAAGCGGGGAAGTCCAAAAAGCGCACATTAATTCTTACTTCGACCCCCCTCCCGCCCTACGGCCCATGGTTCGGGTGGGATTAAACAATTTTAAATTCGCTCGCTCCCACTTTTGGAAAATCTCAAGAAGATCCCCCCACTCGTAGACTCCCCCCACTCAGCCGTTTGGCCGTGCATAGACACGACAGACAGACAGACAGACGGAGTTTCATTCTTATTAATAACTAGCCGCTCCGGCTCGCTACGCTCGCCTCCACGTCCAGCCGGGGGGCAAGCCCCCCGGACCCCCCATTAAGTTGCTCGCTTCGCTCGCAACGTGTGGCATGTAGGGAATATTGCTCGCTTCGCTCGCAAAGTCTGGCATGTAGGATATGTTGCTCGCTTCGCTCGCAAAGTCTGGCATGTAGAAAATGTTGCTCGCTTCGCTCGCAAAGTATGGCATTTAGGGGATGTTGCTCGGTTCGCTCGCAAACGGTAGATCTCTAAGGGTAGGTTTAACTTCTGCAGGGGATGCTGCTCGCTTCGCTCGCAAACGGTAGATCTCTAAGGGTAGGCTTAACTTCTGTAGGGGATGCTGCTCGCTTCGCTCGCTTGAGGATGTTATACTGCCCACCCAACTTGGCAGACGTTTTTTTCAGTTGGGAATTATTACAAACAAATTAAATCTTATAAAACTACGTGGAACCACGAAAAGTTTATTCGGGGATGTTGCTCGCTTCGCTCGCAAGGTATGCCTGTATATGTGTAGGACAAAGTCCGTATTTATTATTTGAAATGGCTCTCGCTTCGCTCGCAAGGTAGGTACCTATGTAGGCATACCTGCTCGCCTCGCAATGTTGTGACATCGAACCCTTCACGTCAATTCTTGAGCCTTCTCTCGTCCACGGCAGAATCATTTTAATCGCTTTGCTCGCTTCTGCTCGCAATTTGACCGAGTTCTCGTCACTTTTTTCGATATCCGATTTCGGATTCAGATTCGGCGGACCCAAAGCTGTATTTCGCCCGCGAAAACCGTTCCGAAAAACGTACCTTTACGGGGTATATTTTAATGGGAAAAAACGTGGTTTTTCGTCGGACTTTTTGAGAAAACGGGTCCGTACTCTCGCATTTTTTTGACGCATTTCCCGATACTTTTTTCGCGATCCGATCGCGCCGTCGTCTTTCTCGTTCAAAAACCTACAAAACCGGTATTTTTCCGGAATTGTCAACGCCCGTTTAGAGGGGTAGGGGAAGCGGGGAAGTCCAAAAAGCGCACATTAATTCTTACTTCGACCCCCCTCCCGCCCTACGGCCCATGGTTCGGGTGGGATTAGAAAATTTTAAATTCGCTCGCTCCCCCTTTCGGAAAATCCCAAGAAGATCCCCCCACTCGTAGACTACCCACTCAGCCGTTTGGCCGTGCATAGACACGACAAACAAATAAACAGACAGACAAACGGAGTTTCATTCTTATTAATAGTATAGATATAGATAGTGATAGATAGAGAAATACGGGGTTCCACCCAGTCGTCCCCCAATGGCGTTTGGCGCCGTAATCACAGAAAACCTGATGGTTCACTCCCAGTGATCCGTCGATATTCACAAGGTAGGGGGAAAAGTGGGTATAGTTTATTTGAAATGCTACGAAGCAAGTTTGAACTACTAATGAAGCTGACGATCACCTTAATTTAATCATGATCAATATCAATACGTTTATAATGAAAAACAAGTCACACAATCGCGGGGAGTCGTCAATCGGAGACAGCACGTTGTTAGATATCTTATTCAATGTATATAAACATTTTTGAACAATACGATAAGTGATCTTTTCACCCCATCTGCATTTGCACTAAGTTCTCTTGGATGGTATGTGCTACCCGCCTTCATCAACAGAGTTGTTCTTAGAATATACGTATAATTGCAGCAGGTGAAGGGCATCAACAATAAAGAAAAGCAATAGGTAGATAGGAAGCACGGTGGCCGTTCGCAATGACAACAAAAATTTGTCTTAAAAATCATTTATCGGCCAGGGATGTGTCAGTAACATTGGCATCGCGTTCTATCAACACTAAAGGGTAGAACCTAAGGGCTGAAATATTTGAAATTGAGATCTTGAAATCATTCTATGTAACAATAATGATTTCGTGAGTTTAATTTATAGGTATCCGCCCAAAGAATCGAACGAAAACACCCCGATCGCTAAGCGTTTATTCGTTTGCTTTCCCTAAGAGCTGAAGCATCGACAAAAAAAAAAGACATCAACACGGTAGTGAATCGTAACCAGTAAAACGTAAATATTATTAAAAAATTGCCTTTTTTATAAATATTATGAAAAAACTATGACAATATTGTATCAGCTGATGATATAATTCCAATGGAATTCTGACTTCCCAAAATCGAGTTTATTATAACTTCTGTATCATATTGGGGTTGTGAAGCGTAGGTAGGTAATCTCACCTACTTCAATTACATTAATTTATTAAATTATCGATTAGTAAATACTTAGGAATTACTCTTCATTAAATTATTATTTATATTCCAACAACAGAAGGTTAATTACCTCCGAGTCTACCAAGGTCGGAACGTTTTAGCCAATTTTCTAAGAAAATTAAGCTTTGCAATGAACAAAAAATTACATTCATGGAAATTCGTTTGGAAATTCCTTGAGTTTAACGCTTTTTGATATTATGTACGTAGAGTTCGATCAAAAAGTTCTGGTTCCTGTCAATTTGCATTCAAACAGGGGGTCGTTGAAACTTCTCAGTGGTCTCACCATTACTCTTTCTGAGTCACCTGGTTATTTTATGTTGCTGTAATATTCTCAGTTCTCGTGTTATTCTGATCAGCTTCGGAACCTCTGAGGCTAATTTCTTTCTTAACAGACTCACTTTGCTGAAATTTAATGGAGCTCGTCCGGGACATCTCAAATACAATGATGAGGTTCGGAGGATCACTGAATAGCTGATGGGGCCTCTTAGAATAATTCTTTCCTTTTCAACTTGCCGTTTTACTAAGTTTTTTTGTTTTGTAGTTTTGACATTTTTAAAAAATTTTTCAACATTCACCAACTATAAACCGTAAAATTGTGAAGGTGTGAAGCTGTGAAGGTGTGAACCCTTTTAGGAAGCACGATGCACAAACTTTTGATCATTTACTAGATACACGAGTATATGGGGCTTAATAATAATTATAGACCAATGCAGGTAGAGAATAATAATAATTATTATTATAAATAATAATACTTATGATAAATAATAATAATGATAGACCAATGAATGTAGCCGTTCGTGGTATCCCTCATTTAGTAAAAAATTGTGATATGTTTATGATAAATCCTTGGAAGACATTGTCTGTTTGTGTATGCGTGATGTCATGTGATTATTTTTGTTGATGCAACTCAATTGTGGACAACCCATTTCAGCCGTTACTGTTTCGTGTTAACTTTTCATTCATATCATGCACCACTTTAAAAAGGTGGAGGTTCTGGAAGGTAGGTAATCTTGCACCATATATTTCTCGAGCTATTATTCGTCTTTATGCTTATACATTTCCTGGCTCTTATTCGTAAGAATGCAATCATGTGATTACGAGTAACTGCACGATGTACGAATCACATGTATCGTGTATGAAGTATTGATGTACATCACAATCACCAGTGCGCGATGTACATCAAAATTACAAGTATGAAGTGTAGAAATGATATTCGTACTTATGTATTTGCAATTCAGAAAATATTGTTGAATTTCTTCAGTTATGAAAATTTTTCTGAATTAAAACTCATAATAAAGAGTTTAGTAGATTTAAATAAGCAATGAATTAACAAAGAAAGTTGAAGTTACTTAAAAATTGAACGATTAACATGAAAGAGCTACATTAATAATTATTGAAAACGATATTGACAACTGGAGTTGTTTTAAAATCTCTCACATGTTGTCGTAGTGAAAGTTAAAGAGAATAGAATTTTTTGGATTAAGTGAATTACTAGGTACTACATTGCCTAACTAGATCTTGAATAAATAGATACTTATAATTCTGGAAGTGAGAAATTGTAGTTAACACGAATTATAGAAATAGGACTTCGCACGATGGAAAGCAATACACCGTCAGGAATGGAAGATTCCATAAGATCGTCAATAGTCGTGGCCTCAACGACTTCGATTGTGGAATACCCTGTGGAGGAGGAGGTCATCAATGACGAATCGACGGATAGCGAGGTAGAGAAGAAATTGGAAACCAAGATGAGACTTCAGAGCATCTACAATCGTACGGTCTCTGAGCCGAGTGTTTTATTATACCCTTCAATGGACCCGAGGTAAGTCAAAGGGTACAAGAAACGTCTATATTGTTACTAATCTGTCTATTGTTATAAGTGCAAGCTGCATGCTATTTGAGCAGGACTGAAGATCGTGACCTGATGAATGTTGTAGATAAGGGTGGGGCGTCGCTAAATAAAAATACCAAGTGAGGTGGGAAGTATGTGATTCCCAACTGAACCAAAAGCGTTCCCAAATCCAAAAAGGAAAATGAAGAGGACAAAATTTGTAGTATCACTTATAAGACCTGCGACTAACAGGTAATATCTACTGCCTATAAGTGCCTTTACGCAACGTAATACTTCAGTAAAATGACCCTTTTCATGTGAGTTTTTATACTGAAATTTGATAACATCATTTGTAGTAAGACCACACTATTAGTTTTAGATTAAGACAATAATAAATTATTCTTGAGTATTTTTTATTCGAAACTAGGGGAATGTGTAATGACCTGGATGCATCTTCAGGATATTATCAAAAACACAAAGCAATTCGCTCATTAGTAAATCAGATATTTATTTGTAGTTTTTGAATTGAAACAATAATTACATTAAAGAAAAAATACAATTATTAAAACTGTTAGTTCTTCACAGTGTTTGAAACGTTGAGTTTTTATTGCAAGTCGATATGGCAATTTTTTAATTTAGTCCGTACTAGTATAGGTACCACACCACCTCTTCTACGTCAGCATTCTCAACTAGATCTATTTCGCATTGTATTTGGTGCAATGGAACTAGACTCTCATCAGTCATTGTAGCCTTTCATATGTTTTTCATATGCTTCAAACTACTGAATATTCTTCATTGAACTACAAGATGTATGAATATGGAGAAACACGCCATGAAGCGCAATTTTCCAATCCATTTTCTACGTATAATATAAATGAAAAATCTGGGGAAAGTTGGAAAATTCTGAACAAAAAATGCGAATTTCATGCACAAAATGAAAATATCTCCTTTTTTTTTTTTTTTTAATAAATTATTGGTACCCACAGTTGAAAACATCAGGATTTTATGAGGATTAGACTTCCAAATAGGTCTCTTCGAATTTAGGGTTTTATAGCCAGTTCCCTAATTTCTCCTAATTTCCCCTACCGCGACGCCCCTGGTTGTAGAACTGGGTGAGGTGACTGTGCCCACGGTATCATGGTGGTTACTTAGTCACCTCCCATATAAATAATGTGGTGGATTTAAGGAATTAGAATATTATGCTTGTAATACCCATGTTCTGAAAGCATTGATAATAAGGAAGTGAATAACTAGGTAACTATCCATCATATTCCTGAAACTAAGTTGGAAGGGAGACGGGGCTGTGCAAGTTGGAAATAAGTTTAGTTCCAGAAACAATATCAGAAGCGTGGGAGTAGAGGGAGCGAGGTTGTAACTATGCTCCAATACATGTTATATGAAGTAATATAATATAATAATCTTAATGATTTATAGTAATGGTCATGCTATAATGATCTGTGATACCCATGAAGGGAGGAAAACCATGCCTGCAACCTACAAAAGTACTGAAGTCGTGACGATGCCTCCTACTCTCATAAGGGGAAGATATATATAAGCAACTACTCGATTTGAGCTGAGCCATGTGGCTTTAATGTATTATAAATATCAGTTAGAGTGAATTATAGGAGTCCGATTGTAGTCACAACCAACCGAGGGTGTGGAGGGGGTTTGTTACATCGTGTTCTGCTACCATTTGAGTTTCGATAGAACAATGAAAGAGATTTGGAGTAGGGGGATATCGAATTCTCAAGAGCCAGGCTACTCATACCGGTGACCGAGGGCACCGAGGTGCTCGAGGCGACTTAGCATAGCGCCCGCCAAGCTTTAGTAAGATTTTTTTTTTCTTCAACAGTATTTTTGGGGATAGGATAAATAGAGGGGGTTTGGCGGGGTAGGAATCAAAAACTTGGTTAGACTTGGGTTTCGGAAATATCAAGGGTTCATTTTCCAAACATGAAAAAATGCCGAGTGGCGACGATATTATTGTGGGTCCTTGCGATTTTTGAGGCATCCCGAGACGCTCCTGGATCAATTTGATAAGCAATTTCAACATTTTAGTTACCCGGCCAGTGGTGAGCTATTTTGACAACCCATTCACTACGAAGCAACTGAAACCACTACACAATTGCAAGAATTATTGCTGCAGAAGTAGAAAACCAGAGCTGAAAATAGTCGGACTGAAAAATGAAATCCTAAAAGATCATTCCACAGATGTAGAACTTCTAGAAACTTGTGGAAAACAGCAGGTTTCCATTATTAAGAAGAGTTGGAAGTAAATAAAATCTTGTTTTGGGTCTCAATACCACTGCGAATGTCTATTTTCAATTGTGAACATTGTCAAGTCAAAGAACCGGAGCAGGCTCACTGATTCGCATCTTGACAAAAATGTTTGCGTGCGGTAACTTCAGCGTAAGCACCTAACGTATATAAGCTGGTGAACGACATCCATTGTCAAACATTAAGTGCAACATCATAAGGTAGCAGAGATTCGACTACATTGTGTGTGTGTGTGTGTGTGTGTGACACAAATTTTGTCGTCGCTGCCCAGGCCACAATTCTCAACCGATTTTCGAGATTTTTTTCTTAGTTCGATCCCAATTTTGATTTAGTTGTGCGAAAAGCCTCGACAATTTTGAATTCCGTGATGAAAAAGGGGGAATGAAGGGGGTAAAGTAGAAAAAATGTGTTTTTTTTAAAACATATTTTGTCGACGCCACCCAGGCTACAAATCTTCACCGATTTTCGTGATTCTTATTTTGTTCCATTAAGAATTCGATATAGTTTTGGCATGTATGTCAGCAGTTTTAAATGCCATAATGGGAGAGGGTAATAGTTATAAATCATGTTGTTTCAACTTATACCGTCAGATTTTCGAGATTATTTTTTTGTTCAACTAGGAATTCGGTCAAGTTTTGAAATTCATATCTGGAGTTTCAAATTTCATTATCGAAGAGGATGAATGGAGAGGGATATCAATAAATCATGATGTTTCAACTATTCTCGTCAGATTTTCTTGAACATTTTTTCATGAATCTCGTCTAGTTTTGGAAAATATGTCAGGAGCTTCAAATTTCATACTGGATGTTTTACTCGTATTATAGGAATTTGCTGTCGGTGTAGGGAATTAATGGAGGCTAAGTTCGAGAAGTCATGATATTTTAGTTTTTTTCTATTCTTTTAACTGTAACCAAAATTATATAAAATCCATTCATAGGACGCCCCGGACCGCATTACGTACTTGCGGTCTGGCGGTGACTAGTAAAGTAATATTATCGCCAAGGGATGGCCTGAATATCACTTGCGATGGATATGTTTTGTGGTGCCCGCTTCGCTTTCTAAAACCGCCTTGTGTGCCCAGCAAAAAAAAAGGTTAAGTACCACTGCTCTAGAGTTTAAACACTTACATAAGTAGTTACACTAGAAAAGTTGGTCGTAGAAACGTTTGGAAGTTTACCAATCTGCAATTTTATTGTAAATACACACTCTGTACCTCTGTACTCTGTACATAGTCAATAGATAGGCTCAGTCGTTTTGTGGCGAACAAAATATATACCATTATTTGTAATTGTTACTTCTGCTTTTAGCAAATTCAAACACTGTGTCGTATGCGAGAGACCCATTATCGACTTGGTAGTTTGGGCCATGAACAAACCTCATCACTGCCGCTGTTTAGTCTGCTTCGTCTGCAAACAGCCAGTCGGGTTTCAGAAATTCAAAGTCATCGAAGGAAAAATGTTCATGTGCTACAAAGACTACTACGAATCGTACCAGAAATGTCGAATATGTCAAAAGCCGTTTTCAGGGAGGACTAAAAGAAGTTACAGCCAACTATACCACAAAGATTGTTTTAAGGTAAAATACACCCTCAGAAAAGGCCGTGGAAATTTCTTTCTATGAACTTTAGGGACACCTTTGTTTTGATCTATCACATTTAATTAATGTCCATGGATGTACTTGAGTGTCTCCAAAAGAGCTTTTAATAATCATAATCATGAGATATCTGTGGCAAACTACTAGCCACACATTTCCCAAGCGCTACTTTTGTTTGTTAACCTGTTAGTAGAGTCAGTACACGAGAATTGTTGAGGTTCTGGTCATCGTACGTTTGTACTTTTAACCAGATAGTGACTTTTAACTGGGTGGTGAACATTTTCAGGCTAAGGTTATTGAAATTTGCAGTCTCTAAGTCATTAAGCAATGGCTTTTCCAAAATACCGATATAACTTTGAAAGCCACAGTCAAAACCTACATCTCTGACGGGTGTCTAATTGAATCCTAAGGACAACAATTGAAAAAAAAAAAAAAAAATGGATCATGCTTTAGGCAAAAAGTTCACTCAGCTGAGCAGGTTGGTTTCATACCTGGTCATCTTTACCAACCAGTCAATGGGAGACTTAATTTGGTAACTCGGTACCCGGTGTTACGTATAAGAATGAAACTAAAATGTTTATGAGTAACAAATTTGAATATCCTTGTAAGTTGATTTGAAGGAGAAATTTTCACTTAGTTTCAACTTTAAATAAGTTTAAACTTTAATTCTATATCACTGTATTTCATCTTCCTGCAGTATAAACACAACCTACCGATTCTTTGTTTCAAGTGTGTGAATTGTTTCGAGCCTCTGGTGGCTGAAGGAGCTTTGGGACTTTTTGACGAAACCTACTGCATATCGTGTGCAGAGAGTATCGTTACGAAGAAAAACCTTCTGCAGTCATACTATGAAACCATCGATAGAAAATATGATCTCATCAGGGAACCAGGTGTCGAGCTTGGAGACGGGGCAGATGAAAACATCGAATCAACATCATCATCATCATCATATGAGCCCATTGTCGAACCTACGTTGAGTTTCGTTGTTGAAAATTAAATATTATTAGTAGATCCTGATCCTTGATACATCTCCCAAGTGTTTCACCGTATGGGATAGAAAGTACGCAGGTGGTTAGATTGTATGAATTATCATGTACAGAGTGTCTCCCCCCCCCCCCCCTCTAAAATCGTTATTTATGGGTTTCTTTTCCAACTTAATGTATTCTTAAAACATTGCCCACCACAACCCCCCCCCCCTCCCCCTATTAATTTTGGGGCACTTTTCTCACTCATTTACACGCAGCAAAAAGCGTACTAAAATGTAGTTTTTTCGGTGTTTTTTCAGGTCGGTATTGCAAATATCAATAAATGAACATAATTACGAGGTCCGGCGCGAAAAAATACCCCCATCATTCCGGTCAAGTATGAAAAGCATGATCCCCACGAGCCTCACTCATCCTGCTGTGAGTCTACGTTGAATGAGTGAACCTACCTGTATTGTGGTCGAGATCATGTGTTATGATACGTCATAGCTCTGTGCGAATTCTGGCTAAATATTTTTCTGTCCACTTTCCCATCATCAACTACACATTAGACTTCTAGTATATTTTCATGATTGTGATACGGAAATCGGGGTGTAAACTAAACTTTCAGATTTTGATCAAAGATCAAGCCACCGATGTGACGAGTGGTTGAGAAAGTAAAGTAAGTACACATCCAACAAATGACACACTTCCTACTTGACTAATCCCAATCGGCTCTGCGCGATCCCGTCACGGAAGAGCTGGAAGCGATTCTTTGCTATTACTCGCCGATCTCGTCCGGCAGAATTCAATTCCGGTTCCCCTCCGTGTTTAACATTGACGAGAACGAACGAGTTTGGATGTTCATCCATTTCACGCCGTTCGGGAAGCCACGGGGTAAACCCTATTTGAATAGCCGGGTCCATCCATCACTCCCGCACCACCACCTCCCCGCCACCGCCATCAGCCGCTTTGCATTCTCCTTCCACCCGTTAACAATCTCGATTTTTCTTTGTTCCTGAGTTCTGTCGAAGTATTGTCCGCTTTTCACGCCTCAGCGGTGGGCTGTTTTTGAAATATTAACCCAATGCTCCCAAGGGTTGAGCTCACATCGAATAATATGACGGTAACCGGAGCTGCTTTTGTAAGCAGTAATGTGTGCTCCTTTTCCAAAAATATATGTAATAGAGAACATCATAATAAATACTCAGGCAAACAATGGTTATTTACAAATAAGAACAGTGTTAGATTATTCGTGGAAATTAACATAGCTCAGTTAAACCTACTAATGCTTTCATGGGCAATAATATGTAGGTACATCGTTTCTCTGGATTCCTTTCTATTCTCCTCTTCCGAAATATGAAATTTAAAAGTAAACAAATGACTGAATTCTAATTGCGGTTCCCATTGATCAAAACTCAAGAATCTTTCCAAGTATTTTGAAGTTGAATTGTGAAGATGTCTCAAAATAAGTAATTATAATCGAACTTTATTTACGTATAATGTTTAAGTTAAACGTCGTAAATCAGGTTGGACGTTGAAGAACATGGAAATTTAACCATAATTTCAATCGTTGCCCGACATATCCTGGTCATGAACAATATTCCCTACTCAAATTTTAATTATTACAGTATTAGAAGATAGCCTTTTTGTCATGATCTTCAATGAACTGCGGCGTAAAGAGAAAACCCAATTTATGGCATTTCCAAGTCAAAGTCAACCTTTTCCAAGTTCACACAAAATTCAACATTTTCTTAATTATTAGGAAACGATACAAATTAATACACAAGTATTTATAATTTCTGTACTAGATAGCCCTTCTTCGCAGATCACTATGGTCTATAATTAATAAACCCTGATCAACTTGGGGCTTAGCGCCTCCAAATGGGTTCACTACATAGTACTCTACACTTTACGAGTCTTTCTGTATTATTTTAGAAGAGTTGGCCAACTGAAAATCATTGAGGTGAGCAACTACTTGAATTCATGAATCCATCGACAGGGTACAGAAGTTATAATAAACTCGATTTCCTGAAGTTAGCTATGCGATATTTGCTATGTTTTTCTGGTCGCGATTAAATCCCAATTTTTCGGATCTAGATACCCTTGAGTACCTTCTCTATAAAGTTCAGCTGCAATGACCAGCGATTACGGCTTCCATGCTTGTTTTCGTATGCTAACAACTGAAGGCAGTTCCATTTGACAACCTCGGAATCCTTCGACGGGCTTGTTCAATAATGGGATGTTGATAATTCCGTTGGCTGAGGTTTATCTGCCAAAACTGGAACCATTCAAGTTCCTCTCTAGAAATGCTAATTTGAGTAAGTGTGTGGAATGAGATCATGTTAGTTTTTGTGGCTACGTAATGGCACCTATAACGATTTTGTAAAGCGTTTTACGTGAAGTGCTGCTAGGTGCTGGAAACATTCGCGATAATGTTTCCGTTAATTTTCACCACTCAAGCAAAAGCAATTTGATGTACCTAGATTACCTTCTTTATTGGTGGATTTTAGTCTTTTTTAAATTCTTTTGTTTGTATTTATTTGGTTTCTGTTGATCAGCGTAATTAACAAATTTATTTTATCAAATAATTATTATCAAATCTTATTAAATTAAATAATATTAATTTCTTCTTGAAATTTCAATTTAATTGTATTCGTTCTCCCCACCTAAAATACTTTTAAAATAATCAGTTTTAGCCAGTTTGGGCAATTAATTAATAATGGTGTGACTAAAAATATCGATGAATTGGTAAAAAACAAAAACTTTATAACGAAAAAAAAAGAAGATGAAACACACATTTTGCGGCAGAATACTCGTACTTGTATTTATATATAACAGCTGGGGTTATGTCTCAGTTGACGCAGAAAAAATTGTCGACAACTTCTCTGGGGGACAAACAATTTTTTGAACGGTCCTAATGGAATAAACCAATTGAAAAATGAGTTTAAAAATTAACTTTTTGTGGTTTTTTTCTTGTTGCGAAAAATGAGTTAATAACCTACCAAAGGTGAAGTACATGGCATATTCGTGATCAGCGTTAAATTTTCCATAGCAATAGAGGTTCTTGGAATTTTTGGCGAAAAAAGCCATTTGGCCCCACCGTGCGGCGTACGGACGACGGACTTTTTTTTTATTCAAACGTAAACCAAAAAACTTTGTAATCTTGGTCGATTGCAAAGGTTCATCATTGAAAACAATAAACCAAAAGTCAACAAATATATATACGTGGCTATGGTTGTCAGAGCGATTAAGAATGGTATTGAAAACAATGCTGCAAATACAGCATCTTTGTAATACATAGGTAATAAACATTTAAAAAACGTTTGCCAAGTTAGGTAGGCAGTGAAGTTTCCTCACATATTGTAACGTGGACGTATAGAATTAGTTGAAGAACAATGTACGAGTAAAAATGACTGATAAATCGATTTTAAAAGAAATTAACGTTTGCTCATGCGCACATACTACTATCAATCCAAGGGCAATGAAATTTATAGGGGAACGGCTAGCAGCTAAACCGCACAAACGCTGAAAATTTCATCGAAATTGGTCATTTAGACACAGAGTTGTGTCTGTGTCAATCAATTTTAGTTTTGAGCAAGCGCTGTAGTTATTACAAGCACAATCCTTGAAATTTCCATAAAAATTGGGCCATTAGTCTCTTTTTGTATGTCGATCAATTTTAGATTTGCGTGTGCACTATATGATTACTCCGTCAATCGCGACATAATTCATAGGGAATATTCTTGCAACATTTGAACGAAATCAGACCAATAGATGATAAGAAATTGACGTTATAATAAATTAACGTTTGCGCATGCGCCAGACTATTATTTATGCGACGGCGATGAAAGTTATACGGGACCGTCCTCATGCTAAACAACTCGGGTAAAAACAGATCCTTTGATACTACACGATCATCTCTCCTGCCCACGAGCCTCATTTCTAATGATTAAGTGATTTAACAGTAACTATCTACTTAATTATCTTTATTTGCTTCTATAATAGCATAAAGATATTTATAGAAGATATTTATTGATATTTGTGTCATTCTCTAATAATTGAGGAAAAGTTGAATTTTGTTGGGAAAAGGTTGTATTTGACTTGGAAATGTCGTGTATCTAATAGTCACCAAACAAACAGTTGAGGAGTGTAAAAGCACTAAAAGATTTTGAACATTTTTGTGAAGGTGCTATTAGTTCCCTTCATCCGACAGGCATACCGAATGTCCCGCTTTAATCGTCGCATATGTGAGTATCGAGTGCAGCGCTAAAATCTGGCTGTAAGCGCATCTTCTATTTCTGACGGGAACTGTTGCAGATCACTGAACTCGCTCAACTTCTTCCACACATTGACCAAAGGAAATTGCTGTGTGCACATTTAGTGGAAATAACTCGAAGATAAATATATATACTTTACCTTCCCAACTACTCATCTCATCGGTAACTATGGGGTATTTGGGTTACTGAAAGTAAGCCAGGTGTGCAGCGTATGTGCTCCAATGATGAAAACTTGTTTGGCCATAATATGGTGCGGCGTAGTTGGTGCGGGGAATGTAGACTAAACTCATATAGATCTTATCCATTTAGAGTAGCTGTGGTTAAAGTGAAACACTTGAGCTGATAACATGCATGATTCACCCCACTCGTTTGTTCGGTAGTTGCTATGAGGGCCCCTCTAGCAATCGCATTCATTAAAGTCGTATCAGAAAGCCTATCGGACATTTGAAAGAGACCAAAAAGCATTGTAAGGGGATGGTAACGAGCTAGATTTGTTTTTGGAGGATTACGTGAGAGTTCCATGTGCTTTAAAAGTATCTGCAAGCATCGGAAAAGTGCAGAAACCCTTTGAAGTGAGTGCGGCTCAACAAATGGGCTTATGTGAAGATCAAAGAGAAGAAAAGAAAAAGAAAATCAGAATTTTCACAGAGACTACCCATGATTCGCATGATCCAGGATATTTCTCCACTCCTCACTGATTTCTTTAAATAAAATTATTATTGTCTAAAAAGTAAAATAAAATAAATAAATCATTGGGATAAAGGTTAGTTTTTGTCTAGACAGCATTTTTTATTTATTTATTTCATGACAAATTACAAAAATAAAAAATGAAAATTTACAGTCACGGTGATAAAATGAGACAATACTTGGAATACTAAATAAAACACTCATATTATACTAGAAAATTTAATTGCCCATATGGGCTGCAATGGCTCGTGTTGGGAAATGAGGCCCTGGTCACTCCCCGAGCCACAATTCATCTCATCCTATCTCTCGCGCGAATAACATTCCTCGTCCAATCAATGAAACTTAAATATTATTTCCTCTTAACTAAAATACATCTATATTTTACAGCTCATGTAAATAGTGGTTAAACATTTAATTATGTTCTTAGTGTTTACTAGCAGAAGTTTCTTTTTATTATCTAATGCTAACTGGTTAAATACACTAATCTATAGTGCAGCTGCGCAAGAGTTATTCGATGTGATGGTAAATTGACTATTTAGGTTTCCTATGACCTTGAATTCAGCGAATGGACAGGTGGATGTATTGCATTATCCATCAACATTTGTTTTAAACAGGCTATTTCCATCAACTTTGGGAAAGAAAGCGTCTTCAATCGTCTGAATAAGGGCATAGAATGTTTTAGGTAATTGGAATTAGTAATGAAGCGGATAATTGATTTTTGGGTTCCAATTACTGGTTCATATTATGGAGGCATACCCTCCACTCCACGTTGGAAGACAATACAACAAAATAGATTTAACACACGCGTTATACACAATCATCAGACATTTCGTATCTACAAAGGCTCTCAATTTTGCAAAAATATAAATTAATTTCCTTAATCATTGCATTTATTTCTTAGCATTGTTTCATCACACTACACTGTCTACTACAATTGTTACTTAATTTATTACTCTATTCTATAGCTTAGTGCAGAAGTCCAAGCCTTATTTTATCAGTAGATAAGGGAATGTTCCAACCGACTCCGGTCGAAATGAATCGTTTCAATCTACCCCGCTTTCACGGGCTTCCCCGCAGTGTTTCCCCGGTAATTCAACCACTTGCTCAGCTCCCCTCGAGGAAAACGAGACTATTAAACGCGGGGCTACGTGATGAGCTGGAAAACGCGTCGAGCCGGTGGGCGGTCCCGCAGCAACAAGTGGCGCCGTCCCGACCTGTTGGCCGCGCGCCCCGCTCGCCTCGTCGCCGCCGAAATAGTTTTCACATTGCGGTCCACGAGTTGAGCCCCGCCTCGCCGCCTCCTCCGCTCGCATACTCCGTTTTCTAAACCGGAGTTTTGTGCTTGCGGGATATTAACCTCGTTGGCCGTGAAATGTCTCCATACAGAACCCGCAAAGTTTTGTTGGTGGCTCACGTTCAGCTGAAACTTTGCCGCACCTCAGCGACTCTGAGAGTTTGTGAAAATGTTATTTCGGTCTGCGGAGGTTTCTTATGACATTCGAATTGAAATACAAATATATCTTCACACATGTAGAAATAATGCAATTGTCTACGAACTAAATCACTCGCGACGAAGTTGTGGAAACCTATTTCAAAACGGAAGTTAGTGAAAAACGTTGTCTATTTCCACGAAAAAATAAAGAGTTACAATGTTAAATTTATTTCGACGGTTAGGCCATCATCAGTAACAAACAATAATCTTGTATTGTTGGTGTTGTTGTTATTTGTTTGATGATGGCCTAACCGTCGAAATCGATTTACTTCGAAATCGACTAACTTCCGTTTTGCAATTGAGGAGCTGACATGAAAATGCACTTAAGTCCAAAAATCGAAAGAAAAATTTTTGTTGTCGAAGTGCAAGTAAACAGTCACGCCAACGGCGTGGGAAAAGTCTTAAGTCCTCCCGTCCTTGCTAGATCGCACCGTGACCAAGTACTGACACCTTTGCATGGAGAAGAGTTTATGTCCAACAAATCTGATAAGAGTTCAGAGGGAGTTCCTACGAAATTTGATTTTTGGACTTAAGTGCATTTCCATGTCAGCTCCTCAATTGTCTAGTGAGGAGGTCTACTAAAGGAGGACATTTATGGTTCTTCCTCTGTTCTCTAAGAACTTTTGAACAAACGTTTATTTTTCTTCTTCTTTTTAGATTGATTCACAACCCTTCCTTTATTTGTTAATTTTATTTAATTTTTCATTATTTTCTGATAATTATAAAATTTATAGTCTTCACTAAAAATTATATAAATAGTGAAATGCTTAATCAAACTGTATATGCGGGTTGCCAAAAAGGTATTTTTGTTGATGTTTGGGTGGTGTTGTTTTACCTCGCAAGATTCAATCAATGAGCAGAGGTAGGTAGTAGTGCACCGTCTTTCAATTAAATTTATTACGATTATGATTACATTTGTAATCACAGTTAACTTTTTCGCGATTATATTCGCAGTCACAACTTTTATTTTTTTTTGTGATTACGATTGTGATTACAAGTTTTCTACGTAAGTAATTTTGGCTGTAACAACCAATGTTTCCTATAAATAAGTTTTTCCGGTATTTACAGTCTTAATCATAATTTTTCCTGTGATTTCAGCCGTAATCCTTGTTTTTAACACAGAATGTGTTTTAGCCATGGACTAACTAGCCGAAAATGTAACGCGGGATGTAACGAAATGTGTGACGGTGATGATTTTCACGTACAACCGAGCCGTTGGTAGGGAAATGGAACTTCCGCAATTTTAATCGCACAGAAATCGTTCACCATTCGTTGGAAAGCTCCTGATTTATCCAACCATATTATGTTAACTACTGCGAAGTGCGTGGCCATCAACCTGAGTTATGAGCATGGTTATTTGAATCAATTGTTTACACACAGATGATCATTCTCAATAATTGATATTGTCAACATGATTGCAACCGCTTGTAAATTTTCTTATGATTTTCACGTACAACCGAGCCGTTGGTAGGGAAATGGAACTTCCGCAATTTTAATCGCACAGAAATCGTTCACCATTCGTTGGAAAGCTCCTGATTTATCCAACCATATTATGTTAACTACTGTGAAGTGCGTGGCCATCAACCTGAGTTATGAGCATGAATAGTAAATGAATAGTAAACAATGACGCTTGTTTGGTTGTCACTTGGTTGCGCGACAACGCAAACACATTCTGTGTTTCAATAATTTCGTCCGAAGTATGTAAATAGAGGTAACCGGGGGTCCAGGGTGCTTGCCCCCTGGCGAGGCGCGGAGCGCCGAGTTTTTTTTTATTTTTTTTTATTTTTTTTTTTTTTTTTTTGATTACTGCCGTCATCTTAGTTTTTCCTTGAATACAATCGTTATCACAAAACAATTGTAATCACAGGAAAACCTAAGATTATGGCTGCAATCTCAGAAAAAAACTAATATTTCGGCTGCAATCACAGGAAAAATATGATTATGACTGTAATTACCTACAGAGGAACATCCGCGGTAACAAGCGTATTTTTATGGAGAACATCCGTTATGACAAATATCACATTAAAAACTTGTGATTACAGTCGTAATCGTTAAAAAAGTTGTAATTACCAATATAATTAAGACAGAAAACTGTGGTTGCGATTAGTAATAGTAATCATATATCCAGGTTCTGAGAATATAATCGTAATTAATTGTAAATACAACTCTAAAACCCTATGATTGTAAACGTAATCGTAATAAATTATGATTACAATTACGCCCAACTCTGTTTCAGATAACGGCGCTGAAGTAGACATTTTTCTTTTTTAATTCGATTTTTCGAATTTACGTACCTATCTTGAAACTTTACTCAACTGCTGATTTGGGGGGGGGGGGGGGCTAAACTTTTTTTCTCTTGGTCGATCACAATGATTCATTATTGAAAATAATAAACCAAAATGAGAAATTCAAATACTTACACGAAAGTTGCCCATTGAAGTCCAGGTTTCACAGTACGTCACTAACCAGCCGTCTAGTTTTTTTAATACTCTGAGTGATTAATTTTCTTCCATTTTAATAAAGTTTCTTCTTCTTCTTTTTCTTAATCATACAAGAGACCATTCAGGCGGTTCGAATGATGACAGGGTATCGTCAAATCTAAAGAAGCCTGCATTGAGGTCGATTAGCATCCCCTACCATCGCCCCGCATTTAACCCCTTCACCGACAGTAAATTTGAAATTCCGAAGGATAACTGGAATAAAATCTGAATTGAAAAACAATCAATACTGTCACGGAAATCAGATGAATACAGTAAAGATATCACAAATTATCGCTATTACCCCTCCATTCACACCCCTTATCTTGAAATTTGAAGCTCCTGACACATTTTCCAAAACTAGACACAAACAAACAAAAAAACACACACACACACACACACACACACACACACACACACACACACACACACACACACACACACACACACACACACACACACACACACAAACACACACACACACACACACACACACACACACACACACACACACACACACACACACACACACACACACACACACACACACACACACACACACACACACACACACACACACACACACACACACACACACACACACACACACACACACACACACACACACACACACACACACACACACACACACACACACACACACACACACACACACACACACACACACACACACACACACACACACACACACACACACACACACACACACACACACACACACACACACACACACACACACACACACACACACACACACACACACACACACACACACACACACACACACACACACACACACACACACACACACACACACACACACACACACACACACACACACACACACACACACACACACACACACACACACACACACACACACACACACACACACACACACACACACACACACACACACACACACACACACACACACACACACACACACACACACACACACACACACACACACACACACACACACACACACACACACACACACACACACACACACACACACACACACACACACAAATAAACACAGACATACACAGCCTATGGTTTTTTCACGGATTCGGACTTTTAATGGTCTGAATCTGATTTGTATGGGGTTATTTTGCTTCCTCACTACCGAAGAGTTGTGTTCGTGATTGAAGTCGAAAAAACGTTTGTCCTCCAAATTCAAAATTTCCACTCGCTATTTGCGTTTCAGAGCTTGCTGATCAATTTCAGTTCCCTTTCTGGCTGTCTGATGTCTATCTAACTGATCTGTGACAGTCTGTCTGTCTGTCTGTCTGTGGTAAATCCTTGTCACGCCCAAAACTATACCAAGTTTCATCCGATTCCGATAAAATTTTCAGGGATTGTGCAAGTTAATTCCTAGACGGTCCCCTATAATTTTCAATGCCGTCGAATCCAGACAACAGTAGTCTGTGCGCTTGTGCAAACGTGAATTTTTCATAACGTCGATTTCTCATCATCTGATGGTCGGATTTCGTTCAAACTCGGTAGGTGATTGGGAATACGTTCCAGAAAAACGTCCTATAAATTTCATCGCGATTGGTAGAGTAATAACCATTGCGCATGCGCGACACTAGTATCGACTGACACAGCGATCGACTGACATGTAACGATTTTGACGAAATTTTCTGGGATTGTGCGGGTGAAATCCAAGACGGTTCCCTATAAATGTCATTGCCGTCGCATGAATAGTAGTATGTGCGCATACGAAAACGTTAATTTCTTTCAGCATTGACTTATTATTCATTTCTACACTTACTTTGTTCTTCAAATAATTCTATACGTCCAAATTACAATATGTGAGAAAGCTATACTGCCCACCCAACTTTGCAGACGGCTTGGGTTATCTCACACTCCCTGGATTTGGACGTCCCTCTAATTGATAAAGCTAGCTTCAGAGGGTCGTCCTAAAAAGGGAAAGAAAACCCGGTCTGTTGAAAGATTATTTAGATAGGCACACGCCCACACACCGCCTCGGAGCACACCGATTATGATAATACGAAGCACACATGCCGAAATGTCCAACCCCTTGAACTACACGACTCCATAGTAGGTTCTTTACCAGCACCACATCCTACCACGACACAATTGTTGTGAATGACCTTGATGCTATTCGTCTCCACTGAAATACCGATTGCCTCAGGTGATTCATATCATTCTTATTTATCTTAGCTCGCCAGGCTGCCATTCTCCATGTCCACGCTGTCATTACTGAAAGCCTGGACATCCACGATTATAGCAGATCCATTGCCCTCGGAGACAACGACATACGGCCTCTTGCCCTGGTCACTCGTCATATGAGACAGTCCCTCCAGTCTTTCCCTTTTTACCTCTCAGCCTCTTGATGAAAAAGCACTATTGCCAGATTGGCAAATGCATCATGACGTGGAATGCGGTCAACCTGAATAATGGGACACTACTGTACCACATGATACTGGGTACCATTTCTAGTCTTATTTTTATTGAAAGCCAATTCAAACAACAAAAGGTGTTCTACTGCTGGACATAAATCAATTTCTAATCTACCTAACTAAGAAAAGACGTTCTTGAACATTCTTTCTCAAACATTGGAGCCGAAATACCCAACGTACAATAGGGAGCGGGGTTGGGGATCCTCTGGCTAATGGAGTGGACCGACCCGGATAACGTGGAGATGGTGCCAAGGGGGATGGGCAATGTACCGGAAGGAAGCCGATTCCTAGAAGACCGAAAAGCGCGAATAGAAAGGACGGCCGGAATTACCGTAGAAATGAGATCAGAAAATATGTTTAGTTCCGGGGAAGTGAAATCTCTCGGCAAGTCAGCCCTCCAATCTGAATCCTCTTAGAAAAAGTTTTCTTCTTTTTTTTATTCCGATTAGTGTGCCGGCGAAACTCAAACGACGAAGATCTGACAAGAACCACAAAGAGTTTTTTGGGGCGGAATGAAGATGTGAAAAAAGAAAAAAAAACTCCTGATTATTCATGCTGAAAGAAGCTATGCCAGTATTGCTACTATGTAAAACTTCTTTATCACGCTACCCTTAGCTGGCCATCTACGTATAGCGCAATCCAGAATGTTTACGATTTTTTCTTCTAATACATTCACTCACTATAGCATGGATATGTGTAAAGGATCATGCATTTATCTCCCATTATTACGTAAGTTCCAACGAAGGATGAAGGAATACTGTGTGTATTTAAACGAAGTCATGAGATAGCTTGCTTCTGAGTCTACCTAAAGGTAGTGGAAGCATTGTTTTCACTTTCAGGATAAACAAAATTATTGGTCTCCAAATCAATATTTCCACTTGAATTTCAAGTTTTAGACCATACTGAAAAACTTTTGTTCCGTGTCTGTCTGTCTGTCAGTTCGTATGTCTATCTTTCTGTGTGTGTGTGTGTGTGTGTGTGTGTGTGTGTGTGTGTGTTGTGTGTCCACAAATCCTTGCAACAAACTTAATACCCACCGTTTTCATTTGATGTGGATAAAATTTTTCAGGGAATGTGCGGGCTAGGGTGTGGACGGTCCCCTGTCATTTTCATCGTTCCTGCGCATCAGCAAACGTAAATTCTACCAATCATCATTTCCTCACGCCCTAGTAGTCCGATCTCGCTCAAATTCGTATGATAGTTGGGGGATGAAGATTTGATCCCATATCAGTTTCAACAAAATCGTATCATTAACAGCTACTGTGCATGCGCCAATCTAAAACCCTTGTAACACGCTTATGCTCCACAGCTTTCATTCGATCTGGATGAAATGTACAGGAAACGTGCGGACTGGGGTGTATCAATTTCATTGTTGCCAAACCAATACTTCAGTCTGCGCATGCGCACACGTAAGTAAATTCCATTATGCCCTATTTTCTCACGCCCTGGTCGTCCATTCTCGCTCAAATTTGGATGATGGTTGGGGGATGACGACTTGACCATCCCATATCATTTTCACGGACCAATGTGAAATATTTGTAACGACCTTAATATCCACAGTTTATACATCCGATTTTGATGGAATTGTAAGGGAATGCGCGGGTTAGGTTGTAGATGGTCCCATATCAGTTTCATTGTTGCCAAATCAACACCACTCTGCGCACAAGCAAACGTAAATTCCATTATGCTACATTTTTTCACATCCTAATCGTCCGATTTCACCTAAATTTGGACGACAGTTGGGAGAAGTCGATTCCATTACCCCATATCAATTTCCACATGATTGTATCATTAATAGCTACTGCGCATGCGCGAATGTGAAATACTTGTAACAACCTTAATTTTAACAGTTTTCATCAGATTTTGATGAAATTGTCAGTGAATTTGTGGGTTAGGTTGGAGATGGTCTCGCACCTATTTCATTGTTCTCAACACATCAGTTCATTCTGCTCATGTGCAAACGTAACTTACATTGAGTATCATTTTTTGTTTCTTAATTGACCAGTTATGATGTTTCTTGCTACTTCTTGATTTACTCTTTTCCGCCGTGGAAGTTTTCAATATCATTCAAAACTTTTCAATGATTCATGATACGTAAACTAGGAAGCTATGTGCCACACCCAACTTGCTAGAAGTTTTTTCTGGTGCGGGTGAAATCGTATTCCATTCTCAGAGTGAAGCTGATGAAGAAGCGCGGTTTATTATAGAAGTGTCTATCATAACGACAGGACTTGGCGAAGGAGCGTTGAAGCAACGTTTCAAACAGTTCCTAGCAATCAATTAACTTCTGAGATCTTGCTTGAATTTTTAAAATCTAATTTACCTATTCCAACTTGATATTTTCTCACTTATTCTTCAATTCTAACCGTTCATCATTCGAAATGGATGGAAATCTCTATCGTGCGCATATGGATACCCCTTAAAATACAGCATAACAACACTGTCGAATCCATCTTGATCAGTTACTTTTTTCATATTGCACACAAGTTGAGTTCATTGAAGTGTCCTCTGTAAAAAAAAATGTCTGTCTGCTCACTGAATGAACACTCTCGGAACACCACCCTCTACCAAAAGAGAGAATGAGACTCTCCCAACGACAAGAATAGTTTGCCCAAAAAAACTGACGATGGTGGTGTTTCAGGGAGAAAAGGAGCTGTACAAAAAATAAATTACCTAATAAAAAAAAGATTAAGAGATTAGGGGAATCGAATGGACGAAAGCTCTTAAAGTTATGATTGTTAAAAAATGTTGACTTATGCACATGTGCAGGAGCTATTATTAGTTTCGCATCAGACAAAATTTATATGGACCTCGATAGACCGCATCCTACATATCATGAAGTAATTTCATCGAAATTGGGTGAAAATGTAGAGGTTTTTAGTATTAATTGCCACTAGAATGCTTATTTTGCACTTGCGCGGAGGCTACTATAGGAGACTGATATCACGTTGTTGTTGGCTCTATCATTCGCTGCTGATATGAGTGAACTGGGCTATTTATACTTCGGAAAGAAGGAAAAAGAGGATTTAATTCATGTCAGGGTAGCTAGGTTTTATCGTGTTGTATTTGCATTCAGTTTGTGTATTTTTTGTCTTCAGCAAAGTGTTTGTGTAAACATCAAATGTTATCTCTGTCAATCCTTCGAATTCGAACAAAAATTTCTTGCAGTAGATTGAAATTTACAGCTTCCACACACATGCGCTCAAGTTCACTTGAAGTCTGACACCCCACAAGTTGAAACTTATTTTTATAGAAATTAATTATCGTGATTTTAATAATTAGGAAGTACGCCAGTAAACATGATATCAAACTCTTATCAAACTCAATTGATTGTAAGATGGTCTATAAAAACTTAGTTGACCCTTTCTTTTTTAGAAATGGAAGTAATATCTTTCGGTAAATGAAACCACAAGATAGTTTCAGTGGTGGTATCTAACGTTCCGAATCGGTATGAACCTAAGCAAAAAGAATTCAACTGAAAATAGAGTTATAACTGAAATTGACCCTTTCCCTTTATTGGATTCGTTTTTACATCGTTACTGAAGTAGGGGAAATGACCGTCCCATTTCGACTCTCCCCCTTTTAGACCGCTTTCTAGTTGTATCCAATCACATTACTTGCTTCTGAAAAGGGTTCTTTTCATTGGTTCCCACTGAACAGTTTCTCAATGATCCCTCACTAGTGATACACCGCGGAATGAGTGAACTGTGGTCATGTCATTAAACCACTCCAGCTACATTCTTCTGATTAAAGACACTGTTCTATAGCTTTTGCCTTCCACCTACGCTTCATAATTGCCATATATATTATATAGTCGTATACCTGTGCACTATAGGTACAAGTCTGGAAGAACGTTTTTTTTATCATTTAATAATGATTAACACGACGTTTCCATTTTTTTTTCGACTCACGGCAAAAATATTGATTTTCTATTGGTTTTCACGTACAACCAATGCGTCACTAGGGAAGTGTAATTCCCTTAGTTTTCATATCAGAAAAATCATTCGCCACTTTTTGATATTGTCTCATTTTATCACAACATCTTATGATCCCTAAGCCTCTGTAGTGCGAGGAAAGCTGATTTATTACGCTAAGTTATAAACTAATATTGCTAAGTAACCATAATGAACTAATAATGTGTGAAATTAATCATTATTAAATTATCTGACTGTAGAACCGTAGGTATATTTCAAAATTATTTCTAATAACTTCTTATTTCTTTATTTTTTTCAGAATATAATTTAGAATACGTTTTTTTGTCGTAAAATTGATAGTTAACAATACGTGAAAAAAAAAAAAAAAAAAAAAATTCAGATTTCAAAACGATTGAAAAGAAAATATAATACCATCATTTATGCAACTTCTCTCATTCGATCATGCTTTATGACTGGATCTTTTTTTTTCATACATGTGTAGACAAGATCACACAAATTGTCTTTGCTGTCTTCCCCAGTTCAAAACAATAATTTTAACCATAGTAAACAAAAACTTATTGCAGGATTTCTCAAAGTATGGTCTGTATTTATGTCACATATAAACCTAAATCCATTAGCTATATTGTTAGGCAGTAAAATAGCTGTTATGTTTAAGGAACCTTGAAGCAAACTGAGCCTCGCGTGTATCAAAGAGTGTTCTTCTAGCACAGTTTTGTAGAAAATGAATAGCTCCGAAATTTCAAAATGCAAATTTCCCAAAACTTTATTCGTAGAATTCCGTTTTGAGGAATCCTGAACGATTGCTAGAGCTCAATACTTTATGATGTATGTATAAGTTTACATGCAGCCTTTGAGGAACAACCTCGGCGGTCGCCTTTTGTGCTGTTGACTTAGACTTTTTCGAACAGCTGTTTTTGCGGTGTTACCTAGCAACCCCAGCTGCTCCAAAAACCACCTCATCGGCAGAGTTCTCCACTGCACTGTATAATTAAAGAGCTTCGATAGTCCTAGTAGAAGACAGTGATTAGTAGAAGATAGAGGATTACTATACACAGCAGATTAGTAGAAGACAGTGATCAGTAGATGGTAAAGATCTCCAACAGTTCTCTAAATCCCCTTTCTCCTCCCAGGGTGTGTAATGGGCTTCAGAGGGCATGTGGGCCCCCAATATTTTCATGCCGTTCGACTGGCTACGTTGGCAAACTCGGTGAGGCGTTGTAGGGGTGGTCGTGTGGACAGTCGATACCCTATGCAGTGCCTGTATAAGTATAAATGAGAAACTGTATCATGTGGGGCAACAATATCCACAAACCAATGGTCATGATGCGGTTGCCAAAAAGGTAGAAGGTGCCCTGTCATCCTGCGGTTGGAATGTGGAAATGGAGAGACTACATATCATATGCTGAGTGACCGGGGCACAAAAGCCCTTCAAGCTCGATGGGTCTGCCATAATCCTGGATGTCTAGGATGTCAGTGGCAGTATGGACATAGAGCAGACCTGGCGGGCAAGGTTAAATAAGTACCTACCCCGTTCACAAAACAAGTAAGTAATAGACTTGTGTTGTTTTATCAATTTTAAACGAACAAATTGTCAGTTTTTGTTTACGAGAACTTCACAGCTTCAGCAACTTGGTTTAAATCAACGATTAAAGATGGTGGCTTAGAAGACGAGGGGAAGTTGTGGGACAATGTAGAATAGTCGACTGCCGGAACTATGTAATATTAAATTAATTTATTCGTCGTATCGTACTCAATTGCATTTACTAGGGTTCGACCAATTCGCAGGGTTGGGTTAAAACATAACCATCTCTCAGACTATAGGGCAGCAAGCTATTCACACGCAGGCCGCGCCAGTGGTGTTCGAATCGGAGAGAGGCAGATCGGCCGGTTTGACTGTTCGCGTGAACTCATCATTATTCAAATGTCTGTCCAAGCGTTTGGAACGCCCTGGGCCGTTCGATTGAATATAACACAATTAATACAGAGCACACACGAATGACCCAACTGTTACGATCAATGCACGTTACCTTATTGTAAAGGTAACGTTACATGTAACGATACGGATGTTATAACATGATTCAGACAATAACTAATCCTCGTTACTATAAAATAATAATGGACATACGATATTAAAAGGGATCTTGGTAGGACGCAATAATTTATTAGCCTCAACATCAAGCGAAGAAGGTTGGACAAAAGTGATAAACATTAAAAATAAATAGATACCTAATAATAAATAAATAAGAATACAAATAATATTTTCGCCCTGGTAGGTATGCCTCCTCCAATTTTCTCAAGAATGTTGGGTTAGCTCTAACAGCCGACCAACTAACTCGACGAACGGATTTATATTATTTTATTCTAAATATAGGTATAATAACAACAATTTGTTTATTCAGTTTTAGAAATCTTCGCATCTTGCACCGTGAATCAGAACATATTTGAGATGGGGGTTAACGTTTCGCTTCCTCACTACCTACTGAAGATTGAGAAACTGTGTTCTAGGAAGAGGTCGAAAACGCTGCAAATTATTACGCAAAGGTTTATTCGTTACGTATGAGATAACCCTTCTACGCAGATCACTTGTCTATAATTATTAAACCCCGTTTATAGTATAATTATTTACTATCGAAACTCGGAGCTTCGCACCTCGCCAATGGCGAGGTGTGCCAAATGCTCCATCTTGAATGTCAGCACCGTCAATGTATTAGAAAAGGGAGGTCCCACAGCTGATCAAAACCTCTCTTTACTTTGTAATTGTATTCTAGATGTAGATAGATTGTTGTAAGTAGATGGTTTACGTTTCAAAATGCGTAGAATCCGAGACTATCTTGTCTAAAATCATTAAGAGGAATCTACTATACGATTACAATATCGATAAATGTAACTTTATATAGGTGTCTGCCGAGGAGACTATAATTAATTTAAATAAAATAGCTATACTTTATCAGACCTTCTGTATTTAACAAGAGATGACTTGCCATCTAAAAATTAACGACGTTGAATAAACCACCAAATTACGTGTCACTATCCTATCTGTAGGTGACAGAAGTTGTGATTTACTCAATTTAGCGAAGTGAAAATACCATTGGAATCATATCAGCTGAACATACCGAGATTTAAGTACGTTTTCATTACCCTTCAGGGCAGTTCATACGAGATACCGATGTTCCTGACACATATTGAATTAAATCAGAGTACCAACGATTTTTGAACTAAATTTCATAAAGTTTAGTTCAATAGTTTCCGAGAAAAGCTTTGGACGGCGGACGGCATACGGTGAAAGGCCGAATTTCTAATTATCGGATTTTTGGATTCTACGGATCAAACGTGATTTTTGGTTGGTGGGTGGGGGGGTTTAAGCAAGTTAAATAATTATTTCCTAGGTCGATTACAAATGTTCGTTATTGAAAACAATAAACCAAAAGTTGTTGTCCTTCGAAATTAAAATGTTCACTTGCTTTTTGCGTTTCAGAGCTTGTTGATCAATTTGGGTTCCGTGTCAGTCTGTCGGTCTGTCTGTCTGTCTTTGTGTCTTTTCCAATTCCTTGTCACGCCAAAAGCTATACCAAGTATTAGTCCGATTTTGATGAAATTCTCAGGGAATGTAATTCTCAGTATCGTCGGATTAATAATGGCGTGCACTGATGTACAAACGTGCTGTTGTTGTAACGTGGATTTCTTACTATCTATCGATCCGATTTCGTTCAAATTCGAAGGGTGGTTGGGAATATATCCAGGATGACGCCCTTCGTATTTTACTGCAATTAGTTGAGTAATAACTATATCGCACGCGAAAAACTAAAATCGATTGACATACGTGAAACTCCCAAATTATTCGACCGATTATGAATAAATTTATAGGAATTTTGTAGGTTAGTTCTTAGATACTCTCCTGTAAAGTTTGAGCGACCAAACTAGTTTTTACTTTTTCGTCCGAACTAACGTTAAGCGTGATTATTTTACGTGCCATTTTTTCGTCATTTTTCGTGTTTGTGTGCCGTTGCATTAGTCAAGTTTTTTACAATAGGTAGTAGTGGGACATGAGAAACCAAATGGTAAAGGTTGTGTAAAAGTCACATAAATATGAAGGTATGTTTTGCTATAGGTAATGTTTATTAGTTTTTTGTTGTTTTGATTACCTACTTCTCTATAAATGCGATCTCATAAACAAAAACAAAAAACTAGGGACTACAAAACAAATAAAAATTAAAAAAAGAACGAGGTAGGTTTTTTTTCTGTTATCCATTTTTCGCGATGGTGAGAAACGTTCTGACTATTGAAATCTGCAGCCACTGTATCCGTATTTGTTCTGACAATTCATGTCAGAACAAAGTTCGTCAGAATACGCATCCATAATAACCTTAGCCTTACCCATGGATTCTAAAAAGGTATTTTAGCTATTTTTAATTAAAGAAGATCCCATCCTAAAAAGTTTGGCATCAACCGCACTCTCCTACGATGAGTAGATTTCTAACCATGATTTTTCAATGTTTCACACGCTGGCGACGTCAAAGCACACATCCCGCCTGTGCGGAACTCAACTCAACGTAGGAGAATGCGAATGGTATCAAATTTCTTAGAATTGAATCTATTTTCATTTAAAAATATAAAATGAATAAATGGGTTATGCACATTTGGCTGGACTAAAGTGTAAACGAAACTGTCACTGTGGAAAACTACTGACACCACGCCGAGGTCGATCGATTTTGGAAATGCGTTTTAGATTAGATCTGCAGTAAATATATCATTCTATTTCGTAACCTAACAAACGGGAAATGGTCGTATACGAAAGTGGGCGATAAGGAACGGAGATTGAGGTGAAAAAGGGCTTGTTGTTGGATGACCTGGCGGGTCGATGAGGATGTCAGGGCCTCTGTAGCTGTCGCCGCCCTTGTTTGCCCATTGACGTCCTCTTATTCGCCCTGGGCTACGTAACACCGCACATTCCATAAAGACGTGATGTGCCGACCTCTTTCGGTCAAATTATGAGACGCGCAACATTTATTTTCAGGTGAATCCTCGAGCCTGGTTTCCCCACCGCTCGCGTTTCCATCCAACTGTATTTTGGAACGGTATTAACATCCTCAATATTTAGCCCTTGTAATCGACCGGGAGAAATAAACAATTTAAACCCCTCTTAAGGGGTCTAAGTTGTCAAAAATGTTCATCAGTAGTCAGCTGATTTTTCTAAAATTTTTCCAAAATTTAAACAGTATAGTCAACATGGAACTGGGTCTGTAATTCCTAAGTTCGCCTATGTCCTCTCATTTAAAAAGTGGGATTGCTTTGGCACTTTTAAATACTTCTGGAAGTATAGACGTGGATAGATTAAAATTTAAAATGGGAAGAAGTGGTATTTTTAGGAAACTTATGTACTTATTGATGATACTCAGCTGAATCCCGTCCAACCCAGGCGACGAGTTGCCTTTCATTGTGTTCAATAATTTTTCCAGGTCATTTTCAGACATCCATGAGAGGGTAAACGTGGTTTTATTTTTGATACTCGATGTTGCCGGTTTTGGGTGTTGGCGATTTACAAGGAATTTCGATGTAAGCTTACATAATACCCTCGACAGATGAAAGACTTAAGCGAATCGGAGGTCATATTTTTTAACATCAGGAACTCCATTTTTTTCTAATGCGGTTACCAGGGGGCATAAGGACCTACTCGATAGTTTGGAAACAGATACACCCATTTTTATAGTACCACCCCAGATTTTTTTCGCATTGCCTTCGGCTTTCTCGATTTCATCAGCATAATATGATTTTTTTAGGATTTCCAGTTAGTTCTTTGACCGAATTTCTATTATCGGTTACAGCGTTTATTTGAACCCCATTCTAGGGAGTTCCAACTTACGAGGCTGATGAGCCCTAATGACAGCAAGGTCTCGGTGTAGTTGTCAACATTCTCATGATTACGTAACAAGTCTAGGTCGATGTCCCCAAGTATGAAAGAATGGTTAGCACTCAGTAGTTCTTCAAGATTGCAATTCAGCTGAGTGATAACATTCTTATATTGTTTTGAAGTTACGAAGGAGTTCTATAAATACCAATTATACTATAAGACTCAGAGCCAAATTTGAAACTAACGCTCAAGCCTGAGACGCCGCTTAATGTTAAATTTGTGAAACACAATAATGTAATTTTTTGTTTGAGTAGATATCCACTCCTTCATTACGATTTCGAAGAGTATCAGTGTTAAACATCCAGGAATATTGATTGGATTGCATGAACTACTTTCAGTAAGAGTTAAAAAATCGGGCTTAGTCGATTCAGATTCTACCAACAGAGAACGTTATCCAAATTTTTACTTTGACTACGTATATTTGTATTTTGTAAAAATAGATTTTCCCTCAAGTTAAATTTACTCGCATAACCACTAAGATGATCGTATGTAGTTGAAGATGTATTCACATCAACTCCAAAGCCTAAAACTTGTCAATATTCACAACCCATTATCAGTTTTGGTAATGCTGCCGGATATTGAATTAAAATATGATGACAATTCTTGTCAGTTACACGTTGATCCGTTCGGTCCAAATTGCTTGCTGTTGGCACAAATTGGATTCTTGGATTGATTAAGAGAGTTTTGTATGCCATGACTTTTTTCCAAGCAGTGTCAACAGGTTCGTTCCTATTCTTTGCAATATTTTTCTACGTATCCATATGTTCATTTGTAACAAAGGGAAACAAGGATAAAGACACTGAAATGGCATGAAGAGAACTTGATGTAAATGTTTTTCTTTTCCAGGATTTTTACCTGAATTTGGAGTTACATCAACAGCTCAATTTGTTTTACAAATTTGAACGCAAGTTTTAATTTTTCTTTTAATTAATCTAGCATATCTCCGCAGAAATTATGTTTTAGGATACATTCATTCAGTTGCTCCTCAGGGAGATCGGCTGGGACTCCATAAATTGCAATTCGCGGAAGCCTTTCCCTTGCACATCAATTTTTAAGCCCAAATTTCTGATTTGTTCATTTTCCAGGAAAGATTCGATATCGTTTTTGTGAGCTATTTTCACTGAAACTACTTTTCTATAGATATTTCTCATGCGTTCTATTTTCAGACCAGTTTTTCGAACTAAGCACTTCGGGGGGCCGTTCAATATATCTTCATATATCGGAGAACTATGCTTGTCGTCCTCAGGAAATATAACTGCTCTGTTCCTCGGTTATAGGTTTTTTGCATGAATTTATTTTAGTATTTCATCAAAGGATGTTTAACTGCTAGCTCTGGTTTCAGTTCATCAGATTTATTTGATGATATAATGTCCAGAATAGTTGGCATGGTTTCTAGTAAAGTAACAAGTTGTTTATTCATATATTTGGCTACTACATATTCACCATAATTTTAGACAGTTCAAGTCCCATTTTCGTTAGGATTTCCACTGTTTCCTTCATGGATCCGGATAATGCGATGATTTCTTGTTTTCCGATTTTGTTTTTTAGATGTACATAGAATTTTATTTTTTTAGCATTTTATTTTACTTTTAGAACTGGTGAGCCTTTTCACAAAGATGAATGACCGACTGGTCGACAGCCAACGATTCTTGGGTGACCCTCGCTATGCGAAGGATCGAGCGCAGAGAACACCGGGTTATTTATCAAAACACTCACCCGCGAGGAAGCGATGTTTACTGCTGGACGACAACGAGGATACAATACAATATAATACAATTTAGCATATTATAATACGAAGGTAATTCAAGAAAATTGGCTCACACGATCATACTGCGTGACTGGACTTTTATCATTCAGCTTTGAATATCAAGTTTGTAAATTAAGTAGGTAGGTACCTAGTAAGTAAGTTTTTTGGAGATAGGTAACAATTATTCAGTACTAGATGCAACCACATATTGATACATACAAACACAGTTAAAAAGCATTACAAAAAGCGGCTAACTGCTTAACTGTTACTCAACTCGCAACATCTTGCCGTCTTGAAGTAGGTAACGTTCGTTCTAAGGGAGTTGTTATAACGACCCCACCCATTGCTAATTTCCTACCATTGTTAAATACATCTCTAGCTGAAGTGTTTTTGCGCTTCAACCGCTATTTTCTTATAAATAACCTCTGTTGCTCTTACTCCCAGTTGGAGAGGTCTCGCGCGTTCTTCTCTTGCCGTAATGTCTCTAGGAAACGTTCAGAATCCACTTAAGAAAACCCTCAGTCATCCCCGGGGAGTTTCATCCAGGGGTGTTGGATGCGGTGTCTGACGTATTGTTTCAACAGATGTTCGCTTCGGCGACCCACGCCGGTGGTTTGTCTGCAGAATTAAGTTACGGGCAATCTTGAGAAGGGGAGTGTGCTTTTCAAGCTCGAGAGGAAGAGAGATAGATAGATAGATAGAGAGAGAGAGAGAGAGAGAGAGCAGGCTTTATTATCTTATTATTTCATAATAATATCGCAGAATTCGGTCTGACCCTTGGGATTCTGGATGTAAGTTCGTAAAAAAAATAATAATTAAAATGAAATAATATTACAATGTTAGGACCGGTTAAAAATATCTGTCGTTTGGGTTAATTTTTCACTTATAGAATTTTCACTTTACTCGTGAAAAATTGTAGCGGTGAGCGGCTGCCTTTTATCTATTCCAAGCTATGCCAGTAGCTATAGGAAACGTTTAGCTGTGTTCAAAAGAGTTGTTTAGCTGTTACTTGTTTAGTGTTACTGTACGTGAAAACAATCAGTCAGGGGTGTAGTACAGATAAATTATCCGTGTCGCCACTCGAGCCAAGAACCCGAGACATGTAATAACAGCCTCTCCAGTGGTTTTAAACCTTCTACATGCGAAAAATGCGGCGAGGAGGCGGTGGCAAATCACCCAATATCCTTCTGACAAAACAAGATTCAACCAACTGACCTAAGAACTGAAGGCAACCTTGAAGGAAGAACAGGACAGAGCAGAACAAACAAAACTACTAACCCTCAATACTAAAGACTGCTCGCTTTGGAGAAAAACTAAAATCATGATTAGCGACCGAACAAGCATTCCACCTCTGAAAAGAATGGGGCAATGGTACACGACAGAACAGAACAAAGCGGATATCTTCGGACAACTTCTCGTAGAACAGTTCACTCCATTTCCCCCGTCAGATCCTGTATTTGACGAAGAGATAGATACTAAGCTTGAGGAACCTCTCCAGCTCCAACCACATCGCCTCTTCTTTACACCTGGGCAAGTTCGTAATGCTATAAACCGTTCTCCCAACAAAAAAGCTTCAGGTCACGATTTAATAACTAAGCAGCTTCTCAAATGCCTCCCACGCAAAGGAATTGTCATGTTGACTCAAATCTATAACGCAGTACTTAGAACGACATACTTTCCTTATAAATGGAAGCATGCCCACGTAGTAATGGTCAAGAAGCCAAATAAACGTGCTGATGACCCGTTGAGCTACCGGCCCATCAGTCTACTGCCACTCTTCTCAAAAATATTTGAAAGACTTTTGCTTCCTCATCTTCTCTCGGCACTCTCTTCATTACTTCCAGATACGCAGTTTGGCTTCCGCTCCTCCCACTCCTGTTCCCACCAATTACATCGAGTTATCGACAGTATTCTTGAGACGTATGAGAGCAAAAAAGTGTGTCTAGGAGTGTTCTTGGACACAGAAAAAGCATTTGACAAGGTTCTACATAAAGGTCTCTTGGTTAAAGTGAAGCCGCACCTAACTGACACTTTATACCGCATCTTATTTTCATACCTAGACGGACGGACTTTCTCTGTAAAATGCGGAGGAGCACTTTCTACCTCTAAATCAATGAAATCAGGAGTGCCCCAAGGAAGTGTTCTTGGTCCCTTCCTATTCCTTCTATACACTCATGACATTCCTAGTCCACCAGACGTAATGACAGCTCAGTTTGCAGATGACACAGCTACGTTGACAAAAGCCGACAGTTTTCGCGAAGCTGGAGAGGTACTCCAACGTCACCTTAGTGAAATTGAGGATTGGTCAAGGAAATGGAGACTCAAGATCAATAGCTCCAAATCAACTGCAGTACCTTTCACCTATTTGAGACAGAACTTAACTGACCAACTTACGATGAACAACGAAACAATACCCATTGTGAGACATGTGCGATACCTTGGTCTTCACTTAGATGAGCGAATGACTTGGAAGGAGCATGTCACCTACCTGACAAATAAGATCCGACAGCGGATTCGCCAGCTTCGACCTCTGCTCACAAAAGATTCCCCTCTCTCCATCTCAACAAAAAGACTGATATATCTTTCTCTCATCCGGCCAATATGGACTTACTCATGTGGACTGTGGGGAGCAGCTGCAACATGTCACATTAATAAAATCCAAGTGTTGCAAAACCGGGTATTGCGCATGATAACTGGAGCGGACTGGTTTGTGCGAAATTCAGTTCTCCACAATGATCTTGGAATCCCGATGGTGAAGACTGTGATCAAGGACACATATGGGAGAATGAGCAGCAAAATGGTGGACCATACTAATCCCTTAATAGCATCCATTCCCATCAATTCACCTGAACTCCCACCGAGCCGTCGCCTAAAAAAACGTCGCCTTCAAGACGCTCTATTAGGAGATATAGAGTTTGAAAATATGGAATAAACTGGATGAAGGGTAGCCACTGGGCTACACCTCACTACATGTGCCACGTGAATTAGGATCATTATCCTACTATATTTAATTTCGAGCAAAACTGTAATGTTTTTAAACAATAAAGTTATCTAATTAATTTAAAAAAAAAAAAAAAAAAAAACCACTTTTTAATCGAGATGGAATGGTACAGCATAGTCAGATGATTCAACTTAGGCAGTGATGGGGAATTTTCTAGAATACAATCGTAAGATTTTACTAGACGGAAAGTACTCGTAGCAATAAGAAAAATAAAATCGAATGTGTGACATTTGGAGTTCTGTGATTTTGATTTCGCGATTCAAATGACCAATGTCTCGTATGTATAAAACTGAATTTTTGGGTGTCGGTTTTCGTTCTTGCTCGATTGCTGAATAGTAAAGTTTCATATTTCCATATTTGTAAATATGTTCAATTCTTTAGCTCGAGGAGGGGAACTGCTTTGTGGAGAGAATAGAATCTGTTCCTGTGAGAAGCTCCTACCACTTCCCCTTTAGTATGACTTCTAACATACTCACAACATATCACATTTCTGGCACAGGAATTAGGAGTGAAAATGTACTTGTAGTACTTACTCTAGTAACGGACCAAGAAACCAAACGGTTCAGTAGAGGAAGAAGCTGATTTTGTGAAGGACAGTTTCAGCAGATCCCAATTGAGGACAGATTGATTCTATACTAATACTATTAGTACTTTTTTCTTCTCAAACTCATTGCCAGCTGAAAGCTCTACGCTGGGGTCGCAACACTCCAGTTGAGAATGACTGTACAAGATTCCAGAACGAGGCGTCTGTTTAGTCGATTCGGGGAATTTCACATAATTAAAAAGTCCTTCAAATTCGTAAAAATTAACTAAAAATATAACAGGAAAGATAGTGTTAGCAGACTGGGGTCATTTTACAGAGAGTTTTCGTAAAAAACTAAGCTATTGCAATGGCTCCAAAAATGTTAAAATCAAAATTGTCAAAAATGTCTTCATTGAAATCCGTGTTGAAACATTCTGAGACGAACACTAGAGTTCAACTCTTCTTCAATATATATATATATATATATATATATATATATATATATATATATATATATATATATATATATATATATATATATATATCGTGTAATAATCGTAAGCATGTTCGTGGGCGTGTATGTGTGTGTGTGTGTCTTTCCGGACAATTACTCTCCTTAGGATTGAGAAAAAATTCCGTTTTTGCGCAAAAAAAACAAGCCTTCAAAACGAAAGGATGAGTACGAAGACCAGTATTTTTTTAGTACATTAAATTGGTCAAATTTCAAAGCATGTGCTCAAAAAATCACTAAAAATGGCTGAAAATCGTTAAATTAGTTTTTTAAAGCAGGTTTTAGTCAAAAGGAGTTTATTAATTATGTTGAAAAATGTAATTAAATTTCATTAATTTTGCCAAAAAATAGATAAAAGTTGCAAAAATGCTAAAAGTTAAAAAAAAATTTTTTTTGAATTGCCGAATATTATTTAGAAAGATTTTTTGCCATACAATTGGTAGTTAACAATTCCGTTTCACTCAGTCTTGAATCTTCAGAACAATTTTACATAATATAGTACGATCATTCACAAAAATTTGCTCATACGATCATTCTGCATGAGTAGAACTTTTTTGAGTCAAAATATTCGCGGCTGTCCAACAAATTTTAGGGATTCTCAACATTAAAATTCATCAAATTAGTGAAAAATCATTTCGTTGAAAAAACAGGAAGAATATATACGTCAGACAAGTGTAATTTAAACTTGTATTTTAGTGCTGAATCTAAATCAGTGCGTCTGCCTAGCTGGTTCGTGGGGTTTTTCTATTTATAATTCATGAAATTATTAAATTAACTCAAAATTAACCGGACGTATTTAGTAGGCAGACTAGTGTTATTTAAAAGATTTTTGGTTTATTATTCTCAAAATTAAACCTTTTTAATTGACCATGACAAAAAAATTATTACCCTTTCCCGCTTCCCACCTTGAAATTCTTCGTTTTACACAATAGGTTGGATTGAATAAAAACGGGAAAAATGAAAACTTTGTCAACTTTGGAAATTATTGTTAATAGGATAACTCGGCATTTTAAAATCGGTTTTTGGAAAATTCGATTTTTTATGTGTATCCATTTTTAGAATATCGATTTATTAGATCCAATTTCGAATAGATTCAAAAAATTGATTTTTTAAAATAATAAAATTATCTAATGCAAGTGCACCTAGTAGGTAAGTCTAGATAAGAGTAGTGGAGCAGAGCGTACCTAACGTTTATTCTGTTTTCACATTGGAGGGAGTTTTGAATCAGGCGGCAGAGTGTGTCATCTCGTGGCCGCCAGGGGCGGTGTGCTGACCTCATTATCGATCTCCCCGCTCCCATGATGCCTTGCGGCGCCCCCTTGTCACCAGCTGTACTGATATCGCCTATCGTTTTATCACAATACAACGCAGCTTCCACGAGTCTCGCGAATCAAGTTAGATCAACAAGTAATGTGGAATCCCGCGAGTGAATTATTGAGAGTAAACGGTTATTTCGCGTGAAACCTGATGACTTAACTGGATTTCCGTTGTTTGACTTCATCGTTGGGGTAGATTCAGGCACCCAGACGTTCACAGCTGTTACCGCTTGTCAACAAACGTGGCTGTCAACATTTCAATTTAAATTCAGGTACCTACACATTATTGTAGTTCTATAACTCTGAATTATGTCCGTTCCAAGTTTCAAAATAATTCAAAAACTTGAAGACCGATTGAAGGATGTTTCCGAAACGGTTGGTTCATGCAGTGCTACATTATATGGCACGAAGTTTGACGGTACCATTCTCATAGTCGGGTTGAGCATCGATAACGAAGCTAAGCATAAAGTAGACCTTAACAACCCGTACGGTGTTGATCTCGTAGGAGTAGCTGACATCAGACAGAATTCTCCGGAAGATGATTTGATTGAAAAATTGAAAGGCGTCCCTTGTAAATATCCCGTTGTGATCAACGTGAGTGTGGCTGGTTCATTGAAAGCCCGTCGAATGGCGGACGGAAAGTTGATTTCTTCCTCGTTTGAAGTTCTGGAAGACGAGGAATTTTTAGAAAATTTCATGTTCGTTAATTTTGTTTTGGGGCCTGAAGTCGAGGAACCACCCACAGAAGAAATCGCCTCCGAACCCGCGAAGGAGGCCTCGGAGTTGAGTTCGAATCCGGATTTCATCAGAAAGAAATTGAGCACCGACCGACCCATTTTCAAAATACCTAATACCGATGATGAAATATCAAATGACATCGTTCCATTTGACGTTTATAACGATAACAAACCCGAGGGAATCGATCCTAGACTTCCATCTGCTTTGACTATCCTGACTCTTCAAGTCAATCTTTCTTACGATTCCAAATTCCTTAGGAAAGTGGAAGGTCACGATCAGAAACTGAATAATATCAATACAGTTTGTTTAGTTCTCAAAGAAGGCTCTGTAGATTTGCAAGAAATTTTTAGTGAGTCATTGCTGAGAAATTTGAAATATTTTGAATGTGAGTTGTTATCTGCTTCTGATGATTCAAAAGAGTTCAGTTCTTATATTTTCTACCCATCTGAAGTGGGCTACGTTGTTACGGCGATTTTCCCGTTGAACGCCCAGGAGGAGGTTGTTTTCAAAAAACGTTTGATTCTTCACGAATGTCTTGGACTGACGACAGCGACACCCAAATTCACGTTGACCCTCGCATTGTCTCATTTCTTTGGCGACTCACCGGCGGTGGGCTACACAGGGGAGCGGCATCTGGTGAACGTTCATGAGGCTGTCAAGCCACCCAAACTCAAGGATGTCCAGATCAACTTGGTGAGAGGTTTCTACGGGTATTTCCACTACCTCCAGGACGGGGAGAAAGACGACGGCTGGGGCTGCGCCTACAGGTCCCTCCAAACGATTTTCTCGTGGTTCCGGTGGCAAGGTTACGTCACGGCCCAGGTTCCGTCAATCAGGGACATCCAAGAGACTCTGGTCAGGATAAAAGACAAACCCGAAGCTTTCGTCGGCTCCAAGCAGTGGATCGGGTCGCAAGAACTCTGCTACGTCCTTGACGAGACAGCCAAAGTCATGTGCAGAATCATACACGTTCCATCAGGAAAGGGCATGTTGGACGAGCGCTATGCTATAGCCGCTCATTTCGAGGAACAGGGCACCCCCATAATGGTAGGCGGAGGTCAATACGCCTACACGATTTTGGGTATCGCTTGTGGTGAGACCCCCAGCGAAACTCGATTCCTGATTTTGGACCCTCACTACGTCGGACCACACGATCTCAAAAACATTTTAAAGAAAAACGGAGTATCTTGGAAAGCAGTCGATTTGTTTAAAAACGGTCAGTTCTACAATATGTGCTTACCATTGGCCTCAAGTACTTTTTAATCTTTAAAAACACTAATTAAAAATGGTGTATTGAGGTGTGATTCCCCCTTATTTTTGTAAAGTGCAATAAAATGAATGTTTCAAAACTTTTGTTTCAATTATGACAGATTCCTTATTTACTCCCTACATTACATTCAAATGGTTGGTAAGTACTAAATAGGATTTAGTTAAAAAATAATAATCATAGATAACAAGCACGATATTAAGACTGATTGAATTTCAAATCAACAATTATTTCAATTCAACCCACCCTGAACTACTGGCAAACGTCGTTTTTAGATATTTTCTCACATTCAGTTTTTTTACATAGGTATTAGTTTTTTAAAGCACTTTTGAGGTGAATCTTATTTTGCTTGGAAAAAAAGAGCGAGAATTGGAAAAAATAAAACGAAATACAAATTTAAAAGACTAAGTTCTAGAACATGAGGGCATTTTTGATTCCGTCCTTTAGAGTGTCGATAACATTTTTTCTCTTTTCAAAACTTGGAGAATATTGTAGTGAAGATCAATTTCAAGAGTTCAAAAATATACCAACGTAAACATTTTCTAATTAAAATTGTGCATGAGAAGTCAATTTTATTAAATTGCGATCTTCCTACCCATCCTTTCTTTGACAATGCTCTTTTTTTTCTGTTTTTGAGAAATCAAAACCCCTCAAATCCTTATTCTATCAAAATTCCTCAAATCTTAATATTTTACCCTTTTCAATAAATATGAGAATTTTTTTTTAATTTGAATTCTTGTATGCACAATATAGCACTTTTCGAATTCTAATTTTATGCTGCATACAATCTTTTTCTTAATAATATTTTGCTGTAATTTAATTATTTTTTCAATATCACAGACCTCCCTCCAACCCCCATTTAGGTATGCGATTTACTAGATTTTGTAGTAATTTTGTGAACCCCTAAATAAAAATGCATAGTGTTGACCTCGAAGTGAATCGATTATCATTGTCGATTCATTTGAAAAGAATCCAAAAGAGACGTATACATTTTAAGGAAGTAGGTAGGTATTGATTTTTATCAAGAATTGATACTTTTTAAAAGATTTAGAACAAAAATCATCAAAATTTAGCCAATTAAATTTCTATGGAAAAAGTATGTGTAAATTCGTCACTTTTTTATGATTTAGCTTTCAAATTTGAAATGTTAACAATGCTGTTCATGAGATAGGCAGTAAGTATTCATTCCAGGTAGCTACCTACCTAGGTTTCAATAAATAAGTTGGTACCTACAATTTAGTGTCTAGTAAATTATGCTACATATGATCTTTCTATTAACTAAACCTCTTCTTACTTCCTGTAGCGTAATCATTCGTTCATACATGGGATAATACAACAAAAGACTCATGAATCAATGCTTGTGAAAGAATAAAGAAATTATTGGGCCAATCTGGAAACAGACTGGGTAAGATCCTTTTTTTGCTACAGTATAAAATAATTTTGACTTCTTCAATTTCAATTATGGTTGTGGTTCTTCATGCTTGTTCAACCAGCTATTGGAACGAATCTACGAAACTTTCTAAAAAAGTGCTTAATTTCGTTTTTATTTTGGTTTACCTACTATTTTGAATGATGAACCTTCATAATCGACCAAGAAAAACTCTTGTTTAACCCCCTTCAAAATTTGTTGGTTTACGTTTCAAGATAAATAGAATCCAAAAATCGAATAAAATAAAAATCCATCCTTCCGAAGCTTTTCTCCGAAATTACTGGTATTGGTAAAAAAAAGTAGTCGACCAAACTTTAGAAACTTGGCTTAAAAATTATACTTCGGCAGGGAGTAGTACAGTAACATCGGCATCATGTTCGATCAACCTTGAAGAGTAGAACCTAAGGGCTGAAATATATAAAAATCACGATCTCGAAAACTTTCAATGTAACAGTAAAGTTTTTTGAGTTTCATTTATAGATATCCGCCCAAAGAATCGAATGAAACCACCCCGGTGACTGTACGCTTATCCGTTTGATACCCTAAGGGCTAAAACATCGACAAGAAAAAAATACATTAACACGGGAGAGAATCGCAACCAGTAAAATATTTCTGAAATCGCCCTGAAAACTATGACAACAATCATTAGTTGATAATTATTCCAATGGAATTCTGACTTCATTAAATCGAGTTTATCATAACTTCTCTATTCTATTGGGATTGTGATGCGTAGGGAGGGTATCACCTCATTGATTTTCGGTTAGTCTGCTATTGTTTAATACAGAAGGACTAGTAAAGTGTAGGTGTTCTGTTTAATTTAATTAATACCTCCTCGGAATGCGTCTAAGGCATGTTGACTGGTGAACCATCTACAATACAATTACAAATAACGGAGGTGCGATGATCAGCTGAGGAGCTTAAGAGGTTAATTTCTTTTCCAATCGACTTACAATGATTAAAATTGAAACGGAGCGTAAGCCCATATTCTCGTGACGTCACGCCTGGAGTAGGTTAGCGTTATAGCCTAAGTCGGCCATGACTGCGCTACGTCTGTGAATCGCAACTCAACCAACCTATTTTTCACAAGAAGTTTGCCGTCTCACGTCAACCTAATTCGTGGTAATAAAGTCAATTTTCGACAGTTTTGTTTTTCAAAAGTAATGTTGTAGCAATTCAAAGTTTCCATTTAACTAAATAGTTCCAATAATAGATCCTGCGAGCCCGATTATTGGTTGTAGGTTGTAGCCAACGATACCAATCTAACGGTGAACGAGTTTTTATTTGGACTAGGAACCTGCTAACTATTGTAGTTAATCAGTGCCCTAAAACTACAGAACTTCATTCAATTAGGCTTTGAGAATAATTAACCTGAAAAATAGTTTTAAAAAAATTATTGAAAATTCCTCAGGTGTCTGTACTGCAGTGTAGGTACATGGCCATGGCTCATGTAGCGTCATCAGCGTTTTATTATAAGTTCGTAGTACTACGCTTAACTGAGGAAGCTTTACTTACCTACATTGAGTGAATAAAAGGGGAGATTTGATAGTTTGTCAAAGTAAACAAAGCAGGTTGTTGCTACACCAAGAAACGAAAAGACTTAGATAGGTACGTACATCCTACCAGATTCGCTGTTGGTTGAACGTTCCTGACTAAAATAGGTAGGTTGTTGCTTTCCCGACAAATACAACTGCTGATTAGCACGTTTGTCAAATATCGAATCAGGAAATAAGCAACTTGAATTAAAAACCAGCTGAAAGGAAAAAACCTTGAAATGCATTCTTCTGAAGGTAAGATTTCATAAAGACGGCATTGGCAGTGCAGTATTTAGTCGCAAGTTTTGCAGTTACAAAAATTTCAAGGACAGAAAAGTTAATTAGGTACCTACTTTCGTTTTGTACATGAACAAGCAATAATATATGGGAAGTATACCTTCTCTCTAGGTACTAACTCAACAGGTGCTCACTCAAGAAACCCGATCATCTGGAACTCTCGGCGACTGGATTTTCCCCATTGCCTCGCGCCTACAGAAGGACAGCAACGCCTTTTGGGGTTCAAAAATCTGGTTCACCAGTGAGTAGTATTCATGTTTCACCTTTCATATTTTGTGAAAAGGGGTTGATTGGACCGAAATTTAAATGAACATTACCTTTATTGCATCTATACATGCTATATCGTTTGAAATATATATTTTTTATTCAGCTAAATCAACACTGTGCTCTGTCTCGTTCATTGAATCAACGCCCAGCCAGTCTTATACTCTTTCCTTCAAATTTGAAGATGAACCTTCGAGAAGATTGAAAAATTTATCAAATTTAATCATTACCTCAAAATCTCATACAGCATGATAGGAAAATTATCTACCTACCAAACAGTCGTTCCGTAGTGCGTCCGTAAAAGCTGTTCGTATACTTTACCATGGTTGTGAAAGTGAAAGGGGGTATAAATATTGCGTTGCCCGTTGCAAATTCATGTTAGGTTGTATAATGGCGAGGGTATAAATATTTAGTAAGACATGTCCATTAGCCATTCATACCCAAATCATACACAATACATACATAGGGACGTCCCAGTAATGCATGCATTACTTACCAGTGTGATTTTTTTTTCAAGTCTAACATGGAATGGGAAGCATTGTGTTAACTTTCAGGACACGAAAATAGGTACTTACCAAAAATAGGTAACTTGACATTTCCACTTGCATTTCACGTTTGACAACCGTAGTTTCGAATGTTGTTATTTTGGACCATAGGTAATTTTGTATTCTGGGAATAGTTTCTCCGCACGTAGCTGGAGGCGGTGGGTTGTTCATATTTGACCTTATGAATTCTTATAATATAGCCTTAATTCTCTTTGATCAGCTTTTGAAATGAGTTTGTACCTATTTTCGGTTTCAGGGCAGCGAGGTACGTCCTAAATAGTGTTTCCCTATAGAGTTCACCTTTCTTAGAATTTCGACACTCCCTATTAAAATTTGTAAGTATCCTTCAATATTATAATCAAGTGGTGTTGTGGGTTGAAACAACGAAAGTCAATTTCCGAATACGCGGAGAAAAATAAGGGGAGCGTGTCACGAAGTTGGTGTAGGATCTAATTTATTATTTCCAGGCTATTTTCAGAAACGCCAGTCAGCGTTTGATGGGGTGGGGTCGAGTGTCAGTGTAAGCTGTCTTTGCTACGGGTTGAGCCGCTCGAACGTCCACCTAAACTAATTTAAACGGAGGATTACCGTTGATATATTTTTTTCGGAAGGGTGGTTGACCTCTTGTTGCCTAATCCTTATCAACGGAAGACTACATATAACAAACATAACATCAGCACTAAAGGAATTTCGAATAAGTTAGAACGCACATCGCATACTAAGCCTTCGAACCGGTACCAACGATAAGGCCCCACAACTCTAAGAGGGAAGTGGGAGTTCTATTTAAGTTTCAAATTGCATGATGGAAGGGGATGAATGGAGGGGGTAACCGTGATAAATCGTGATATACTTACTATATTCATCTGATTAGTGTGATAGTTCTTATTATTTATTCGATCCACATTTTAGTTCAGTAATGTAACCTTCAAAGTTTCAAATTCTCTTTCAGTAGAGGGGATGAGAAATAAATATTCTCGTTTTTTTTCCTTCCTTTTTCTAAATTCTCACCAGAGTTATGCAATCCATCGATAGGGACGTCATCGTAATGCATGCATTACTTATCAGTATGTTTTTTCTTTTCTTCCGAGTCGACCTATAGATAGTGGAAGCATTGTTTTCACTAACGGGGAAAGACAAACTTTCTGTCTTCAAAATCCTTCTATCTCCAAAATCAACATTTCCCCTCGCATTTTACGTTTTAGACCATTCTGAACTACTTTCGTTCCGTGTCTGTCTGTGTGTCCGCTAATCCTTATAGCTAGCTTAATTTCCATAATTTTCACTTGATTTAGACGAAATTGTCAGGGAATATGTGGGTATGGCAGTAGATGGTCTCTCATTAGTTTCACTGTTCTCAAATGAATACTTCACTCTGTAAAGCAACTTTAATTCTATTAAGCATCATTTTCTCACATCCTAGTCATCCAATTTCAATCGAACTTTGAGAATAGATAGGGGGGGGGGGGGGGGGATTTGATAATCCCACTAGTTTCATCAAAACTGAATGAAAACTGTGAAAATTAAGCTTGTTACAAGGATTGCACCTTTGCGAATGCGCAAGAAATGTGAAATCATTGTAACGACCTTAATTTCCACAGTTTTCAGTTTTCACCTTCATTTTCAGTTTTCAATTTGATGAAATTTTTAGGGAATAAGCGAGTTGAACTTTAGATGGTAACCTATCAGTTTCATTGTTCTCCAAACATTATCTCCTTTGTGCAAGCTCAAATGTAAATTAAATTACTTCAAACAAATATATTTCAAGCACTTTTTTTACGTTATAGGTTGCCTAAAAAAATATTGATTTGACATCAAACTCAGAGTGTGTGTGTGTGTGTGTGTGTAAGAGACAGAGAGTGAGAGAGAGAGAGAGAGAGAGAGAGAGAGAGAGAGAGAGAGAGAGAGAGAGAGAGAGAGAGAGAGAGAGAGAGAGAGAGAGAGAGAGAGAGAGAGAGAGAGAGAGAGAGAGAATTTGACGTCCTCTTAATTTACAGTAAACCTGAGAGATTGATAATAGCTGTATTAATTTCATAAGGTAGGAAAGAGTCCAGTCATGCAGCATGACCCCCACGAGCGAATTTTTGAAGAAATCTTCGACATTTCAGTCGCTATTGATCGTGTAGAGAAATTTTAGTTTATGATTTTGATAGACAAACATGGAATCAAATTATTAAAAATAATTAGGAGGTACTCATACTTTATTATTATTAAACTAATCTTGTAGATTTAAAGACAAATTTAGGTAAATATTAATAGATTTCGATGTCCAATGTGGTCAGTATTGAAGGCAGTTGAAATCTTAACAGTATCCTATCATAACATCATCAAATCTTGACATAAAATAAAATATTTTACCTTTCATTTTTTTATTTATTTATTTTAATTTTTTTTTTTTTTTTTTTTTTTAACAAGCACCTACTACCTACGTTTTAAACAGCATGGTTCTAGGATTGGTTATACAGGGATACTTCCATAAGAGTAGTTCATTCTGAATTTGGACAATGTTTCATGCAAATATTACCAATTTTTACAACTAGCGAACGGCATAATTTCGATTTTTGACTGATTTTTCAACTTTGAAATTTTTGAAAACTTGATACATATTCTTATAGGAAATTTTACGCTGATTCCGAATATACCACATGTTAGTATGCTGAAAAAATTATTTCGCACAACAAATCGAAAAAAACAGGCTATTTTGAAATTTTTGACTACATTTTTCAAAATTTCAACCCGAATACGATCATGCTGGCCAACGAACTTGAACTTTCGTTTTGTGTCCTTAACATTTTAAAATTTGTTTGAAGTTTTTAGCACAATTCTACGGACAGTTATCGTCTGGAACGACACATACATACATACATGACACATACATATATACATACATACATACATTAAAAAATGCGTTAAACTTCAGAATATAATTCAGAATAGCCTGAAACGGATTTCTGCATAAAATTTTTTCAAAAACTCACATTCTACAAATTTTGAGGCGAGAGTAATAGCTAAATTTTCTTCAAAAATTCGCTAAAAAGGAGAAAACTTTTTTCTCTTCAAATTGCTCTGAAATTAATCGTTCAAAAAATAAAATGTGAGGCTCTTTTTGATGCAAAATTGTTGTAAAATTTATCCCTATAAAATCTCGTCGTTCTTCTACCGAATGCCTTGTACCTATAGAAGGCATCTTTTTCTCGCGATGGTCATACTTGGAACTGATCAATTCAGTGAAAATCACTAATGTATTAGATTGGGTCTAGATCTAAAGGACCTTAGTGATATATATAGAGTTAATAAATAATCACGCTAGAATATGGGCACTTTCATATTTCTGTTATTTGGTTCGTTTTAATCTTGTGTGTTTCGAAGAGGGCCGTATTCGCCCGCCTTTTCTCTCTTCGAGTTCGATTAAGCCAGAAAAGTTAAAGACACATCCAATCGCTCAGCTGCCCCCCGCCATCTCCGTCCCAATAAAAACTTCTTACGCCCGCCATTACCCCTCCACCCCACTTCCCAGACACCTTAATCCCCCCCTTAAATCCCTTTATAAGAGTTAGTCTCCCCTTATTCCCACCTTAGCCCCCCTTGATGGTCCCCCTCCCCTGTCCTCAGCTGTTCCCACACGAGAGTCTCATCCAATAGAAACTTGAAGCTGTCGAGGCAGATTTCATCAAGAACCTTTCCGCCAGTCTTTCGTACCCCACCTTTATGAGAGAAAGGTGAGTAGAACCCCGAGAAAAAATCAAACCGTCTTTCTAGACCTCATTCTTTACAAATCCTCTTTGGATCCGATATCTTACCCCCTACTTTTCAACTGTATTTCTTTTTTTGTTCTCTTTTTTGCGAAATCCGCAAAAAAGGTGCCTTTCACTCGAAAGGGAGGCAGAGGTTGGATTGAAAATCTGGAAAATCCAGAACAAAAAGGGCATTTCCCCCTCTATTTCCTTGCTCCCCTAATCGTCTTTTACCAAACCCCAGCTCCACTCTCACTATCTCCGCTGAGTTCTAACGGCGGGTATTTTTTCGTTTTCATCTGATCGCTCTCCCCTTCCGATCGGTTCTTCTGAGGCATTGAAGGGCATTTTGAGTTAAGGTCATGTTCGGAGGATGAGGGGGAAGAGCCTCAATTTGGCTTGAGTTACCTGTTACGGAGCGGATCAAAGAGCTTGTTATTCTGTGCCGCAATCTTTTTTTTTTCTCTCTCTCTCTTGGCATCAGTACAAACTATTCAGCCTATCAAATTGAATTCGAGTAAACAAATATCTGCATAATATTCATAAAAAACTTAAACTAAAACAAACATAATTTATACTTGAATGATAATTAGTTTACAATATGACAAGAATAATAATCGATAATATACAAAATGATAATCGTCTTTGAATCAAATCACAATATTTGAGGCATTTAAAAACTTTACCAGAGCATCGTAGATACCGATGTCCTGTATGTCACTAAAACTTCGAGGTTGAATGGCTGCACAACGACCTTTGTCACTTCTTCAAAAAGCTTGCCCCGGGAATCGTTGAAGTTGGGGCATTCCATTATCAAGTGGAGTTCGTCTTCAACTACACCACACCACTGGCATAACTCACTATTCTGCTTGCCGTACTATCTTCTTGAGGTCTGTATGAGGATAACAAGGGGTCACTGCTGGAGAGGTCCCATGCAGTGCAATCTTCTTGATTCCGGCTAACGTGATAGTTGCATACAACTTCTTACTTTCCAGACTGCTGAAAGGTAAAGTTTTCATGTAGCTGTGTCACTGAACTTATGTTTCTATCTTTACAGTGGCTTTATACGTCGTATTAGGGTACGATATGATAGGCAGACGGAAAAGCGTTTGGTCAATTGTATGTAAATACTTCGTAAATATTTGATATCAGAAGGCATAAAGTATTATACAGACAGTTCTGTGAATGATGTGTATATTATCGTGGCTGGAGGGTTATGCATTTTACCGGAGTGATTTACTAGCATGTAACAATAAAAAGAGCACCATCTGATAAGAAAGTGTTAACAATTTGAGAAAAACTCGGCGCTCCGCGCCTCGCCAGGGGGCAAGCCCCCTGGACCCCCGGTTACCTCTATTTACATACTTCGGACGAAATTATTGAAACACAGAATGTGTTTGCGTTGTCGCGCAACCAAGTGACAACCAAACAAGCGTCATTGTTTACTATTCATTTATAACATCAATTTATATAGTTATAGTATGAAACTACGAAAATTGCGTTGTCGCGCAACCAAGTGACAACCAAACAAGCGTCATTGTTTACTATTCATTTATAACATCAATTTATATAGTTATAGTATGAAACTACGAAAAAAAAAAAACGAAATAAATTCGTGATAAATCAAGAGCTTTCCAACGAATGGTGAACGATTTCTGTGCGATTAAAATGGCGGAAATTCCATTTCCCTACCAACGGCTCGGTTGTACGTGAAAATCATCCGTCACACATTTCGTTCCCATCCCGCGTTCCATTTTCGGCTAGTTAGACCATGGCTAAAACACATTCTGTGTTAAAAGTGACTGGGTTGAAAGTGTCAGTTTGAATTGCTTAACCTTAACTTTGAGAAAAATGACCAAGGTTCCTCAAAATATTTGAATTGAAGTCATAAGTTTGCTTTTGTATGTTTTAGTAGGCGTAAACGTCTAAAATAGTTATAGTAGAAGTGGGCGGAGTTTTTATCTCCATGACTGGATGTAAACAATTTAGAAAAAAAAGGACGGTAGACGTAGGTACGGTTCTACAGTCAGATCATTTAATAATGATTACTTTTACACATTATTAGTTCATTATGGTTACTTAGCAATATTAGTTTATAACTGAGAGTAATAAATCAGCTTTCCTTGACACTACAGAGGCTTAGGGATTATGAGATGCTGTGATAAAATGAGAGCATTCCAAAAAGTGGCTAACGATTTTCCTGCTATGAAAACTTAGGGAGTTACACTTCCCTAGTAACGCATTGGTTGTACGTGAAAATCAATAGAAAACTCCACCGTGACGTGACGCTCGTGACTTTTTTTTTTTTAACACAGAATGTGTTTTAGCCATGGACTAACTAGCCGAAAATGGAACGCGGGATGGTAACGAAATGTGTGACGGATGATTTTCACGTACAACCGAGTCGTTGCTAGGGAAATGGTACTTCGTCGTTTTTAATCCCACAAAATTCGTTGACCATTCGTTCGAAAGCTCTCGATTTATCCAACAATATTATGTTAACTACTGCGAAGTGCGTGTCCAACAAACTGAGTTATGAGCATGGTTATATAAATAATTGTTTACACACAGGTGATCATTCTCAATAATTGATATTGTGAACATGATTGCAACCGCTTGTTAATTTCTGATGATTTCATTGAGCTTGTGTTTCGATGATTTGATTCATAGCAGGTGATCTGAGTATTACGAAAACGGTTTGATTTGTGAAGCGGAGGTTAAATAATTTGAATAGGTAATTTCTATACTTTACACTCTAGGAAGCTGTAATTTCGTTTGTAGCCTCTTTAGGACATTTACTTGACGATGCTCAGGGTCCGGATCAGATGTGTGGCTCTTAAAGCTAATTTCTATGATTTACACTCTAGGAAGCTGTAATTTCGTATGTAGCCTCTTTAGGACATTTACTTGACGATGCTCAGGGTCCGGATCAGATGTGTGGCTCTTAAAGCTAATTTCTATGCTTTACACTCTAGGAAGCTGTAATTTCGTATGTAGCCTCTTTAGGACATTTACTTGACGATGTCCAGGGTCCGGGTCAGATGAGTGGCTTTTAAAGCTAATTTCTATACTTTACACTCTAGGAAGCTGTAATTTCGTATGTAGCCTCTTTAGGACATTTACTTGATAAATCGCTCTTGATTTATCACGAATTTATTTCGTTTTTTTTTTTCGTAGTTTCATACTATAACTATATAAATTGATGTTATAAATGAATAGTAAACAATGACGCTTGTTTGGTTGTCACTTGGTTGCGCGACAACGCAAACACATTCTGTGTTTCAATAATTTCGTCCGAAGTATGTAAATAGAGGTAACCGGGGGTCCAGGGGGCTTGCCCCCTGGCGAGGCGCGGAGCGCCGAGTTTTTAAATACAAATGGTAACTTTATTATTCATTGAATATTACAGTTTTGCTCAAAGTGTATAGTAGGTTTGCCTAACTAACATGAAACACGAAGAAAGGTACAACCCAGCGGCTTCCCTTAACCAGAATAGTCTATTCGTCGTCGTCTGAAGCTAAGAGAAAATCTTGGGGTCGTTTTTTTTTAGGTGGGGTTGTTTTCGTATAGCGAGGGGGGATTTAGGGGAATAGCAGTTGCCAGTGAATTGCTATGGCCTGACATGGTATGGTGGATCTAAGTGAAGAACGGCTGTCTAACAAATGTTTCAGTTGTCGTATTCTGTATCTTATTTTGTGTACAAGGTGTTGGATGTGGACTTCCCATGTTAATTTTGAAACTAAATAGACTCCCAAGTATTTGGTGGACGATTTCATTGGAATTTGGGCTCCGTTGAAGGTCAATCCATCCATCAATCGTTCATGGCGAAGAGTGAAAAAGATAGATACTGACTTTTGAGGTTAATCGATATGCGCCAATCGTCGCACCAACCGGAGATTTTATCAAGATGAAATTGTAATTTACGCTCGTGACGTGACGAAAACAAATGGAAACGTTCTGCTAATCATTATTGAATGATAATAAGCACCAGTTCCAAACTTGGTTTGAAGTTTTGGCCTGTGAATGTAACTGAAAACGCTGCAAATGAATACACAAAAGTATATTATTTCTGTACTAGATAGCTCTTCTACGCAGACCACTGGTTTATAATTATTAAACCCAGTTTATAGTATATTCATTATATCTACTATACTACTATCAGTATGATACTATCAGTATAGTACTATCAGTATATACTATCAGTATGATTTCTTGAAGTGAGAATCCCATTGAAATTAGGTAGGTATAGCAGCTCAGCTGTTCAGGAAAGAGCCCCTGATTATTCGTATTTTGGTGTCCCAGAGAGTCTCGTTGTCAAATTTCTACTTTCTAGGGAGAACGGGAGGGAATTTAATTCACTAAGCTGATCAGGACTTGGTTGTATCGACTCCAAAAACCCATAAGGCACTTTGTCAATTCTGAAGTAGCCTATGTTTCAAATTATATCAAAATTGGCTGAGGAGAACTGGTAGAAGTTGGTGGGCAAAAAATAAATAAATAATAATAAAATGAAAAAAAAAAAAAAAAAAGAAACGAGAAAAAAATAAAATAAGGCCTGCCAAGTTGGCTGTGGCACATAAGTTCCTCGTAACTGTAACATGAATTTTTAGACATTGAGATTTTTAAAATTATCTCATGATCTTTTCTTGATGATACATGGTCCGAGCCAGAAACGCTGTAACTCGGGGTTTAGGCCTTTTTTTCGCACGGGATTGTACATCCAGACTGTATCTTGCTCCTTAAGCCTGGGTTTCTCTGCTCGAACGTCGTACCGTCGTTTTGACTCCTGAGCTACCTTACCCATCGACTTTCGAGCGATATTATAAGCTTCATCTAACGTCTGCTCCTGCTGCCTCGCACAGTCTGTGGTTGTGAATGTATGTGGCGGTATCCCTGTTAGTAAGTCGAGTGGCACTGTAAGGGCTCTACCGAACATCAACATTGCGGGTGAGAAACCAGTGGATTTATGTACTGAAGTTCGGTATGAAGAATATAAAATTGAGTTCCTGAGGAGGATATCGGTAGGAAAATCATTTTCGTTTTCGCAGGTGAAGGACGAGGCGACAGTAGATAGGAGTGACGTTATAGCCAAATTGACCATTTTAAAAAGATGCGTTCCTCTTTCATTTTTAATTGCAATTTCACTGACTTTAATGTTCGTTGACTGTGGTTAAATCAAGAAATCTTAATGGATCTGTTCAATGCAATAACATTTAATAAACATCTGAAAAAAAACTTCGGATTCAGGCCTCTAAAGCCATTGCTTTCAAAAATGGTTGAAGGTGCCCCCCTCTGACCTAACTATGGGTAGATGAGGCTTGCTACCTAATTTTAACATCGACGCCTTTCAATCGTTTTCGAGTATTTATGTCATGGCTAAACTATGTTAAATTAATTTTCTAAGCTTATTAAATTTCATACTGCGTTTGACTTTTTGTTACGTTCACATACCTACATGATTTGAGTCATGTAGGGAGCAATTGGGGGATGTTAAAGATCAAAAGCAACTGATCTTTAAACCTGCAGAAACGAATTCCCGTTCGAATCAACGGTATCTAAGGCGAGATTACCTAACTATCACTGTACTTAAATATAGTATATATATACATATACTATATATATATATAGAATTTATACATAATTATATATATATATATATATATATATATATATATATATATATATATATATATATATATATATATATATATATATATATATATATATTTATATATATATATATATATATATATATATATATATATATATATAAAATTTGAAGTTGGGGGATCTTGGGGATCCCCCAACTTCAAATTTTATATAGAATACAGTCGAAAACAACCTACCAATCTATCTATCTATATATATATATATATATATATATATATATATATATATATATATATATATATATATATAAATTATTTATTTATTGAGACTATCATTTATCATTCCCGATGAATTGAAGTTTTAGACACATTCATTATAAACATATTGTTTGTTCTTTTTACGCTCAAAGTAAAAAAGCCACAGATCACAAAATTTCACAAAGAGTCACGATTGATCGATGACATAAAAAATATGTCGTGGTCTTTTGAGTCTTCGAAACTCTGAGAGTTCGAATCCATCACAAACAAGTGTCGGTTTGGGTGGTTGAGGTTGTGATTCATACAAGACTCTAGACCCTGACATGCTCTTTAGTTCGACCACCCACCGCGTGGCATCCCAGCGCTCCAGTCGCCATGAGATTTAACACAGATTTGTTTTTTGCTTAGATCAGTGGTCTGGGTGTTCGCTACGCTCGCATCTCAAAAATAAATAACATTATGTAGCCAATTCCTTAGTAAAAATGCAGATTAGTTGAACATATAGATTAGTATCAGGGTGGCGGAGCGATAACAGTGGGGGCCTGGTGTAAGATAACAACGATAATATGGCGTCTGGAGCGCTGGGAATGCCACGCGGTGGGTAGTTGAACTAAAGAGCAAGTCAGATCTACAGTCTCGTGTGATTCATGAAGGAGGTCATTGATTTGAAGCTGTGTTGCTCAGATGTTCCCAGGTTGAAATCGCTATAAGGTGTTGAATTTCGAAGTACAGAAGGATGTGTGTAATGTGTTTTTGAAGGGTGAAATTTCGTGGGGATTCAATTCTTTTGAATTCCGAACGAGAGCATGTTCTCCAGACTCCAACGCCATATGCCAGTTTTGAATAAGAGCTATTTGTATCGTATTGACATGTACATGAAAATTGTGTATTAATGAAATATACGGTCGTTTTGTACCTTAAAATATGGCGAGTTTCTTACCTTTTTCATGAATGACACTACGTTGGAAGGGAGCATGGCGAGATCGGAGCGTCTGCGTTTCAAGAATCAACATTTGTGATATCCACCGCGAGACGTCTGAAAAAGAAAGAACAAAAACTAATTTAAAAAAAAAAAAAAAAAAAAACATGAATACTTATACTTCAATGTAGCCTATGTTACAACCCAAGTTATAAACTAACTGTGCTCAAAATTTCATCCAAATCCGTTCACGTTTTTCAGTTATAAATTCTGTAACATGAAATCCGACTTTTTATTAGGTATTTCATTTTATTTATTTTTATTTTTAGATTTGGAAAGATCGTTATATTATTAGGCGATAGATGTGGATTGGACATGGTTCATCGTTTATGGAAAATTCATCTTGTCGATTTTTTTTTTCCATCCTTCAGATCATCCCCTGAAATAAGGGATGGCAGCCCCATCCTCCAATGTTACCAAGTCCTCAGCCTCTCTCCACTTCCTTCTTGCACCTCGAATATACATTGCGGTGGCTCGAATCACCGCAAAGGCCTCTAGATCGTAGCCATCCTCGTAGCAGTCCTTGTGGTCATCTCCAGCAATCTCCCAGACGTTCAGCCAATACATTCATAAAAGTAATCATTTGAGGAGCCTTGAGACATACCAACGGAGTAAAAGATGCTTGACATTCTTCACAGGCTTGGATGTATTTCCTCTTTTTTTCTTCTTCTGCTGCCTTCATTATCCCGACACAGTTCGGGAACCAAATTGTTTTATGTATACCTATAGATTAGATTTTTTAATTTGCAGCGGAAAGCATTGCGAATATCAAATAGGTTACATTTTTTAAATCTAAATGTTGTCGGCACAAACTCGCAGTTTGCGTAAGCAGAACCAACTTTTCGAATCGATCAGAATCTGGGTGAAGCCCGTAATGTCATTCGTCCCTTGTTATCCCGAGAGGCTTCCTATCAATTTTCAACGTCCTACGGTGAACAGGAGAGATTTTAGCTCACTCAGCTGATCAGGATGGCGCTTCTCACATTGCTCGTCTTTTGTTGTCCCAAAGAGGCTCCCTATCAAATACGACGTCCTACGGTAAATAGGAGAGATTTGAGTACGATGTTGCCATCATTATGATTGATATTACGGCTCTTGGTCAGGTGATCATCACCCAAGTCAGCGAGGCGCAAGTTCCTACATGGTAATACATCAATCGAAATTTGGTCCAAATCTGACCAGTGGCTTCGGAGGAGTAGTGAACACAAAATTTTGTCCATATAATATATATATATATATATATATATATATATATATATATATATATATATATATATATATATATATATATATATATATATATACCCGTGTGTTGCATAGGTTGACTTGAACATTATCAAATAGCCTGTGACCCAAGTTAAAGTAATTCTGATAGATTCACACACTCAGATCACCAGGTTCAGTGACGTTCAAAACGCTTTAACTCCCCCACCCCTCCCCCTCCACTGTGGGTCAAATTTGAAAATCTGGAAAAATGTAGTCTTCACTTGAATTGGAGTAATCCAAACATAATCGACACTCAAATCCCCAGTTTGTTCAGTGATGACAAAGATACATCCATTCCCCTCCTCCCCTAAAACAACCCCTATGGGGTAGATTTGAAATTTTAAACCTTTTAAACTTTCTCTGGACTTCCACAAATAATTTAAGGCCAAAATTAGTCAAATTGGTCCAGCCGTTCTCGAGTTTTAGCAAGACTAACGAACAGCAATTGATTTATATATATAGATATAGATATAAATATAACGAAATCTGAAAATGAATGACTATTGTAATCGTGTTCTACACCCTCAAGTGCCGCCATGCCGACGGCTGTAATACCCCATTTTCTACGAAAAGTAGGGTATAAAGTTTAATGAAACAAAGTTTTCCGTAAGTATATATTATGAATGTATAACACTACGATTTATTACGCTCGCTGTATTCAGACCCTTCAGACCCCGTGGGTTGTATACAACCCACAACTTCAATGATTTGTAAACTTCCCCTATCACAATATAGACACCTGCAACCTGCTTTGCTAGGCAATAATAGTATCTTAGAAGAGGAATAAGAAGAATTTTGTCAACCACCACCACCAGCTGTTTGTAAACACAACAAAAGCTGTGGGCAACTCGGCAACAATGAACAACTCGTGTAAGTACATGAATTATTTACAATTTTGTAGGGTTTCTGAATAAATATAGAGGAATCCATTCATTCTTTTTCATTGCCGAAGTATTTACGACCGTTTTAGAACGTTTGTGAAGTATATGTAACGAAACTTGGAACGGTAAAAGTGGGAGAAGTCTTGGGTTGTATACAACCCATTGGGTTGGGACGTAAACTTTCAAGCAATCTTTCGGGTAGCATACAACCCAATATTCCCATGCAACTAATAAATCGTAATCATTCAACATTTTGTTCTCGTGTATCTTAGAGCTGGCAAATTTGTTTTGTGTTCCAGTGAAACAGTTCTTTGACTTAGATAAGGAAGATGACGCTGAGTTACTGCGTGATATTTTGAAAGACCTATCGGATTTGGAAGATGACGATGATGAGACCCCAGAAGATGAGCTGTATCCTATTCAAATTCCTCATAGATCTCTAAGAATTGGAGCAGACGTGGTCAGAAAAGAAGACGATGAAGCTGTGGAAGTGCAGTTTGATGAAGTTGAGCTTGGTCTTGTTGATGGTGAAGACAGTACTGAGTTGGGTAGCTTGACCTCCAACAATGACCTAACTGAACCTTCTACGTCTCAATCTACTTCACGTAAGAACGTTACACCTTCTACTTCTCAATCTACATCAAATGAGAGCGTTGAACCTTCTACTTCTCAATCTACTCCAAATGAAATTAACGTTGAGGTTGATATTCTTTCAAACTATTTTGAGCAAGTAGAAAGATCAAAAATTGTAGTTGGGCGTGGAAAGAGGCAAAAGAAGGTGTTCAAAGTATTATGGAACAATTCACCAATGCTGAATTCAGTCACTGATTGCTCATCACAATTTGTTTCTGGTGATGATTGTTTTGATGATGTTTTGACGCCTTTGGATTATTTTCTGCGATACCTTCCCAACAAATTTTTTGAGTCAACTGCCTTTTACACTAATTTGTATGCTGAACAGCAACAAAAGCAGAGATTCATCAAAACATCTGCTGATGAAGTAAAAAAGCTTTTTGGCTTACACATCATAATGGGAAATTTGAAGCTACCACGAGTTTCCTTCTACTGGGACAGAACATTGAAGATGGATGTTTTTCCTTCGACCATGGCAAGGGACAGGTTTTTCCAATTGAGGGTGAACCTTCATTTTGCCAACAACTTGGAGTCATCAAAAAGCAATGACCGATTTTTCAAAGTGAGACCGCTTTATGAGTCGATTAGGAATCGGTGCTTACAAATGCCCCTGGAAGAGATGTTAGCAGTCGACGAGCAGATGGTGCCGTTCCGGGGCAAGTTTGACCAAATTCAATACGTTAAAGGGAAACCATGTCCTTGGGGCATAAAAATATTTTTCCTTTGTGGGAAATCCGGTTATCCTTATGATTTTATAATATACCAAGGTGAGAGAACGGAGCTCGATTCAGCTGCAAAGCTACGTCTGGGTATGGCAGCAGGCATAGTGTACACATTGGCGGAAAGAAGAATCAAAGATGACAAGCATCACGAACTTTATTATGACAATTACTTTAGTAGCTACCATCTTTTGAGGCTTTTGAAGTTGTTGAAAATTGATGCTGGTGGAACTATCAGAGTGAATAGGTTTTTCAACCCAACTTTGACGGATGACAAGACATTTCTAAAAAGACAGAGGGGAACTAGCGAAGAATTGAGCAATGAATACGGCGACGTAACTATTGTCAAATGGCTCGACAGCAGAAGCGTGGTGATGGCTTCCAATTTCATTGGCACTGGGGAAGTTGATAAAGTTCGGAGGTGGGACAAAGCTGCAAAGGAGTATATCGAGATTGATCGACCCGAAATAATAAAGAAGTATAACCACGCGATGGGGGGCGTGGACTTACTCGACCAGATGATAAGTTTGTATAGAATTTTCATCAGGTCGAGGAAATGGACATTGAGAATGTCCTTTCATGGAGTGGAGGTGGCTGCCTTTGCTGCTTGGAAGGAGTACCAAATCGATGCCAATAAGAATGGAATCCCAGTAAAGAAGCAGTACGATCTTCTAAAATTTAGAATGGTACTTGCTGATCAGCTCATCTATTCAACGGCCAGCTCCAAGAAGAAAAGGGGTCGACCATCGCTTGATGACGACTTTGTTCCACCTAAAAAATCAAGGACTTGTGAACAGCGACCTTATCAAGAGATCATCTTGGACAACATTGCTCATTTACCGAAACATGATGCAAATGTGTTACCTACTAGATGCAAGAAACCTGGGTGCATTGATAAAACTCATATAATCTGTGTGAAATGCAAAATTCATCTCTGCATCAACAGGCGAAGGAATTGCTTCTTTGAACTCCATACTACTAAAGCTGGTAACAGACAAGTGGAATGAGTTTTTTGAAATAGAGTACCTAGTTTTAATGTCAAAAATCGCCTAAGAGAAAAAAAAGTTACCATGTCTCAGTTTACCATGTTTTGTGGGTACTAGTCGATTAAAAAAAATGTTCTATTGTCTATGAGATTTAGGTAAGAATATAAGCGCTTTTGAGTATTTTGAAACACATATTATTATATTTAGTTACGATTAAAAATGCCTAGTTCCTGTTTCGAAAAAAAAAGTCTGAAATTTATGTGATTTAGGAAAAAATGTAAGTGCCTTTGAGTATTTTGAAATACATATATTATATTATTTACCTTTACAAATGCCTAGTTCCTGTTTCAAATAAAATATGTTTGCAAAATTCTTCGCTGTTCTGATTTTTCATCACTGAAAAATATGCACCGCCCCAGACCCGGTGGGTAGTATACAACCCAATTTAGTAGCTATTAAACGGTTATTGGTAAAATCCTGAAAAAAATCATGAGTCATCCTGAACCCTCTACAGAACGAATGGAAAAGAAAAAAATTTTTTTTTCATGATAGAAAAAATTCAGGACTGAAGGGGATAAAGTTTAATGAAACAAAGTTTTCCGTAAGTATATATTATGAATGTATAACACTACGATTTATTACGCTCGCTGTATTTCGTATAGTAATGAAATGATTATTATTCAACAAATAAACAATGCTCTCGTCGGCAGTTTAAAATAAATTATATTCAAATAGGAGTGTTAGAAAGGATTAAACCTTAATCCGAGCGAAACAAGAAAAATGGCACGTCCCCAATGTTTCATCATCGGTATTCGTGTTAAAGCCATAGAGCACGCGATTGTTTGCCGTTATCACGCGTTAGGGAGAGAACGGAAAATGGCTAATGGGAGATGGAGGGTTTAGTCGGAGAGCTGAACCCGTTTTATTAGCAGTTGTAAATTCTTATCGACGGTCACTTTTTTGCGAAGGATCCATATAGCTTTGACTAAAGGGGTAGTTAACATTTTTCTTCTGTTCGATTAGTGGAATGGAGTCAGCAGAAATCGTTGATAAACCTTTTGATATTTATGAGAAATATAGAGAGTATGTATAAGTTTGAAATATTTAATAGTGTATCACTGTAAGTTCTTGAGTCATCACTCGTTGTTTATCTAGGTGCAAAAAGTAATCGTTCGTTAAAATTATACTATATCCTAGAAGTAACGAGATATTTGTGAGATAATATAAAGCGTATGAATAAGTTTGAAATATTTAATAGTGTATCACTGTAAATTTTTGAGTCATTACTCGTTGTTTATCAAGATGCAAAAAGCAATCGGTCGTTAAAATTATACTATTGCCATGAAGTAACTAGAGCATCACCTCACCAGAGTAGGGGACATAGATAAGGTTGGAGTTGACTAGGGAAGAGTTTCCACATGAACCGGGTCCCTACAAACTCATCAAAAGGAAACGCATTAAAAATCTGAACTCAGTCTTTTTGATGAGTTTCCTCATGAAGTGGGGCACTGAATGGATGGGAAAGTCGTCAAAAGTATGGAATCAAACGTTGGGGTATAAATTGGAAAAATAAAACTTATTGTCGATGAGTTTCGTCCGAACTGTGGAAACTAATCAAAAACTGGTACGGTTAAAGCCATCGAAAGGAAAGACATCGAACTACCCCTTCAAAGGGACAATACTACCTGTATCGTACCGGTACCCGCAACAGTAAGGCCTCACAACAACTCCAAAAATAACCCATGCTAGTAGGCCCTGAATCTTCGACCTTCCCATAAAAAATAGACTGTAGTAGTACGATCTCTTGCATACCGAATTTTCAATTTCTTACGAGACAGAGTGTGAGATATCTACCAACAAAAAAAAAGATATAATCTTATGATATTCCTGTCCAAGTTCACGGAGCAAAAGTAAACATTTTCAAGGCGTACAGGGAAAAGGAATCAAAATCATTAATTTGCTCTCCAGACATTGGGCGATCAGCAGCTTACAATCAGTAAGTGTGTAAAAACCACTTCCAAATCCGATCATATTCTCATACAAGAGTAGGAATTTAATGATTTAATCATACGGTTTTTGTAGTTGTGCTGTGTGTGACAACGTGTATAATATGCAATGTATAATTAAATCAATATTTAATTTTCTTTAATGTACCTATATATTATGTCTATGCTATCGTGTATGACTGGGTCAATTACTCATCTTTCGTATGGTAGCGAGAGTCTGTCGTTTCAATATACAATCATGGTAGGTAATAACTGCGTACAATTCAAGCATGTAGTAATATACACATTTAATAATTGTGAACATATTTTGTACTTAGAACAATATTTTTCTGTGATCAGAAGGACTAGGTGGTTCAACCCTCAAGTACGCCATCCCAAAGAAAGTCTGATCTATAGAAGGAAAGGGTTTTGGTCTGGTATTCATGGTGGCCTTGAGCTGTAATGATAACAGCTAGTTCAGGGTTGACATGAAGGTGACGAGTTTTCATCAACCACATTTCGATGTGTGTCCCGACTGCTCTTACTTTTGAAGGAAATACTGAAGCCAGTTTTCGAAGAGTGCCCCGACGGTCCTGGACTTTTTAATTTATTTTTTTAACTCAAAACTGATTTTATGCAAATACATTGATTTGACAGAATTTTTCGATGAGTTTCTTGTGCATGGAGTTTAGACATGTTTCTACCCTGAGCGGGAAACCGATTAAACACTTGATTAATGATTTTTTGATTAGTTTATTTTTGATGAGTTGCCTAGTACCCCGTGAACCGATCCAATGTCCATTAAGTTGCAATACGGAAGTTCCAATTCACTAATTTCAATACTAATCTATCTAGTGCAGACATCGAAGCTCTTTTGGCATAAATCCATATTACAACCCCCCTCCCCCTAACTTTTCCCCACTATTTTTGAAATATCGAAGTGAAACTTGGAGATCGTTTTTGAGGTGGCCAATACTAAATTCTAATGGGGAGAGAAAAATCTAAAGTTTTTAGTTACACAAAGGGGGGGGGGGGGGGGGGGGGGGGGGGATTGGGTACTTGGAAAATTATATTTTTCATTTTTTGCCGAATGAAAAATCATTTTAAAGACTTATTGAGCGCAGAATATGATTGTGAAGTCAGAGTTGCAATATCTTATGTGCCGTCTTCAGAGTAGCGCTGATAAACCATGAAGAAGCGCGTTCTAAAATGATATGCCTATAGAAAAAACTGCTCTTCTCCAGGGTTCATCGGTGCTACTCGGAAAACGGGATAAGATGTTGCAATTCCTTCACTTTCGTGTTCAGCATTAAAACATCTTTAAAACAAAGGTATTACTTGGCGGAAAATATAAAAAAAATGCCCAAGTTTCCAAAAAACCCCCCTCTCTTTTGGTAGGTACCTATTCAAAAAACTGTTGAAAGTTGTATTTATTTTATTATTACTATTTTTTAACTTAGCATCTGGCAATCCAAAAACGCTCACCACGTTTCACCTTGATATTTCAAAAATTGCAGAAAAAGTAAGGGGGGGGGGGGGGGGGGATAATTGTGGAACAGAACACCCTGTAGAATACGAAGTTGCATTGACCATCTGAGGGACCCGCGTTCTAATTCCTTTTCTAATCAAAAAACGGGGCTAAAATTTGAAATGCAGTTCTTTTGAGACAAGTTAATTAGCTGCCCCATGCAAAGAACTAGCAAGCATGGGGTTTACTCGGATGAGCTGGTGATTCATTTCAATTGGGATCGATGTTAGCCTCACGTTGAATATATTATTGATTACAATTAAAATAAATTATAGATCAAGATGTATTATTTTACGAATTTGGTAGAAATAAAGCTATTGCAATGGCTCCAAAATTTTTAAAACCAATATTTTCGAAAATCCGTTCAAAATCATCAATTAAATCCGTTTTGTGGCATTCTGAAAAGATCCTGGATGTTAACATTTTTTCACTATTCATATATCATAGTTATGTATGTATGTGTCACTCCAGACGATAACTCTCCTTAGGATTGAGATAAAAATCCGTAAAAATCAAGCTGTCCAAATTAATGGATTAATTCGTTCGCCAGCACTTTTTGAGCACATTGATTTGTCAAATTTAAAATAAAATATGCTAAATAATCACTAAAAATTGCTAAAATCGTTGAATATATATTTCGCAGAACTTTGTTAAAAAAAAAGTTAATCAACAATAAACTATTTCATTGAAAAATATATTAACAAAATTATGCAGAAAAATGTACATAAATGTAATTTTATTTGCATAAAAATTGATAAAAACTTCTAAAAAAGGAAAAATCCAAGCCTATTTTGAATCGCAGAGTATCATTTAGAATGCCTTTTTTGCCTAAAGTAGGTAGTTCACAATTTCTTTGCACTCAAGTGCTCAAATGTCAGAACATGGTATCATAATATAATACGATGTTTTAAGAAAATTCGCTCATACGATGAAGCACGACTGGAACTTTTTATGTGCTCATTTCAATTTTGATGATTTTTGTGCAGACCTCGGAAATACGGGCACATCATTCTTATTCACAGTTATCTTTACGATTTTTTAGCATGAATATGATCCGGGACCTAACGGCCGAAAAACGATATATGAGATTGGAACCAAAATAGCGCGATACCAATAAACATCCATTGCTAGGGAGTGATATCCGGAAGCGACCTGGTATAATACACACTCATAATAATAATACGAAAAAATTCAATGATGCAAATTTTTAACATGTATCAGGTTTTAGCCCTGGGGTCCTAGCGAATTTTGCGAGTCAATTTTTTTCCGCGCACGAAATTAATTACAGTGATTTCCGCCTACAACCGAGTCGTTGCTAGGGAAATGGTACTTCGTCGTTTTTCATCCCACAAAATTCGTTGACCATTCGTTCGAAAGCTCTCGATTTATCCAACAATATTATGTTAACTACGGCGAAGTGCGTGTCCAACAAACTGAGTTATGAGCATGGTTATATAAATAATTGTTTACACACAGGTGATCATTCTCAATAATTGATATTGTGAACATGATTGCAACCGCTTGTTAATTTCTGATGTTTTCATAGAATTTCGAATCAATATCGATGAGAAAACATGATACATGGTTGAAATTTTTGGTTCTAGAACAGAAATAAGTTCTAATCCCACCCGAACCATGGGCTAGATTTATCACAGCATCTCATAATCCCTAAGCCTCTGTAGTGTCAAGGAAAGTTTTTTTTCTTTTTGACATGGATATGTCTTTTGGCTGGGGGTCAAGGAATTTTTCGCGACACTTTTTTTCCCGACCGGCACATTTTCTATTGATTTTCACGTACAACCAAGGCGTTACTAGGGAAGAGTAACTCCCATAGTTTTCATAGTAGGAAAATCGTTCGCCACTTTTTGGATTGCTCTCATTTTACCACGACATTTCATGACCTCTAAGCCATTGTAGTGTCGAGGAATGCTGATTTATTACTCTAAGTTAAAAACTAATATTGTTTTGTAACCATAATGGAATAATCTTGTGAAAAGAAGGCACTGCATGGTTGGTATACAATTGAGTAGTAGGTACCGACTGTTAAGCAGTAGGTACTAGACATATCCATGATCTTTTGTTTTTCCCATCAAGGGAGACATTTTTTGACATGGATTTTTGACATGGATATTTCTTTTGGCTGGGGGTCAAGGGCTGGGTTTCTTAGCAATTAACGAAACAACAACAAAACAATTCGAATTTTTAATTTAAGTGATTTCACCTACTGCTTCTTATCTTACCTATAAGTTGAGTAGCATACCTAATGGGTCCAACGAAAAATAATAATAATACCTAATAATAATAATTTTTTTATTGCCATAAACATCATCAAAAACAAACGATAGAGCAAACGTCATTTTAAAAATAATAAATAAATGTCTGAGGGGAGTAGGACAAGGGTGATGAGTGTGGAAGAAATGGGGGGAGGCACAAAGCTCCCGGGGCCGCCTGCCCATTTCTGAACAGGCAACCCTAACAAGTGACAAAGGTCACTCTGACCCGGAAAAAAACGCCAGAACACCCAGGCCACGCACCAGCAACAACACAATCATCCTACAGTCACACAAATAAATTACATTCACTCCAATACAACATACCCTAAAACCTAATATCACAGACACATAACAGTAAAGAATAACTACAAGCCAGTGGCGTAGCTATAAGCCATTTCTTATGGAGGGGCAATAGTCGAGGATTTCATTTTATTTTATAGGTTTGCTATTCATTTCTAGTGCTTGTTGCTGAGTATACGAAGACTCCTAATAAACTGCCAAACATTCATATAAGTAGCTCAATGGCTTTTTGTAATGATCTGAAATCACGGACGCTTTCATATTCATAATCTTATACATTATTAAAACATAATACTACTTAGAAAAAATATTATCCAAATAACTAATCAGAACGTGTAAAATCATGATAAATACGAATAGTTACCTACTGATGAAATGAGGAGCACTAGGTTTATTATACTATTATTCTAGATTTACTGCATGCAAATTCATATACCTATGTGGACTTGCTGTCTTACAGGTTTATCCTCAATTGTTACTTCCGCGTGAAAATAACTTTTTCTGGACAATATCATACAATTGTATTATATAAGCAGGTACCTACCTACGCAAAATGAAATACAGTGCATGAAACCGAGATCAAGAAACATAAAAAAAATAAACAAACTCAAACCTGCAATATGCTAGGTTAGAATAGAAATACTGCTACACTAGATTATTTTAATCTTTTCTATTAAACTATTTCAATCACCACTGCAGGCTTCTATTTATTGTATTCTTGCTTCATTTTAACTGGGATTTTATTCGTAAATTGATGGTAACGGTGGGAAACGGTTTTGAAACGAACAACCAAGCTTGATCAAGTAGGCAGTGAAAAGTAGGAGAAGTTCATAGGGGAATTGGTGGATACTGAACAATGGATATTTTTCTAGGGCAAAATCGCATATGGGCTCGCCCCAGAAGGTAGTGGGGAACGACTTGATTTCAGTTTGTAGTATCCACAAACGAACCTAATAAAATGTCTTTATTAAGAGCGACTCAAGACCGCTCACTAACCAGAATCGTGTAATAATAATAGTAGAGTTGTGTTTTACTAATTACATTCTTTAATTGAAGGTGTTAGGAACTGAAGTTGGAAGCGTAAAATTATTTATTTGTTTATATCCATACAATAAAATTCTGCATCCTCTGTAATTTATGGAGGGGCTCTGCCCACCCTGCCCCTCCTCAAACTACGCCACTGCTACAAGCCAGCATGGAGTACTATCACAAAAAATTCCTCTGCTGCAAGATAAAACTCAATGCTAAGATGATAAAAATATTATATAAATAACTTTTTGATGGATTGAAGTGTTTTGTGAGTGTACTACGTAATAATAATGATAATAAAAAAGCTGATAAACAGATCATGCTGTTTGCTGTCATAAAAACAATGAAAAATTACCAGAAAAGAACATCAAACAGAATAAAATGGTCACCATAAATTGAAGAATTCACTGACCGAATAAAGTTCCTCGTCAATTAAAAACTTCTTTAGGGGCTTTTGAAATAAATGAAGTGCGGAGTTAATCGGTAAAACATATTTTTGAATGTAGAGGAAAAAATGATTTATAACTACTATGACGATGTAGTGGGTCCCCTTTTTGAAAAATTCAAGACGATGGTGGGGGAAATGTAGAAGGATGTGGTTGGATCTGGTATGATGTTCATGGTTCAAGGTGTCGTCTTTAAACGAATCTCGATGCTTCACGAAGAAAATGACTGCTTCCAAAATTAAAACGTTAAAGCATGTTCATATTTCAATAATTTAAAAACGCCAAGTTTTCTTCAAATTTTTTGAAATTTAATTTTTTGACTCTATGCATTTTGACACAGTAATTAGGAGGGGAGCGGGTTTTAGTGTATTACAACGATTCAGAGTTGAAAATATATTACGTAAGTAAACAAAACAAACCTTGGAATTGAATGAAAACACAATGAAAAACGTGTACCATTGGGGTCTCTCTCATCTCCCACCTACTCAACACCTCGATTTACAATAAGAAATGTTCCCACTTTTTCACAAAGGCTCTCAAACTAGTGGATATGACGGAAACCAACGTAGGTAGGGGCTATTTGTCACGGTAGGAACCTGCCACCGTCCATCAAGTTCCTTTTGCGGATAGCAATTTGTCCGAGGAAGCTCCGGTAGTGCACAATGAGAGAAAAAAACCACTTCGCCGCGATGAAAATTCTTGCGCTTCGCCTGGAACGTTTTGTCTTCAAAGGAGGAGAAACGACGGTTTCCCAGGGGGTGGGATAAATAAAGAGGGAAGACAGGGGGCGCGGAATGAGAGAAAGAGAGGACAAGAGATAGGAGGGAAGGTTTCGAGAGATTCAGCTACTTTAACCCCCCCGCGTTCTGGTGAAAACCTCGACAATGAGCGGTTTTAATGGGTCTGCCTTGAAAACCTCTCTGATGGAAGATAAGGGGTTAGTCCTTTAATTCCATCCAACAATCTGACTTCCCGACGAATGGGTTTCTCGTTCCAGATTTTTACTTCTCCTCGGAGGGAAATAAAGACTCCGTTCCTGTACAGGTGAAATGGAGAACCTCTCCTTGTTCGTCGAAGACGGTTGAATAGTCCTCGAGAGTACGAGAAGGAAGATTTGTAAAATGGGGATCTTTCGTGAGTACTGAAATTCAGACCACAGACATTTAAATAATTTTTGACAGTCTCATTTTCCTTCTTATTAGTATTATTATTTTGGTAAACTGAAATTATTAAGATGAACACGGGAAATCCCGAAACCAAATAATATAAACCATCAAGCCACTAATGACCCTTTTGGTTGAATCATTACATAAAATTTTTTAGAAACTGTAGAATTTTAAGGGAAGGAAATTTCCAAATATAATGTTTAATATGATTAAGTAGACTATTCAAATAGACTAACTGATAACAAATGCGCAACGAAATGGTGCGAATCGTATTGTATTAGGTTGTATTAGGTAATTGAATTGTATTAGGTTGAAGAATAGCAATTGGATATTTAATGAATTGAGAATTGAAATTAAAGAATCGAAAGATGGTGAAATTTGTAGGGAAACTTTGTAACTTAAACATAGCCACCGTTCCAGGGAGTAGCAAGAGTTGCTAACATTACTTGTTAATTTATATTATTATTAAACGACCTACATCCTATAACGTACAGAAAATATTATTTTATAAGACCAATACTGCTGAAAGAGCAGCTGATAAGTACTTACCATAATTTATTAAAGCGGCCATTGCTTAGAAGGCTTGGATGTATTAAAAATAAATATGAAATAGTCCTAAGCACTAAATCTTGATAGAACATGGATCATGTTCCATGGAGAACAGGAGAGAATTTAAGTCACTCAGCTGATTATGAAAGAGCCCATCATTTCAATCATCTCTTAATATCCCAGAAAGTCTCCCTGTCAAATTTCAACTTCCAAGTTTCTTTCCAGTCTAATAGCGTTTGTGAGTTACCTATATTTAGGCAATCCTACGCTCAATTTTCCGTACAATTTTCGTTCGTTTGGAATTTCAAAATTTACGTTTGCTTCTCGTTTGGTTGTTTGCTTATATACTAGACAATGGGGGCAGGCTGGATTCGAATAGCGATCGCAGCAAACCTGGCGTTATGGAGATATGTGAGCGTTCGTTATCGAATCGAATCCCCCAGCATCGAAGTAACCATTATCGAATCAGACTGCCGATTTCTCTCTGATCCCGTTTGGATTCGAATGTCAATAGTACAATGGCCACATCACCCGTTTATAAGACGTCCCTCTGAATCTATGACTTGAATGAAAGGGTTCGTTAACAAGGGGGACACCTATTGGAATTGATCCAGGGGGGTGGGGGACAAACTAAGCATGAGGGAAAAAAATAACCATATACAAATCCATTCTAAGACCGAATCCGTGAAAATAACCACATGTGTGTATACCAAATTTTGTCAACGTTACCCAGACCACTGATTTTTGAGAATCTTTCTACGTTAGATTCCAATTTTAGTCTAGGTGTGCAGCAAATCTTGAGAGTTTTTGATTTGCTGTCGAGGTGGAGGGTAGAATTGAGGTAAATGAGGGGTGGGATTGAAGGGGGGTTTGCCAAGCTACAAATCTCGACTGAGTTTTGTGATTCCTTCTTATTTTGTTCCATTACGAATTCGTTATACAGAGTTTTGGAACGTACATCAGTAGTTTCAAATTTCATTACGGAAGAGGGTGAATGGAGGGGGTAATAGTAATCATGATGTTTTCACTATTCTCCTCACTACCGAAACCAAGTGTTCGTGATTGAAGTTGAAAACATTTTTGGTCTCCAAAATCAAAATATCCACTTGCTTTTTGCGTTTCAGAGCATGCTGATCAATTTTGGTTCCGTGTCTGTCCGTCTGTGATAAATCATTGTTATCAATACGCTCTAAACTATACCAAGTTTCAGTCCGAATCCGATGAAATTTTTAGGGACAGACGGTCCCCTACAATTTTCAGTGCTGTCAAATCAACGATAGCCTGAGCGCATGCGCAAACGTGAATTTCTCATAAATAACGTCGATTTCTCATAATCTGTTAGTCTGATTGCGTTCAAAATTGGTAGGTAATTGGGTACAAGTTTTAGAAAAACGCCCTATAAATTATATCATGATTGGTAGAGTGATAATCATTGCACATTCGCTAAACTAACGACGATTGACGCAGCAAAAATCGGAATCTAATGGAACGATTTTGATGAAATATATAGGGATTGTGCGCGATAGCTTCTATAAGGTCCCCTATAACTTTCATTTCCGTCACATAAATATTAGGCTGTGAGTATGCAAACGTTAATTTACTATAAAATGTTGATTTCTTATCATCTATTGGTCTAACTCCGTTCAAACTCGGGGAGTAGATGGGTATATAATACAGAGAAATTCCCTATGAACTATATTGCAATTGGTGGAGTGGTAACTATAGCGCATGCATGAAACTAAAATTGATCGACACAGACCAAACTCCGAGACTAATGAACTGATTTTTATGAAATTTTCAAGGATTGTGCGGTTTAGCTCCTAGACGTTGCCCTGTAGATTTCATTACCGTTGGAAAAATAGTAGTCGTCCATGTTACAATATGTGAGGAAGCTGTACTACCCACCCAACTTGGCAAACTTTTTTTCTTTTTTTCAATCATGGATATGATGAATGATGAATGTTCGTGAAGAATAATAAGATGGGTCGACTTAAATGTCAATAGGCTTTCACAGGGGAGTAGGACGGTCGGCCATTTGATTTATTCATTATAAACATGTTGACACAATGTGTAATATGATGAGTAAAGTATATCGTTAAATTAGTGCTTGCTTAATGCACAGTAAGTTTCAGAAGTTTGTAAATGATTCAGTGACTCTTGTGAAAATTATTCAGAATTCATACATTTAAAAATATTCAAGAGATTTTTGTTTTTTTCTCTCTCTTTTTTCAGGGCAGTGAATCCGAGTCGAGGGTCAAATTGTCAAGTATACGAACCACCAAATATCCTACTGCAGCAGTGAGATTCAGTTCAGCAGTTGGAAGATCCACTATAAAATTGAACAATAATTGAATTACAAAAATTATTTCCGACGAAGAAATTATTTCCTCAATTGTACGGTGTTGTTGTTTCAAGATTTGTAATTGGTGGTGTAGATTTGAGATTGTGAAATCTTGTGTTTTGAATACTGTTAAAATCAAGTGCGTTAATTGAATTTTCTGTACACAATTATACACATTTATCATTGAAAGACTTTTTGACACACTTTCCTCACAGGATGATGTTGATGTTTATAGAACTTTCATTGAGATTGATTCGGGTTTTAGTTTATATAATGTCTTGATTTGCTCTCATTAAATCTTTGTTTATATTGAACAGTTCGTATTTTGAGCTAAGCGCTCATTGTTGATCACACTCGTGAAGAAATTAGGGACCTATTGAAATTTTGATTGCCATGCCCAAAAGCATTAGAATAATAATACGGCGGTGAAGTGAGCGTATCTATTTGGATCATATCCAATTCAGAGTTGGCGAAAGTTTTGAATTTCTGCGCTTCGACCGTTCAGCACGAGCGCTAAACCCCAAAGTTGTAATAGATTCGTTAAGCCGTCTGATGCCGTTTTGTTTAAAGAAAAGTCCCAACTTCCCCGCATACCTCAATTTTCATGTTTTGTTCATCCGTGAGAGTTTTTGAAGTGGTTTCAAGGGAGTTTCGCATTGATTCAACTACCTCTAACGAGTTGACCCAACGCGCGGGAAAGGTCTTTTCGAACGGGACCGCCTCACTATTTTCCTCAAAAGAGGAACGCTCTTTTAAAAACCCGAATATTATTTCTCGGCTTTATCCATACGAATTTAACACATTGATACAAATAAATGTGTGGTGGTACCTATTTCTGAAACGATTCAAGAAACGCTCAAAACACAAATGCAGTAAAATACGTAAGAATATAGCATCTCAGGTGCGCATGCTTACCAGAAATGGAATGGAATTCCTATTAATACCATTATCGAGAAATGTTGACGTTCATTTATGACACGATAACTGCATAGGAAAATGAATTAACTGCAGCTCTGGTGTCTCGTATTCACTTTCAATAATCCTAATAGGGTACTAATAGGGTAATAGGGGGACTTTCATCATTCAACATCGGTTTTGAAATATTAAATTTACTAGAATGAAACCACCGAATACTGCAAGACCAACCATTCTCCCACCATATGAGCCTAAGATAGGAAAGAAAGAAAAATTTGTCATGCCTGCTTGACCTCTAAACCAAATCCAAGTTTTTTTCCTTTTTGTTTTTAAAGAAAACTGTGCTATTGCTATGGCCTCCAATTACTGATTAGCATTACACGGAGCAGATTCCGAATACAGTGAACCCTTGTTAACCGGTCACCTAGGGACCATAGCCTGGCCGTTTGACGTTTTGGCCGGTGAATCCAATGTGCAGGCATTTTTTGTTAAAAATAAATAAATAATTTTTTTCAAATAACGACAGGTAACATAACCTACGTGGGATCTGTATACCTACTAACACAGTACACGGAGTGGTTCTTTTCCGTTAATTCACTACCATTCATTCATTCTGACCTGTATGTCCAACTAATCTGTATTTTTACTAAGGGATTGACTACTTGATGTTATGTAATTTTGAGATGCGAGCTTGCGAGCATCCAGACCACCAAACTATACACATCATTCTGACCTACATGTCCAACTAATCTGAATTTTTATTAAGGGATTGACTACTTGATGTAATGTATTTTTTAGATGCGAGCTTGCGAGCATCCAGGCCACCAAACTATACACAGCATTCTGATCTATTTTACCACAGTGGACGTAAAAATGATTGGGGAACAGTTTTTAGAACAATAGAATATATATCAAGTGGTAGTGAATTAACGGAAACCAATAAAAGGGGTGGTAGTGAATTAAAGGAAAAGAACCCACGGAGTATACAGTTCGTAAACAATTATTTTTTGCAATATGTTTTTTCTCAACTTTGAGTTTTGATAATGTTCGACCGCGCATGTGTGTACACCGCATAGTGAGGGGCTAACGTATACCGTAGAAAGTGAACAGCGAATGATTTTAGTTATTTTATTTTCGAATCACCTTCCTTAGAATTCATAGAAAAAAGGGGTGCGAGGGTTGTTTCTTTCTTTGTCTTCACCTTCCGGGAAGTCCGTACGTCGTGAAACATTAAACAGTGGATAGAGAATACAAGGAATAACCGAGAGAGATAGATTTTGTTTTCTCAACTCTGCCTTCTAGGAAGGTCGTGGAGAGTGAAGACGTGAAGACTGTGATCAGAAGGAAAAGAAATAAAAAGAAAAGAAAATGGGTGCAGTTAATTTCTATTAGTTGGAACCTCGATTATGTAAGAGTTGACCCAAGAATTGGGTATCAATTGGGTGATGTGCATTAACATTATGCACAGGGATTTTTAGCTTACATCACACGACACACTACCTTCATCTAATACGCTGGGCGCTGGTCGGGATTCCGTAATTCTGAATCAAACCTAATTCAAAATCTTTGAGAATCAACATTAAACAAGAAGTAGGTACTTATAGGTATCTACTAAACAATTGGAAAAGCAAGAAAGCACACTACTGTTATCAACTACATTCTGATACAACCTTCTTCCACTTGGTCTTGTATTTTTTCGTCTTGAACACAGACAAAACAGACTAAAATTACTTTATATTGGATTAATATTATAAATCGATGTGATGTTTTCTTTTCAATAGCCTTACAAACGATCAAATCTAGCCCACCCTTTGCGGCCATTTTGGAAGTGGTCGCCGAACCGCCAACGGTAATTGAAACCGAAAGAAGAAATTAGTGACCTGCTTCAAGAGGTATCCGGACTGAAAGGAGTGGAGACTAATAGCATGGCCGTAATGGCCGTGACGGTCTCATGTTGTGGGGTACGTGCGGGGAAAAGTGTCACGGAACTACTTGAGTTGGGCATTTCGGCAGGGTTACTCCTCAGTATCACCACCCATACCAAAACTGGTGGTCATTCTCTCGGAGCAGCCCCCCCCCTCACTACTCCCCAGGTAAGCTTGGTAACGGCTATCGAAAACTGTTACGGTGACCCGTTCAATATCCTTGAAGAATGGTGAGCCTACCCCTCTCTTTCACTTGCGTTTCTAGCAATTAATATAATATAAACTCCCATTGTTTATATTAATACCTAATCCATTGCTATTCTGCATGTACCTCTCTCTTCCCAGCAGTATTTCTTTCATCTTTAAAAGTGAATATAAGAAATTAATCAACCGACAGGCTAAATAGAAAACCCCTCTGATTACCTTTCTTTTGGAGCGTCATAAAGAAAAGCGTAATAAATTATCCAAGTGATAGAAATCTTGTTCTACTTATTTCACCTGAGTCCCAAAAGATTGAAGTATACTATAGAAACCCAAGAATTTTGATCACGACAATCGGTAGCACAGACATTGGACAGAACTGTTTAATAAAAGCTTTTACGGATTGTATCAACAATTTTACACGTATAACAAACAATTCCATGTTCGACCAATCGCAAAGAAATCCATTGGATTCCATACCGAGACTTCTACCCAAGGAACAAAACAGATCACGAGAAATCAGCATTATGAGAAGTGCTCGTTTTCGCATGTGTACGCTATCATTATTGATTAGATGGCAACACAATTTAGGGAACCATCTAGTAGCACAACTCCAGAGAATTTCATCAAAATCAGACTGGAATTTAGTATAGTTTTGGACGTGACAATAAGTTAGGTGCCACAGATACACAGACAGACACGGAACCGAAATTGATCGGCAAGTTCTTCAACGCAAAAGGCAATAGGATATTTCGATTTAGGGTTTAGGGGAATGAATCCTTTTTCGACTTCTTGCATAGACACAAAATCTTCCTACTTTCGGTCGAGGGGAAGTAAACTTGATAAAGACAGGAAAAAATTATTAAAATCCTAAAAGTGGATTTTAAAAAGAAGTATTTTTTGTTTAGTCATAAATTTTATAGTTAACGATTTAGAGCACACTAAGTTCTGAAATTTATATGAATATAAATGCTACAATTTACGTAAATTTGCTAAACTGGGCATACACTACGACTAGAACTCAAAACCTTCTTAGGTACTTATATGAAGTGTTTTCTAAAAGAGCTCTTTTGAGCTCAAGAATTGTTATCGATCAAATTTACGATAGTGTTATAGTTAGTATTGTAGACAATTATTTGGAAACATTTATAAGCCATAAATGTCTAACGTTGAACATTTGGAATCGCAACAATGCATTAAAACTTAAAAGATAAGTTGCTCCAAACTCGACAATCGGGATAACAATGGCTAAAATCGTAAAATGTGTGTTTTATGGCAGTTTGTAATTTGGAATCAGTTCGTTTACCATAAAACTGAAGACCACAACTTTTTATACTAAACTAGTTTCATGGGAGCCTTTATCAGGGAGAAAATGCAACACCCGTTGTAAGTATTACCTATGTAGGTAAGTGAATATATCAATTTAACCACGACATACATTCACTTTTAAAATTCACTCGTGAAGTATTGCTGCAGCATTGGGACTTTTAACTATGTCGCACGGAATTTAACCACAACTATGTGCACAACGTTGCGCATCCATCTTGAATGAATATTCCGCAACAATTTAATTGGCGCATTTTATTGACATTTAAACACATATTCATGCTAAAAATTTGAATGCCACCATCATTTAACGACCTACCGATGGATAAATATTTTGATAGTACGGTAATGCAGGAAAAAGAACAGCAATGAATATGCTTCACATTTCTGAAATGATATCCAGCGTTTTGAATTCTAAAATTCAGAACGTTCTGAATCAGTATATTCATTATCTATTTCATTCCTATTTTTGCATATATGCTTTAGATATTACTTAACTGTGGTCAGGTTTGTAATATTCATAGTCACTCTCTTCTACATATAGTTATATAAACCGTTTTTCTTAATTTATCACAAATATTCTCTTCTCCTTCTCTAATATTTTTTTTATAGTTGAATATATTTTATCCAAGGTAAATCGCCTTCCTTTCCCTTCACATTCTTCTTTCTTGCACACAATTCTCACTGCCCTAAGTAAATATTAAGCATTACCCACATATTCATTTCGTATTTTTAAATTAAAATAGATTCCATCCTATGAAGTTTGACACCAACCGCACTCTTCTTCAATAAGTCGTTTTTCTCTTAATGATTTTCAAAGATTCGTCACACTCGTTTATGGTGATTTCGCCTCGAGGAAGGAATGCGTAGACGTCCTCACCGCACGAAACATTGAAAATATAGATAGAAAACCACTCACCGCAGAAGAGTGCTATTCGTGCCAAATTCCTTGGAATGAAATCTACTTCCAATAAAATTAAAAAAAATAAAAAAATGAAAGAAATCCCAGTATTCTCTAACTTAATGAGCTAATTTTAATCATTTTTACTTTTTATTTCTGGCCTTTTTAACTAAATATACCCACAAGCACTTTGTGAAATAACAATAAATTGGTAATGCGAAAATGTATAGCAGAAACATAGGTTTCTAAACTTACAACTTTTTACATCTCGAGGACGGTTTGAGCAGCAGTTTGATATTGATATTGATGCACCGTTGGTCACTTGACGTTCAAGAGCACCGTCATACCCCCCACCACAAGCCTCCTTATAAACCATAATCGGCCTCCGTATGATAAACCGGTCTCCGTGTAATAAACGGGTTTGGTGGTCTAGATGCTCGCAAGCTCGCATCTCAAAAATAAAAAATATCCCAAATCAATCCTTTTCGTAAAATACAGTTTAGTTGGACAAACATATCAGAATTACTCTTGAAATGATGTTTCGAAAGTTGAATATGAAGGAGAATTTGATCCATATGGCACTGGTGATGGCAGTTCGACGTGCTGTAGGAGGGTAGTAGGTTAGTCTCATTCGATTTAGCGTGGAAAAGCATAGCACTAAAAACGCATTGAAAACAATAATAATAGATGCGTTTTTTCTAAACAAGTACGATATTTTGAAAATTTCTTAATCAGATATGGAGTACCTGATCGATTTTGCACCCGCTCATCGGCTAGGAAATAGGAAGAACTATTTTTGTGCCAAACATAAATCCTCTACCTTGAGCCGTTTGATAGGTATGGCGCCCAATAACAGATATGTATAAATATGTAATGAAATTAAATTTATTTGATGTCAGTAAGAGGATAAATGAACATAAGCAGTTGATTTGCAGTCAATATATATTGGTTGCTATGGGTGATATTCTCGAGACTTGGACACTAGCGCATCCTTACGTCGAGGCAAGCGAAATCGAAGTTATTTCACCTTGTTGTCATGGTGACGAGTAAACATATGCTAAAATGCCCCATTTGTAGTCCAGCTGGACAACAGCATAGCATAGTCTCACCTAGTTCCGAGTCAATATTTTCATTATTTGTAATATGCAAGGTGATAAATTGTACGCAAATTACACCAAGGTATTATCAGGTGTTGACCTCAAACGCTACGAATGCAAGATTTAATCTGTGGGGTAGAGATCCATATGAAATGTGTGTTGGGGAGTTGACATACAAGTGTTCTAGATGATCCAGACATCAGCCGCAAAAATGTTGTGGATTACCTATCTAGTTTTAGAACTGTTCTTTGAATCAATTTAAACTAAAAATCTTTAGAGTACTGTGAAAGTGGTCTTGTGAAAGGGTGTGTTATGAGAGCTCTGTTAAACGGGAATAGTAAGTTGTATCACATGTGGAACGGTAAGTACCTAGAGGTAAGGTATACCTACATACTTTCCGTACTATATTATTACTTGTTCATGTAGGTACTTAGTTGATCAAAACGAAAGTAGGTACCTAATTACCTTTTTTGTCCATAAAATTTTCGTAACTGCAAAACTCGCGCAATAACTGCACTGCCAATGCCGTCTTTATGAAATCTTACCTTCAGAGGAATGCATTTCAAGGTTTTTTTCCCTTGCAGCTGGTTTTTAATTCATGTTGCATATTCCCTGATTCGATATTTGACAAAGTTGCTAATCAGCGGTTGTATTCGTCGGCAAAGCAACGACTCACCTACTTTGTTTAGGCACTTAAAACCAACAGCAAATCTGGTAGGACGTACGTAACTACCTAAGTAGTTTCGTTTCTTGGTGTAGCAACAACCTGCCATGTTTATTTTGACAAACTATCAAATCTCTCCTTTTATTCATTCAATATAACAAGTAAAGCTTCCTCAGTTAAGCATAGTACTACGAACTTATAATAAAACGCTGATGAAGCTACCTGAGCAATGGCTAGGTACCTACACAGCAGTACAGACACCTGAGGAATTTTCAATCATCTTTTCTTTACAATTTTTCAGGTTAATTATTCTCAAAGCCTAAGCGAATGAAGTTCTTTAGTTTTCTGACACTGATTAACTACTATAGTTAGTAGGCTCCTAGTCCAAATAAAAACTCGTTCACGTTGGATTGGTATTGTTGACAGCAATCTACAATCAATTATTGCGCTGGCAGGCATGATTATTATAACATTTAGTCGAATTGAAACTTTGTATTGCTACTATATTATACTTTTTCAAAACAAAACTGTTGAAAATGGCCTTATAACCACGAAATATGTAGACGTGAGACGGCAAACTTCTTGTGAGAAATGGGTTGGTTGAGTAGCGATTCATTGACGTAGGGCGGTATCATGGCCGACTTTGGCTGAAACGCGAACCTACTCCAGGCGTGACGTCACGAGAATATGGGCCATAGACAAACCCCATGCTGTCACCAAGAGTTAAAAATTGCCTATCACATAATGCATTGGTAACAAAAAAAAAGTTAATATAACGTCGAACAAAATAAAAATGACTTCATATTTGACGGACTCATATATATATTATCTGCGCACATATTGGATAATTAAAAGACTCACAATGGAGTCTGTCCGTTCATACTTTATGAGCCAGGTGAAAACTAACTTCTTCCAGTTAGACCTGCTGAAATTGCTATTTTATTTAAAAGAGTAAGTACAACACGAGGACGCATGTTTACTACACTACCTTTTAGCTTAAAAATCTAGTTCCATATTGGCTATCGGAGATCACAGGATACATCGTAGTATATTTTTTCGAAAAAAAAAACAAAAAAAAAACCGTTAATGAAGTTAACATAAATTTGCGGCGGTGAGAAAATCTTAGCATTATGGAATACTAGTTCCGTCGGAAATCGATTATGTTTCGTGATGTACCTATATTTTTATTATTGCCTTTTGCAAAACCATTAGTCGTTGGATATGTGATACATTCGTTGCTCCTCAAGCTAATATCCCAAATCTCAAGGAAAAGGCAAAAAGGGCCATGTATGTTATGTATAAATAACGTAATGTCAATGTATAAAAATGTAAAAATATGTAAACAGGTTCTTATTAAAATGCACCCCCCCCCCCCTTTCTTTCTTTTTTAATTTTCGATGATACCAAACAACTTTAAATTGTAACTCCACTTTATGTTTTGAATACCGTTGAATGGCAAAATCATTTGCAAAACCAACAAAAACATTTGCTTTCAACCTTTTTGGTTTTTGTTGAACAAAGCGGTAGTGAGACATTTCTTGAGGGTCCACAGTGGTCAGCACGGTTGTTATGCCACCTCAAACTAATTAGTATTCACAATTTGTTGACGCTATTGAATCATAATAACTATATATTATTCATACTCACGTCAAGACATCCTGCCAAACGTGCTATTAATTCGAGTATTTTCATTTACATAACATTATCACTCAGCTGTCAGTTAATCTCGCCAGTCCCGACAGCTCCACCATAATGTATCCGGGGAAGGAACAACAGAGCTAAAGTAAACCGCAGCGGAGGGATATTATATGTTTACTCGGTACACCAATTATGCTAATTCTGGATTAGGGTTGGAATGATGTCTCCAAAGTAGGACGTCAAACGGTGAGTATGATGGAATGATGTGGCTTCCGTGGATGAAGCATCTCACAAGAGTTTTACGACGCTGTAAACGCAGTTATTCATCGTGGGGTTACGCTCGATACATTATACAGTTCGGTTCGTAGTAAGCCACAACAAGAGTGATATGGGAAAAAACTAACACAGGAGCAAATTATAACCATTTCTGTAATTTGCAAAACGTCAACACGATATAAAAATAAAGAAAGCTGAGTTGAGCGTTTTAGAACCGCAATTAATAACTAAGGCAGGTAATGTGTATCTTTACACTTCATGCTTTTGTAAAGGTCAATGAATATGGAAAATGGAGTAAAATCACGCACCATATGTTTTAGACTAGCAAATGATTAGTAAAGCAGTGTCGATTGCCCAATTAATAAGTACCTAACTTTTTAAAATATTAAATACATGAATAAAATGAGGGACTCAACTCCAATTCAGTATTTCCCAGTGAATGAGTACAGATTCCAGCGTGTTGAATTCTCTTCATACCTTGGGTCTGTTGTCACAGCTTAAATTACTTGGCCAAATACATTGTAGCTAGACTCATAGAGGCGAACAGAAGTTACTCTGCATTAGTGGGACATTCCAAGTACCGACATGTGTTCCGACATACCAAGCTTCTCTTCTACACGACGCCCCTCCACCATGTGTTCACTTATGGCTCGGAATCGTGGAACCTGACTGCCGCAAACATAAGCGCTCTTGAGGTCTTTTCGCGAAAGATTCTCAAGAAGAATATTTAGAGCAGGGGAAAGGTCCACAATAGTGGATTCGGTATAAACAAGAAATATGATCTCTGTACAATGATCAGCACATTGCCGGGTTTATAAAATGTGGGAGGCTACGCTGAGCTGACCATCTTCCCCGCATGCTAGAAGTAGAGACGCCTAGCAGTATCCTCCGTGGGAATCCTGGAGGAAGGCGGCCCAGGTGGAGGCCCGTTCTCCGATGGCTGAATGGGGTGGAGGAGGTCTTTATGCTGATTAATGTCAGGCATTTAGAGGTCTGCCGCTCAGAACCCGATGGGATGAGGCAGCTACTTGAGCTGGTCAATGCCCGACACGGGCTATAGCACCGTAGAGTAAAATATCAAATATATTGGTAAATAATGTATCCAATACAGAGGACGTCCCTATGTCTGGGCTGTAGCAACGTGGAGTAGTAAGTAACTATTAAAGATATTGGTAAATAATGTATCCATTCCAGGGGACCTCCTTATGTCTGGTTTGTATGTCTGGTTGGTAAGAATAGCAATTAGATCTCGATTTTACAACCCCCTCCATAATAACTTAAAATGGATATGGTGCGAGGAACCCCCCCCCCTCTCGCTCACAACCATAGCAAAGCATGTACTGCTTTTACAAATTGGTTGAAAATATCAAGCTATATCGGTATTGCGGCCCTCCTCCCACCCGTTAGGGAATTTTAATTTAATGAGAGAGGTTCTACTATGAGGCCAAATACCTCGAGCAATATGGTAAAGTAGTCGAACTAAATGAGAACCACCAAAATTGGTTGAGAATAACGGAAATAATAGGTTTCATCTCCCCCCCCCCCCCCCCCCCCACCATCACTCTTCTTATAAAAAATCCATCATCAAAGTGAAATCCTTGATTTTTAGCTCATCAAAACCGAAATAAGAAAAAAGGTCGGGGAAAAAACGGACGAGAAAAACGAAAATATCATGATTTATCCAAATTACACCTTTCCTTTACCCCCATTCTTAGTAAATTTGAACCTTCGGAGGTTGATTGAACAACTGGACAGAAATCTGGGTCTATGAAGAAAAGAACAACGGTAACGAAAATCGGATCAGAATAGTGAAAACATCATGATTAATTAGCGACCCCCCCCTCCCCATTCTAACCCCCTTACCCTCTTTTACCCCCTCCCATAATGAAATTTCAAACTCCTGACATATGTCCCAGAACTAGATCAAATTCTTAATCAAAAAAAAAAAAAAAAAAAAAAAAAAAAAAAATCACGAAAACCAGCAGCGCTAGAATGAATTGGTAACTACCCCTTCCACCCCCCCCCCCCCCCAATCATAATAACAACAAATCTGGAATTCCCTAGGTTTGTTGCGCAACTAGACTAAAATTAAGGTCGAACAAAAAGAGAATCACGAAAATATGTTGAGAATATTGTGGTAGGTAGTACGTCGACAAAATTTGACACACACACACACTCATACTCGTATTTATCCAATACGCGTATGGGGTTTTTCACGGATTCGGTCTTTGATGGGTCGGAAAAGGATTTGTGTTTGGTTTTATTTCTCATGCTTGGGTTGTCCCACTCCTCCCTGGATCAATTCTAATAGGTCCGTCCCTCTTACACATGAAACCTTACCTATTTGACCTTCTGAGTTGGACGTCCTAAAAATAGGGCACCACCTTGTAGCCCTAAATAAAGTACGTTACACAACGATAAAGAAGTGAGGAAATTAGCGTGACGCCTCGCTCCAGACGTCGAAGTTTTCGTTGTAGAACGAATCTTATTTAAAACCGCAAGCCAGTACCCTATTTTTGGGATGTACCTCAGAAGCTATGTCGGCAAAAGCGAAAACATTGTGATTCACGAGTTCCAGTAGTATAGTTCACTCCAAACGGGTAGATTCGAAATAGTCGGTGACACAACTTATATTAGTACATTATACCTATTACAAGTGACACAAGATGGTATGTCTCATGAGTTTTCAAATTAGATTGACCTACTCTTGTTATTTAGAAGTGATGTAATTGGATGATGCAATATTCATTGATGGGCTATTATTTCAAAACCATTGGCGTATGTGAGTGAGCGATTTGACTTTCTTCGTTGCTGACGGCATACCATGGTCCTCATTATCAGTATTCCCTCATCATTCAACACATTGACTTGTCTCGCAGAAAGGTAATAAGAGAACCATCTAATACAACTTGATCTATCCCAAGACTCTCTCAAGTTATTAATATTTTTTTGTGGCTAAATAGTTATTAATGGAGCATTAAGCCTTTAATAACATTTATTTAACAATAATAATTACGTAGAACCCTCTGTTTACAAACATCAGTTTATCAATTATGACCTTAGTTTATCATTATTTTAGCGAATTTTCGTAGAAAATGGAGCAATGCAATGGCTCGGACAATTTTAAAATGAAATCCGTTTTGAGGGAGAAACCCTCAAATAGGGTTCTACGGAGCATGTTTCAAAACTCTCCATTTCCAAATTTGTTCCAGGAGTTTGCGAAGCTTTTTACACAAGTCTTCAGGAATTAAATTAGGTAATTTAACTTTCATCAATTTCATTTAAAATATCCTCCTTCTTTGCATACTCCTATAAATTCAAAAATTATGTCTAATATTTAACTATATTATTTAATTAAACCTATATTTTAATTATAGGAATGTTAGGATTGGGGGGTGTTAGGAAACAGATGGTCCCCCATCACTTTCATTGTTTTCAAATCAATACTTTACTCCGAGTATGCGCGAATACATATTCCAACAAGCATTATTTCTGCTCGCCCGAGTTGTCCGATCACGCTCGAATTCGGTAGATAGTTGGGGAAAGACGATTTGATCATTCCATATCTAGTTCATCATGATTGTGCATTCATTCCATTTTGATGACATTTCCAAGGAATGTGCGAGTTCGGCTGTAGATGGCCCCCTCCAGTATCATTGTTCTCAAATCAATACCTCTCTCTGCCCAAGCGCAGAAGTAAACTACATCAAACCACATTATCTATATTCCTAATTGACCGATTTTGACGTTTTACTCTCCACCTTGATTCTCCATTATTTCCCATATTCTCCATATTATAATGGTAGTTTTTTAGATCACTTAAAACATTTCGATGATCGATAATTTCATGTCACGAATACGAGGAAGCTATGTGCCACACCCGACCTTTCAGATGTTTTGTTGAATTCATCTGATTAAGCTTCAGAATTTCCCTATAACTCAGTAGCAAAATCGTTGTTATTACTTTTGGGTTGCGAATAAGATGTCCTACCACGTCAAATTTTCTGTTTGTATTTCAACTTCAACACTTGAGAGAGTAATTTATCCTTCTTGCTGTGGGGAATATAGCCACATTACGAAACATTTAAATGGATTATGTGGGCAGAGAACTAGATGGTTCATATGGAGTATCATCACTGCTAAATTAATTATTGTAGCCTTCGCGCATACGCAAACATAAAATCTTAGAAATGTTCACAACTTGTACAGTTCCAGTCCGATTTCAATGACATTTTCAAGGATTGTGCAGGTTCTATTCTATGTGGTTCCTTAGGAACCAAACTGAGATTGTCTCAAGACTGAAGGTAGTAACTGAGCATGCGGAAACGCAAAAACTTTATATCAAGGAGTTTTGTGATTTTCATACGATTCTGATATCTCTCCTATATGATAGGATCTCTTCCTATCTCTCTTCCGAGGAACAGATAGTTTGCATCGAGAAATATTTATCGCCACCATCTTCTGTTCCATCAGGAATCCCTCGAGGATCCTATATTGGACCCATTTTGTTCATTTTGTTTATGAACAGCCTACCAAACCACCTCAATGATGTGAAATTCTTTTTAAATTATTCCGAATAATCCAGGATGAATCTGACACTCCCTTACTTCAATGTAACTTAGATTCCTTCGACAGTTTCTGCATCGATCACATGCTGGAGATCAACACAGGTAAATGCAGTGTCATGTCGTTCCCCCATCACTCGCTAAGGTGCTCCAGCGAGTGAACAGTGCGCGAGACTTGAGGATCATGATCGACTCGAGCTTCTCATATTCTGATCATATAATGAAAATAGTTCAAAGGCTCTTCAGCAGCTTGGATTTATTTATAGAAACACCAAAAGCTTAAAGACCACAACCTCCCTCAAGATTCTTCACTGCTCGTTGGTGAGAAGCCATCTGCAGTTTGAGTCCCGTCTATGGAATCCTACTTCCTATTCTGCATCTTGAAGATGTTAGGTATTTGGCAATTATGTGACACTTAAAACGTGATTGTTGTTGTTTTTTCCGATTGGTTCAAATAAATAAAATGACACGGCAGTTTAACCTGTACTAACAAGTAGATACCGATGGAGTGAGGCATTATTGAACAATATATGTAGAAGGAATTTCGGTAAATCACAGAAATAATTTTCTAAACTTCGGGTATTTCCCGATGGTAATTGCGAAACATAGGTTTTACCGATAGCTCATGGAAAAGACCCGACTGGTGTGGAGTCAAATCGGACTTGCAACATTGTGGTGGCCACGCCTGTTTTACTGGCAGACAGCGGAAAAATTCGGAACATATCTTGCGTTCAGTATCGTGCAGTTCTCAGTCTCCATGGCTGATTCGCGAATTTCCCGATAAATGCTAGCTTTTACATAGGCAGGATCGGGGTTTTCTTGCAACAGATAGTTTATGAGAGTAATGAAGCTAGTCGGAAACTGCCTACAGCCTAACCCACACATTCCCTAAATATTCATATTCTGATGGAAACTATTAAAATTAAGGTTGCTGCATGGATTTTCTGATACACGTATAGACAGACACACAAACACTCACACATAAACATATAGACTGGGCACCAAAGTGGTTCGGACTGATCTAAAACATTGACTTACAATGCAACTGGGAACTTCGATGAAGAAAAAAAGTTTTCTTCTTCAGATAGTGGAAACAATGTTTCCGCTACCTATAAGTGGACACGGAAGCAATAAATTGATACTGTGATAGTATGAACAGTTGTCATCAAGTTAGATAATCAATATTGACAATCAATAAAATGGTTTTATATCTTTTAGTTTCACAGACATTAATTCTACATCCTCGACAATCAATTGCAGGGAAGCGATGTCATTGTTACTGTGCAAACAAAAGTTTTTTGTATGGTTCAAAGGTTTTTATCATTGAGGTCTCTCAGAGACAAAGACGTATTAGAATGTATTCATTACCGTGTCTACTACCATACGAGTTGGAACTCTTCCTATTTCCCAAAATCAATATTTCCACTTTTAACAGTTTTTTGAACAACTTAATGAGTTTGTTTAGCCCCTCACGTTTTCTTAAAGTTATCACGGGCTTGGCTCAATGAGTAAGTGGGAGATTATTAAAATTGGTGTATAGTCTTAACCGATCTTAACTGAATGAATTTCTTCGTGATTGAAGTAAGTAATTATACTCGTAGTAATTTAAGTATAGAGTTGAGCAATAATCAATTACACAAGTAATTAATTACCTACATCTGAATTTACAGGAGTAATTGTTTGATGAAATTGAAAAGGATCGTGAATAAAACGGTACCTAACTCATTTACAATTATACTCGCAATTGCAATTGTAATCGCAGTTACTAGTCTCCAAAAAGGAAAAGAAATTGGTATCTGCACTTACAATTACATGTTCTAAGATAATAACTGCAAAGTACCTAGTTAAATTCCAAATACTCATAAATGAATTTTTCTCCTTATTAAAAGAAAAAAAAAAAAAAAAAAAAAAAAAAAAAAAAAATAGAAAAATGTGTTGAGTCGGTAAACTAGTCGAAAATTACGACTTTAAAAAAACAACTATTTCTCATGCAGTAACTTCAAAAAAGTTAACTTCTGACGACTAACAGACCAAATACGTGCAAAAACGCTGTAAAAACGTTGGAATTCTGGGAGCCACTCTTCAGTGCTTCCAGCCGCAACCCTGCTGGGACGGTGGTACCTCCTGCTCCTACCAGGAATTCCTTCAGCAGCATTATGTGCACCACAGTTTTTCATGACGAGGCACATAAGTGCCGTGTCAAAAACTCCATTTCTGCCTGGACCTGATGGTATTTCTGCCTGATGCTGGAATGAAGCCCCAGAAATCTCAAGCTGCTCGTCCTCAACCTGCTACTTCTATCAGAAAGCCCTCCGAAAGCGTTGACACGTGCCCGGACCATCTTTATCCCAAAGAAAGGAGGAAGTGGGCCTGGAGGCTACCGTCCAATTTCAATATCATCGGAAGTTTTCTGACACTTTCAAAAGATTCCAGCATCTTGCTTCCAAGTGGCTGGAGTCATAGGTGACGTCGAGTAAGCATTTTGGCCAGCAGATGGCACAGTGGAAAACCTAACAGTGCTCAAAACTGTCTTTTTGCAGGCCCGCATCAAGAAACCGCAGCTCCATCTTGCCGCTCTGGGCCTCGCCAAGGCCTTTGACACTGTAAGCCATTTTGCCCTGACCGATTGCCTTCATGGTTTCGGGGTCCTGCTCGTCTAATTGAGTACGTTGCCTGTCTGTACCACAAAGGAGTGAAGGTCCTCGAGGCAGGAGGCGAGGTGTCAGGGTTATATTGTCATTGGGCGTGGGGTACGCCAGGAGGATCGTCTATCTCCACTCATCTTCAACCTGTTCGTGATACAGCCTTGGGTATGCTACCAGATGAAATAGGGTTCGATCTCGCCCCTGGGGTGCGAGGAGGTGCATTGGCTTTTGCCGATGATGTCATCCTACTAGCCGAAACCCGTGAGGGCTTGCAGATCGCCCTCAATGCCTTTGCTGACCAGCTAACTGGATGTGGTCTAATGTTCAACCCTTCTAAGTGTGGGTCAGCCCCCTTGGTCCCGTCAAGCCACCAGCACAAGGTGAAGGTGGTGTATCAGGAGTGCTTTGTCTTAGGGCAGACACTGATCCCTGCCCAATCCGTGTTGGAGGTCTTTTGATACCGTGGGGTTGACTTCATGGGTGTGGCCGCAATAGCTGCAAGCCGTGTGGACCTTGGTGGAGCATTAGCTCTTGTTACCAAGGCTCCATTGAATCCACAGCAGGAGCTGCGCCTCCTTCGCACATACTTACTGCCAAAGTTAACCTATGGATTAGTCTTTGGCAGGCTTACTGTGGAGAGGCTGCTTGAGTTAATTCATGAAGTTTGCTCTACTGTGCGCTCTTAGCTAGGCTTCCCACCTGGTGTCCCAAATGCTTACATCCATGCACCAGTCAAGGCCGGTGGGTTTGGTATTGTCTCTCTTTCAGCCAGCATCACATCATTACACCGCCTGTGCCTACTTGCCCTGAGGGGCTCAACCTGGGAGGTCGCTCGCACTGCTGCTGACCTCGACTTCGTCAGGCAGCAGTTGCTGTGGTGTGACTGAGCAACACCAACTTCTTCCAAACCCAGCTCATCTGCTGAGTTCACTACTGCTCTGCATGAATCTGTGGATGGTAAATAACTCCAACTTTGCTTTGAATCCCCATTTTCTTCCCAGTGGGTGGAATGGGCTTCAGAGGGCATTAGGGCCCGCGACTATTGCCATTTTCATGCTGTCTGGGTGGCTGCACTAGCCTCCTCGGTGAGGTGTTCGAGGAGTATTAGCGGAACAGTAGACACGCTTTGCTGTGCCTGTCGGGTTGAAAATGAGAATCTATATCATGTGGTACAGCAGTGTCCTCGTACCCACTGTGGCCGCATTCTACGTCACGACACGGTTGCCAAGCAGATAGTAGGCGCTTTGTCATCCAGCGGTTGGGATTTCGAAAGAGAGAGACTATACCACATGCCGAGTGACAGAGGCAAGAAGCCGGATATTGTTGCCGTCAAGTCCGTGGGTCTGCAATAGTCCTGAATGTCCAGGTTGTCAGTGGCACGTGGATATGAAGCAGTCTTGGTGGGCAAAAATAAATAAGAATTGATAGAAATTATCTGCGGCAAGCGATTTTCAAGCTAAGAGGAGTGGCGACCAATAACATCAGGGCCATGGCCACCACCATGTCATAGCGCGGGCTGTTCAGCGGGAAAAGCGCCGTGGAGTTACTTGAGTGGGGCATCTTGGCGGGAGTGCTCCTTGGCATCACCACCCGCGTCCTGAGGGGTTCTTAGTGGTGGTCATTCTATAGGGACACTTCCTTTCATCTCACTCTTCCTTCTCATCCTTCTGCAACTTCCCTCATCCCTTGAGCCGGCGTCGGGTAAACCTGAGTGTCCTCCCCACTTCTTTTATTTATTTTCTCAAGTTGATGGTGTGCCCCTCCGCCTTTGAGGGGAGTTTTCTGAACGTGTGCAAGTGTGTGCGGCTGAGCGTGTGCCTGTGCATGTACGTATGCGTTTGTTTATTACTAAATCACGAGAATGCTACTGGACCCATTGAGCAGAAATTGTACATGGACATTCGTAGGGTCCCTGGTTAGCACATAGACTATATTACAATCCTCTATACTTACTCCTTTACCGAGAACTCGGTTTTCCCCAATAACGTCGTCCGGCTATACAACTTTGTAATTAAGTCAAAATCCGACGTGCATCGAACTTACCACTTCAACTGTGGATTCACACGTAATGGACTTTCTATGACGACACCAAAATGATTTAGGTGGGTTGAGCCGAGTAGTACTTTTTCGATTTTCAGGTTTATATGGTAAACCAATTTCTGCACAATTGATTCAATGTGTTTAGGAACAATTTTATTTTAACTAGACCGAATATACAGACAACCGAATACTGTTTTATCTTAGTCCATTGCCGATATTTGATGCTTCATGTTTTCAAGAAAACAATGTTTTTCCCTAATACTTTACACCATCCCAACTTATTTCAACTTTCGTCCACATTTCGGGAGTCATCGTTGCATTACCCATGCAAGTAGTGTACCATTTACCATTAGTATTTAAAAAATTCAAAATCCAATTTCTCAGCCTGATCGCATTTTTTAGGTTTAACTAATGCAATCCTTTTTCATTCGCTAGATCCATTTCTACAAGGTAGGTATATGGAATTTAATTAATTTGAAATTGCAATTTCATTTCATCGTGAGTTTCGGTCAATTATTACAAGAAATAACAAGGTACTTAATGAAAATTGCATTGAAATTATATTTTGCCTAACTCTGATTATAACGACTGCGCCTGCTTATTTAAAAGTGAAATTCATTAGGTATCAAAGGTGTACTAGCGTCATAATTTTGATCAACAAATCAACACATTCTGAGGCTCCTTTCTAATCCTGAGAGGAAATCACACCTGAGCACAAGGTAATTCATTAAGATTACGACCTTCTTTTAACGGACAAGATTACCGACATAGGATGATTGCCTATTTCATTTGTTCAATCGACTAAGACCCGTGAAATTTCACGTAATTCGTAACTCACGAAATTCACTGAATTAATTTCAGTTAAGTGAAATTCAGTGGATAAACAAAATGTTATAAAAACGAATGGACGTATAAAGAGCCTTCGCCAAGGTTTTGCATATATAGTGGGTTTCTAGCTAAATTAAAACATCTCCTTGTGGACATAGACTATCGATTACAGAATCCAATCATTTCTAAACCACGAATCTTCTCAGATGTGTGAATCAAGTCATGTCATCGCCTATCCCCTTGGGAAGCGTGAATGATCAATTACTAGTCATACATTTTTTATATCTCCCAGATACACCTGAAATTTTGAAGTCCCAGTACGCTGGAAATGCGGCTTTCCTCGTGCGGGACAATGTTTGCGAACGAGCAGCACTAAAGCTCCAAAACTTCGCTTCTGAAGTTTACATCTGTAGCAGCAGGTGGCAAATAAAAATCTACGCAGCTAAATCTAAATTTGCCACCTTTACGAACCGCAGGACCTTCAATAGAACACCAGTGACTATGGGAGGTGCCAAGGTCCCTTACGAATCCAGTTGTTGTACCTTGACCTGCAGTCGGACAGTAGGTTGATATGGAAAGATCATACACCGAACATAGCTGAGACATAAGGAATCGCATTCGACGACCAGTCCTTGCTGACTCAATCGAAGATGACTATATCTAAATGTAATATTTCCCGCAGATTCTGCTCTGTTGTAGAGGATTTTGGAGCTCATCATCCAAAACGCAAATCGAGACCATTCAAGTTCTTCAAAACCGGAGACTCTTGTTGATAACTGATTCGTCTGATTCTCTATGTATGGAATGAGGAGTTCCATAATGACCTTGAAATACCAAATGCTGATAATTACCTACCTGTCAGAAGCCCAAACATCAAAATATCTATTGTTAACCGGGCATTCATCAGTACGTTCTCTTCCATTCAATTCCAAAATATCAACCTCCACAATCATTTCTGCATCGTATTTGAATGATCTCTGTTAGGGATTTACTGTTGATTAATAAGACTACCTATGGTTGATTGTATACACACTAGTATGATTTTCATAACTCTATTTGAGGTTTCATAACTGTCTGTTTATAACTCAGTATTCATACCTAGGTCAAGTTGCATGAATCTACGAGTACAAGACCTGTTCATTTTGTTATTCTATTTTGCTTGTTTGTCATTCCGTGCTATATTGCTTGAATGCATACACATAATACCAAGCACAAGCATGACACTTACTTTAAATTAAAAAATAAAATAAAATAAAAATTGCGTAGGTAGTAATTACTCGTAGTGTTATGTTACCCATACCTATTAATGTTGTAATTTTAAACGAAAATATATTCCATTTTTAAAACTTTGACACTATCCTCACTATTCTATGGTGATCATTTTTCCACAATTTTCCAAAGTTTACTTCACTGGTCACGTCAGACTGAGCGCTAAACCAGTCAAAAGTGCGCGAAACTTTGAAAAATCATGGAGAGGAAATAACTCGTCGTAAAAGAGTGCAGTTGATGTCAAACTTCTTTGAATGGAACCCTCTCCCATTCAAAAATATAAAGTACCTTTTTGCACCCATGGGTAACGCTCATTGTAGTCACATCTGCGCCGATAAGACCGATAGAATACCACGAATCCTGTTTGTTCAAATCACCAAAGAAGCAATAGAAAAAAAAATACGAAGACGAAATACGAGACGAATGTCAGGATTTCGAATTTGGGGGGGGGGGGGGGGGGGGGGGGTATTTGAATCTGGATGCGGAGGGGTAGGAGAAATTATACATTATATTTGCTTCATATCAGATACTGGTGACGACTTCTACTCATTTAGTAACAGCTTAGGAAACCATTCAGCTAGTGGAAAGATTGAGCAACTGGTCATCATTAAATAGATTCTTAGTTAAGTAGTTCTATGTAACACCAGAACTTGTGGGAGATTTTTTGTTTTGGTTCACTGATGAAGATGAGAATGTAAAACGGTTGGTGCGTTTACGCGCGTTTCAAACAATGGTACTTCTGAAATCAAAAAGCTAATAAATAAGTTTTGTTATTAGTGATGACATTGCATGGGAACTAATGCAATTTTATTGTTATTAATTTTTTGATGGCTAAGAACATCCTTTTTCTTTCAGCCATTACATTAACGGTATGATATCACTACAGATTGCCAATCGTACCTATAAAATGTAATTTTATGGCGATGAGCATGGATTTGTTTTATTGACCAGAATTTAGTGCCAACAATTTTGCAGCTAGACTGTCAAATATGTCAACGGTTTTCTGTTAGAGTCCAAAGTGTTTGGCCTATATCGTTTTCCAAGTGGATCACTTCGCTTACAGTTTTATTGAGTGCCATGGGTTCGGTTAGAAGTGGATTTTGCTGAAGTGCGTTGCTGTTTCGTTTCCCAAGATATCACAACTCCGGCAGAGACAGAACAGTATACACGGTAGGTATGAGAGCCACTGTCAGTACCCCGGTATCTCACAGTCGTAATAAAGGACTTTATGGCAAATGAAAGGCGAAATAAAGGGGTTCTGTTCTCTTCATGTACCTGCAACCAGTTTTGCAGCTTCATCTCATTTCTTACATAAGAATTCAACTGCGACAATTAGCTAACATATAACACATTACATCTGGGTGCGTTGGGGTGTCGACATACATCAAATATTTTGTAAGGGATTATATTAAATAATTATTTCCATAAACTACAGCTGGAGGGTAATTCAACAATAAATTTCCTCGTGGAATCTTCAATGCTGCCGCTAATTTCATTGTAATTACTCATGACTATATTGAATTACTTCATAGTTCCTTCAAATAATGCTAAATTATAGTGATTATTGGATCCCCACTACTGACACATTTTAACGTCATTCTATGAATGCGAGGAAGCTATGAGTCACATCCAAATAAGCAGACGTTTTGGTTTCATTATTTTAATGATAATTAATTGAAAACAAATATAACAAATGTTTAATCCCCTTCCCCCCTAACCACCTAAAATCATGTTGGTTTACGTTCCAAGATACGTAGGTGTATAGAAAATGAATAAAAACTCGGCGCTCCGCGCCTCGCCAGAGGGCAAGCCCCCTGGACCCCCGGTTACCTCAATTCACATACTTCGGATGAAATTATTGAAACACAGAATGTGCTTTAGCTCACGCGTTTCACAGAAACCCGTCTTCCATCTTAGGTTGAATATTGGTTAACTTCCAATAGTGAGATAATGACTTAAAATATTTATAACTCACAAACCGCGTCATAACAAAATATCGCATAGGTTACACCAGGTTACACGATCCTTAGTTCCGTATCATCGGTATCCATGCTGTAGTCCCAGATTTCGTCCCAGATTTTGTTACGAAATTTCGTTAGCTGTTTTGGTTAGTTAGTCCATGGCTAAAACTGATTCCTTGGCTTTGGAATTCGGTCAGCTAATCAGTGATCACTCAGGCGTCTTCAACATTCTCCCTTGACCCTCCCTCTCAAATGTCAGCTTCCTGCGTTGAATAGGAAAGAAAATGCCTTTGGAGCACACTCAGCTGATCAGTGATCACCATTGCGTCTTCAGCATTCTCCCTTGACCCTCCCTCTCAAATTTCTGGCAGGACCTCTGTATTTTAAAGGAGGTGGAAAAGCTTGGATAGTGCTTTTTACGTGTACTGTGTATCGGGCGGTGCACTTGGAAGCAGTGACTAGTCTATCTACTGAAGGTTTTTTTGAAGCATTGAGGCGATTTATTGCTCGCTGAGGACGACCGTCCGTGATATACACTGATAACGGCACGCAGTTTTCAGGCGCAAGTAATGCATTGAATAAAATCGAATGGGAAACGGTGATAACTAGGGCAGCTGTGAGAGCCATTAAATGGAATTTTATTCCTCCAGCCGCACCATGGTGGGGTGGTTTTTGGGAGAGGATGGTCAGGATGGTGAAACAACTGCTGAGACGCAACCTAGGAAGAGCTAACGTGACCTACGAAGAGGCTGTAACAATTCTGTGCGACGTGGAAGCTACAGTTAATGCTAGGCCACTAACATACGTAGCAGAAGATGAGACAAGGCCGCTCACCCCAACTTTATTTATACAGGGAGTTCAGGCTGCAGGTGTTCAAGATTTGGACCAAATTTTGAAACACAGTTTGAATAGCCGCCTGAAATATCTTCTGAAACTGAGAGAGGGACTGAGGGAAAGATTCAGAAATGAATATCTGGCTTTGCTAATAAGTCGTGGGAATCGCCGGCCTATAGAAATAAAACCAGGAGATGTAGTGTTAGTAGGAGCTGAGGGCAAGAAGCGTCAGGATTTTCCTTTGGGACTGGTGCTTGAAGTAAAACCTGGTGCGGATGGGCATGGTCGGGTTGCAAAACTGAGGGTGATGGGGAGACGAGAAATTGTTCGTTCCATTCATGGTCTGGTTCCTATGGAGGTGGATGCAGAAGAAGAGACATGGCCAGGGAATGATGGAACAGGAGACATCAAGGAGACCCAGAAGTCCACCGAAGCTCAAGTCCAGACAACTAGAATAGGAAGAAGGGTTCAGAAGCCAGTACGATTCCAGCCGTGAATTTTGGGGGGGGGGGGGGGGGGGGACTGTTGGGAAATCTACAGTAACCATTCAACTCCCCACATGTTTGTTGACCAAATGATTTACGTTTAATTTTTTTAATTTATTTTGTTAAAGTTTTTATAAATGTTTTGTTCGTTAAAGAAAAATAACACGAGGATTTTTCTTAGAAAATAATTACAAATAAATACAAAGGCACCATCCAGTTTAAAATACTATTTATCCCCAACACGGAGTACTGACAGTGACTCTCATACCTACCGTGTAAGAGAATAGAATCCCTTTGTTTTGCCTATAAATATATATTATATAGTGTGTGTGTGTGTCATTTCAGACAATAACTCTCCTTAGAATTGAGATAAAAATTCCACGCCAAAAAATCAAGCTTTCCAAACGAAAGGATGAGTTCGTTGGCCAGCACTTTTCGAGTACATTAAATTGGTCAAATTTCAGAAAATGTACTAAACAAATCACTAAAAACTGCTAAAAATTTTCAAGTTTATATTTTTGGTCAGAATATTGCTCAAATATAGTTTATTAACTGTAAAATAGAACATTCAACAATTTATATAGAAAACGTTGCTGAAAAATGTACTTGAAATTCATTAAAATTTGCTAAAAAATTGATAAAACAGCAAAAATTGCAAAAAATCAAATTTTCTTATTTGAATAAGAGATATTTATTTAGAATACATTTTTGCCATAAAAGTAATAGTTACCCATTTCTTTGCACTCAAAAAGCTCAAATTGCAATACAATTTAACATTATACATAACGATAATTTACAAAAATTTACTCATACGATCATGCTGTATGACTGAAACTTTTATTAATTGTAGATGAGCAGGGGCCACAATATTGAACCAGCATCGATGAAACTTTTGGAAAACCATTCGAACCCCCTTTATCCTTAAGAATTGCATCAGATTCGGATGGAAACTGTTGAATTGATTCAGCGGTGATGAAATTTATGAGGGACTTTTTAGAGCTCGACCTTCAAATTCTCTACAAATGTTATGAAAATCGTTCTGTATTGTTGTGTAATTTTCCCTACCACAAGGATCTATGGAAATTCAAGTATGCACACTAGCAGATACAGTTATGAAGTCAACAAATTTTTTCAGGATCATCCAAAATATAAAAAAAATTTATTTTCGTTGTAAAATTTCATTTTACGTCCTTAAAGTGATCATAATGCCTGCGCTACCTGGGTGGACACGGAAGAAATATTATTCATAACTATCCCCTCATCTCCTTCTCATAGTGGAACCTGATTTGGTTCAAATTGTTAGATTCGGTTTCATGATAATCCCGTATTTTATTATCATCTATTAACTTTCCATTGTCTCCAAACAGTTTTATTCCGACAGCCCAAATAAAATAATCTCCTTGTTGTTGAATGTCATATTTATTCATAACATGTAGGTATTTCATATTTTTATAGAGTCTTCCATAGCATTTGATTGCGTTCACGATATGTTGCCCTCCTCTTCGGTATTCAACATGAAGCCAATCCTAATGAGGAGTTTTATCGCCGCGATTCTGATGGTTTTCTCGTTTACACCCACTTCTCTGGCAGGAGTAAGTTCCTCTTATTTAGAAGCTTTAACAAAAATAATCTAACTATTAATCAGGCTAACTGCTGAGTAGCCCACGTTGATTAAGGTTGATTTCAATAAACATTATTTCCTATTCATCTTCGTTCATCTCAGTTGACAAGAGGAAGCACAAGTTTCTCCTCCTCAGATTTCGTTTAGAGTTTTACTTGTTATTCTAGAACCAAAAAAAGTCGATACATATATTCGTTATTTTCAGTGGCGGCCGGTGGTCTGCAAAAGAAGTGGTGCACAAAAATATTTACCTATTTGACAGTCAAAAAGAGCATTGAGGTTTTTCTTTCATTTGTTTTGCTTTCAGAGTGAATTAATTTTGATATAAACACATGAAACATAAATCCCACTTGGGTCATGTTAAATGCCATGGGCAATCTTTATGAAAGAATATGACTACTAAATAATAATGAATCATGATCATTAAATATTATTGATCAATAAATATAAATTAATTAAATAAACTAAATTAAAAATACTTTCTTATAGGTACCTACTTACTAAGTATCTAAAAATTTTAGAATGGACTCTATTATTATTTAAAATATTAAAAATTAACAAGGATTCGATTGTATTGCACTAGTGAACTACTTAGGAGAAGTAATTCTGAAGGAATATTAATGAACAAATTAAAATATGATGAAATGGTAGAAGTGTGACGTCATATGTCAATTAAAAATCTGATATTTCAAAAGGCTATAGAAATGTTGTCTAACCCCACAACCACCACTCACTTATGTATAACCTTTTTCTTTAACACAACACATCCAGAATGATCAATATTCTACTGAAAATATTGATCAGAGATGTTTTCGTTACTCATTCTCCATGGTTTTGGAGGTGCCTTTGAACACTGTAGCTTTTTCCAAATGTGACCTCGAAATGTCGTCAGTTTTGGCTGATTTTGTTACTAAGCCCAGAAAAATTCCTCGGTTCAGTGAACTATCTCTCTCATCATGGCCTCTTAATCCTACTTCATAAAGACCACAAAACTTGATGCAATCCATAATTTCAGAAAGTATACCATCGATTTCTGTCAACTTGCTCATTGTGTTTCTTGATAGCAAGTTGATGAGCTGAATCTAGCTGTGTGTTCGGCCAATCAAAGCTAATTCTGTGACGTTATTGAGATGTTTTTTATTAGATTCGTGAGATTTAATCCGATCTGTCAGATGTTTCATATCAGTCACACCATTCTAAGTCCACAACCCATCTCCACCTAATCAGCAAGGAAAACAAAACAGAGCATTCATTCTAGTGTACCCAGTGATCCATTTGTATTTGCTATAAACTTCAGGGTTGAATTTACGAGCTCCCTTCCCGTTTTTAGCGACTTGTGTTCATTTCAAGTGAGGGGTGTCTCTCCTCAAACTTTTAATGAACACCCTAATCCCCATATCCTCATAGTTACGATCTGTAGAGGATTTTGATTGCGAATTCACCACAATGTTTGACTCGGGTGGAAATATTGCTATCTAGTCCTAATAATATAAGTAAAAACAAAGTTAATATATATGTACAAACGATAATATCGAATAAAATGTGAAGGAAACTTATCTTAAGTCCTGTGGCAACTTCAGTTCAAAGCTACCCCACTGATGATTATCGAGTATCTAGGCAACAAGATGGAAATGGTTTTATTCTCAATTATGATGTGTATTGGACTTTCTAATGAAATAAAAATGTATTTGTGAATTGTGTATTCAGTGATTATAAGTTGTTATAAGTCCCAAATCGTCCTTATTCCGATCAGGCGCCAGGTGCTGTTGTTCAACATACTAACATACAATCTACCTATCCTTATTCAAAGGTAAGACGTGCATATTATAGGAACTGGGAAGGTATTAGAGAACTATGAACACATTTTCACATTTAAAAAAGCAAAATAAATACCTAGGATTCTAGATTATAGAAAGAAAAGTAAGGATGTAACATATAACGTAGGAGCTGAACCATGATCTTACTTCTTCCACTCTTTAAAGGTTGTTGTAGTTTAGAACTTTTTGCATGGATGGTAGGGAAGACATCACAGAGTAAAAGAAGGCATGAAACTAGAAGTGGTTCACCTCCTTGAATCATGGAATGACCAGAAGAGAATCGGTTTGGCTAATGTAATAAACCGAAACTACTCTAGTGGAAACCACTCATGACGTATATTTAATTCTACGATTTTTAGAAAAGTGGAAACAGTGTCTTGGGCAAGGCCCCGAATATCATAAGAAATATCCCTTTATGACCTTTCTTCCCCATTCCTTGTCCTTTATTTCCCTGTACCTATCCCTTCACAGTCTAACCTGAATCGACAAAATTTCTCTCTTGATAGGTTGATATCGCAATCGACGTATTTTTAAATGGAATCATGTTTTAGCGATGGATCCCCCGCCGAAAAGTGAGACTACAAAGTGAGATGAAAGTAGCGCCAATAATTGTGATGATTTCCGCTTACAACCGAGTCGTTGCTAGGGATATGATACTTCGTCGTTTTTCATCCCACAAAATTCGTTGACCATTCGTTCGAAAGCTCTCGATTTATCCAACCATACTATATTAACTACTGCGTAGTGCGTGGCCAACAAGCTGAGTTATGAGCATGGTTATATGAATAATTGTTGACACACAGGTGATCATTCTCAATTATTGATATTGTGAACATGATTGCAACCGCTTGTTAATTTCTGATGATTTCATTGAGCTGGTGTTTCGATTATGTGATTCATAGCAGGTGATCCGAATATAAAGATCCGAATATAATAGAGTGAATGTTTACTCGTGAGTTTCTATTAGGAGATCATCATCTCACAAGAGCTCAATCGTCGTGATCATTTCTATAATAAAGTGAGAGCGAGGAGCTAAAACATGGTTCCATGTTTTTTACATTTTAGCAGTCAGGCGGCTCAAAGTAATAATATCCGGGGGGGTCCAGGGGGGCGAAGCCCCCCTGGCGGGGTCAAGGGGCAGAGCCCCTTGCAAGGCCCGAAGGGCCGAGTTTTGTTGGTAGATGGATCCTTGACTTAAACCTATTCCTTCTAGCATCCACCTTTGAGCCACAGCATAAACGCTGTCTTTTCTGTTCTAATTTGAAACGATGAGTTGCTTGTAAAAGCTTCATTCTAGTTTGTTACTATTATCCCAAAAGTACTGGGGCAATGTCCCGATGCCCCCCCCCCCCCCCCCCCTCACCGGCCGCCACTGGGTATTTTAAGTGAATGGGCCTCAAGATCCCAGAAAAACAATTTTATGCCAAAATAATTCATCAACACGCTCCATATACACGTACTACACGTTATGGAATGTTTTTTAAACATGTGATTCAGATTAAAAAACTGATCATTTTTCATATCTACAAAATTCCAGCTTGATAGGTTGAATAGCAAAACAGTTCGCTCCAGAGCTCACTCGGATAACAATAGACTTCAATTTTTCAAATTAGGTAACTATTTTATAATCTCCTCCACATGTTATTATCCCCCCACATCTTACCACCATGACTATGTTTTCTTGTCTCCAGGGCTTCCACATTGCTGGGAAAAATGGCCTCGGCCTCGAAAAGGGAAAAATTTAAAACGGGAAAAAGTGGGGAAAAGTTGGAAAACCACTCAGAAAGGGGGAAAAACAAGGGAAATGAGAGCAAACCTTAATCTGACAACTGGAATTTTCTGAAATCTTGTGATTTACTAGTTTTTGGTCTCTAGACGCAATTCTCTCACGAACCAATATCAAGAAGCCACGCCCCCGTGTACCCTCCCCCTAAACAGTAAAATATGTATTTTCAGTTTTCTTTGTAGTTACAGCTATGATTTTTTTAAACGGAAAGGAGGACCTTTATTAAAGACTATTTCGTTGCAGCTGATTGGCAAACATGATTTTTATTTGAACAGAAATACAAAGACGAAATGTTTAGTTAAACACTTTAAAAACGATTAAAAAATCTTGAACAAAATGCAAAATCAAAAAATTGCATCAAATGTAGGAAAATTTCTAAACAATTTGTATTTTCAGAAGTCAAAAACTTTGGAATCTTTTAGGATTAAAAAATAAATAAGATATCATAAATAAATGAATAAAATTAAATAATAATAAATAAATATATTATATGTACACCTACGAAACAATAACGGTAGATAATACTTGGTAGGTACTTACCTACTGGTTTAGGTCGATAAACTCGATGTTGCAAAAAATAAGTTTTAGCGAATTTTCCAAGAAAAAGCTGTTTGTAATAGCTTCAAAAATTTTACAATAAAAAATTTCGGAGAATTTCCATTGCATTCCGTTTGGTAGCATTCTGAAACGAATCCTACAGTTTTACAATTTTCATGTACATATATATGTATGTCTGATCTAGTGTCATTCCACTCTCCTTAGGATTGAGTTAAAAATTTTGTTCTTCCGCCATTAAAAATTGAACTTTCCAAACGAAAGGACGAGTTTGTTGGCCAAAACTTTTCCAACACTTTAAATTGCTCAAATTTCGAAAAATGCGCCAAAAACCGTTAAATTGATATATTTAAGCAGAACGTGAGTCAAATGGTGTTTATTAACAATGAACTAGAACATTAACAAATTTCAGCACAAAATTATGCTGAAAAATTCACTAAAAGTTCATTATTATTTGCTTAAATTCGATAAATACTAGAAAAAGTTAAAACTTGCTTGAATTTGCTATTATTTGGAACGAGTTTTTGCTTTAAAATTGGTAGTTTATTATTAATTTCTCAACACTCAAAGTGCTCAAGTTGCAAAACAACGTAATATAATATATTTATTTATAAGCACGGCTTTCGCCAATCACATAGGGAGTAGAGTACCAATTATGTAAGGAAAATAATAGTAACTTCAAACCTTGGAATGAAATGAAAAAGTACAGCATGGAAAAAATAGGAATAAATGCATCATTTTTATGCATTAAAAATGCAATTCATGAGTAAGTCACAAAACTATTGACACTGACACAAAAGAACAAGTCACTGCGAATGGAGGTAAGAGTCTAGGCTCCTCTTGACCATCGAAGAAAAAGTCAAAATCCACAGAATGGAAGAGGGCATTAGTTTCACAAGGTACCCGAAACGTAGGCCTTTGCAGTTGATATTTGTAGGCAGCAAATGGTACATTAAACAATGAGTTTGAACGGGTGGTGTAGCTAAGAACGTGGTATTCACTCCTTAGAGAAGGGATGGGCACTGAATTCCACCTTTAAGAAGTTTATAGAAAAATAGGACATCCGTCATGACACGCCGGTCCCTCAACTCAGGTAGATTGTACCTTGCAACTAGAGTGGCAAACTGATCTTGGCCAGCCGGAACTCCCAGCTTGTAGCAGAGGAACCTGAAAAACTTGCGCTGTGCTCGCTCCAAACGATCTTTGTATTCCTCATAAAACGGAGACCATATGGGACTCGCATACTCCATAATAGGGCGAGCTAGAGATTTATAAAGCGTAACGATTGCATCAGGTGATTTAAAGTCACGCGCGTACCTTCTGAGGAATCCCAAAGACTTTAAAGCTCTTGATGCTATAGCATTCACATAATTCACATATATTACGATAATTTACGAAAACTCACTCAAAGGTACGATCACGCGGCTTAATTCCAACTTTTCGACTGTTGTAGAACCGAATACCCCGAAACTCTTTTCCTATGTCTCCCAATTGATGTGACTACATGGGGTTGGAAGACAAAAGGTGGGGACTAAGAAACTTCATTAAAGAGAAATAAAAGGTATGAAATATGGTGGATCAATCGAATAATGAAATTATATTACATCGCAACAATCGAGCTTACAGGCCCTATATATAAGTAGGGTCCCATAAAGAATTGTTTTCTAAAATTCAAAATATTAATGTATTAGGTACTGCATTTAAAGGGAGGTATTTTGTATTAATTTTTTTAAAATATAGTATATTGCGTTTCAAAGGAAAATGTGGTACAAATAATACATTTTTATAGTACGTGAGGCAACTCTGGATATAGTAACTTCGATCGCAAGGAAAAATGGAGGTATTAGCCTGCTATGAAAGGGAAAAAAAGGGAAATTTGAATGAAATCTAGGGGAAACCTGAAGTGCGACGGTGGAAGCCCTGCATCTCACGATCCTGCAGTCCTGTGTTCTGTTACTCTGTGCCTGTGGTCCTGCAAAAATTCCAATCACGGGCCATCCTAATGATATGAAATATGTCAAGAAGCGTTTACGAAACAGCAAGTTCAGCCACGTCCCGGTGCCTATCTCAATCAAACTTTCAGGAGAGTTTCTGTAGAAATTTATGAGGGAAATGTATACTTTGGGTTTTTTTGCGAAACGTACCTGGAAGACCAGAATAAAATATCCTACTTGCTGAACAGTGTTGTCAGATCAATAAATTGAAAGTTCGTATTTAGTTCGTACCTGAAATTCAGAAGTTTGTACATAAGTTCGTTCTATGAAAAAGCGGAACATTTCTACTTTTTCAGAATTTTCCTCACATTTTCGAGGTATGCAGGAGAATTGAACAGCTGGAAAACCTCAGATCATACTATAGTTCTATAGATATTGTTCTATATATTTCTCTTACTTATATATTATACACTGGGTTTAAAAATTATAGTCCAATGATCTTCATATAAGGGCTATCAATACAGAAATAATAAACTTTTGTGTAATGATTTGCTTCTTAAAAAAAACTATAGGAACGAAAATTGGGTAAAATTATATCCTACTGCTTGGTGGGAAGCCATCATCGCCCCTCTATATAAACAGGGCAAGGACCCTTGTGAGGCTGGTAGTTACAGACCCATTTTCGTTGCCTACAGCATGAGCAAGATCTTGGAAAATATGGTCAACTACCTCCTGGTATGGATTCTTGAGAGCAACTGTCTTATCAGCTGATATGAGGCTGATTTTCACAAAAGCTTCTCAGTAACTGACCGACTCTCGCCGTGCTGTGTACCACTTGGGTTCACTTAGTTCTGTTGTATGCCTACAGACTGGCAGACAACCGCCGCCGCCGCACCTCAGTCAGTACACAGTCAACCATGGCCAAAATGTATGAATTTTTCCAGACGATAACTCTCCTTTAAATTGAGATACAAAATCCTTTCTTTTGCCAACAAACAAAGAATTCCAAAACAAAGGATAAGCCCGTCGGTCACAACTTTTTGAGATCAAATTTATTAAAATGTGCTTTAAAAACTGCGAAAAATCATTAAAGTTATATTTTTTTGCAGAAAAAAACTCGATGAACTAGGTACTGTAAACTAGAAAATTTAAAAATGTATGCACAAAATTAAACTGAAAAAATGTATTTGGATTTCATCAATATATGTTGTAAAAAAAAATAATAAAAACTGCAAAAAATTTAAAATCCAAAACCATTTTTTAAATTGCCGAATATTATTTAGAACAAGTTTTTAACACAGAACCATTTTTTAAATTGCCGAATATTATTTAGAACAAGTTTTTTGTCGTAAAATGTATAGATAATCACTCAAAGTGTTCTAATTTCAAAATAATTCAACATGGCTATAACGCTCGTTTCGACAGTTTTTCGAAAACGCGCTCAGATGATCATGCGCTGTATGACTGGAACATTATTTTCGAATTAAACACTTATATTTACAAATTTATTTACAAAAAATTGACGTTATCTACAAACATTATAAACATCGAGTCACTGATCGATGAGATGAAAAGTTATCGTGAACTATGGAACCCAAGACGTGGGCTTTACCATGATAAGCATAGATTTTCTTTTTTTTTTTATTCTATCAAATTTTTCAAAAAATGAAAGGAGCTATTGCAATTGGTCGAAAAAGCCAAGCTACTAAGGTGTTCTTTATTAAACTTCTTCTCTTTGTTTGGATACTGGAGCCTTTTGTACTACTCCAACGGCTTCTCTTTTGGTGCTTAAGCGTATCCAGCCCCTAAGGGTTAGGCAAAATCTGGTAGCACTTCGCTATGGAGAGCTCCTGTGCAATTTTTCAGGGTATCCCTGCTTCCCATCGTGACCTTGAATGAAACATATTCAAGGTTCCAAACTCTATTAATTCGCCTTTTGGGCATTCGTGTTCAGGAGCTCACCAGGTGGGACTGCATAGAGAGATACCATCTGGTTCCATTCGAAGTGCCTCCCGTCCCACCGTGGACCTTTTCTGGGCTATCTTCTCTGAGCCTTGACTTCTTGAGGACTTGAAGACTGAAGTTGAGGCTCGGGAAGCAGGTAGCCTGTATAAAGGTATAAGAGCGAGTACCTGCAGGAACTGGAGAGGGGCCTGAGAGGATTGGAGGATGAGGCCTATGTACAGAGGGCAAAGCATCAAGACGGAAATCCTCTAGTTTGGTGCCCCGTGGAGGTCACAAAGTGGCTTAGCAAACAAGGAGGCAAGAATATCAGTGGTTTTAGAAGTTGTGGAGGGAGTATCTGGCTCATGTAGCTGCAGAGGTGCTGGAGAGAGCTGGGAATGGATAAGTTTTGCCCTCTCTCCTGGAATTTTAGGAGCCACTCTTGAGGGCACCTAGTCACAACCCCACAGCTAACACCTGGGATTCCTTGCACAGCATTATGTGCACATATGGGTCATGAAGTACTTAAGTGTCGTGTCAAAACCTCCATGTCTGCTGGACCTGATGGTATTTCTGTCTGACGCTAGAATAAAGCTCCAAAGGCTGTCAAGCTACTCTTCCTCTACCTGTTACTTCTATCGGAAAGACCCCACAAGCCCAGACCATCTATATCTTAAAGAAAAGAGGAACGGATCTGGAGGCTACTTTCTTATTTCTATGATGCGAGTAGTTTTCCCCCACTTCCAAAAGATTCTGTTCTGAAATCTTGCTTCCATGGGTGACGCCCAAAGAGCATTTCAGACAGTAGATGTCACAACGGAGAACCTAACAGTTCTCCAAACTCTCAATTCACGTCCACATCAAGATATGACAGCTCACCCTTAACACTCTGGACGTCACTATGGCCATCGGCACTGTAAGCCATTTTCTCCAGACCGTTTACCTTCGTGGTGTCGAGGCACCTGCTCGTTTGATTTAGTATGTTGGTTGTCTGTACCACAAAGGAGTGATGGTCCATGAGGCAGGAAGCTGATGACAAGGGATGTTGTGATTGGGTGCAGGGCACTCAAGGAGGGTTCTCTATTGCCACTCCTCTTCAACCTATGGCCGATATGGTCTTGGGTGAACTGGTAGCTGAAATAGGGATTGACATCGCCCCTGGCTTGCGAGAAGGTGCACTGGCTTTTTCCGATAATGTCATCCTACTCGCAGACATACATAAAGGCATGCAAATTGCCTTCAACACATTTACTGAGCAGCTATCCAGGTGTGGTTTAGTGATCAACCCTTCTAAGTGTGGCTTGGTCTCCCTGATCCTGTCTGGCCACCAGTATACAGTAAATGTGAGTGATCAGGAGTGCTTTGCCTTAGAAGCTAACCTGTAGGTTGGTCTTTGGCAGACCTATTGTGGGAAAGCTGCTTGAGTTAGATCGAAGTTCACTCTGCAGTACGCTCTTGGTTAGGCTCTCTGCCTGGTTTCGTAAATATCTACATTAACACTCCAGTCAAGGCCGGTGGGCTTGGTATTGTCTATTTTCAGCTAGCACCTGCTTGCCCTTAGGGCTTAAAGTGGGAGGTTGCCTGCACTGCTGTTAACCTTGACTTCATCAAATAACAGTCGTTGTGGGGCAACTGAGGAACACCAACTGATCCCGAATCCAGTTTATCTGCTGAGTTTGCTGCTGCTCTTCAGGAATCAATAGAGGGTAAAGAACTCCAACGTTGCCCTGAATCCCCAATCTCTTCGTGATGGGCTTCAGAGGGTATAGGGACCTGCGACTATTGCCTTTTTTACACCATCCTGGTGGCTACACTTGCCACCTCGGTGAAGTGTTCAAGGGGTACTCACAGGACAGTGCAGATTGTCGTGCCTGTTGAGGTAAGAATGAGAACCTGTATCACGTGGTGCAGCAGAGTTTCTTGGACTCACAGTGGCTGTATTCTTTGTCATGATGTGGTTGCCAAGCACATAGCAGGCGCTTTTTCATCCAGCGTTTGGATGTCGAAAGTGAGAGAGTATATCACAAGTCGAGAGAGTGTGGCAAGAAGCCGGATATGGTTGCCATCAAGCTTTTTTTTAGGTCAGCTATAATCCTAGATGTTCAGGTTATCAGTGGCAGCGTGGACATGGAGCAGACCTGGTGGGCCAGGATAAATAAGTATTGGAGAAATGACCTGGGCCAAACTCTAATCCGAGCTAAAAGGAGTGGTGACAAATAACATCAAGGTCATGGCCACAACCGTGTCATGGTGTGAGAGTTGTTGAACGAAAAGTGCCAAATAGTTTTCAGAGTTGGCCATCTCTGCAGGAGTGCTTCGAGGTATCACCATCCGCATGCTTCTGGTGCTAATTCTATCGAGGCACTTCCTTTTATCCCTCTTTTCCTACTCCGATTTCTTAAACTTCCTTAATCAATATGGCCGGTACCCGGTGATCCTGGGCCTTTCTCCCAATTGGTTATCTAATTTTTTTCTTTTCTTATTTAATGGTTTGCCCCCTCCGCCGATGAGGGGAGTTTTATTTTTTTTAAACAATAATAAAATAAAATAATAATAATTTTAGGCTATTGTTCACACAAAGTACCTAACTAGTATTTGAATTGTTTTTCCAGATTTTCGATGAATGCGGATCAGCGAATAATCACAAAAAATGGGAGGATAAAGTCACTATAGACGGGAAGGAAACATTTCGTCAGTTACCCATCGACGAATCAACTAAAGAGGCGCCCAACCATCCTCATGGGGCCGCAAGCAATGGGTCGAGAAATTCAAGCTCTGGGATTTTTCAGACCATTCGTCAATCGATGACATGGTTTTGGAGTTTACCGTACACTATTGCAACTAATATTGTGAAAGTACCTTCTAAGATAATCAACATAGTCTTGGGGACAACATCAAAAGTCGCCCGACGAATCTTTAGATTGGTTGATGCGGTATTTAAAAAAGTTTGTTCAGTGATACCAGAGCCGATGTCATTGCCAAACGTGAACTTTCAAAGAATAATGAAATTTAAAGCATATGACGGACGTATTTCAGGGCTTCGTGGGATATGCGAGCGGCGAAAGTACCTCCCTCAACTAGTGAGAAGGGGTTATAGAGTAGGTCTAAGACATAGACTGGACCTGGGAGGCCTCCACTTCCAATACCGCATAATAGACGATCACCTCCAAATAAATCGCACTTTTAATTGGACTTTGAGTAATGGTAGCGGCGCGGAAATGGACATCGTCACTGGTTATTCACTACCTTGTGTATTGAGGATTGAAAATGTTGATGTCAACATGAAATTTGAAGGAGATCATACGAATCGCAAAACATCTACGGACTCTGAATCAATCTGGGAAAAGATGCGTTGTTATTTATACTACGGCTCTGTTCAAGCTATTAAGACTGCCATGGAACCTTTGAAGTATGCAGCGACCAACATGTTATGTATATCACTAAAAGAAGCATCAGAACAGGGGACCTAAGACCTAACCTCCAGGAAATGGTGAAATATGACTAGGGAGTCGCAAACCTCTTTTGACAGAACGTAAAATTATAACCCAAATCGAAAATTTGTAAGCGAGTCAGAAGTATATAGAAGTACGTCGACTAGTGGAAAAATAAACAATTTTCAACTTCAAAATTGGTCTATAACATGAAATAGTTCTTACTTGTGTAAAAACAAATAGGGAAATGTAAAGTAAGAACCAAAGGTATGCTCAAAAATCACAAAAGTTCATACTTTATTATGGTTATGAGGTTTTGGAAGGTTGTAAAATAAACATGTTGGGTTAAAATGGAGGGGGTATGTACATCTAGTTTTAGCTTATACTTTCATTGTCCATTCATCAGCGCCATTGTTCTTTAAAATTCTTAGAAAGACGTCTTATATTAAACGATAAAAATAAGAAGCCTGGCAAGCTGGGTGTGGCATATTTATATCTTCCTCGTATTTATGTACAATTAAATGGGTCACTAAAATGTGTAGCTAGAAGGAAGTAAAATGCTAATTCATAAATTGTAGTTACTCAATAAGTTATACAGGAGCACATTTGAAGAAATTGTGATTTAATATGAATAATTGTATTAAAGGATTGTATAATACAAAAAATAATTTTTACCGAACTTCTGTATTTTCAAATCAAAAAGTCTGTAGTCATGAGAAGCAAACAAACAAGGTTTGAGTTAACCGTGAATAAGAGTCCCTTGTAACCCACTTCCTACTAAATTTACGATATCTGCTTTGTATCCAGTGGTCCTTACGAACTCAGTAACTTCTCTCAAGAGTTTCGTACGGCTTATCTGAGGAAGTAGGTGCTTAGTTACTGGTTTAAGGAAGGTACCCTCGTAAATAGTGTCTGATTACCTACCTCGGAAGCGATGTTTAGTTTCTCGTTTTCGAGCATCACAGGCTCAGTTCAGGCATCCTCAGTGGGTATTTGGGGGAAGCCAGTCAAGTGGTTGAGTGTTGTATTAGCTGGCTGTGTGTGTCAATTTGCTCAATAGAAATATCTGAGCGAGAGCTTTCTAAAGGGGTGCTATATGATGGGTATCTAACCCGAAAAAGTTCTGTTAAAATTAATGTTTACGATGACATTATGGCCCCCGCCCGCCAGGAGTAACACTCTGCACATTCGCCCAACTAGGTCACGCGTGATCTTCATACCCGTATATTGGCCAAACTATACGGTATTTAGCGCTAAAAAATGGTAATAGGAAGTTTTCAAGTGCACTAAATTTGAATGTGAGGTCAAAAATTTGGAATTCCTACAGATGGAAGTTCCTCCTTACGAACCCCATTGTGTGGACGTATGCGAGTGCTTCATGAAAAGAAAAATGATTGTAGACAAATTTGACATCTTCAAGTTTACATTTCAGCTGGTAATGGCAGAGACAAGTCTTAAATATTCGACGATAAGAGTTAGCAATAACAGTTTCCAGCGTTAAAAGGCAAGGGCCCATTGAAATCCATATTCAGCCCTTCGAGTGAGACAGCTGCTTTCAAAAGCATTCATAATCCAATTTTTAATCCACCAATGGGTATGCTAAGTTCTTAGTTAGAACCGATTGGTTAATTTTAGAAACTCCTGCCGTGATTAAGTGAACGATGGAGGTGGAAATGGTAATATATTTTGCTAGAGAAAGCCCCCTTGAGAGAGCGTCTGCTTCACTGTTCTATGTCCTAGGTTGGTGAATTATATCGTAGGGGCAAGTGGATAGTTATATTAGCCAACAACTTTATTTTCCCAGCATGTGTATCGCTTTGCCAATCTTTCTATTAAAACATTGCCAGGAGAAGTGCCGAGACAAACAGGAAAGTCGATTTTCGGCCCAACATTTGCCTACATGAACTTACTTGCCCAACATTGAATTTAATTGTCTTCGCATATCCTGGGAGAGGTATGCCTCCTGAGTGCCCTGAGTCACTTGATGCCAAATATTTAACGGCAGATCGATTCTATATAAGCTAAAACGAGGCGTTTATGGACTTCCTTCTTTTTTTCTCGTCTCACCTCGTTTTTTTTTTGTCTTTTTTTTTTGCCTACCCAATTCTACTAGTTCTCCTTAGCCTATGTTGTAAGTCGATTGAATTGATGTGCTCTGCTCTGCCCAGCTTTTTCACCATAGCAATGTGAAATTTGATAGGGAAATTTCCTCCTATTCACCCTAGGAAATTTGAATTTGACAGGGAGCTTCTCTCGGACAACAAAAGTGGTGAAATGACTGACTCCATCCTGAGCAGTCCAGACATTCCATCTTTTTCCTCCTAGACCAACAAAAATGTGTGGTATCCCCCAGAAAAGACGATGCGCACAGACATAAGATGGTCGGACCGCGTACAGTGCATTTATTCTCTCACTCTTTTTTACTGCGCCCTCCAACGGTTTAACCGATTTTGGCTAATCACACAGTAAACACCATTGCTGTTCTCTAATTGTGGTGGGCGAATATCTCCTTCAAAGGGACTTCCCTGATTTTAATTTCATTTACATATATGAGGACCAGAACCCACGACCTCAGCATTGTCTATTATTGCAGAGCTCACTGCTTTTAACATGAGACTAGTACGATGTATGTATAGTACTGTTTCATACCTTTTTTATGCCATTTTGTGAACCTAATGTCATTCCCTTGTGGGTGTCATTTTCTTGGAATTATATCGTACAAATGACATTTGCGATACGTATACTTCTTATAAATGCAGAGCTAAAGTGGGCTGTGAAGAGCGCTGTACTAATCCACAGTGACATAAAAGGGTTTACATCCGCATTTAACTTATAAATAAAATATATTATTATTCAACATTATGAATAAATTTCAAGTCTCGATGAGATGTGCAAATCCAACACCTCATTTACCAGCAAGGTTTTGTGTTGGGCGAAAATCGGCCAAGCCGTTGAAGATGCGTCTCACTTCCAAACGAAGTCAAAAATAGAGAATGAATGCACTGTACTAGGAGACGGCGGTCTGATTATTTGCTTGGCCCAAATGGGATCATATCATGTATTTTGTTTGGTGTCTTCCGTACGTTGAGCTTCTTTTGGGGTAATCTATGAATAACTATATGTGAATGTTTGTAAATTACAATTAAAATTTTACATTTGCGCATTGGCTACCTTTAATCTGGAACATTTTCAAGTCATTAAGAGACATTTCATTATCGGAAGTCACTGAGATGAAGCAGGAGGACCTGATCAACCGTGTAAAAGCTCTCGAAAGTGTAAATTCCCCGACAAATCCACAGACAAACTTTGTTTCTACCGGCCACCTAATTGAGGTTTCGGCTGCTGAAATGGATGAAAGGCGAAAAAGAGCATCTAATGTAATGTACCAGAGCCAGCACCCACTAGTCAACTGAGCGCCATGGAACAGGACATCACTAAAGTCAACGAACTACTTCATCACCTCTCTCCTGATTTTGGTAACTTAATTAAGCGTCTCAATCGCCTGGGTACAGTATTGGATACTGGGAAGCCACGTCCCATCAAAGTTGTACTCGACTCGCCTGAATCAGCCTCAAAGATCCTGACTAAAAACAGATCTCTCAACCCCCCTACCGTTTCGATGTCCTCAGACAAAACTCCTGCCCAACGTTCCTATCTCAATGACCTCCGATCCACATTAAAGATGCGGATCAGTAAGGGTGAAAAGGATCTTACAATCAAATACATACATGGTGTCCCCTCTATAGTAAATTTATCAAACTCTAAACGAAATCCAAAAAACGAATAAGCAAGCCCAGTATCTTAACCTTTTTTTATCAAAATGTTCGCGGTCTAAATACTAAGCTTTCTTCCATACACTACCAGGCACCTCTAATAACCCACGATGTCCTAATCCTAACCGAAACTTGGCTCTCCCCAAACGTCTTATCTTCAGAACTTCGGCTTCGTAACTTCAATATATATAGAACTGATCGCTCAATGGCAAATAATTCATTCAAAGTAACAGGTGGTGGCGTACTTATCGCTATCTCAGGTCGTCTCCGTTCCTCTAGATGGCCATCATCTGACTCAAATGAACATATTTTTGTCATTTTACCGGACCAGCGATTGATTGTCGGAACTGTGTATCTTCCATACTACATGCCCTTGTCATCCTACGAGCAGCACTTCGAGGAGCTTGAACGGGTCACCACTTCTTATCCGGACTTTCAAATCGTTCTGGTTGGTGATTACAATCTGCCTGGGGTTGATTGCGGATTTTGGAATCTTGAGGACGGCTCCTCTCATAACAATCCCAAGGTCTCTACTGTCTTCGACTTCATTCAGTTCTTCAACTTAAGGCAATTTAATCACTTCTACAATGCATCTGGTAACGTTCTGGACCTCCTCTTCTCTGATTGCTCGGATGTTTTTGTTGAACTGTGTGATCAACTAGTTGACATCGATCGAGCGCACCCCCCATTCCAATTCCGAACGACCACGCCTGTAACATCTAAAACTACCCATTCTTCCAGACAATTTGTGTACAATTTCAAAAAAGGCAACTACGAAGCGATGAACCAGTATCTACTCTCTCATGTCTGGGGCGACTGGCATCCTTTGAGTGTTGATAAAGCTGTGGATAGATTTTATGATGTTCTTCTCGGCGCAATTGAGAGATTCGTCCCTAAGACATTATTGATAGACTATTCGTATCCCAAATGGTTTTCCCCTGAGCTCATCTCGCTTTCGCGCCAGAAGAACTTCGTTCATTCCCGCTACAAGATCTCGAGTCTCGGGGTCGATTACGAGGTTTTCTCAGCCCTGAGGTCCCGTTGTAAAGAACTATCAAGATCACTCTATTCAGAATACATCGAATCAGTCCAGTCTTCACTCCACCAGAACGTTAAAGTATTTTGGAACTACATTAATTACCGTGATGGTACAAATGACCTTCCCCAGCTAATGTATCTTGATGAAAAAACAGCGGACGACCCTCAGTCAATCGTCGACTTGTTTGGACTTCACTTTTCCACTGTATACGAAGCCGGTGCTGATGTACCTAAGGGACCTCATTTGGATGTCGCGGTGATTGGAATTCTGACCATATCTGAAACTTCAGTTGCCGATTCACTCTCTCAACTTGATATCTCGAAGGGAATGGGACCCGACGGTGTGCCTCCTATCCTGCTCAAATCCTGCTTCACATCCCTTGCTTCACCCCTACACATACTTTTCAACAAATCACTGTCTGTAGGAGTGTTCCCTACTCGCTAGAAGTCGTCTTACGTTACACCAATACATAAAGGGGGGGATAAGGCCGACATAAGAAATTACAGACCAATATGTACCATCTCTACGATACCAAAATTATTCGAAAAGCTTGTTACACTGCAGATGACACCTCTCTTTTCATCATATATCATTCCTGAACAGCACGGTTTCGTCAAGGGGAGGTCGACTACTTCCAACTTGGCCGTGTTTCAGGAATATACACTGCAGGCGTTTCAGCGGGGACACCAGGTCGATTTGATTACGACTGACTTCTCCAAGGCCTTCGACAAGCTATCCCATCAGGTAATACTATCTGTGCTTAGCTCACTGGGGATCTTTGGCAGTCTTCTGTGTTGGTTGGAGAGCTACTTGGATGGTAGATCAATGATAGCTAGGTGTAGGGACATGTTGTCTAGGCCATTCCTTGCCACATCTGGTGTTCCTCAAGGATCACATTTAAATAAGATAAAAACTGTTAGAAGTTATGCATGATTTGAACTTATATATGATTTCTGCCTATGATTCTATCTATTTGCAACGAAACTCATTGGAGCTCGGATACCATTCAGACTCCGAACCGCACGATTCTCATGAAAAGCGGTTGGAAACTGATTATAAGGATTTTACACTAGCCTGCCTTCTGACTTGAGTTGCTTGCGATGATATTCATAATTAGATAATCTAAGACAAACTGGCTTGAAACCCAATAATTTTATCATACCGGGGCCTGAGCAATGGTCTGAGGTCAATAGCGCACTGTTCTTTGAAAAGACATGACACAAAAACTACTCAAAGGATAGAAAAGTACGGGGGGGGGGGGGGGGGGGATAAACTACAGGATAGACCATATTTTTATACAAATCAATGGGTGGGTAATGCTCATAGAGGACGGCATAGAGAAGAGCTACTTCTAGTTCTAAATTAGGTACATTAAGTAATTCAGCACTAGGACCACCTAGTACTAAATAGCAGACTTCTGAGTTTTAGGCCTAACTTGCATTGTGAAAGGTACATAGGAACACGAACTTTTGAAATACCTCCACTCTACTACATACTATAGGAATATATGGTAGGAAAATCAGTTAGCTAAAAAGTGAAGAATTTAATTGGGGAGCTACCATGTCGATGATCAGCACATTTTATTATCAGGTGTTTGTTTCTGCTTCAATACCCTACTCAGCTTTCCCTTGCCAGAGTGAATATTCAAAAAGAGTTCCAAGTTCAAAATATAGATAACTTGAAAATTGCTTTACCGTTTAAGTCTAGCCCCCCCCCCCCAAAAAAAACTATTTAGACAAAATTTGGCCTTTATCCCCCGCTCTCCAAGCTCGAAACTTCTAAATTCCAACGAAGGGAAGGGCTCAACGAGAAGAATTACTGTGACCTACAAAAATTCCACTACCGCATTTTGTCAGTAATACTGAAGAACAAACTGTCATTAAATGAAATTTTATCGGTTGGTGATACTCAATACTATACCAGAAACAATACAGCAAAATAATGTTGCTATAAAATCACTTCCGAACATCAAACTCCCATCGATCTTTCCATGTGTGAAATAGACGATAGTTCGATAACCAAATTCTGATCAGTTTCTTTCAGCTCACTTACATTCAGTATGAGGCTGCAGAATTTCCTATGTTTTCCAGTAATAATCATTCTCTTCATACCGATAATCACTGAAGCACTTAGTTTGTTCTCATGGTCATACATTACCGCTATTAAAAACGTAAGTATAGTTTCATCTTATCTCTTAAAGCTTGATTTACGGAAGATTTCAAAGTGGAGAACATGCTTGGGATTCTAACCTGTCGGGATCACATAATAAAAACCTAATTTTACGGATGAAAGGAACGTACCCGTGTGAATAAACGTTAATCGTGTTTTGTAATGTTTCGATAAAATAATGGATGGGCTGATCACGAAGTTTGAGGTAATGTTCAAATTCTTCAACTAAACACGATTTTTTATGATTTGTGAACGACTGACGTCAGTGACGACGACGGTGACGTCGTATTGTCGTCAAAGACAATAAAACTTCTATAGTGGTTTCAGTCGGTTCTATGCGGTGAGAACAATTGTCAAAGTGGAGATGCACTACGTTCAACAATAAATTGTTATTAAAATATTTTAATAGTCGTTCTCTAAAAATGACGATATACATTTATCCGATACAGTTCGGGAGGAAACTAAAAACATGCGTTGGTCGATGTTGATGAAGTATAATTTGGTGTTTTATGAGCAAACTACTGGTACCGATAAAGACATATATTTTCTCAAAATCGCAACGTTCTAGTTGTGATGTTTGACCTCATGAGCGAATTTTCGTCTCTTCAGTTTTAGACCGTTTTTGGTAACTTTTCACAGATTGTGCGGGATAACTCTTCGAGTTTGGTTCCCCCATATGATTCGTTGCCGTTGGATCAATAGAAACCTGTGAGCATGCTCAAACTTGAATTACGTTGATTTTTTATTCTCATTTATTTATATTAATTTATTACATGGCGATTGATTGAGTAATAACTATTACGCATAAGCAGAACTGAAATTGCTTATGTTTGCGCTGTATTCCATTTTCCAAAGTGGCAGCTTACCGATTCATAATCATTCTTAGCGGTATCTTAATTAACACAAGCACTAATGACACTGTTTACATCAACCGCAACATTGTCGTAATTAAATAGTTACGACAGGTAAATGATTACCAACCACAATCACCTGTTCAGCAGGCCGCAATCAAGGAATATGGTGTTCGATTTGGATCAAGAACCTATTTATGTTACATAAATTATTGATCCATTGTTCCCTTTATTGTTTAATTCTAGTTATGGTTCCTAAAATGTATATTGATCTAACGTAAATTTTTTTGAGTGAATGAGGGAGTTAAAAGTGAGTGAAGTGCCAAATTTTGTGCAAATCATCACGGAGATACATTGAACAGTGCTGGAATCTACTGGGCGCTCCCTAAATTATTCACAACTGTTCATTTGGTCCCCTTTTTTCGAATAATACTCGTAAAACCAAGTTCTTAGCGCCATAATTACTACTTCGATTTCATTCGTTCAATTTGCGCAGTTGTGCTGAGAAAGCTCCAATTAACTGTTTATGGGCATAGTTTTCGATCGAGTCAAAGCTCAAAGCTTCTTGCAATCACTGCTGGCGTATTTTCGTAAATTCCGTCCCCCTGCTCACTTCTCAAGATTCCACCCGTTGCACGGACTACCCATTTTGGATTCCAAGCTGCGGTCTTCTCGATACGGAGAGCTGCAGGAGGAGGTACGCATAAGAAACCCAATCATCTAAGACTCACGACGAATGGATTTTCTTCCTCTACCTCAAGCCTACATGAGAAGGATAGCGCCGCTTATTGGGGTAAAAAATCTGGTGTACCAGTGAGTAGATTTATTCAATGTTTCACGTTTCATATTTTGGGAAAAGGGGTTGATCACACCGAAATTCAAGTTAATTATCTATCTTTATTACATCTATGCATGCCATATTGTTTCATGAATATATTTTCTTATTTTACTATACCATCAAAGGGTTCTGTTTACATTCTTTGAATCATCGCCTAGTCAGTCCTATACTCATTCCTTCAAACTTGAAGATGGCATAGCATCTGCGCAAACTTGAAATTGTTGTTACGGAAGAAACTATGAGACTATTACTACCTATTGTGATGGAATGGTATTTTTTAATTGCGCCAGTTAACTCTTAGTTGTTTCCATAAATACGTCTTGGAAGGCGAATGCCGTTGAATTTATGGTTGGGTGTGCGCATACGGAAACATGAATTGCAGTCCTATTCCGCAAATTAATATGTCTTCACATATATGTTTATTTTCTATTCTGCAATCAGTAATTTAGTCTCGTGCTCTGTGTTTCTACTAATTCTATTCGCCCATGTAACATTAAGTTAGGAAAATATACTGCCCGATCACCTTAGCAAACATTTATAAATATTCGAGCCCAATAATTTGGAATATTCAAATTTGTGGGGAACTAATTTCTATTGGTCGTGCATTTTGACCACTGCGCTTTTGGTTTATAATTTTCAATGTCACCCAAGAAGAAAAATCAACCCTCCTCCCTCAAAATTTGTTGCTATACGTTTCAAGATGTATGGAATCCAAAAATCAAATTTAAAACAATCGTCCGCCGTATGCTGTCCGCTGTCCGAGGCTTTTCTCCGAAATTACTGAACCGAGCTTTATGAAATTTGGCTCAAAAATCATACCATGGCCGAGGATATGCCAGTGACATCAGCATCAATTTTGATCATCCCTAGAGTAGTAATTTAGGGCTGAAATATTGAAAATTCCAAATCTCGAACACTTTCGAGGCAACGGGAATTTTTTTAGGGGTCTAATTTAAACACATCATTCAAAAGAATCGGATGAAACTATCAGGGTTGCTGTACGTACATGCGTTGCTCCCCATGAGGCACTTTGGCAGGTAAAAAAATCGACAACATGCGAACGAATCTTAACTGGTCGAACTTAGCAAAAATCGCCTTGTAACTACGTCGCTTATATCGGCTCATATAATTCCAATGGAATTTACACTTCACGGCACCGGGTTCGTTATAACTTTTGTCGCTTGTATAAGGATTTCTGAGGTGATTTATTTTATATACCTAATTATTATCTTTTTTTCAAATTTATTTATTCATTTATTTTTTTAATATGTTTTAATTTTATTAATTTTTTCAAACAAGATTTGTTGAAACGTCTCACGTGGATATTAATGGTAAATATCTTGTTTCCAAATATGATGTTTTATTTTCTTTCTATTGTCATTGGCCAGAAGGCATAGCCATAAAGAGTGTTATTACACCATAAACCCTGATATTATTTTGTAACATTGACAGAGTTTTACGAAAATTAAATTTCAACATTCACTCGTTGGAAAAATAGGCTCACGGATTTATTCACTGTTTCATTTACCATTGTTCATAGGTTCCATCAATTGTTTATAGTTGGTTGGGGACTGCAGGTGTTCGGTGACCTATCCAGTATCCTGATAGCAACTCTTTGGGCATATCATAAAATGTACTCTAGTGTTTCATCGTCTTTCGTCAAGTCTTCACAAGTGGGGGCACTGTTGATTCTGGTTTCGTAAAGGTAAGCTCCGCGCGATCCGTGGTTTGAGCGTAGTCTGGAAATGGTTCTTGTTTCAGCTCAATTGACCTCTAACTACGCAAACATCGTTTCCATCGATACTCGGGGGTTCAATTCGCGGGAATTATTCCCCGAGATAGACTCACTGTACTGTTCTTGAATTGGTATTTCAAATCTCTGCAGCCGCGAAAATTATACGACCAAATTCCACTGTCATGCTTATAATTATAATTTCAAATTGACCTGTCATGCTTCTAGCCTTTAGTGGGAGCCTTGCAGTGAACGTAAAGCGATCCGGACGTTTTCATTCGATTCTTCGGGATGATAACTATAAATGACCACCAAAAATATTACTGTTATTTCGAAAGTTTTGAGTTCTAAATTTTAAAAAATTTCGGCCCGTAAATTTTACCTTTTATGGTTGATCGAAACTGGTTCTGAAGTTCTAGGTCCTACTAAACCCCATAGGTGATTTTTGACACAAACTAACGTTTGACAAAAAAAAAATGAATAAAATTAAAAAAATAAATTAAAAAATGGGGATGGACGGTTTTTTTTAAATTTTATTATATTTTTAGACTCTTCGCATCATGAAACGTAAACCAATTAATTTCGAGGGGGGGCTAAACATGCGTTGTTCTTGGTATATTACAATGGTTCATTCATTATTAGCAATAAAAAACTAAAATCGGTAAAACAAAAACAAAGTTTGTTTACGTGGCCATTTATAATTTATTAAAAGTTTTATTTTATTTATTTTGTTATAATAATTATTATTCATAATTTTTTTGTTTTACTGTCATAAAATGTATAGTAGAAAAATATTGTGCACACTCTCAAGTGTCCAGATTAAAAATAATTCAACGTAAAATCTCAAAAATCTGCTCTCATGGTCATGCCGCACGACTGGACATTTTTTAATTTCATTTTTAATGTTTCATAATTTTTTACTTCCAGGCTCTTCATGAATGTAATTCGGGAAATTACGAAGTTGACGATGAAGAGCCAATCAACCACACCACAACAGCTGCTCCGAACGTCTTATCGTATAGTGGTGGTTGGGATCCTTGGGGCTGGATGACTGACTTCCAATCCAAGCTCGGCGTATCGTTATCAGATAGGCTGCACGAGGGGGTCTTAGCTCTTTGCGATAGAATTCCAGAACCTATTCCGATGTTTGAAATAGAATCAACGCCATTGCTAAAAATAGAGGCTAAGAACGGATTCATGTCTGGCGTTCGTACGATTTGTGAAAAGTATGTGTTTCCCCAAATCTTCCAGAAAGAAAAGTACTACGTTATTAATTTAGAATTGAAATTGGAGAACATGCATTTGGTTTACAATATAGCTTCCAAATTGTTGAGAATTCATACCAAAATAAACTGGATTGTGGGAAAGAACAGCAAATTTCATGTAGAGTTGCTGGTCGGCAAAACTGAAACTTGCCCTGTGACTATAAAAAGGGTCTCTTTAATCGTGAAATTCAAAGAAAAGTACGGATTAGGACCTACTTTAAATTTTTTTGTTTGGAAGATACAATGCTATTTTAATGTGCTCTTGAAGAGAGTCCTAGAAACGCGTCTTGTGAATCCAATTAAGGAGATAATTAGCAGTCTCATGTGCCCCACTATAGAACGATTGGCAACAATACAAGAGACCAAAAGAAGAAGATTGAAACATCTGCAAACATCGACTCCCGCAACTGGGTACCTCTCGATGATAATGGGATAGCCAAATATAAGAGTTTCAACCACTAGAATTTGTAATATGGCTTTTTATTTGAGTTTTCAGGAAGATTTTACCTACATCCGCGGGCGCGAATTTCTTAACACAAGTGGGCGCATGCTCCTATTTTCTTAACACGGTAATCTACAGCCACCTCGTCTTCAACTATTTCAGCTTGTATCTCACCGAAAACCGACGTAATTTGGGTATAAACTTAGTTAGAACGTATGACATATGGTATACAATAAATTAAGGGTCATGATTTAGTTTCATATCACAGCAAACAAACTTTAAAAAATGAATTCAGAGTACTACCGTATAATTACTTGGAAATGTAGATAACAAAAGGATTCGACGTTGAAAGAAAGTTGGTATACGTACTACTCGTCTCGTTAACTAAATTTTTCACATTTTGAAGGAAAATCACAATTTTAGCAACTGTAAGCATGTTTGGCATGAGAGGTCTACCAACAACCATTTATTGAGAAGGTGAGTTTTGTCATTATTTATTAGTATCAATAAATTAGTAATTAAACATCGGAAGAACTGATAGAATAATGAACATTGAAGACGGATACTAAGGGGAAACTTTTTGAAGGGGAGACCTTTCACATTGAACCTCGGCTAAACATTGGAGGACCGTGGAACATGCTCAATTTCAAATTTTAGCTCCACAGGTTGAACAGCAAAGAAGCTCCGAATCTCACTCCGCTGATCTGACGGGGTGGAAGGGGGGGGGGGGCTTCAGATTTCATGACTCCTTTCTAGACTTCCCGAGGGTTCTCTATTTCAAATTTTAGCATCGTAGGTTGAATATCAAAGGAATTAACACCGGAGCTGGGTGACTCTAGGCGTTATGATTCGTTTTGGACGTCCTAAGAGGCCTCCATTTTAATTTTCAGCTTCATAGGTTGATTAGCAAAGAAATTAGCTCCGAATCTCACTCAGCTGATCTGGAGAGCTTCAGAATTTACGATTCGTTTCTAGATGACCCAAGGGTTCTCTATTTTAATTTTTAGATTCATAGGTTCAATAACAAAGAAATTAGCTACGGATCTTACTCAGCTGACCTGGGGGGCTTTAGACTTTAGGATTAATTTTTTGACGCATCATGGGGCCGCCAATCCAGAATTTCAGCTTCATAGGCTGAATGACAAAGAACTCAGCTCCTAATTTCACTCAGCTGATTTGGGGAGGGGGGGGGGGGCTTTAGATATCATGAATCGTTTCTAGATGGTCCAAGGGGCCTCCATTTCAAAATTCAGTATCATAGGTTGATTAGCAAACAAATTAGATCCGCCGCTACTAACTGTAGTCTCCTTTTTTAGTGACGATATTTTGTGGCCGCATTTTTCACTTTTAGGTCCCCGTAAAAGCCTGTTTGACGCTAAAATCATATACCTCCGATAGATTGGGTATGGTTCCTACGTATTTCTGGAAAAACAACTTCATGTTAACTCGTAATTATGATTCTGTTGGACGCAAGTATGATGCAAAATTCTTCAAACCAGTTTAATATATATCTAGTAGTTTCTACTCGTACATGCAATAAGTCAATCAGATAAGGATTAATTTAGGAAGGCAGTTAGGTCAATTCCTACTGGACAATTGTTCAGTAGATAGGAAGGTAAATATTTAAAATCCTTTAATTTAATATCACACCATTTAATATCACCTATAAAGGGTGTCCCACTTAAAGGTTACAAGGTTAGTCGATACAAAGTTTCATTATTGAAAAATTAAAAAGCGAAAACAATCACTTTAGAATTAATTTTAATTTGAGTCTTACTTACCTACCGTCTATCCACCGAGAGAAAATGAAAGCAATCATGGTGATTAACCCTTCTCTTGGTGGACACAAAAAGAACATTCTTACCAAACTGAATCTGTCTTGCTATATGAAATTGCTCATGAACTTGGGAGCACTAGGATTATCATTGACTTACCGCTTCCAATCCAATCGTCTTTGTATGTGGACGTATCTCTCCATGGGATTCATAACTAGTAACTTTAGCACTCACTTTTACACTAATTACAATTTCTTTTATGTTACGCATTGTATGCCAATTACCACGAAATAATGGAATGAAATGAAATGAAATGAAATTGTTTATTTGTAAAAGCCTTCCGGCGATAGAAAAGTTTACCACGAAATAAAATGCAGGATACAGGGCATTAAACATCGACGAGAGAAATCTCAAAAGGTAAACAAACCGAAGCCGGCTGGAAGGTTATGGTACAATATCGGTTGGTTCATATATCGATTGTTTGAATCGTTTCCATTCGACTATGGCTATTTCAATCACCACTGGCATTTAATCAGTCCGCGTAAGACTCTATTAATTTTATTTTACCATTATTTCTACTGGGATTCATACAAAAAATTAGGGACAATTTGAGGCTTTTATGAGTTAGAAAACATATTTATGGTACGAAGGACACAATCGATGCTACCAGCCATCGATCAATCGAACGTGAATCGGTGGTCAGTAAAGGTGGAGAAAGTAGGGGAAGTGAAAGAGGGGGAAAATGGCTTATGGCTTCCACAGCGAAATGAGGAAGGGCAAGCCTAAAAGAAGTGGGGAAACTACGTAGCTTCCCATAGCTTCTCTTTATAGTATACAGCTTACCGTGTTTGCTTCCGAGACTGCAAGGCAGCGGAAGCTTTGTTTTCACTTTCGAAATGAAAAAAACTTTGTTGCTCCAAAATCAAAATTTCCACTCGCATTTTGCGTTTCAGAGCCTCTTGAACAAATTTGGTTCCGTGAATATCTGTCTGTCTGTCTGTCTGTCTGTCCGTCCACATTTCCTTGTAACAGCCATAACTTCCACAATTTTGATCCGATTTTAACCAAATTTTCAGGGATTGTGCGGGTTAAGCTTTAGATGGTCCCCTATCAACTTCATGATGATCGAATCAACGGTAGCTTCTGCGCAGGCGCTAACGTGAATTCCTTGTGACGGTCATAACTCGGTCAATGTTGAACGGATTTCGGCCAGATTCTCAGGGATGATGTGGATAAGGTTCCTTGAGGTCCCATAGGACAATAATCATAATTGCATTAGCGGTACGCTCTGCACATGCGTGAACAAAATATTCTAGTTACGGTCCTTGCAACTTCCGTAATTTCCACAATTTTGATGCGATTTTCTTCAAATTTTTAGGGATCGTGCGGGTATAGCTTTACATGGTCCCCTATCAGTTCCGTCATGATCGAATCAACGGTAGCCTCTGCGCAGGCGCAAACAAAATTTTCTTGTTTCGGTCTTAACTCAGGCAATTGTGAACGGATTTCGATCAGATTTTCAGGGATGACGCGGGCAAGGTTTCTTGAGGTCCCGTATCACATTCTTCGCGATCATCAGCAGCGGTACGCTAGGCGCATGCGCGAAAGTGATGTTTTTGTTACGGTCACAGCTTACTTAATTTTATCGGATTTTGTTCAAATTTTCAGAGATGATCCCGTAGATTCCCTTGAGGTGCCATACGAAAATTTTCCTTATTAATTTCATTTATTATATGTACCATTCAGCTTCCAATTTCCCACATTATTAATTCCCTGATGCCAGAACCGGTCGTTTCTAGTTTTCTGGAATTTAATGGTGACGTACTGTGAAGGTCACGAGGAAGCTCATGTGCCATTTCCTTGCAGTGTATTTTTAGCTGTAGTTATTTCGCTTCTCTCGGATGGGCAATTATATTATCCACGGCATTTGGCCCTCCCACGAACCAGCCTTGGAGGAGCATTCTAAGGTGCTAGGTAACCGGACCCGCATTACAGACGTGATTAGCGGGTTGCATATTCGAACTTAATGTAGCTGGTACTGACGTTAGTAATGTGAAATTATTGATTATTGTCCACGAAGCATCATTTGCAAGATGAACTTCTACATCCTCTGGTATCATGGGGGGGGGGGGGGGGCTCTCCCCACCCTGTACCTCCTCAAATTACGCCACTGCTTGGCGGTATTACCCCCACTTGAAAAAGCGCAAACTTCAGTAACAGTTTCAGAGTGCCTCAAAACGGATTTCAATGGAGAAATTTTTCAACAATTTTGAATCTAAAATTCTCCGAGCCATTGCAATAGCTTTATTTTCTACAAAAATTCGGTTGAAAAAAAAAAAAAAAAAAAAAAAAAAAATCTGAAGCCTTTCTACGTATTCTGCAACATCAAATTATAGCCCTTCCCACATTTTCACTACACTCAACGTTTAAAAACTGAAGGAGACAACAATAACCCACAGGTCTCGCCAATAGGACACCTCCCGTTTCACAGGCTGTACGAGCTCCTTTCTGGTGGATGCAGGGAGAAGAAAGAGCTCAGAGAGGTCCACGGGGTTCGTTCAGATGGAAAGAGACCGTCAAGGAGGCTACTAGTAAAGGCCAAATGAGACGGGAGCGGAAAGGATGAGCAGCGAAGGGATGGGATACTGAGTGGTGGACAGAAGTTTGCTCCCGAAAACCCTTTTCCCGAGTTTCACTTGGGTCGGTATTGACGTAGGTAGCGTCCTAATCAGTATTCCACCGTTAGAGCCCTGCTCTCTGTTCATTTAGATCTGAGGGACTTGATTTGGAACTGAATATGGAAAGAATTTATTTCTGAATCACAAAAGTGTTTACTCGGACGTGGGACCTACTGGGATGTATTGGTAATATATTCCTACCTCTAATTTTGGACATTGAAAATTTATCGGTAGGGCACTGTAATGATAGCTTCTTGGGAAGCAGGACTCGGATCCGGGTGTATACTACAGGCACCATAACCATAAAAACAAGAATTCCTATCGTACCAGAACACCTTTCGAGCGTGACTGTCAATGAATGAATAGGTAACAAGTTGATATATCAAATCTTCAGTTATTACTATCTGTATTTTGGAATCATGTGATCGGCTGATAAGTTGCTGATCATATTCCAATACTGAAAACCACTGAGTAACATAATACAGTGCAGATACCACAATGAGTTATTAGGGCTATGGGATTGACTTGATGTTATATATTTTTGAGATGCTTGTGAGCATCCAGACCACCAAACTATACATATAATTTTGTCCTACAGGTCCAACTAATATGAATTTTCACTACTTGATGCAATGTATTTTTTAGATGCGAGCTTGCGAGTATCCAGACCACCAAACTATACACAACATTCTGATCTATTTTACCACAGTGGACGTACAAATGATTAGCGAACAGTTTTGGGAACAACAGAACACATATCAAGCGTTTATGTTTCTATAGAGAATTGTTTTGCGGTCGTATAACAGAAAATACCGGATGCGGTCGTATATCGAAAGAGATCCTCACATTTTACTGAAACGAGCGAATTTTAATCTTTAGCCAAGAAAAAAACAGAGGTCTTGAAACACCGTGAGGTAGCAAAGGCGATTAGAAATGTGGTCGTCTACTTAAGTGATGGATTTAATAGTTTGTACGATGTCGTTTCTACTGTGTGAATATCTCAGTCAGGCTAATGACGAAATATGTATTCAAAATAACTATTAATATTATACTACGTACATAGGACAAACAAGGGGGTTCTGGACCGACTCGACTCCATGTTCCCAAGTATCATTGCACAGATGAGGATGTACTTACTCCAAAGGGGGACGAGTGGATTTTGAAAAGGCTCCGTAAGAAACGCAAAGCTGGTTTCTCACCAGAGGTCGCGCTCATTTCTTTCAAGGATATCACGAAGAGCAATTTGAAGTGAAACCTCCCAATATTACCTACCTAACATTTTGAAAACCTCGAGATTACAGTAAAAAGGTAAGTAACAGATAAACATGTTAAAGAAAAAAGTAGTAAACAATAGTGGCACACCAACCAGAGTCATAGCTCGACTATACTTAGGTAAAATTGACTACACCTTTGGCTTTAAAAAAATATATTAAAAAATCCATTTTAGGTGTTGAGCAAAATGTGTATACCTACTTTATCCACGCATGGAATGGCATGCATCATTTCTAAGGAACTCTCATTGCTTCTATATAGGAATTTTAAGAGGAGTTGCACCTAATTATTTAGGTTCATTGTTTTAAGAACGTCATCTTTAGCAAACTTCAATTTTGGATGAATTTCTCCATTTCCAATGCTGATTTAAATTCGTTCAAACTAATTCTCAGCCTCCATACCCTTCTAGTTTGTAAAGGTTTCTGTCAGCAGGAGAGATGAGGGAGCTTTTGGGTACCAGAATAGATCCGTAATGTGTGAATTTGGTAAGTTGTGAGAATACAACTCATATCGTACATGAACTACCTCAGTAGCAAATCAGTTGAACGTGGCGTATAGCTTCCTACCAAGTAACCATAACGTATATGTGAATGGATAATTGTAACGGGTTGATAGATTGGATATAGAACAGACCGCTTCATCAATCGTTACTCAGGAATAAAACTTGAAGATCATTTACTATGTTGAGAATGGAAGTATAGTATTTAGGAGACATTGCGTTTACACATGCACGTTTACGCCCGTTCAAGCAGCGAGGAAATTCTTAGAGGACGATAATGGACCGACCCCTAAACTGTCTAGCATTTAAGCATTCATATTGAAAACACTAATGCATATTTGGTATTCAAATTTATATTTCTTCGCTTTATTTGAGTTTTTTGTATTTTACCCCATTTCGGTTTATTATCTTCAGGTATGAACCTGTAAACCTAATCGACCAAGAAAAACTTTTTCTTTTTACCCCCTTCAAAGTTTGTTGGTTTATAAATCAATCTATCATTGTAACTTTTTAATTTCGTGGAATTAGACAACGTTCTTCTTTAACTTCCGTTTTTTATTAATTTCTCCTCGGTGGCGTCTACGCCAATGCAGGTATAAATTTAGATAATGTATATCGATTTAACTAAACAATTATAAACAGGTGTTCTGCGTGGAAGGGCTATCCAATACAGAAATAATAAACATGCACTTAATAGTTTGTAGGGTTTTAATAACAATAATAGAGTGTTGGTAAAGCAAAGTCAATATAGATTTACGCAAACAGTCTTTTTTGGAGAATTTTGTAAATGCAGAGTGTTGATTCACCCAGTAGGAAGCATGTTTCCGTACTCCACTGTATAGGACCCGGATCGACAAACTGCGACGAAGTTTTAGGGTTAACTTCCGCTTTCTTCATTTACGCCGTTTCTTGATTGCTAGTAGATAGCTGATTAAACCCTGGTTCAGATTTTCTAATTTCTAAATGTATCACTTGTACGTAAGTCCTTATGGACTCTACTGATTGATAATTACTGAAGTGTTGGATAACTTCAATCAAAGGTATTCTAATACATGAAATGAGACACGGGAAATTCTAGAAAACTCAAGCGAGTCTTATTAATTCATAAATAACATAACGTATCCGCAAAAGTAAGTTGAACATGAAGTATCAATTGGGTATGAACATACCAATAATAATTAGAGGAGGTTGTGGTTACTTAACACTTCATCTCCCTCTCTTTACCCCTCTTCTTTCAGTCATCATGGCCATAACGGTTGGGAGGTCGAATAGTCCTTCTACTTCTATATATATATATATATATATATATATATATATATATATATATATATATATTTCCAAAAAATGAATGGCTCAATTGAAGTCCTCTCTACAAAAGTTTCTTGGAACAACTCATGGACAACTAACTGCTGACTTACCATAGCCTCTGCTATCCTAGCTTTTTTAATAGCCTTCTCCACAGTCAGATGCTGATCCATTTGCAAGGTCTGAAGGCCGCTCCACACATGCGGCATTCGCCGATTTCCGAGTCGTTGCTCAGTGGTATGGAGGGTCGCTCGGTGTTCGCCGAATGCGGAATATCCGAGCTCGGAGATGCTACAGCCAGTATCGGTTTTCTCCCCGCTTGAAAGGAGACGAATACTCGTCAAGCAGCGTGCATCTGTCCCGCTCCACACATGAATGCCGCACGGGGCAGATCGTCGAGGTATTTTTCTGTGAACGGGTGACACCCGGGGTGTGACACCGACGCAACTATTACCATCTAAAATCTTTGGGAATTCTTAATTTTAGTTCGATTTTGATGAATTTTTTAGGGATTGAGTGGGTTGGCTTAAAGTTTAAAGCAATACCAGATATCTCAAAAAACCTTTGGTACCTACCGCAGTTTCTAATAATCACAACAGTTTCTAATAAATTCGTAGAACTTCCTATTTACCTTTGTGTACATTTTAAAATCCGTCGCTACCAACACTTGTATATTAGATATCACTACCGCGATGTCTGGTATCCATTCTTCTAAAAACTGACGTTTATTCCTTCACTCATGAAGTCAAAGTTGAAAAGGAACGCACATAATGTGTCTACCTATTGACTACCTGTTGACTCAGTGTGTCTACCTATTGACTACCTACAATGTAAAATTCATCTATTGACATTGGTGGTGTTTTTAGCAAATTTTCGGAGAAAATTAAGCTATTGCAATAGCTCCAAAAATTTTAAAATAAATTTTTTTCAATATTACCTCCATTTTGAGGCATTCTCAAACGAATCCTAGAGTTAATAACTTTTTCATTTGTATGAATAATGCCTCAAAACTGATTTCTTTGGAGAAAATATTCGAAAATTAAAGGTAAAAAGGATTATGATTTTTAAAAAAACGCAGTTTGCGGAAGCTTATCACCTACTTTGTGAATAGAGATAGGTAAAGATACGCAAAAGTCAAGAATCACTGACAAATCACTTGTCGAAGATTAGTATAAGCGAAAGTTCACAACTGGCATACGCGAAAGTCAAGCTTCACTGCCAAGTGCCGCCCCCAAGGCTAAATACCCCTTTTTAACGAAAAGGTAGGCGAAATTCCGTTCTTGCGACTGAAAATCAAGCTTTCCTAATGAAAGGATGAGCTCGTTGGCCAGCACTTTTTGAGCATATTAAATTAGTCAAACTTCAAAAATGTGACGGAAAATTAGTGAAAATGGCTACAAACCGCTAAAAATTCTGAAATTCATGTTTTTATCAGAATTTTAGTCTAAAGAAGTTTATCAACAGTGAACAAGAGCATTAAACAATTTATGCACAATATTATTCAGATAAACGTACTTATCCACCTAATTTCCATTAATATTTATCAAAAAATCTATAAAAAATTATATTTTGAACGAATTTGTTTGTCGTAAAATTGGTGGTTATTTGCACTCAAATTGCTTAAATTCCATTCCAATCGAATCATAATGACGTGTGAGCAAGGACAAACGTGAATTCCTCATAACGTCGATTCCTTAGAATCTATGGGCCCGATATTGTTCAAACTTGGAGGGTAGTTGGGTGAAGGTTTCAGGAAGGTTCCATATGCATTTCATCGTCATATAATGAGTAATAAATTTTGCACATGTGCAAAATAAAAGTTTGTTGACACACATGAAACTCAGTAGCTAATCGATCGATCATTTTTAGGAATTGTAGGGGTTAAATCCTAGATCATCTCCTATATTTTATTTGGAGAAGTAAAGTCTTTTATTAAGTTAATATCACCCATTTTGGCGAATTTCGGGGCCTTTAGAAAATCTGGAATGAAATGGAAAGTTCCAGTCATGAAAAGAAGTAAAACAAAATTAAAGATCATCTTCACAGAAGTATGTATTTCAAGATGATACATACGTAATATATAAGTAGATAGCATCTTATATGTACTCAGGTTTAAAAGAATAAGATAGAAAAACCGCAGATTATTATTTGGAAAATTTGTTGTGCATTAAGTAGGCACTGGAATTTCAAAAAATTTAATAAAAATATACCTAATACAACTGGAATTTCAAAAAATTTAATAAAAATATACCTTATGCGAAAATTAGCTGATATGGTCGTACTGCATTATTATTTTTTATTATTTGGTCGTCCATCGCGAGCAACTTTGAATAGCTTAAATCTCTCTCTTGAGGCAAGCGCTGGGCAGGACGAACTCCGAACGTATGGAGAAATGAGCTTGCGACTAGCCGAGTACCTAGGCGAGTAGCCCAGTTGCTCGGTGCTCGGCGAATGCCTATTTCCAAGCAAGTGTTCCATATTCTCACGTTTTAGCTAACTTTCAAAAATCGTTGATGAAACTGCCGACAAATTCACCAGTAATGCCTTCGTTTTAGGAATTTAGCTCTTTCGAAGACTACCTATATCAATTTTTCCTTAACGTTAGAATAATTCTCAAATCGTTCGATTTCAATGTCGAAGTTATCCTCATTTAGCACTAAGGTTCAAGTAAATCTCCACCTTCATCCCCCAAGCAGTATAAAAGCATACTTACTTGTCTGACTTCCTGTACAGTTCCGATGCAACCCGAAATCTCTCAAATTTCTCGCACAGGACATTTTAAAAAACCAAAGTGTCTTGTTTATTCAAAACCTTTAGGGTGGTATGCTAGAACGACCCTCGAAGTTCGAGGGACGTTTGGGTGTCTTAGAACGTTTGAGAGCATCGTTTCAGTAGAAGTTCCTAATGCAAAGACGACCCTTAGTTCACCCTTACTCTTGCCCCCCCCCCCCCCCCCCCAACGACCCTTAAACCCCCGTTCAATGCAAAGACACAGTTTGAGGGGGCCCCTCCAAATTTCCACCAATCACTAATCGAGATTTTAAGGGCTACCCTCCAAAAGTGAGGGTGGTCCTAAGGTCCCTCGAGGGTCTTTCCTTGCTGTAATCTGTCCTTATTTTCACATTCTCACTTTGTTTGAAATGTAATGATGTCAAAAGATTGAGAAATATTTACCTACTTACATTTAATTTGAGGCTGCAATGCCTAATCCGTCCCAATTTTCAACTGAGATGCTTGTGAAATGTACAATACTTTCCACCTTCCGTCTCTGTTTGAAAAATAATAAATGGCCAAAAGGTGAAGACATATATATTTGATCAGAGGATTTAATGGATTCCTAATCCGTCTCCAATTTTCACTTGGGATGCTTGTGAAGCACTTTCAACCTCCCCTCTCTGTTTGGAATGTAAAAATGGCCAAAAGGTTAAGAAATATATAAATTTGATTTGATTTGATGAGGTTGTAATGGACTTCTGGAAGCCGTATAAGAACATCATCCTTGTTTCCAATAAATAAATAAATGAAATTTCATTACGAGTGTAGACACGCACATAATGATGATACATACACCTCCCACTTAGTAAATTAAATATAACTGACCCTTATTTAGGGTGTAAGAAACACACACAAACTGCATTTTATTGTTGTGTTCATATTAAGATGGAGCTTTTGAGAATGTAACAAACATTACAATATTACACAATACAAAATACCTGTAGGTATTTCCTATGAAAATTTTTTGCCTTCAAAATCTAGCGTCCTGGGCTTTAGCCCAGTAAGCCCACATAAGCAGAGCAAAATGAACGAAAGACGAACGCTGACAGTTTGTTGACAAACAGTACAATGAGATGGTGGTGGTGGATTTCGGTACTTTTATCCCCCCCCCCCCCCCTCACAGTCAATTTGTCTTCAACACGCCGGCCCGATGTTTCTAGGCATTACTTCTTACTTAGATTATGTAATGTTATGTTATGTATTTTTGAGATGCGAGCTTGCGAGCATCCAGACTGCCAAAGTATACACATCATTCTGACCTGCGTGTCCAAATAATCTGTATTTTTACTAAGGGATGGACTAATTGATGTTATGTAATTTTGAAATGCGAGCTTGCGAGCATCCAGACCACCAACCTATACACAGCATTCTGACATTTTTGTGCGAACTCATGTGCATTCTACTTGTGCGAATTCATGTGGTGGCAATCAAACCACAACCACGCCAATTTGTTTCATTGAATCCTCACCGACATCGGCAAAACGCGGTAATTCTTTTTTCCTTCTTTGTTTTAAATAATATAATTTTTTCCACACACACACTTGAAATCGTCACCAATTCAACGTAAATATGTAATCTAAGTAAGAAAGAATGCCTAAAAACATCGGGCGAGCGTGTTGAAGACAAATTGACTGGGGGGAGGGTGATATAACGGAAAAGTACCTGGATTTCTATTTCTGCCTGAGTCTACACAACCATGATAGGTGTGGGAAGGTAGTTGAGAAGTAAGGCAAAATAATAAACATATTCATTAGATTTCCGACCCGCCACACATGGAAAGTTGGATAGGCAGAGCAATGAAGCTAACAGGCCCTCAAACCAACCTCAAAGTAACCACCATCCCTCTAACTGGTAGGGTCGTTCTTGCACTTCAATTTTTTCAAGGGCCTTCCCTCAAACCACCCTCCAAAAAGTAAGGGAGTTCCCTTACTCAGACATCCCTCCAACTTCGAGGGTGATTCTAGCATACCACCCTTAGTATCAAAATTGAATATATTAATTTCGATATTCCAATAATAATTGAAGTTGGTCACCTAATACTGCAGCTACCTCCAGAGCTTACAGTAACCTACAGAGCAACATACCGTTGGGTTTTTGGATTCGGCCTGGACCGTTTCGGAAAACCGATACAGCTGGCAGGAACAGGGGCAGCTCGGCGGCCCTCACCAACAGGAGATAGCTATATCGACCCTCCGCCTGTTGCGCTCAAGCCCGCCCCGGCTCTGCCATTCCCGTCATGTTCGCACTCTTATCTTATTAGCCCTCCGTCTCTCTCCCTCTTCGTCACTCTCGTTTTCTATTTCCTCTTTCGTTTCCTCTCCCGCTTCCTTCTTTTCGACTTCTATTTTACACTGCTAATCCCATTAAAGAAAAAAAAAACTTTTTTTCCCCGAGCAAACACCCCTAGCCCCTTTACCTTATATTTCCCTTTGGCACAAACTAACTTTTTCATTCTGTCCTTCATTTCCATTTAGTCTCTTTTTTTGGCAACGGTTTCTTCGGAACATTACTTCTTAAAAAGTGTCTTTTAACTGAAACTTCTCTGGATTTTCCCCATTCACGGCTGTCTGTCTTTTCTGTCTTTCGTACCTTTTATTTTAGTCTTCTTTATTCCCTACGTTTTTAACCAGAGCCATTGAATATTTGCATTTTCAAATTTGAACAATCTGGCGTTCAGTGAACCACACTAATTCATTGAAAAATATTCACGTCGATAAGCTCGTCATGAATACTAACAGGTCAAGAACCCTACTGCGAAAATCAAATGAATTGAAATTAAATTTAGCTCTGGTTAGAAGGAAATTTTCAGTAGAGTCTTTTTCAGTTTAGGTGACCTTTTTTCAGGAAAGAGAACGTGCTCAGTGGCGTTCGTCTGTAGATATTTCATGAGATAGGTTAGCAGGAATCGCTAAGTGTCCCAGACAGGTAAGTTGAATGAATTCAGGTCAATTTTGCAATTAATTTGCAACCTCCAAAACCTGTTACCAGATTACCCGGGCAATCATACATTGGCGGGATATGGACCAGTAACATCGACATCAATTTTGATCAACCTTAAAGGGTAGTAATAAAGAATTGAAATATTCAGATCTCGAAAAATGTCAAGCCAACCGCAATGTTTTTTAGGGGCTCATTCGTGGACATCATCCCTAAGAATCGGATGAAAAGACCAGGGTCACTGTGAGTTCATCCGTTTGCTCTCCCTAAAGGCTAGAACTTAGGCCGGGAAAAACAAATCAACAACATAAGGCGAACCATAACTTGTGGAAAAAAGTAATAATCACCCTGTAACTACGACACTCATGTCAACTGATATAACCCCAATGGATTTATCACTTCACGAAACCGGTTTTTTCAGTTTTTTATTTTATTTTCGACATTTTAACGTGGATATGTTTTTGGGCTGGGGGTCATTCTAAAATTGCGTAACGACACTAAAATTTGTGACGACCCGGCACTTTAGATTATTATTAACTCGAAAAGTGAAGGGTAGGTAGAATTTCTATTGATTTTTCACTTACAACCAATGAGTTACTAGGGAAGTGTAACTCCCATAGTTTTCATAGTATGAAAATCGTTCGCCACTTTTTGGAATGCTCTCATTTTTTGTCTATACTTTGGCATATGAAATTGAAAATTGTTACGTTACGTTACCGAAAAGCGTTACTTCTGATTTTCTGATGATTATCGCTTACAACCAAATCGTTGCTATGGAACTGAATCTTAGGCATTGATCATCAAACAAAAATCGTTCTCCAGTCGTTGGAAAGCTCTCGATTTACCTAACCATATTATGTTAACCACAACGCAGAACGTGGCCAACGTGGTTGTCTAAATAATTGTTTACACACATGTGATCCTTCCCAGTCAATTTTCTAAACATGATTGATTGCAACCACTACCTATTAGACTGGAAAGATACTTGGAAGTCGAAAGTTGATGGGGAGACTCTCTGTGACATCAAAGAATATTGAAATTATGGGCTATTTCCAAGTCAGCTAATTGAGCTAAATTCAGTCCTGTTCACCCAAGGAAGTTGAAAATTGATTGACTCCATGGAGCAGACGAGTGAAATGATGGGGTTTTTCTGATCAGCTGAGTGAACTAAATTCTCTCCTGTTCACCTTAGGAAGTGAAAGGATTTTTATTTGTAAAAAAAAAAAAAAATAAATAAATAAATTAACATTTAAAATAAAGTAAAATAAAAGGAGACTAAGTCTCAAGAATTGTAGGTAGGTACAGATACAACTTCCAGTGACACAAGGTTCGGAGTCAGGAACAATTTAGTTTGTTTTGCTGCCGCGAGGCTCGCATCCATATTTGGAATCGAGCATAACCACAGAGTAACAAGAGTACAGGTGACGCCTGTCGGTACGGTGACCCGACAACAGAATGCGCTGCTAGAAGGTCGTGAGTAAGCTGGCTGGCCTTTCTCGCGACTGGTTTGTTACGGTCCTCAACCTCCACGACCGATATCGCCTCACCTTTTCATACATGAATAACAAGTAATAATATACTATTTTTGGGCCCCCGATCGCATGCGGCGCAGTCGGGGACATCACTCTTTCACAAAAACACTAATAGGTAAACACTAATGTGTTGGGTAGGAATTGGGATGCGATTTATTTAAGGCAGAAGATTAACTCGCGTACTCACACGTCAACTGCCACTGGGCCGACAACTTACATCTTCGGATCGGAATGCAACAAGTGCCACCCTAGGTTGCTAGGTTCTCAATAGATCGATTTCATTGAAGGCAACTGCCACCTTAGCAAACGTGAACAGATACTAGATACCTACCACAATATTCAAAATCTGGGCTTGTCATGTCGCTTCTTAGTTCTTACAAGACGTGTTGGGGGGGGGGGGGGGGGGGGGGTTGGATTCACTCATCTTTCGGTTTCCCTTTCCCCTAACAACAAGGCCATGAAGTGTGCAGATAATTTAACACAAAAATTACGCGTCAGATACGAGGTAAGTATAGAATTTTTCCCACCGACGGTATTTTGTTACCCTCCACCCTAATATTTTTGTTTTTGTTGACTCCCCAATTGCCACAAAAAAAGAATAGAAGCGGCGTCCACCTCAACGATGACTAGTAATGTGTTGAATGTTTCATTTAATTGCATTAATTTTCTTTCAGTAGGAATCTTGAAGTATCTAAGTAGGCATATGAATGATTAAGTCAGCTATCGCCTAAGCCCCACGAAATTGCATTACGCAAATTGGTTACAGAAGTGAGATACGGGACCCGTGAAGCTAATTTCTTTCTTAATCAACCTACCGTGCTGATGTTTGAAATTCAACTCCTTTGGGATATCTAGTAACAATTTCAGTGCACGGAGGTGCACTGATTAGCAGAGGTGTCTTTGAGGCTAATTTCTTTCCTTTTCGACCTAGTGTTAAAATAAAAGAAAAAAAAAGAGCCTTTTGGCTTACCTCCCCGAAATTGCATAACGCAAATCGCTTACGAAGTTGAGTTACGCTGAGGGCCTGTGAAGCTAATTTCTTTCCTAATCAACCTTCTGAACTGAATTTTAAATAGAGCTCCTTCGTATAAAATTCGTTTAAATACAGCTTGTTGGCACACTGATGATCAGCTGTGGAACCTCTGAGAAAATTGTTTTCCTTAATCAACTTACGATGCTGAACTTTAGACAAAGCTCCTTAGGGACACCTCGAAAACTATAACGAGGTACGGTGGGGGGGGGGCTGATCAGCTGAGGGGCCTCTGAGGCTAATTTATTTTGTATTCAACCTACAATTTAACCTACTAAAAATGCTTAATTTTTAAAACGATGTATACAAATGTACGATAATTTACGGCAATTCGCTTAATACGATCAATCTGCATGACTGGAATTTTTTCGTGAAACTTTGCATAGAATTCACATGTGCAATAAAAATGGGGTATCCATTTAAAAAAACAAAAGTGGTGTTGATTACCCATAATGTCACAATAGTGTGATTCGCGGAAATATCATTTGAATTCCTCGTAAATAATTATGAGGGATTTTTAATGTGTGAGACACTTTGTACATATGTTAGTGCATAAATTAATATAACCTGAAAGGGATCTACACGGTGCGAAAATGTCATAGGAATACTTGAACTACCACCGAAATGATTTAATATGAATTTGTCCGTTTTTTATTATAACATTCTATCAATAAGTAAGTTCACTAAACCAGCAGGATGAGTATTGAGTGAAAGGTTTGTTTCATAGGTACATGTTGTTATTTATTTTTGGAGTTTTAATTTTGAACCTTTGACCCGATATTGGGTTTTGATTTAGGCGATAAAACATTTAGATTAGGTATATATATATAATATATATATATATATATATATATATATATATATAATATATATATATATATATATATATATATATATATATATATATATACTCAATGCAAACTCTTGCATCCAGGTACGTTTCAGAGGAAGCGTGGATAAGGTCGATAACGTTATCCAAAGTTACGTGATGGGGGAAGACTCCTCCCAGCTCCTTCTCATGACCGCCGGTAGAGGCTCAACTATTATGGCGATTGTTGGAGAGGATTGGATGTTGGCTCAACAGTCAGGAAAGTTTTTGATTGATAGGAGCAGGTCGAGGGAAAATCAGACTGCGCCAATTTTCCTCCCGACCCCGCGAAGTTAATGGAGTGACAGCTGATCGGGATCAGCACTTCGCGATGACGGCAAATCCAGTTGATACAATTTATTGCATTACATGCCAACATGCGGCAGGTGCCATCTACAACTTCACTTTGTGGATCAAATAATTGACGAGAAAATTCACTATAGCAAACTGGTTTTTAATGTTTAAAGGCGAATACTTCGCAATCTCGGTTTATCATTTTGCTTCCTCACTACCGAACGTAGGAAAGCTTTGTGTTCGTGAGTGAAGTCGAAAAAATTTTTGTCCTCCAAAATCAAAATGTCCACTTGCTTTTTCCATTTCAGAGCTTGCTGATCAATTTCGGTTCTATGTCTGTCTGATGTCTGTCTGTCTGTCTGTGGTGAATTCTTATCAGGCCCAAAACTATACCAAGTTTCAGTCCGATTCGGGTGAAATTTTCCTTCGTTTGAATAATTCTATACGTCCATGTCACACTGTGAGAGAGACTGCCCACCCAACTTGGCATTAGGAGAAGTTTTCAATAAACTTTGTAATTGACCAAGAAGAAACAACTTTATCCCCCTCCTATTCCCTTTTTTGGTATACATTTCAATGTGTTTCAAACAAAACAATAAATATATATGTATATAAACGGTCCGTCTAGAGCTTTTTCTCAAAATTACTGAACCAATGTAGATGAAACTTGGGTCAACATCATATACGTACCTATGGGACCTAAATAGATGAGTCTTAATTGTATAAGCATTCTATCAATCATTGAAAAAGGTAAAATTGAAAAAAATGAAATATCAATCAAATCAAGATCTTGAAAACTCTTGACATAATAGGGTAATATTTTCGTTTTTATTTAATTAGAAGTTACTTCCATGGATTGGATGAGCCACTATGAGTATAGTACGCTTATAATACAATACATAGCTTCACAAGGACATCCTAAATAGATGTGAAAACCAAAAATATCATGATTCATTAGAATCACTTCCTCCAATTACCCCTACCGATTGTAAATTTTGAACTTCCAACGTTTCTTGCATAAATGGACTGAAATATGGATTTAAAAAATAAAATAAAATAAACGCGGAAATTGGTTTACACACAAATACACACATACTCACACACACATGCACCTATAGTTTCCTCACGGGATCGGTCTTTGAATCGTGAGAAGCGAATCTGTATTCGGGTTAGTTAATCTTCTCAGGGTTAGGTTGTCCCACCTCCCCCGGGTTAATTCCAAAATGGCATTCCTCCTATGTAAACCGAAGCCTAAATTAACTAGTTTCGAAGGGACGTCCTGAAAAGTCTCAATCAACCCTCCGCTCAGCTAAATTGAAGAAAGAGTCTTTTTGATCCGATGCGTAAAAAAAAAAAAAAAAAGGAGATCTCATGTATGAAAGGCTGTTTTCTGGGAGGAGCAGTTAATTAGCGTATTAACCATAGCAGCTCAATGATGGTAAAACTCCGCCCACTCTCGACCTCCGTTCAATTCTTCTTCCAGGTAAAATTGATGAAAAACAACCTACCTCCTTGATAATATCCCCTTTTGAGAAAAAAAAGAAAGAAAAAACGTTTGACACTGTACTTTTAATCATTTCCCCACCCTTTCATTGTTCTCCTGAAAGATTTAAAATTACACGCAATTTATAGGTACTGTTCTTTCGAGGAAAAAAAATTAACATCCTCCACCCGCTCTAAGCGTCCTCGCAATATGAGCTTCCTTCTTGAAAATTGTGTTTTTTTAATATCACTTCGTCGATCCCGTAATGAAAATATGAAGCTAAAAAGTTCCTTTTTAATGTCGGCTTAAGAACAACCAAAAAATCTTCAATGGTTTTGTTGTCAGTATTGTTTAAGTGGAAAAATTAGATTCCGCCTTCATAAGTTGCTTCCAGTACCTCCCCAACACTCTTTACTGTAATGCTTTCACTTTCTCTCTCTTTCTCTCCCCTCTGTTATCTTTGTTTCTTTCTCCACCTCTTTCTCTCTAGTTCGTTTTAATAAACCCCGGGAGGAGAGTAAAAAACGAGCCCGGAGGTTAGGTTTTACTGGGAGGCAATATCACTAAATAACCAGTGCCGCCCCCGCAGCCGTAACCGCTGCCCCCCTCCCGCCCCCGACCATCGCCCACTTGAAGGATCCGCGAGTGATTACCTTCGTTTCTTGTTCTCCTTTGGATTCCGCTCCGAACGGCCTCAGGCAGATTCGCATCCCCTCGAAAATCCCTGAATTCTTTACAAAGCCCCTAGCGAAACCTTCCGCAACCACCCTTCAGCAACGTTATATTTTTTGATATTTTTTGCAGATTTTCTCTTGTTAATATCGATGGTTGGCGCAGACACTCATCAAATCATTACAGAGATTTTAAATACCCTTCTGGGAGTCGTTGATATGGGAAACGTAGTTAAGGAAGAACGTTGCCTAATTCCGCGAAAATACAGGGTTACAATGTTAATTTTATATTTATTTTTTATTCGACGCGGTTGCAGCTTAGATATTTTAACCTAAATACGATGAGGATAATAAAACAAAAGATTTACAGAGACGATAGAGAGAAAATAAAAATAAAAGGTTTCTGACAGTAATACTCAAACTCATTGACGTACACAATATTTTATTCAGATTATTTAAGCCAAAGTGTTTGCCAACTGTTGAATGGCTTTCTTGAAATTAGAAGAGGCCAACAGTAAGTCCGCTTCATTATTTTCAGTACTGGATAGCCGATTAAAGTCCTCCTGGATTCGAAAGACGGGATTATTCCTTGGATAATTTCTTGAAGATGCCCGAGCATAGAGAATGTCCTCGTGGATCTATTGATATAAGTGGGAACATAGAAGTCCAACTGGCCCAACCAGAAATCGCTATCGACCCTTCCATGAAACAGGCTGTGCAAGAATGAGTTGTCAGCAATTCTTCGACGGCAATCTAAAGTTAGCAGATTATTTTCCCTCAATGCTTCATGGTAACTAAAATCTTCCCACCAACGCCCTCTCTTGATATTCAAATAAAGAAGAAACCTCCGCTGAATATTCTCCAACGAGGTTTTTGCATTGGCATTAACTGGTGCCCAAAAAAACGAAGCAAATTCAATATGTGGGCGAACAAGGGAGGTATACAAAATACGGAGAATCAATTGGTCATTGAATTCTTTTGTATTTCTCTTCAAGTATCCAAGAGCCTTCATTGCGTTTGAGCACACTTCACCAACATGAGGAGTAAAAGAGAGCACAGCATCAAACAGCACCCCCAGATCTCTCACCTGACTGACGCTTTAATGCTTCACTATCAATCTGATAAATAAAATTCAGTGGTGAGGAAGTTCGAGAAAAAGGGACAGCGGAGCGTTTGGCAATGTTCAAATATAACTTTATGGTTTGGCTATTTGTCAAGAGCGATAAGTAATTCCTGCCACCTTAAGCAGTCCAAATAATCCCCGCACATCGTCGATGAATATCAAAAACATCAAGAGTCCCAAGTGAGAAATGAGAGAAAGTGGGTCCCTGAGGCACGCCAGAAGTCGAATAAGTTCTGAGATGGTATTTCGTATTTTTATAGGGATCGATTTAGACGGTTAGGTCATCATCAGGAACAAACGATAACTAATTAGGAGTTATTGTTTGTTACTGATGATGACCTAACTGTTGAAATCGATCTTACCTTTGTAATTCTTCATTCTCGTGGAATTAGACAACGTTTTTCCTCAACTTCCGTTTTTCATTAAGTGGCTTAATTCGCCACTATTTAATTCAATTTTTTTTATTTAATTGAGTTTTATTTAATGGCATGCTCCTTTGCCGGGGAGTTTTCTCTTGATATACTTTTTTTTTCTCTTGATATTTATATTTTTCTCCCTAGAATTAATATTAGGAAATTCGTTCTTCCGCCAAATACTCGAGAACTAAAAAGTAGAGGTTTTTTCAGAGGTCAAAAATAATTCGTAGGGACAGGAATCTGCTCGAATTTTAATAAACCCCGAGTAATTGTTAGAAGAGAACCACCTTAATAACCTTTTAGGGTTCGTTCATACGATCATGGAAAAAAACGTATGTATTTACTCATAACACGATTGATTGAAAAGTCAGTATAATGATTCCCATTCATTCCTTGATTTTATTGTATCCCCTCGCGTTATAATCAAGTTCTTTTATCTAGTTGGTCTTTCACAATTAATAAAAGGATTTAACGGGAACTAATAAAAGGATCTAAGCAGGGTTATAGATATATACCTAACGTAATATACCGTTATATACCTAACGTAATAACGGAAACCAGGTTAGGTTTCCTTCATTATTAGGAGCCTAGAAACTAACACAACTTAGATTCGTGGCGCCTTCATTAACGTGTTGCGTTGACGTCTTTTTCGCGCATTTGTATTCGCCAATTACCTATGGTTTTTGACATTTTATATCTTTGCTATTGGGACATAAACTAATTCACGAAATCACGAAAATTGAGTGACGAAAATTGCTCACGAAAATATTCTGATGATTTCCGCTTACAACCGAGTCGTTGCTAGGGAAATAGTACTTTGCCGTTTTTCATCCCACAAAATTTGTTGACTATTCGTTCGAAAGCTCTCCACTTATCCAACCATATTATGTTAACTACTGCGAAGTCCGTGGCCAAAAAACTGAGTTATGAGCATGGTTTATGAATGATTGTGTAAACTCAGGTGATCGTTCTCAATAATTGATATTGTGAACATGATTGCAACCGCTTGTTAATTTCTGATGATTTCATTGAGCTGGTGTTTCGATGATTTGATTCGTAGCTGGTGATCCGAATATTGCGAGAACGGTTTGATTTTTGAAGCGGTGGTTAAATAATTTTAATAGGTAATTTCTATACTTTACACTCTGGGAAGCTGTAATTTCGTATGCAGTCTCTTTAGGACATTTACTTGACGATGCCCTGGGTCCGGATCAGGTGAATGGCTCTTAGAGCTTGCATACGAGTCTGCGACACAAACGAGTCAGCAACTAAAGACATAAAATGTCCCAATGAGTTGCAGACTCGTATGCAAGCGTTTGATATGTGCATGTAGAGTTTGATCAAAAAGTTCCGGTTCTCTTATATTTTCATTCCACCAATGAGTCCGATTCTTGATAATTTTAATCTTGTATTGGCGACTCCCACGTCACCACGCTGATATTCTTTGACGTTTTCTGAGAATTTGCGTAGCTACATATTTATACTCTTGCAAAACACAAAAGATAGGAATCGAGTTTCTTGGGTACATGATCCCTCGGGACCCCTTTTTTCGGCCAAATACTCGAATATGCGTTCAATAAAAGAACGGTCACTTTTCTGCGATGAGAGAGGGAGAGAAGAAAAAGAAATGGTGGCATATGAGATCACGTATAAATAAATTAGGTATGATAGGACAGACACGGCCCCGCGGGTTTGAATCTCCCCCGTTTCATACGAGTTGATGGAAATATAACAGTATAACTTTTAGAAGAACAGAGTAGTTACTTTATTGGTTAAGATTAAAAAACTGTGTATAACAAATGTAAAAACTAATCGTCAAACAATTTGACGAAGAAATTACATAATTTGCAACTCAAACGGCAAATGTACACTCCCTGAATGCTTGATTGAAGATGCAAGTTCATAGGTAAAACGCTGCAAATTATTGCACAGACGTTCGCAATAAATGTTAAATAGCACTTCTACGCAAATAACTGCTCTGCATTTAATAGAAGATCTCTGTCAACTCACTTGAATCCCGTCCAATCAACATAATGACAATAGAATAAGTAGTTGATATTTTTGACAGCCGAGTAGTTGGTAGTTGATATTACCGGCCCAATACCTACTTTTCAAACCAAACTTTGGGTTCATGGACCCCTATAATGAACTTGGGATTATGTTATTCACAATCATGTTTTCTTCAGTGAATTTCTGAAAAACATCACTAGTAATAATTGACTCCATAATTTTGAAACGCTGCAAATTTTAAAACGCTTTGTTCGAATTTAAGCCACATGCAACCGGAGGATCATTAGCTGTTGTACAAGGTGCCAATGGGACACTACTTGGGTCACTATTAGGGGGTCACGTTTAATCTTCGTAATTAGAATGCCGTCATGGAATTCACTGGAAAATCTGGGGAGGGGGGGTAATAACTATAATGACTTCCAGTTGAGTAGGGCATCGCCGCACTCTGCCGCAAGTGATATAGGGACAAGGGATATTGTGTGTACAAAACCCTTCCAGCGAATAAAAATACCCCGAAAATGGAAACTACAGCTAACGAGTATAATTAGGTAAATATCTATTCACTTGATATACAATCTACAATTTTGTAATGCGAAAAGCTATTTCTAGATGCATAAAAATATACCAAAGACAGTTGTTATAGTAGTAGAATCCAGGGGAAGATACAACTAGGAACTGAACCTTGTCTGGGCCCGGAGGTCCGTATAGAAGCTGGGCAAGCCTGTATGGCAGATCTCCGCCACATCTTCCACACACATCAAGAGACTGCTGCACTAAGGAAATGTCTGTAGCACGTCGTGTAGTATAGACCACTAGTAATCCCTCAATCAATTTGAGCACTTTCGTGACCCAACCCTGCACAGGTTCCGGAGACGCAACGCTGACAAGCCTATCCACGCTACCCTGTCATTGCTCATGTCTATGGAATAGGCTTCATGGTGCATATAGGAGATCCGATCATTAATGCTCGTAAGCAATATCTCAATGAAGTTTTCATTTATGGCTCTCCTGGCGAAAGCAATAGCAACGCTATTTGGCGATATAAGGAGATTTTGTATTAGAGATCATCAGAACACGAATACGAGTACTTGACCTCCACAAGGGTGCTTAGGGAGTCGTTATAAATCACATGATTCCAACTGCCTACAACTGACAGTTTCGAACAGCCATGTTCACAGCTCTGCTGTGAATGCAGACGCAACAGGTTGTAAGCGTCTTGTAACTTGGAAGTTGAGGCTCCATAGAGCAAGGCCATTATTTTCCATCAGCGTCTTTGAGTCATCAGTGTACGGATAATAATAATAGGTAGGTATACTAGATTTCTTGAATAGGAGATTTCTATTATGATCACGATCATTTTCAGATTCATTGCGATATCTTTTTTACTTAGCCAAGATTAAGCCTTTTGGGGGAGCGAACGGATGAAAATATAACGATTTAGGTGTTCTCAATCAATTCTTCGAAATAAAATCTAGGTACCTTTAATACAAAACTGTGAAGTTATGTTGAGAGTTTTCATTTAAGCATCCAATTTTTTAAAAACTATTAATTTTATAAACTTTGGTCCAGTAGCTTAATAGGGAGAAATCTCTGGATGGCGAAATGAGGAATTGTTCATTTGTTTGTATTCTTCGATCATAAACCGTAAACCGAACGACTTTGAGGTTACTTTTCTTCTCTTCGCAATAAACCAAATTTGAATTCCTTGAAAAAATCATCATAAATATACATAATCCAATACCTCCTCTTGGAATTAGAAGACGTATTTAAGAGTAATAATAAATAAATAAATTAATAATAATTAATAAGAGAATAAGTTGGCAAAATATAGATTAGTTGGACAATAGATCACATTGGGGAGTTGGGAGGAGGGGTCCCCAGACTCTCTTGCGATCGAACGGGCAGGAGTCATACTTAAGTTGTTGCCTCTCAATCCCTTAACATTCGATCAAAATGTATATTTGCTCCATCATACAGATCTGTATTGTCTTATCCCACTGTTCCTGTTGTTTGGAAGTGGGGAGAGTAGGTACTAAAGTTTTTCACTAGAGAAAACTGCCCCCAATTTTTTAAATCCACAATCAATTATTGTTAATAATTCTGGGAATGTTCCCAATGATTAAAAAAAAAATATTTAGTGTTTTAAGCCGCACCTCAACCATAAGGGTCATTAGCGGCATTGAACAAAGTGCCCACAGGACACTGCAAGTGGCACGATTCAAAGGGGGGGGGGGGGGGGATGCTGCTCCAAATGATAAAAGTAAAAAGGAAGGAGTTTTGAAAAGTTCAAATTGTTTTTCAAAATGAGAAGGCAATGTTTTGAATGGGAGAAATAGCCTGTTGAAAATGGGGGGGCCGTAGAAAAGAACACTCGAGAAATAGTGTTGAAATTCAAAATTTGATTCAGGCTATTTCAAGATATGATTCTGAAGAAAAAGTTGTTGTCGCGAATAGAATATTATAAAATGCATCGGGTTACGAAATACCTGGTTCATGAATTACATACCTACAAGAGACAGAGCGGGAATGTTACCCATGAGAGGCGTTCCGGTAAAAATTCAAATACCGTTGATGTTGGAGAAGGAAAGCAAAGAGAAGGAATGCACAAGGAAAAACAAATCGTGTTCAGAAGGCTGAGAGCGAGACTGAATTGGAATTACCTTCCCCGCCCCATGACGAATCCTCTTCCAACCTTTAGGTATTAATTTCTCCTTTAAAAAAAACTTTTTTTTCGGAGGGAAAAGAGTTAGAACAAAACTTTGACTTAGGCGATAACTTTTTTAATGGTAACTTGATTTCGAGGCAGCTTTCCTGCCCCGCAGCTTCCTTGGTTACGCTCCCTGGAGACCTTCTCTCAGTAAGAGTTATCGCGTTCGACGGAGTGGAAACGAGGCCAGGGATTCCGCCACTTTGTAGGTTCAAAGCAATCCAAAAGAAAGATTCCTGGAAAGAAGGGGCTAAGCCAATAATAATTTATGTCTGAACAACGCTTCGAGCAATAGCTTCCAGTTGATCTTTTTCACAACACTCTGTAGGTTCATTATTTGCAATGATGAGCCTTCGTAATCGACCAAGAAAAAACGTTATCCCCTACAAAAAACTTGTTGGTATACGTTTCAAGACACTTAGATTCTAAAAGTCTCAAGTTAAAAATAAAAAATGAAAATATAGGCTCTCCAAATCTTTTCTTCGAAACTACTGTACATACCAGAATTTACGAAATCCGGCTTCTAATCCGGGACATAAGAGGCGATTGAAATTATGGGGTCCTTCCTTATCAGCTGATTGACCTATAAATTCTTTTCTGTTCACCTTACAGGAAGTTTTGAACGTGTAATAATGTCCACTTTTACAGCTTATCAGCATGTCACTTCAAGGCTAATATTTCATTTAGACGGAAAACTATACCGAGCCAAAAGAATGACCCGTGCACCAGACTAAGGTTAAGCTTGCGTGCAAAATACCTGCTGAAGAAAAAAAATGCTCTGGCCAAATGGAGGGAGGCCTAATACTCGACTAAAGATCTTTTGGCCAAATGGAAACACTCTTAATCATAATAATTTTGGTGTAAACTACGTTCACTAAACCTACGATAAACGATTGGAATTATGGGCTGTTTCCCGATCAGTGACAGAGGTAAATTACCTCCTGTTCTCACTACGAAATGGAAATTTGATAGGAAGACTCCCTGGGACATCAAGAGACTATTGAAATGGTGTTTTCTTTTATGATCAGCTGAGTGAGCTTAAAGTCTCTCGTGTTCGCCCTAGGAAGTAGAAATTTGATAAGGAGTCTCTCCGGGACATTAAAAGACGATTGAAATTAATGTATCTTTCCTAGTCAGCTGAGTGAGCTAAATTCTCTCCTGGTCTCCCTACGAAGTTGAAATGTGATAGGGAGACTTCCTGGGATATTAAGAGACGATTATAATGATGTGCTCTTCCCTGATCAGCTGAGTGAGCTAAGTTATCTCGTGTCCAATCTAGGATGTAGGAATTTGATAGAAAGACTCTCTGGGACATTAGCAGACAATTAAAATGATGGACTCTTTCCCGATCAGCTGAGTGAGCTTAATTCCCTCATGTTCACCCTGTGAAATTCGCATTTTTTACAAGGCTAGCTTACTATGAGCAAGCTGTCACGATTGTAATGATTCCTGTTTGGCAATTTTCTTAAAAATAAAGTAGAATGTAGCATTATTGTTTGGTCGTCATTGATAGGTATCATCCCGAAGAACCGGATGAAACCACCCGGGTCGCTGTACATTCATCCGTTTGCTCTCCCCAGGGACTAGAACTTAGCGACGTCTTCAAATTACGTAGCGAATCACTAAATTCCATTAATTACCGCTAGAGAGTGTGGAAAAATCGGTTGTAAAGTCGGAATTTCTCAAATAATTGATCCATTTGATTTAAAGTTTGTTTTTTAATTAATTGAATGGAGTTGAATAAATAATATATGAAAACCATCCGTCCTTGAAGACATTTCAACTCCGATTCACTAGCCAAAAATGATTAGAATATATTGAATGCAGATCATGAAGGATGTTAGAGATTGATTATAACAAAAAGTGTTGGTACAGATATCAAAAAATTATATGGAAAGAAGAATAACCGAACGATAGGATTTCAGCTAACCCGAGGAAATGAATAAAAGTCAGCTACAGTTTTTAATACGGAACGGAAGCGGTGAAATATTGGAGCAACGTCGAGCCGAAGTCCGCCCATAAATTGGGAGGAACACAAAGGAAACAAAGCCCGTGGGCGTCCCACAGTTTGTTGTCAGCCTAGTGTCAAGGGCTTAGAAAACATGCGCGTGTTTGGAAGACGAATACATTTGAATAAAAATTATACTCACTGGTGTTAGACATTGAAAATATAGTTTTACAATTGTTCTGTATAGCTGAATAGCCTGTTATGACCCAAACTCATCGCTAAATATATTCATCCCACCGACCACATATTGATTTTGCTAAATCCCAACGTTTTCTCGAACAAGGTTCCCATTGCTTTTTACGTTTCACACCCTTTTAAACAATTTTTGTTCCGTGTCTATCTATCTGTCTATCAGTGTGTCAAACTATCTGTTCAATGGTCAATTTTCTTCAGGTTATAATTCTACTAATTACATATCAGAGAGACATTTTGATGGAACTTCCTGAGTTAGTACAAATTAGCTCCTGTAGGATGCTCAAAGGCCTCACCATCCTCGGACCAGAAGTTTGTGCGCAGGAGCAAACGCGAATTTACTGAAACATATATCACTGTCAAGTAGTGGCCCTGATTCGCTCGAAACAAGAGATTTGAGGAATGGTGGTTGAGTGAATAGATAGTCAACATTTGCATTGTGATTCGTTAAAAAATCACCTTGATCCCAAAAATAATCAAAGTTAATTACATTTTAATTATTATACTGATATACTACTGATATTATAATTTTTTTTTAAAGCTTTTATTGCACCGAGTAATCTCATTAACAATACAAATCTGACTTACATTACTACAATACACTATTCAGGACCTAAGATGCATAACTTTGTCCCTTGTCTCTCGAACATATCACATTCACTTCCTACACAAGCTCATGCGGTTTCAAACGCTTAAGGCGTCGAGTTAGATCTTGCACATCCAGGAGCTTCACAGCTTCCTCATTCACATAATCTTTTAGTCTGGCAAGATGAGCCGTTGCTCGCTTTTTGATCACCTCATCCACACTGTCAACTTGAAGTTCACGGTGGAGTGCCTGATTTCGGAAGTACCTCGGCGCATCAGTGATACATCGTAGTACAGAATTCTGGAAACGTTGAATGATCTATTGGTTGGAACTGTGCAGCCCCACAACTGCGCTCCATTCATCCAAACTGGCTTGAGCACTTGATTGTAAACAAGCAGCTTGTTACCAATGGTAATGGTGGTTCGTCGACCGATTAGCCAATACATCCTTCTAAGTTTCAATGCGAGCTCTGTCCTCTTCTTTTTGACATGTTCCTTCCACCTGAGCTTGGCGTCTAGCGTCATGCCCAGGTATTTGGCTTCATTCGCGTAGGGAATTGCCACATTGTTGAGGAAAGCAGGGATGTAGTTAATCTTCCGGTTGTTAAAATCAACGTGCACCGACTTGGCCTCATTCAGTTTGATCCTCCATTTTGTTGTCCAAAGACTGATTTTGGAGATGGACTTATTGAGTTTTGATATTGATTCGTTATTGCTGTCACCAACTGCCAGGACAGTAGTGTCGTCTGCAAATGTTGCTATGGTGTTATGTTCGACTTCTGGTAAATCGCTGATGTACAGAAGGTACAGGAGTGGGCCCAATACACTTTCTTGCTGCACACCAGCATTTATTTTCATTGGCTCTGAGTACGCATCGTCCTGTTTGATGCGAAAGTTCCGGTCTGATAGGTAGGATTCAAGCAGCTCAACATACTGATAAGGTAGCATCTTCTTCAGTTTGCGATTCAGGCCTTCGTGCCAGACTTTGTCGAATGCTTGAGACACGTCCAGAAAGATGGCTGAGCATACCTTCTTTTGTTCCAGCGCTTCTTCGATGATGTTGACTATTCGGTGTATCTGGTCAATGGTGGAGTGCTGCTGTTGAAAGCCAAACTGATGCTTTGGGATTAGCTTACGCTCCTCAATGAGATTTAGCAATCGTTTATTGATGAGTTTTTCAAAAAGTTTCAACATCACAGGCAGCAATGAAATGGGCCTGTAAGATGTTAGCTGATCAGTTGGTTTTCCAGGTTTTAGGATCATAATTACCTCGGCAATTTTCCACAGTTGTGGGACATGGCGTGTAAGATAGCTGCATTGATGATTTGCGTTATTTTGACGATAGCTTTTCTAGGAAGATTTTTCATTATCTGCCCATTTATGAGGTCAAATCCAGTCTCCTTTGGATTAATTTTCTGCTTGATCATTTTAGCAACTTCTTTGAAATTTACAGGTGGTATATTGATCAGTGGTTCCTGTTCTGGAATGTTGTACAGTGGTTCCTCATTCGCTGAGGCAAGATTAGGTGTCAATATATTCGGTAAGTGCTCAGCAAACACATCAGCTTTCGTCTCATTATCCCTTGCCCATTCCCCATCAGGTTTACGTATTAATGGTGCGTGGACAACTGGTCTATTGGTGTGTTAAGTTGCCTTCCAGAGTGAGTAATCAGTAAGATGATCACTGGTCAACTCGCTAAGGTACGCTCGGGTGTGTTCATCGTCGATTTCTTGCCTAATTTCTCTGAGTTCTGCTGCAGCTATATACCTAGCTTTTAGGTTTACATACTACTTAACATTATAATTATTATACTGATATACTACTGATATTATAATGATAATTATTTACTTATTAAACGAAGTCTACGCGGCATCTACATATAAGAACAGCTTCACAGACATAGTAACTACCGTGAGAAAATGAATTAGTTAACATAAAACATAATATATAACTAAGTTTCATTAATCCGCCTGCAGATGAAACAAGTTATGATTTGTAATGAACTTGATTCCATGAAAAGAGAATCCATCGAAGTTAAATCAGCTTATCGCTTATTATATTAGGGCCAAGTGCATATTGTCTGATACCTCATGGCAAATGATTTTTTGATGAATTAATGAACTATGGTTATATTTTTCCCAAATAAAACATACAGCAATACAGAGCTGGTGATCAGTGCAATGATCGCACTCACCCATGATTTCTAAACGCAATGGATTCTATAGAATAATGATAAAAATAAATAAATAAACAGCAAATTAAAATAAACAACTGTTCATATATTAGAATTTACTGTTGTTGTTTATCCAAACTTATTCTGGCTATAAGATATTGGTTGTATGGGTATAAGAAGATAAAGTCATTGAAAAAGTCAGTCACTGAAAGGATTTGAATAAGTCAACTGCAATGGATCACAAAAGCCCTTTTGGCATTGATCAGAATTCAAAAGCTCACAATGCTTTCTGTTGGGGACTTTTCTGTACTTCAAACTCTACTATTTTAATGTTCAGTACCATCTCAATAAGAAATGGTCAGCGGTTTTCAAACCAAGCAAAGCTTGGGAAGAGGGGACTTCCCTGCGCATACTCAACGATTTTTGTAAAGCATTGGATAGTGTAGGGTGATCAAGACATGTTGAGTCTAGACGGTTGAGTTCCTACCGGAATGGCTGTCTACGAGTATATATGTTCACGACCGACCGATAAACGAGCGATTGTCTCTGGCACTTCTGACATATGGTGTTCCACGGGGTTCCCGTTCGGGCTCTCCTTTGTTTTGTATTCATCAATCACGGGTCGAATATATATTCTGGCGTTAATTACCACTTTTTGCTGGGAACCTCAAGATTTTTCGAACTGTGACCAATCCTGACGATGTTGCGATTCATCAATCAAACGTTAATAACTTAACAGAGTCACATCTTAATAAATACTGTTTGATACCCACGACATATTCAATTTAAAGTTATATATGGGAACCTAGGTTTTGGGATAAATGTTCGTATTTCATTTGGTAGAAGTGTTTCACTGCCATTTTTTAATATAATTTCACTGTTTTAAATTATTTATGCTGATAGGTTTAAAAAACTGAAGAAAATCAATAATTGCAGAGGTTTGCAAAATGAAGGGTTGAAAAAAGTTCAAATTCAGCATTACATTTTGTAAAGAATGATCGAGATTGTCAAACCGGCAGGTACTCATCTTTCAACTTTATACCACTAGTTTTCAATATCAATTTTCAGATGCTAAGAGATAAATTAATAAACAAATTTTATTCGAAACTTAAGAATGGTATCGTTAAAACCATCGGGATTTCTCCAAGTCCAGTCCAAGCCAAGATGATCAGAAGAAGGGGAAAAATTAAATAATCGATTTTAGAGGAATATACCCTTAGGGGATTCGCACAGTTGCTATTTGATGCAATCAATTTTGAGCATAGAGTTAACCTCTAGAGTTAGAGTTAAATATCATCTATTTCAGACCTTAACCTACCACCCTAGTTGCTGAAGAGATTTGTCGACGATTGTTTTGATTTTTTTTCCTCCTGAAACATATTTGTTTGTCTTAGACACTGTGTGGCGTTGGGGACGTACAAGGTGTCGGCTCTCAGTTATGTATGAACATGGCGGTGTTAATATTCACTGTTTGTCGCATGCACTGGTGACCACTTTCCCGTCTTGTTACTTTCCATTATAATCAAATAGGTATCTAATGTGGATAAATTTATACTTTTTAAGCTAATCCGCCTCATATTTTAAATAATTATGACTAAATTTTACTCCCCCATAATAATTAGGTATAATAAGCTTTATAATTATAAAGAGTTTTCAAGAGTTTAAAGCATGATTATACAGAGTTATATACTTGAACTCACAAATTTTTAGTTCATTCGTTATGCTCAATTTCATGTGTTTTTAAGGGTAAAACTAGTTAGTTAAAGCGTTAAACTCTGTTATGACGGAGTTGGGGAGATTTATAAGTGTTACCTTTCAATAAAGCGTAAAAAAAAACTTAAAACACGTAGAAACCGGTCCCAAACTCAAATTTTCTTAGAGGGTCATTTTTCACAAAAACCGTTGCTTTCATAGAACATACCATGTTTTTCAACACACAAACATACTTTTTCCCCTAATTAGCGAAGTAAAATACAAATTGATTGTACCGCACGAAAGCTAAAATTCTAAGGTAGTTTTTCTGAAGATGGGGATTCAAAAGCAGTACAGTAAAAAAGTCAATAACCGGATTCAAAACAGTGAAATTATGTCATCTTCTCAAAATTATGAATTCCATCTCATTTTTTAGCTATCGGAGCTTATAAATAATTCTTGTTTTGGCATCAGGGAGATAGGAAATTTAACGCTTTTTTCAATGGTGTAATCAAATTTTAATTTACTTATCAAATTAAGGGAGTTAGGACCACTTTAGTAACATAAGGCCAAACACACGAAAAAAATCTTAAAAGTGAAAATACTCGGAAACGAAACCTCTATAAAAAAGAATAGGAGGCACTTTTTGTTGCAAATTAGTTGTGAATCGATCCCTGAACTTTGATGAGTTGTGTTTGATACACCCTGTATGAGGATGAGGAACGCCTAGAAAACTTCTGTTCCTCATCTTGAATATACACAGATGACAAGTAACTGTCTCATTTCGTTATACAATAATAACTGATATGCCAGCGGTACTAGCGGATTCTTCAGAAAATAGCATAAGATTAGTGGTTCTCTCGATCCTCCTAGATTTTAGTTTAGGTTGATGGTTGGTTCTTCTTCCTGGCCAAGTTTTTCATTGCCGTTATCTCATTTAGGTATTTGTGTTTCTAATTTTGAGTTTGTTCATACTTTTTTTCGTTTCTTCGTGATTAGTTATTAGAGATTCCGTTTGGTATTTCGTAAATTCGTCAGGTATTTCGCAAATGTCGTGTTTGTATGTGAGAGTGATCCTGTGTATCGGAAACGGTCGTTGACGGGAACGTGTGTTTGAGTGTCGTTTTTATGTTATCACCACAACAATATGAGTTTTTCGAATATTTGTAAGTTATTTTATTAATAACCTCCATTCCATTGTAATGATCTTACAAGGTGGAGTGGGCGGAGTCAACTGCTGTGGGCGTTCTGGCAGACTCTCAGGAAATTCAAACTTTATTCATTTTTTAAAATCATAGAGACTCTTAAAAAAAAAAAAAAAAAAAAAAAAAAAAAAAAAAAAACTATTTCCCCATTTACCTCTAAATTCTATCCACTTTCAGTTTCTGGTTTCTGCAATAAAAAAAATGTGTGCAAGTTCCTCATTATCAAATTGGTCCATCTCTATACCACTTAACCATTGGCCCTCAGATCGTTTTCTCCATTATTATCCGAAAACTTCTGATGGAATGGAAGGAACTTCCACAGTTTCAGGGGCCATTTATTCAGCGAAAACTTCACAGCAAGTTTGATCCTTTTGTTTACATCTTTCCGATCCACGAGATGGTTATTCAATTCGTTTAAAGCCGCTTCCATCTCAAAATCTTCACTGAGTGTTGTAACACGAGTTTCCTTTCTTAAGTATCCCGTCATCCTTAATTCATCCGTAGTCTTTCGCATCCATTAATTTGAAATTATTTCCGTTTCGTGATAACAAAATATCACAAATTGGTACCTAATATTCACAATATTTATTTTCGATTGATCAGTAAAATACATTGGAAATGACAAGCGTTGATATGAAATGTATTTCCTGAAACGTGCCCATGTTGTATCCGAAATTTGTTATGTTGTATATGTTTACCAATATATTTCATTTGTTTTCATTTACTAACCATCATTAGGTAAACTTGGTTTTCCCTCACTCCAATATTATTGGAATGAAAGGAAAATGCTGCAAATTATCACACATATGTTAATAATTCCATTATTAGATATCCCTTCTACGCAGATCACTGATCTGCTTATTACACCAAGTTATTATTATTTATAGTTGTTGGTCTTATTATATTTATATAGATACTATTATATTTATTTTCAGTAAACAAACAACAACTGAAAATTAATGAGATAAAATAAAACCCCTACACTCATAATTAGACCATCTATAAGTGACAAGAGTTATAAGTTCGATTTCGTGAAGTGAAAATTTCGTTGAATCTTAGTTGATACGATCGTCGGAATTTATAAAGTGATTTTCACTATATTCACACCAGTTCTGAACCATAGTCATGTTGTTGAAATTTTTCTTGTCAAAATTTTTTTTTTGTAATTCACGTTTTTCCTAAAAATAAAAGGGTATTTTTCATGCAGTTTTGATAAAAATCGGTTCAATGAATCGAGTGAAACCACACGGGTTGTTTTCGACTGATCGTGCTCCAGAAGAGTTGAAGTGCAGGAAGGGTGAAAATCGTCAGCGCGCATGTGATTCGCAAAGCGACTTAAATCGAGCGAATTTAGCTCTGGTAGGCTGAATTCTTCTAATTTGGCTATATCTTATTCGGATTTATAGAAAATAAAAACTTTCTATACATGTGTGTTGCCTGACTTATAGAGATTAGTGATATGTACAGAAGAGCTATCTAATTCAGGAATTATCAACCTTTGAATAATAACTTGCAGCATTTTTCCTAATTAGGCTGGGAATTTCACCGGTGGTCTACTGTCATCGACAAGAAACCTAACCATAAAATTATGCCAATTTACTTTCGCAAAAAAAAAAAAAAAAAAAATGAACTATCACATAGGATGAGCCTGCTGTTGAGCCAAGGTAACAGTCTAATTTTACTCTATTGTAGTTTCCAGTTCGCAGTTTAGCTAGTTTACTCCACTGCAATAACTCCATTATCAAGGGGTTAGAGGAAGCGAGGGGAAATTTGCTAAAAACTTTGAATCAACGGGAGAAGATCCAGGACAGGAGACTTGAGACAAGATACGCGGCATAATGAATGAAGAGGGATGGGGTCGGGTTTGAGTGGAGTTAGCCTAATATCTTGGGAACACGAAGGCGAGGAGTTCTGAGTACCTGGGAATCGAGCTGCCGAGGACGCTAAGGGAACAAGTTTCTCTTTGATTGAGCTCTACCCAACAAAGGTTGAGATGTTGATTAGATATGTCGCGGAAGACGGAGTTGGAGAGACAGAGACTGCAAATGATGAGACAGAGGGTACATTTGGTTACCTACCTAACCTAACACTACTGTTGAACAGGTTCCGTGGTTACCCTATATCTGGGTGCCTAAAGAAAATGGGTTCATTCGGTGGAGAAAAACGATCTATTCGAGGAAAGGGAGGACATTTATTTACCTGGATACTATATATAGTATATCTAGATAACTCGCAAGTGCACATTCATCAATTTTGAATTAGTAGAAAGTTCAGATTTACTTCCTTAGAAAAAATTGTTTTCATCGGTGTACCTTTTAGCATGCATATGCTTTACCCATATACCACGAAAATGTATCACATGGAAGAGTTACGAAAGCAGCAATGTTGATTGTTTCATTAACGGTAGGAAAGAAAAACCATTGTCTCTTGGAGATAAAAAACGATCGCCTTACTTCTAGAATACGATTACAAGGTACAGAAGCGCCCTGGTCAGCTAAAAGACTCCTGAGACTAATTTTATTCCTAATCGACCCACAGCTGAAGTGTGAAATATAGCGCCTTTGAAATTTCTAAAGTTCTTTTACAAGGTACGGAGGCGCAATTACCATCTGAGGAACCCCTGATGCGAATTTCTTTCATTGTTCCACAGAGCTGAAATTTGGAGTGGAACGCCTTCGGGACATCTGGAATGTGTTCAAGGTACGAATGCTTACTAATTAGCCAAGGGTCCCCTAAGGCTAATTTCTTTTCTAATCGACCCACGGTGCAGAAATTTGGAATGGATCGCCTTCGGTACTTCTAGAATTCGATTTAGAGGTACAGAGGCGTACTATCAGCTGAGCATCCCCTGGAGCTACAATCTACCTGCATTCTTGAAATCAGCATTCATCAATTAATTCACCAGCTGGCTAAAAGCATGATTCAATAATTTAAACGGCCGGAATTTAGGTAACCTGAATCTGGGGGGCCAGGATGTGCGGTGCCCTCCTTGCCAGATGCTTTGAGCCGATTTTTCTCTGACTTTAATGTACTTCTAATATTGATTGTGAAGTCTTGATGAAATAGATCACAGATAGTTGGCAAATTAACGGTAGATTCCGGCATTATATGTTGTGACCACTTATGTGGAATAATACTGAAGAAAGGAGTCCAGAGCTCACGTATCTGAACAGCAACTAGTCATGCATTCTACTTCATCACTTTTCCTCAGCTATCCTTTAGAATCCCAGCTTAATCGTTTGGATCTTAAATAAATAATTCTAAGGCTCCGATCAACAGATCTGGGCGGCTTGTCTCTGTAACACCGGAGTACCAAAATTCCCCACTAACTTATTATTGGCAGATTAATCGATGACACATTCTATTGTCTGTCCCATAGCACATTGTCATCATCAACAAGAAGCTTAAAAACATCTTCTTTTCTTATCTTAACATTAAACACCAAATAGCCAAGAAAATAGTACCGGACCACTCAAAGGAGCAGTAAGAGCACGGTACTCAAATTAAGAGAATATTATTTGTTAAACAAAGTAAACGAAAAGCGATTGGAAATATTATAAGTGGGTGATCGTTTCCTTTATTTTAGTAAACGGGCTTTTAGGAAGAGTTGTTACTATGAAGTTTTTCGTCCACTTAAATTTCCTATTTTTCCTTAATGTTGTATTTATTTAAAAACTGTTGGACATATTTTTTTCTTTAATAATCGCATCTCTGTATTGTTTGTTGTTTATGAAGTAATTTAGGTGATGGTTGTAAATTGGCCTATTCGATCGTGAACAAATAAATAAACTTTCCTATATTCACCGAACCTTAATGTCTGCTAACAAAGGAGTGGGTGCGGAGCAGTATTGCACAATCAATAATTTAACTCGCTAGCTACGCACGAACTGTTTTCAGCAATATTACAGTTGTCCACGTCATTAGCGGATGGGCTTCCAGATATCGATTAGATTAGATGGGTTTTGATTTATGATATTCTCTGGATCGCTGTGGAATGATTTCTTCCAAATGTAGTCGTGGTTGATTACACATACCCCAAATTATTTACCAAAGGACTCATCGTGCTATTACTCTACGAAGACTGTATTCATTCCCGCAATAAATTCGCAGATCTTTAAAGCGACTACGGTTCATTTACCGACGCGAGGACTACAAAACTGAGGAAACATATTTTTGTATAACAAATTGATGCAATAGTTTTTTTAATTAACTTTTTTAATTGCAGCAGCCAATAAGGCAATAAAAAGGTCAAGTATAAACTCTATGTTCTTAGGTATCCAAGTAATGATTTATAGAAGCACAATCACCAATCACAAATAATATGAAGAAAATAAATGGGAAATCACAAATAACAAAATGATTCCATCGAAATTCAAACGAAAAAAAACTCTTGAGACCTCAGTTTTGCCCAGTAGTCACTTTGATCGAAAGTCAGGGTTTCGTGAAACTATTATGAACTATCGTGATCGTTTACTAAATGATTCAGTAAATGAGTTGTTTGCTCTTCATGCTTCCTCAGACTTTGTACCCGGGTGTGCCTCGTGCGATCCTATATGATTGTTGTATCATTGAGTAGACCGATTTTATCTATGAAGTTGAGTTTATTCAAAAACTATATGAATCGGATATTTCGAAGGAAATTGGACCTAATAGTACACTGCCAATAATTTGTTTTGAAGTCACGTCAAACACCTCCAACAACTTGCATAACATTATTGATAAACCAGACCTTGGTATCCGGTGTGTTTCCTTCTCAGTGATAAACATCCTTCGTCGTGCCAATCTATGAATGAGAAGATAAAAAAATATATTCCTGCGACTGTTTCCGCAAGACGCTCTATATGAACTTTGCCAAGGTTTCCTGAAAAGCTCGATATTGGGCAGATTTTCCCAGTTTTCTTATCACATATTGTTTCATAGCAACAATGACCAAGGAAGGTCTATGATCCCAAACTTACTAATTTTCAGGAATATCCCCTACAAGACTTTGAGGCGGACCTACCGGTGGATTTGATTTCGACTTAATTTTCAAATGCCACCGCTAAACTTTCCCATCAACCATTAATTTCTGTATTCAGGTCTCTTGGCGAGTTTGGAGTTTCCTAAAGCGGGTCTCAGGTTATTCGAAGGGTCGTCTGCTGAATGTTTGATGTAAGGACGCTCAATCCAGACCGTTTGTGGCCACTTCTGGGGTTTCCTAGGGTTCCCTAATTTTTAACTGTTACACTTCTTGCTTGATATGTACATCATTAGAAGCACACAGATGGAACTTTTCGCTGACAATATAAATATTCACCACACATCGGAGTCGTTCTCTGTCCGTCACTACCAACAGTCTAGTCTGAAATACCCTCGGCCTGGTGCTCTTTTAACGGCTAGAACATGCAACCACTCGAACACACCAACTCAATCGGTGATTTATTGCTGCCCCTGGTTTATCCTGTTGGCGATATCGGACCCCCAGCTCACCTTCTCAGATCATAATCAGCCAAATCCAGCAAAGTGGTGAGACTGCTGGGCTTTGTGAAGCTGAATACCAGTGAATTCCACAATGCACCTGCTAGTGTTACTCCCTAAAATAATACCCAGGTTCTTCCAACTCAGTGATCTGGTGTCCTAAGTATAAGGGTTATATCTACCAAGTGGAAAGAGTATTTCACAAAATTTCTCGATATTCAATACTCAAACTAGACGTTCCTCAGGAATAAGTCAACTTGACATTATTCCACAAGGTGATGGTAGGGTATATCGATTCATCATCACCTCTTTCACAAATAAATTTCAAGACTTACGATCGAGTGACCGTTTTTGAACACCTTTTCAGCCAACTATCACCAGTATGACCTGAAATTGAATTTTTTTAACCTGTTTCTGGCCTCATTTCATCGAATTCTTCCATTGTATACTTTTCCTTCTTTCTCCGTGAACTCCATACCGACGACACGATCATTGATCATCTGAATTTACTCACATTTATTGTATTATGTACATGTATTGCATTATTCCTTTCGAGTTGTTGGATTTTGGTTATCCGGTTTTGTAAATAAATAAACTCGTTGAGGTGCTTAAACACAAACCGACGTAAGGGTGCATAAAGTTGATGTTTCGACATGGCGCAAAACTAAAGTTGATTGACATAGACCGATTTTGATGATATTGCTAAGGTTGAACATTTACGTGACTTCAATCAGTGATAGAGGCCTGAATGGACGAATGAATATATTCCTTTGAGGGAAGCCATTCGAATCCACTTCATACCTCCGATTATAGGCCAAGGCATTGATGGAAATTAATTTGCTTTACTGGAGTAACTAGTTGAGCTAAATGGAGGGGGGATAGAAACCCAGTGGTTACAATGCTCAATTTTGGCTGTTGAGATTCTGATATAATCCATTATGACAGGCCGCCCTCGATGAAATGAGGAAGAAAAAGAACCACCAGGGAATCCAATGCCGTCAAGAAACGATTACCTTATTGCAACAAAATAAGCAACCAGTGATCCAGAGAATTATTGATGCTTCAGCGTCCCAATGACTGACAGTTATTCCCAAGTTGGCAGATAATTTCGACTTGTTGCTCATACGATTTCAAGATGCATTATAGCATTACGGTACTGCCTTACCCCAATTTAGTTACTGAGTCCTGTGATGGATGTGGAGACAGATTTGACGTAACGTAAGCCTTGAAGTGTAAAATGGAGGGTTTAATCAAAAGGAACCACGATGCAATACGATACGGTGATGTTAACGGATCTGACATTGGTAGGGGCAAACATAGAATCTGTGCTGCGAGGAGCTGAAGACGAATATCCAGCTTTAGTAGCTGATAACGTGGCGGAAGGGATTTTAGATATCGGTAGGCTGGCGTTCTTCGATAACCGCATAATCAATCCCGAAGGAAGCAATTAGCTCGTTCAGATGAAGCAAAGAAGCACGGGAAGTATGACCAAGCATCGGAAGACCCGCTCCGGATAACCCTAATTAGTATAGTATAATTTGTTCAGTTAATGAAGAGCTAAACGACGAGTTCATCGTGCTTCTGAAAAGGATGGCTCTTAACCCATTCGGGAAATGGAAATGACCCTATTCTCGAGCCATGGGCTGAACCTTTACTTGCGTTTCATGCTTTCTAAGTACATCATTTTTGTGGTTTTACGGCTTTAAACTGCTTTATTTTCATTTTATTTCTACTCTTGATTAGTAAATAAACTAAGCATTATCGGGATCAATACGACATTTTTGTTCTGGAATATGTTATAGAGACAGCAGACTACCGTCGGATTCCCAAGTCTCGGAATCCTCCTATTCTCACATCTGTCCAAATCGTCTCTTATTATCCAGTTCCGTTTTATTTCCTGCTCTTATAATTGGGCCAGGAAAAACATGCAATGTGATTTGGCTCCTACAATTTTGACAATTGCATTGGAAAGCCTGAACACTCCCAGGTAACGATTGTTCGATGACACGAGCCAAGAAGTCAAGTTGGTACCTATTTCACGATATCCCACATTGCTAACACACGCACTTTTTATTAAAAATTGCAATCACGCATCATGACCGTATGGGCGAATGTGGTTTTTTACGCATTATACAGGGTGTATTTAAAGTGTTGAAAATTGTTTAGTGAAACTAGCCAAAGATGGTTAAAAAAATCAACCAAGTGAAATTTTATCTATCTCATACAATCTAGCGCAATTTTATTTCTTATGTGATTTTTTAAAGATATTTTCAAGAAAACCATGTTTCTTTTCAACTCCCCTCAACTTTATTTTGGCCAATTTGATAATTGTTGACCATATTTTCGAAATCAGCGATGTATGTCCTAAAAGAATTGTGTCCAAAAGATGTTTGATTTCCAGAAAGTAGCATCTAAAGACATAGACATGAACAAACTTGAAAAATACAAATTCCCGAAAATCTCTAGAAGTTTACTATGTTTTTAGGGAAAACTCCTATTTTGGTCCTAGAGAAAATTGTTGAATCCATTGCATTAATTTTTTTTCCCCTTTCGAAAATTAGCTAAAAACGTTTTACTTAACTTACCTTTGAACAACGTAAAATGTATAAAATTACGATAAATAAAGAAGGATAGTAAATAGCAGCAAATGACAGGATGAGAATTTTCGTTTATGCATCCATTTCTAAGACTTTATTATGTCTTCTCGGTAGGTACTTCCCCTCGTCATGCGACTACCTTGAACACTTTTTATTTTGTATCTAGCAATTCAGGAGAGTATCTGTTCTTAAGAAAGCTTGGAAGCATCCGTACACGTAATCTATATCATTTGCATAAACACTTGATTAGCGGAGAGTAACCAGACATTCCAGAGCGGTATGTACCTACGTAACATGGGTTATCAAGCACCATGGGAGAGAATCAATGACAGAGCCTGGTGTAAAATAGTTACTACAAAATTTGTGTAACGACACAAATATAATACATGGTAGGTAAGTAAATACAATAGTTCCATATAGAATCTAAGCCATCCCATCACACGCTTGCACGCGAGAAGAACCATGGCAGGAACCTATGCATTGCAATTCTTACAGAGTAATTGTTAAATAGCTGTCTGGCGTGAGCTTGAAGACAGCATGTCCTGACAAGTGGCTAAATCAAAGTGTTTGTGGTTTCTGATCGTAGGCTAAAGAATGGAAAATAATGAAAAATTGCCCCGTTATACATTGAAAGAGCGTTGGCTGCAACATTTGGTCAGCCACTGGTAAGGATTGATAAGACGCGTATCAAAGCTGCACGTTACCTACCTTGCGCGCGTCCGACTATTGAAATGATCTATTTATTTTTTTATCCGAACTTTTTCCGTTAATTCACTAACACCCTTTTATTGGTTTCTGTTAATTCACTACCGCTTTATATATGTTCTGAAAACTGTTCCCCAATCATTTTTACGTCCACTGTGGTAAAATAGATCAGAATGCAGTGTATAGTTTTGTGGTCTGGATGCTCGCAAGTTCGCATCTAAAAAATACATTACATCTAGTAGTCAATTCCTTAATGAAAATTCAGATTAATTGGACATGTAGGTCAGAATGATGTGTATAGTTTGGAGGTCAGGATGCTCGCAAGCTCGCATCTCAAAAATACATAACATCAAAAAGTCAATCCCTTAGTAAAAATACAGATTAGTCGGATATACAGGTCCGAATGAATTAATGGTAGTGTATGATATATATCCTTTATTACGAGTACATCCCTACTACCAAGCTGATACAATAAAATTGTTTATTTAAAAAAAATTAATTTCCTATTAATTCCTTGCATGTGCAAACGTGAATTTCCCGAAACATCTATTTCTCTCGATCGATCATAGATTCATCATAGCTACTTGAGTGGAAGCGTAGGGGTGCTATCCTATTTATGAATTTAGTTACGATTTGTTGTTATAACCATTGTGAATGCGCGAACCTGTAACTTGGCAGACTTTTTTTTTTCCAAGTCCTCCTTTTCAAATATTCTTTTCACAGTCAGCTGAGAAGTAAGCTTTTCCAGAAAAATAACTTGGAGGGGAAAAAACCACGCTATAAACAAACACAAAACAATTCAAATATCGTCTACTCTCATTTTTCCAAGGTACGATAGGTAAGAAAAATGAAATGCACAACGTAGCAGATGTTTATCTTCCGGTTCCTCAAAAACCCGAACACTGCACTGTTGAATTTATTAATAGATCTGACCTCGATCGATATTGGATTGTAAAGATACCTCTACCTGAGACATAACGACTCATTCTGATAAGGATCTTGTTTGCTTACGGTGGGATCTGACAACAATATTCGCACACGTCTCCTATTGTCCTTTGTCCTGGTGCCAAGGGGGAATGAAAGCAAACAAGCTTCGCCGTCATACACGCAACGGTCGGTTTGTCATCAACACCTTTGAACGTTGCGATACCACAGTCCGAGAATTAATGTATAAAATAAATATTTTTCCTGGTGTTTTGTATTAATATCATCATACAATGTCTTCAGCGATTGACTTGTTTTACGCCGAAAATTATGTCATCTTCTAGATATATTAGAAACCAAAATACTAATGGGTTTATAGAAAGAATTTAGGATCCACTTTGCATGAGAGTCACGAAGACATTTTAGTTGGTTTCAAATGTACGTCAGTTGTTTAAATTTACGGCGGTTTGATTTACTAAGTTTCATGTACTAGGTTTCTAAGAAATATCTACGTTATTCTCACAATTGTTTCCGGGCTTTGTGCCTTCTCTCAGTAACTGTGGTATTGGTTGCAAACTCCATCTACATGATTCAAAACTAAAATAAACTATGATGATAATAATACATATAAATAACTGTAATAATGATGAAAAAATGAAATTAATACATAATTGAAACTTAATATCACTTCTCAAATCTAAAAATAGTTTTCACACTTTCCAAACGATGATTTATTATTTTAGTTTAATCAGAAAAAAAATTAAATGCCAGGTTTGTAGGTATCGGCTTTGATTTTCAATGTGGCGCATTCTGACAGAATATAGTTTTATTAATATTGTAATCTTGTCATTAACAGATAACATTTTTGAATCCCAAAGCAACATTTTTAGCTTGTGATGTCCATTGTAGCTGCTTCATTCCAGATACCCTAATCAGCGAATTCTCCCAATTTCCATGTTTTGGTGGGTGCAAATAGGTCAACACGATTTCCTAAAAAGAAACCATTATTCTATTAGAACGCTACAGGATTTTGCTTTCCAGCAATATACTTCCCCTTCCAGCAATATAATAGAACTATATGATCTACGAGGAGACGGGGCTGGACTATGTTTTTGGCAACACTTTGAAGTTAAACACAGATTACCTGGCTATATCTGTAAAGCTTCCCTCCTCTAGGTTCACCAGGTTGTGAAGGGATTTGCATGGGCCAAAAGGTGGAGAGAGATCGCGTCGGAGCATAATAGACATTGGATTTCGGAAATGTAGCTGTGTTACCGCGACAGTTTGGAACTCTTCAGAAGCTCGTTAAGACTAAATTCCGAAGGAAATGGATGGCACAGGCAGCATCGGCAGAATTCCACCTCTTATACAAAGGCTTAAGTCTAACGATCTCTTACATTTCCGAAAAAAAGAGAATTCGCACAAGTGAAAATGGTCTTTAAAGCGAGGTGCGAGGTTCTTGACCCTCCAGCCATGGATTGAATGAAATATAAACCTATGTTATTTATGCAACCTAGGGGAAGAGGAGTCGGTGGAACATTTTATAGGCCGGTGTCCGATTCAAGCCCCATACCCACCACCTAGTAGTCCTATACCTTCTTCCAGAAACCATTATTGGATCAAGGAAAGGTAATCCAGTGTCTCAAAGGCAAAGATTGGGATAACCAGGCCAGATACCTCATTGCGGCTTGGGACTACCGCAGGTTCCTTGTGTCGCATTATAATTATGGTACGGGGGTAGAATCTCCTTAATATATACCTATATATATATATATATATATATATATATATATATATAGAGAGAGAGAGAGAGAGAGAGAGAGAGAGAGAGAGAGAGAGAGAGAGAGAGAGAGAGAGAGAGAGAGAGAGAGAGAGAGAGAGAGAGAGAGAGAGAGAGAGAGAGAGAGAGAGAGAGGAAAGGAAAAAATATAATAATTAAACCAAATAGAACACTTACTAACATAAAATGTCGTACGTCTAAGTATAAAATAATGTAGTATGAGTACATTGTATCATTATAGCTTGTATAGTATACTGTAAATATTAAATGCACCTGATCAATAATGTATGTTAATAGAAGTTAACCACTCTTGAAAACAAATCTCAAATTGTCAAGTATAATAAATAGGGTTGAACTCCAGGCTCACGGTGATCGTACCAAAGCCTTTTAACAGCTTAATGTAATTAACTATTATGCAGAAAGCGAACGATCATTCATTTTTTTTTTTTAAATATAAACTCTGTACCAATTAAAAAAATAAAGCATGCTATCTATCTATACTTCCAATTGTAAAAAGAGTTCCAAAAGTCAAGGTGTTTTCCGCGTTTCTCCCATTGTGTGGGTACATCATGCCACTGAGCAAATCCGTTAACCATTTGTTGGAAAACTTGATTTATCGCAACATCTCACGCAACTGTAATACCTACCCTATTCCTCTTGACGTACTCGACCCATCAAATAAGTAAAGAGCAAACTATTTCCCCCCTTTATTGGCCTCATATTTACATATAATGAATTTAGCCATGTATGTACATAGTAAAATGATAGTTTTTACTCTAAAACAATCTATAATAATAGCTCAATCAAGTTACTGAACTTGACCAACCTGACACAAAAAGTTACATACGATTGGAGGGAAATATATTAGTTAGCACCCTCTAAAATTGCTTCCATTGATGATTGTACCTGTTACACTGCAAGACGTCTACCTTGTTACATGGTCACATTGGCCTTCCAATATTCCTATTTTTAGAGATGACTGGGGAGTCTGTGGTGGTTGAATCGCAGACTTGATATTATTTTAATATATTTCCTGTCGAACAATCAATTGTGGAACGGTAGATGTGAAGGTATGTTTGGTCGAATCGAGAGGATACTCTTCTTTCTTTTCCACATGTGCTTAATATTTTTGCTCCGTATCTTGTATAAATCAATTCTCCTTCTTGTTATCAAATTCTGATTAGCATGGAAGTTTAGAGATATACCGTGGGCTGGTGTCCTTTCTGTTGCTAGATCCGCTTTTTCGTTTGGTTTAATATTAGCATGGGCTTTCACCCATATGAGGTGAACTCAAATTCCCCTGCTACCCAGTTCATGAATTTCATGCACCGTTTCAATGGTCAGTCTGTTCGAATATTTGTTCAGTTGTTGGAGATGTTGAGCGAGCTTTGGCTCTCTGAAATTATTTCAAGCAAGATGATCTGTAGGCTGACAGCATGTCCTGCTGCTAGTTTGATGGCTAACAGCTCAGCAGTGAAAGCTGGTGTAGTTGGAGATAGTTGGAACGGGTGTTTTTCTAGAGTAGTAAATGGAAGATTCCAAGCACAAATTTTGACAACGTGATTGAGAGTGTTATTCCGTACATGTCGATTATTCACTGAGGAAAAGACGACAGGCGTGATCAAGCATTCATATATACCATGTTTCATACATTCGTTCGTGGAATGTAAAAAAGCGAGAATTGGAGGGGTCCAGGGGAACGCGAAGCGTCGAGTTTTATCTGAATGTATATGAATGAGGTAGAGTTATGAATATTGTTGCCGACCAAAAAAGGGTCAAATGGGAAAAGTTCTTTCATTGAGTACAAATTTGAACTTGCACTATTGAGCAGGAAAATGCCCCTCCAGTGTGTTGCAATAGACATACATAGTTTACAATGGATGCAAAGATAGCTTCATCGAGAGGAATAATAAAAATCAAATGAAAAAACTGCTTTTCTATATTAAAACGTTCCCGAGGTTCAGATACATATATTATTTAATTTCCACGCTTAAATTTGACCCTAAGATGTTTTAGTCGGAATTCGTAAGCATTGATCCAATAGTATGGGAGAAGAGCTTTGGAAGTAGTAAACCTAAAGCAAATGGACAAGTTTGGTCTATTATTTTCAATGACCCAATAAAAATAAGTAAAAATTGTTCAACCTCTCTGGAAAATTGGTTGGTTTACGTTTTTATGAACCTTGGGTCACATTTATGTCACATCAATCACATATATTATGTGAGGTTGAGTTAGGACTGAGTTCTCGGAATCACTTTTAAGGATAGAGTATTGTAGGTAAATATAATGGTAAGTAATAACGGTGTTTTTCTGTTTGTCATCTATAGACATCACTTTCATGATGTACGTTCCATCCCTTCGCTCTCCCTAGTGGTTAGAACATTTGTATGAAAAAAGGGCGTCAACATAAGGGTGAATTGAAACCGTTAAGAAACTAATAAAAATCTCCACATACGACGACATAATTCCAACGAAATCCTCACTTCACGAAATCGAGTTTGTTTTCTCTTCTTTTGATGGACTAGTGATTATTTTATCTTATAAATTTTCAGTAGGTAGTATATCACTATAATTATATTCTGCTGAACTGTAGTATCAGGATATTGTACTTTCTATAATTGTATGTATATAGGATATTCTCTTCTATGTGTGATAGTTTTACTCCTGAGTAAGTTCCTACGTCTATTCAGTCATAATTTGATTATGTTTCATTTACTACGGTTAGTAGTTATGGAACAATGATCTGCGTAGAAGGGCTGTCTAATACAGAAATAATAAACCTCTGTGTAATAATTTGCTACGTTTTTTATTAAATTTTTAGAAACTGCGTATCTTGTGGATGGAGTGGGGCGGTTTAAATGCCATTTCTTTCTCAATAACAAAATTTTAATTGGTATCCGAAAACGCTTCAAATTTTTATGCAAAGGTTTACTATATCCGTATTAGATAACCCTTCGGCGCAGAGTAGGTACCTTTCTCTAATTATTAAACGAAGACTATTAAACATTATCAACATATATCTGCGTAGGCATAGACGCCTACCAAGAAGAAATGAGTTATATTAAATAAACACCACACCAGCATTTTACTAATCCTTCTGTATTTACCACGAACTGACACACCAATTGAAAATTAATATTAAAAATAAATCACCTACCTAGGTACGCTTCACAAGTCCATAGGTCTATAATAACCTATAATATCTATAACCTAATCTATAGGTGACAAGAGTTATGATAAACTCGATTTGGTGACGTGAAAATTCCATTGGAATTAATATATCAGATGATCATCATAGTTTATAAGGCGGGGTTTTTCCTTGGTCGATTACCAAGGTTCATCATTGAAAATAATATACTAATAATAGACAGAAATTGAGGGGTTTCCCAGTATAGAAACAACTTGAACCACAGGTAGGTGGACTTACTGCAAATTAAAGATAAAACTTCGTGCTCAATTTGAAACCTTTCTCGTAGAGACTTCGTTGATTATAATTAGGGTGTAGAGCAACACACAAGAAATACAGAGGAGCCCCCAAAAGGTCGCCAATTACACTCCCAATTTCACCTTGGCACCCGGCCACCCCTCCATCCTCACCCCTATAACCTCTTCCTTCTCGCCCACCCCACCCCCCTCACCACTACCATTAATGAGTACTATAAACCTCCCCTGCTTCCCTCGCAGAATAAGAGTAAGTGACTGAGGTTCGGCGGTTGGAACCCAAGCCGTTTTTCGTGGAAAATTTTCTCCGACCTCCCATCGCAGAGGCACGAAAATTTCATTTTCAACCCCCTCGCTCTATCCCTTCACCTTCGTACCGTCTTCCTAGAGAAGATGAGATGACGCAGACCAACTGGTGGTGGTGATGAGGGGGTTGCCTTCATAGCGATCACACAGATGTTCATTAAATACCACCCTCAGCCTCAGGCTCCCATGAGGACCCACCTACCCGCCCTCGTACTGCGGCTGGCGGGCTAATTGGAGACCCAATTAACTCGATATTAGCCCTCCCCTCTCCACCCCTACTCCACCGCCATCTTGGTTTTCGTTGAGGGGAAAACGGTTTTCTTGGGAGATTTCCCCATCTGGTGAAGTATCGGAAGAACGTGGTTGAACGATGTAGAGAGCTGTTTTAGCAGCCTCATTAAGCATTCTCCACATCAACCCTGCAGAGCAAAGAACACGCTGATGGCAAGAATATAATCCAACAGTCGTTTTTCTTGAACAAAAGCACACAGTCATTCCACAACTCATAATTCATAAGTGAAACAAACAGCTTCTAACATAATAATTTTTAAATCATAATTCAATATCAATTTAATTCAAACACTTTTTTTAATTTTGTTTTGTTGTTGATTACAATTTCAACTGCAAGTAAAGTAAAATTTTTGTTGAATATTCTGAATAGGTACAATATTTTGGTATTACAAAACTGACTTATACATAATTATATGCAGTGAGATGCCTTATGGAATTTATTATTTTTAGAAAAAAACAAAATCCTACGAAGAAATGCAATCCATTGCATAGGAATTCCTTGTTGAAGTACACTATAGGTTTTTTGTAGTACTATTTTATATACTTATATTATATCACATAGTTGTGGTTCTAGATTTACATAATTTAATTCAGGTTTATGTTGTTAAGATAAATAAAAGTATAATTTCAATTGCATAACACAAGTAAAAGTTTGAGAGAAATATTAATAAGTGAATAAAATACGCAAACACACACATTTTTGATAAGGAAACGCATTAAACGTTGGAGGATCCCACGCGAGACCGTCGCTAAAAACCGATTGACCCACACTTAAACACTCATACATCCACTGACCGATATCAATAAATGTACTAAAATTGATCGGTGTTGTTTCAAAGTGAAGAAGAAGAAGAAGAATGAAAAAAATAAAGAGGAAGAAAAAAAGCCAAGAATTTTATTTTGAAAAATTGGAGATTAATTAAAGTAGAGTAGAAGCAGAAAGACATCAAAATAAATTGCCTTAAAACATATCTATGATTCAGTTTTTTTTTTTTTTTTTTTTTTCAACCTTTTGCTTCCTGAGGTTGATATGGTATATGTATATTCCTCAACCCCTACGTGGCATTTTACCCAAACTAGTATTTATAGGTTTGTACCTACCATGATCATGTACCTGCTTCTTGAGAGACTTTGTGTGTGACATGAGAGACTGCAGTGTGATAGAATAACGATGAGGTGTACGACGAGGGTTGGGGTCGAGAGCGCGTTCTTACGAGGGATCTCCGGCGAATTAATCGGGTCCCCGGGATTAATAGGGGATCCGGATTTAATGAGAATCTAGTGTACCGAGGCTATTACACTCTCGCCGCGCCCGCCAACTACCGCACCCCTTTGGAACTTGTTGTTCGGGGCGGTTGTTGAGTCCCGTGGGTAGTCGAGGTCTGAGGGCTAAGTATGAGAAGTGGCGAGCAAAACCACCAGATCCTCGTATAAGCCCACGACCCCTTTCAAAGCCAATATCAGTGTGGGCGGTCGAATGACGTCAGTGCAACAAGCAGAACTCTTCCATTGTGGCCGATTACACGGTTCGTTGTTGTGCAATCGACTTTGATGTGCATGTAATAACAGACCTTCCTTAGATATAGGTAGCATTTCAAAGTTAAATTGTGAGTTTTACGAACCGAATAGATAGTTTTTCCAGTCAAATTGAGAATTTCCTAAACTGAATATGTTTGTACATAGAAGTACATAGGTTCTTGAGTTTCGGTCGAGTCAGTAACAAGTGCATTGATTTGGTGACGTATCAAAAATTACAACTTACAACAAGAACATTATTAAGGCATGTATGAAGACTATCTATGCATTACAAGTAGGTATATTTTTCATTTTAGTAGTTGTGTTGTATTCTAGGGAAGATCGACTTTTGTTGTACCAGAAGGCTCCCTGTTGAATTTCCTAGGATCAACAGGTGAGAATTTAGCTCACTCAGCAGATCAGTAATGAGCCCCTCAGTTTATCTGTCCGTGTCTGGACAGAATTTAGTTAACTCAGCTGGTCTGTAAAGGATCCATAATCGCAACCGTCTCTTAATGTGTTAGAGAGCCACACTATCAAATTTCATTTTCCTAAGGTGAACAAATGAGAATTTAGCTTACTTAGCTAATCAGAATAGTACCCATCAATTTATTCGTCTCTTAATGTCATGGAGAGAATTTAGCTCGCTCAGACGATCGGGAAAGAGCCCATTAATTTCAATCGTTCTGTAATTTATATAATGTGTTGTCCCGGTAAATCGCTATTAAACCCAGTCTGTAGTACATTATCTAAACTCGACACTTTGCGCCTCGCAAAGAGGTTTTCCCCTTCACAGCACCAACACCCCTTAATTTTACTCTTTTTATAAAAGTTAGTGAACAAAACTCTTTATGACAATGTCATCTCCCCACCTTGAAGGAGGATTGCATAGTCTGTGAATTGATTTGAAACTATGTTCATTTCTTGCACATATAAGCCTGTATTGCAATTAATTAATGTAATTCTCATAGTTCCCAAAGGATGGCGTAGCATTGTTGTAAAATGTTTTCTTCATTATATTATTTATGTTTTTAATTCACAATAAATGCAATTAAAAAAATAAAATAAAAAATGTCCAGAAGGGCAAATAGTAAAAAAATCAGCGTCAAATAACCCTCAGCTAAAGTGGTCTTACATAATTCTCAACATTGTATTCAATGTATTTCAAAGGCACTAAATTTCAAATGTCAGCATCGTAGATAGGTATATTAGGACAGTAATGAGCCTCTGAAGTTGCTCAGCTGATCAGTTTGCCTCTACACTTAGTTATGGATTCTACGTGTCCCAAAAGTTCCATTTCAAATATCATCACCGTAGGTGGATTAGTAAAGAAATGTGCCTCAGAGTCCCATCAGCTGATCAGTGTGCTTGCGTACCTTGAAATCCGCTTCCGTAGCTCGAAGGTGTCACAAAGAAGCTCCATAAAATTGTAGCACCCCAGAAAAAAAAATAGCCTAAAAAGTCCTTCAGCAGATCAGTGCCAATCCATGCATTATAATTGAATTCTAGATATCCCAAAAGAGCTCCATTACGATTTTCAGCACCGCAGGTTGAACAAAGAAATCAGACTCACGGGTCCCACCTTCGTAACGAATTTGCGTAACGCGATTCCGTGGTCGTATTGGGCAAAACAACGACTTTGTCATCAATATGCCAACATATATGTTGGTACCTTCCAAGAGAAAACTAATGAAATTAAATAGGTAGGTAAACATCTCCACTTTACAAGACCCTCTGATCTAACTATATCTGCACTGACTCAGGAAGGTTATACACCAACTGAAAATTAATGTGATCAAATAAATCACCAACCTACGCTTCACAAGTCCATCTGAGGGCGACAAAAGTTATACCCAATGAACTTTTTTTGTGAAAAGAGAATTTCATTGAAATTACCTATATCAGCATATACGATCGTAATAATTTATGAGGTGATTTTAACTATGTTCCATCAGTTATGATTTGCTCTTTTTTTTTCCCCTCACCTGCCCAAGCCTTAGGGAGAGTGACTGGTTTAACGTAAACGTGGTTTCATTTGATTCTTTGGGATGATATATATAAATGACACAAAGTACCTTGCTGTTACTGTTTTTCATTTATGACTTGTTGGATAAAATGGACGAAAATAGATTAACATTTTAGTCACTGAACTTTTATTAACCATCAGGCCGACATCTTGAATGACTGGTAATACGAAAAACCTCCTTCACAGATTCATCACATCATGCATAAATAATGAATATGCTTTAGCCATGGACCTAACTACCGAAGAACATTATGAGACGAGGACGAAAGTAGCGCGATACCGATAAACATCCATTGCTCGTGGAATTAATAGCTACCATTGCTATCACTGATATCAATAAAGCCATGGTTCTCTCAAGCTCAAAACAGTAGGTCAGAAATACGCATAATTGCTCGGAAGTGCCCTAATAACGGTTTGTGTGGATCATAGTTAAATCGGACTGGTCTTTTCAACTCTTCGAATTGTGTCCACTTCCTTGATCAAGAAGATACTCTTGAACATATCTTCATGATATGCCCCAACTACTCTTGAGCGCGAAGAGGAATGCTGGATGCCATTTAAAAATACACGGACAACCCGATGAACTATTTCCAGATCATTCGTTCCAGATCTGCTGAAGTCTACCAAATGATATGTTTATTTATCAGCGATGTTAATGTACAAATTTAATTTCTGTTTTATTACAATACTTGAGAATATTCATTCAATTGCATATTAAATTAATATAATTTCATTCAAATTCATATTAAATTGCAAAACATAAATAATTCAATAAAAATAGCTTCATGACTATGGCTTTTGGCTAATACCAATTGAAGAAAAAGTAATAGCTATCTTTGTTTGCAACCTGGTAAAGGTGATAATTTTGGTATGATTATAGGTAGATCTTGGGTATTAAGGTAGAATGGTTAAAGTTGTAGAAGGGAAGGCACTATATGGACCACGGGATACGGTTGATACAAGTAAATAAGCCATTGGTAAGCAGTATTTACTAGTAAATAGTAGGAACTATGTACTAAGTTCTCTCATATTAAGAGTCATTAAGAGACGATAAAAAAGTTGGGCTCGTTTTGATCAGCTGAGTGACCTAAACTCTCTCCTCCTCTCCCTTGGAAGTTGAGATTTGCTATAGAGAGGCTCTTAGGGTCTTTAAGGGACGATTGGAATGATGGGCTCTTCCGCTTGTAATAAAGATAGGAGGTTAAACCATGTTCATGCTTTCATATTTTAGACGCAGTCTCCAAATAGTAGCAAAACCCCCGCCAAGACGCCAATTTGTACCTATATATTTTATTTTACTTTCTATTGTTAATGATTATTAGATTTTTACTATTTTGATAGGTACCGCGTCTTTTCACGGCTTTAACCAGTAAAAGGTAACTTGGGATTTAATTTCTTAATTCGAAGTATTTCTTATTAATTTCTAGCAATAGATTTTTTTCCGCAGGGTTTGATAGGCTGACATCACGACAAATCCAAAGATCACCCCGGTTTGCTTCATAATATTGTCGTACTGGGCGTTTGTCTTGACGTGAATTACGAAGTTATTGAAACCTCTTCATCGATCGATAGTGAATCGTCAACGCTAAGACGCTTCCTCGAGTTTTTTCCGGAGTGAATATTAGTGTTTTATGGGCAATACAACGAGGTGTAAAGTGACAATGCACGGCTATAAAGATGACTCGCTCGATCCCTTACACTGTAGACCTCCGTCTCTCCGCCCTTTGAAACTATGCCAAGTCGCCGATAACATTTTGCCTCCCCGGCGGGCGTAAGTATTTCGCTCCCTTCCACGCCGTAACCTCATTACCATTCGAATGGGGCATCGTACGCCGTTTCCACGCCATTTATTCAATTCTCAGACACAACAAAGGAAACTGGGACCTACAAAACTTGATCTGCTTAGTTAAGCACTAAAGTCAGAGTGCACAATGAAAGGGTACTTGAGTAAGGTTGAATTCAAGCAATTTTTATGGGGTGGTAGTAAAGCAAAGAAAGTGTACCCTTGTCCTCCTTCCTCCATTTTCCATATGCACGTCACCAACCGCATTTTATAGTTATAATTACCTACCTACAAGTCGCTGAGTAAATTGTGATATGATATGTGACTTATTGCCGATAACTATCAAACGAATCCCAATTGAGTTGCTAATATTAAGTTCTTTAACGATAAAATTGTTCTCGATTATTAACGATTTAATTGATTGAGGACAAGAATTCATATAGAGTTCGGCATGTTTCAATAGACTAAAACAACCATGCTTTAAAAAAATATATAAATTATAACTTTATTATTCATTGATTATTACAGTTTTGCTAAACGTCTAAAGTATCAAGGCGTTGCCTAATTACATGAGACGTGAAGAACGATATAATTTGAAAACGTACTATTAGCGCTGAGAATTTTAAGGCTGTTGTAGATGATTGGCTATATAAGTGTTTCACTTGGATGCATGAGATACAATAACGCAAAACTATTTCGCATAAGTACCTTTGGGAATTATTCTTAAGGTGCAGAATAAGGAGCATGTATGTGTTTGTGTGTGTGTGTGTATTTGTGTAAACGCGGACGTTTATATCGACGTTCAACTTAGTCAAATCTACTGACCCGTATCTTGAGCTTTTATTTACATTGCAAATAGTGCGTTTCTATTAGGTTTGTTTCACATATTGAGAGAGACAGCTTACCTTTCTCATAGTACGCAGGGTGCGAAGAAGCCGCCACAACAAACTACGCACTACATCCCGCATTCGTTACGCGATCGCGACCTGAAACAGAAGATCAACAAAATTAATCATGAGGAAGAGGAAAAGCTTAATGATTTGCAAATGAAAAAAATAATAATAATAATAATAAAAAAACATGGAAAAAATCAACATTCCTCTCTGGTGTTCTTTGAGTTCATGTCAAGAATGAACAGTAGCAAATGGAGCATAAATGTCTTGTAAATTGAGATGGTCGTTCACGGGAAAGCAACCACACCATCAGCACATCATGTGCATGCCAAGAAGCCTAGAAATCCTCTTAGGCTAACTTCAAGATCAACCAAAGCTATCTTTCTTCGCCCGCTGAAGGTTCGAATGTCCTTCCCTTGTTGGCCAAGATGGAGCTACAAAGATTTAGACTAGGTATTCTAGGGGGAGAAATGTTGTCAAGGGAAACAAAGAGGCTTTAACGAGGGACATTTGTTGGACCAGTTGAGGTCCGTTTGAAGTACCATTAAATTTAGTAGGAGCTGGCTGTTATAATGCACAGTATTTCTACACTCCAATCTAGTGGGCGGAATTTTATTATTCATCTAGCGAAATGCACATTCAAGCCAGACATTTTAGTCATTATCCATTACCCTCCTGCAAGTCTCTTCCATCAACTTCCTCCGCCACACTGCGATCGAAGGGGCAGAAAGTGGAAGCCCGTCCCACTCCATTTCTAGGTCTCTCACAGCAATGGAGACGCATGATGCTTATCAGGATGGGTATCGGGTATGCTATGGCACTGTTCTCCCTTAACTGCCTCAAAACGAGATTCTTGCGGGTCAACAGAATCAAGGGAAGCCAACATCAGAGTACAACGCCTAAGTATCTACCACTTCATCGATGTACAAAGATCTTCTAAAGTACCCGCAATTTCACCAGCCATCCATGAGGTCATTGAGTATGACCCCGATCCCCTGAGAGAAGTGAAAGCGGAATCCTCGACAGGAGGCGACATATTAATAATTCCACCAAACATATGATCCATCCTGCCATATAGCTGTTAATTATCTGAGCAGCGAGACAGCTACCAGTAACCACCTACCCTGCACCTCTCCAAATGATAACTGTGAAATACCAGGGCATGAATATGTTTTGAATCGAGGATACTATTATCATTCTACCCACAAAAATCTTGTTTCGATACCAAGTACTATAATAATTTAAGTTCAAGAAAGTTTTCTTATAGTTTTAGGAATACATCTAGGTAATAATGAATTTTTAGTAGGTGAATATAATTTTAGTTTTGAATATAGTAAGTCAAAATTTATTTTCTGGGGATAATCATCTGTTATCCTTATTTATCAGGGTAGAAGATATAAAATACAAAATCATTTGACCATGATAAGATAGTGCTTTCAATTTGTAAGGAATTATGAAAACTGGTGTGAGAAATTCAATTTTCCGTAAGCCACTAACCGAAGTGAACTAAAATTAGGTTTTGGTTCATGAACCAAATTGCGTCCATATTAGCACGGTATAATTTGAGGGTATCTAGCAATCTAAACTCCACCTAACGACTTAGCCGCTTCGCTGGCGCTCGCTATAAACTCCACCTAAGCAGCGATCATTAAGTTTTCATCGTCGCATCAAACTGAGCAATAGATTGAACACGTTTGTGCTTCGAGTTACTTGGTGGGCTCGGGCGCGGCGCCATGTTCTCTAAAATACGTGAGCACGTTCGACATCCTCTCTAATGGACGGGGTTTGCCATTTCCCCTATCCCGGGACCTCTCAAGCAAAACGGAACTGCCGCATTATGACTCCGGCTCATTTGAATCGATCCAAAACACAATAAAAGTCAAACCATCATGACCTCTTTTGCGGAGAAATCGCTTTGCATAATTAACTCCTGAAACTCCAGAGTGTGGGTAGTCACTAAATATTTTCAAAATTATAGATTTTTTGAGAAAAATAATTTAACTCCAACTTAACCAACAATCAGTAGGGGGACCCAAAAATCTGATCAAAAACCCGGGTTTCTCTGCCAGTGTCTGTGTTTGGGGTAATTTCTCATCACGCAAGTTTGATGACATTTTCGGGAATTGTGCGGGATAGATCCCTGATGATCCCTTAAGAGTTGCATTACCATCGGATTAATATAGACTTTTCGCATGCGCGATCGTGAATTTTTCTTAATGTCGACATCTCACAATCTATCGGTCCGATTTCGTTCATTTGGAGTATTGTTTGGTAGGTTTAGGTATCTGTGTCAAAATGGTACTCTATGGATTTAATCGTCATGTGTTGACTAACATCTATTGCGCATGCGAGGATTACAGTTAGTTTACGCAGGCAAAACTCCCATGGTACATGCGGTGTGGACATGCGTATAAACGTCAATTTCTTACATTATTGATTTCTCCTGATCTACCATTAGTCCCATTTCGTACGAATTTTCAGTGAGAGGGCAGAGGGTGTTACAACTCTTAAGATCTTATCCCTCGAATTTCGTTGGGATAGGTTGTAGTAACCTAGGTGTAGTAAGAAATTAGATGCTACAGACGACTCTTACACAAATCGACTGATATTGATGGAATGGTCTGAGAGTGTACCATTTAGCATTCATGTGGACCGTTACATGCCTGTGATGGTGAATGCCATTGGATGTATGAGAGAGTATGCGTATGGACTAACCTGCTTTATAACCTATTTTGCACATCGACAGGAATACATATTGGCGTGCACGGCGTGAACGGCTAATAAGAACACAGTTAATAAACCTTTTTGAAATAATTTGGCTCACTGAAATGGTCCCAATGGCTCCTGCAGGAGTTACGTTACGTAGTTTTTCACGTGCTTGAGGTATTAGAAATTTTCGTCAAAAATGAAGCTATTGCAATGGCTCAAAAAAAATTACAATACAATATTTTCTTCGTGGAAATCTGTTTTGAGGCGATCTGTAAGGATTCCTGGATTTCAACGCTTTTTCAAATATATTTGTATGTGTAACATACTAATATATGTTTAACTCCTGATTATATCTCTCCTTAAAATTGAGATAAAAACTCCGTTCTTTTTCCGAAAAATCAAGCATTGCAAAAGAAAGCACGAGTTCTTTGGACAACGCTTTTTTGCACAATAAATTGGTAATACAAAACTCACTAAAAATGGCAGAAACAGCTAAAAATTGGTATTGGTATTGGAATATAACTCAGAAAAAATTTATCAACTACGATTTTCATTAGAATATAAAATTTGGCTAAAATTTCTAGGTATCCAAATTTCATTAAAATTCGCTAAAAAAAATCGTTAAATACGACAAAATATGGTAAAAACTCAAAAAATTTGTTTGTAACACCAAATTTTATCTAGAAAATATGTGTTGCCATAAAATTGGTAGTTAACAATTTGTGTGCCAACAAAGTGCTCATATTTCAATATTCAAAATAAATATAATACGAAAAATTCTCTCATACTATTTGCTTGACTGCAACTTTGTAATAGACTGTGTGTTAGAAATATATTGAAACAATTGAAATGCCCCTATATAAATACCATTGAACGGGAAAACTTCCTTTGAAGTCGGTATAAACGTAAATCCATTCAATCTCAAATTACTATTGGGTTCGGCTTCAATTCATTGCATAGCGATGCGAAATCAAAAGCTTGGTGTTCACAGGAACCGAAGCTCATCGGATATGTAATAAATGTATGTCGTTAGTTGCAGTCAACAGCGAAGCGCATCTTCATTGTGATATTGTGATTATTCCGGTCCCTTGTTATTTCCAGCCGCATACTCCTTTTTGGTATATCATTTTCATTAATGAACCTTTGTAATAGACCATGGAAAAATTATTCAACATCCTCTCTGAATTTGTTGGTAACAATTTTAGCATAATAAGTAGAAACAATAGAATTTACAAAAATAGAATTCCAGAAACTTCGTGTGTCCGCCTTCCAGCCGTCTCGAGGCGTTCTATTTCAGCTTTTACTGCTTCGTATTGTGCAAACGGTACTGGACGGGGCTTGAAGAACTTGGGACGATTCCCCTGCTTCAATATTAATGATACCTTGTATGACAGACAAGTGCCTAATCCAGGTTCAAAAAGTGATTTGAACTGTTTAAAAAGGTTATCAACTTTTTGGATCACAGCATACTTATTTTCACCAGTTACTAGAGAGTTTATATTGAAATTTGGAGCGGAAACCTTAATACCAAATGCTTGAAACCATGGTGTTCCGAAGATATTCTCTCCTGAGGGAGCATCGGTAACCAAAAGCCTTAAGTTCTTCGTGATCTCTTGAAGATTTACACTTGCAGTAAACCATCCCAAAAGGGAAATTCCTGTGTCTCTATGAACCTCATCTTTCGTGGTAGGTGGTTGCTATGGTGGTGCTCCTATAGCTTCGTAAGTGGATACTGTTATCATTGAACAAGTCGTTCCAGAGTCAAGAAGCATGCAAATAGGTACATTATTGATCAACACATTAATGTAACAGCGGTGACCTGGTTGCACTGTATGGGGTGGTGAGAGTGATTGCATTTATTTTCTTCTACACAATAAACTGATTTGGAACAACACACAGCTTCTATGTGGCCAACCTTTTCACAACGATTGCATGTTGTTTTGTAATGCGGGCAGTTGCAGCGAGAGTGCTTCATGCAGCAATTATGACATGACTTGCGGTAATTAAGAACATATTCAGGTCCTGAATCAGATTTGCGCCAATCAGGAGTATTTGCACGGCTCCCCTCACTTGACTCAAATGAGCTCTTGAACGATACGTTCTGCGCGGGGAACGCCAAGATACGTCTGAAGATCGGGATGTGTTTGGTGTGCTGACCCTATCTCTAGTTTTTCCTTTTGACTTCTTATATTTTGAAGCCAGAGAGTTCAATACAATCATTGGCCTGACCTCTTCTACTGACTTGCTATGAATAATAGACTTAGCAGCTGTAGTCGTCTCATATGTTCGGGCAATCGCGAGAACTTCATTGAGTGTCGGGTTTTTCATTTGTGAGGCACGCTTTCTTACGTGGTCATGAGGGGTCTGCTAAATGAGTACGTCATAAATATATTCTGTCATCAACCAAGGACTGGTTACAACTTTCCTTAGAAAACATAAAACTGCTCTCCCTAGCAATGCCTCTTAGCTCTGCTATCCATTCTCCATACGTTTGATTAGCTTTCATTTCAGGTCTGTAAAATTGGAAACAAGCTGCTAAGATATGGGCTCCTTCTTTGTAGTAGGTAATCAGTTAATTTGCCGATAAGGTATGTACATATATGTCTGAACTACAACATCGCCGACTCCAAACAACTTTTGAAGTAGTGGAAAAGTCCTACCCGGGAGAGAAAATACGCTCGGTTATTCTAGTCACTTATGACGTTGTAAGCTTTGAAAGCTTTGTAGCCGTTAACTGATACGATTCCCACTTTCCATTGTTCGAATGGAATTGTGGAAAAGCTGGAACGAATGCCTGTAAGTTGTTCGCCTCTCTTCCATCAGAATGTCTCTGCAATAATGTACTCATCATTTCTGTCTGTAGTTCGAAGAATTGTCTCATATAGGTACGTTTGAAACTCGTGAGGGAATTAGCCTCCTCTTCCTCCTCCTGATTGAGACATTTTTTCGTCACCAGGAAATGTTTATCAATTACAGATAGATGAACGGAATCGTAGATTGGTGCACATAACTCAAACATATTCACAACTGAACTTATTGTTGCTACTATAAACAAATCATCGAAACAAATTGTAAATATTAATTAATGTAGTGTCGTTAAAGACACTACAGTTATTATGGTTTTCATGGAGTCATGGCGGCTCGACGTTTATTGTCGTCGACGATCGATTCTAAAGAGACGCATCATAATGTGATTATTCCGGTTCCTCGTCATCCCCCACCCCCACCCACCCCCTTATCATTTAGGAAGAAACTTTGCGAGAAAGAGAGTTGTCAGTGCTAGGGAGAACTTGCAACATCCAGGCTCATATAGGTAGGTACATATTAGTAAATTTTTAGAAAAACATTTACAAGCCGCCCTCATATCGTTCCCTTATGATTCTCCGGTACGTTGGGCAAATAGAAGAAAGTAGCGTGGATGTAGGAGGATTTGGACATTCCAATCTAAAATTTCAACTCATAAATACTTGAATGAACCATTATTCAAGCCAGGAAAGACTTGCTACTATTCAAAAAAACGATAAACCAGTATTGAGCATTATTGGCTTTGATTTTACTGATTATCTTTTCGATATGTTATATCAAAAACCTTTGGTGTGAATACAGGCTCCGTGTGACATTTATTGTTGTCGACGATCGATTCAAACGAGGCACATCATAACGTAATTATACCAGTCCTTCGTCATTCCCTCCCTACAAACCCTTTTCCCTGCCCCCTTCCAACCCATTTAGGAGAAAACTCTGTGTGGGAGAGAGTTCAGTGTGCTAGGTGGAAGTGGGTTAGGGGGGAGAACTTGTATCTTCCAGCCCCATATAAGTAGGTAAGTACATATTAATGTATTTTGGAACAAATTTTGCAAGTCATCCTCGTACTATCATCTCAAATTATCGAAACTTTGAGTTTGGAGAAGTGAATATTGTCCATAACAGTCTGGCTGAAAGAAGTCACAGACATTTGTATATACAGCACCACATAAAATACTTGTATTGATGAATATAAAAACAAGGGTAGGTACATATTAGTAGGATTTTGGAAAAACATTTGCAAGTCGCTGGCATATCTTCCCTAACATGCACTTTGGGATAGTAAAGAGTTGCTTGGTTGTCGGAAGTTTCCGCCATTCCAATACATACAATTCCACTTATTATAAGTTTAATTAATTAACCAATATTGTTAAACCTTAATAAGAAAAATTAGCCTATATTGAGGCTTGGATAGACTTGTTACCTTTTGAAAAATGATAAACCAGTGTTGAGCATTATCGGCTTTGGTTTTACTGCTTGTCATCTCGATATGTTGTATCGAACCCTCGGTGTGAATACAGGCTCCGTGTGGGAAGTCATGACGGCTCGACGTTTATTGTCGTTGACGATCGATTCAAACGAGGCGCATCATAACGTGATTATACCGGTCCCTCGTCATTCCCACCCTAAAAACCCTTTTTTCCAACCCCCACCCCTTCAGGAGAAAACTCTGCGAGGGAGAGAGTTCAGTGTGCTAGGGGGGCAGAACTTGTTGCGCCGGCTGTATTGATCTGCCTTCCACCCCTCCCCGCCCCTCCATATACACCCCACCCCCCATCCATCGCCTTCCGCCTTCCTCGTCTCCTCTCTCTCTTCCACTGTTGCTTCCTCTCTTTCCCGTTACCTACCTCTCTTTTGCCCCCACTCCGTATTCCTTAATATGTTTTCCAGAACCTCTTTTCTTTTCTTATTTTACTTTTTTTCAGGTCTCACCGTTACTGTGCCAGGTCCCCAACCTGGAGTCCTGAAACCTCCCGAGGTTTCGTCCTTTTTTCCTTTTTTTCACTCCTAATATTTGCCTAGCGGGTCCTCCTGAATTCAATTCCCTTCCCTGTCCGCCGAGGAGGTTTCGCTCTCTGGCACATCTTACAACTCATACTAAACCCTAAAACCGGTAGTTCTTCTCCGAAAAGACCATCAACTTACAACGGTAATGTTGCGACTAGAAATAATTGAAGCGGAACCGTATTGCCAAAGTTGACTAAAATCATCAACCAACTAATTTAAACCATCAAAATAATCAACCAACTCGTAACTAACCAAGCCGTAAAATCATTAATCAACGACTTTAAAACCATGTTTTCCCTTCTTGACTAAAACAATAAATAAATAATGCAGACTTTCGCTTATCTATAATTTTATTAAACTGTTCTATCGCATTTGAAGAATATCACGCCCTACATCGAGCGTTAATAAAATAAATAATATTACATTCTCTCCTACAAATTGTATTGTTCTTATTTTTTCAAGGGGTAAATATTCGGTTCGTAATGTGTTCAGCAATCGACCATTCATCAAGTCGTGTCTGAAGGTTTCGAACGATTTAGTTAACAGTTAATCAACTATACACGTTTTCAATTTAATATTACACTATCCTTTTATTTATTTATTTGTTATTATTATTATTATTTATTTTTTATTTTATTTATTTATTTATTTATTTATTTTTTATTTATTTTTTTTTTTTTTGGCACATTTTGTTTCTTCTCTACCTCAAGTAAGGAAGCTTAGTGTTCGTGCGAGAATTCGAAAAATGATTAGTCTTTCAAAATCAAAACTTCCACTTACTTTTTGCGATTCAGAGCTTGCTGATCAATTTTGGCTTTCACCTGTCTGTGCGTCTGTAGTAAATCAAAGTCTCGGATAAAACTATTCCAAGTCTTACTCGCATTTGATATTTTCAGGAATCGTACGAGTTAGTTACTAAACGGTCTCCTGTAATGTTCATTGCCGGATTAATAGTAGCTTGAGCACAGATGCAAACGTGTAGTTCTTATGACGTCAATTGCTCATCAGTCATCATATTTGGTCCAATTACGTTCAAATTGGGGGGTATTTGGGTATATGTTTCAGGAAGATGTCCTATAAATTTGGTGTCTCAAAACTAAATTTGATTGGCACAGCCAACTCTGAAATTAATGGACCGATTTTCATGAAATTTTAGCGGATTGTTCAGATTAGCACCTGGAAGATACCCTTTACCTTTCATAGCAGTCGAATCATTGATTTCTCATCACGTATTGGTCCGATATCGATCGAACTCGGAGGGGTGGCTGGGTATATATATACCAAGAGGATTTTTTTTCTTACGATTGGTTGAGTAAAATAACTATTGTGCAAGCGCAAAACTGATATTGGTTGATAGCCCGAGATTGATTGAGCAATTTGGATGACATTTTCAATTATTGTGTGGTTTAGCCTATTGGTACATAATATCCTACCGATTCCATATATACTTCAAATGGAGAACGCCGTTGAATTGATAATACGGTATGCGCATGCGCAAAGATTAATTATAGCCCCATTTTGAATATTAGCATGTCTACATTTACATAAATATATTGCTGTCCAGTTTTGCATTCGAATATTTCGACTCGTACTTTGTTTTTCAACTAATTCTGTACTCACATATTATAACATGTAAGACAGCTACTCTTCCCACCCTATTGTCAGACTTTTTTGAAATTTGTGTAGTTTATTGAGGTTATAAAGTGCTGTCCTACGAACTCCTTCCTTTTGTATCGATACTCGAATTTTGGGCAAAAGAACAGAGTTTTGTAACAAGAACAAATTTTTATAACAATGCTTAGAAGAGTTATTGTCTGGAATGGCAATGTTATACATCAGAAAATATAAATCAGGAATGAAAACTCAGTCGAAAATTGGCCATTTTCTTGGTTTTTATCCGTTCGAAAATTTAGGCGATGATTTTATGATTCTCTTGTATGACTCTCATTTTATGATCAATGATTATGAATACTCAGCATGTTCTTAGCAATTTCTTGAATACGTAGCAAAAGAATAATATTTCGTCATTCAAAACTTGTATTGGATATAAAAAGTCTCAAAGCGTTAAACTCGTCAAATCTCAAGGGCTGTTTGAGCTACCGATGCGCGGTTGATTTGCAAAACTACCTTGAAAATTTATGGATTGAACTGTAAAAAAAGTGCATTAACAGTATTATATATTATTATCATTTGGTAGTCAACTTTCACCATAAACTCAAGATTTTATCGTTATGTATTCCAATTTTTGAATCCAATTTGGGTTAATACCAGCAGGCAGTCTCAGGCTACGCCTGTTGTTGGGTAAGACATTTCATTTTTAGGACTGATGGGGGACAACCCATGCATGAGAAAAAATAACCTACCTTGGTGTGGCGAGAAGATCGTATTCCGGTGGTCAAGGACAAATTGAAACGATTGCCGGCCTATATAATCAATCGGGTGACATTTGACTTGGATAATTTTGAGATTTTTTTTTTTTAATGATTGCTCGCGCTGGATGCGACTTAGGTAATTTTAAAAACGATTGCCTATCGGGATTTTTTTAAAATGATAACCCGCTAGCTATTCTAACAGGTGTCCGAATAGCTTCAACTTATTTAAACTTATAACTTTAGACTTAGCTATAACCTTAGGCTTTAACTAATTATCAGAAGGCGTATCTATTGGGCTTTTTTCCTTTTTTTTACTATTGCTAGCTTGTAATCAAGCGTTTGTCATAAAACTTTATCAAAATGCTGGCCAACGAACTCGTCCTTTCGTTTGGAAACTTGACGGAAATTTTATCTCAATCCTAAGGAGAGTTATCGTCTGGAAGGGCACACACACACACACACACACACATACACACACACACACACACACACACACACACACACACACACACACACACACACACACACACACACACACACACACACACACACACACACACACACACACACACACACACACACACACACACACACACACACACACACACACACACACATATATATATATATATATATATATATATATATATATATATATATATATATATATATATATATATATATATATATATATATATATATGGGCGGGGGTGAATGGAGGGTGTAATGCAGATTAATCATAGTGCTTTAACAACTCTCGCCCGATTTTTGTAATTATTTTTTTGTTCAACTATGAGTTTGGTCTGGTTTTGGATCGCATATCAGGAGTTTCATTAAGCAAGGGGGTACGTGGAGTAGATAAGTCATAGTAATAAATCATGATATTTCAACTATTCTCGTAAGATTTTTGTCATCAATTTTTTGTTCACCTATGATTTTGTTCTAGTTTTGGAAAGTATATCAGGAGTTTCAAATTGCATTATGGAAAGGGGTGAATGGAGGGGGTAATAGTAATAAATCTTGATGTTTTCCCTTTTCTCGTCAGATTATCGCGATCATTTTTTTGTTCAATTAAGCATTTCGTCTAATATGGGAAAGTTTAAAATTTCATGATGGAAGGGAGTGAGTGGGAGAGGTTGGGTAATAGCGATAAATCGTGATATTTCAACCATAGTAATCTGATTTCCATGACAATTTTTATTATTTGTTCGACTCAGATTTTAGTCTAGTTATGCAACCTTTGCAGATTCAAATTTATCGTCGGTGGAGGGAGTGAACGGGGGGAAAGGTTAATTCCCAGAAATCATGATACGTTATTTTTTTCTGTTTCTCTTTTTCAATTCTCACCAATACTATAAATGAAGAATACATCCATAGAACGTCCCTAAAACGCCTGCATTATTTATCAATATGTTTTTCATTACAATTAAGGTTTTTTAAAACGAAACGTAAAATAATAAACTTTCCTTGGCAAGATTCAAATCATTACTTTGGTAGCTAACAGCGCTTTATTATTAAAACAGTAGACCAAGGTAAAGCTATAACCTGGTTGAATATTAATGTTTACATTACGAGTTTTTGCAACCTATATGGGTTAATAATTACAGCCGTTCGAGGTTGGGATGTAGGTACCCATTGTAAAGGGGGTGCAGGTTGAGTGAAAACACCTTAGGGAGCCGGCAAGCTGGATTAATACAGCGATGATGTTACTCGGAAAAACGAGGATACAGCCACTGCCGGCGGTTTGGAGAAAGGTGGTGAGAGGGGGGAAAAGAGCCGTGAATATTAGAGGACCGGAGGAGTTTTCAGAGGAAAGGTGAAGCTGGGAGCTGAAGGCGAAGGGATCCAGTGGGACCGAGAGGGAGTTCACGAAAGGAAGTATAAAGAGAGACGGAAGGAAGGCCAGAGAGAAAGGGGTGGCCGAAAAGGGCGAAGAAAGAATTGACAAAAAGCGGAGGGCTCCTAAAGTGAGACGGGAAATGAGGTTCGCGGAGGCTTATTGGTCCCCATAACCTACATACGAGGGCTTGTGGTAATTCAGCGATTTTCCGGTATTTTCACCATTATTAGAACTTTATATCATGCGCTACAACATCCGTCTTTCAGTTTTAAAGTGACCTGTGCAGTCTTGTAGTCGTTTCAAAATTAAATCGATTGTTCATTAGTTTGCTCTGCATCCATTATCAACCTTCGTTACCAATGGGTGTGAAAAAAGTGCCTCAAATATGTAATTTTATATGAAAAAATATTCCATCCTAAGGAGTTTAACTTTGACAGCAACCGCATTGTCCTACGAGGTGTAATTTTGACATGGATATTTTTTTTACCAGAGGGTCAGCCAAAATTAGTATAACTTTCTTCCCCCCCAAACAAAAAGCTCAAAGAAACAAAACACCCCAGATTTTCAGGTACAACAGCTCCGTTGCTAGAAAAGTGTAACTCTGTTAATTTTCATCCCAAGAAAATCGTCCACCACTCTTTGGAAAGCACTAAATTACATAAATCACGCTGCCAAAGTACCCCTTCCCTTGCTCCTCATTCCATCAAAAACGTAAGCAATTCGACATGTATATTATATTACGCCCATAATTATGGAGAGAAGACGTCAACGGGATTAAGAGGCGCTTTTTTATTTCCTTAGACTAAGTTGGTATTCGACGGCAAGATGAAGCAGGTACTTACCTACTAATTAGGTTTTTCACGACATAGTTACTGCAATTCATCATCAGCTGAGAAAGATGAATTCTCTCCTATTCACCCTATCAGTGTGAAATTTGATAAGGAACCTCTCTGTGACATTGAGATACGGATAAAATGTCGGGCTCAATTCTATCAGCCGAGTAACCTTCAATTCTTGCCTTTTCATCCCAGGATGTTGAAAGTTGGTAGGGATCCTCTCTGGGACGTTAAGCGATGAATGATATTAGTGGCCTTATCCTCATCAGCTGAGTGAGCTAACTCCTTTTCCTGTTCACCTTAGAAATGTTAAATTCTATGGGCTGCCTCTCGAGGACGGCAAGAGACGAATAAAATTACGGGATTTTTCCTGATCAGCTGAGTGAGTTGAATTCCATCCTATCGACACCATGAAATTTAAATTTGACAGGGAGCCTCTTTGTGAGAACAAGAGTCAAAAGAAATTACGGACTCCATCCTGATCGGCTGAATAAGCTCTATTGTCGCCTTTTCACCCTGATGTTGAAACTTGGTAGGGAGCCTCCCCTAGACAAGATGAGAAATATGAAATGACAGTTTCATCTTTATCAGCCTGATGATAGATTTTTGAATGCCTGGTTACGACCTTCTACTCTAATATCTTTGAGATTAGGAAGGTCAGCCAGTAGAATGGGATTCAATCTCTACCTTTCGAATCTTTCATCATGTCATACTCCAATATCCTCCGAAGGTAATCGGAAAAACAATATAAATAGGAAAAACATATCTATTATCCATTGTTTTTACCAATAAGGGATACATTGTTATTTATCATCTAAATTACATAGACTTTTAGTACTTCCACATATGGTTGCTACTGGGGTTGACAATTGGGTCACCCTCCGCCTTCAGTTTCCTTGATCCTAGGGGCTTATTATACTTAAATTTACTTATTTATATTTTCAAGTTATTGGTGTGCCTTTGAAGGGAGTTTTCTATAAAAAAGAGAGAAAAAAAAGTGTGTGCATGAGTATGTGGGAGTGTTCGTGCGTGAGTCCGTGCGCGTTCGTGAGTGTGTATGTGTGTGTTAGAAAGAAAGACAGAGAATGTGTGTTGTATGACAAATTTTGTTTTGTGTGACACAATTCTTACCCGATTCTCGAGATTCTTTCTTTGCTCCATCCTAGTTTTAGCTAGTTGTGCGAAAACTCCGGAAATTAAGAATTTCATTATGGAAGAGAGGGAATGGTGGGATTGAAGCCGAAAAAACGTAGTTTTTCGACAAATTTGTCAGCGTTACCCAGGCAACAATTCTCAACCGATTTTCGTGATTCTTTTTTGTTTCACTAAGAATCTGGTCTAGTTTTGGAAAGTGTGTGAGATGTTTAACATTTCATTGAGAAAGCGTGGTGAATAGAGGGGTAATATTAATCAATTCTGATGTTTTAACTAATCTCGTCAGATTTTCGAGATTCTGTTTTTTTTTTTTTTTTTTCTTATTGTGAGTTGGTCTAGTTTTGAAGCATATGTATACCTATCCGGAGTTTCACATTTCAAGAAGGAAGGGGTTAATAGCAAAGGTAATAGGAATAAATCGTAATATTTTCACTATACTCAAGTGATTTTCCTGACAATTTTAATGATTTGTTTGATCCAGGTTTTAGTCCAGTTTTACTGTCGGTGGAGGGGGTGAAGGAAAGTAGGGAAGGGTAATTCTGATACATTTTTTTTTCCTTTCACTTTTTTTTAATCCTTAGGTTTGGATGTGCTAAGATTTGGAGATTTAATTATAATGACGGATTTTTTTATAGGAGAAGTGATGGAGGGGCGAATAGAATGTTCATATACCCTATTCTCAACAGATTTTGGTGATCCTGAAGGTGTAGGGGCTTTCTAAGAGCTACTCATACTTACGGTTCTATGCTTACTGTTCGTAAAATGATTGTGAGAATTTTGGGTGGGAAAGGGGGGGGGAGGAGCTTTCAACATATGAATGTAAGGTTATAATGGAGGGGGTTATTTTTTATTTTATTTTTATTTTATTTTTATTTTGAGCCAACACTTTTGCGCGGGATTCAGTTTACTCCCAATGATTTCTATTTGTAGATTATTCCTTCATGATTAATTATTCATCGACGACCAACGCCATTCTTATTTGCTTTTCAGACTCAAGCTTTTATTAACACCAGTGGTGATTAGTTGATTAAACCAACAAACATGCGGGTTTCCCTCATTGAGGGTGGGACGCTCGATCATCAACTCCACGACTGTTATTTCCTTATTTGTAATTTTATGCTTATGTCTTGGTTTGTAAATAAATACTCGTACTTTATCTTGTAGTAATTTTTTTTCTGTTTTTTTCAGCGATATAGGCCAATAGCGAGGTACTAAACCCCGGGGAGTAGATGGGAGTCAGTACTTTTTCATTTAGGACCCCTATGAAAAACTCGAATGGGCGTGTTCTGCTGAAAATAGTCTGCAACTTTTCATTTAGCGCTCTCGAAAAACCTCGAATGGGAGTGTGGTGGGTATAAAGCCTGCACCTCCTTTACTTTACACCTGGAGTGGATGATTTTCGCCCAAATAAATCTACTAAAAAGTAGGTCAAGGTCGGTTACAAAGTACATTTTCTGTATTAAGAATTGGGTGAATGCACGAGGCGAGAAATGTTTCTCGTGTTTTTTCCCCTTGATATGACGCATTCACGTTTATGGAAAACACGCCCATTCAAGTTTTTTTTTTTTTTAAAGGGGGTGATAAATGAAAAAGGGCAGGCTAAATGATCAAACAAAGTACGATGAAAATCTTCATATTTATAATTTCGTCTTGCTCTTACTCATTGAGTACCTGTCAAGTTTCCAACTTCTCCCTTACTATGGAAAGCTTTAGATAAGGAATACGTCGATTCGAAGCTTAGAACTCTAGCATAAACTGAGTTCTTTCTAACTAGTAGTGAACCTTTTCCGTCGGAAGAAAACTAACGGAATTAGATTTTCCTAGGAGCGGAATATCTTTTTTCTGTTCCTCTTGCCGCTTAGTAATTGATAGATGGACTAGTGTAGCGTAGGTAGTTATTTTTTATCTCATTCATTTCCAGTTGGTCGGTACATACGTCTGTATAGATATACATCATTAAATTTGGATGTAAAATATTGTATATATATGTAAATATGTTTCTGACAGATCCGTTATTCGGATGTTTATGCATTTTTTCCTGGTCACACCAGTAAGTTTTTTTTTAATTTTATTTTTGTTTTAAAATTAAACTTTGATTTTAAATTTAAAATTAAAATTAAATTTAAAATTTTTTTAAATTTTTGTTTAAATTAATTTTTATTTATTTTTTATCTTTTGTTTTGTGTTTTCTGTGTAACATATAATGCCTGTTTTGTGCGTGTAGAAATCTGAAGATGTCCTCAGTTAGAGGACAAAACGTCATCAAATAAAATAATAAATGAAGTGATTTCATTTATTTTTCCCTGGGCCGCATCCCGACTAATTCGTACAAAACTGTTTTTGTTAGTTTTCAAGCTTTCATTTTGTATTTTCAATCACTGAACCCCGTTTCGTTTTGACATAGATAATTACAACTATCCGATGCCACCTCGATTTGGGACGTTTGAACCAGCTAAGTTAGGGAGATTTGAGTCAATAGCATTCAGAAAATTATTGTGAGAGGGCTCGTTTTCCCCTCACTGATTACATATTTTAGTTTTTTCAAGTTTCTAAAAATGACACTAAAGTATAAACCAAAGAGTAGGGAAAAAGCCAGAGAAAAGTTCTTCCAGAAAATAAAACAGTAGAAAATAATTGAAATTGAACCAATGGAGCTAATTTAACCAGATACGGAGCTAGTTCAAAAAGATAAGCTGAGTAAAATGCGGGGCTGATTTATGTGCTATTCAACCTATGCAGCTGAATTTAGAAATCGAGGCCAATTGGAACATCTAGGAATATATAATTAATCAGTCTGAAGCTACGTGAGCTCCGGAGCTAATTTTTTTACTATTTCACCTATGATGAATATAAGATAGACGTCCAGATAAGGGGTCGTTTTCGTTGCACGACCGCATACAGTCTTTTCTGTTATAAAAATGCAAAACAATTTTCTATAGAAACAGAACGGCCCACTGTTCCACTGTATTTCCAAGACTCAACACACATTTATTCCCTCGGGCCAGGGTTAGGGTTGAATGTCTTTTTGAATTTATTAAACATTGAGGATTGAAGATTAGCTAAGATTTCTATGGACATCATAGGAATAGGTGGGTGGTTGTCGTAGACTTTTTTTTTTTTTTAGATGATTTAATGTACAGGTGGGGCTGAAGGGAGAAGGAACTAAATAACAGTATAATGTCATTAACTTGGTACCCTAATTCAAAGCGAATAAAATATATTGCTGTAAGCAAAGTTAATTAGTTATTGTAGATCTTTTACTTAGAAACCCATGCTGATTTGGAGTAATGAAGCATTGATGAAAGGTCTGATTTGACTAACGACTAACTTTTCCAAAATCTTCGGAATACTAGAGATAGTGCAAATAGGACGATACTCTTCGACATTAGAGTTATCCCCTTTCTTTGGAATGGGAGTAACAAAGGAGGATTTCCATTTAGAAGGGAAGATACCAAGTTTTAGGGACCTGTTGAATAGGTAGTATAAAGGTAGAGAAATACTTTCATTTCAAGACTTGAGTAAACTTGGGGGAATGCCATCAGGACCCATGTCTTTGTTGATTTCCAAGGACATCATTTCACAAGAGATTAAGTCCCTGTCAATTACAAGTGAGCCGATGGAAAAAGTCGAAAACGATGTATCATCATCAAGCAGCAAGTTGGAAATAGGATCATAAACTGAGGAAAAGTGATTAGCAAACAGGTTAACTATGTCCTCCTGCTTAGTAGCTGATGTGGTACGATAATGCATTAAATAGGCATGGCAGAGCTTTTGTGTGAATAGTTGAAATAACTCCAAAATTCTTTCACGCATGATTTAAGGGAATTTTGAACACTATTCACCCAATCCTTTTACAGACTGCAAGATTTAGCTTTACATTTCCTCCGATGTTCTGAATATGTATCGTAATACGAATTCAAGTTAGTTTCTTTAAATCTGGCATGTACAAAATTTTTAAATTTGACCATTTTGATCAGCTTATCACTAAACCATTTCGGAAAGGCTGCATTTATTTCCCCAACTAATGTTACAACCATTGATATGGCTTTTTCGAGGAGTTCATAGAATTTATTAATAGCGTCTTCAAAAGGCAGGGAAACACAAAAGTTCCAATCGATGTTGAGAAAAAACTTATTCATCTCCAAATAGTTAGCTTATTTGAAGTTGTAGCGAAATTTTGAGGGTATAGAAACATTTTCCTCTTCAGAAACATGACAAGAAATACAACATTCGAAAGCAGGATGAGGTAGATCAAGTTTAACAATAGGTTTAGCAGGTATTAAATTTATGTCAGATAAAGTGGAAAAACATAGATCAAGAATATTCCCAAGGATTTTTTATATAATCCCATTGAAATAGATTTGATTTTTTGTATCAATCAAAGCTCTTGCCTTAGCGGTCATAACCGAAACATTATCAACTGTCTTAGACCTTACATCCCACACCAAACCAGGTAAATTAAAATCACCTACAATAAAAATTTCATAATCGGGGTTCAAAAGAGTTATACGTTCAATCTCTTCGGAGAATTGGGTAATATGTGTATCGGACAAGTAGTCCGGAAAATAAGTACAGCCTAAAATTAATTTGTAATCAGGTAACAAAATAAATAGTTGTTCAACATTATTAAAGTGATTTACCCACTTCACTGAGCTAATCCTCCTGGACACCCCCAAAAGTACACCACCCCCACACAGCTTTGACGAGTTTAAACGAGAACGATCAGTCCTGTAGACAATTAGGTGTGGAGATAGACCAAGCTCAGAAGATTAGACAGATGCAGTAAGCCATGTTTCAGTGAGAAAAATCATGTCAAAGGAAAAAGTAACCGATGGTTAAATTTGGCTCGTCTGCCATCCTACGTTAATCAAGTTCAGCTCGCAAGTCACGCAGAAACGTACGTTGCATCTGAGTTCGATCAAGTGAAATTGCCACTGGAGAAGACGATGCACGGTTTTCAGCCATAATTTTCAGTGCAGCAGACGGGTCGTCAAATGAGACAACGGTGGGGCAAACTTTATAGACATCTCCCTTACCAATGCGGACTACTTTACGAACGCAAGTATCAAAATCGACAGAAAATTTTGATAGTATCTCCTTGATTATAGCAGTATCGTCATTTAGACGGAGCATTGGCGAAGATGCGGTGGATTCATTGAGCCCATGGAACAATAAGTTATGAGATCTACGCTGCCTCTCTTTAAATTCGACCATTGTTTCCTCTAAGGATTGGTAAGAATGTTGACGTGAAACTGTGTCGGCATTAACAGATTTTTGGCCTTGATGCTCCAGCCCATTTTTCAATTCCTTAATATCATCAATAATAGTTTTTATTTGAGACTCAACCACGGTCACACGCTGTTCGAACACGGATATATGCTTCTTTATTTCAGTCTTGATCGTGTTCTCCAAAGAGACTTTCATCTCAGCAGTGTACCTCTGAAATAGCAATTCAAGATCAGATTTAGTACACAACTCGGAACTGGAAGGACGTGATTTGCAATCCAAGCACTTCCAAGATGATTTAGTAGCCCTTGAAATTTTTCTGAAATTTGTTTCTAAGAATCCTACGCAGCGAAAATGAAAAGTCAGTTGGCATGCCGAGCAATGGATAGCTTCTTCTTCCAAAAGAGATGATGAACACTTATAACTATCCATTTCCAGTGAGTAGATGATAAAGAGAGGAAGTTAGAATAGATATCGGATCAGATAAAGCTATGAAAACAACTGACTTTACGGGGTCACACAAGGTGAGGAATCTCGCGGCGTAATTGGCGAGGCGACTCAGTAAGATAGCAGCGAACACAAACAATCAATCGCCCTCTAACAGCAAGCACTCAACAACAAAGCGCACGAACACAACCGATGTTGTCTCCACGGCAGTCGAAGAGGAACTGAACTAATAACCGTTCTGAACTGAACTAATACTATTCCGTAATAATATTTTAAAAGGTTATTACGGAAACGTCTTGATATTATGTTCTATTTTTGTAAAAACTGTTCCCCGATTATTTTTACGTCTACTCGCATTTAAAAAATACATTACACCTAGTAGTCAATCCCTTAGTAAAAATTCAGATTAGTAGGACATGTAAGTCAGAATGATGTGTATAGTTTGGTGGTCTGGATACTCGCAAGCTCGCATCTCAAAAATGCATAACATCATGTAATCAATCCCTTAGTGAAAATTCAGATTAGTTGGACATACAGGTCAGAATGAATGAACGGTAGTTAATTAACGGAAAATGTCCTTTTTCTAACAAGTACAAGTTTTCATTTTATGGATAATTTCATCAATTTCAGAAAAACAACTATCGTTCTGTTTCTATAGCTTTCGCCTTTCTACCTAAGACGCTGAAATTTTAAATGGAGGTCTCTTGGAACATCTGGAAATTAAATATAACTTTATAAGCCCTCTAGATCCGCTGTGTGAGCTCCAGAGCAAATTTATTTACTATTCAACATATGAAACTAAAATTTTTTAATGGAGCCTCCATGGGACATCTAGAAACGAATCACGAGATCTGATGGCCCTTCGAGCAGGTAACTGAGCTCCGGGGCTAAGGTATTTGCTATTCAGCCTATGAATAGCGTACTTGTTGGTAGAAAACCTGAAAACGTATTCAACGCTCACCTTTAGGCGAAAGGTGGTAGTTTAATTCACCAATTCGTTCCTTACTAGGTACTACCGGTACTCCTGCAGTTGTTGTTGTTAAATACATAATTAATTATTCATCTTCAATTTATTGTTCAAGTTTGCCGCATCGAGAACGAACCGACAGCACTCGAAGTTGGCCAGCAACGTTCGCTCGTATTCGGGTCTAATGACATAAAAATATGTAGGTCACCAACCTACTGTATTTCCAAGACTCAACACACATTTATTCACTCGGACAGGGTGGGGGGCTGAATGTGTTTTTGAATTTATCAAACATTGAGGATTGAAGATTAGTTAAGATTTCTAAGGACATCATATCAATAGGTGGGTGGTTGTCGTAGACTTTTTTTTTAGATGTTTTAATGTACAGGTCTGAAGGGAGAAGGAACTAAATAACAGTATAATGTCATTTAACCATTTTCTCCACTCCATGATCAACGATGCAAATCCTAATCGATCATGAATATGTAAATTGACATGTGACGGTTAGTGACACTTTAAAAGGTTATTACGGAAACGTTTCGAGAGTATTGACGCCCGATTAGGGCAGGATCTGATATCGATCGACTTTAATGGATTCAACCGCACATGGGGACTATCATAAATGATTATACATAAACTAAAATCATAAACAAGTCATTTGAATCCAGAATCGTAGACACAAATTGATAAATGAAGAAGTCTTGGCTCTTAACCATATGGTCCATTTCCTACCTAACTGTTTGCTAAATACAGAACCAACTAATGTACCTTGTCTAAACTGATACCAGAATAAGTTGGCGTCGTCATACACTCATTGGAAATTATTTAGAATTTTATTGCATCTGCATCAATGCTGTACTTGGCGCTCCGCAGTCACGTTTCCGTTGACGATAGAATTGAGTGATAGGTAGGACCCTAAATAGCTCCCATACTTCCACATTTGTGAGACTCCACGCGGCTCCCGCTACACATCTTCCACATGTCTGAACGTCTATCACCCTGAACACGCGGCTAAGGACCCGTAAATTCATGATCGAATCTGCTGTGGATTGCTTCGCAACAATTCCTAGAGAGGCTAGGAGAGGACGAACACTGAGCCCCCATCGTCGGCGGAAAGGGGCAATCTGGCATAAGAACGTAAGAATGTAATCAAAAACACAATAATAAACGATAAACTTGGTTGTTGGCCTCAAATTATCTGTAAAACAGTTCATCACCTCCTATGAATGTAAAAACGCTCCAAATTATTACACGAAGGTTTACTGTTTGTGTATTAGATATCCCTTGTACGCAGACAATTGATCTACCATATTGAACCCCGTATATAATAATTATGTTATCGAAATTAAGTGAAAGCGTTTACCACTTCACAGCCCTAGAACCCTACAATTTTATTAGTTATGACAAAGTAATTTATGCTGCAAAAAGAAGCCTTTAAGGAGAGCAAACGGATCAACATTCAGCGATTCGGGTCGATTCATCCGATTCTCTGGGAAGATATCTATAAATTACAACCGGAAATACACCAGAGTTCTTACCTAAAAAAATTTCAAGATCCCTACTATTTTTGAATATTTCAGCCCTTAAGTGTACCCTTTAGGGTTGAACATTGATATTGAGCTTCTAGAACCTACTAGTCCCCAAATGTGATTCACCGTTCACCGATATATACACCATATATTATATATAGATATTCATATATTTATGGTTTATTATTTTTAATGAAGAACCTTAGTAATCGATCAAGAAAAAAGAAATCCCCCCCCCCCCCTCCCCCGTCAAAATTTGTTAGTTTACGTTTCAAGATGCGTAGAATTCAAAAATCGAATTAAACAAAAACAAAAAACTCTGCAAACTATTACACATGGTTTATTATTTCAGTGATAGATGATAGCAGGTTTAAGCCCAAGTTTGATGATAAACTATTTACGGGGCTTAATAATTACAGACCAATGGCCTAAAAAAATAATAAACCTATGTGAATCAATTTGCAGCGTTTTGGATTAAACGTATCTAGAAACGTAAACCAACAAATTGGGGAGGGGGGGGGGGGGGGGGAGGGGGTGGTTAAATGTTTTTTGTTGGTCAATTACAATGATTAATTACTAAAATCCATAAACCAAAATGGCTCTTCGATATGTATTCCCTCCTCAACATTGTCGGAAACAATTTCAGGTGCCAAGTAATCAGTCAGAGCTTATCGTGCGAAATATGCTTTCATTCATTCATTCTTCGCTTGAATTATGCCTGGTAACCGTGGGTTGTGCACTTCCATCATTTCACGTTAACTGCAAGCCTCTTGTAGCTGTACTGAGCACTCTTGAAAGCCTTGTGTAGTCCGCATCTCACAAAATATCAGAGCCGTTTGGGTTTCACTTGATTGGGCACTTGGGGCAGCCGAATGAGATATCGCGGCTTAAAATCCTCGCTACATCCAATATTCCCTGGATTTACACTGATTATGAGGGTTCGGGGTTCGACCCTCCAACAAATCTACGACTGGTTTTCGCTAAATGTGGCACTCAATAATCGCATCCAGTTGTTGAGGGGAAAGCTGCAAGCATATTATCGGCTTTTTGTTAGACTAGACCAGTAGTTAGTCCACAAGGCATATTTTATCATTAAAATTATCAATTGTTTTGTAATAGTTGGGTTAAATTTTTCAAGAGATTTTAGCCGAGTGTAAATTGAAACTTTCGGAACAGTTCAACCTCAAATGGAACTCTTCCAGAAGGAGATACCTACCTATATATTGCATACCTAATGTTATTATTTCCTAGTTTTAAGCTGTTTCTCCACAATTTTTTATAAATAATTTCTTAATAAATAATTAATTTTCCTTGAACATTAGATTCACAGACGATTGATTTGTATTATAAACACAAATTGCACCAAGAGCACACCTCTCCGAAGGAAGTGAATTCTGCACGCAAGAGATAGCTTTGGTATTTTATTTTATACTCATACAAGTGCATTGTATGTATGAAAACCCTGAGCGCCTTAGCGATACACAACCAGAGTTCGCCTGGGTTGGGTGCTGGGGATAAACGCATTTTTAACGAAATTACGATCAAGCTCGCAAGAAGAGGCACACAAACCCCATATTTTGTAGAGCCTGAGCCCCAGCAGTTGGTCTACCAAAAACTACCTTCAAACGGCCGACAAACCACAAGATGGTCCAGTATTAACATGTCTACAGTAAATAGCCGAACGCAACACCAAAATTACTGTGCCATCGTAGAAAAAACCCGCTGAAAAAAACCAATGGTCAGACTCATAACCGACTCTGCTACTCTTCATTCTGCACACACATGCAGCCTATGTGGAGAGACATAGCATTCCACATGATATTTGAGTGTCCTGCACACACCAAGATTTGAACTCATTGAGCCACAAATACCAATGAGATCTATTCAAAGCGATCAGTTAATCAAGAGCTCCACATCCCCCCATTAGAGGACAGAGTCTTTGATTGAATGCAAAACTCTAAGAAAAGTAAAACAAGTCAAAAGGTTCCCGTGAAATGGGCCTAAAATCCCGACCCGGAGTTTTGTTAAACATCTACATCTACATTTTACCTACGACTAATCAATCGATTCACATCAGTTCCTAATAAATGGGCATTTGATTGATTAGCCGATAATTCATCATTGAATTCCACTTTCCCAACGCTCTAAAGAGTTGCGATGGTGCAATCAGCGGGAAAATTATTACCAGGAACTCACCCATCACATCGACTAGGGCAGTTGAGACGTTCAATGGACCGAACCCCATCGCCAAGAATTTTATTATTCTACCAGGATAACTTACCAAGCAAATTTCCACCAAAAATGCCACGCAGTTTAATTTTCACATGCGTTAACAGTATTTCAGAATCAAACATGAACATTCAGAACACGAATGTTTAATTTCCCATATATATATATAACAATAAGACTACTTTATAGCCACAAATACAGACGAGACTCACGAGGCTGAATGTTAAATTTTAAGTAGGTAGAAATTGAAACGCAACAATCCCAATTACAACAGTGGGAAAAACGTGGATGGAATTCATATTTTATGTGGTCAGATGTGTGAACACAGGTGAAGTAGAAATTACTATGATACCAGAAGTTGCTCATATTTTTTCTAAAATTTTGAACAGAGGTTTATAATATCTTTCCTGTTTTAGGAGCATAAAATCCGATATTGGTCTCAATTGGCTCGACAAGAGTTCTTTCTGGTTTTGGGATGCTTGTAGTCAATGTTTTTAGAAAAAGACTCTAAGAAAGAGATTATAAGAAAAAAACTTCTTTTTTTCCACTCTTTGTAAGAAATAAAACTCATTGCGATAGTAAATTTAAAAAAATGCGCAATAAAAAAAAAATTGCAAAAAACCAAAAAAAGTTCGGAAATTTCGAGGTTTTTCGGCCTCCAAAAGTCGCCTGATAGAAAATTGTCCCAAACTTTTTTCCCTCATATTTGAGAGGACCGACGTGTATTAAACTATTTCCAGCTTGTTCGTAATTTTCAGGAACCAAAGCCTTAATTTGCCTGGGCTAATAAATAGTTAAGGATTTATTTTCATTCAAAGTGCTCACATTTTTAACTTACATTTGCACAATAAGAGAATTCACCGAAAATTCTCTCTATGACTGGAACTTCTTTATAACTAAAAATCTCTTAAATACATATTTTAGTTACAGGGGTACTTTGTATATTTGGAATCACATCAAAATTTGCTATATGAATCAGTGAAAAAATACTTTCGTGTCGTTGTTTTTCGGAGTGAGTTTGTCTCCAATGTGCGCCGCTTCTGTAGGAAACAGTTCATAGGGTAATACTTGAACTTTTGTTGGGAGTTTGTAGCATTGTCGTGAGGAGTAATCCCGAGGTAGAGTCATTCTGTGGTGTTCACATAACTTAAGAGTTGACTACTTGTTTGCTTACACTTGGAACTACTTGTCCCTTGGTCTGAAAACCCGGAACAGTAAATATCGACCAGGAGCAGATGGCAACGGATATAGGTCAGTGTGCCATATAATAACAGTAGAGATAATAACTAAATAAAATAGGTCTGGTTTTTCCCTCCTATCTCACGCGGGGTAAGCAACCCCCTCATTTTAGTTATTCAAACCGCCAAAATAGGTTCTCTAGTTCGCATTAACGGTAATTTTTTTAACTGGGTTCTTTGTTAAATTAAAAGTTAGGTTAGTACCAGCACTGTAGGCCCGTAAGCTTTGATGATTGTGAAAGAAGAAGGGAAGATTAGAATCTTTTTCCCCGTCTTGCAATGCATTTCAAGCCTGTATTTTATAACTCTTCTTCAGAAAGATGTTATTGTAGGTTGGTGCACTACTGCCAAATGAAAGAAGTTTCGGTTGCTAGACAATCACCCTTTATGCTAGTTGCACGTAAAGTGTAGTAATACCTTTTCCTCTTTTTCTTTCTTCTTTCTTTTTTTTCTACAGCGAAACGTTAGTATTACTTTAAGCTAAAAAGCACGGGAGAAGCAGAGATGGACAGAATTATTAGAGAGAATTGGTCTCATGAGATCATCACAAACGGCAAACATTTGAAAAATTCCATCAGCTCCCTCTTCCATCTTGCCTTGCACGTAATCGTTGTAAAATGAACTCCCTCATCGTTTTATGAATAAACGACAGAATCTCTTCAAGAATTGATGGAAGGACTAAGGTTGGAAGGAAAGAGGAGCAATAAGATTGCAAAGTGTTTCGGAATACCTCAGTGTTTTTACGGCTCCTCAATTTTGATCAAGTCCGTCGAGAAACATTTCCGACATTTCTCAATCTCGAATTGGCAGGAAAAAAACGGAAACTAGTGGGAGTTGTTATTACAGAAAAATCGATGCCCTCACGATTGGAAGGCCAAACCTTATATTTTCTATTCCCATATATCTGATGGATCTGACTTGGTTTATTATTTTCAATAATTAATCTATTAACCCGCGTGTTCACCTGAAGAAAGAAGTTCCAGTCATGCAGCTTGCTCGTAACAGCAAATTTTCGTAATTTTCTCTATTACAGGGTGTCCCAACAGTAACCCCCCTCCAACTTTTATCCACAATTTTTGAGATGTCGATGAGAAACTCGGAGAGCGTTTTTAGGGTGCCTGATACTAAGTTTTAATCAGATAAGAAATCCACAAGACTTCGAAAAAAATTTCCATTTTTTGTCAAATGACAGCTCACCTCATTTGAAGAGTTTTAGTGCTGAACTCGATGCTGAAACCAGAATTACGATATTTACCTTATTTCTTTCTCGAGTTAGAGCTTACGAACCATGAAAAGGCGCGATTTCCTCTAAAGATAGGATTTTTTTTAGAAAAAATCGCGCTGTTTTTTGATCCCCTATCCGACCCCTAATCCGAGAACGGAATAAGATTTCGCAGTTCTGGTTTCACCATTGTGTTCATAACTAAAAAATCTTTAAACTGTGGTGTCATTTGACTAAAAATGGAAAATATCCTTTCAAAGTTTGGGTAGGTAGTCTAAAAACTTTTGGATTTTTTACCATGAAAACTTAATATCAAGCACAACAAAGACACTCTCCAAGTTTCACTTCGCTATCTCAAATATTGTGGAAAAAACTAACTGTAACTCTTTATTTTTCGTGGAAATAGACAACGTACTTTATTAACTTCTGTTTTCTTCATTGTGCTAAAGTTAGTTGATCAGGCGGGGATTGAGATGTGGGGTCAAAGGTTTTTAAAAGCATTGAAATCATTTGCAGCATTTTCATTTTATGTAGGACTGCAGTTCTGGACACTGTGTGACGTTCCGTCAATTTGTTAACCAGTCTAGGTTCTTCGTACAATGAGTTGACTGGTGTTATTTGAAGGTATTTGGGTCATTCACTAGGAAGCCGATAAAAGCCATTTTAGATATTCAGAACTGGCCGATCTATTGTATTGGAACGCCCATTGTTCTCAATGGAGCCCCAAAACTTAGCTTTGGGAAATAGTTAGGTTGCTGCTTCAAAGGGAGCATCAGTGGGACGTCGTGACCTGTTGGGGCCTCAGGAGTTCATCCTGTCTTGAATTACCACCAAGAAAACACCATGTAAATAATATGGTGTATGTTGAGAGGTTCGGAATTCAGGTATCCTATAAATTCGATGATAAAACCGATAACTGTATAATGTATATGTCCCTGATAAAAGTCCGCTAAGTTGAATGGGCAGTACAAATGGCATGAAAAAGATACTTTAAATATTTTTAAATAGAAGAACTTCTGACATCAACCGAACCAATGATGAGTTGTCTTGTTGCTATGATTTTTTAGTTTCGCACACTGATGACTTCAAAGCAACTCTCTCGCCTGGGTGTGGCCCCACTGCTCAGTGAGACCTCACCAGTGCAATTAGCTTTGAAAAATCGGGGAGAAAAAACTACTCATCATAAGCTAGGGCGGATGGTGTCAAGGAAATTCCGTAGAATAGAATATATTCTCATTTAACAATACAAAATAAATACGAGGGCAACACTCATTAGTTGGTGACAAATTCATTTATTGTATTATCTCAATGGTCCAACGGAAATGAAATATGAAAGTTCCAATCATACAGCATGAACGTATGAGCCAACGTTCGTGAATGATCGTATTATTTTTATGTTAAATTTTAAATTTTAAAATTAACCTGCTACTAATATAAAGATTTTGGATTTTGAGCATTTCGCAGTTTTTATAGATTCTTTTTAGCATATAATAATGAAATAAAAGTACAGTTCCCAACTTGAATTTTGTGCAAAACGTGTTTCGTCGTTCTTGTTTATAGTTTACTATTATATTTTGAGTAATATTCTCTAAAAATTATAAATATAATTATTTTTAGGCATTCAAGTCGTTTTTAGTGATTTTATCAGCCCATATGGAAATGTGATAATTTTATTGTGCTCAAAAATGCTGCCGAACAAACTACTCATCCCTACTTTGAGAAAGCTTGATTTACGGCGAAAGAACGGATAGAAGCATGTACAGTATACATACCACATCACATCTCCGTTCCATTTATTGGTCAGGAAAGAGCCAGAGGCAGCCATTTTCATATTCTGCCGAACGTCTAGCTCTCACAGAAAGCGGACAATTATTGTCGGTGACACCTCCAGGTGCCCGTGTGAGAGCGGCCGTCGAGTTTCACATGAACGACTCGCTCTCCAAAGAGCCCCCGTCTCACCTTGAAACTTGGTGACCGAGGAGCACGCCGCTGTGAGCACCGGTGTCTCGGCTCGGACATGAAAGGCCCCCAGCTGACTCGAGAACGGAACACACGGAAAACGGCTCTCAGGCGGAGTTGCTAGGGCGAAACAAAAGGTATTGGATCTGAGCCGAGAGGACGGACACGAAGATTTGCGGCATTTCTGAAATGAAACGGATGAGTTGCGGTAGAGCGTGCACTCCTAACATTCTCTCCAGACCCACAAACATTCCACGCTTGCCTTATCTGCATCTCTGCGGACGTACCCATTTCAAAATAGTAATATTGAGCACCACTCGATTTCTTTTTAAAAATAGGTGGTGCATGCGATCGCTAGGAACGGGCTTTTCGAAATTCAAAATTTCAGTGGTGTTTCAGGGGGGCTGTGAAGTTTAGGGGAAACCCCGTTTTTGTCACTTAACATTGGAGAAGATAGCCTCTAGCATCTTTTAAATGAGTAAAATTGAAAAACATTAAATTGTAATTAAATTGTCTATTTGTTTCGACTTATACATTTTAACGTAGAACAGGTCTTTGATATTCGACCTATGGAGCTAATTTTTTTGTTATTCGACCTATGAAGATGAAATTTGAAAATGAGAACCCTTAAGACGTCTAGAAACGAATACCCCACCCCATATTCACCATGATCCCGTCTCCTAAAAACTTACATTGTACGATATAAATTTTTTTCGGAGTGTAAGCACTTACTGAGGAATATTCCATCCATTTTTATTAGTCAATATTGATTGACTGTAATATTCTTGTAGCAAAAAATTCATTTTGTATTCCATGATCTACTGTATCCTAAGCTTTTTGATGATAACCGAGTGATAATTGGGTATATTGCAAGGATCAGTTATGTGGCCAAGCTTTGTCTAACTCAGGAACAAGCCATTATTTGGAATAAGGACATTATTTTAATTTGGATTATAAAAGAATTCATTTCGAAATCGAATGAATTCACCCAAGGTGGATTCGGATACATGTAATATCCTCTTTTTATTGGAGTTAGGGCTACTATTTTGGAGTTATACATTGGTTTGATTGATTGAAAGAAACATCAAGTGGATGTTAATGTGTGAATATGTTTGTTTTGAAATCTCATTCCCATGTAATCACCAAGTTCTAATTTTCATTTCGCGCTAAAATCAAAAACTAAAAAAAGTGTGAAGTTGCCAATGGAAACTTTTTTCTTTTATGTTGTAAACTTCAAGAAGTTGAGAAGGAGGTGCTTTAGTTAGCCTTAATCCGGAGTCTGATTGGAACTTTGATGGTCCATTTGGGAGCGACGTAATTGAGATGAACGGCTCTCTCTTATCTTCAGTATCCTAATTGGTCGAGATGAAGGGGAAATACGTTCGACTTCCCATTTGCTTTCTCTTTGGATTGTGGTTTCCAGTAGCGAATCTTTGTCATCTTCGAATGAAAATAATTGTTTCAGCTCTCAAAATTTAATGTTACCGGTACGCCGCGCCGCACAGTGGTTAGAGAGCACGGAAAACCCTAAATTTCGTTATTAATTGTGACTTTTTCTGTGATATAGGACACCAAACTTTACATTTTCCATGGCTAAAAATAATTAAAATAATTAATTTTTTTTTCAAATCGCATAAGTGTCTGAAATTCAAATATCCCTGTTTTCAAAGAATTGTTGCTGCTAGATCATGATTCCTAGGGAAACCTTGTAAGTTGTGAATAAATCCCCCCCCCCCCCCCCTATTTTATTCAAGTTTTTTAGTGTCAAAAGGAATGGAAAATATTTTTTATCGATATTTAAAAATGATTGTAATGTTTTTCCGGATGTAATATCGGGAGATGAGCTTCAAAACGCAAGAAAGAACCTTGCGCCAACTTTATTTTGGTCTTTTTAATTTTAGTAGTTTGTCTGCTAACTAGAAATCCGAAGTCTAGCTGCGAAAAGATGTAAGTTAGCACTTTATCTTAAAAAAGAAAAGAAAAAGAAAACCTGCACGCGGAATATTGGGAAATTAACAAAGTGCGTGCCAGGGGAGCTGTGAACAGAAATGATATCAGGAAAGTCGTGTTGTTAAGTAGGTACATATTAAAGTGTACCAAAACAACTTTTATTCGAGGGGAAATGAGAAAATGTAGAATTTTTGGTAGACAGTCAGTGCTCCATATATTTATGTAAACTATTTCCTGCAGGGAAGACGAGGTTGGCAGACAGCTAAGGATTTTAATTGCATTTCCTCTCTGGATTGCCAGCAACACACGGTGGATTAGATATCTTTTTGCTTTTTCATCTCCCGACTTCTCTATGAGTTGACCCCACTACATACTTCCTTTGCCCAAGGGTCCAAAAGGACTCAACAGCAATAGCAACAAAGATGCTAGTTTGCTTGATCCCTAAATTGATATTTTGCATGCTTTTTCCTTGCAAGAATCTCAGCTGAATACCCAGGAGACGTGTAAGAGGGAGCAAGAGTGCCAGCACACGTAGCATCTCAAACCAGATGCTATCTTCCCGCCCGAGGAATCAGAGTTATCCCGGCCTTTTTCCATCCTCACGAACGAGGCCCAAGGGCTCTAAACGATATGGAATGCCGGCACTGCTGAATGCTTGCTAGAGGGTATTATTTAGTTCAGCGTGTCGATAAAACCTTCTTGCACTACTGCTGCATACTCCGAGCGGCCCGAATGAGTCGTGGTGCAGAACATGGGCAAACTTTTGGGATGGCAACGATTTGCCCCGTAACGGAGACTGACGCTGACTCTTAATGTCTCGTCATTTAGAAGCGTCCCGAAAATTGAAGAAGAAAAAGCCTCCAACCAAGCATCTGAAAGATTGTTCAGGAGAATCTTGAATGCCATGATATCTAATGTTGGTAGAGAAAGTCATGGTTTCCATACTCCGTTTCAGGTTTATAAAATCCCATTATCTTTGTACAGTAATCGAAGATGATTCAGGGATTATTTCTCCATTTAGTTGCCTCTATGTCACCATGGCCTCGTTTAAATTGGGCAGTGCAAAATCCGCATCCGTATTGTTGAGCAGCGGACGCGAGTTGCACTGTACCACTACACGAGGCCAAGTATGCTGGCAAACAGGAATCCTGCAACGGGTGGACTCCAGTTCCCCCGAACTTTGTTAGCAGTGATGCCTGAATCTACTGCCTGTCACCCAGGTTAATGTTGACGATATTTTCCAATGTCTCTTTTTTTTAATTTATGGCCCCTAGACATATTGGTTCCTTCCAGATAGGTGAAGTCCGAAGCAGGTAGGTAGTAGGGAACTGCAAAACAATGTCTAAAGAGAAACTTGGCATAGTAGGTCTGTAGCAATCCTTTCAACCTTTTCAAATATTATTTGTTTTAGTTAATATTCCAAGCCTTCTTCAAATATCTCAAGCTTGTCTCTATCAACTACGAATGCGAGGAGCAACTGCTTCAAACCCATCAAGAACACTGGCATCTGGTACACCACTGCAAAAAAATGTCACACTTTGAATTTTTTTTTTTTTTTTTAACTTGGGCACTGCATTTTAGTAAGCCCTCCACTGTGACCCAGGAGATCTATTGTGGGGTCTTTAAAGGGTTAATTTCCAATCCAATATCCTTTGCTTCGGTTATCACCTCACGAAAATCTCGCAGTACATTTTTAGCTGGGTCCCCAAGCGTTGCGTCGTCCAAATACCAAGCACCAAGTTTAGATTCGAGGTTCTTCATGAGAGGGTGTAGGTACTACGTATATTTCTATATACGTAATATTATACATCTATTTGGATATTTCCATTTTCGCTTAGTTGTTGCACGAATCATATAATGTAGAAAGGTATTCTTCAATTTGTATCAATGAAAATTTACATAAAACCACCGAAGTGATGTTCTGTTTCGTTAATACCACCCCACTTAAAAAAAAAAAAAAAAAAACTCGGAATTTTGACTAATTAATTATCTACTATTCCCAGGAGCTTGGAAATAGTCTAGATTGATTCAGTGAGTCAATACACGGAGGAATGACCTTCATTCTGAAAATGTTCGAACTTGTGGAACATGTCTAAGGTTTTTCTCGGTTTCAGGTCATTTATGATCACTGTGCTCTGCAGAGTACTCGGTAGAAAGTTTTTATTCTATGATTTATTTCTATGATTCTGTGATAGGAAGAGTATTTACCTAGTATTATTGGATTGTATTAAAATAATACTATTTGTAAATATTTCGAACAGTTTTGGAGAAGTTAGAGGAATTGGTTGCAGGAACTGATACATGGAACGCTTAAAAGAACGCCGAGCTAAATGACCGCAGGACAGCCGCCCCACACAAACCATATGGCCTCCTTGAACGTGACTCTTGTTCTTGTTGTGCGTAAGTATAACAGATCACCCAAATTCATGCCTCCATTGATTCATATCTATTTTCCATTTGCTATCCTCACCCACCCCTGCAGTATCTTGCTACTAATAAGTGAACTAGCTGGTTCACCCGTGCGTTGCACAGGTCGACTTGAATATAAGCAAACCCTCCCTCACCCATCACATTTGGGACACCCCTAAAACCCCTTACTCAAAAGTACTTATAAATTACCTATTAGGACCAAACTACTGAGATCGACCCCCACTCCCTCTCCTCAAACACCCCCATATTTCACAGTTACCAGTTCTTTGTCTATAAATTGGAGTGAAAGGCTTAAAAGTAAAAGTAGTCCTTGACTTGAATTAGAGTAATTCAAACATATTCGACATTCAAATCCCCAGTTTGTCTGTTATGAAAAATATAACCCATTCCCCCCTCCTTTCCCGTAAAATACCCCCTTCTATGAGTTAGATTTTAAAATTTGCAAGTAGCCTGTGATTTAAGTTAGAATAATCAAAACATGATCAACAATTCAGATCTCCAGTTGGTTCAATAGTACCAATCGTCTACAAATAGCATGAAACGGAAAACAAACACAAACTTTCATTATTCTAATCAATGTACCGACTCGTTGACTCGCAAGCTATATGTACTTACGATTTTGTCAAGCATAACTCGACATCATGTTAGTCAGAGGATCTTCCTCGCCATTTATAGAAACTGGGTATTAAATTTTCAAGTGATTGAATTTCATGTCTCATTCTATAACCCTTTACCTCAATGTATTATAGACAAATAATAAATTTAATCTCGAAAATCACTTAGAATGTCTCAGATTTCACATTTTTTCTCGGAAACGGTGTTATGGTTTTGGGTTATTTGTAAACCATTTGAGTGATGATGTGCGGCTGGATTATCAAATTCTAGTAGGGTCTGGAGCAAGCTCACATAATGAGAAACGAAAAATCACCTGCAGAGTGAATCCCTTCCTCAGTTTTTGGAAGTTTTTGAAAACTTTTTGAATAGCAATCGAAGCAAAACATTATGTTTTACAACAATTTTCCAAAGATTATATTCAACAAAATTATTACTAAATGGCTCAACGATTAAAGTAAATTTCTGCAAAATTCAAAACGTCTAAACGCCTCTGCTTCCACAAGAGTCTTCCCTATATATTTCAGTGCCGGCAAGGTAGCTCTTTCTCTAGTCCACTAAAAGGGAATTGTTCAGTTTGTGCTGGGAGTCTCCTTTGGATGAGTATGCTGCGGATTTCTGAATAGTCTGGTAAGTTCATATTTTCATCCCTATACTATCAGCTACCAATTACAGTATTTGGTGTTATCAGAAGTTTGTTTGTTTCTATGATATGACCAGATATGTTAGAAACGGGAACTTAGGGGTACAACTTTGTGCCACCGTTTTTTTAAATTATTTCTGCAATAAAATTTAATGCTTTCTCGTTGTATTTTTACAGAAAATGGGTGCTCAGAATCGGAGAAAGGTGGCTGGACGAGTTGAAGATTTGTTGGGATATTTTTGTATGAATTGTTAAGATTTTATAATAAAAACGAACAGAAAGTTGCCTTGCATTGATTTTTATATTCACCTTGTTTAAAAAACCGAAAAAACACTAAAAATTCCGAGGGCAAATTTTTTTTTGTATTACGTTGCAAAGTCAACATGCTGATTAACAAGATTCAGACTGCCACAATAAGCCACATTAGGTTTTAAAATAGGCTAAAAAATATGGTGGCTCAAAGTTGCACCTTCCTGGGGTAATGAATGTGCCACGAATAAATAGTTCCCATTCTATTCGCTGAACAGATGGAATTTTTTCCTTAGCAACATTTGATCACTGAGATGTGTAAGTATCTTGGGTAAACATTTCAACGAGATACGACGACAAATAAAGTTCTGACGCTCAAAAAACCAAAAAAGTGGCACAAGGTTGTATGAGTTGACGGTATATATATATATATATATATATATATATATATATATATATATATATATATATATAATCTTTTTCTTCTTTTTTAAACTATTTCTATTGGTAACGTAATTTTCTAGGAAAATTTTCTAAAATATATCATAGCCTCCAACATTTGCTTTATGGCTTTTGTCACCGTTTTATAACGTGGAAAATCACAATTCGTAGGTATGTCACAATCAATATGCATTGCAGGGACAGTAAGAGGCCCCCTAAATCAATCTTATTAACGCTCACCTTAATAAGAACAATATTAAGAAAACGTTATCCACACTTCTCTCGCCATCCCTATGCTTTTACTAAAAGTATTTAATTATCTTGAAAAAAAAAAAAAAAATCTTGGATGTTCTGTAGCGCCGTGATATAATAATAATGAGGGCATCTCTTCTCATTAAAACTTAATTACTATTACTTAATTAGTACTTAATAAGAGATGATTTAATTTCGGACTCCCAGGTTATAATGATTTTGATAGCTTTCCTTTTTTTCTAGTAACGAGATAATTATCATCTCGTTTTACCGAAACTCGTTCTCGATACCGATGTTTGACAAATTAAGGTACTAAAAGAGGAGATCAGTTCATATTAACCTCGGATAAATTTATCAGTGAAATCGGATTAGCAATATACCTCCTTCATGCACGCATCATGGATACTACCATATGTCACGTATACCTACTAACAATGTTAGTCCGTTAGTCGGCATATTTGTAATGCGCGTGCGTATTAGACTATTCATTTGACAGATAGCGGAGTTAGTTGGATACTACAGAACTTGGCTCACTAAGTACCATAACTAACGAATATCCAGAAAGTAAACATCCTTACCTAAAATTTCACTATCATAAAATGAATTCTCCATTTATTCTCCATCATATTGAAATGATATGTGTGTTTCTGTACGCTTCAAAAATTCAAAAAGTTCTGCATCGACAGGAGTTCGAATTTCGACACGATATGCAGACCGCTTTAAGGATGATTAATAAATATTTTTCGCATAAGTAACATACCTAAAATCGTTATGAAACAGCAGTTTTGACTCTTTGTAGGTTACACTTTTGTTTTTAGGTAATAACCGAAACTGTACAACGTGACATTCTCGAACAATCAAGTCGAGTCACGAGACTCTAGCGGACCCTCTAGCCCCTGACTAGCTCTTTAGATCGACTACCCACTGCGTGCCATTCCCAGGGCTCCAGTTGCCATGAGATTTTACACACGTCAGGTCAGCTTAGATTCAGCTCGCTACGCTCGCATCTCAAAAATGCATAACATCAAGTAGTCAATCCCTTAGTAAAAATTTAGATTAGTTGGTCAGGGTCTAGAGTTACGTGACTCAACTTGATTGTTCGCGAACGTCTCATACTGTACATCGCTTGTTTGGCCTTGAAAATATTTGGTCTTGAAATTGAAAGATATTTTTAGTTCTGCATCAAATGAGATGAATTATACGCTTTTAACGGTAAGTAACTATTGCTAAAATATATTGGTAAGTAATGCATGCATTACAGGGACGTCCCTATGAATGGATTGTATATAATTTTGGTGAGAGTTGAAATAAAAGAAAAAACATAAATATCATGACTTCTCGGAATTACTCTCCCTCTCATCAGCCCCCTCCACCGACAGTGAATTCCCATCATAAAACTTCCAGCATGAAATTTGAAACTCCTGGCATATGTCGTCTAAATACACGCAATAGTACACGTTTGCTATTCCGCATAGTACATTGTCCGTCAGGCGTTGAAATGTACTGGGAGAGTTCCGGAGGCCAAACGGGAGACGATTGAATTCGAGATGGCAATTTGGGGTACTGAATGCTGTTTTGGCAGTGTTGTTTTGTTCCATTTCTGTTCGGTGAAAACCACTTTTTAGATCAATTATGCTAAAATATTGATACCGTCCTAGATAGTCCAATAATTCGGAAATTTGAGGAAGCGGGTAACGATCTTGTATTGTTTTTTCGATTAGTTTGCGGTAGTCAATAGCGATCCTGAATTTTGGCATTCCACTGGCGCCAGACTTTTTTGGTACGATCCAGATAGGCGCATCCCACGGGATATCACTATGTTTACATGTTCAACTATTCCCTGGTCTAACATCTCTTCAATCTGACGATCTAACGATAGTTTCGCCCATATAGCGGAATTTCGTCTGTGGTTCTGATGACATGTTTGACCTTGTCAATGAAAGAGAGTGGCTCATTTTTCTTGTGGAAAATGTCGGAGTATTTCAAAACTAATTCTGAGATAGCCGCTTTCTCCTCTTCATTCATGTGGTTCAGCCGTAATTTCGTAATGTCAAATTTGGTGTCTAAATCTCCGTTAATAATTATTGAGGTTTGCAGTTTTTGGTAGTATGTTGCCCATTTCTGGGACCAAACAATCCGGGACTTCTAAAGTTCCTATCCTCATGTAAGGCACTATTGCATCGCCGTTTTTGACTTTTTTTACCCGAATTCTTATTTGTTGGATAGATTTTGCATCTATTTGGTATGATTCTGCTGAATCTGTGTCCAAATAGTAAAAAGGAATGTTAATCTTCGGAGTTTTAAGTAGGTCTTTTATAAAGTTAACTGATGCTTCGACGATTTTTAGGTTATCTACTCCTGTCAGGAGTTCGAATTTTTTTGTGAAAATGAAACACATTAAATTTTAGATTTAAGTGTCGTCGATAAAAGATATCGCCTCAGGGAACCATGCTGGTGAAATCAGATCTTGACGAGCCGTGGGCAGTTTTTTTACTTCAATCCGCCTGGTGGTTTTGACGTTTACAGAGTTTTGATTAGAAGATTGGGTTTAAAATTCGAGTTCGAGTTCGGATTTTAAGTGGGAGTTAGGAATCGAAGGTTTTGATTTGAATATTGTGGTCGGGCTTTTGAAAATTGATTTTGAGGTCGATATTGTGAACTTGATTCTGGAGATTAGTTTTGAGATTTGAAGTTCGGTTGTTGCGGCTTAAGTTGGGGTTGTGAGGGTTTCGTTTTGTTGGACATTAGGGTTTGATAGTCGTTAGTCAGCCACGACAAGGCGGTGCCTAGGTCGGAAAGGTTGACTCCTTCTGAGAATACTACCTAGCGGTTTCTAGAGTTGGAGCAGAAAACATCTTAGTGCTAGTCGTTTGTTATTTTCTATAAGTGTTTCCGCAATTTCAACCTTGTGTGTTTGGAAATAGGCGATTAGTAAATTTAGGATGTTTGCTATTTTGTCGGAAAATTTGAATGGCGTTTTATCTTTGGATTGACGTAGGTTTACTAGTTCAATGACAAGGGTCAAGTCGTCTTTCAGATCTGAATACGCGTCAATGAGTGCTTTTTTCATCTGTTCGTATGTCATCAAGTTGAGGGAAAAAATTTGGTCGGAAGCTGGGAATGAATTTTTGCTTTAACGCCGTTTAATAGCATGCAATTTCGGAAGTCGAGGCGGTCCGTTGTGTTAAAGAATCTTTCGTATAGTGCTTGGGTCGTTTCGATAAATTGGTTTAGTGTTTCAGGTACTCCTGAAAATATCGGAATTAGGTCTGAATGCTCGTTTTTGAGGACTGGGTGATTATCATGGTTTGTTCCTTGTTGAGCTCTGCGGGGTTGAGCTCCTGGTAAACTATGAGATTTTCGACTTTACCAGCTAGTTATTTATTTGCTGCGATTGCCGATCAAAGATTCCTTAGGAATTGGGCTGCCCTTGAGCTTGGGCTTGTGCAACTGAGTCTTGAATAGGATCCATTGTTGTTTCTTCCGGTATAGTCGAGTAATCTCTAGTGTAGAGATCTAAATTTAGCCAGGGAAGTCCCGTGTGCGTGAATTTCTTGTTGTGTTTCTGAATTTTGAGAGTTTAATGACCACTAATTAGTTTACTTGTTGGATTATTGAAATTGAAAAAAAAAAAATTTAGGCTGAAATTTCGTTAGCTGAAATACATAAAAATGTACAACAAAAATTATATTAGGAAAGAAAACAAGATGATACAAATAAATTATGAATTTAAATCTTAATTAATAACTTAGGTGGTAATTTAACGTTTAGATGATCAGGTGTCTGCAAGCGAGGTCGAGGGGTGCGATAGTAAAATCGGAAAAGTTCCTTAGGTAAGCTCGAGACGGCCAGGTCGGGGGTCTTGCGAGCGATGTCGAGGAATGCGATAGTGAAGATGGAAATGTAGATAAGCTCGAGACGACCAGGTGTTGTTTTAAGATGCGAGGGGGAATTAATAGAGAGTCCGTTAACGAAATCAATTCAATTCCCTAAATCCCCAATTCAATTCCCTAAATCCCGTCAATTGGGATAAGGTGCTTGGGGATTTTACACTGCATATGCGAACCTGATAAAGTCAAGAGGGTCGAATTAGTGTTTTATCTTAAAGTGACGCTACTTACCTTCAAGTAACGCTGAACCACAAAGGGGATATTCCCGCCTATCCCGTGTGTTCAGTTTCCAGCATTTCTAAGTTTCCTAGTTCTTTTCTAATTCACGAAAAGGTTTTGCAATGGCAGATTTTGAAAATGTATGAACTAGAAAATGAATCCAACTTTTATGAATCATGAATACCAATAATTAATGAATTTCACTGTTAACGGTGCATAAGGTTACTTTGCAATAGGAAGAAAGAGATGGGATAGGTTGATTCGGGATAAAGCGTCTTAAGTTTAGGTGAAATAAATTAGTCTTATTGGACATGAGGCGCCTTATCTACCCGCACATGCGCAGTAGTGTTTTCTGTTCACGATAAGGCGCCTCATCTCTATCTCCCTATCGCTTTAGAAACTCTCCATTTCCTTCTGGGTATCTCACAACTGATTGAATTTATTGGATATTTTCTTGATAAAAGTTACTGATGTTTCGTTAATGCAGGGGGAAATTATCTTCGTGGTTTCCTGCGGTTGAATTTATTTCTTAGGTGCAGGGGGGGGGGGGGGGGAGTTTCTACGGCATCTTGCAGCTTGAAATTAAGATTTTGATTGGCACGTAATAATTAATTGATGTTGAGTGTGGGGTGATCGCGAGGAGTGATTTCGCAGCGGTATCTCACGTGCGAAAAATTAATGAAAGGTTGGATTTTGGGATTACTGACAGAGTTTGTGCAGGCAACATTCAAGTGAGGAGTCGCTTCAACGATGAAATTTTTTTCCCGTCCGTTGATGCATGTCCTCTGGGTAGCTTCTGACACGTTGCATTGTCAGCACTTGGCGGTTGAACAGTAATATACGTCCACTGTTATTAAGTGGAAGCGGATAAGTGACGAAACTTTTTTTGCGTTAGTCGGCATCAGAAATGTAGTCAAATGCCGCCAACTGCATATTTTTATCCCAAACCGTACTGGAAGTATGATTTTTTAAAGGTTTTTTCTGGAAAAATATAAAGGACACACAAACTAAAAAATTAAAAAAAAAAACTTTAAAAACTTTTTTCTCTGTCGACAACAAAGCTCATTATTGAAAACAGAATAAAGGTCGCCTTAAGCCTTTTTAAACAGTAAAGATTGTATCAGCCGATATAAAAAATTGGTGATTTATTCAACCTCATTATTTTTCAGTTGGAAGGTGCCTAGGTTTGTGTCAACAAAGATTTTAATGTACCACCGTACTGGAATATGTACAGAGGGTCTAGTAAAGTGTATTTGTTTAATCTAATTTCATCCATTTCCTCTCGGTAAGAGCCTTTGTCTAATATGTAGTTGAATTTACAGAATGTATCATAGACTACTTTTAATAATTATAGACCAGTGATCTGCGAAGAAGGGCTACCTGATACAGGAATAATTAACCTTTGCGTAATAATTTGTAGCGTTTTCATTTCAAAACTTTACACATACACATTGATCCTTGTAGGTTGTAGGCCAAAATGTAGAAATAGGCAAATAGTATAAATATGTTGTTGTTGGATGTAGGCGAGGTGAGTTTTCAATAGCTGTGTATTTTAATGAGAGTTCTGATAAAATAATTATCCAGTGGCATGATTGAAATTAATAATATAGTACTGGACGTAATTTTAAATCTCATTGTACAGTTATATTACTTTGGTTTTTCATTGCATTTAACCGCGCTGGATTATTAATCAGTACAGCATAGAACACACGCCAGAGCGTGAGAGGGAACCGTCAGATTGCATTAATAACTGGGGACCCAATCAATGGACACAATTATTCCGGTCTCTGGGATAAGCAATTACTGCCCATGACCTTCGCTAACCCTGTCCCCGTAACTAGATCGCTCGCTCGAGGTTTGCTGAATCAGTGGAAATCAGCAAGTTACTCTTCCGTACAAGAGGATCCTGAAGTAGAAAGGTGGCGTTTACTACTAAAGCAGCTGATTACCATGCATTGCCCGGGGACCTTTGGTAGTTTTTTTTCCGCATTTATTTGGCATTCGATGGCTCTATACAGCCTCACTGTTATTTACATTATAACAACATAACAAAGTGAAACATCACAAAAACATAAAACGTAACTGTACAATTGATCACATTTGGTAGCCAATTTCACTTAAATAATCGTTCGCCTCAACGTAGGCTTTCAAATTGGAAACTATTCCACCGTAATTGAATGGGCAGGGTGATAGTTTAATCAGCCCATCAACTAAAATTTCCCCCTCCAGTCGAATTTTTGGTACATCAGCATTAACGACACATGCTCCACGTTGTCCACATCACCAATGGCATCATATGGGTCCGTAGTTCTGATCTTGTACAAATATTCGTTGCATATTCCATGGATAGTCTGTACCAAACTTAGTCTTGATAAGCTCGAGCCGAACCTTTCATTCATGTTCATGAAATCGGCTCTCCGATGTCTCATTGCATGTTCGGAAACATGGATCGGTATATTCTCCCTGCAGAACAACTATTTTGGTACCTCTGCCAGTTATTTTCCAGCGTTTTTATAAATTGAGGATATATAAATCAGTTTATGAAGGGTAGTTTTTTGCTTTCATTGTCACAGTGAGAACGTTTCGGAAAGGCTATTTTCAAATACGAGAAAATGAATACGAGAAGTACAAAAACTCTCGATTATTCAGAACCTATAGCGAATCTCAAATGGACCGAGTCTCCTCACTATCTAAATCTTAGCCCAAAATTAGTCAACGCCATGAAAACGACTGGTCCCAGATTTTTATTTCCCCGTGTTCAGCACATTGAAAAACATGAGTTCAGGGCTTTTGAGAGTTTTGGCCAGGTGTTCTTGCGATTTCGACCAATGTGCGTTGGTAGGGAAATGTAACTTCCGCAATTTTCATCGCACAGAAATCGTTTGCCACTCGTTAGAAAGCTCTTGATTCATGTGAAAAACGTACACATCCCACGTTACCAAGTTCTCCCTCCTTATGCACCTGGCTTCGTTCCTAAACTAATTTGATCGGACTATAAACAAAATTTTCGTTTGGCAGAAACATGAATGCAAAGGTTTCTATAAACGATTTTCAACACGACACCACGACGCTGTTAAAACTAGGAAATACGTGACACTAGCGCTCCTTTTTTCTATACAACCAATACGTTACTAGCGAAGTGTAACTCTTTTAGTTTTCATAGCAGGAAAATCGTTCGCCACTTATTGGAATGCTCTCATTTTATCACAACATCTCATGATCCCTAGGCCATTGTGGTGTCAAGGAAAGCTGATTTATTACTCTAAGTTATAAAATAATATTGCTAAGTAACCATAATGAACTAATAATGTGAAAAGAAGGCACTATATAGGTACATGGTATGTATACTATTGATTAGTAGGTACTTGTAAGAAGTAGGTACTAGACAATGCATAGACCTCTGATCAGCTGGTGGGCACCTATAGCTGATGATTTCAATCGTATTGAACCTCTGAAGCTGAAATTAAGAGATGATTGAAATGATTGGCTCATTCCTACTCAACTGAGTGAGCTAAATTGTCTCCTGTTCATCCTAGGAAGTTTAGATTTGATTAAGAGACTCTCTGGGCCAGTAAGAGACGATGAAATTATTGGCTCTTTCCCATTCAGCTGAGTGAGCAAAATTCTCTCCTGTTACCCCTAGGAAGTTGAAATTTGATAGGGATATTCTTTGAGACACTAATAGACGATTGCAATTAGTAAGCTTAATTCTCACCTGTTCATCCTAGGAAGTTGAAATTAGATATGGAGACTCTATGGGACACTAAGAGACAATTGAATTGATTGACCACTTGTGACTGCTTCGATCCATTCTGCTCAATCATCCATCGATCAGTTCGTAGTATCGATTCAGACAAAGTATTCATCGATCTCTAATTCGAATCTACCACAAAGAATCGATAGAACTAACTTAATCGAATCCATCAGAATCCGCCCGAACTCAAGTTTTCGGATTTTTATTTATTTTCTTCATTTTTTCTTCTTTATTTCGCCAGGGGTACCGCCGTTAAACGAACGCTTCGTAACGCTTGTTTTTTCTAACCCAAGGAATGTGAAAAACCACAATATTTATGCATAATTTTAGATTTAAATCATTGTACTTTTTTTTTCAAATCAAAGACTTTTTCTCCTTTGAGTATATAAAATACCACGCAATTTTTAAAACCGTAGTGAGAGACCGACAAAAAAATCAGGTAACGAATCATTAGAAACAGCGAAATTTTAACAAAAAATGAAGAAAATGGAAATTTAAGTAAGTTTTAGGTCTATCAAATTTTATTTTAAAAAGTAAGGCGATTAGATACCACATGTTTAGGTATTTCCAAATGGATATAATTTTAGGATTTTTCGGAGATACCTAGTCTTTTTTACCTTGGTCCCACTTATAAGCTCACAAAATTTTAAAACCCAGCAGAGGCAGAAAGCCTGTGAAAAACTTGTTATTGGAATCATATTGAACTCAGGAAAATAGGAAAACATATTTTCGGGGCCGAAGCATAACGGAGAATCTACAAAAAAAAAAAACTGCGGGATAATTGGACAAATCGCTTGAAAGTCGGTAAAAAGAGCTGGGAACTGGATAATTACACACTTTCCCGTCATGAGGTCTTGAGTATCAAGTTTGAGAGTATTTAAACAAGATATAATCTCCAATTAATCTTGGAATGTCTCTATGAGAATAGTAAGAATGTTACTATGAGAATAGTAAGTTCATCAAATTCCAATGGCTGAGCGCGCATTTTAGAGTTCTGCACCTTCGAAATGACCAAGCAATAATTGTCATCCGTATATCATTCATTATTCATATATTATTCGTGTATCATTCTTCACCCATTTCGTCAACTTGATTCACGATAAAATAAATTACAACACCACTTTCAATTTGGGTAGGGTCTGGACAAGGCGCATGCTGCGGTGCTTTCGTCTCACAAGCACTGGCGTTTTTGTGCCTTTCCAACCGTAAATCTGCTCTTCTGTCTGGTACCGATTATCTAATCATCTAACTCTTCAACGCTTTCTACTCGCCTACTTCACTTCTTATATTCGCATCAAAATCGCACTCTCAACAGAACATGAATTTATCGACATGTATGAAACGATTGTGTTGACTCCAGAAAACGTTTTACAGCCCTCGTGTAAACGTGGAATAAAGGATGTGGGGAAAACTGGGGGACGAAAGCCAGTGTTTTATTCATAAATGTCGAGCCTTTTTCCCTTCAGCCTCTTCGCTGCCCACTCCAGGCTAACTGTCGCATTCCAGCCCTTGAACGTTGCTCTTCATCATTCAACATTTGTTTACCCTCGGATCTGATGAATTTCACAATCAACGGCCACATCAACGATTGAAACAGCACGAGAACTCAGTTTTACGGTTTTGAAAGGGGAAAACGAACACAGATTTTAGCGGTGACGTGTACCTACCTACCTAATCGTAGAGCATCCAACAGTTTAGAAACAAGGGTTGGATAGAAGAGAGATGTGAGAATCCAGTGTTATTAGTTAAGGTACTGAAGGCAGTCAATTCTCCCTGGTACAGTTTACTCAGGGGTGGTGGAGGAAACGTACGCGTATCGTAGGAGGTGAAATAAGCAGATCTAGTTCAACATTCTAAGCAACACACATACTGCAATATAGGTACTATTTGGATATGCAAAATCACTGTGAAAACATCTGTAAATTATTACGAAAAGGTTTATTATTTCTGTATTAGAAAGCCCTTCGAGCAAACAACTCCTATATACTACAGTCGCTTTGTAATTCAACGATTTTTTTCTCCCCACACTCGAACACCTCTGGAGCTTGAACAATTGGTCGAATTATGCTTAGAGTGATTTCATTCGAGTCTTTGAACTAAAATTACAGACACATCCTTGTCAATGTATCATTTTTTAGCGAAATTTAATAAACTTTGGTCTTTGGTGGACCACGCTTTTCCCTTCTAACCTAACTGCCAAAATACGTCACGAAAGTAACTTGCACTGGTGCCAGTAACTAAGAAGTAAGTAGCACCAAGTTTCCTGTAGTTATGATACATTGCGTGAAACATCCATATCTCGATCCATATCCCTTTAGTAGGTATATTCATTCAATTGTTATCAGAAAAATATCTGAACGGCTCATAAGCAATACGGTCCATAAACGATACGAAAACCATACCGAAACCCTCGTTACCTTACCTTGACACGACGTTACCTTGAAACGTAAAACAATAAATTTTGAGGGGGTTAATTTTTTTTCTTGGTCGATTGCAAAGGTTGATTATTGAAAATAATAAATCAAAATATGCCTTTTTTTTGCATTGAACTATAATTTCCTATGTTATAACTCTAGAATTGTAAAACATTGGTTATATGCTCTAATTTAGGAGGCTAAACCATTAATGAATAAATAAATATAAAATTCGTGCGACCACGATCTACCGATTCGCAATGTCCCTTGGAAACGTAACGTGCAGTTGTCCCGAATTAGGTACTAATAATTTGTTGCCAATAAACGAGACTCTCACACCGTTGCCTTGTGTCTGCGACGTACCGCTGAATAAACGTGCAGCAGGTGGTAAAGCCGAAAACCCCCTAAATATTCATGAGTCGCGAGATTGCGATCAATAGTAGGTTTTGATATTAAAAATGCAGAGGTAACACATAACTTTCCGCTAGTTAACCAGTTTTGATTTATATGCAGTTTAGTGAATATAATATTTATTGGCAACCTGATGAAGCATTGATGTTTCGATAATGTTGACCTCATTGAGAGGTATCTCTGTACCTAAGTTAATTTATGATTTGAGAAACATATAGGATGCTATTGGAGATAATTCTGATGTAACTAAATATAAAATGCTACATTTGAACAAACGCACTATATAATGTACATAGTTAATAGCCTAAAAAATGCTAATTGAAATTTTATGAAAAAAATAATCAAATCAGGTAAGTATCTTGATTGTGAAAAACTATCTCACGTTCCAACAACCCGAAGGGCAAAGTAATGTTAAAAGTGGACCTACAAAAATGCAGTAAATTATTGCACAAAGGTTTATTATCTCGTTATTGTATAGCACTTCTATATAGATATCTAATACTTAATAAGAGGAGATAATACCATTCATAATCACTTTCCGCTTTTGCTTAACGTAGTCAGGAAATCTACACAGGGTTTCTCACTTTTGAGTACACCATTAGCTACGGTTTGATTCTAATAAGTTTCAACCAAAAGTTCCTCTAAGATATATTCTTGAAAACTCTCCCTATGGAAGTTACAGCTTTTGGCATTTCCATGTCTTTACTATAGCCCCCCTCGGTGGGAAATTACAATTTTTGTCACACAAAGCGTAACGGAAAAGCTGAGAATCATGTTTGAAAATTATTATGTTAACTTTAGATTTCTACTTGATATCTTCAAAAAATGCATCACATAACGTTACATTATGACGAAATACTTCAATAACAAAAATATCTAGCTTTTGGCTTTGGTTTTAACACGGAATATGTTTTAGCTTTGGCATCTCCAACCAAAAACTAAACGTTTATGTGTAAGGAAAATGTTTTGCAACAATTTCTAGTTTCTCATTTTTCATCCCAAAAAACTCGTTGACCATAAATTTGAAAACTCTCGATTTATCCAACCTTATTATGTGCGTAGCCAACAAGCGGTGTTATGAGCATGGTTATTTGAATAATTGTTTACACACAGGTGATCATTCTCAATAATTGATATTGAGAACATGATTGCAACCGCTTGTTGTCTGATGATTTCATTGAGCTGGTCATGAATCAATAAAACAACTTGACATAGTTGTATCTAACTCAAAAATCTGAGTCATTTTTATATGCGGGTTTCACGGGTTTATGTGAAACGCGTGAGCTAAAACACATTCTGTTTCAACAATTTCATTCGAAGTATGTAAATATAGGTAACCGGAGGTCCAGGGTTGTTGACATTGAAAATGTCTAAGTCGACGGGTCAACAGGAAATTTTGTTACGAAAAATTTGTTACGCAAAGAAAAAACATCACGCAACCTATAAACAAGTTAGGTTTTCTTTTGAATTTCACGTACAACCAAGCCGTTGCTGGGGAAATCAAACTTCTTTAGTTTTCAACGGACGAAAATCGTCCTCCACTCGTTGGAAAGCTCTCGATTTATTACGCATTTCTTTCGTACTTGTTCTTCTATTCATGTCGTAGTTTATATTTATTTATGTTATAAATGGATATAGTAAACAATGTCACTTGTTTTGATGTCACTTGGTTGAGAAGTTAATCATGGTTATAGTAATTTATTGTAGACGCGCACCATTACAGAAAATTACCTACCTGTGAATTCATATTCGTGGAAGAACTGGGCATCGTCGAGACTGGCTCACAGCAAATTCAGTAACTTTGTGTCAATAATTATTTTATGTTTTCTAATTGTTAGTTTATTTAAAACAATAAAAAAAAATTGAAATTACTGAGACATTTTCAATGCTCATACAAGAGAAAGTACGAGCGGCCTACCGCGTTTTTTCTTTTGATTTTTTTTTTTTTTTTTTCCTATGATTTTCCTAGGAAACGAAAGGGCACAAGTGAAGGTAATGACAGCGTACATCTATTATTTCCTATTTATCTATAACGTTTTATAACAAAAAACACGCAGTTTGCGTAAGCAGAACCAACTTTTCGGATAGAGATAGGTAAAGTGTTAGTAGATAAAAAGTCAAGCTTCAAACGCGAATGTCAAGTTCCACTGAAAAAATTTCAGTGATTATTTTTCGCTAGGTGAGCCGTGGTTAATAGCAATTTTGACTTAGTCAGTGGAAAATGTGTTTACAAAATGCTGGTTAGTGGAGCATGTTGCAAAAAACTCCACGTGAATCGGTCAGCTGGAGCTCAGGGTGGAGCCCGTCATTTCATTCGTCCCTTGATGCCCTAGAGAGGTTACCTATCAAATTTTGTTGTAATGAGACAGACGGCATGACTTTTAGCACACTCAACTGATCAGGATGGAGCCTGCAAAGCCATTCGTCTCCTGTTATCCCAGAGAGGCTCCCTACCAATTTTCAACGTCCCACGGTGAATAGGAGAGATCTTAGCTCACTCAGCTGATCAGGATGGCGCTAATCATTTTCGCTCGTCTCTTGATGTCCCAGAGAGGCTCCCTACCAAATTTCGTCGTCCTACGGTGAATAGGAGAGATTTTAGCAAGATTTTACCATCATTATGATTGATATTACGGCTCGTGGTCAGCTAATCCTCACCAGAGTCAGCGAGGCACCAGTTTCGACATGTTAATACGTCATACAAAAAAAACCCTCATGGAGTGCGCAGCACTGGAAGGGGTCAACGGGTCCACACCGGAGGAAACTGCGTGTGAGAGGTACTGGGCAGCAAGACGTCTAATGCAATCAAGGACGGGCGTAGGATAAAAAAAAAAAAAAAAAAAAAAAAAAAAAAAAAAAAAAAAAATAAAAATAAAAATAAAAATTTTTCCCAAATCGGACCAGCGGTTTTGGAGGAGTAGTGAGCACAAAATTGTATTCATATATATATATATATATATATGTATATATATATATATATATATATATATATATATATATATAAAGAAATCTGAAAATGAATGACTATTGTACACGTGTTCTACACTCTCTGAAATGCAAAGAAAAAGCATCCCCACCCCCAAGTGCCGCCGTGCTGACAGCTGTAATACCCCCTTCTCTACGAAAAGTTGGGTAAAACATTAAATCTTACGTCAGCTCACTGATCAATCAGCAACATCAGAGAAGATGAAGATGGGTATTGCACAAAACATAAAAACGTCTCCTAGTTTTGCGGATTTATCGGCGACCTGACGTTTTTACGAAAGTTTGCTAAAAATCACTGAAACAACAAAATTTTATCTCAGCCGAGACGGAATAAAGATGAAATCAGATTATGAGGAAATGTGCAACTATGGTAGGTGTCTCGGTGGTTTGTAACTTATTTTTATTTATTTTGTAGCACATCCCTCTGAAGTTATGTCTTATTAGCAAGGCTTCGTAAAGAACTATTATAATTGATCCTGGAGGGTGTGGGACAACCCAAGCACGAGAAAAAAATAACTATGATTACAAATCCGTTTCTAAGACTGAATTCTATGAATTCTGAATTCTGAGTATGTGTGTAACAATTTTGTCGACAACGATTTTTTTCAACTAATTAGCGAGATGCTCTAAATATAGATAAATCGTAATCTTTTGGTTTAGATGTGCGAAAAATCTTGGACTTCATTGTTTTCCTATTTTGTTCTAAGTCTTGGTCTCTCCATGAATTTATTCTTAGTTGATTAAAATTTCATAATGATTGCGGGGCGAGGGGGGGGGGGGGGGGGGTGTGTGGATTCCGTGAATCTTTCATTGTTCGATTTCACAATGTAAAATCAGTTCATATTTTATTATGTTTGTGAGGAAGAAGGGGGGAAGCGTTGCTTGGTGCATATTCAAGTTAGATTTCAATGGAGAGGTTATAATCAGTAAAGCATGATCTATTCACCACCATAATGGAGGGATTCTTTAAGAACTCAACAATATTTACCTCGTTGCTACTCGAAGCAGCCTTCAACAATAAGACCGAATCAAGTGCTTACAGCCCATTTAATCAACCGTCAAGTTTGAATAACCACCTGTTCCGAGCTTAGTGATCAAGCGGTTCCCTGACAGACGTCTGTTATTCACTGAACAACTTTGGGGCACGCTATAGGTTACTTCTAAATACCGTGTTTACAATTCTCGGAAGGCTATTTACAGTCCAAACTTTAACAAGAACATCACAATAAGTATTTGCGTATCTCATTTTTATTTGCGTTGTATTTACAATGTAGTAACTTCGAGCGAATTTTTGTGGAAAATGAAGCTATTGCAATGCCTCCGAAATTTTTAAATCAACATGATTGAAAATGTTATGTAATTTAACATACATTAAATTTGTCTAATTTCAAAACGTGTTGAAAAAAATCACTGAAATTGGCTAAAAAAAAAGGCTGAAAATCGTTAAATTTACATTTTTAGCAGAATTTTAGTCAAAATAAGTTCATCAACGATGAACTAGAGCATTAAGAAATGTATGCTGAAAAATGTACCTAAATTTCATTATTATTTGCCGAAAAATATGTAGAAAATATAACAAAAAATTAAAGATCCAAAATCTTATTTGAACCGCAGAATATTAGTTAAAAAGAATTTTTTACCATAAAATTGGTAGTTAAAAATTTATTTTGACCCAAAATCCTCAATTTTCAGAAAAAAAAGGTAACATAATATAGTGAGATAATTTACGATGATTCGCTCATACGATCATGCTGCAGGACTGGGCTGGGCTGCATGACACGTGACAACGACAAATAATATACAAAAAGGCTTGTGATCTCCGAAGCTAGTTTTTTTGCTATTCAACATACGAAGCTAAAATTTGCTATGAAGATTGAACATCTAGTGCGAGGCTTCACACTACTTTCCTTACTTGTATTCATTACAGATGGATGCTGTTATGATGGGTCGTATCTATTGGAAAAATAGCCAAGAAAGTCTTTAAAAAACGGCATTTTCACCTATTCTTTGTGAGTTGGCCTTTAAAGGGTTGGATCCAACAACGCAGGAGGCCTTTGAAATAGACCAAATTGGGTTCGAGTTTCTAAATTGCTAGGCTCTTCAGGATTTTATCCAGGGCAATTGTCAGGAGTGCACCAATAAACCATACGTATCTGATCCAGCCCACAAGTCTGATTCCAAGATTTTATCTAAACCTATTAGAAACCAGAATAAATATTCACCATCTCACGTCAAAACTCAACCTGCTTTTTGGCTCATGCTTCCAAACCAAACAAAAACCAATCGAGAAAATTCTGTAAAATCCAGCAGTACGCAGAAAATAAGCTGCTTCGTTTGTAAAGGCCATTCTCTCATACCATTCTCTCATGTCATAAGTTCCGATTTGCTCAGCCGCAACAGCGAGATGTTGATGCTGTTTCAAGGCTGTCGTAATTGTCTTCATTCCTTTCATCAAACCAAGGACTGCTCATCCGAATTCTCCTGTAGAAAGTGTGAAGGAAGGCACCATACTGACCTTAATTTACTACAATCAACTCCAACCCATCAACCAGACTCCTCACCAGCTGACCAGTCCTCAGGTTTCATTGGTGCTAGCACGTCAGCACAGCAACAAACTATCCTATTAGGCACTGTTATTGCAAATATTAAAGACCTTAATGAAAAATTGCACAGTTTTAGAGGGCTGCTGGACCCTGGCAGCATGTACACTTTTGTGACTGAAGAGTGTGCCAGACTGCTAGTTCAGACTACTCGTCCTCTCAAGCACAGTATTTCAGGCGTAAATCATTCACCTCTAAGCTCACTCGTGTTTTTACGTTTTAGACCTCTCTGAATTACTTATGTCTCATGTCTGCCTATGTGTGTCCTCATCATTGTATCAAGCCTAATTTCCACAGTTTTCAATCGATCCTGATGAAATTTTCAGAGTACGCGCAGGTTAGGCTGTAGATGGCCCCTGTGGATAGTTTCATTGTACCCAAACCAATACTACACTCTTCGCATGCGCGAACTTAAATTCATCAAGCATCATTGCCCCTCACCCTACTCGTCTGATATCACTCAAATTTGTGAGAAGACGATATAATGAAGCTATATCAAATTCAAAACTCTTGTACCAGTAGTAGCAGATGCTCAAATGCAAATGTGTAATCCTTGTGACGAGCTCAATTCCCAAAATTTTCGTCCGATTTCGATTACATTTTCAGGGAATGTGTGGGTTAGGCAGTAGATGGTGCTCTACTACTTTCGATGTTCTCAAATCATTACTTCACTCTTCTCAGACCCGAACGTACATTACCTGAAGGTTTTTTTTTTTTTTTTCTTCTTTCTTAGTTAACCGATTTGGACGTTCTTCGTTACTTCTTGATTTACTTTTTCCCGATTTACTATTTACATTGCACTGATCTAGGTATGTATAATTTAATAAATGTTACGGATACAATGTTACATCTAGAAAATAATTGGGAAGTAGGGAGGGGCTCTGATCAGAGGCTAATTTCTTTCGAAGTAGACCTACGGAGCAGGGATTTACGTCGAGCTCCTTTGTGAGACCGAAAAAACAATAACTAGATGCGGGGACGTACGGATCAGCCTTTGAATAAAATTTATTTTCTAATCAACCTATGGCGATGCGATTTGTACCTAGACAACGATTATAGGTTTTGGAGGCGAACTGTTCAGCTGAGGGACCTGAGAGACCAATTTTTTCCTGAATGACCCACGTTGCTAAAACTCGAAACGGATCGTTTTTAGAACACGTTGGATATAATTGTAATGCTTGGTGGAGAACTGATCAGCTGAGGGACCTCAGAGGTTAATCTATTTTACAAATGTACCATATATTGGGTTAAATAATTTTATGGACAGCATTTCTGTAGAAGGACATTCTAATACTAAAATAAAAACCTTCGTGTAATAATGCAGCATTTTTCTTACGTTTAATATCACTCCTTTGTGCATTTCATCCAAACAAAGAAAAAATAAGATTTCACTTCCAAGTAAGTCATCCATAAGATAGTGCCGCATTAAGATTGTTTTATACAACACCTACCTAAAAGGTGTCATCCAGTCTCTGACTTCCATTTTTCATCAAGAATAATTATCACTTTTAATTAATTCACGCTTCTTTAATTAGTCAACTTGACTTGACTAATTCTTCGTTGAATAATAAAATGTGAGAGCCTTTGCTAATCCGCCTTTGCATTAATCCAACGCTATCCCGCCCCTGACTTAATTTTGTCAAATAGCTCAATTGAAATTGCACTTTCAATGAGATGAAACGAAAATCAATTTAAATAGAGTAATCAATATTATATAGGTATGTGTAATTTTCAAATAAATATGTATCTGCTCAATATAGATATATTCTTTGATAATATATCATGGTTTGGAAAGATTAATTATGTAAATTGATGAAAGATCTGCCTATAATTGATAATGATCCGTTTTGAATTATTTGGTAGTCTATTTTTCTGATATTGTATAATAATGAACAATCCTTATTAACGGGTATTTTATAATCCAACTGTAACGGGTATTTTCATTTTGTACTGGAATTTTTCGTTCAAATTTTCCCACATCTTTTCGCGTTTTCCAATTATGTATTAAAAATTTATTTTTAGCAGACTTTTAACAAACACTTGGGCCGGTTTCACCAATTTTTGATCCGAGTTCAACACGCGGTTTGACTATTGATCAGAGATCGTCCGCCATATTGGTTTACACCATGAAAGTTCTTATCTCCAATCAACCTGCGCAAAGTGGGCCAAAAACCGATTCTAGATGGATAAAATTATTTTATGAACTACTCTAGATGGCCAAAATAATTTTATGAGCTATTCTTATAGGAAATTTCGCGCTGATTCCGAATATCTTCTTCAACCCAAGAAATCAATTTTTCTCACTTTATGACCTTCGGAACTGACCCAAATTTGTTTTGAACTGAAAAAATTGTAGAACAAGAAATTTTGCATCGAATGAGACCACTGCCAGCCTTTAACTCATTTCTACGATATTTGGCGATTCTCGTGGTCAACCACTCACTTGCTGAGGGTTTCCATGTAAGTGAGTAGTGAGTGGTAGGTCACGAGAATTTTGAAAAATCGCCATAAATCGAGAAAAAGAGTAAGAGAGCTGGGGGTGATCTTATTTGATGCAATATTTCTTCCTCTACTACTTTTCTTTCGTAGAAAAAAATTTTGGTCGATTCCAAAGTTCAAAAAGTGAGAAAAATGGTCAAGATTCAAATTTTTGGGTCAAAGAAGTTATGTTAGGTATATTCGGAATCAGCTCAGAATTCTCTATAGGAATAGCTCATAAAATAATTTTGTCCACCTAGAATCGGTTTGTGGTCCATTGTGCGGCGTCTAGCGTTGAACGATCGATCTCGGCCGGTTATGAGAGTGTTTGGCCAAAATGATCGTGACGTGTGCTTCATTTAACTTTATTAATAATTATATTATTATTATTTTGTCGCTTGTTTACAAATTAACAAGTGATAATGGCAAGAGCTCTCGCTTGGGGTTTTTCATTCATTTGTTTACCAACTCATTCAACAGAAAGACAATATTAACAACTTCAGTTGATTTTCAATGACAATAATAATGAATATTGGAGTAGACGAGATAAAAGAAAAGATATATATTCAACTTTACTCACCTGACGTAAAGGTTATCCTGCGGGTCGGGTCAGCAAGTCCTCCTTCGGCACATTTGTTCTTTAGATTTTCCCGAAGGGTTTTCTATTTTGAACAACCTCGATATTGGTAAGTACTGGAAATTAATTTCTCTAGCCAAGTGTGAACCGAATGAGTCTATTCTTTTAGATCCGAAAATATTAATAATGGTTATGTATGAGGTCTAGGAGGTGCTCTTTCTCCGAGTGGGGAATGCCCGTTCCCTATGCTTCTTCTTTGATTCAATAAATGTATATAAATAATCGCACAATCTCATCAATCAACACAAAAAGCATAAACCGAATATGCATCCGCGGGAACAAGCAAAGGATGTCTGGAAAAAATAGGGGAAAAAACACCGACCTTTCCGTTTCAAGATAAGGCATCTCTTCTCGATGTCACCGGAAGTTCAACCTGCGATTTTGGACCAACTGTGGTTCAACTGGAGTTTTCAGTGATCCGATTTCTGTTTGAAAACTCGTTCCAAGGAATTCAGTTCAACTTGGTGAAACCGAAATGAGTTGAAACTGAGATCAATTGACATTGAACTTCGATCCTGATAAATCGAGTTCACTTTTTTTTTTCTTTTTTTTTAGCCCTTAAAGAAACAATACACAGGTTGATTGGTTGTGATAGCCCATGACGGAAGGTACTCAAGACATCAGTGATTCTGTACGTGTCAACACTCTAGTGAGCCTAAAAGGCTTTCATCTAGTTGTGACGGCGGGTTTATTAGTTGAGCCGAACGAGAGAACATCGTTGCACTATACTGGGTATATATTCAAATGGGGGCTAAGAAAAATGTTTCGTGAAAATAAACCAGAAATGGAGTGAAACGCCGTCAAGCGCAATTTCCTATCTCAATCCGTTTTCGGGTTATGATTTATGTCTCGATATTGGTAAGTACTGGAAATTAATTTCTCTAGCCAAGAGTGAACCAAATGAGTCTATTCTTTTAGATTCGTGAACATCAATGATGGTTATGTATGAGGTCTAGGGGGTGCTCTTTCTCCGAGTGGGAGAACGCCTGTTCCCTATGCTTCTTCTTTGATTCCATAATAAAATAATGGAATTACAATAAATAATCGCACAATCTCATCAATCAACACAAAAAGCATAAACCGAATATGCATCCGCGGGAACAAGCAAAGGATGTCTGGAAAAAATAGGGGAAAAAACACCGACCGGAAGTTCAACCTGCTATTTTGGACCAACTGTGGTTCAACTGGAGTTTTCAGTGATCCGATTTCTATCAAAAACTCGTTCCTAGGAACTCAGTTGAACTTTGTAAAACCGAAATGAGTTCAAACTGAGATCAATTAATTTTACATTTAACTTGAATCCTAATAAATCGAGTTCACACTTTTTTTTTTTTTTGGTACCCCTTGAAGAAAAATTAATACACAGGTTGATTGGTTGTGATAGCCCATGACGGAAGGGTCTCAAGACATAAGTGATTCCGTACATATCAACATTGTAGTGAGGCTAAACGGCTTTCATCTAGTTGTGACAGCAGGTTTATGTTTGAGAACATCGTTGAATTATACCGGGTGTATTCAAATGAGGGTAAAGAAAAATGTTTCGTGAATGTAAACCAGAAATGGAGTAAAACGCCGTCAAGCGCAATTTCCTATCTCAATCCGTTTTCGGGATATGATTTTGTAAAGTTTTGACATGGTCTTACCGCTGGGGGTCAGCCAAATTCTCCGTCATGCTATTCATGTGACGCCAAACGTACGCACGTTAGCAAACTCCACAACCGCTCCGTTGCTTTGGAAGTGTAACTCCGTTAGTTTCCATCTCGAGGAAATTGTTCACCAGGTGTTGGAAAGCTCTCAATTTATATCAAAACATCACGCTGTCAAGTTCACCCTCCTTTCACTCCGTATTCCATGAAACACGTAATCAATGAGGCAATTGCCTATATAATATATTTTAAATTATGGCGGTAAGAAGTCAACGGGATTAAGAGGAGTATTTCTCTTTCCTCAGACTATAGTACCCAGTAGGTATTCGACGGCAAGATGATGCAGATAGGAAAAAGTTTCAGTCATGCAGCATGATCGTATGAGCGAATTTTCATAAATGGTCGTATTACATTTATGTTAAATTCTGTTGAAATTTGAGCACTTTGGGGACAAATAAAAATTTTATTATACATTTTATAGCAAACTAACTTTTTTTCAGTAATATTCCAATGAACAAACAATTTTGTGGATTTTTACAATTTTTTCAAGTGTTCCTATCGATTTTTAGCTTATTTTAATGAAATTTAAGTACATTTTTCAGTACAATTTTGTGCTTAAATTTTTAAATGTCCTAGTTCATGTTCGATTAATTTTTTTCGAGTAGCATTCATTCTGCTAAAAAATAGAAATTTGTTAATTTTTAGCGGTTTTTTGCCTTTTTTAGTGATTTTTTAAGTACATTTTTTGAAATTTGACCAATTTAATGTGCTCAAAAAGTGTTGTCCAACGAACTCATCCTTTCTTTTGAAATGCTTGATTTTTTGGCGAAAGAACGAAGTTTTTATCTCAATTCTATCGAGAGTTATCGTTTGGAATGACACATACATATATACGCACAAAGAAAATTTCGTTTTTTTTTTTTTTTTTTCGATGAAGAAAATTTTTGAAAATTTTTATTTTAAAATTTTTGGAGCCATTGCAATAGCTTTATTTTCTAAGAAAATTCGCTAAAAACAACTTACTATGTAATCAAGTTATTTATGTCATGGTTACCGCGATCCATTTTGATCAGCTGTGTGAGCCAAACCCCCTCCGGTTCACCCTCGGAAATTGAAATTTGACGAGGAGTTTCTCTGGAACAACAAAAGCCAAATTGAACGTCGGGCACCATTCTGATCAGGTGAGTGAGCTGAATTCTCTCCTGTTCACTCTAGAAAGTTGAAATTTAATTTGGAGCCTCTCTGTTATATCTGGAGATGAATGAAATGTCAGGGTCCAACCTAATCTGATAGGTGAGGATGTACTGTTCACCTTAAAAAGTTATAATTTGGAAGGGAGTCTCTCGGAAACATCAAGAGACGATTGAAATGACGGACTCTGTCTTAATCTGCTGACTTAACCAAATCTCTTCTTTTCACTCCAGAAACATTAAATTTAATTGAGAGTCCCTCTGGAACATCAAGAGAAGAAAAAAATGACGGGCTCCAGTCTCATCACCTAAGTGAGCTAAATTCTGTCCTCTTCTCCCGAGAAAGTTAATATTCAATTTGGAGCCTCCCAGGGATATCTAGAGACAAATTATATGACGGTCACCGTTCTGATCGGCTGAATGATTTAAATTCTCTCCTGTTCACCAACATATGTCATCTCCGATGAAATTATTGATATATCCATTGCACAATATATCAGCGTGTAATGTTGACACTCCACTGTTTTTCTAACATGAAAACCCTATTTTTGCCCTGAAAGCCCACGTTTCTCTACTCTAAAATTGAGCCAATCGATCATTACTAAATCCAACCTTGAAAGTTGAACCGACAAATTACAAAACCAGTGAAGGGTGTTTTTTTTTTTTTTTTTTTTTTAAACAATAAAACAAACCTTAAGTTCCAGTATTAAAACTGTAAGCCAACATGCTATTTTCGAAGTAAAACCCGCAAACCTTCCGAAACAGTCACGTTCGGGATGTTTATAAAAGTTTAAGCTAGTCAAAGAACCTTCTTTTTAGGAGGAATGCAGCAGCTCATAAAAGTGAGGGAGCGGGACCTAAAACCCTCCCTGAACCCTCCGCGATCAATCACTCAAAACGAACCTTCAAATAACCCTCGCCCACGTCTTGTTACTTAAATGGCTAATACCAGTGTAACATCTTTCGCATTATTCTGTACCTACAGGTTTCAAGTAGGTCACAGTCTGGTTCTCAATATTACCTACTAGTAACCTCAAACTGTGCCGGGTAATGCCAGAAAGAGTATTGTACCGATGACGATTGTTGCGAGAAATGTCAGTAATGACACAAGAACAAAAAATACGTATTGGTTAAAAATAAGGAAAAGTTCCAGTCATGCAGCATGAACGTATCAGCAAATTTTCGAAAATTTTCGTATCATATTTGTTGAATCATTTTTACATGTCAGCACTTAGAGCGTAATGAAAGTCTGAAAGGAGAAGATATCATCATAAATTAGGCATTAAGGGACGGTATTACGGTATTACGGTATTACCTACCGTATGGTATACAAAGTTTTGAATTTATTTTAAACATGTTCTACTAATTTTTTGAATAACGTTATTTCTATAACTATTTCTAAGACGTTAATTAACGAAAATTTACTCATAAGGTCATGCTGCATAATTGTGAATTTTAAAAAAATTGATAAAATCAGTTTAAATATCATCAGTTGAAAATAAAAATGTACTTCTGCACCGTTAGAGAAGTTGTTGGAAACAATGTTTCTTCGATCCTAACCAATGTTTAGTTTTGCATATTCATGAGCTGTGGACCAACCCAAGGAGCTTCTGACCTGGTCACGTCGTAGAGTCGCCAAAGAAATAACTTTCAGTTGTAATTGAGCATCAATCAACTGAACTTGGGAGACGTTTAATCGTTTAATTCCCAGTTTAGATAGTTTGATTATTTTTTCCGGGGGTAACTTTTAAGGGGTGAAAAAATATTAAAATAAAAAAATAGGAAGAGAAAGTTTTGAGCAGCTGAAAAATCCCGGATCATCTATCATCCGTCGTAACTAATTTGAGTGAAAACGATAAATCAACAAAACTTTTGGGCGGTGTTAAAAACCTACAAGATCGCCGTGCTGAGAAACTTGGGCTGGAACCAGAATAACTTCCGGAGCATATAGTCTAGAGCTTCTATAGCCGATAAAAAGTCTACAATATACGACTGTAAGAAGGGAGTAGCAAATAGCTTCCTCATAACCACAACTGATTTTATGATTTTATTTAAATTTTTAATGTAACATACAAGACTTAGAATAATACTAGAAGTACCCTGCCACTTTCACTATGGCACATTGTGATTGCATTACTGGACTATTATTTACGAACCTTACTCAGTTGATTACAGTGGTTCACCATTTGTTCACTATATCACACTCAGAGGGACCTCGCTTAAAAATTCAGCATCTTCAGTTGAATAGGAATATTATTCGCTACGGAGTTCACTCCGCTGATTACAGTGGTTCACAGTGTTTTACTTCATTATACTCTACCAGACCTCGGGAGGCTCATAGACCGTAGACATCGTCCCAAAATTCAGCTCGTCTAGTTGAATATATGAATAAAATTAGGCACAGTGCTAAGCCGATTAGAGTAATGCCTACTCCGAGATGTAGTTACTCTACCGCACCCAGTGACTCCCAGTTCAGAAGTTCATCGTATCAAGTTGAATACGAACAAAATGAAGAGTGGTTGTAATAATACTCTATCATACCAAAATAAGCTTCTTCCAAAGTTCAACGTCTCATGTTGAACAAAATAAGCCACAGATCCCACTATGATTACAGTGACTCTTCAAGCTACGAATATTACACTCTCCCATACCCATCGGGGCACAGTGTTTCGACTAATGTGTTTCAGGAGAAAAAAAGTTAAAATAAAAGTTTTTGAAAAAAAAAAAAAAAAAAAAAGTCTTCACATTCTAAGTGGTAGGTAAAAGTTTCAAATCGATTATATTTAATTGGGATAACGCTCTGTGGGTAACTCTGCCCACACTTGAACTCACCAAATAGAAAACTACTGTACGGAATCCCTGAGAACATTATCCCTCTGAAATCTAATTTTTCCCCCTCTTCTGCTTAACTTGGTTTGAGCTGAAATGATTCTCCCAAAGGTTTTAACGAATAATATTATCAACTCTTGAATATTTATTTTTAATTTCTATCTCTTCTGATCAGAAAATGAATATTGAAAACCAGTGGTATAAAGTTTTTAATATAAAAATGTATGATCATGATTTGAAACAGTTAGTTGTTTTTTAAACATACTTGCAAAAGCCTTTTGCAAAAAAGTTTTGAACGGGTTCCCTCTGGGCGTTGTACCTATAGTGTAATCACAAATGGTGGTTTAATTACGTTGTCAACTGACTGAGCTCTGTAAATAATTGGGCTAGCACTGCATCCGCAATGTGCCAAGGCAAAGTGTGGGAGGGTACAGCTAGTTAACTATAAACAAACCTCGAGATATAATAACATGATTCGGTAGAAACCAGACTTACTTCTTGTTTCCGAAAAAAATGAAGGCGAAGGTAATTTATGGTGCCATAAGGCATACCTATATATCCATGTCACAATGTATCGGCGAGTAGGGTTGGTACTTTTTCCACATAAAGTTTTGGGTGTCATTTATAATATCATATTTTCCTTACAACCCCTTCTAGCTTCCTCAACTCTCTTACCAGTAGAATTTTCACGTAGGGGATTCAAAGCCGATAGATAGTGCGGAGGAGCTAGTGTTTGCCGCTGAGCATAATCTCAGAAAATGTGAGAGTAGATATGTGGCCAACATTCAGAATGAGCTATTTATGTCGCTAAGTAAAGCTAGTAAAGTTAAAAAAATATATTAAAATAGCCAAGAAGTACCTATCTCCAGAATCTTACTCTTTAGAGAGATTCTTTATTTAATTATTTCTACTCAACTAAACCCACAAAATTGAATACTAATTACCTAATTGTATTATTATTTTTAGCGTTCTATTATTGCCTACGATAACAAATCCTCGAAATATTTATCCATATGGTCTATTAAAAAAACGAAAATGCAGGTTGTACTCAAAATCAGGTCAATTGTAGACGGACTAGTGAAGTTGAAGTTGTTTTGTTTTTGGTTTATTATTTCTAATTATGAACCTTTGTAATCGAAGAAGACGAAAAATTAAGGCCCCCTCTCAAACTTTGTTGGTTTGCGTTCAAGGATGAGGAGAGTCTAAAAGCCAAATAAAATTTTAAAAAAATCATCCTTACGCTGTTCGCCATCCAGAGCTTTACTTTGAAACTACAGGACCCAAGCTTTAGAAACTTGGGTCAAAAATCACATGTAGAATCTAGTTCTTCCTAGATCCTTGGCATTGATTTCGACCAACTTCAAAGGGTAGAACTTGAGGGCTAGAATATTGAAAAATCAAGATTTCGAACACTTTTGAAATTATAGTAATTTTTTGCTCTATCAATAAATTCAATAAAAATAGTAATAGTAATAAAAACGCTGCAAATTATTTCACAAAGGTTTATTATTTTTTCAATTGAGTATGATCATAGTTTTAGTTGGCTAGCGTACGTCATAAGGCCCGTCCAGACGCCTCGACGTGTCCTATTTCGAGTTGCCACAACCTATACTTCTATAATTATATACGCATGTTTATATTTCTCGATTTGAGCTCCTATCTATTCAAATAGTTATTGCCTTAATAATATCATTATCTAAGTACGTACGAAAAGTCGAGAGGATATGTTATTAAATATGCGTAGGAAAAGCTTTGGTATTAACACACAACTATGACCTTGAAAAAAACATATTCATGCCTCGAACGAACGCCGGCGCCGTAACCACCACAAGCCGCGGCGCCGGCGCCACCTCTCACTCCACCCCCCCGCTCGCCCCCCCCCCCCCCCCCCCCCTCTCCACCCACCGTGACCCCCTGCCAAGCGTGCCAGGCGTGCTCGCGTCGAAAAAGACACGTTTTTGCCCGTTTTTGGCCCATAGCATCTATGCGAGTAAAGCGATCGGGATGGTTAAACGTTAGGACCAACTAGACCCCAAATGGAGTCTATGTGCGAAAGAACGGGTTTTTTAAGTCAATTCTTAGGCCTTTTATGGCCCGGACGGCGGACGGCGAACGGCGAACGGCGGACGGCGGACGGCGAACGGCGGACGGCGAACGGCGGACGGCGAACGGCGGACGGACATTTCAAATTTGGATTCTACTTACCTTGAAACGTAAAGTGACAAAGTTTGAGGGGGGGTTATAAAAATTTTTTGCTACACGATCACATAGGCTTATTATTGGAAATAATAAACCAAAATATGGCACCTCTCCCTCAGCTTGTGCCGTCGTCCATTCCCTCAATTGATATGCCATTTACAATGGATGAAGTAGAGAGAGCAATGACGAAATCGAAGAGGGCTGCCCTTGGGAAAGCTGATCAATCTCCCACAGGAGCAAAAGCACACTCTCTTGAGGGTGTATAATTCTATATATGCCTCAGGTACTACCCTTTTTTCCTGGAGGGTGGCTGTCATTGTCCCTTTGCACAAAGAGGGGAAAGACCCTTGTGAGGCTGCTAGTTACAGACCCATCTTCCTTACTTCCTGCATGAGCAAGATCCAGGAAGTACTACCGCCTGGTATGGTTTCTTGAGAGCAACTGCCTTTTCAGCCAACATCAGGCTGGATTTCGCAAACGCTTCTCAGCAGTTGACCAACTCTCAGCTTTTGAGAGTTATATCCAGGACGCCTTTTTGGTCAGGGAGCATGCAATTGGTGTTAACCCACGTGGCGTCATAATACCTTGCAAAGGCTGCAGCAGTGGGGAGTGGGAGGGCCCATGCTGGGCTTCCTCCGCAGCTTTTTTTCCCACCGAAAATTCAGGGTGCGCTTTGGGAATGTCTTCTCCGATCTCCACCCTCAGGAGAATGGCATCCCTCAGGGCTCTATGCTTAGTTGCACCCTGTTTATTGTCGCTATAAATGGCCTCGTTGATAACATCCCAGAAGATATTCGTCCCTTACTGTATGTGAATGACCTAACTATCCTCCTGCAAGGCGATAATCTGAGAAATGTGAGTGACACATTGCAACGTGCTATTGCTACCATCTATCAAACAGCGCGAATGCGAAGTTTTAGTTTTTCACCTGCAAAAACTACCTCCATCCATTTTTGCAGAAAGCGCTAAGCAGATTCGTTATTTCCCAGGGCACCCTTTGCACACCATGGTAACACTATCACCCCTGGATGAACATATTCCAGGTTCCAGACTCAAACTCGCCCATTGGGCATTCGTGTTCAGGAGCTCACCAGGTGGGACTGCATACAGAGATGCCCTCTGGTCCCTTTTGAAGTCCCCCCCCTCCCCGTCCCTCCATGAACCTTGTCTGGGATGCGCATTGATTTTTGCTTGAGGGTTGGGGTCAAGGGAAATACACCCCCACATACCCTCAGATGTCATTACTCAGAGGCAATCCAGCGATATGGTGGACACACTCTCTTATTGTGTCGTATTGGGTGTCAATCCATGTAGGTATTCACGGCAATTAGTGTGCTGATGCCCTAGCAAGGAGAGCCATTGATGATGACTCCATCGAAATGTTGCCTCTGCGCATTGAGGATCAAATCTCCTACATGCAGCATAAAGTTTATTCCACCTGGCTCGAGCAATGGCAGAGCGAGGTCACTGGTCTGAGTGGAGGAGTCCTTCAGCATCTTTGCCCGGTTGATCCTTTCGCGATCCACCTTCCAAGGAGGGACCGTATAGTGGCCAATCGGGTAGCCACTGACCATACCCGTCTGACTCACAGACACCTGCTAGATCCAGCAGCTCGTGATGTTATGTGTGGGAGATGTGGGAGTGATTTGTCTATCCACCACTTTTTGGAGGATTGCCCAGCCCTCATGGATCTTAGATTCCAGCATTCACCCCTTCAGTGGGTGGAAGTTCTGTCAGGGCCAGACGAGGTCCAGTCCCTGGTGGTGAACCTGAATGCCACTGAGCTTTACAACGACCTGTAAATTCTGATCTGTGAGATATTTATTTATTGATGTACATCTAGTGTCTAGTAGTCATAGGTACCTTTATTTAACTGAGATGTATAGTATTTATCATTATATAATTATCGATAATATTTATGTATTTGTAGGGATCATCTAGTTGTAGCTTAGTTTTTATTACGGAGTATTTTTACCCGCTGCAGGGGTTACAAAGTGGTCATTGCTGTATCCCTTGAGGTAGAGTATGGCGAAGCCTCGCTTTGTGGGTTATTATTATCATTATTTCTCCCTCTCCGTTCTGCCATTAGAGACCGTGATGGCAATTAGTGACGGACGGTCAGCATGGCTCCCCTTTAGAATCGTGCCCGTTGCAGAGTCCCTTTGAAACCCCTTTATGATTGCCGCTAATGACCCTTCCGATTGAGACGCGGCTTAAATTCTAAAAAAGATAATAAAAATGTTTTGCGATATCAACCTAAAGAATCTAATGAAACCACCGTATTGCTTTACGTTGTTCCGTTTGATCTCCCTAAGGGTTAGAACTTTGACTGGAAAAAGAACATCAACATAAGGATGAATTGTCATTGTTGAAATCTAATAAAACATATTGGTAAGTATTGCATGCATTACAGGGATGTCCCTACGAATATATTGTATAAACTTTTGGTAAGAATTAAAAATAAAGAGAAAAATACGAAAATATCATGGACTTTCGGAATCCCCCCCCCCTCCTCCTCCTCCTCACCACTACCATTTATCCCATTCCACCGACAGTAAATTTGAAACTTCCATGATTGTATAACTGGACTAAAATCTGGATCGAACAAAAAATGAAATCTGTCACGAAAATCAGATGAATATAGTAAAAATGTCGATATTACCCCCTCCTTTCCCCCCTTTCCATAATGAAATTTGAAACTCTTGATATGCGTCCCAAAACTAGACCAAATTCGTAGATGAACAACAAAAATATCACGAAAATCGGACGAGAATAGTTCAATCATCATAATTTGTCAGTATCCCCCCCCCCCCCTCCATTCACTCCCTCCCATGATGAAACTTGAAACTCCTGACACACGTCCCAAAACCATATCGAATTAGTTGTGGAACAAAATAAGTATCACGAAAATCGATCGACATTTGTAGCTTGGGCAGCACTTGAATGAACCGTTAATTTTCCCCTTCACCCCTCACTTCGATGGCAAATCCGAAATTCCCGAAGATTGTTGCACAACTAGACTAAAATTAAAATCGAACGAAACAAGAATCGCGAAACTCGGTTTAGAATTAGAGCCTGGGTGGCGACGATAAAAACTGTAAAAAAAAAACCAAGTATTTTCGTCATTACCGCCTCCATTCCCCCTCTTTCGTCATAAAATTCAACATTTTCAAGGCTTCTTGCACAACTAGACTAAAATTGGAATCTAACAAAGAAAGGATCTCGTAAATAAATTGAGAATTGTGGCCTGGGCAGCGTCGACAAAATTCGTCACACGCACACACACCTATGGTTTTTTCACGGATTCGGTCTTAGAATGGTCTAAAACATATTTTTATGCGGTTATTTTAACATGTTTAATGTTTTAGGGCTGGGGGTCATTCTGTGAATTCCGACACGACACGCAAATGTGCAACGTTTTTTTCTGATGATTTCCGCTTACAACCGAGTCGTTGCTAGGGAAATGGTACTTCGTCGTTTTTCATCCCACAAAATTCGTTGACCATTCGTTCGAAAGCTCTCGATTTATCCAACCATATTATGTTAACTACTGCGAAGTGCGTGGCCAACAAGCTGAGTTATGAGCATGGTTATTTGAATAATTGTTTACACACAGGTGATCATTCTCAATTATTGATATTGTGAACATGATTGCAACCGCTTGTAAATTTCTGATGATTTCATTGAGTGAACATTAAACATGATTTAATGTTTTTTCCCTCTCAAGGGAGAAATTTCTTAGGAGTTTTTATTTTATGTTTGTTTATTTTATATTATTTATTTATTCATGCGTGGGTTGTCTTACACCCCCTGGATCAATTCCAATAGGTCGTTCCTTTATTGACGAAGTCTAGCTTCAGAGGGACGTCCTAAAAATCGCCTGATAAACTGCTTAAGGTTCATATCAATTGGTGTAATTCCAATGGAATTCTCACAGGGTAAATCTAGTTTGCTATAACTTTTGTCTACTATCGGTGGACTTGTGAAGAATAGGTAGGTAATTTATTTTATCTCATTTACTTTCAGTTGGTGGGTGCCTACATCAGAGGTGAAATACTTTGATTCAGAGATAGAGATAGTTAGATATCAGCTCTCGTACAGAAGGACTTGTTGAGTGTTGGTGTTTCATTTTATTTAAATAATTTCTTCTCGGTAGGTATCCACGCCTACGCAGTTATATTTATATAACCTGTTATTTGTATAAATTGTTATAGTTATACTTACGTGTAACAGACCTATACAAAAATGTGACTTAGAAAAAAACGTATATTCATGCCTCGAAGGAACATGAAATTCGAAAGCAATACTAGTGTAGGAAGTTTTCCACGCCACCCTGGAGCTACTCCCTAGGTCTCGTTACCTCACAACCGGAGGTTCACCGCCCTATTACGCTTACACAATCATATCACTCATATTTTTCCATCAACATTGTGTTGCATTTGTTGATTTGCAGTTGTTGTGAAAGCGTTGCATTTTGAAATGAGTGAATTTTGTCCTAACATGAGAATAATAATATCGTCGTGCAGTTGTGGTCGTGCATGATGTGGTCCTAAAGTGTTCTGTTGCGAGGTCCTACTGCCCATTGTTATTTTAACTGTGGAATATTAGCTTGCGCAGTTGTGGTTGGGCAGGTTAGAGTTTTAACACGTCAGTCTAACACTCAAAGTCTCGAAAAAGACACTTTTTCGTCCGTTTTTGGCCCATACCATCTATGCGAGTAAAGCAATCGGGATGGGACCAACTAGACCCCAAATGGAATCTATATGCGAAAGAACGGGTTTTTTAAGTCAATTATTAGGCCTTTTATGGCCCGGGAACGGCGGACGGACATTTCAAATTTGGATTCTACGCACGTTGAAATGTAAAGTGACAAAGTTTGAGAGGGGCTTATAAAAATTTTTTGCTATACGACCACATAGGCTTATTATTGGAAATAATAAACCAAAAACGTGAACTCGATTTATCAGGATCCAAGCTCAATTTAAACCATGGATTGATCTCAGTGTGAATTCATTTCAGTTCAACTGAGTTCCTAGGAACGAGTTTTTGACAGAAATCGGATCATTGAAACCTCTAGTTGAACCACCGTTGATCCAAGATCGCAGGTTGAACTTCCGGTGACATCGAGAAGAGATGCCTTATCTTGGAAGCGGGAAGATCGTTGTTTTTTCCCTCGTATTTCTTCCAGTCATCATTTGCTTGGTCCCGCGGATGCATATTCGGTTTGTGCTTCTTGTGTTTATTGATGAGATTGTGCGATTATTTATATACATTTATTGAATCAAAGAAGAAGCATAGGGAACGGGCGTTCCCCACTCGGAGAAAGAGCACCTCCTAGACCTCACACATAACCATTATTAATATTCTCGGATCTAAAAAAATAGACTCATTTGGTTCACACTTAAAACGAAAGCTAGAAAAACTTGGCTAGAGAAATTCATTTCCAGTACTCGAGATCGGTCAAAATTGAAAACCCTTCGGGAAAATCTAAAGAACAAATGTGCCGAAGGAGGACTTGCTGACCCGACCCGCAGGATAACCTTTACGTCAGGTGAGTAAAGTTGAATATATCTTTTCTTTTATCTCGTCTACTCCAATATTCATTATTATTGTCATTGAAAATCAACTGAAGTTGTTAATATTGTCTTTCTGTTGAATGAGTTGGTAAACAAATTAATAAAAAACCCCAAGCGAGAGCTCTTGCCATTATCACTTGTTAAATTATAAACACACGAAGAAATAATAATAATATTATAAATAAAGTTAAATAAAGAACACGTCACGATCATTTTGGCCAAATTTTTATAAGGTGGGTTTGGTTAGTGAGGAGTCGAGCAACAATTGATCCGCGTTTACACCCCCATAACCGGCCGAGATCGAGCGTTCACTGCAAAACGCCGCACAGTGAGCCTGAAACCGATTCTAGGTGGACAAAATTATGTTATGAGCTATACTTATAAGAAAGTTCGCTCTGATTCCGAACGTACCCCATGTCAACACTAAAACAGCTTCTTCGACCCAAGAAATCGATTTATCTCAATTGTTCTCCCTTTTTAACGTTTGGAACTGACTTGAATTTTCTAAACGAAACAAAAGTTGTAGAGGACAAACAACTGCATCAAATGGGACCACACCCAGCTCTCTAATTTTCTTAGTCAATTTTTCAAAGTTTTCGTGACCTACCCAATTCGTTGGAAATCCTCGACATGTAAGTGGAACAAAAACTTTGAAAAATCGCCAGAAATCAAGAAAAAGAGTTGGAAAGCTGCCAGCGGTCTAATTAGATGCAGAATTGTTTCTTAGACCACTTTTTCTGCACGAAAAAAAGTACGTCAGTTCCAAAGGTCAAAAATGCCGACAAATCGATGTCCAGGATCGAAGAAGCTATTCTATATATAGGGACACGGGAAATGCTCGGAATCAGAGGAAAAGTTCGGGCTCTGAAAATAATTTCGTCCACCTAGAGTCGGTTTCTGGCCCATTCAAAAATCAAACGATACACCTCAAAAATACTCATACCTTTACCTGCTAATACTAGTTGTGCCCGCTCCCTTCGCAAAGTTTGGCAGTAACAGAATTACAGGTTCCGTTCAAACTTTCATCATCTTAAGCTGATAAGGAAAAAAATTATCTCCAGAGCTCACTCCACTGATTAGTTTGATTCCATAAGTTGTAATAATATACTTTACCACAACCAGTAAGGTCCCGTTCATATGGTCAGCATTTCAAGTTAAATAGGAACCGATTTCTTCAAAACTCACTCTGCCGATTATACTGACACGAACAAAATATAAATACTATTCTTGAAGCGGTCTGAATATCGTTTACAAATTTGAAATCAACCGATGAAGACCTTTTTAAGTTTTTGAAGCGTATACAAACCAAATTAACATTTTTTCTAGACATGTATAGCGTTAAGTAAATATTTCAATAGTTTTTGGCGCATTGACCCTATTTTCAGAGCGTTACGTTCCGATACAACGACGATATTATTGTCGATGATCAAATTACAAATCTAAATTTTGTGTTAATGCTCACTTTAGATGTTTTTTAGGGTGCTTATTCGAATGGATTAACCCTGTTAGAAATTCAATCTACCCTTCTTATCAAAAATATTGACGAATTATCCATTTTTGAGTTACACAATTTTTACATTCACTAGAACTTCTCGTCAAAAATTGAGTTTAGTTTAGCTCTGTATGCTTGCCAGCAGTGTTTTCAGTGTTGCCTTTAGTTTTGAGTCCTATTTCTGTGCCAACCTTAGTTATACTCAGCCTCAACTGCAACCAGTTCTTGTTTTTGTCATAACATTTAACTCACAATCCATGACCGTATCCTATATTTTGTTACCATATAAGATTCTTGAGCCCTATTTGATGGTTTTTTATAAACTGAAAGCTCGGCGATAAGGACTGTTATTGTTTTGACCCTTATTCTGATAATTTTTGACAACATACATGTCGTGGGTCGATCATCTCTTTCTCTAGAATATCTCGTGGGCGCAATTTAAAGCTACCGACTTGAAATCTGGGGTGACATGTAGATATCCTCCCGCTCACCGAAATCAGTCAAACTGAAATGTAAATATCCTCCCGTGACCGACACACCAGGCGGACGGCGAATGGTTAATATTTCATCGTACCTACACGACATATTCATCAGAGAAGAAGCAAGTTTTCCCTTTATAAAATGGGCATCGATGTCTACAACCAACACTTTCGAGTCATTTCACAGCCACTTCAAAGGACATTTCAATGAGGAATTTTCTTGATTATTGGTATTTTCTCAATAGCGAGATCTAAGTGAGAGCTTTCCAAAAAGGTGATATATGATGGGTATCTGGCCATTAATATGGCTCATAAAATTCATTTGCACGATGACGTCACGGCCTCCGCCCGCCTGGGGGGAGCCCTCAGGTCCCTTGCACTACTACGTCACGCGCGATCTTCCTACCTGTTTATTGGCCAAACTAAACGGTCTTTTGAATTTAAAATTGCTACTGGGGGTTTTCAAGTGAGCTGAATCTGAGGTCATAATTGTGAAATTCCGACACACGGAAATTCCCCATTCCCCTCTTACGAACACATTTCTGCTGACTAATGCATTACTCCTACTCATACTGAGGCCTACGTTAAAATAGAATCCTCGGACGAATTCCACGATCAGGGAAATAGGCGTACAAAAAAGAAAGAGTTGTGGATAGCACACTATTGAGAAATCGAAAAAGGGGGTTTGACACTGCACTCCTTAAGTACCACACTGCACACTGCACTGCACACGTACTAAACATATCGTAGAACGTGAAAAACAGTAACTCAACTATTGCCTACTGCCTTTGCTGACTACTGCCTTGAATAATTGACAAGATTTTCAATCTTATATCCTAGACCTAAGTCATTATTCAGTAAACCTCCGTGCAAGGATACTTACATTTCTCAGTTCAAGTGAGGGAGGATACGTGAAAGGATATTTTCAATATTTGCAAAAGTAAGCGGAGGATTAATGCTCTTTTTCGCTCGGCGGGAGGATGTTTACAATACCCCAAATCTGGTACCAATGTAGACTCCAAAGGCACCCGGAATTTGGAAAAGTAGATTCTACTTTTTTCAAACTTAGAGGGGAACCTTGTCAGTTGATCCAATATTTATAAGAAATTTTTTTAAATATAGGTACCATAATGAAACAATTTTAAATACGATATAGACATTAAGTTACATTTTCAGGATTTTGGCTAAATAAATAATGTGACGTGGGACAATTATTAGCCTAGAATAACCGCAACGGTGATCGCTCCAATATCCCCAACCACTCAATTTAATCAAATTAATTAGGATAAATGTATCAGTCGACGGCAGTGCAATATTAGTCAAAGTTGCGGTGGTCAATCCCAACATGTCATTAATATATTTTCTAAGGCTTCCGAGACGAATTTTTTCCCCAAAGATTCCACGTAAATGGTCCTGGAATGGTCTAGGACAAAATGTAGATGGAACTAATAAGCCTAAATATTCTGACTCGAGGCCTTTGATAACTTTCTTGGAATGTTACGGTAAAATAGATTCGCCATCCGAAGTTGTACCTCTACATATCAAGTACCAAATATAGTACCTAGTCCTAGTAAATTATTTAAAGAAAATATAACGTTACTGTTGTGACTTTGTGAAAATGAAATTTCCCTGAAGTTTCGTCACGGGCAATCCGTTTAGGAACATTCTAAATGATTCCGTAATTTTCACATTTCATTTTTGAGTATACCCTTGATAACAGAAGCATTGTTTTCACTTTTAGCGAATTTTTGAAGAAAATGAAGCTATTGCTCTCGCCTCAAAATTTGTAGGATGTGAATTTTTGAAAAAATTGTATGCAGAAATCCGTTTCAGGCTATTCTGAAGTTTAACGCATTTTTTTATGTATGTATGTATATATGTATGTATACATGTATGTGTCATTCCAGACGATAACTGTCCGTAGAATTGTGCTAGAAACTTCAAACAAATTTTAAAATGTTAAAGTCACAAAACGAAAGTTTAAGTTCGTTGGCCAGCATGATCGGATTACATCTTCGGGTTGAAATTTTCAAAAATGTAGTAAAAGATTTCAAAATAGCCTGTTTTTTGCGATTTGTTGTGCGAAATAATTTTTTCAGCATACTAACATTTGGTATATTCGGAATCAGCGTAAAATTTCCTATAAGAATATGTATCAAGTTTTTAAAAATTTCAAAGTTGAAAAATCAGTCAAAAATCGAAATAATGCCGTTCGCTAGTTGTAAAAATCGGTAATGTTTGCATGAAACATCTTCAAAAATTCGCTCATGGGGTCATGCTGCATGACTGGACGTTTTTAGAGTTCTAAAACATTTTGTGGCAAAAATAAATTTGGGACTACTATTTTACGTTTTAGTCCATTGTAAAAATTAAACACCAAAATACTAAAAAAAATCCCGGCGTCGGGTAAACCTGGGTGTCCTCCCCACTTCTTTTATTTGTTTATTTTGTAATTTATTGGTGTGCCTAGGCCACGATTCGCAACCGATTTTCGGGATTCTTTCTTTGTTCCATCCCAATGTTATTTTATTGCGATGAACTTCGGGAATGTTGAATTTCATGAAGGCAGGATGAAAATGGAGGTCTACGTTTCTTAGGCTACAATTCTCAAACCAATTTTCGTGGTACATTTTTTTTATCTCAATTTTGAAATAATTCTTACGAAATCGCGATTTGCTTATGGGAAAGGGTGTGCACGGGTACCTAGTTACTGCTTATTTCAAGCGCTGCCCAACATCCAATTTTCGACCAATTTTTGTTGATTTTTTTTCTTTTTTTGCCAAGTTTTAGAACATAAGTCGGGGTTTTCAAATATAATTGTGTAAGGGGGCGAATGGAGGGGATAATAGTAATAAATGGTTAATATTGTCACAAAGTCTCATTTGATCTCCGTGACTTTTTTTTACCAGATTTCATTACAGTTATATACAACAACCAAGGAAGTTTCAAATTTACTACTGGTGTTTGTAAATTGAGGGGATAGTTCCGATAAATCATGACATTTTCGTTTTTCTCGCCCTTTTTTCACTTTTTTTTCTTTCTTTTTTTTACCTTTTGGTTTAGATGTTCTAAAAATTGGGAATTTAAATTTCATGACGGATTTTTGTGAGGAGGAGTGACGGATGGGGAGACAAATTATACTATTAACGCAATTCTCATCTTTTTTTCCTGATAAGTGCAAAGAATTTTATTCTAGTTGAAGAATTAGATTTCTTTGAGAACCTTTTCTCAGTCTTTTAAAATGCCATAGTGTTGTGGAGAGGTGCATTACTACAGGGTGTCTACAGGTCATGGATAGTAGGGCACGGGTATTTCCGAAAGTCACGGATTTTAATATAGGAGTCACCGATTTGTATGGCGTTGGTAACCAAATAATCATAATATAATGCCAGTACCGGGATTCACAAAATATACGAAAGAATCAATTAAGATATTTTAATCTATAATATTAAATATTTTGTACATTGCATTTTACTAATATTCTCTAAGTAGTCTTATACTTCTGTACTTTATAAGTAGGCTAGAATCAATATAAAAAAGGTTATAAAGATCTAATTTTATATAGGCTACTCATGATCACAGTAGGCCTACTGGTAAGTATTTAGGTACGTTATTCCTAACGAAATTAAAGTCTGTAAAAGGTCACCGATTTTTAATATTTAGAACCCCAAAAGTCCCCGATTTTTATTTTACAGATCTAGTAGACACCCTGTACTAATAGATCGTGGTATTTTCAACCCATTTGTAAAAGCAGTTGTGCTTTTATATTTACGTTAGGTTATAATGGAGGGGATTCCTAGCAAAATCACGATCGATTCCCCATTCTCACCAAAATCATGTGCAGGTAGGGACGTCCCTTCAATTCATGCATTACTTACCAATATGTCTAACCTTATTCCATTTCTTCTCATTTTCTGCGTGTGGCTACTTTTCTGAGACATAAATATGAATACAATATCTACAGAAACACATTCGAAATGAATCCATTTATAACGCAGGTATGCATTCGTTGATTTCTATATTAAATAATTATTTCAGCACATAATATAACTATAATTGATCGATTAGCTCCATGAGATGATGAACTAATGATAGGAAAAATAATGCTTGTGATTATAATGAGAATTTACCACCGAGGTTTTTCTAATTTTGTAGGGAATTACACTGCACATTTGTTCTCACTTGATGAAGAAATTTTAAATTTTGTTTATTTTTATTAACTAATTAATTTTTTTTTAAATTTATTTATTTTTATTAAGTTTTTAATTATTTTTTTTTTAAATAAATTTTTACGTATGTGAGAACCACTGCGCAGTATACTGCACATGCCTAGGTTTCTAGTTCATATTTATGTATGTATCTTAACAGTTCAGATGATTTAGCGAAGCCTTCAAAGCCATTCGAGTTTGACCTAGTGGGGCACTTCAGCAAATTTTGAAGCACCTGGACAGTGTGAAAATTTGATGGCTGACGGAGTAAACCCTCATTTGCTTTTGAGAACCGATGTGCAGTATACCGAACAATCAGATGGTGCTGAGCAGCTGATTCAATTTTGATGAAATTTCGTACAGTTCATCTATATATATAGTTGCATATATATATAACTTAGCACATTTTGCCTATTAGGTGCATAGATGAACTGTATTATTCGATCCTGAAGGGATTAATGCATTAAGAGACGTAACCTATAATTGGTTTTGTTGGTCGAAAAATGAAGTCATATTGTTGAACAGGACGAACGTTATTAGCAAGAGAAGTGTAGGAAACTTATATGTTCTTCCCTCAAAAATATCTCTTTTCGCTCTGTTTTTGCAAATGACGGAAGAAATTCAGAGCCCCCTAAAACCGGTTTCAATGAGGAAACGTTCCAAGCATATCCAACAGTTGAGGATACAATCGAAAATATGCTGAAGTTTCGAAATATTTTTAATGGGTTCTAATAAAACCATTCCATACTGTTTAATAGACTTGTTAATGAGGATAGATGATCTGTAGGAGTCAGGAAGTCGAATTTCATGGCAGGCCAGAAAGGAGAGGGGGTATCGATTCCTCTACCTGAACATCTCAATCAACCCGGAAATGAACATGTCTGGACTTTTCTGGACTAACTATAAAACCTCGAAGGTTTTTATGGCCAATAACTGTTAAGATGGGAAATAAACATATTGAGTAATTGTATTGTACATGGTAATTGAGAGAAGTTGTAGTGTGAAGGTGGTTTTAAATTATTTCGGTGTTGTTGTAAATAAGACGTAATATTTTACAAGGGGTCATTACAATAAAAGGTTCTTTGGTATTGAAACATTAAAACATTTTTAATTGATAACTGTTTGAAGGATAAATTTTTGTTTTTGGGAAAAGGATTGATGGGTCATATTGAATCATCGAGAGACAACGATAACAACAATATTGTATGAGAGTGATAATTCAATTAGGAATGTAGGTGATATACAAACCGTACAATGTTGCCTGGGTCAGCTCTACCAGGGGACTGGGAGTTGAGGTTCCACCTTGCCGCCCCCACCGCCTCCCGTCGCCGCCCCCCGCGGTCCCACGAGCGATTGAGCCCGCCTCCCGCCCTTCGCCGCCACCCCTAGCTGCCACCCCTCGCCCTTCGCAGCCACCCCTCGCCCTTCGCTAGGGGTCTGGGGGCAGCACCGTGTTGACTGTCTCCCCCCTCTCCCCGCCACCTGCCGCACCGCCTTCAGGCCCCGGGGCCTCACTCGCCTCCCGGGGACACCACAGCAAGCCTCCTCGATTTCTACACCAACTAAAACTATAGATAACTAGGTCCTGCAAACGTTCAGTCAATATCCAATCAACCAACCATTCAGGGCTGCCAGGTGAGATGGGGAAAAAACCGGACAGAGTTCGAATGCATATCAAACAACTCATTAAAAACTTTACAGAAATTAATTCCATGCAGGCGGCACAAATCATTTCCTATATAAATTCTCTATATGTTCTACTAAATAATATTTTCTTCAATTTAAATAATTTTGGTTTAAATTAAAATTATAGGTTTGTTCGCTGAGGCCACCAAACCAGTTTGCAACCCACTTGAGGTATTCGCTGTGTTCTCTGATCATCAGAGCTCCCCCCACCCTCGGTCACTGCCTGTTCGCAGGGGTTCCCAAACTGGTTTCCAACCTGTTGCGGATATTCAAATTGGTCAGAGCTTTTTCCAGCTGACCACTTTCTGACTGTTTATCCCCTCCATTCCAAACTCACAGCAGCCAATGAAATCATTCAAATGTTAGCCTCTGTTTCCGCCACTGTTTCACGTCTCTAGTATTTTGCCCCAACATTCAATTATAAAATGGATGGACTCCAATCTCCAACTGGTTTGAAATGAATTTGAAAGTTAGCTGAAGTCACGCATGCCCACTTGACCAGTCTCCAATGAGTTTGAAATGGATTGCATGTAACTGCCAATCGCCTCAGCAAACACACCTTATGTGATGCTTTGAATAAATTTTTCTGGAACGATGATTTCAACCGGTAGGAACCTTTATTCGTTCCTATACGATTATAGTGAACGCATCACATATAGCCAGAAGATTGATTATTTACTGACTACAAAATAATTTATATCCATCATCTGGAAACCACTAAAGACGCACAACTTTCATGGAGAGCCAAATAGAGCTAGACGACACTGAGGTCAAAATTTGTGCTTGTGTTCTTCAACAACAATTTAATCAATTTAAAATCAATCAATCAAAATCATCCAATCAATCAATGAATCACTCAATTCATTCATTCAATTTCAATTCTTTGATTTACAATTTACGTTGGTGCCTAATGAAATAACCAACAGCTCAAAATACCTAATCATCGTTACTACTTACCTAATCAAGTTACCCTATCCTATAAGTTACCCTACCAGTCAAAATTAAGGACTTTGGATTTTTGTTTTTTGACTTGCTAGATTACCATTCTGGACCAATGTGCGGCGGTGCAGAGTGGTTTGAGAGCGGCAGTATGCTGGCCGAAAATCGAGAGAAAAAAGTTCGTTTTTCCGCGTTGGTATGGATTGGAATCAATGTTCAGATAATAGGTGGGTGTAGGGCTCCCACCCGTTCGGAAGCGGTGATTAGCCTTTGAGTACACGTTCAAAGTTGAGTGAGTCATAAAGTTGGTTTTAAACGTTCATTCAGAGCTACGTGTTCCCAACAGTCAAATATCATTTTCTCCGCGGTATTTGTTTTCTTCGTAATCAATCATAGTTTCGATACGATTATGCGCTTTTCTTTCTGTCTGATTGGACATGGGCCTTTTCAGGCTAAGGGGCCGTTTATCAATCACAGATAAAGTCCTGCAGGCAAACTCTAGGTAACTAGCGGCCTCGGATAACTTCATGTCGGCTGTTTATTATCAACTCACATTTAGCTGCAAATTACCGCTATCTGCTTGGTATCCTTACGTGAGACTCATCTCCCACAGTTAGCGAACTATTTGGTGAATAACGTTTTGTAGAGAGGTTATAACGTGTATTAGTAATTATAATATATACTATTATAATAATATAAAGTCATAACGTTCAACGAAGTTGACTTGAATGATTCCGATTTTTCGGATGAGGAAATCATTCAATTCCTAGAATACAAACGAAGACCTTATATGGTTCGTCCACGTCCCGATTATTTTAATTTACTCGGTGATGTCGATTTTCACACCCGTTTCCGACTATAGAAAGAAACGACGATGTTTGTGCTTAAATTGATTGAAGGGAAATTGGAATCCCGCAGTGATAGAATAAACTATTCCATATCGTCGGTCACAAAACTTGTCCTTACGCTCAGATTCTATGATCTTGATAAGTAGTTCTAGTTCCTACCTAATGATGTACCGTAATCTCGTAGCATAAATGACAATCGAGATCCCTTGGCATCAGAGATGAAACCGGAAGGACAGGAGTGTTGTACTATTGTACTATACCTACTGTGGAGAATAGGAGACTAGTAGGTAAATTGGAAACAAAATTGAACAGTTATGTTGAGTCCAGTCCAGATTGTTATTTGTTTCTATTGGCAACCACGTTCCCTGAATTGTTTGTTTACTTTACTTACTATAGAATAGTTCAAGAAAAATATAGTTTTGAGTGTCGTGCTCGAAGTTTTGTAAAATTATTTAACATCCCGTGCCGTCCGATTATAATTTGATTCTTACACCTACCTATCTACTTTTTACCCATTTACCCAGTGTTGTAAGGCTGTTTTGTGCGGAAATAATTGTTGTAGTAGTGGTACCCCTTTTTCCCACAGACGAAGTTATCTGAGCAGTTAGCTATCTGTAGATAGCTATCTGAGGGAATAAAGTTGATTGATGAACGCCCTACCAAATTTGTTTAATAGGTTGCGGTAACCTCTAGGTAACTGTCTGAGGTTTGTCTGGAAGTTACCGCTGTATATGATAAACGGGCCCTAAGACGAAAGTCGTTGGTCCTCCCGACTGGGTCGGGCTCTAACTATTGAATTCTGTCCAACTGTTGGTCCGTCCCGTCTGTCCGTTCTATCGTGAACTCGGCACCCAGGGCACCTAAAGACTTCCGGTTTGAACCAAATGCAAGCTAGTGGGTCAGCTGACTGCGAATCATAACGATGGCAAAATCGTGGTTTTTGAAGTTGAAAATCTTGTGTTGGAAATATTTATATAGGTAAGTGTTACCGTGTTAACCCAACAAGGTTTTGCCAGGAGACGAATTAATAGAGTTCTGTGGCACGAAAATAGAGAGTTATAGTGGTACGAAACTGACAACCCATCCCCAAACGTAACCGTATTCCTTGGCCGGAAACGTAGCGCACCATGGTAACGCTGCAACGTATTTCGATTCACGACGTATCACAGCCTGGCAATTCGTTTACCGATACCGCTCTAACTCTATCGCAACAATCTATAAATCATTATTCCTCCCTAATTTCGTTCAGTATGTATTACATCCACAAGAAAATCAATTTGAGCTGTAGAGCTTTGCAGATGGAAGCACGTCACCCTATTCAATTCACTTAGCTCTAGTAGGTAAACTGCTTCTTCTTCTTTTTTTTTTTTTTTTTCGTCACAAACAATTGCCACTGTCCTTTCTATATTGTCCCAGGAAACGTCCTTAACAGCATCAAATAGTTCTCGATATGAATTTGGAGCGTTTCGGATATTTTCAGCTGAAGAGGTACACAAATCCATTATGATGGGAGCATGTAATAAATTATGATTCTTCGAGTTTTGTTGAAAAATCTCCAATGTCGCTGATGAACGCAGCTAATTTTTACAGGATACTTTAGAGGGTTGAAATACCAATAAAAGAGACCAGAACGAACAGGTTTTAAAAAGCAACCATGGTGGAGTATCGACGTTACTTTGCGACAATGATCTGATGACTGTCTAATGTCATCGTAAATTACATACTTTCTAGAGTAAACAGGCCAGAATTTATCTCACTCAGCTGATTATGCTAGAACTAGTCATTTCATTCGTATTTAGATATCCCAGGGAGGCTCCATATTAAATTTTATCTTTCTCGGGTAAACAGGACAGAATTTATCTCACTCGGCTAATTATGCTGGATCCCCTCATTTCATTCGTCTCTTGATGTGTCAGGGAGAATCCCCATTATATTTCAACTTTCTGGGATGAAATGGGAAAGTTCAGCTCATTCAGCTGATCGTTTTCAAAATTTATCAGAGTGATTTGTTCAGTAGTGTTGTCAAAACGAATATAAGTCCTTATTGCCGAGCTTTCGGTTTCTGATAAATTTTGACAACATACCTACTTATTGTGGGTCGACCATCTCTTTCTCTATTCAGCTGATCGGGATGGAATCCGTCATTTCATTCGTCTTTTGATATCCCAAAGAAGCTCCCTATTAATATTCAAGTTTCTTGGGTGAAAACGAGAGAATTCGGTTCAGTCAGCTGATCAGGACGGATTCCATCTTCATTCTTCTTTAGATATTCCAGAAATTCTCCGAATTAAATTCCCTCTAGCATATCCTGTTGCTCATTGTTGTTCACACAGTAGGTATCATGTGGATTTTTTACATCTTAAAGGAATCAGATCCTGAATGGAGGTCCATAGTAAGTGGGCGGTCGACAGACATCGAGCAAAAGAAGAAAGTCCAAGGCAAGCCTTACGCACAGAGAAACAAAAACTACAACCCCAAAAATTTATTTTATTCTAGTGAATGAAAATTAATTTGACAAGAACAAACAGTACCAATAGGGAACAGTACCGTTTGATGAAAGTTGGTATAATTGAAAATACAGGGATTTTGTTCGTTGTTTAATTTATTTAATTTTTAATCCTTTTTAATGACTTTATGCAGATGTGTACTTTGATGAATGGATTCTGATTTTCTTCGATTTTGTGACTAAGTACATTAAAATCTATCCGAAACCTATAGGTACCTTAAAAAGTACATCTGCTTAATGTCAATATAAAGAATTAAAAGTGGAGAAATGAATCGACGAACAAAATCCTTGTATTCTAATCACACCATTTTTCATTAATACGCTGCAGGTACTGTTAGTACATATCACATTAATTTCATTTTCTAGAATGAAATACATTTTTTTGGGGATGTATTTTTTGTTCCTCGAACTGTACGGCATGCCTTGGGATTTTTTCGTTGCCTCAATGTCAGTTTAGACTTAAGCCCTTTACATTATGGTAAATATAAAATATGTTTTCTAATTATTAAAAGATTTACTGAAGGTCGTAAGTCGAGTATCCCGCCTTTTTACCATTTAGGTATGTGGCTCGGATGCGTTGGTTTTTGTGATGAACGCCTGACCCGTGGACTGTAACCTTGTTATCTCGGCATGGTGGGGGTACCCCCATCTAGGCCAACCCGTATAAAATAGCCAAGAGTGGCCACTAAATACACATCCATCCAAATGACTTCAAAGCCTTCTCATTTCTCCTGCATCCTGCTAAAAAATATTAGAGTTTTCAAGATGATTCACAACAACTTGGATTTTATACGTAACTGAGCGTGTATTAGCTTTTTTCAGGAGGGTTAAGGATGAGGAAATTGATCCTTTGAAATTAGAAATGTGGGTGCTGGCTTACGAGTAGTGAATGGTTTTATCATTTAATAATAGAGAGTTCCTGGTTACTACGGTTACAGATCACAAGGTGAATGTGAACCATGATCAGCTGATCTGGTAACCGATGACAGCTGACGAATTAGTAGAATCGCAAGACGTGAATAGAGCTTCGTTTTCATTCTAAGTGCGCGTTCTGAGTTCTGACAGTTCTCGAACTCATCAGAACTGGGACGGAAAATCCCGGGGTTCCGGAACTTGTGGAACCGCGTTCTGCACTGCGAACTATTTCAGAACTTGGAAGAGGAATAATCTGTGTTGTTGTTTGTAACCTCACTCAACTCGTGTAACCTTCTGGTGCTCCTTTTCAGAATATGCCCCCGTAAATAAATTACTTGTTATGCCCGTGAATATTACTTAACTATTACCCCACGGCTATAAAAAAAAAAAAAAAAAAAATCCACGATGACTGAGGAGTATACTAAAAAAATTTTAGTTTCGTGGATGCAGACGAGATCCAACTATAACTTTAATGTTGTCCTCATCGTCTACAAACCATGAAACACTATAGTCGAAACTATCGCTTTCCAAAGTTGACGAGCTAGTTGAGATTTCAATCATAGAATAGATACTTATACTAACGTATGGAGACTAAAGTATGATTTCCATGAAGAAGAAAAGAGTTGTTTACTCCACGAGATCCGAAAAATTGTGAAATGCGCATGCGTTAACTACGTCCTTGAGTTCGAATTCTGACAGTTCCAAAAAAAAAAAAAAAAAAAAAAAAAAAAAAAAAAAAAAAAAAAAAAAAAAAAAAAAAAAAAACGGGAACTGTCTGTTTTTTTTTTTTTTTTTTTTTTTTTTTTTTTTTTTTTAATTCTTTTAAGATGTCCGGTTGAAAATTGGTCTGAACGCGCTAAATGTCCGGTTTTCATTGAAACAGCGCAAAATGATCGGTTATTTGGGTTTTTAACCAGGCTCCTTCTCAAGTAGGACGTTGTGTCGACTATTCGTAAACCTGGAAATGATTACGATCGTAAAAACACTTCTTTCACCCCCCCCCCCCCCCCCCTGCCGCAACTGAGACTATGTTTTTTTCAAAATCCAGCTACAATGTACCTATCTAACGAATTAAAACGGAATCACAATGGTGACCAAACCGTTCAAAATCTTATTTCTTCAGGCAGTTGAGACTTGACAATCTTCAGGGTTTTTTTTAAATTTTTTTTATTTAAAAAGAAAATCGTGGATTTTCATAGATATTTATTGGTAGATGATGGAAAGTGAGATCAGGTAGAAGGAAAACAGAGTCGGAGAAATCCAAAATTTCAACCTTCGGAGTAAGTGTCAGGCTACAAAATATTTGATAAGAGACGACGTGTGAAAACGCGTGAGACACAAAGCTTGCACCGTAGTAACAGCCAGCGTGTTAGCGAAATTTTGATGTTCCCTAGAGTCACATACACCGTATTAGAATACCGTGGTAACCAGGAACTCTCTAATGATTAACAGGACGTTTCCATTTTTTTCCGACCGTCACGTCACGGCGAAAATATTGATTTTCTATTGATTTTCACGTACAACCAATGCGTTACTAGGGAAGTGTAACTCCCTTAGTTCTCATAGCAGAAAAATCGTTCGCCACTTTTTGGAATGCTCTAATTTTATCACATCTCATGATCCCTAAGCCTCTGTAGTGTCAAGGGAAGCTGATTAATTACGCTAAATTATAAACTAATATTGCTAACTAACCATAATGAACTAATAATTTCTAAAATTAATCGTTATTAAATGATCTGACTGTAGAACCGTAGGTCTACCGTCCGTTTTTTTGTGGGATGGGAGATCAGGAAGTTATGTTGTCCTTAGTTGCTGTCCGATTGCTTGTTCGTGAATTATAGAAAAGCTTGACATTTTTTTCTTTTGGATGGCAATTAGAATGACCCCCAGATGTAAGACACATCTATGTCAAAAAACGTATTGTGGAGATGCACTGCGCAACAAAATTGTTTTGGATTGAATTTGTATAGACTGAAACTAGGAATCCTGAATGGTCCATGGGTATGCTTAACATGCAAGACGTATCAACTTTGCGGGCTTAGTATCCCAGCCCCCGACAAATCAACACGCGAATCCGACGATTTCCGTCCTCATGACTACGTACTTTTCCCAACTTGACCACTATAAATTCCCAACTATTGATAACATTTACTATTTTATTTTGCAACAGGTACTATTTACTTTCTCATCCAGGAGCTGTATTAAAACCTGGACTGTCGGTTATTTAGGGTGTTCGGATATTTCAGTTAAAATCAGAGACTTCAGGCACGTTATTGAAATGATTTTACCCTCGAAAGGTAGAGTTAACCCTGCTCAAAATACATAGGTAGGTATCACACAAAAAGTTCCAGTCAAGCAGCATGATCGTGTGAGCGAATTTTCATGAATAATCGTATCACGAGTACATTTCTGTTAAACAATCTTTGGAAACAAAGATACTGTTAATTGTAAATTTCAAATCAAATGAACTTTTTCTAAATAATATTCCGGTGCAAAAAAATAATTTGTGGATTTGGACGAATTTCTTTTAGTGTTCTTATCGATTTTTAGCTTATTTTAATGAAATTTAAGAACATTTTCAATACGATTTCGTACATAAATGTTTAAATGCCCTAGCTCATTCTGAGTAGAATTCTGGTAAAAAATTTTGTCGGTTTGTCGCCGATCCATCGTTGATTTCTTGTTCAGAGGATAACACTATATTATTCTTAATTGCGGTCTAATATTGATGAAATTATTTTAAGTAGATAATAATTACCTATGTTAGGAGATAGATGCTGAACCGTCCTCTGAAATTCTCATGCCCGAGTCGTCCGATCTCGCTCACATTTGGATGATAGGGGATGACGATTTGATCATCCCATATCAATTCAAACATGATTGTATCATAATGCACGCACCAATGTGACATCCTTGTAACAACCTTAGTTTCCACAGTTTTCATCCGATTTTGATGAAATTGTTAGAAAATGCGCGGGTTAGTTTGTAGATGGTCCCCTATCAGTTTCATTTTTGCCATAACAATACTTCACTCTGCGCATGCGCAAACGTAAATTCCATTATGCTTTATTTTTTCACGCCCTAATCGTCCGATCTCGCTCAAATTCACATTTGGATGATAGGGGATGACGATTTGATCATCCTATTTCAATTTCAACATGGTTTTATCATTAGTAGTTACTGCGCATGCGCCTGTGAGAATTCCTTGTAACGACCTTAGTTTCCACAGTTTTCATCCGATTTTGATGAAACTGTCGGGGAATCCGTGAGTTAGGTTGCAGATGGTCCCCTATCAGTTTCATTGTTGCCAAATCAATACTTCATTCTGCTCACGCGCAAACATCAATTCTACCAAGCATCATTTTCTCACTCCTTAGTCGTCCGATCTCGCTCAAATTTGGATGATAGTTGGAAGAAGATGGCTCGATTACCTCATATCAATTTCAACATGATTGTGGCATTAATAGCTACTGCGCATACGCCAATTCGAAATACTTGTAACTACCTTAATTTCCACAGTGTTCATCAGATTTTGATGAAATGGTCAGTGAATGCGCGGTTTTGGTAGTATTCGGTCCCGTACCTATTTCATTGTTCTCTACTCATACGTTCATTCTGCGCTTGCGCAAACGTAAATTACATTGAGTATCATTTTTTCGTTTCTTAATGGTCCAATTATGACGTTTCACGCTACTTCTTGATTTACTCCTTTCCGCCATCGAATTTTTCAAGATCATTTAAAATGTTTTAGTGATCTACCTATACATTCACGATAGGTAAACGAGGAAGTGCCATCCCCAACTTGTTTTTTATCATAATTATTTATTTATGTTATCTATTTGTTTTATTTTATTTTTGGTTTATTCACTTATTTATTTATTTATTTTCATTTTCTTTAAGGGTTGGCCACCTTTGAAAATTTTGTGTGTGTCTCTCAGACCGTGTATGTACAAATTTTGATAACAAGTTTAATCTCTAATGTTTTCATCCGATTTAAATAAAATTTTCTGGAAATCGTTGGGTTGAGCTGTAGATGGTCCCCTATCAATTTAATTTCTCATCTATCCATACTTCACACAGCGCATACGCAAACGTAACACCCATCAACAAGTCATTTCATTCAGAAATGCATTCAATTCTGGATATTCTAAAAATTTGTCCATTCAGGGTGAAAAAATCTTTACTTGTCAAAACAGTTGCAATTGAGAATGATGACATCGCAAAAAAATATGAACATTGCACATTTTCGTTTTTGTACTATAGATAATCTCAAGCCCTGCTCGCTAAAGGAAGTTTCGTATATACCATAGTAGGTAGTAGAGCACGACCAAACAAAACGATTTGTCTTCATGAAATACATAAATATCTGCTATAATAAGGGATTTACTAGTAGTAGGAAGGCAAGCCAATTATGCGTGAGTCCTTTCTTCCCCCTGTAAGACTTTTGCATTCCAAAATCACCGAGATTATCTTATCCAAGATTCGTGTCGATTGATTTTCATTGGCTTGCAGCACATGCCGATGTTTCTACGAATTTTATACTGTAAATGCAAAATTAAAAATACAAAATGGGTTATACTGCTAGTCTATGGGAAAGAGTCTGAGCTGAAATTTTCGTTTGTATTGCAACAGTTTTGAGATGCAAGTAAAAGATTTTCTCTCTCAGAAGGGGATAATTTTCAAAATATAATACCAAACCTTCACCCAAAATCAATACCCATATTCGACTCTGTGCCAGAGACAATAAAAAGGCAATAAGAACTGGAAAATGAGTAGGAGGCTCTTGAATGATGAGTTATTCGGTAGTTGCAAGGTTAGTCAACAGAATACGCCTCATGCAACCCAACCGCCTAGGATACTTCGATCCCAATGCGAAGAAACGAATTACGCTCAGTCGGCTTTCGAGAGTTTAGTAGTAGTAGCTCTTAATAAAATTTAGATAAACTTGATTTAATCTTCTTGCAACTCATGCTGAAATGTCATAAATGTAGAAGCATTCGAATTCGAAGGTTGGAACATGTAGCATCGTTCAGGAGGGCTTAGGACATCGTAAATTTTATCGAAGGTGTCCCATGAGGTAGGTACCTACTCAACTGTTAAAAAGTGAACCTACCAGTCACGTTTTAGTGAAAATAATTTCACATATATAACTTATGTATATTCATACACACCTCCGATTTACTAATTTTACACAACATCTGGAATATGGCTTCCTCCTCTTGGCAGGATGTCAGCTATGATCTGGGAGATTTCAGCCTTTAGTTTTGGAATTGTACGCGAGTTGTTTGCGTACACTTGTGACTTAACATAGCTCCCCCCAAAAAAAGTCGCTGAGGAAGGTATGGTAGGATTTAGCAGGCCATTCCTGGTCACCTCGTACTGAGATGACTCCCGAAAATGTATTTCTGATAATGGCGACTGTTTCACGCAGCTTGTGGCATGTCAACCGTACTGTTAAAATCATGCGATTTGAATTTAATTATTTCTTTTGGATTGTTTTTAAATTTGTAGCATTAACAGTCGCTAAGTAAATTTTTACAATTTTACCAAATTTTATTTATTTTCATTATTATTTATTTATTTTTTATTCTGCTCCTAATACGGATTAGTTTTGAAAGACATCCCATGGGAAAACTTTCTCATAATTTCAGCTTTTCAACGTTGTAGTCAGTTTTACTTTTACTATGTTTATTAGGGGAGAAAATTATGCATTAAATTTAATTTAAAAAAAATTGATTTAAAATCGAAGGTGTTCTTGAAAAATGACCCTCTATGAAAATACGAGTTTGGATCCAGTTTCCACGTATTTTTTCACGCATTCATCTCTTCAATTTTGTTATAACCGAGCTTTACACTTTAACCCACAAATTTGTTGTTTATTTATTAGGCTCAATCTTATGTGTAGAAGGTGAAACTAATTAGTTAAAGCCTTAAACTCTAGATTCGTTTTACATAGCCTCAACACGGATTTCAGTGAAGAAAATTTTCGAAAATTTTCATTTTGAAATTGTTGGAGCAATTGCAATACCTTCATTTTCCACAAGCATTTGCTAAAACTGCCTAAAATGTAAAGGTATTTGTTGGTTTTTTGATGTTTGGATTCCAGAAATTCAGCAAATTATTTCACAGACGTTTATTATTATTTCTAGATTAGACATCCTTTGTGCACAGATTAGTTGACGCCCCTGATTACCCAGAAAATAACAAATAAATCTGGTGAAAAGTGAGCGTGTACTTAATGCTTATTGCAATGAATTCACTCTTAAAACTGATGCATTGGTGTGGCGGCTACTAACCATTCAAATGCAATAAAATCTATATGAAATCAGCGGGAAATTTACATGCATGGATTCCATAGCCTGGGGATCAGTCAAAAATCTGTACTTTTCCATCAGAATGAAAATGCAGCAGCTTCATTGTTTGGAGACCTTCAATCTTCTAGTTACATACCTACATCGTTGTCTATACAATGTGACTCTGTCAGTTTTCATCCGACGGAGATGGTTCACCACTCGAACAACGCACTGCTCTAAAACTTAGCCTTTTGTATTTTTTTTTTTCCGAGCTAAAGGTGGTGGCGACCAACAACATAAGTTCCACGGAGTCACTCGAGTTGGGCATCGAGTGCTCCGTGGTATCACCACCCGGGTCCTGAAGAGTTCTTACCTCAACAGGTTTTATTTCGGCACTTACTTTCATCCCTCTCTCCCTCCTATTACTTCAACTACCTTGATCCGATGAGACGGCGTCGAATAAACCTGAGGGTCCTCCCCACGTATTAATTTAGTTTTTTCGCATTCATTTAATAGTGTGCCACCTCCATCACTGAGAGGTGTTAAGTTAAAAAAATGTATTGTGTGGGTATATATTATATGTTGTATGATTTTTCATTAAGGCATCTACACCATGTTATGATAAAGTGAATACGTAAAGAAATATTTTTTCTGGTTTGGATCGACATATTATTCATTAATTAAAAGCAAACCCTTTAATGGGGAAGTTGTATTTCCTTTCTACAAAAACATAAGTTTTATTTCGAGAGTTTTACCAAAATCAAATCGCTATTTTACAGAGGCTGTTTTGATACTAATCTCCAATTTAAGTAAATAGGTACTTTCAGCTTATCTACTGTGCTTAAATTTCAAAAATATGCTCAAAATATCGCTGAAAATAGTCATGTATGACTAAAACAATTTGTAAAATCATAATTTTTACTTTATACCCTCTAGCTCGGAAAAAATTAATTTAATATATTTCAGATCAGATTAATATTCAAATACGAATTGTAATTTTCTTCCTTCTACGCTATGGGAGCAGGACTTCAATGTACAAAAAAAGGATGCTTCCTTGTAAGAATTTTTTATTAACAGTAGATATGTACAAAAATAGTCTTAGGTAATAAATTATTTTTAACCTAAATCATTTTAAGCTAGAAATAATGCTTTTCGTTTTAAATAACCAGGTTCTTAGAAATTAAATACTTAGATATTAAACATGCAAGAAATTGCATATACACTTATCTCCGAACCTGAGGGTCCGAAGGTCATGAATTTCATGGCTCCCAAAAGAGCGAAAGTCGACGATTTCTAAACAAGACTTTATACAGGTTACAATATCAACGGGAAATATCATGGAGGTCAACAAGCTATGGCCATTTAAAGATTACATATTATTAATAATTAATTTAGGTGTTTCATCGGGTAAAAAATGTCCTGGAGATAGCAGATAAAAAATTGCATATTGCCACTTGAAAACAAGTGTGGCTGGATTGAAATGCAGTGTGATATACTGAATATTTACTAATCGGTCGAAAATAATGCCAACCATTTCTGACCATTATTCAGAATATTAAGAGTAAGGGTTATGAAACACCCTCTTCTTCAAAGATAGAAAATAAAAAAGTAATATATATGAAAATTTGTATGATATTGTGTTTCTATATTCCATATGATTATGGCCAATGCACATTCTGGTGATCTATTGACCCTGGAAAATATTTGATGGTGTTACATGGTAGGTCAAATCATAATTTGGTTATATCAATTTCGAAAAATGATATTTTACAGGGGTTTAGGTGATTTGAGCAGGATTTTAAGTTCATGTTGCCATATCTTCAGTAATGGTGGTAGAAGTTTTCTACAGTTAGTCCCAAACCTTATTTTATTGATGGTGGGACGAGTCATCGGTTTAGTCAGTGTTTCTTCCTGCTATCTCTGCTGGTGCTCATAACACAGTACTCGGTGAAGGAAGTACTGGAACCTTTTAGTACTGCTGAGTGACTTGACGGATCCATGGGAGGTAGTGCTGTACTTTCACGTAGACCCCTGGAACGCCGTACTGACCGCATCCGACGCCCCAAGAAACGACACCTACGACGGACCAGACTCCGTGTCGCTCGCAGACCATAGGACCACCTCCGTCACCCTGAAAGTGAATAACAATTATCAATTACCCAATTTCAGCTCCCAGCAACTAATAGTATAAGACACAGCCAACACATTCTACCTACAAACGCCGACTGGTTTCTTGAGATATCCACTCTTCAGGAGCAGTTCAGAAACAGGTTTCTCAATCAACCACTAGAGTGGGTAGGAGTTGACACCTCTCCTGTTCTCATTCCAGGAAAATGACCTGTTACAGGCACACTCCTTACAGGACCTTACAGGGGCACACTCATAGCCAATCAGATTTTACGTCGTCGAAGTTCGGTTAATAAACAGATCATATATGCTCACCTTGCAAGCGTCTTTGCCTTCTTCACCGCCAGCACAGATGAAACCCGGGTGGAGTTTGAAGTCGTAGCCCAATCTAGTCTGCTGCAGTTGTGATTGACATTGGTGGTGACTCAAAACAGGCACATCGACTTCCTGAAACCATTATACAGTGGATACGATCATAATTTGAAGAGTAAGGTCTGTTAAAAACATAATGAAACAACACCATACTCTGTATGGTTTGTTCTCCAATAGGACAGTCATCTTGTTGAGTAAAAACATTATTACCTAAATGGAACTGAATTATTCCCACACCCAAACCCACCAAACTATACGTTTCTACTTTTCACATTTCAATTTTTTTATTTTGGACCTACCGGAACTATTTTAGTTAACATTTGAAAGTTCGAAGTTCCTTGTAATACGAATGTCTTCTATAATTATCGTTGGATTTCTATAAAAATTGCCATACTAAGCCCATGGTCATACATTAAGATCAGCACTAACGGTTCAAACCGGCTGGCATGTTCACATTCATACATTTTTTTGAATCGTGATGGGTGTCATATCAATTTGTGTTCAAGTCATTTAAGAGTTGGAGAAGGTCTCGAAAAAACAAGTTCTGTTGGTAAGGAGATATATATAATCACCATTATGTTAACTTGCAATATCATCATCTATAATATCTCACCTTGAGGATGTTCTGATATTTTCCGTAGTCGCCAAAAGCGTCCTTGCCCCATCCGGTGGTCCAGCACCTTGCGCCAGAGAAGTCGGCCTGCGGTTCTGGGAGACATGCGGGGGAAATGTGCGGTGCCTTGTTTGATGATGGTCGGTCGAGTCGTAGAATGGCCAAGTCGTTATATAGCGTTCCGGCGTAGAAGTCTGGGTGGACTGTCAGCTGAGTGACGTCCCTCTCCTCGTACGGGAAGAACTCGACGTCGTGGTTAACGTCCCACTCCCCAAGACGGACTCTCAGATCAAACGCCGAGTACCTGCCAACAGAGCCAATAATCAGTGTGTTGCCATCCGCTCAAGCATTTGTTGAGGAAATCCCTCACGTAAACCTAGGAAGGAAACTCAACACCAGAACCCTTAGTGGAAGTGAATCGTACACATAAACACCTGGGAAATGTGATACTGATGATCGAGGTGGAGGACATCGGTAACACCACTCCCCCTCAACACTACACTCTCGAATCAGCACCTATTCACTACCCTACTGGCTGCCTGTTGAGAAAGCGCCCGATCTCATTATTGCAGCCACAACCCAAAAATGAATTACCAGAATCATTTACCATCATCACCTACATTCTTCCAGTCCTATGTCCTAATCCAAACCTTCTGTAACGTCTTGTTACCCCAATGCCCTACGAATATAATATGTGAACGACGAGAGAATCTGAGCTCTGCTTCATGTTAAGTCAAATGGTTAAAAGTTCTAGAGGAGATATTTGCTCTGTATCAATCAGTGACATGATTATCCAGCTTGATGGACTAAACGTTCCGCCCTTTTAGGTTATAGAATGTCGAGTTCTGCCAAAAAGTTCAGACAGTTTTGACACCTCAAGCCCAATGAGTAAACAACTAGTTGCTACTCTATAGATATGCGTAAGCAAGACATTCCTACTACACCTGAGAGTAAAATAAAACTCCTACCATTATGTGATTGAACACAATACGTAACTCCTTGGTACAATAAAAAAGTTCCTATTCCAATTATTATGAAGTTCTAAATGTTCCAGAAACTTCAAACTTGTTCTCATGTCATCCCAACCTTCTATTAATCGAAAACCTCTCTTAATGATGCTTAGTCGTCAACTAAAGGATCCAGGTTCAACATACGTACTCTAAACGATGCTCAGGTGACGACACGCTCGTCCAAAAAATCTTGTTCTACAGAATTTATTGAGAATATAATCAGAAAAGGGTGGTAACATTGATCAAAACCCAACACATGAAAGTTTCACGAAATCGATTGAATAGTTTACACTTAGTGTCGATAATTCCCCAAATGATACTGATTTATTGAGTCAAAATAACCACATATAATCTTAGTCGTGCAACATGATTTTATGCCCGAATGTTTGGATTTTTCACAAATTTTTATCCCCTCCCCCTCCCCCATACTTATTCTAGACCTAGTTTTTTTCTGTATAATCATTATTATAATTAACTGTTAACCTCATTTGATATTCGGTAACATGAGTGAAACAGGTACTTACGATTTGATGCAGTGAGCGGCAGTTAGTACATGTTGGTGGTCGATCAGAGTACCTCCACAGACGTACACGGATTCCTGAGGATCTTTCTTCAAAATGGCGACTTGCCAGGGATATTCACCTGAGAAAAGAAAAGAAAACTGTTGATAAGTACAAATGATCCTACACATGAATGTGGGATAGATGTACACATGATATCATGATAAAGAGTGATGTTCATGAATGATATGGAATCCAGTATTGTATTAATTTAGTTGATCACCATGGCGTGCTCAAGCATTTGCTGTAGGAAGTGAAAACTGTAGGAAGAGAATGGTTATTGACTATTCACAGACTATAAATAGATACACATTTCTTGATGCCTATCCTATTTCTAATATTGAATCAATAGTTCAAAAGGTTGCTCAAAATGCAGTTTTCAGCACAATTGACCACCAAGTACCTTTACGTTCAAATGATCACCCCTTTACTGCGTTCGAAGCGTTTGAGAGGCTCTATCAATTTTTTAGGGTCGCTTTTGGCTTAAAAGATGGAGTCCCAGCCTTCCAACGAGTGATTGATGATTTAACTTGGACTCCCTTATTGGGGAAGAAAACCTTCATCTGTACGATTCAATCACCAATTTTTCAAGCAAAATTAATGTTTCCAATTAAATCGATTTATTGTATACACATGTAACGACTTTAATGTCTTACCTAAGCCAAAAATATGAAGTGGGGGGGGGGGGGGGGAATGCATCGCGCTTAAATAGATGGTATGCCAGTACTTTGAGGTACCTAGTACTTATTGATTGAAAAGACATAAACTTTTGGGGAATGACATTTTCAATCATGAACGATTTTTCTGGGCAAAGATGACAAAAATATGAGGGTAGACCCATTACTTCACGTGACCGTTCCTAATTTCACCTTATCCCCCACTTGAGAATGCTTTGAGCTTTATAAATAACTTTGTTCTTTGCAGAAGTCAACACAGACCGCGATAATCCTTTGTGTAATGCAACGTTTTCTGTTTTGATGTTTTCGTATAAATATTTGGAGCAGATGATCTTACCGAATTCACTGTCACCATCGACGTAGACGGGGTTCTTGATTCTTCCGTTGATTCCTTGCGCGTTCCTCACGCCGCACTGTCCGTAATTTGGCCTCAGAGTTTGTGGGCCTGTTCTGGCGGGTCTCCTACAGCAGACTTCCCTTGGGCCGCATCTACCATTGCCAGGGTAGTAAGCTTGACGCTGTAATTAGAACCACAATAGTTTAATTTATGAATCCTCGTATTTCATGAGATCATCGTTTCAATGATATATAAGTTAAAAGGAAGACACTTTCCAAGACTTATCTTTTTGATCCAGAAATCAACTATTCTTCTCTGGCCCTTCGTGCATTCATATTTCTTTTATTCTCTGGCCCTTCGTGCATTCATATTTCTTTTATTGAGAATTCACTTTTTTTTTAGTCCATGTTTTTGTCACTTTGTATGAAATGAGGATATGTTTATTAACTGTTAGGCAAAAATGTCTAAATATAAGCAAACTATAAACGTTCACTGTAAAGTGGGTGTTATGGAATTTAGCGTAGTTCAAAAGTTAGCCAGGCATAATATTCATAATGTATATATGTTCGGAGGTTATATTATTACATGCATTTTAGGTATGTGATGGTTATGGATAATTGTAACTTCCTAATTCCTGCAATTTCCGCCTCTTAGGCTATACAAGGAGCTGAAAGACTGTCACTCTAACCATACCTGCCAGTCCAACCTGAGTGTTGCTGGCTAAATCACCTCTCAGGAAAACTACTCCATTCCACAACCTCTAATACATGCGTAATCATGTTCTGATAACCTGCAATAGAGGTTATGGGATTGAATAGGTATACCTTCAGGGGTGAGAGGCAGTTAAGTCAGCAATGCATGCAGAGCTTAAACAGCTAAGCTATCGGCAGATCGGCAATCAGGAAGGTAAAACTATATATCCATCACAGACATGTAAGAGCATTAGTAGACAGATATTATACCTCTTCGACATCACGTTTGGACCTATCACTCCTGTCCTGGGGGAACGCAACTTTACCTGAACCCGAAGTGTGGGCAGCAGCACCGGTGCCTGTGCTGGCGCTGATATTAGCCGACTTGGCACTTCTGTACCAACTGTCCTCGTCATCGTCTATGTAGTCTGAGTCGTCTTTGTATTCGGACGGGTAGTAGGAGTTGCCGTAGCTGCTGTAAGAGGGGCTGTTGTATGAGGGGCTGTAATGAGAGGATGGGCCCCAGGAAGGTTGAGGCTTCCAGGAGCTCCAGGACGGGGAAGATCCGTACGAAGAGTAAGACGGGGAAGAAGGGTAATGGGGCTTAGGATAGTAAGGTCCTGAGGGTTCGTACGACCCGTACGACGGAGCATACGAGGGTCCATACGATGGGTAAGGTTTGTACGGTCTTGGAGGTGGAATGTTGTGTGTATGGTGGTGATAATGCGTGTACGGGCCTTGTCCATAGTATCCATGTCCCCCTTTCAATCCGTGGAATATGTTCCCGATCTTATGAACGAATCCTTGGTTAGGGGTAACGTGCAAGTTAACCAATGGTTTGACCACCTTGTCGCCGTACTCGTCTTTTGTCACCTGCACCGACAGCAGCGGATTAACCGATACCAAACCCAGGTTCAGGCCGTTGCCTCCTCCCAGAGATCCACCGTAGGGGTTGACTGCCGGATTATTTGGATCCCATGGGTTCACTGGGTATCCACCGCCTCCATTGGGCAGCCCGAAAGAGACTCCAAAAGTTGGCCGCAATTTGAGCGGATCCCCTGAATCTGAGTCGTCACCACCACCCAGAGGGAATTTCCTTCTCTGGAAAACACAAAACACACAACAAGTCTTGCACAAGCCTCATTCAAAATGGTGGAATTATGAAATTTCGAATTAGTCTTTTCTGGACGGACAATTTTTAATTTGGAAAGAGAAAGAAAAGCAGCTGGCTACACATTTGAGGCGTTTTTGTTAAACTTGTTATGTGTTCCGTGTATTACAGAGTTAGTGTTCATCATGTTCGTACTTGAGGTGAAATCAAACTACTTGAGGAAGTGAGGTGGTGAAAGGATGCAGTTGGTTACTTCAGTGTTTTGTGAAGGTGATGAGATGCATCGATGGTGCAGCTAATGATGATTTTATTGTCAAACACAGGTTATTTTTCCGTTCTTAAACAAAACGACCTATCTCCATTCTCTTCATTGACGACCTATCTTCATTGTCAACTGATTTCAAAAAAAAAAAAAAAAAAAAAAAAAAAAAAGCTAGGGGATGAACAAATTGTCTTTTTTCAACCATGTTCCCATACGAATAACTTTTGAGTTAATATTCTGTCGCCTAGTAGGTTTCAGCAAGTTTCAATATAGGACAACAGTAAAGTCAGCAAATCGTTGGAAAAATGGATTGAAGGCACTTCTTGGCCATTTCCACTTATAGGAGGAGGATTCACTACTTTTAGTTGCATACTTATATCTTCCAAAGTTATTGCTGGATCTTATGTTACTGCTATCTCGTCATGGAAAACTCTCAATTTACCAAGAAATGAAAATGGTGACTCCATTAAGTTTTGAGCTGTCATTTACTAGCAAAACAGCTTAGGCTATGGGAACTATTTGCTGATTAACATAGTAGAAGTATATTCACGTTTACAGCATTACCAGAGGTTAAGATCATTGGTGAAACATTTACCAGCAGGGCCATCATACTCTTGACGTCAGGCAGCTCTTATGATTAATGTTCTTATGACAGGTATGTTTGATGACATGACATTATAAGGCGAGGAACATACTCGTTCCTATAAATGTCAGCTCTGACTGTTATCTATCACCCCAGAGTTGTAACAGCGCTAACAGACAGTTAACGCGAGGTGGACGTTGCATGCAAGAATGCGATAGTCGCAAGTTTTGTAATTGTCTCATAAAAAATTCCCCTCTGCAAATCTCATGAGAATCAACGACCCTTTGGCCAATTTGCCTGGAGGTCAACTTTCTTTGTATGACCAAGTGTAGCGTACCATGCGGTACACGACACTTTAATTACTTAAGCACGTGCACTGATAAATAATAATGTTTAAGGCCCTTCCTTAAACTGGTTAAAATGAATCATGCTGCAGGTATAATAATTTTTCCTACCAATAATTTCTTACTAGTGATACCAGTAATATGATTGACTACCTTACGAACCATTGACTTTTTGTGTTCAGGTGTGTGAAGGTGATTTTAAAACTGTGCTTTATATGCGTTGGTGTGAATCATATGGGAAAAGAATTATATTCATTTCATAATCAGGAAGAATAATACACCATTCGTTCCAGTTGCCTACACAAAAGGAAACGATTATAACTGAAAAAACCCAAAGTCTCAAAACTGACTTGACTTCAACAATATCCATTTTCAGGTAGATATGCTCAAAACTACATGCCCCAATCGCGTGTTCCAACCAAAGTATGATGCTATCCATGCTAGCATTTCTTCATTCGGTTTCAAACATGCCAAGTTCATAGATCAACAAACGTTTTAAATTACATCGTGACCAGTAAAATAAAACATACTTTCCATCATCTCATTCAAGTACAAAGCTTTTTCAAGAAACGAGTTTGCTGAAATAATAAATTATTTAATATTGCATTTTTAAGCATTATGTAAATTACTATGTTTTTCTCTCTACAGTAGAAGTTCGCGATGAAATTCAAGTTAGTCAAGCAGGAATTTATATCAATCAAATAAGTTAGTTATTTAGTAAGACACCTGAACGGGAATGCTTAGATTCAGCGTCGGCATATAAATGAAAAAGTGGAAATTTTGCTCCAATATGATCCACACCATTTCGATGTATGTGAACAATATTTTGTGGATATGGATGGTGGTTTGGGTGTCGGTGTGGGAATTTTTACCAGTTCTACAGAGATAAGCGCCTCAAAGCCCAAAAGAGCATGCAACCAGAAGTTATACTCGTATTTCGTGCATTTATACTTACAGCATTGATTTCTTTGTCTTCAGTAGCCTCAGCAGCAGCATCTGAGAGGTCAGCATCCCTGCGCCTTCTTGAAGTTTTCTCCTATAAAATAGAATAAAAACAATTTTGATGAATATCACAAAGTCATGAATATCACTTTTTGTTATGTTATGTTGACTTTTGACATTATCATGTCGTTACTAAGGCACACGGGGAAATTTCGCGTAACAAGACAATTTTGAGCCGCGTGAGCGAGATTATATCTTGTTCCCCCAGGAGAGTTCAACTTTGACGGGGAGCCTCCCTGGGACATCAGAATTTTCGGCGCATCTGAATCAGCTACGTGAGCTGATTTCTGCTTTCTGAAGAATCCCATGCTTTGGGACACATTTTAGTGGAAAATGAAAAAATTAATGTATTAAAGCGGAATGTATTGAGTGAACCTCTATTTAAAAACACTTTAACAAATCTTCGCTAACTTGGTAGACTCAAATGCAGCATAATATTGAAAAACTTTTAGAAGTTAGAAATGCTGGGATAAACTTATAAGCCAAATGTCATTTGAAGTTTTATCTGGTGGTCAAATAAATTAGTGTGCACTTCATATTGTCTAGCGGGGGTATTATAAGGAATGTGGGATTTGTGAAGCAGTCATCATCATTCTATTATTGACAAAACGTAGGAAATTATCTGTTGAAAATCCCTGTCTCCATAACACGAGGACCTAACTCTCTAAAGAAGTCAAATATTTAGGAGTAATGGTTGATCAAACGCTTGAACAAGCATCCAGCATAGTATACTCATAATAGAGTCAGATAAGCTCTGTGGGCATACCACCGCTTGCTGGGTAAAGCATGGGGACTAACTCCTAAAATGTCCTCATGGTATATATGGTATTTTTAGGGTCCGTGGATTACATTTGCGTCAATCGTATTGTTGAGGAAAACGTGCCATGTAAGAGCCAAGGTGGGCCTGAAGAAACTCCAGAGGCATGCCTTCACATACCCGCGCAGATAACAGTAAACCTGGGGGCTGCTGGATAGCTACAGTCAAACTCAAGCTTCCTACACGTAAAAATGTCATAGGAATTACTGGGCACAACAGAGAGTTAAGGAGGCACAACACCGACAACGCATCCGCAATCACATCTGTATTCCTTGGCCGGTAGCGTATCGCCACAACCTAACGCTAAGAAACATCTCGAGTCCAGTTGTAACGCTTTGACAGCTTACGGAAAGGTTTTATAACCTTATGGGAGACAATAATAAACGAAGAAGGCTATTGAGTGTTGTTTTTCTTTTCGTAATCTTTAGCGTTTCGTTCCCCGTAAAATCTAATGCGTCAAACCTACGCTATTACCGACTCATTCCGGTCACGATTGTTAATTGATGTGGCGAGGTTAACTATTTGGCTTGTATGCTTTTTTTTGTTTTCACCATTAAAATTTTGTAACATTACAAAGTAATTATTAACAATAGTGCACTCTGGAATGGTATGCCTCAACTACAGGTTCACTTGTGTACTATTCACAATTTGGTTACTATCTAAATCATTTGTTGGAAACGTAAATTGTCTTACAACTCAAATACATCAGAAATATAAATCGTAGAACTCAACTCATGTTAGAATATTTTTTTTTTTTTTTTTTTTTTGGGGATTTATTTCCCAATACACAAAATTATCACGTTATATAGTATACATCGATAGGGTTACAAACAACAGAAATCATTTTGCTACTACTAAGAAGTTAAGTTAGACTTAACCCTTGTATAGGTGGAAAATTATTCCTCAATATGGGCTACTGCCCGTGGTAGGGGAAAACTCAGTCCCGCCTGCAGATGCAGAAATCGATGTGACTAATAACAGAATTGAAGAAGATTAAGCAATACATTAGAAATACACTGCCAAGGAAATGGCACATGAGCTTCCTCGTGACCTTCACAGTACGTCACCATTAAATTCCAGAAACCTAGAAACGACCGGTTCTGGCATCAGGGAATTAATAAGGTGGGAAATTGGAAGGTGAATGGTTCACAATTGTCTGAGTTATGACCGAAACAAGAAAAATTTTTTTGCGCCTGCGCAGAGGCTACCGTTGATTCGATCATGACGGAACTGATAGGGGACCATGTAGAGCTATACCCGCACGATCCCTAAAAATTTGAAGAAAATCGCATCAAAATTGTGGAAATTACGGCTGTTGCAAGGACCGTAGCAAGAATATTTCGTTCACGCATGCGCAGAGCGTACCGCTAATGCAGTTATGATGATTGTCTTATGGGACCTCAAGGGACCTTACCCACATCATCCCTGAAAATCTGACCTAAATCCGTTCAACATTGACCGAGTTATGACCGTCACAAGGAATTCACGTTAGCGCCTGCGCGGAAGCTACCGTTGATTCGATCATGATGAAGTTGATAGGGGACTATCTAGAGCTTAACCCGCACGATCCCAGAAAATTTGGTTAAAATCGGATCAAAATTGTGGAAGTTATGGCTGTTACAAGGAAATGTGGACGGACAGACAGACAGACACGGAACCAAATTTGTTCAGGAGGCTCTGAAACGCAAAATGCGAGTGGAAATTTTGATTTTGGAGCAAAAAATTTTTTTTCATTCCGAAAGTGAAAACAAAGCTTCCGCTGCCTTGCAGTCTCGGAAGCAAAAAGAAAAAAAGAAAGGAAGAGAGCAAAAAAAATACAAAAATAAGAATACAATAAATAAATAAATATTCTAAATGATGCTATTTTCGTTCTGTATTAAGTTCATTATAATAGTCCTTTAATAATTTGAATATTTGAACTATTATTATTGGAAGAACTTATAGTTTAGTTCGTAATTCAGTGGAGAATGTATTAATAATATTTATCGATTGATAAATAAAGAAGTTTTGTGCCAATGTGGTGCGGTACTTCGGAACTGATAAAGTGCTGGTTTGAGAATTACGGGTAAAAATATCATGTTCTGGAACAATGGGCTGGTAATTGTTTAAATAAAGTTTAACTGATCTCATTTTAAACAGGAGACCAAACGGTAGGATACATAATTTCTGAAAGATAGGTCCTGTATGAGCAAGATAGTGAGATTTAGAAGCTAATCGAATTAGGGCTTTTTGCAGAATTTCAATTCTACCAGATACATTCTTGTATGCACTACCGTACAGCGGGAGGCCATACAGCAGTACAGATTGTGCAAGCGCACAATACATGGTCCTCATTAACTCAAGTGGTAGGTACATCTTAATCTTGTTAAAAACATAAATCAATTTCCTTAATTTGGACGCCAGACTGGATATATGGTTTTCCCATTTCAAATGAGCATCGAGAATTAACCCTAAATATTTGGTCGTGTGTTTTCTTTCAATATATAAATGTATGTATATAACTTTTTTGATATTTCAGTATGCCCAGTGGATTTATTTAATTGATGAAGCAACACTGATTGATAAACCCGCGTGTCCCCCTTCAGTGCGGAGACCAACGCACGTGTGTGTGGAGTCGCTCTTGGGAAGCGCATTTGGCTCCTTCGCGGGGAAGATGCGGGTGGAAGACGCGATCCCCAGGAAGTGACCTAGAGAGGACCGCGGCGCGGGCGTATCCAGAAGCCGAGGAGCGACCTTGAACGAGGGGACCTGGAACCTTCCTCCCCGCCCTCCTTCCTCCTCCAGCGCGCTCCTTCTTCATGAGGAGGCGGCGGGTGTCGCAATTGTTACGAGGGAGGGCATCGGCCGCACCGCAAGCGCCGGCCTCCGGAAAAGAGAAAGTGACCTCGTTACATAAGAAGACGAACGCCGCCTTCTCGGACCCTCCAGAAACCTGGAGGCGCAGCTCTGACCGCGTCGCTCCCTCAATACATGCGCTTTACTGGGAACTCACGTTGTCTCAAGGTGGGTTCACATCCATCCGGAATTGCGGAAATGCGGCAATGCGTCTGCGGTTGGAACTAGTGGAAGGGAGTGCGGAATCGCGGCAGGCTGTTCATAACCATCCGGTTGTGTTATCATTGCTATCATGATATCGAATCATGAGGGCATACAGAAGAAATTGTTATGTATATCGGGGATGACTACCAATAATTACAAAGTTTCTCATAAACAACCCGCAAAACTCATTTATTAGTTCACAAATGCGTTAGCGTTTACCCTTCAAGGGCCAGGTGTGTTTCGTCCCGGAGGGTTGGTATCCCTGACGCACCCCACTGCGTCATTGGAAATATAACTATAGCGCTTCGTGTTGTGGCCCTAGTTCGTTTAAAACCTTCCTATGATACATGTCGTAACATTATTAAAACTTTCATCTCATTTCTTAAACAAGTTTTACTTTATTTCACCCTCACTCCTGATACATTTTAGTTCAATTCTTGATATCAGAAGTGGGATTAAGTTAAATTCACGCTCACAAGAGTTATGCCGATTGGACTGGAAACAAAACAAGAAGCCTAATTCATGAGGACCACGGATAAAGGACCTCTAGGAAGAACAAAGAACATGATGATGCAACAAGACAAAATCCTGCCATCCACTTAAGCAAGTAATGTTTCTGGACTGAAAACAAAGCAAGAAGCCTAATTCATGAGGACCACGGATAAAGGACCTCTAGGAAGAACAAAGGACTGGATGATGCAACTAGACGAAACACACCTGGCCCTTGAAGGGTAAACGCTAACGCGTTTATGAACTAATAAATGAGTTGTGCTGCTTGTTTATGAGAAACTTCGTAATTATTGGTAGTCATCCCCGATATGTATGTACATTAAAACTGCAAAGGCAACTTCGTTTTGAAATGAGACTGTTGGGTAATTATTCGATCCTTTCATCAACTGCTTATCCCAAGATAACATTATATTTGTACCCAAAAATCTGTATAGATCGGCGCATTACAAATCATTTATGCATTCATGCACCATAAGAAGTAGGTACTTACTTAACGTAGGTAATATTTCCATTTCGTAAGGACAAGTAGTATTTTTATACTTCCCGTTCGTTTTACAAAAGTGTTATCTCTTCTCAAATACCTACTTATTCGGAAAGTAGAAAATTGTCATTCTATAATCAAAGAATGTCACAAAACACAAATGGAATTGGACCTTTAGGAAGGGAAGTTGTTTGTGAGATCGCAAAATCGGTACGTACACCTAGGTATTTTTAACCCAAATTGGCCTCATCTGCATAAAACCGTGTTAAATTTGAGTGTTTTGTTTGTTTATTATTGTTATTCTTACACTCAAGCGCTACAGAAATATATTTTCTATAAATGAAATCAAAATTCAAGGACCGTAAAAATACGGACTCGCACTCGACCACAGCCATAAAACAAGATAACACAACCAACAACAGCTACTGACGGATGACGTAATTGCGGCAATCCGGCAAAATATATAATTTTTCAGACATTGTGGACAGTCCATCTCTAGAGTGCTTGTCCGGCAAGATTCACTCCACTCTTCCGACTGGCACTAGAAAATCAGAAGTCCGAACGCATTTACGGGTTGCCGTATTCCCGCAATTCCTGATGGATGTGAACCCACCTTCAGGGCTCATAGCTTGCTTGGCAATTTTTGACAGCCGCGGCAGACAAACCGGCTGTCAAACTAGTTTGATTGTGTGCGGGTCATGTTTGGAGGTTTGACATCATATTCGACGGTTTTCTATCGGTGTTAGAAAAATTGCTCACAAACACGAGGTTTGACAGTCCGTGCTGGGTCTCAGTTTTTAAATATCCAGCACGGTCATCCCATCATAAATCACTATGCTTACTATCAATTTATGTTAAATTTTGCGGTAATTCGTTATATTTGTCATGTAACAGTAAATTTTTTCCATTTAAATTGCAATACAATGCATATACCACATTATTATGATAACAATAAACTTATTATTATCATTATTACAGCCAAGTTTAATCGTCTGTGGAGCATCAAACCATCAAGCAAATTTGGTAGATGTTTATCTTACCGTTAATCACAGAGCTGAATCAGCTTTTGTGATTAACAGTCACACTGGAGGGCCTGCATTTCTGTCTTGACGTTCATCAGGAGCACCTCATCCTAAAATTAATCATCCTTAAAGTGAAATATAGATTATTGCACGAAAAATATTGAAAAATCTATCTTGTTCTATCAAAATGCGAAAAACCTCTATCTATCTTCTATGACTTTTGAGCTAAATTAACTTTCTCTATGGTTTAAACCTCAGATTGACGTTAAAACTATTCTCTGCGATTTCTGTAAGATGAGATTAGCTGTAATCATTAAACATATTTGTAAGTAGTGTAAGCGTAACAGAGACGTCCCTATTTTGGTGAGAGTTTAAATGTGAGAAAAAACAGAAATATCATGACTTTTCGGAATTACATCTCTCCCACCATTAACTCCCACCACCGACAGTAAATTTCCATCATAAAACTTCCAGCATGAAATTTGAAACTCCTGATATATCATCCAATACTATACCAAATTCATAATTGAACAAAAAAAATATCACAAAAATCTGACGAGAATAGTTTAAACACCATGATTTATCAGTATTACCACCTCCATTCACCCCCACAAAAAAGAATCACGAAAATCGGAAATCATTAGCGGCATTTTGTTGTTGCTTTCGATGTTTTTTCGACGATTTCTGCTTTTTCATTCTCAAGATTTCGTTTCAAGATTCATTTGACACGTTTTAATGAATTTTGTTTTCCACGTCAGAATCTTTTTTGTATGATGTAGAGGTAAGAGGTCGTTGTTTCTCACTTCATGTTAATTTTGGAAATTGTCTACTGTGAGTTTTGAGTAGTGATTCACTACTAGAGTCACGTTAACGTCTTTATAAGAGTTCTATTTCTCTTGGGCTTACGAAAACGCTACGAGAAATCAATGCGAAAAGGTTAGCATTCATCGTGCTCGCTCTAACAGTTTGTTTTCATGTTTGCGAGAAATACCAATACGAGAAATACAAAAACACTCCATTAAAGCAACGTAAACAGCCGGTAAACGTAAACAGCAACTTGTTTCTTGTTATGATTATAATCTAATGTTTTTCGGAATATTTCCCCAATGGCGAACAGTTTCTCCCTCGAACTTGCTCAAGATTCTTTCAATTCGTCACCTCGAGATGAATCACCTCGCCGTTTGCCGTCGTCGGCCGGGATTTCGCAAGTGCGAAATCCACCGTTCGCAAGTGGGCCTGATGGCGTTTTGCACAATCTGGACCTTCCAGCGGGAGCTGGTGAAATTTCCCTTTTAGACGAGAGGATGCGGAGTTTCGGGAACAATTGAATTGAGGTTGGATTGAGGATGCCGGTGGATACACCAGCCGACCGTCACTAAAACTCCCTTTGCGACAGCCGGAAATGGTGCAACGAGGTTTTTTCAAATCTAATCCCTTTGACTACGCTTCTTTCTCAAACGCAGGTAAATGCTGTTTGTTTGTATTCTGACTACACTCGTTTTCATTCACTTGTACTGCGGTTTCCCAATAAAAATCTACTCTCACCGTTGTTTATAATGAACTCACTTATGGCGATGCGACGCTTCAAACTTTAATCTTCAAACTTGCAGAAGAAACTCAATTACCAACTGAATTGCGCCTATTATTAAATACAATTTTATTATTCTTTCCGTAGTTAAACCTTTGACGGGGGGGTATTTTCCTGCGTCTGAAACTCTCTTTGCAGTCCACAGCCGTATTGACAATATTTTTCTAACTTCAACACAAGCTTTCTTGGAGGGTAAAGTTTTATCATTCAGCAACCTATGTGGTCTCATTCGTTTCATTGATATTAAATCTATCAGAATCTAAAATTATGTTTTTTATTTAATTTTTTCAAAAAAATAACAATTTTTGGAATCCTTAAATTTTACGCTAACTAATGGTTCATTGAAAGGTATTTAGGGATTTCAGGACCATCGTAGGCTGATATATTTATGTATATGTGTGGATGTGTGTATCTGTGATCGTGTGATTTGGTGTTTGACGATACGGATTTTATCCGTTGATTTTCAAAATATACGTATCTTGAAATGTAAACCACAATATTTATGTAGAAAATGAAGCTATTTCAATGGCTCCAGCATTTCAACATGGAACATGTTTTTGCCATCATAACCCTACCAAATATGAGACAAAATTACCGTCACGTGACATTTAGTGCGTTACGCTCCTATTTTCTGATGATTATCGCTTACAACCAAAAACGGTTTGGTAGCAAATTCGTTCGCCTGTCGTTGGAAAGCTCTCGATTTACCTAACCGTATTATGTTAACCACAATCACACACAACACAATCACAATATGGCCAACAATCGTATAATGCGTGGTAGTCTGAATAATTGTTTCCATATAGGTGATCCTTCTCAGTTAATTTTGTAAATGATTGCAACCGCTATTAGACTGGAAAGAAACTTGGATGTCGAAATTTGATAGGGAGACTCTCTGGGACATTGAGACAATAGAAATGATGGGCTCTTTTTTAATCAGCTGAGCGGCCTACATTCTCTCTTGTTCTCCCATGTTTCATGTTCTGTCAAGATTTAGTGATTAGGACTGAATTTATTTAAAATTAATTAATGTATGTATGTTTCATTCCGGAAGATAACTCTCCTTAGAAATGATATCAAAATTCCGTTCTTGCATTCCGGGTTGGACTTTCCAATTCTTCTTATTTTTTGCACTACGTATGTCCCTAGCTCGTTTATGGATATAACATGGAGAAATCCATTTTTAAGAATAATGATTATTACTTTCGTTTGACCTTCCGAGTTGGTGAAAAGTCACATCTGGGCAGTGAGGGTTGTTTATAATTTTTTATGAAATTATAAAGGTCATGCTGCGTAATGAATAATTATCTACCAGAAGCGGCGTAGGTACCATCTTTTAGAAAACCTGATCATTAGTTTGATTGTTTTCATCAATTACATTGTGGAAGGTGCAGGTAGGTAAAGTTATCAGCAAGATCCCCGAACTTATTTTTAGCTCAGTCGAAGATGATACACCGAAAAGTGAAAGTGTGTACTTACCTCGGAGACATCAGCGGTTTTTACGACGGCCATCGTTCCGTTTCCGTCAGTCACGACAACTTCATCAGGGCCCAGAGCCTAAGGAAATGGAAAAAGGACAACACAACATAAATTACAGTCCATAACGTGATGGATAATTATACTTAAGCAGTCATACGAACTGCCATCATTGGAAGATATATAATCATATACATAATAACAAGTGTATTCAGAAATATAATGGATTACGTAATTTATTCAACTTAAAGAAGGAAAGAAGGAAAATGGTGACACATTTTCATTATATTACAACTGCGCAGCAGTATATTTTGGGAATGATATGGAACAACTTCGACTGCACCCAAATTATTTCTTCCCGCATGAATATAGTCTGTCTTACTCATCGAATACGTCTCGATTAATTCATGTAATTCATCGAAAACATATTTCGTTGAATTCTATGAAAACAACAGAACAGGAGCTTTGATAATGAATATTTTGAATATTTCACTTAGATGATGGTCGTATCATAGTTCTCGTACCCGGTTATGGAATTTATTATGTTAAGAAATAGTTTTAGCATAACATCAAAACTTTCAACTTTCTTTTTTACACCCCAGATTGATGTTTATTGAGTCCCCAATATGTATTAAGCTATTCGATAATTTAAGTAAATTTAAAAATGTAGAATCAATGTATTATTCAGAAATCTTTATCAAAATTATGTTTGAATCTTTTTCAAGTTTTTTCTAATTTTGTCCTCATGTAGACCTATACGTTTGATTTGACATAATGTTTTACTTGAATTTTTTCTATGTATATTCTATGTTGTATGTACTGACTGTATCATTCAAGATCTAAATCCTGTATATTTATTAATTTTATACAGTGGTACATATTTGTGTGATGATAGCATACTTTATGTCTTGTTCAAACATTTTGTGCATTATCAAATTTTGGAGATCAGTAACTGCCAAACCTTCTACTGAAACGTGTTTTGTTATGGATCGAAGTATCGAATACTTCCATCTTTTTTAGCGAATTTTCGTAGGAAATGAAGCTATTGCTATGGCTCCAAAATGTTGAAAATCAATATTTACGAAGATTTTATCCATTGAATTCCTTTGAAGCATCCTGAAACGAATCCTAGAGTGTAACGCTTTTTCAAATGTACATGCACTATGCATATGTCATTCCAGACGACAACTCCCCTTTGGATTGAGATAAACATTCCGCTCTTACGCAAAAAATCAGGTTTTCCAAATAAAAGAATGAGTTTGTTATCCAGCACTTTTTGAGCACATTAAATTAGTCAAATTTCAAAAACTTTGCTGAAAAAAATCACTAAAAGTGGCTAAAAAAACTGAAAATCGTCGAATTTATATATTTCAGAAGAATAGTGCTTAACTAAAGTTTAATAACTACAAAATATAATATTAAAATACTTATGTAAGTACAAAATTTTGCTGAAAATTTAGTTAAATTTCATTGAAATTTGCTGAAAAAATCGATAAATCTGCTATAAAAAAGATACAAAAAGATACTGGTAAAAATCCAAAATTTCTTTTTGAATAGCAAATTATAATTTAGAATACGTTTTTGCCACAATTAATTGTTAAAAATTTCTTTGCACTCAAAAAGCTCAATTTTCAAAACAATTTAGCATTATAGAATACAATAATTTACGAAAATTCGCTCATTCGATCATGCTGCATGACTGGAACTTTTTATAATCCATTCTTGTACTTGATAAATGGCATTTTTGCTAAAAATTTAGTTGAATTTCGTTGAAATTTGCTGAAAAAATCTATAAATGTGCGATAAAAAAGATAAAAATCCAATATTTCTTTTTGAATAGCAGATTATTATTTAGAATACCTTTTTGCCACAATTGATAGTTAACAATTTCTTTGCACTCAAAAAGCTCAATTTTTCGAAAATTCGCTCATTTGATCATGCTGCATGACTGGAACTTTTCATACTCCATTCTTGTACTTGACAAATGGCATTGATGAAATGAATATATTCTTAAAAATCAGTATTTCATACTTGGATGTCGGTGGGGTTGGCCCTGGGATCGATCAGCGGCTCTCTGCGATCTTCTTTCCTGGCTACCTCGTGAGGCGGACATTGCTCGTAGGGGACGCAGATGCAGTCATCACGACCAGTGAATGGCGGGAAGCTCTCGTAGCTGTTTTGAGAGGCTGCGTAATCTAAAACAAATATTTCAATTTAAAATGTTAGTTAGTTAGCCTTCACGCTTCACTCACTATAAACCAGTTGAACTATGATGTCTATGAATTAGGTATGGACGATGTATTTTTCCCAGCTAATCAGTTCATACTAGCCAAAAGCCCAACGTACAATTTTAAATGTACATATCAGAAGTGACAAATGATTTCTCGATCATCTTTCCTTAGACCCGCTTGAAATCTGGTTTATTACTAAGTAATAATTCCCGAGTGAAAATAAATATAGGAAAATTAGGCGATTCGTAAAGCTCGCGCTTGGACTTCCCAATTCTGGCGACGTTTCATCGCATTAGTTCAAAAAGGGTCCACTACCGCGCTAGGATCGCAAAATCTTTGTTCTGCCCTCAACATCTTTCCTTATAATATTGCTTGTAACACTTTTTAAGAGGTGTCCAAGGTTAGTTAGGCTTCAAACCTCCGGCCAATTAAAGTCTGCGCTGGAACATGTTTTTTTTTTTTTCCACTACTTTACATTTTTTTGAAGTCCCGATTTTAGAACGTCTCTCAAAAATTGTGAGAATGCATAGTATATTTTTGATTCGTTGCTATATTCGTCTTGAAATTTAAATAAATTTTTCACGAAAAAATTAAATCAAATAACGTAAAAATGGTTCATTCTATCGCGAGTCGCTTGGGAATTTGCAGCTGCTATTCGAGCAGATGTCTTTTTTAATATAGTCCCATACAACACGCCAGAAACCTTCATAAGATTCTTCAACTGACGACTATCAAGTAACAATGCAGCTCTTCCCCATTAAAAGACGTGAAGCAACAGGTTGGGATTCATGCAGATGTTGACATTGCGGCTTGGTAATTACTTCGGTGGTTAATTACGTTAACCTCTTGCCCATTTACATTCGGTCTATTCACTCTTTGTTTGCTTCGAACGTGTCAGAGCAACAAAAGGTGTTGTCTCCGAGAGCCTAGATAGACTAACTTGAAGGTACTGACAAGACGTCTGTATTCAACCATCATGACAAGTGCTTAACCTCTCTCAATCCAAGCCATCATGCTATTGCATCTCTCTCATTGTAATTAATTTGGAAACATGATATACGTCCACATCACTCCTTCAAGGAATTGGGTTTACGAAGAAGAATAGGTGGGAAAATGACAATGAATATAAGGGTTGTTTTACGTACGGTCTTCAAATCGTTTGTACTTCCAGATCAGATGTATTAAGATGGTTTACAATGACCAATTCCGTTTGAAGACTTACATGTAATATGTATCTATATGCAAATTTAGAGTTAATTGATGGAATGGATGAATTGACGGAACATTGGAGCAATTCGTAAATAATCTATAAATGTTAATAAATTGGAAAGCATGAAGGAACTACACCACACCGCGATTTTTTCTTTTTAATGAAGAAAAACTACTGTGTAAATGAAAATGAATATTTGGTTTGCTGTTCGCTGTTCAGATCGTTTGCACCTTCAGAATTTATGATGGTTTACAATAATAAACTTGGACAAAAACTCCCATTTAAATAACCAACATGCAATCGATACACATTGAGGATCAAATCTCCTACATGCAACATAAAGCCAATACCATCTGGCATGAGCAATGGCAGGGTGAGGTCATTGGTGTGCGTGGTGTCCTTCAGGACTAACTTGTGCCCGGTGGGTCCTTTCGTAACCCAACTTCCAAGGAGGGATCGAATAGTGGTCAACCGGGTTACCACTGGACATACCCGTCTTACACACAGACACCTGCTTAGTGCAGAAGCTCGAGATGTTGTGTGTGGGAGGTGTGGGGGTGATCTGTCCGTCCGCCACTTTCTGGAGGACTGACCAGCCTTCGTGGACCTCCAAGTCCAGCATCAGCCCCCTCAGTGGGTTGATTTATTATCTGGACCAGACGAGGTCCGATCCTTGTTGTTGTACCTGAGAGCCGCTGAGCTCTACTACAAAAACTGTGATATCTGATCTATGATATATTTATATACATCTAGTCATAGTTTTATTTCACTTTGCTGATTGTATATAGTAGCATGTATATAGTTATTAGCCTATTTTACATCTAGTCTTGATTGTATTTTTTTATTTTTGGGTTTTTTCCTCCACCTGAGGGGCTAAACAGTGGTACCCCCCCAGTGGTAAACTGTACCCCTAATTCTCCCCCCCCCCCTCCCCTCCGATATGCCAGTGGAGTCCATGATGGCGCGCTCCTTTTTAGTCAAGGATGTCAACATGGCTCCCCTTAGAATCGTGCCACTTCCAGGGTCCCTTTAGACAGCTTGGTCAATGCCGCTAATGACCCTTCTGTGTGAAGTGCGGCTTAAACCGTAAATAAATAAAAAATAATAGAAAACATCTAATATCTACATATATGTAGAATTCGGAGTAAATTTATGGAATGGATCAATCATTAGAACATTTGAAAAAATCTTGATTTTCTTGTCTGAATTGGAGTGAGTTTTATGACAGACTCGATGAGTGAGCCGGACATTTGGATTTCACAATTTCGTCAGTTAATGAGCCGTGTTTTCATACAAGGGGGAGAGGGTTTTACCAGAACCTCTAGTCGAAATGTCGCTTTGTACTTAGTAAACTATATGTGTTAATGATTAATTTGTTTGCATTTCATCTTTTGAATTATTCAGGATTTTCGCCTCACCTTAGAACACATATAAATATCAGATATCCCAACATGTTACACACTTGCAATGCTAACCTGAAGTTGAACATAAGTGGAGCGATAAGTCTTGATTAAGTTTACGAACGTCAGTCACCTACATTGCCCAGGCTGAATCCCAATGAAGCCAATCTCGCAAGTGGCAAATTTGAATAGACTCATAAGGGACTGCTCCTCGTCCCAAGGACATTTCCTAACCATATTGAGTTCTCTGGCAGTTAGTCAATGGAGTTAGGAGAAGAACAATACGACCTCATGTGACTCAACGAGCCGTTCAGAAAATGAACCGTTAAAGGCCCCCGGAGGTGTCAAGGCGGCCTAATCGATTTATTTTAATAACTCGCTTGACGGGGAACCCTAGATCTCCATCCAGTTAGTCGGCCCAACGAGTCACTGGGTCGAGGCAACTTCTTTATTCCCAAGAATCGTCTCGGTTTGATTGTGATAGTTGACATTCCAATGTTTCGACTCTTTGGCCTGACATAAGTAGCCAGATATTTATATTATTCTTCTAGTTGAATGCGAGAAGTCTGTTTTCTCATTGATTCCCATTTCTAGCTCGTATTTTCATTAAAAAGTGTTTTTAACACGAAAATATGTTCAAAGACATAGATGCTCTATGTTTAATATCACAAACTTTACAATAAAGTTTTAAATTCCAGAAATGTTTTCAGCCTCAAGATCGATTTCCAACCAATAAAAAAAAAACGGAAATCTTTTAAAAATCGATTTTTTAGAATAACTTCATTTTCATAAAAATTTATTAACATTTGTTGACTTTACTTAATGATTTCCAAAATGGTATAGGCTAAACATATAGTTAAAACAGAATTACACCAATGAAGAATTTCATTGATAAGATAGTTTAATGCCGGGTACTGTAGTACCTAATACATTTTTCAAACAAAATTTCGGTATCAAAATGATGATAATTAATTGTTTTAAAATGTTGCTGAATTTAAGTGATGCATAATATATTACGTGAGATGATTAGACTATAGATTTATACCAAGGCTAATATACTAGATTTAAACATTGGCTGCGTATTCTCATGTGGGTTTTAGATAAGCACACAGATGTATTGCCTTTAGTGGAGTACGAATCGGTTAGTTAGTTGAACTTCCCTTGAGTTCATCGTATTGGTCCATTTCTCAGGGTGGTTGGGACAACATATTGGCATATGGCGGTGCTTTGTTATCAAGAAACGAAAACAGGTACTGGCTGTAGATCGTATAGTGGACTAGTTTATGGAAAATCAACATGCCAGCCTCAATATGCCTTTATTCCAACGTTGATAGTGAAATCAACTGATAGTGAACCTAAGACCTATCATAATGGAAGTCTTCGTAGTGGTGATCCACCACTATAGCCCAAGAGTTATATGAGCCCTCGAACTTTATCTCCTCAGCTATCGAGGACAGTTTAATCAAAGGTGTTCGACTGCAGGAGTTTTTTCTAAATGTGACATTTCTCTGGAGTCCAATATGGATTCTTTGCATTCTCGGGTGAATTGACTTTGGAGGAATGACGAGGTAAAACTACGGGTTCATCAGATGTTTGCTGGTAAAAGTCGCAGTCAATGAAGCATATTGTCACAGTGTTTTGACTCAGCGAGTGAGGGAGTGATGTTAGGGAATGTATGTTTACAGTCTGGCGAGAGGGGGACTAATGTATTAAAGTTTGAATCCAACTGACTGCGCCAAATGTCATTCTTTTTCTCTGGGTGCCGTAGATCATAAGCAACCAATCAAAAACGTCCTCTACACAGTAACAGAATTGCTCCACTTTTGAGAGCAGGCAAAATCTTGAATGCCCTCCATTGTCGAAAGTTCTAGCCTGATTTTTATACAAATATAATAAGATCAACAGCAAATATCAAGTGCTGGACTCTACTCCCAAAAAGGTCCAGTCATATAGGGAATATATCCAAGAAACCCTAATCATATAAGGGACATTTATTATCTGCGTTAAAATTTAGAATTCGTTTTAGAATTCCATAATACGGATTTCTATGTGGCTTTTTTTCACTTATTTCATTGTAAGATGACACCATTGAAATACCTTAATTTCCCATGAAAACTCGCTAATATGAAAATTTTCTTAAATCAGGAACACCAATGGTCCAAGATGGAATCCTTGGAGAACTTGAAATGTAACAAAGAATCGTCTGGAGTGGAAGGATGGCGCGTTTGGTACATTTGCTTATACAATTCATACAGATTCTAAAAAACCAACTGTTGATCGTTAGGACGAAAAATTCAGTGAATTACAGCAAATTTGTTGAACATCTGGACACACTGATGAACGCCCAACATGATGGCTGACTACTGATATCAGCATCAGGCCGTGAAAATACAAATGCTGAATGTGTAGCACCATAGAACCTAATAAACTAATGCCTAAGCGAATTGTGCTTATCTCAACGACCAACAATGAGCTACGGTAAGAGACAAATAAGCATAAATTGCAGCAAGTTGCTGACTGCAACAATGTACTAGGAAGCACATGACAAAAAAGCTAAGTGTTGGTTCACTGTCAAGTTGAACAGCTGGGACTGCACCAATAGGAATTCTGTTCGCAAGGAGTCCGTCTGGATGCTCTCAGAGAATAGGTTTGTTCGCTGAGACCACCAAACCAGTTTGCAACCCACTTGAGGCGTGCGCTGTATCCTCTGACTGCTAGAGAGCGCACCCCCCCGGTCAAAGTCCGTTCGCAGAGGTTTCCAAACTCGTTGCCAACTGGTTGCAGATCTTCAAATCGATCAGAGCTTTTTCCCGCTGACCAATTTCTGATTGTTCGCCCCCTCCATTCCAAACTCACGGCAGCCAATGAAATCATTCGAATTTTAGCATTTGTTATCGCCTCTGTTCGCCGCGTTTTCATAGTTTTCGTTTTCACTTACTTATATTAACGTATTTACTGGTGTATTTCTCAAAGATTCAGAAAATGTTTGACCAACATTTTGATTCAGATTCTTCTCGAGGGGTTTCTCCTGTACTAACGTTTTCGTCGGACGAAGAAAACGACGAGGTGTGCCTGAAGCAAAAGGTGCACAATTATTTAAGTGATGTTGTGCCAAATTATGATGACTCAACTTTCCTGAGCCACTTTCGGGTTACCAGAAAAACTGTGAAGGATTGGCGTCGAGGTATGAAACTTCGGATGCATTTACATACCAAGTAAGTAAATACAACATTAGGTACAAATTATAAATGTAAATTATGGGAGCACAACAAATCACAACTTGTGAATAGGCGAACAAAGCGGGAAATGAACGCCAAAGCGTGGATCGTTTTTTCACTGGGAAGGTTGCCTGTGATTGTCAGTGGTTGTTTGTGATTTTAGTTTAGTTTAGCTCTGTATGCTTGCCAGCAGTGTTTTTTCAAAGTTTTTTCAAATTTTTTTCAATTTTAGCCTCTAGTTTTTAGAGTCCTATTCATGTGCCAACCGTTATAAGCCTCAACGGCAACCATTTCTTGTTTCGTTATGACAATTGACTCTTAATCCATGACCGCGTCCTTTATTTTGACACCGTGAAAGGTTCTTGAGCCCTGAAGATGGTTTTATATAGACCGAAAGCTCGGTAATAAGGACTTTAATTCGTTTTTGACCCTCATCCCGATAATTTGACAACATACATATTGGGGGTCGATAATCTCTTTTTCTACTATGTTTACAAAACAGTCAGAACCGTTAGCACAGACTCCAATACCCAACCGATTTGAAATAGATTCGAAAATCGGTAGAAGTCGCGCATGCGCACTTGAGTAATCTCCAATCAGTTTGAAATTATTTGCAAGTCACTGCCGATCTGCTCAGCGAACAAACCTTGTGCGAACATTATTATTAGTGTGACTAGGGTTGTTATTAGGGTTAGGGTTATTATTAGGGTTGGTCTCAGGTGGTTTCTTTTGGAGGGAAAATCTCTGAGAAAGTAGCGATACCGTGCGGAATAAAGCAGGGATCTGTTTTAGGACCCTGTCTCTTTATACTATTTATAAATGACCTCCCTTATGAACCATTAGATTCAGGTAACCTAATACTTTTTGCTGATGACATTTCTGTGCTTTCAACGAGTTCAGCTCTTTCTTCTCTTCAACAAAACGCTGGGCGCTCTGAAATCCTTGTGAAAAACTGGTGTACTGCAAATGGTCTGAGTGTTTAAATGATACTAAAACACAAAATATGGAATTCCTCTTGAATGGTAAGCTCGAAAGCTCTGTCAGTGTTTTGGGTCTATTGGTCGACAATAGATTTTCTTGGCTGACCCACGTGGAAAAGCTATCTTCCGGGCTGTCATCCTGCATTTATTTGCTTCACCGACTCGCCCACTCAGTGTCCCCAGAAGTATTACTCCTTGTTTACCACGCTTGTTTTGCCAGCCGGATGTCTTACTGTGTCGTTTTGTGGGGCAACAGTAGTCACGCTAATGAAATTTTTAAGCTCCAAAAGAGAGCCGTTCGTACCATACGTAGGCTGGGATGGAATGAGAGCTGCAGGGGGCACTTCAGGGATCTTGGAATCCTAACACTGCCCAGTTTATTCGTGTTGGCATCCTTGCTATACGTCAAGTGCAACCTGAATGAGTTCTCCAACAGTTCGTTAAGGCACAACTATTATACAAGAGACCGGACGAAGTTGTGCCCCCCTCTTACCAGATTGGCAACATCCATGAAAACGAACCCTTATCAAGTTGGATGTCGTTTATTTAGTCATTTGCACTCTTCAACGAGGGATCTGCCACTCAAGTCTTTTAAAAACAGTATAAAACGTGTACTTGTAGAACAAGAACTATATAATGTATCAGATTTTTATAAGCTCGACACCTCTATCTTCAATTCCTAAATCTTTCTAGTCATATTACATGTATTTATTGTTATTATTATTACTTATATAAACGTTATAATTGACTTTTGTATTGCCTGGCAAGGCCCTTTACAAATAAAAACGGATTTGATTTGATTTGACTTACTGAGAGAATGAGGGGCCTTGAGGTTCAGCTGTTTCTTGTAGAAGGGGTTGGAGGCGAAGGCGCCGGTGGCGTAGGAGGAGCCGGGGCTGTAGATGGAGGCGGCGCCGAGGGCGTTGGTTCCCTCGTAGAGCGACCCAAGACCAGGAGCTCCACCGAGTGGCCCAGCCTGGTCCTTGTCGTGGTGGTAGTGGTGGTGGACCACGGTCTGGACGCCTCCAGAGGGGCCAGAAACTCCTGAAACAGACGCAATGAATTAAGCATTTGGTTCGAGGCTTCAAACAACTTTCCTTCCTTGTTTACTTGTAAAGAAATTAAGCTACTTGAAATTACATCAATTGTTACTTGAGAAATAAGCTTTTACTAGAGATTCAAATTGTACAAAATTTGTTTAAAAAATGTTCGAAAAACCTTATTTTGTTACCCTATCCGATTTCTTTCGCCCGTACCTAGTTAATTAAATAATCCGAGATTAATAAAATTCAGAATAATCTATTCAAGACCTTAACCCGCTTAATGTCTGAAAGTAGATTTGAAATCGGATAAGAACTGTTTAAGTTACAATTGTTAAACTTTGTTTTTTCTACTCAAGCACAGAGGAGCTGTGACACAAAGCTCCTTTGTGACACAAAGGATTGTCACATCCTTTTCAGATGTGACAATTTATTATGGATTTGAAGACCCATAAAATCACTGCAAATATTTAATAGAAATCTTTTATATCGGTACTATTTTGAGAAAATCAAATACGTAGTTTTGATGAACACCCAACTACGTATTAATGTGGATTTAAAAAAAAAACACTAAAACACACCAAAAATTGTGATTGCAAAATGTGAAAATGAAAGAAATTTGAATTTTAAAAGTTGATTTTTTTTCCTTTGGAATCACAGAATACACAGGGATTGGGCATAGGATCTAGGTATCCAAGATCCTGTAGCTAGCTGTGATTTAACTGAACGGTAGAGTAATGAACTGGTGGTTATGATTGTAGAATCATATGGTAAAGTTTATTTGCGATTATATTTCACAGTTATTTAACGTAATAATAATGTTACGTCATAGAATAAACCTTGGATTTCTTGGCACCAATTTTAATCTCTCATCAATGCCAGTCATTACAGAAATAAGAGTAATTGGATGATTGGCACCCAGGAAGGTACCTGCTGTATCAACAGGAATTAAGTACTGAGTAAACTCAATTGTGAGAGGCGGTTGGTAGGAATTGTTTGAAAAATTCCCTGTACGATGAGTTTCTGAAGACAATCATTTCCAACATAGTCACGCTTGTACGATATCAAGGCATATAGTTTGAATAAATGCCTCATACCACCTAGTTGCATACATTTTAATAATATATATTCTTTAAACATTAATTCCCTCAAGATCTTGACAAACCGTTTGACAGACGATCGCACATAGAGTAGCCGGATATACCGACTAGCTGAGTTCAGGAAGTACCTCAGTGATCATTCTAACGCTTTGAGATGAGTTTCTAGCCTAGTTTCATCGATCTAACAATAAACTTTCTCTTTATCTTGGGAGTAAAATGAAACATTCCGAATCCCTAGAAAGCGAAAGTACGAACGGAAGAGCGAGATTTCAAAGAAGCTCTCGTAGATATCTTGGATTCCTCGCATCACGGAATATGTAAATTCGCTCTTCGAGTGGAAAGGAAGTGCTTCTCGCCGTGATGCAGAATGCAGAGAATGCGACCATCTTCATAAGTCCCTTACCTTATGGTTCCTACAATTAAACTCTCTGCGCGAACATCTACAGTCCCTGACCATATTTCAGATTCCCCTGACAAAAAAATATCAAAATCAAATGATCTTTTTTGTCATTTGTACGAATTTTCAAAAAAAAATTGAGCTATTTAGATGGCAAATTGCGAGGAAGGGGGCGAGGACCCCCTACAAATCCATTTCGAACATCATAGAATGCAATCCTACATTTTAACGTCATATATGTATAAATATATATATATATATATATATATATATATATATATATATATATATATATATATATATATATATATATGGGGTGTATTCCCAGAAACTCCCTTAAAATACGGCTTAAAAAATTCGTTCTTTCTGGGCAAAACAGGTCGAGTTCGTTGGCCAGCCCGAACGCTAAATTCAAATTTGCAATTTACAGTGTCTTAAAAAATTCTAAAAATCAGTTTTTTGACAATAGGGCAGGTGGGGTGTCACAGTCGAAGTATTTTTCAGCGCTGATTCGATTACGACCAATCCCAGATCTCTAAGATTTACAAATAAGTGAGAAAAATAGATTTTTAGGTGAAAAATGCCCATGTATTTAACCACCTTTCTTGATAATTATTATTTTTGACATTCGGATGACCCACCTATGAAATAATATGAAGTGTGATAAAGTAGACACTGTTGAAGTTCGATATTTTAGGAGTTAGGATTTCCCTGACGCTACGAATTCCCTGACAATTCCAGGTTTTCCCCGACTTTTCCAGTTGGGGGCCACCGTGATCTACCCGAATAATTGAGTAAATTTATCAAATTGTCTAAGGTTCCCTAAATTGTTTAAATCAAATTTATCAACATTTTCTCGTAGAAATTCGTTTTGAGGCATACCAAAAATGTATATAACATGTGCCATTCCTGACGACATCTCTCCGAAAATGAACAATTCGTTCCTTTGTAAACAAAAAACAAGGATTTCGAAAGAAATAATAAGTTTGCTGGATAGCACTTTTTGAGCACGGTTTCTTTGTTTTTCCAACTTAGTATTGTGAATATAAATAAACGAACATCACTACAGGATTCAGCCGAAAATTTTCTCCAAAGTCATGAACCATAAGTGCCAATTGAATAACTCCAAAAACTCAATATTTTGCGTTTTGCGCGTGATTGCGCCCGATTTCGCGAGCTAAAAAATCAAGATGCGGGATATTAAACCAAGAAATGGCATGTTACAGTTTTTGAGACCTGTTCCTTTCATAAATTAATGATTTTGTGGACATGATTATAAATGGTAAACTGTTTGGTTTTGCAGATGATACTGCCTTGGTATTATGGAGTGATGATTAAAAAAAAACCCAATTGATATTAAATATAAATTTCAAATTAGTTACCAGTGTGGCCTTTCTCAGTGAGAAGAGAAGCTTCGAATTCGGGCTCATGGACGGGCGGGCTGGGCTTGTATGGTCTGGGCCTGTAGGGGACGGGCTTTGGTGGTCCGTAGGGTCCGAGGGAAGGCGGCCCGCTGAAGGAAGGTGGCCCGTAGGAGTGGATGCCGGGTGGCGGAGGTGGTCCATAGGAAGGCACATGGGAACTAGGGCTGTAACTGTGCGGCCCGCGGACGGGTACGGCGGGGATGGGGCGGCCCACGGGCTTGAGGTGCACGGGCTGCGCGTAGATCAAGTCCTGTGGCTGCACGTGTGGCCGTTTTTCTTCGATATCTTCGTCACTGCCGCACTGAAACGATTAAAATACAATAAATTTTACGCGCTGTTTCTTAATAACAAATAATCATAAAAATTAACACAATAATATCGTAATATATTATACCTATTTGCAAATTATACACATTTATGTCTACAAGGTATACACTCTGCTATCATTACTGATCTGCGAATTAATCTTCATTAAACAGTAATTTCAAATCTTTCTGAATTATGAAGAATTTTCGACAAAAAATTGCGAAAATTTTCTCGTATGAAGGGTCCAGGGAAAAACTAAGTCACTTTTAACGAAAAATTAGGTTTTGACATCTATGAACGTAGAAAACGAAGCTGCACGTTTTAGTAATTCAGGCGCTACAAGGCTTGGAATTTTCGGTCGTCAGGAAAAAAACCAACAAAGTCGTCGCTTAAAAATGGGTTTTCTTATTTATCGTTAAAGGTTACTTAGCTGGTTTTTGACATATGTCTTTTGGCTGGGGGTCAAGGAATTTTTCGTGCCTCTTTTGTTTTCTCCACGGGTCAGCGAACTTTTTGCGACACTGTTTTTTCTCCACACAAAATGCAAAGCTCCGGCACTTCAGATTATTATTAACTTGAAAAGTGAAGGCTAGGTAGAAATCAATGAGGTACTACCGCAATGTACTTCTACAAAATATGCATACCTAGACAACTGTTGATTTAACTCCGGCGTTAAACAGCTGACGTGGTAGAACATGTGATGAATGATGAATGAACAATTCCAATAATTCTATGTGGTGATCTCAATGCGAATTTGAAGACCACAAAAGGTGCAGAATTTGTAACTTTCATGAGTGAAACATTCAATCTAGAGTTGAATAGTGATCTAGCTATCTCTACAAAAAGAAATAATACAGTCATTGATGCTGTATTTACACGATATATAGATCATATGGAAACAAGACATTTTATCTCATATTTTTCTTACCATAAACCAATATTGAGCATTACTAACGCTACCGCTAATATTTCCAAATGTTGACAATTTTGTTCATTAATGTTCAATGCTAATAAATTTTTCATGAAATATCTCGTGTGTATTTTATTTATTTTTAATCTCATTTTAATTTTCTAATTACACCTCCAACATTGGACATATCCATAATCTATTATTTTTTCCCCCAAGGAAAAATTTCTTTTTTTGCAACTAAGACCGAACATTTTTTCGTTATCGGAAACTCACCCCTCCGAGCCCGAGATCGCAGAGTCGGTCCTTGATGAAGTGCCTCGCCTCAGTGTCGTTCCCACCCGCCGGCGCCACGGCGACTTCAGACGACGCGTTGTCGTCTTTTTTCAACTCGGTGACGACGCCTTCAGGCGCCGTCGTCACGGAGGCGTCCCCGTCGTTTTTCTTCCAGGCCCACTCGTCGTCACAGCGGACGACGGCTCCCGTCGCTAGGAGACAGAACATCAGCAAGTGTCGACTTGCCGTCATCTGAAAGACACGACAATAGTGGTTTTAGAAAATGTCCTTATTGATAATCAGTAATAATAGAGAGTTCCTTGTAGATCCGTAAAACACAATACGTCGTGCGGTATTGACAATCCGGCGCTGTAACTCTGACGCAATGAGTTACGGTGACGCATCCTTCCGTGCTAATAAGTTTGGTACCTACCGGATTACAGTCCGGAAAAAAACGTAATGGTCTAAAATAACCTTCTTCATAGACTCGAATAACCTCCTAGGGATAATTTCCTCTTTCCATGGATTTATCGTTACAACTAGATCCGTTAAGGACTTGACATGACTTTAAGGTAGGTACGGTAAATGTTTCTCGATACCGTATACCGTATTGAGACCGACGGATCTCTAGGAACTCTCTATTATTGTTGGCTGATCAATCGCACAGTCAACAAGGAGAAGAAGCATGAGTTTACTGTATGCTGAGATAAACTACTATTACTCCTCAATTCGAATTCAAGTACTTGAAAATGGAGAATATATTACGTATATTAATGTAGACCCCAAATAGGGTGAACTTTGGTTCTCTACAAGTTTTAGGTTGGTCAAAGTCCTTGTAGTTTGGAAGTTATATGCAAACAACTGAAAAATCAGCAAGTAAAACCAGAACTTTTCATATCATTTTTATTTACTGTTTTCCCCTATACTTGACTAATCTTTACAATTGCTTCTCCTACCAATGTTGTGTATTTTTATTATTTATATTAGTAGGAACTGTTGAACAACAACCTTTGTAATTGGCGTATGCCGTAAATAAATGAATAAATAGGGTGGAGGGACCAGTGATTGACATCTCACCAAGAAGTTTTAATAACAAGGCATTTAAAAGTGTTTTACGGAATTGATCCATTTGAATTTTGAGGCAAAATACCTTCTCAGTATAAAGACAGGAAAAGGTTTTAGACGGGGTTTTGTGAAATCTGGTGAAGGTTACCCAACGGAATCTCGTGTTGTAATTTCTCTGGTGCTGTTTCTGTGATTTTGCGAAGGAGGTAAGGGTTGTTTTCTGCTTCAACATGCCCTCCACATTTTCAAACTCGATTGTTTCCAAGGTTTTTCTCAATCAGTTTTTTGTGTAGCTTACATTTGTGCTATCATTTTTTGTAAATAATCAATGACAACGTGAGAAAATTCAATTTCAATTACTAGTTCCCAAACTGATGCTCCCCTCAGTGGTTGACTGTGCTGTCAATATGGATCTCTATTCGTTCTTGTCATTCGTTCCTTTATTTTTGATATTTATATAAATACATAAACTCACAAGCTGGTAGTTTACCATTAGAATCGTACTGTGCCAATGGTATCAAGAAAACATTGTAGCAATTTTGTGATGAAACATCCGGTGATATTTTCAACTTTGTCTTTATGAATACTCACATTAATTTCATATTTAAATTAATAAAACTGAGTTCAAATGCTCAATTCATTTGTAAAATTTTAAAATAAAATGTTTTGTTGATACAAGGAATCATTTATTGCAGAAGAACTGCTGTGTCAATCATAGGGTGTCAGTCACAGGTACAACAAAAAAGGTGGGTGTCAAATACTGGGTTAAAAAATTGATTTCGAAAAAACGAATTTATGATGTTTTGCGGCTCGAATTAGTGATTTTTTCAATACCGAGCAGTTTGAGGACATCCTGATGCAGCAATAGATGTAAGCTTCAAGTTTGAACAAACGAAAAAACATAACTTAATTGCTTGTCAAAGTCGGATTGCCTCTTAAGGTGTCAAACACTGGCCCCACCACACTAGGCAAACAAAAACTGAAAAATGGCGTCAAATGGAATCGGTGCCAAAAATTATACAGACAATTCTATGAATAAAAAAAGCCAAATCTCCTCTAAATGTCGATTGGTTCAAATTTGCGGCATGTATGGCGTCACAAACAAACAGACACACAAGTGCAGATCAAGTCAATGTAGAGCCTCACGGCATTCGGCAATAATCAGTTGTGTAATAATTGAAGACCGAATTCGATATAATAGGTACCACTACAAACTTTGGCCGTTAGCTGCTCCTGTCTGTATGTGGTAGTGAACGAGGAACAAAGAATTTTTTCTATTTCAAACACATGATTGGCTTACAACCTCCGCATGACATAAATACGAGATGCCGTAAGAGGCGGACGTGATTTGTGCCATTATGTCATACTATGCTAATGCAAAAACTGAGAGGTGGAGCGAATGAGATGGTTTTAGGTCGCCAGATCGTAGTCTTGCCATCACGTCTGATTCGACCCACGTACTGAACCTTTCCCACTAATATGAACCCGAAAATGTCTTAAAAAATGATAAAATTATAACTTCGGACGATCCATTTCGTCCAGTCCTTTCTTGCGGTATCTACCACCTAACCGTGGGTTATAGGAAATCCGCTAGCTCATCCCACACAAGAAACTTTCCCTTCGGCGTGATAAGATCCCGTGAAAGATCTTTGTGACGTAACCGTACGTAAAGCAACTACGTGTGTTTACCCTATTCATTGCTGGGTCACGAAAAAAACAGTTTCAATTACGAGCACACCCTCGCGGTTCCAACATGACGTGCTCAAGCTTGGGTAATGTGTTAAGACTTCGGCTCCAAACACGATCACGTAAAGGTCAGACTGCACTCATAAAATGATCCATGACTTATTACGTTGTTAACTACTGTTATGATAGACGAAAACTATATTTGCTTCCTTACTACCGTAGATAGGAAATCTTGGTGTCCGTGCAAGAAGTCGAGAAAAAATTTGCACTCCCATATCAAAATTTCCACTTGCTTACCAATTTTCAAAGCTTATTGATCAATTACTGTTCGTTTTCTGTCTGTTTTTGGTGAAAATTCATTTGTAAATTTGTGAAAAACTCCTATAAAAATAAAATCAATAAAACCAAATCCTTGTCACACCCAAAATTATAATAAGTTTTAGTCAGGTTTTTAATTTTTTTAAAGGATTGTGCAGGTTAGTTCCTAAATAGTTCCTCTATAACTGTCATTGCCGTCGGATCAATAGTGCGCATGCGCAAAAGTGAATTTCTTATAACGTCGATTCCTCATCACCTTTTTGTTCAATCTCGGGGAGAAGTTGGATGAGTTTTATCACAACTGGACGAGTGATAAGGATTGCGCATGCGCAATATTTAAATTGTTTAACACAAGTGAAACACCAAAACTAATGAACTGATTTTGATGAATTTTTATGGATTGTGACGGTTAGCACCTAAATGGCCTCCAACACATTTCATTGTCTTCGGATTTCATATCAAGCGAGCGACATGAGCAGTTGCCAAATTCTAGTAGGAATTTGCTGGAAAATGCTTATAAAAGCAGATGAAATTCGTCAGGTACCTTTTTGATGGGTGTTCCCAAAAATCATCATCATACTCATATGAATATCAACTCATACAACATAGGAATTACCTTCAGAAGGATCATCAACAAGTTGGTTGACCAACTGAACACAAGAAAATGGTCCAATATTGAGGGACATGTCCACAGCAAGCTCATGGTGGCCGAACCCAACACCAAGAAAGACCGTAGGGAACTTAAAACAATAGTCGACCTTATAAACGGCTTTGCACCCCTACTTTTCTACCTACACCACGTAGGGGTCACACAAAACTCAACCCTGTGCAGACTATGAGAGGAGACAGACGAAATAGTATCTCACATAATCTTGGAGTGCCCTGCTCTCACCTATCGCCAATTCGAACTCTTTGGGGCACAAACCCCAATAATGTCTATTCGAAGCGAACAATTAATCAAAGGACTCACATCCCTTACCAGAGGGCTGAATCTTTTTGATTAAACGCAAAACTCTCAGAAAAGTACAATAAGCCACCAGGCTTCCGTGCTTGGGACCCAAAATAACCCCACCCTGACAGTTTTCCTATACATCTACATCTACATTTAAAAAAAAGTAGGAATCGGTACTCCGTAAAACTATTAATAGTTCAAACCACCTTTGATGAAGCCCAGTCTATATCAGATGAGGTTCTAGAACGTGGACTCGGGGGTAAGGTTGTCCTCCTACGGTGTCATTTATCTTTGGTGTTTTGGACAGTTCCAATCATCTACTACCCTTTATATTGCACTTTTTTGGAAAGCTCACGGCAAGAACTTTTGAAGGTAAATTGCCCATTGTCTTCTCCGTGATTTACCAACTTAACAACCAGCGCTGTTTAAAAACGAGCATTGCCATCTATTACCCACCACTATAAGTTGGAGCTCTACCCTATAACTGCTTCAATAACAGAGGACGCAGAAGTAGGAAGTGAGTTTTGTCAACCTGAAGCGTGGATAACTCGACGATGTGCCGCCTCCGTCCTGTCGTGATGGTGAAACCGAATCGAAGGGGGTCAGACGGTCGGTGTTTGTTTCCGCGTCTTTGAAACTCATTCTACGGATCACGCGTAATTTTGGATGGTTTGGCCGCACTCAAAAATTAGCCAAGCATTCGCGGATCACTGAGAATTTGGGTCAAATCGCGTATAGTGTCAGGATACAACTAGACATCTGCTGAACTGCCTTCCGCCATTCATTTGAGAGTTGAAATGAACTATGTGTGCATAAGTGATAATGGAAGTAGCACATAAAATGTGTGCTTCATACCTTCACATCAATCGTTTTCATAATTTCATGATTAATCCAATGATTAGCTCAAGTTTTTTCAAATGATTTTCAATAACTCGTTACCACTGTATTCGTGAAAAATTGTAGATTTCACACATGTTTAGGAGGCCACAAAACCTGAAACCCGAGGACGATTTATGCTTCGAATTCCTTGCAGTATCCGATATATCAGATCCATTTAAAACAACACTCAACATTCGAGCAGAATTGCAAAATACTCAGGATATCAGAATTTGGAAGAAGTCCCGTTACTGCATAGTTAAAGAATAGTACTGTTCGAATCGTTATAAAATCTATCTATAAAGGCATACTTTGGAAAACGTATTACCAGCAATATTCTAGCTACATCAGACTAACAGTGCACAACGTAAAATTCGATGATTTCTTTAGGGCTTCATTTGGAGGATTTCAAGTTCGTGTTTTTGCTGAGATTATCATTGATTCGGTTGTATAAATTTGATACAAGATCATCTAGAAAACAAATCCCACAATAACTAACCATATTAACGAACTTCTAACCTCGTCAGGATTTATCTATTCATCTTATTTGAAATGCAGCATTTTGACGTAGAAGCGAAAAAGGATCTTTGCGTAATACAAGATTCTACTTTTGAGACCAATTTGTTCTGAAAGACTGGTCTTTCTCACTAGTACAATATATTCTCCTGCTAGCCAAGGAGAAACGAAAAGCAAACTGAACTTAACTTCTTGCGTCAGACAAAGCTAAACTGTTACATAAGACCGTGACGAAACAAACCTACTCCTAAGATTGTGTACAAAACTCTGTTAATGATAGAAGCTGCAATTATCGCTGCTGTGATTGATGAGGCGAGCATGAGTTTACTATACTAACCTTTCGAAAAACACTCGTGGGGTAACAGTGTGAAATTATCCCGTGACACCACGCGAAGACCCCTCGAAAGAAAGACGGGTCGGTCCTGATGTTAATTGTCACACATGCTAAGAAATACTGGCTAGGATCAGAGCAAACGGGTAGCGCAGTAAAAAGACCAAGAAAACAGTAGACGGGGCCCGAACTAGTCAGTGAGCAGGAGGCGTTTTACTTTCTTCAGCCTTGGAATCGGTGAAGAAGGAATGCACTGCATCAAGGCTGTCTGTGTTTCCCACGTTCCAACCAATTTCCGATTCTTCTTCTTCCTTATTTTGACTCAAATTATGGGTGTACCAAAACAATAAAATATTTGGGGTGATTGGTCATTATCCACGTTTTTGTATCATGTAATCCAAGAAGTTTTGGAGCAGAGATTTATTCATATTATAGCTTGATTAAGCTGTAGATAAGGGACGAAGCAAAATGGTATGTAAAAACCATAAAACAGAAGAAAACAAAATAACTTTTGGAAATGAGATACGCTTTAAAGGAAAAGTTACAATCTTGCTGTGTATTTCATTAATAAAACTATCTATGCATTTCATGATCATGTTGTGTCTGATTAAGCTGTTTGTCCAGAAACATGAGCTGTTGAAAATTGGTGATTGCATTGCACGAATGCCTTCTGTCTAGAACCAAGTGCAAAGGAAGAACTTGTGGTACAAAGTGCAATAATAATAAATCCTTTCATGATGTTATGAAGTAATACCTTCGATTTGTACCAACAGTTCGTAGTGTAACTCCTAACGAAGCGTTGGGACATCATGGCCGCCCAAGTTGCAATCGCATGTACACTCTGGCGTGTGTAGGTAAACATAAGGTTGAAATTATTCTATCACGAAAAACAAATTAATACTCCTCGGTTAACCAGTATTTTGATTTGAAACTTGCTGTTCAACTTCCAATTAAAGGCTTGTGAAACAAATATTACCAATGCTGCCAGTTTGTTAGGTCACATTCATGGCGGGGACAGCTAAAGATGTGATTGTAGTGTCACTACTTACAACGACCACAATGTTATTTTAGTAATTTTATCTTGTTCGTCATAAATTTATCGCAAATGAAGCACGCAGTAATACATTCTTACATCGATCTCTAAAAAATAAAAAATGTATTTTCTAGAGCGGTTGAAGAGAAACTAACCTCTAGTTTTCGAATTGATTGTACCTAACCCATTTTTATTGCATTTCTGCGTTCCAGAACACCAACTAGACCTTTTCCAGGTTTAAAGATAATTGATGAAGTTTTCCCCAAATTGTACGGGAGTCCAAAGTGTCAAAACCCGAGTTTCAGAGGATTTTCGCTGTAAGTTCATGTAGCCTAGTGAAGCCATGTGCATTGAAAATTAACGCAATTTGAAAAAACTCTCAAGCTCTTGAAAAATTACTAGGTAATCCTAGGTTTTTGGGAATAATCTAGAAAGATTCAACATGGCATAAACCTATAGTAATGGCCTTCATTCTGAAATTTTCTCAGGTATAGAGCGTGCCTAAGGTTTTAATCCATTTTTTAGACTGTCCACTTAGAATGGCTCTGCAGTTCACATCAAAGGACCAAATTACTTCCTGTCTGCTGCGAAGTAATCGATGTGCATACTAATTTTCAACATCTAAAAGCCATTGTGGACCATAAAAAAACTCCAACCTAGAAAATCCACCCCACAAAAGCCTACGCAAACTCTGCGTTTGCTCGTTTTGTTTACGTTCTCGGGAAGTTTTACCTTGTATTATGTCCGAACGTTTTCAAAAAAGAAGGAAAACATTGGTATTGTATGAAGGCTGGATGATTAGCCTGTAGGCGAACAACAAGACGTTATGCAAGGCAAAACTCTTGAGGTCGAATGAGCAGGAAAGATCAATTTCGATGTCACATAAAAGGCCCGGACATTATTAGGTCGTGTTTCCGTTGCCCGTCTTTATGACACAGCACCTACGGGAAAGTCCTTTGTTTTTACTTTCACTGCTATCTTTTTTTTCCCAAGTTGAAGAGAAAATTGGCGATTTGGTCATTATCACGTCCGTGGAACATTTGAATACCTCCTAGTGACAACTTCAGAAGTTTCCAGACAGTGATGCGCACAATATAACAACTATCCTGACTTTTCCCGTCCATAATAAGAGCTCGAAAATCTGCATGTTACAAAAAATCGTTAGATCCCAGTATGTGCAATTAGAACAAATTCTCGCAAAGTTTCTTTACACTATCTCCTTTTTAACGATCATTCAATTTACATTAATAGGAATTTTGAACTTAATATGTTCACTTACTACTTACGTACAAATTTTACGTACCATTTTGGAATTTTCTCGTATCATAATAATAATTATTGTTAACAACATTGGAACAGCTCAAATTTCGCCCACTATGTGCTTGAGAGACAAACGGAAAAATCAGTTTGAATTTCAGTAAAATTCTGCTTCGTATTCATAAATTCTACGATTTTCCTCAACAAACCAAGAAAGTTACTGTTTAATCCAAATTTCAGAAGACCGTAAAACAGCGAGATTGTAGTACAGGTGGAAGAATTGAACAACATAATGAAGCCCACCCGATGATAATTTCAAATGAATTTCGGAATTGTTAGTATAATTTATAGGAAAATTCGGAATATCCTGCCTTTCTGTTTCGTACTGCACAAAAGAGTAGAACTGCATAAGCAGGAATGCTCAAAAGAATTAATTGTACCTGCCGTGTGTTTTCTCTCCGGAGTGAGAATTTGCAACTTTTTTTTTTACACTGCTTTGAAATTTTTATTAACGATTTTGGTTCCATGAAGGCCACTGTGTTTTTTCGTCTATCGGCCTGCAGTCAGTCCTTGTTCCGAATAAAACCGTACCAACTTCCAGAACAAATTAGATTAATGATTTTCAAGGGCAATACGAATCGTTTTCCTATTCGACCAATTAATTTGAAAATCTGTAATATGGAATTTGAAATTCGATGGAGAACCTCTCTTGACAATAGGAGGGTACGGACAGCCCAGTTCTGCAGAATGAAGCCGGTTTTTTCTAACTCTTGTTCTCAAGTTCAACTTGGAGGATCTGCAGGACCGTTGAATAACAACGATGGAGTACGGAGCAGACATGAACCTAATCTCTGTCCTACTTATCCTACGATGCTGGAATCCTAAATGAAGCTGCTTTAGGATTCTTATGGAACAACACAAGGTTCAGAGCTGCGCGGCCCAGCTGTCTAAGCTACGGAACTTCTTGTGAACTTCTTCATAATCAAGTTAAAAGTGGAATATGTCTGAGAGTACCTTTAAAGAGTGCTAGATAGCAGTACGACTAGATGTAATCCAAGCTTGATCAGCTGATTGTGCTCTGGTACTGATTTCTTCCGTATAACTAAAGAGACTAAAACTCAAAATAGAAATGACGACAATTGACTTCAATTATAATAATGATCACATAAAACTGAAACCGACTCAAAGCTCGACGACACGGGCTCAATGTGGGGCTGATATCTACAGATGAACGAGAACTCACCTACCAACTAACGACGTTAATTTATTAATAATATCGTACTTGTTATTTTTCTAAATAAAAAATATTCTGTAGAGGCCCATTTACTATGGAATGGCAGGTAGGTACCTAACGAGAAGAATTTGGTTGTGATCCTGTGATGTCATTGTCCCACATTCCCAGCAGGACGAGGCGGAGGATGACAACAAGATCGTTGCATAACTTTCTCCTCTTCCCCCTGACCTTAGTCCGTCACTCGCACCACCTCCGCGCCACATCTGCGCGCCCACTTCATCAGTTACGTTTTCATCTTCTCATTTGCATTCGACCGTTAGTTTCTTTGGTCCCCACGCTCCGACATTATGCAATGATCGATGCCGATAATCGGATATGGGTTAGGAACTGAATGTTTCGAATGATTCGAATTAATTCACCCGGTTCACCGACCGAGAAACGAAGAGAAATCCTGCGGTAAGACTCCTAGAGACAACATGAGGTGAGCCGGTTCATTGATCATGATTATAAATAGACCATCAAAGACCGAAATCAAATATAAATAATGCCAAAACATTTGATAAAAAAGAAATACATCTTGAGAAAACCTCATGGTAAATCCTAAATAAAAATATCTACAAAAATCAGCAAAACAATGACCCTTTTATTCCCAAGTTACCCCACAAAATCGTATTACCCCTTGGGGTTGGCTGAAAATGATACCGAAACTACAGGCAAATCCCTGACCATTGTTTGAGTTGTAGGCCAAATTTTGTTACCTTGGGTCCAGTTGTTCCGCAGGAACATAGAAACGTCACGAATTTGAGCAAATTTTAGCCAAAGTTCATTGAACGGCAATCCATTTCATATTCATGAAATTCACGTTAGGTCCTAAGAACACTTTACTAATCCCATAGAAGCTAATCTGTTTGATACTTGATCGTTTATACCAAAACACCGAATAATCGGCGTACGACCTCTAGCAACGAATTTTACGTTCACGCACGCGCAGTAGCTGTGAAACTGATCTAATTGCATTGAAATTCATCAACAATATTTTCTGAACCTCTCATCAACTACCCACCAATTATAAGCCAATTCGGGACAACAAAACAAGAAATATTGGTGTTGCAATTAATTCGTGAAGTTTTTGCGCATGCGAGCTAGCACACTCTCCAGTCCGTAATTTTTAAGAAATCTTTTAAGAAAGCTGAGGCGATAAAAATTTAATGCTCTTTCCAACAGTATTCCTCAAATTTGAATTTACAAAGCAAATTAAGGGAGTTATGATCGTTTTAGTGTCAAAAGATCACAAGCACGAAAAAATCTTAAACATTAAATTACTCGAAACTAAGCGTTAAAAAAAAATCTCTAGTAGGAACTTTTGATCAGAAATTAGCTCTAACTGACCCTTGAAGTAGTACTGACCACCTTAAGCGGAACACCCTGTATAAGATATACATGATAGTCTATTTTTTTATTGTGAATCTGGCAAAAATATTATTTGTTATTCTTCGCCGTCACGATTCTCAATTGTAGATAATGTTAAATGTGTTTAGTATTAAAATATTGAATAAAGAAGAATCTTCAACCTACATAAAAATAACTGGATTGTTCTTATACGATGGTTGCCATAAGTCGTTTTCAGTTATTACCTATTTTCGTTGCCTTCTATTCCGAATCTATTGCATTTGAAAACAATTTGTGTAAGTAAACATTGCTATTTGTTTATTGTTTGTATATTAGACAGCTGAACGGGCGGGTGCACAATTACAGAATGCATATAATGAGCATAATATACAATGTACCTCATGTATACATACAGCATTAATGAAGCATAAGAAAAATCAAATAGGTATTTACTTCTAATAAGTGTAAGTTTATGACAAATTAGGTGCACGTAATACATTTTGATTTACATCCCTAAAGGTTTTCTTATTGTCAACAAAACACCGTATTCACAGTAACGATTAATAACTAATTTTAAAAATGTAGGTGAAAATCTACTGTTAAGTTTCAGTATTTTTCAAAATTCAATTTTTATTAAGAATCCAAAATTAGATAAAGAATTTTCCAACCGAATTTAAGAATGTTCTATTAGATTTAGTAGTTTCATGGATTAATTTTTCTTAGGCAGGCACTTATCTATTTCCAGACTGAATATTGCTTAAATACCCCAAGCTATATTGTTGGAGTGATCAACTCTTTATACTTATAACTTTACATTTCAGATATATGACATCTTGGGTTTTTACAAAATTGTATTTTGCCTAAGAGAGTATTGATAAATTTAGCTGGAAGATTCTGTGAGATCTGTTATTTAAATTAATAAACACGCATTATCTACATTATGTTTATCGTTAATTTGGTTGATAGATGAAATAAAAATATGGAAAAATATTTTTTTAGTGGTTGTTATTTAGAACCAACCTTATATAATCCGTTGGAAGCTGTTGTGGTGTAAATCCTTAAATCGAGGGAAAATTCTCCAGACGCGAAGTGAAAGGGTTACGAAGGAACACTGACTCTGGGGTGAGCGGCGGACGCCGAGTTATATAGCGAAAGGGGGGTGTTGGTGCCCGAGGGTGAGGAGGAGGTTGGGGAGGCCCGGGGGCAGTCGGCGTCCCGCCGTACGTCCGAGGAGGGTAGGCGAAGGGGGTAAGTCCACCCCCCGTCCTGTCTGATGGTGAGGAGGCGAAGGGGGTGTGTACCCCCGTCCTCCCTTAGTATCTCGGAGGGGGGCAGATCCTGGAGGAAGCCCTTGGGGACAAACCCGGGACCTTCAGCTGCGGCTCTTGGGCAACTGCGGCGTCTTGGAAGGGCCGCATGAGTCACGGGGGAGACGCGCCTTCTAAATGCGGCCCCAGCCGACCACCTAATCTGTGCTAATCCGTTCGAGGAATTTTATTTTTGTTATGAGTTGGTTCAGTTCTTCGCCCTCCAAGGTCGTTTCTTTCAAGTCTTTGAGTTTCAAATAAATCTAAGAGGTATACAAATGCAAATCGGTAGATACCTATTGTTTTTGAGCAGAAAAGATTAGTAAAATAAATCTGATTGTCAGATTAGTAAAATAAAATACATCCTAGAGTTGTTGAGGGTGAGAAAGAGAGATCAGCTTCTCGTATTAATTTATTAGCTAAGCGCTTTCGCCTTTATTGGCCTCGTCAGAGCTTAGATTTATATGTGGGGGTTGCTTAGTGTTACAATTTCCATTTGGTAGATTGTATGTCTTGTAATTTTCTCTATATAAGTCTTTTTATTGATATCAGTGGTTAGGGGGACCCATCCTCTTGTCTTTGTTGTAAACTTGTTGCTGCTATACCTTTTACATGTTGTTGAAGGTAGGGGGGGTTTAATTTTAGTTTTAAAATTATTAAAATACGCAAGATCTTGGAGCAAGCACTTATCATTATTTGATATGAAATACAACTGCCATATTTTTCAATAATTGATTTTTAATGTAGCTTTACTTGTTTCATTCAGAAAATACCTACATTAATATGGATGGAACGTATAAATATAGGTACATTACACGCATATTGGTATTATTCATATTAGCACAAGATCCTTAGATCTGGTTTCTAGAAGTACAAAAGTGCTACGAGCAACGGCAAAATCGTGCTAAAAAATTCTTGGTATTACCCCTTCTATTTTTCCCTTACCTTCAAGAAGTTCGAATTTAAGGTTTGTTGCACAACTAGAATGAAATTGGGAACAGAAAAAGAATCACCGAATATCGGTTAAGAATGATAGCACCTGTTAGTCTGGGTAGTGTGGAAACATAAACACTGACATACACCTTTTTTCAAGGATTTGGTGTTAGAATGGTCAGAAACGGATTTGTATTCAATTATTTTGAATCTAGACTAGGAGCAACGACCAAAAACATAGCCGGAAGGGTAGAGAAGGTTATAATTTCTTAAAATGTAGTTTTTTACTTACTATTAACGAAATTTATCGTCAGGCAGTCTGTACCTGGCGTATAGCCTCAAGGTGGCGCACCAAAGAGCCAAAAATTATACTAAACTTAACCGGAATTTTTCACTAATCAAAAGTACATTGCTTCCTGAGTTGGGAGGGAAATACCAGACGCGCAGGTGGCTCAAGAGCGCAGCCAGACGCACCAAAGTGCGTTAAAAATGCACTAAACTTAACCGGAACGGTATATGGATGGATGTTTCACTGATCAAAAGTATATTGTTTCCTCAGTGTGGGAAAAATAGTACCAGAAGTTCAGGTTAGCGCAAGAGCGCAGCCAGACTCAACAGTGCGTCAAAAAAACCTCAAGTTGATCGTCTGGCGATATTTTTCCTCTATTAAAGATGCAATATACTTTTTATTAATGAAACTTCCGTTCGTATGCTCAGTACGGTAGTTATATAGTCGTAACTTTCTGGGTCAATTGTGTGCGATTTTGGCGCACTTTGGTGCGTCTGGCTGAGCTCTTGGGCCAACGTGACCGTCTGGTACTATTTTTCCCACCCTCAGGAAACAATGTACTTTTGATCAGTGAAACATCATGCGAACGTGAATGTCTTATTTCTCATGATCACTCACGTCATTACTCAGGATCTATCAGTCCGGTTTCGTTCATACTCAGGGGGTACGTGGAAATATGTTCAGGATGTTGCCCTGTAAGTATATATTTTATCGGGATCAGTTGAGTAATAACTAATGTGCTTGCCCAAAACTACTACTGGTTGACACTCCGAGACTAACGGACCGATTTTGATGACATGCTCAAGGTGTGTGGGTTAAACCCAATCTCCTACCGATTTCATCGACTTGGATATACACTTCAGATAATGAATGCCATTGGATTGATGGTACGGTATGCACTTGCGCAAAATGAATTATATCCCTATTTACTATGCAGGGTGTGCAGTTGCTCGAATTTCTTTCGAACTACAGTTTGGGCGCCCAGCAGAATATCCCCAAAGATTTTCCATGCAGTGCGCAATCACGCATTGAGTATGGCTCAAGTCTGCAGTGTATGGCTCAGCAAGAAACTAAAGTACGTTTTTCATCAACTAAATTTAGATACGGCCATGTTACAATATGTGAAAAACCTATAATGCCCACCCAACTTGGTAGACGTTTTTCTCTCAAGCTTGGATTGTTCCACATCCCTTAGACCAATTCCATTAAGTTGTCCCTCTTATAGACGATGTCTACCCTATAAGAACTAGCTTCAGAGGGCTTCCCTAAAAATAATAATATGAATACGTATTGCCTCCACCGTCAATGGCGTTTTCAATAAATTTAATTCAGTGAAGCAACACACGTGGAACCAGTTTTACAATCTAAATGACATTAGTTCCTTGATCGAAAATGAAATGACTCTCCTCTGACAAACAAACAAATTTCTAAGAGAGCTTCTTTCAAATCAGGATTGAACCATCAAGTAGGTGAAGGTTTTAGCTGAACCTCCTAATCCATGGGTTAGTCTAATTGTAAGCACATTTAGTTGAGTAACTAACTTCTTCTCAAAACATATCGTAAGTGAATTACGCAGCTACGAATCTGTTTCATGGACTCCTACTTCAAGGTGGTTCCAAATGCGTTGTTGAAGCGGCTTCATGCTTCCACCCGAATCGGTGTTCGAAGAATTTTATTTTTGAGTTCATTCCAATTCGTTCCAAATTTTTGTCCTCCGAAATCGCTTCCGGGTTTCTTACAGTCTGATACATAAATCAAACACATATGCATTCAGATACTGTTCGTAAGCTGGATATACAGGTTTTTACTCCGTTTCCAAAATAATGTTGCAATTAAGTCAGCTGACGTGAATGATGAACTCTAAGGCCAGCAGTTGTGAAACTAATCTGTTGAACCTGTGTACTTAGTTGAGCAACAGAGCCGTCTATAGGAGTCGAATCAGCTGGGCCGATAAGTAACTGAGGTCGTTGAAACCCCTTGGTGTTCAGGGGGTTAATAAGGAACTTCGCTGAACTGTCCTTGCATCCTGTTCCAACTCAATGCACTAGGATGGCGCTGAGAAAACTTCAAATGTACAAAACTATTAACTTAACGACACCAGCGAGCAGATGGGAGTCGTTTACCTGTTCATTTACTGGCTAGCGAAGGCTCACTTGGAGGACAAAAGAAACATCCGGTTTCATAAATCTGATGACAACGCGAACTAACCACATTTACTACTAAAACCATTAAAAAATTATTAAAATTTAATTATTAGTTTCAATCAATTAAAAATTGATGAGTAGTATCATGTGTAGCAAAAATTGCTCTAAAATTAAGTAACATACAGGGCGAAAGGTACGAGTTCGGAAAAAACGGCAAAGCCCTCATCACCAAATCCGACATCAATGAAAGGTAGAGCAGTGCCCCAGCTTCGTGAAACCGTGCCCCTCTGATGCGGTGCTGGGTCTGAGAGACCTAGTTTTTGTTACACTAATAAAACATTTCAAAATAACTAGATTGTCATTATATCCAGATTTATGAAGAAAAAAAAAAAAAGGCATCAGGATCTGTCAAACCCGGTCCCGGCTTTAGACATCAAACTACGTTCCTGGATTGAGTGCTGTTATCAGGAATTCATTTCTTCCAATTTCAGATTCCCCCAATTACTGAAAATCATAGTATCAAGAAGAGCGCGGTCAACTCCATGCTAAGCCATGGGGTAGACCCAGTCTCTCACTAGAAAAGGGGCTCGTCGAAATTTTTCAAAAAATCTAGGTAGCCAACTTTTCTATAAGTTTTCAAAGTGAAATCTGCTTTGAGGTATAAAGAATCGAACCCTAAATTTGAACACATTTGGTTTATTATTACCTATTAAATTACAAGTAGTATACACTTCCAATGATAATACGAGTATTGATGGGCTTACATTGCAAGGTGTGTAGTGTTAAAAAAACGCAGCAGATTATTACACAAAGGTTTATTATTTCGACATTGGAGATCCCTCCTACACATAGATCAGTGGGCTACTCTATCGTTGAAAATTTCATTAAAATCTGATGCCCGAGTAACCAGCGGTACAAGGTTGGAATACGAGATCGCGTCGACAGTTTGGAAGGATCGAATCACGAGGGCGGGGCATTGTGGCGAAGACTGTTGCCATTGAGTAACTATTTGCTGTCCTTAGAGCGGAAATTTCGTCCGAATTATAAGGACCAATTGGGCGATTTGACGTGATCTCCTCCTTCGTCCTTCTTTTTCATTCCCCCCACTTTCCCATACCCTTCCTACGCCCATTCTCAATATCCCCCTGCTGTTGTGTAATTACTCAAAGTTAAAATCCTCATGGCGTCTACCCTAAGGGTCAGACAAGGTTTTAACCTTCACTAATGAGCTTCTTTAAAAATGCCCTAATTAAATCCCTATTTTCAGCCCTTTCGAAGGGTGTATGGTTCTATGGATCAGGCTACAGTACGAAATTGGAAAAAAGTGCCCATTTACAATTCAAATGAGTTTAGGAGCACTACAATCCACACCCATTAACGCATTGATGGCACAAGCCACCCACTTTGTTAAGAAGGGCACATATTGTCATTTTGTGTTAGATTTCCTGTGGACTTTATAAGGGTACGTAATACTGTGCTGTGAATAACATCCAATCACATTTGTGATGAAGGGGGGGTTGTAGAGGGGAATAAAATCGGCTCGTACATATTATAATTATAACGAATCCAGACAAATGAATTGGCGGGCGGCCTACGAATAATACTTGGAAGACAACGAAACAGTAGAACATGTAATGCCCCAGGAATGCCAATGAAAGTGTAGAGTTTCCTGAAAACGTTTCAAAACCTGTGAAAGAACCTTTCAACTCAGCTCACCTCAAAGCAACCAACTACACCGACATCTACAAGGACATATACAAATGTCCAAGTGGTATTAACCGTAATATTTGTTATATGCTACGAGTCTTCCGAAGCCAAATAAACGGACTTGAACGAGCGCTTTTAAAATTTAATTATCATATTTAACCACCCTAATTTTTCTTAATCAAAAGTTTCAATTATACAGAATAGTAAACCTAAAAGAATCTGTGAAATGTGAATGCGCAGTTAGTTATTCCCTTCTTCTCTGAGTTGCGAGTATGACGAGCTCAACTCAGTTCTGCCTCAAGAGTCGCCCATTCTCATTTCTCCAAGCAGGACGTTTGTTTTTCCTGTTCCGCCGGCTCGCGTCTGTTGAAGCGGCGTTTCCTTTTGCCCCGCCTGCGTCAGTTGTTACACAAGTCACCTGCTATGAAATAGTCCTCATTAAACTAGGAGCATTTAGCTTGGGATGGTGGGGAGGGGGTGGGCAAATCCCCCCACTCCTAGTGAATCAAGTGTATAGTAAAATAATCTGTAGGGATTCAGTTCAGAGACTGAAACTTCTACAAATTTTTACACAATTTTTGTTCCCGGCAGTGTTCAAGGTATCAAAAGGGACACCATATTGACACCCCGTCAATAGACGGAATGTGATCAGAAATAATAATACCCAACAGACCAAGGTATGCAGCGTGTTGACCCCTGTTTAACCCATACAGAGGTGTGCACAAAGTCGCCATCTTGGAGGCTGCTAGGCTTGGATACTTAAGATGGGGATCCTGAGTCAGTTTGTTCCAAATCTTGGAAATAATGATTGCGAGATAGCTCTTACAGGCACCGATCTTACAGGTGAACGGGAGAGAATATTCAACTCTCTTTTATTTTATTTTTTATTTAGGTATGTATATATATATATATATATATATATATATATATATATATATATATATATATATATATATATATATATATATATATATATATATATATATATAATAAGCAATTGGTACTGGTAAAAGCGTCCTGGTTTCTTCAACCTCAATATAACTGAGTAGATAGCACAGGAATTAGAGTTAGAAGCTACTCAGCTGATCTGGGGCGTAAGCATCATCAAGTAAAGTCCGCAGGGGCTACATGCTAAATTCCAGCTTCATAGGGTAAATACAATAGGAAATAACTTTAGAAGCTACTCAGGTGATGGGCCCTAGGCATCGTCGTGACTAATTAAGTCTTAATTCTCCTACCTACCCTTCAAACTGCCTTCATTTTCTGTCTACGAAATAGATCATAGATCACTATAATTTGAAACCGAACATATGATTGGCCTTGGAAATCATAAACAATGTTCCTAAGGAAAACCGGGTTCTCGATGAAAGAGGAAGTTTAGACGATTTTACTATTATAGCCTATGTTCTATTCCGGAACTTGCCCGTCTATTTGCGCCCACCCTCATGAGAATCGGTTCAGCCGTTCTTGAGCTATAAACAGCGTAACTAACTCGATTTTCTTTTATATATATATATATATATATATATATATATATATATATATGTGGTTTCATCATTTGAAATTTGGACAAAAAACATATTCTGACGAATGATTACATAGGTTTTGATATCCAGTGACGATGATCTAAGTAATTATATTCATTTTACCGATTATGTTTCCCGAAGTGGACTTATTAGACTATGCCATGATTTATTCAGAATTTGCAAATTTATAATTACTACCTATACTCTTATTGTCTGTGTTCAGGGAGCATTCTGTTAATCAATTCACTGACATCAACTCACTGACTCTCTGACCCGCTCTTCATTAGTTACATGAATAGGGAAATATTTTTTAAAAGCATGCCTTATCACTTAGCCAACGAAAAAACCTGCCAAGTTGAGTGGGCAGTATAGGTTCCACACTTATTGTTTCATGGACGTATAGAATTAGTTGTAGAACGTCGATATGATTAATAAGTCGACGTTATAAGAAATAAATATTTGCGCATGAACGAGCTAAGCCGCGCAATCCCTGAAAACTTCATCAAAATCGGACTGAAACTTGGTATAGTTTTGGGCGTGGCAAGGATTTACTACAGACACGGAACCTAATTTGTTTCAAGCTTTGAAACGAAAAAAGCAAGAGAAAATTTTGATTTTGGAGGACAACACTTTTTTTGGACTTCTATCACGAACACAGCTTTTCTACCTTCGGTTGTGAGGAAGCAAAATATAGATGTTAATAGGAAGAAATATGGTTTACGCCAAAAGCTGACTAAACTCATTTTGTTCAATAATGAATAAGTAAAATATCTACCATTCTATTTTAGTTACCTTGGGATTATATTTATTGTTCATATTTTAAATATTGCCTCATTGCAAGTGTAGCCAATGTTGTTGTAAGTAATATTTTATTGTTGGTAATGTATGTTGTATGTTTTATGTATGCTTTATTGTAGCCAATTTTGTTGTAGGTAACCTATGTAAATTTCACAGTTTCATTTTTTAGGTGAAAAGAAGCTTGGTGTCATTTTTACTGCGTTTATGTGTACAATGTATTTATTTTTTTGATAGTCTATGCCTACAAAATGATAAATACAGATATTTAAAGCACTAGAAAAAAATTTGAAGTATCTAACTCCTTTTTTCTCTTCTCCACCGTCCGAAGAAAATATTTTTCGTGAGGACATAACGCAGGGTTAATGCAACGAGAGGGTTTCTTGTCGCTAAAGGGTGGGGGGACCGTTTTCGAGCTCATTAGCCGGCGATCCAGTAGTATAACAGATCCCCTGAGCCAATGTTGTGCGCCGGAACTTGCTAATCATTTTACGACCGCTCCCATCACAATCGGTCTAGCCGTTTGGCCGTCTACTGGGAACAAAGAAACGAACTGAGTTTTACGTATAAGGATAGATTAGAGTGTATTATATCCTCTACAGACCGGGCGTCCATTTAAATGGACACAACTTTGAGCTGCTCTCCTTTCCCCAAAGACCATGATTTTGAATTCACTCTTTTTCTATGTGTTCATTCTGTTGTCATTGAGTTGTGGCAACACTAATATTCATATCACTATTATCTCTTATCAGTGCGTCAAGCCTCAGAATGGAGAAGAAAACGAAGCGATCATTTCTCAGTAAGTTTTGATAGTTTAATATTCAATTTTGAATCAATTTTAATTGGATTTACGAGTAGTTGCCTAGAGTCTCCTGGTGACAATTCTCTATAAGGATTCGAAAATATGTGTGAAAATTGTTCAGCAACTTAGTTTTTTTAGCGTCCATTTAGATGGACAGTTGGACTCTATACCCACCCAGAGCTGTCCATTTAAATGTACATTAGGACTTTGTGCCCATCCTGGGTCGTCCATTTAAATGGACATATGTCCATTCGAATGGACATTCTTGGGACTCAATCAGGAACCAATTATACTCATCCTAATTTCAATTTCGTTGGAAGAAGACATCGTTGATGCCATTTTGGTTGATGATGCTTCAGAGTGGAGCATTGGAGGTGGAGATGTAGATAAGGATCTCAATTTTGATGATCTAGAAATACAGAAAGTGGTGCCTACTGGTGGAAGTCTGTTGGAGAGGACATAACTAGAGATTATGACAGGTGAACTCCAGACAAATCAAGATTACTACAACAACTTTAAAGAACAACCCTGTAATGAGGAATAGGAACTGGCCATGATCCTGGGATGAAGAACAAGAAGCAGGTGACCCAGACTGTGGGGCTGATGAGAATGAGGGCCCTAACGTACCGAGGGCCCTAACGTACCTTCTACCAGTAACTGTATACAAGAACGAAGCCAAAATTCGTAAAAGGAAAACAGCCCTCAAATCCCAGGGAAGAAGGGTGAAGAAACTAGTGAAATGATTCAGAAACTCGTGAACGAGTTCCACAGATACAAGCAGATACCATGTTACATGGACATGTCTTTGATTGGGGATTTCATAACGGTTGTCATCGAGAGTTGTAAACAAATCCTTCAACTTTGGACTGTAGGCGATGAAATGTTGGATGAAGAATTTATTTTATTATTCTTGGAGGCACTAAAAGCATAATATAAATATTATTAAAGTTATTTCTCCAATACAGACGCTATCATTTTAATGTTCATGATAGCCTTATTTTTCACATTTTTTTTATGCTCCTCCATCCGGTTTGAGTGTAACTCGAGCACTTTCTTCATACTGGTAATTTTCTGTTCCTCAGCCAAGCATTCTTTGTTGTAGAAGACTTGTGCACGTGCCTACTGATTCTTCAAATTTTGCTGCTTATTAACTGGAACGATCTTCTTATTGGAAATTTCCCAAATCGCGGGGTTGTTTGCATTTTGAAACAAATTAATATTCTCGTCAAGCAGGCCGATTGAATTTTCACTGGTTATACGAGAATTAACGGACACTGATGGTTTTGGTTGTATCTTCTTATTGGGAAATTCCCAGATCGCGGGGTTGTTTGCACTTGGAAACACATTAATATCCTGGTCAAGCTGGCCGATTGAATTGCCACTGGTTATAGGAAAATTTACGCACATTTAAGGTTCTGGGTATAGCGGTTTCTTGAGTTCGCACTTCCGTTTTCTCCCAGTTCCTCGCGTTGTTACTACTTGAAGACATCTAAATTAATAATTAAGCACAACCAAAGGCTATTTTTGAAAAAACACGAATTCGAATTCGTTGAGCGTAACTACTAATTCGTGTCTAGTACAAATATGATGTCAAATGCAAATCAGCTGACTCGCTCCTACAGATTATTTTGTGCATCATAACATTAGGAAGGTGACGGTAAGTCAAACAACAACGCTTTCAACTTGTGATACATTAATAACCTGCCTAGAGGTAATTAGGTAATAACCTCTCCTCCACATGTTATTAACTCCCCAAATGATGTCAACAACAAGCAGTTGACAGTAAATATTAAATATCAAATTTTGCCAAACTGAATCATGAGTCATTCCAAAATTTAGTTTCCGCCAAACGAAAATTGTTTATAGTCCAATCAACTTAGTTTAGAAATGTAGCCAGTTACGTAAGGAGGGGGAAATTGGTAGCTGGAGATGTGAACATTTATCACATAAATCAAGCGCTTTCCAACGGGTGGTGAACGATTTCTGTGCGATGAAAACTGCGGAAGTTCCATTCCCCTAGCAATGGCTGTGTTGTACGTGAAAATCATTAGTTTAAAAAATCGTGACGTCAACTTTTGCGTGACGAAAATTTTTGGAAGACCCCCCAGATCAAAGACATATCCATGTCAAAACCTTTCACTCTGTGAACGTAGATGCAGAATGATTGTGATATGACTGCAGTGACTGCAGTTCGGGGTGGGGGGAGGGGGGGGGGGGCAGAGTCCCGATATCAATTTATTTGGACATTTCGCAATTTTCATCAGAAATATATTTTATTCAAAATGTTCACATTTTTGTCTTACTCAAGAAATACAGAAAAACAAAACAAAAAAGTTGTTTATGCACGTTCAGGTCTGTGGAGGATATTATAATGCAAGGGTAGAATTGTAGAGTATGTAGCCACATTAGTTACAACAAGATAGGAGCGTAAGCGTGGTTCACCAATCAGCTGAGCTCCAGCTATTCTCGGCGCCACGCGATGGTGACGTCACACTACTCCAACGAGTCTCTTTGGCGTCACAACTATCGGTCTGGATGACCCGGAGCTGAATCCGGGATCCGTCCGTTCCACAAGCAGGTCAAGGATTTTTTCTTAGCGGCCGAGTTGTGGTCGCTCGGAGTCAATGACATAATACCCACCGAACTACACCACCCGCCTCCCCTCGGGCTAAATGGGCAAGTCGTGTATCACGTTGACACACTACTATCGTGTTTTCTTATGTCTATTTTCTACATCACCATGTGTGGTCTCATCAGTCATCGAATATCATTCTGTATGTGCGGTTCCGATGCAATGAACATCGTAATCTACCTGAGCACCTACTTATTTATTTATACATTTAGCGAATTAGCGTATGTTACGTATCTTCTCCGTATCTGTACCATGAATGTATAAGTCATTAAAATGTTTTAAATAATCTTATTAACCATTCAGTCCCTGAAAATGTTGTCATCGCATGAAAACTGCTGAAGTCAACCTTGTTCCAAGGATTTGAAGTTAGCACTTGCGCAGCAGCTGCAGATAGGCGGTATTTTTACCTACTGGTGGTAGGTATTACGAAGTTTTAATTCTAAAAATCTGCAGTTTTCATTTGATTACTCATAATGTTTCAAACTTCCGAAATACTAGTGTCCTACCTACTACATAGGTAGGGTGTTTATTTGCTAAACGTATCCCCATTAGCACTAGTTCCTATAACAAGACTATTCAGTCACCAAAAACAAGAGAACGTAATAATTCAGCCGCCTAGCTTGGGAAGGCGCAGAGGGCAAATGATCGGAAGCAGGTATCGAGGAAATGTGGGTATTTTTCGGTCATCACCTTAAATATCTGGTATCAGCTCACCTGAAACCATTCACCTTAGAAACTAGCACCTTAGATGAAAAGGCGAATGTCGCTAACAACTACAATAAAAGTGTAACTTATCCAACTTTCCTTCCCTTGTAACGGCCTGAGCTGATTGTTGTCATTTGATATCCGTACCAGTTATTTGCTTCCGACGCCATCTTTAATGGGTAGAGGAAGCATTATTTTCACTTTCGGAAGATCAATTCTTTTTCTCCAAAATCCAAATTTCCTATTGCATTTAACGTTTTATACCATCTTATAAATTTAAAAAAAAAACGAAATCTAATCGCGGTTAGTACGGCCGTTCTATCCAGATGATTTCCTTCATTTTGTTTTTGAATGAAAGGTATTTATGCATAGATTTTTCATCAAGCATTGAAAATCAGGTAACTCAAATTTGTATTCCTATGTCCTCTGATATCTTAGGTTCTTATTGACATACATTTTCGTTTTGGTCTAAGAACACTCAGTGAATCATGCCCTTTCTTTGGTTGAGTTTCAACTTAATTTGTTGAGTTTGAAAGGATCTATGCGTGGAAAACCATATTCGTTTAACTTGTGAAAGTGTGTCAAAATACGTGGTTAGATCAAAAATCAATGGATGCCAACCTTCGTTCGAAGAGAGGTATTTTTGCGACCTTCTCCGTGCCCCTCCTACTTCCAAGCTGCAGGCAGTTCCTGACTTTGCCTGCGCTCCCGCCGCCACACCCCGTCAGAGTGCAATGGTCGGCCTGTCAGGCCGAAACAGGCGGCCCGTCAGGCCGCAATGGCGGGGGTTGGCAGGCAAATCCTGCAGGGGGTAGCCCTCTAGTTCTGAACTAGTTTCGTTTCGACTCTGTGTGTATGCCGTGATGAGTCCTCAAATCCTTGTAAACGTTTAATTTCTACAGTTTCCATCCGATTTTCATGAAATATCCAGTTATGGAATGTGAGGGTTAGGCTGTAGATTGTATCTTATCAGCTCCATTACTCACAAATCAATACTTCACTCTACGCATCCGTAGACTTAAATTCCATCAAGCATTATACTCTCTTCTCCTATTTATCCAATCTTTCTCACATTTGGAGGATAGTTAGTGGAATACAATTCAATCATCTCACACCAATTTCAACTCGATCATATCATTACTAGCTGCTGCAATAGCGCAAATGTGAAATCCTTGTAACGACCTTAATTTTTACCGTTTTCATCCGATTTCGATGAAATTTTCAGGGATTTCAGGAATGGAGAGTCCTCAATGAACTTCATCACTCCCGACCCATTATTAGCTTTTGCATTTGCGCAAACTAACATCTATCAAAGAGCATTTTCCCATTACCTAATTGTCCTATTTTGGTGTTTTATAATAATATATCTACCATTTGAGAGATCCCGCCAAGGAATCTACATATTGAGACGATAATAAATGAGGACGTTTGGGCAGCAGCCGGTCATGAACCTATAATAGAAGAAGTCCTCCGATGAAAATGGCGGTGCATTCTCAAGAAAACTGATGCCATCGAAAAAGGCGCTCTGAACTGGAACTCACGTAGGAGAACGCGGGCCAGGACCATCCAAGCGTACGTGGAATAGATCAATTCAGAAAGACATAGATATCTGGGAGGATGTGGGGAAAGTCAAAAGATTTGCACAGAGCAGAGATTTATGGAGGCTTCCTTTTATTATGAAAAACAATTCAGGCCTGCATTTGCTTTTATATAACAGGTCTTTTAGTACAAAAAATACATATTAAATCATACAATATTTGCAATATTAGTTGGTATTTTAATTATAAGTTTGTGCTTCCTCGACATTAGAAGAATTAAGGTTAAAAATAAAATAGGATAAAAATGTCTTTCTAATGATTAAGAAGGTCAAAATCAAGCGAAAATATTATTTTCTCATTAAAATTGTAGTAACTTTTCAACTGTACTGTGATTTTGTACGCGAAAATTCAATGTTCACTACTAGGATGTCGTCGGATGCTAACCTAGTATTATGTTAAAACCGCATGGTATCGTTGTACAAGTAATGAGCGTACTATTTAGTGCTTTGCACAAAAATGTTACTATTAAATTATTTTATTTTAAACAAGTTTCGTCGGTAGTTTAATTTCAGTTTAAACAAGTTGAAGAAGTCCATAGGCTATGGTGATCCTAGAAGGACGAATCCAGCCGTAATCGAGGCTCATCGAAGAGAGTTCACTCGTAAGAGACATGTTACATATTTATGTTCCTAATGGGGCTCCGAAAATAAGTTCGAAATAGAGCGCAGCACGCGAACAATGACCTTACCGATTCGCTACTCTTTTGTTGCCTATAAGAGCAGTCGTGAAGGACACAAGTTGTTTTCGTTGTTTTGTCGGTTTTTTGTTTGTTTGTGGGATTCTGTATTATGATAATTTATTTATTAATAATATAATTTTAATTTTTTAAAAGAATTGATGATGTTGGTGATGCAGGGAAAGAACTGTGGAGCGAAAAGGAGCGATGCTGGGAACCGATAAGGGGAAATCATGTCAACGACCATTTTCTTTAGGGCACTACCCCCCTAGCGCTCCTAGCGGTGGACCTTGTTAATTCGGAGCCCCATTCTGGACTCCTCCTTTTGAATATTTGCACAGATCATCCACGGCCAAATGAAAATGGAGGAAAAAAGCTCTCAATCTGCCATGACGGCTCAGGCACATAGCGAGTTTCCACGAGAAAGAGAATGACGTCTTCTCTGGGACACACTCGGAACATCTTCATAGTGTAGCTACCATCAGATGTTAACGACCACATGCTTTCCCCCTGGTTAATTTAATTTGTTGCTGTTGAGTCTTCAGATGGGCTTTTGATGTTCCAGAAAAAGTTATTGCAGCACTTGCAACTCTAACAGTTGCCATACTAAGGAAGCACTATGGGATTTATGAAGGCTGTTTATTGCTGCTGTAAGCTCCCCGAGGATTCCAAAGAATTAAGTCAAGTACCTAATGTACAATCTATGTACAATTCTCGAAAATCTGCCAACTTTGAGCGTAATTTGACCATTTGGTTGTTATGAGGATTCATTTGTGCATGTATAGAGAGCATGATCGATGATTCTTATACGGTGCCATCAAAAGTCATGGCCCAATCCCTGAAGATGCTTTTTACAACATGGAAGTATAGTAGTATGACGCCAGATGTTTTCAAATCATAAAATTGAGGCTCGCATATGATTTTTTGCAACGTCAATTAAACGTGAACTTCCGAAAACCCGATCTCGAAAATAAACACGGGTTAGGCATTTTAAAATAACCCAAGCAGTACCTAACAAATGGAACCCGAATAGTAAATGATGAAACAAATGAAATAATTCGTGGTATGAAATTATCGGATTATAAAAGACACCACCATTATCTCTCCTCCACCTTTTATAGGAAGAAATCTAGATAGACTTGAATTTGAGTTAGACTAATTTAAACATAATTCACTAAAAGATTTTTCCTATGGTAATTATGGCCATATGAGGCGCGAACGGTTGGTCGCACAATAATTCTGGTGGTCATTCGATTCACTGAACTGAGTTTTATCTAAATCAAACGAACAGTTTTCCTTTAATTTCATTATTTCTTGAAGTCATGATTGTTTTAAAATTTCAACCATTAAATTCAACTCATTGGGTTTGATTGAAATTATACTGAGATTTCTGACACATCCCCAGCTGGTGGTGTGGTCATAAACTTTTATTTTTACTTACCAAATTTCGTAATATATTTAAGCTTCGAGTAGATTATGTGGATACAAATGCGTTGTTATGTTGAATGTATGGTTTAAAATATGGTCAAATCTAAACTCAGACCTTATTCAACAGCACAAGCCAAGCCTACTAAAGTAAGCTAGGCGAGTAGCTTAAGTTCTGGATTTGCAACAACAACATATTATAAATGCATTGTGACTTTAATGAATAAATTGTATCTATCTTTTGGAAAGCATCTTCGGGCAGCGATCAGACCGCATTTTCGGATTTTTTGGAATTTAGATAACAAATGTTGAGGCACCAAAAAATCATAACATTATATTATTAGCATTTATTGAGATTATTACAAAAATTCATTATTGAAAATAATTAACAAAATTCTATTCCTTACTAATTTTGGAGGCGTTGACGAATTGCATTCGTCTTCTATAAAAGTGCTATACTGCATAATAGTGCCGGTCAAAATTCATTGCTGCTTTTTCGGTATCTCGAATTATTCACATTACACTGTCTTATTTGAACGGTTTGATAATCGATATTTTAGTAATTCGAGCTTTTTTCCATGTTCCTTCAAGTTCATGTACGGAGTTAGTTGAACCAAACCTCCAAGAGGCTAATCTATGCGGAGAGGAATGAGGGAGAGGTGTTTTTAGTAAGAAGTAATATGGGAAGATTACATAGGTTCTCAATGATTAGGTATTGTGGAACTATGTTTATCGTATTTGGTTGTTATAGGCATTGTTGCGCAGTAAAATCAATTACCTACTGGATATTACATGAACTTGGGTGATACTTATCTATAGATCATCTTAGATGTTATATCCAGCCTTTCTAACATGCACTTAAAGTCAGCATATCATGAGCACCGTATAGAGCAGGGATCTTGTATACCAGATCCCTGTTACGTGCTGCATACCAATATTGCGAACAACATTATACCGATCCTTCACAAGCCCGCATTTTGCTCACAGGTCGGAAAAACCACCCTCCGCGACGGTCAGATCCTGGAGAAAGTCTTAGGAAAACTAGGTAGGTTCACTTTAGTCTATTAGGAGTAGGGCAAGCGCCGCTATGGGGAATAGTGACCGTCCCGACCTCAGTCTATTAGACAATATATAATGGTCCCTTCCTTTACACAAATGACGTCATTGGGAGCCATTGAGAAGGTTTCGGCATCGCGTTGCGTGAACCCGGAGCTGTGGTGCTCCCAGAGCACGTACCCTCAGTCACCTCCTATTGTGATAATTAGGCTCGCCCTGCTTGCTCTATACATACGAAGGTAACAAGTTGGGACCTGCGAATCTCGTTCACTCAAACGAAGGATACCCGAAAGAAGGAGGTCTACTCCAGCGTTTAACTTTATTTACATCATTAGTTATTCTACAGCTGTGTAGTCCAAGTACGATTTGTTAACAGAGTACGTCTGCATAGCAAGGTTTTGTTGTCTAATTTTCAGTAATGAACCTTTGTAATGGAGCCGGAAACAAAGTCAGCCAAGTTGGGTAAGCAGTTTATTTTCCTCGCGTATTTCAACACGGAAATAAACATAACATAAATAATATAACTCCAGCTCAAACATAAAGATTTAAAAAATCTCGGAGCTGTGCGCCTCCGTAAGGGGACCCATGCCTCCCGGGTTAGTTGTTCTTAAGCTCTAACGGCTACATTTTTTTTTAAATATGGACCATGGTTTAGATTTAAACTAAAAAGAATTGATGTGGAGGTTCGCGAATGAATAGATTGTTTCATTTCAACCGGATTACATTTCAACCTTCTAGAGTGAACAGGAGAGATTTTAGTTAACTCAGCTGATTAGGGCGGAATTGGTAATTTCTTTCGTCTATAGATGTACTCTCCATTAAATGTCAACTTTCTAGGGTGAACAGGACAGAATTTAGCTCACTTAGGATAAATAGCATAGAAAATAGCGCTAAGAGCTCACTCAGCTGATTGGGGGGCTATTTAAAATCCTATCCTACTTGGCTCACAAAGGCTCCGTTCCAAATTTCAGCTTCGTAGGAAAAATAGCATAGGATTTTTTGAATCACGAAATTAACTCACACTGCTGATCATCGATGACGATTTTTGAAACCACTTTATCTTGAATGACTAGCTGATCATTTTGCGACTCATCCCGTCAAATTCGGCTTAACCATTCTCGAGTTAAATCTCTTTCACGAAGATACACAATTACGCATACATACATACATAAACGAAAACGCTGCAAATTATTACACAAAGGTTTATTATTTATGTATTAGACAGCCCTCCTACGTAGATCTCTGGTCCATAATTATTAAACGCCGCTTATAGTATATTTAGATCGGAACTCGGAGCTTCGGACCTCACAAATGGGTTCAATCCATTACAGCAGCGGAATCTCACAATTTTACGCTTTTTAATATAGTTGATAAACAAAACAATTTATTACCAAGTCATCTTTCCAACACATAAAAGTGTTACCTATACTGTATATTGACATCATCTAATTGGTCAAATTTCAAAAAATGTGCTGACAAAATCACTGAAAATGGCTAAGAATTGTTAAATTGATATTTTTTAGCATAAGATTGGTCAAATAAAGTTTATCAACTATGAAATAGAACATTCAAAAATGTATGTACGAAATTATGCTAAAAACTTGAACTTCATTAAATTTTGTTTTAAAAAATCTACAAAATTGCAAAAAATAGCCTAAAATCCAAAATCTCTTTTTGAATAGAAGAGTATCACTTAGAATACTTTTTTTTTCCATAAAATTAATAGCTAACATTTTCTTTTCACTCATAAATCTCCAATTTCTATACAACTTGAAATATACAAAAAAAAAGACTCTTTTTCACCTATTTTTGGCTCATAGCATCCGATTTCCGTAAATAGTCGAATTCATAAACATCAATCCAGTTCAATTCAATTTATTTGTTATCGTTAGGTTTATTAAGTACATAGGTCCTGGTATCACAAACTTGATAAATTAATAACACATATCACAGTTACATACAGATTGGCCACAAGCTTCCTCAGCTGACGCAACAACCATTGCAATTGCAACACAACAGTCCAACACAGGTCCCACTGAGGTCATCAGCATCGTAAGTTGAAAATGAACAAAATTAGCCTTAGAGCTCAGTTAGCTGACCGAGGTGGTTCCACTTCTTCCCATTGCAATACCGCAATCCCAAAAGAGCCAAATTTTAAATTCTGACTCAGTCGATTGTCAGGGACATAAATTATCTTCAGATACCATCCAACAGAACAGGGCAGTACCGCACCTTTGTCGCCAAGCACTGAAGGGATTGCATTTCTAGCTTCAAAACCGTAGGCTCAACAGAAACTAATTAGACTCAGTACTCTGTTCCTGATCAGGGACTCCTTTCAGGGAATTCCGATTGAGGGGTCTAATAAATACATCAGCAGCATTGGTCAATCAAGGATCAGTTGTGATACATTATATAATTAGTTAGGTACCAACATTGCAATTATCACCGCCGTTGTATCAAAATACAATGGTCACATTTTCATAAAACCGATGTATACATTTTTAATTAATCCTTTTTAAATTCTTATTAATTTCGCCAAGTAATTTTCTCGCATTACTAAATCTTTTATACCTACGCGTCAAGACTCTAGACTTCATAAATTTCGTTTTGACTTCGCACGTTAGGCTTCTAGGCCACGGAGATAAATGCAATACATAGTACAATTTGGACTAATTCAATACCTAGTACAATTATTATAGTGCCAATCTTCTTTAAAAATGACTATTATTTTTCGTGAATGCTCTACTGAGCTCATATGAGTCAAGTGCCGGATTGTGTGCTTCTATTCGCGAAAAAAAGCGTAACGCAAATTTTAAACTCACCTTTCAGACTGAAAACATAATGATACCTGTTCAGACGTCTTGTCGTCTCACAGAAGTTAGGAAATTAACCCAAATGTACGGAAAATTGACAGCGGAGGCTCTCTGTGTTGGAACTTTCGCCTTTGTCTTGGGAAGTAGACAATCTTTACGAACGCCTTCTCGACTTGAGTCACCCTCATGTCCAAACTCAAAGCTTCGAACCGTCTCTGAGGTCATCCGGCTCTTCATTTCACTCTCTAAAGCCTCTTCAAGTAGGCGTTTCGGCTCACGTTGCCGATCCCCCTTTCAACCTAAATAATGACGCGATCATTACGTCAAGGAACCTCCATCAAGCTTTGTTTTTTTTTTTTTTTTTTTTTAGCGAATTTGAAAATGAAACTATTACAATGGCTCGAAAAATTTTAAAATCAAAAATTTTGAAAAATTGTCTTCATTGAAATCCGTTATGAGGCATTCTGAAACGAATATTAGATTTCTAGAGTATGATATAATATATATATATATATATATATATATATATATATATATATATATATATATATATATATGTGTGTGTGTGTGTGTGTGTGTGTGTGTGTGTGTGTGAGTGTGTATGTGTGTGTGTGTGTGTGTGTGTGTGTGTGTGTATTTATATTCATTTATTTATGTCATTCCAGACTATAACTCTCCCTAGGATTGAGATAAAAATTCCGTTCTTGAGCCAAAAAATAAGGCTTTCCAAACGAAAGGATGAGTTCGTTGGCCAGCACTTTTTAAGCACAGTAAATTGGTCAAATTCCAAAAAATTTGCTATAAAAATCACCAAAAATGACTAAAAACGGCTGAAAATCGTTGAATTATATTAGTTTGGTAGAATCTCACGTAGTTTATTAACTGTAAAATGGAACATTCAAAAATTGATGTACAAAATTATGCTGAATAATGTACTAGGGAATAAATGTACTAGTAATTAAAATTTGCTAAAAATCGATAAAAACTGCAAAAAAAGCTAAAAATTCAAAACCTCTATTTGAATAGAAGATTATTAGGTAGTTAGAATACTTTTTTTTTCCATAAAATTATAGTTAACAATTTCCTTGCACTCAAAAAGCTCAAATTATCAAACAATTCAACATTATACATTAGGATAATTTACGGAAATTCGGTCATTCAATCATGCTGCATGTCCTGAACTATCTCTTTCTCACTCACTCTCTCCTCTCTCTAGGACATCTCTTCTTTCCTGGGCTTCGAGGAAGGTTGTTTATAGATAGGCAGATTCGTATAACGGCCGATCAACCTGAATTTTCTCATAGGATTTCGGGAAGGTTTCTAACGGATCACTGACTTATTCGGTCGCCCGTAGGTAGAACCGTGGCCTGAATATCAACGGTTATTTAACATACGGGATTACCGGGTCTTTGCTCTAGAATTATATGAGATTTGGTTGGTTTCGTAAGGCTAAGCCATTGAACGTTTAGGTAACATATGTACCTATGTTTATAAAGGATTTAGGTGTGTAGATAGAACATGATGCAGGCAAAGCGTGAAATCAGGCAATCGTTGCGATATTTTTACCAATTATGATTGTACTAATATCATTCTTACAAATATGTTTGCTGATTCATATGCTTTAACTGGATGTCTCGTGATTAATTAATAGTTTCAACTAACCAAAAAACAGGAAGAAATATAATCCCCCGCTCAAAAAACGAAAATCGGTTAAGAATAATGTTAATGTACGTAATTTACTTCATTTCCCCTCCTTCATTCTACCTCGCAATCAGCGCGTCATCAAAATGTTATCCTTACAGATTTAGTGTAATCTAGACCAAGATTTTACTTTTTTTTTTTTTTTAAATTGAAGAAGAAAAAAGGATGGAAAAAATTAGATTACTGTGATTCCCCCCTCCCGATAATAAATTTGAAATTCACTCTTTGTTCATTACTCGACTAAAATCTGGATTGACCAGAAAATATTACAAAAATCAGAGGAGAATAGCTAAAAATCCACCTCCAGTCATTAATTCCCTATCATAGCGAAATTTTAACACACCAACACCGTTTATCAAACCATAGCTGTTAGTTATGATATAGAGCATGGTTGGTGTGTTAAACTTGAATTGGACGCAGTGTGGACATGACGTTGGAGGCATTTCGAAACTCGTATTTGCTTCGTTAAATAGAGTTGTGGAGGTAGTGAGTGTAAGATCGCTCTGTAAATTAATAATGTAAAACCGGGACCTCAGTGCCGAAAAACATTATATGAGATTGGAACGAAAGTAGCGCGATAACGATAAACATCCATTGCTAGGGAGTGATGTCCGCTAGCGATCTGGTATAATACACTCTCATAATATACCATTTCCAAGTCAAATTGAGAATTTTCCAAACCAATTTGAGATTTTTCCAAACCAAATTGAGAATTTTCCAAACCAATTTGAGATTTTTCCAAACCAATTTGAGAATTTTCCAAAACAATTGGAGAATGTAGAAGAAAAAAAAAGAAGAATGCTTTCTCAAAAATCATGCTTTACGTGAGAAACGTTCTTAGTGAGTCACCGCAGGATCTCGTTTTGAGTGAAGTGATAGCTCGAAGCATCCCCACCATTTCATCAGCTGATTGCACAAATTGGATGATGGACATGTTCGTGCAATTAACGAATGCAGCAGCTGGGAACCCTCTACATTGAATTTTCATAATACCTAATTTTTCTCAAAAATATGAAAAATGTGATTTTTTAAAATGTAAAAATGCAAATTTCTTTCTTTTATAACGATGTATTGTGCAATTTTATTCCTAATTAAAAGTTTTGGTTTGCTTTGAAAAATTGTCACTTTGGTTTAGATGATTCCCTTCTCCTTTCTTTTTTAGAACATTTTCAGTTAGGAAGTTAGGCTTCTATTCAAGTTGCGGGTGACGTCGAGCGAGGTAGTTACGTTAGCGATCGTTTCATCCTCATTACGAGCGGAACTAACCTTACAGATTTGATGTTGGAGATTTGATTATCGTCAGAACCGCTATTAATAGGGTTTAACGCTTGGATTATTCGTCAGATACATTATTTCCAAATTATAACAACAATGACAGCTACTTATTCGGATTTTTAGTTCATTATTCTTTGAATGTTATCATTATGGAAAAAACGATTCATGCGCATTACATCTAACATGTTACTCAACTGACTTTGCATTTTCATCAATCAGTTTTACACCTGACAACCCATGCAATTGAGCATAATATATAAACTAAATTATTTCTGTTCTAGAACCAAAAATTTCAACCATGTATCATGTTTTCTCCTCGATATTGATTCGAAATTCTATGAAAACATCAGAAATTAACAAGCGGTCATGTTCACAATATCAATTATTGAGAATGATCACCTGTGTGTAAACAATTATTTATATAACCATGCTCATAACTCAGTTTGTTGGACACGCACTTCGCCGTAGTTAACATAATATTGTTGGATAAATCGAGAGCTTTCGAACGAATGGTCAACGAATTTTGTGGGATGAAAAACGACGAAGTACCATTTCCCTAGCAACGACTCGGTTGTAGGCGGAAATCACTGTAATTAATTTCGTGCGCGGAAAAAAATTGACTCGCGAAATTCGCTAGGACCCCAGGGCTAAAACATGATACATGTTAAAATTTGGGAGTTGATGTGTGAAACTCGGTTACTCGGTTTGTTGTTCCTTCAAGTTACTATTCGACTCAGTCAGAAAAAATACTTAGAAACCGACCAAACTTCAGGCTCATCCTGAAACCGACCCCAAAGGTTCATAGAGAGTCATTTCTCAATAAGAACCGCGATTTTATAGGGGGAGTCTGGGGTCGTTTCATTAAACAGATGTAAAGCATTCCATAATGAAAATTTTGGAAAAATCCCTAGCAATGGATGTTTATCGGTATCCAGCTACTTTCGTTCCAATCTCATATAGCGTTTTTCGGCAGTTAGGTCCCGGCTAAAGCATATTCATGCTAAAAATCCACCTCCAGTCATTAATCCCCTATCATAACGAAATTTTAATCTCCTGAAGTATATTCCAAAACCAGACCGAATGCTTAGTTCAACGAAACCACAACGACGAGGTTGACAATAATTGTAGCAGGGCCTAAAATGGTCGGTCTTTAACCCCTCCATTCGTCTTGGAATGGTTTGAAACTATAAGGAATTTAGGTGCCCCCCCCCCCCCCCCAGAGGTGCAATGGGGGCCTAAATCCTCATAAATCAGGTAGAGGAGGTAACAGGCATCCCGTCAGAGAGATACCACCCCTTCTAATAGCTTTTTATGAGCCATGTTCGGGGAAGGTTGATTTTCCTGTCATCAGGAATCCATCCAACGCCAAACCAGCTGCCAAAAATGATCGAGCACAGCGCGTGGTTCCCACTGATTCCTCAACGGGACGCCGACAGCGCTATCTCTGGTGCTCTGACGGGAGCTTGATGGACCTCTCAGGAGGTAACTCTGTTACAAAACGGATTTGTATTCGGTTATTTTGCTTCCTTACTACCGAAGGTGGAGAAGCTTCGTGTTCGTGATTGAAGTAAAAAAACACGTATTTCCTCCAAAATCAAAATGTCCAATTGCTTTTTGCGTTTCATAGCTTGCTGATCAATTTTGGTTCCGTGTCTGTCTGATATTTGTTGGTCTGTGGCAAATTCTTTTCACGCCCAAAACTATACCAAGTTTCAGTCCGACTCCGATGAAGTTTTTAGAGATTCCGCGGATTAGCACCTAGACGCTCCCCTATAATTCAATACCGTCGAATCAACAGTAGTCTCTGCGCATGCGCAAACGTGAATTTCTCATAAACTCGATTTCTCATCATTTATTGGTTCGATTTTGTTTAAACTCGGCAGGTAATTTGGTATGTGTTGTAGAAGAATGCCTTATAAATTATATCGCGATTAGTGGAGTAATAACCATTGACACTAATATCGATTGACACTGGCAAGACTCTAGTATCATGAAGTGATTTTGGTGAAATTTTCATGGATTGTGCGGGAATGCTTGTAGACGGCATCCTACAAATTTATTTGCCATCACATAAATAGTAGTCTGAGCAAAGACTCAAACGTTAATTTATTATAACGTCAATTTCTTATCGTCTATTGATCAGATTTCGTTCAAACTCGGGGAGTAGATGGGTATATGTTCCAGATAAATTCCCTATGAATTATATCGCAACTTGTTGAATGTTAACTATAGCGCATGCGCAAAACTATAATTGAATGACACAGAAAAAATCCGAGATTAACGGACCAATATTTATGACATTTTTGAGGATTGTGCGGATTAGCTCTCAGACGTCCCCCTATAAATTTCATTGTTGTTGGAAAAATAGTAGTCAGAGCGCGTGCACAATCAATATTTTCTCATAGCGTTGACTTATCAATCATTTTAACTCGTACTTTGTTCTTCAACTTTTTTTTTTAAGCCACACCTCAACCAGAAGGGTCATTAGCGGGCACTTCTTCAAATATTCTATACGTCCATGTGACAATATGTGAGAAATCTATACTGTCCACCCTACTTGTCACAGTTTTTTTACACACCCCCCCCCCCCCCCCCCCCATCACCAGGATCAATTCTTATAGACCGACCCTACTTTATATACTAAGCCTTGCTTATATGACCTCATACATTATATGACTTCATAGGGATGACTCTCATGGGTAATGAAGATCAAATTTCTCAAGGTTTAATTGGGATCGGCTTAAAAAAATAATCGAGAAAATCAGCTGAGAATTGTAGCTTGGGCAGCGGCGACCTACTTTGTCACTTGCACACACACACACACACACACACACACACACACACACACACACACACACACACACACTCACACACACACACACACACACACACACACACACACACACACACACACACACACACACACACTCACTCACACATTTTTTTTTTTTTTCAAATCCCCCCTCAAAGGCGGAGGGGGCACACCATTAAAATTCAAAATAAAAAGAATAAATAAAAGAAATGGGGAGGACGCCCAGGTTTACCTGACGTCGCGGCCCTCGCCGGCCCTTGGGACGAAGGAAGCTGAAGGAACAGAAGGGATAGTGGGATGATAGGAAGTGCCCCTATAAAATGACCACCAGTTCAAGTAAGAACCCTTTGGGACACGGGTGGTGATACCACGGAGCACTCCCGCTGAGATGCTCAACTCGAGTAACTCCGTGGTGCTTTTACCGCACCACACTCCGCGCCATGACACCGTCGCGGCCATGACCTTGATGTTATTAGGTGCCACTCCTTTCATCTCAGATATGGCTTGTCGCAGATCATTTCTATCATATTTACTTTTCTTAGCCCGCCAAGACTGCTCCATGTCCACACTGCCACTGACAACCTGGACATCCAGGATGATGGCAGACCCATCGGGTTTTGGCAATGATAACTGGCTTCTTGCCCCGGTTACTCGCTGAATGACAAAGCGCCTGCTATCTGCTTGGCAACAGACTCATGACGTAGAATGCGGCCACCGTGGGTACGAGGACACTGCTGCACCACATGATAGAGATTCTCATTTTTACCCCGACTGGCACGGCAAAGGGTGTCGACTGTCCCGTGACTACTCCTCAAACACCTCACTGAGGTGGCTAAAGTAGCCACCCGTACGGCATGAAAATGGCGGTAGTCACGGGCCCCAATGCCCTCTGAAGCCCATTCCACCCACTGGGAAGAAATGGGGGATTCAGGCACTGCCGGAGTTTTTTACCATCTACTGTCTCATGAAGAGCAGCAGCGAACTCAGCAGATGAGCTGGGTTTGGGAGCAGTTGGGTTGGTCGGTCGCACCATTACAACTGCTGCCTGACAAAGTCAAGGTCAGCAGCAGTGCGGGTGACCTCCCAAGTCGAGCCCTTAACCTTTGAACCGTACAGGCCTTCATGCAACGTAAACTGTACACTCCAGTATTTTTTACGGGGGTCTTATTTTTCTTCTAAAGCACTCATTTTCTGTTAGCGAATTTTTGAAGAAAATTAAGCTATTGCTCTCGCCTCAAAATTTGTAGAATGTGAATTTTTGAAAAAAAAATTATGCAGAAATCCGTTTCAGGCTATTCTGAATCATATTCTGAAGTTTAACGCATTTTTTTATGTATGTATATATGTATGTATGTATGTATGTATGTATGTATATATGTATGTGTCATTCCAGACGATAACTGTCCGTAGAATTGTGCTAGAAACTTCAAACAAATTTTAAAATGTTAAGGGCACAAAACAAAAGTTCAAGTTCGTTGGCCAGCTTGATCGGATTACATCTTAGGGTTGAAATTTTCAAAAATGTAGTCAAAAATTTCAAAATAGCCTGTTTTTTACGATTTGTCGTGCGAAATAATTTTTTCAGCATACTAACATGTGGTATATTCGGAATCAGCGTAAAATTTCCTATAGGAATATGTATCAAGTTTTCGAAAATTTCAAAGTTGAAAAATCAGTCAAAAATCGAAATAATGCCGTTCGCTGGTTGTAAAAATCGGTAATATTCTTCAAAAATTCGCTCATGGGGTCATGCTGCATGACTGGACTTTTTTTTCTGCTTTGGCTTCAAATATTAAAATGCTTTATATAATAAATCATTTCATAACTTCACGTAATCAATTCACCACTGCGACCTAAAAATAATATTACTTGCACACCAGTTTCATAGTACACTGCGCTAGATGTAATGGAAAAACTCTCAGGGCGGGGGTTTTGAGCCTGTTGGCTTGTTGTACTTTCCTGTAGAGTACACTGCGGTAGACTTTACCGGTGAAAGAAAGAAACATTCAATGTACACCCCTGTATTTCATACCTAGGCTGCAAGGTTTGGCTTTATGAACAAAGGGTAGAAAAACACTGGTACTCACACTACGGTCCTTGAGAAGAACAATCTAAATCATGGTGGAGGGGAGAAGAGGGGTAGAGAAGGCGGGAATCAAAATTTTATTTACTGGTGTACGGCTCAAAGGTTAGGGGCAAGCAGGCGCTGGCGGCGTAAAGATTGGATGCTGGTAGAAAGGGAGTTAATACGAGGCCCACCAGCGTGAATGTAAGCACTTGGGACACCAGGTGGGAAGCATAGCCGAGAGCGCACAGCATAGCGAACTTCACCATCTAACTCAAGCAGCCTCCCATACTTAGAAGGGTTGACCACTAAACCACACGTGGCTAGCTGCTCAGCAAAGGCGTTGAGGGCAATTTGCAAGCCGTCACCGGTTTCTGCGAGTAGGACAACATCATCGGCAAATAGTCCAGTCGGTATAGGGTGAAATACGGGGGGTACTTGGAAATAATTCGGGACAAAACGAAACTTTTAGAGGATGTGTATGAGTGCCTAGTAGTCGCAAATTCAAGGTTTTCTATTAAAAATACCCTGTGGAAAATCTGAGGTGGCCGAAAAACCGCGATTTTTTTGCAGTTGTTTCAGTTTTTCGCTTATAACTTGGAAACGACGCATCCTACAGAAAATATTACTCGATCCCAAATAAAACAGTATAACATTTGGCGTCGAATGACTTCTAAAACGTCTAAATCGGTCCGGCCGTTCAGCCACAATCGATCGTTAAATTTCGTCAAATTTTACCAACTTGGCTTAAAAATGGGCCTTCGAGTTGAAGGCCTGTATCTCAAAAACGGCTAACCCAAACGAAACATGTCACATAATGAAAGATGCAGAGCATCAAATTTCAAGTTGGAAAACCTATTAACATGAAATTTTACTCACCCTAGTGCTGAGATACAAGGTGTAAACCAAATGAAGTCGTGCCAGAGAATTTGTGGTAAATCATTTTGCTCATTTAAAATTATTTTCCCACATATCAATGTATACTATACGTACTATGAATACTCCCTGACCATTTGCGGATCCAGGATATGGCAATGGTAGGGCGGGGGGGGGGGGGGGAATGCAGTACTTTTCGGGGTTGAAAAATAAAATAAAACTGAAGTATAACGGTAACAAGACTTCTGGATGGGCATGTTTGTTTATTGAGAGAAGGAATGCGGGTTGTGTTGTGAAAAACTTTGGCAGCACAAAATATGCTGTAATCGATGGAGGGTTCCTACTCCATAAGGTTGTATGGAGTAAGACTACAAATCCTGATTTTCAATCAGTTTGCCAGACCTGTGTGGACTACGTGCTGAAGTACTTTGGATGTAACACCACAGTAGTGTTTGATGGGTATCTTAACGACCCGACCTATCAAACCACCAAATCTGCAGAAAGATCCCGTTGTGCTGTAGTTCACCCATCCACCAGTTTTGTATTCTCAAGAACAACTGCAGTTTCTATAAGCCAAGAGAGCTTCCTATCAAATGACCAAAAGAAAGAGAACCTCATAAAAATGCTGATGGAAGAAATGACAGCCATGGGGATTGCAACAAAACAAGCTCCTGAAGATCCTTTTTTCTTTTTTTTTTTCTTTATTGTATGTCAAATTTATTTTTTTCAGAGTGCTCCTCTAGGCGAACTACACTCTTTCCACTTTCCGAATTTTACAATAAGCCGAGAGAAGGAATAAGAAACAAAATAGATAAAAATATAAATTAAAAAATCAATGAGCAAGCATGACTGAAAACAAACACTAGACAGAATCATAGAAATAACAAAACTTGAATAATCAAAAGTGAGTAAAATAAACTGTAAACAAATAAATAGGAAATATGTAAAATAAAACAAATAAAGTAAAAATTAATAAATAAAAATAAATTAATTCAATTTTTGGTTAGCAAAGCTTCAAAATTTTGAATTTGGAATCATGATTTGGAGAATGGAAAGAAGAGAACGGAGGGGGGGGGGGGGAGTGAGAGAGAAAAACTTTGAAATCTTCCAGATAATTCGTCACTAGATCTCTGAGTGTTGGAGGCCAGATTCTAGATGATATCAACTTTTTCCTTATGGAAGGTCCACATTCTAGGATGAGGTGCCTGCTTGCATGGTCTTTTTTTCGGCTAGTGCCCTGTTGAGGTCGTTTTGGGCTTAGAATTAGCTTTGATGTGAACAGATGGCCTTGTGGGAAGATTTCTGGGTTCTGCCTGGTTATAATTTCTACAGCATTGTCCATATTTAGCTCGATTGGGACGTTATATATAATCACTCGAGGCAGGCGCTTACTGGCTACTGTTGCAGTGGCAATAGTTCCGCACGCTGTATTAATAGCATTGCTTAGTCTTTCTCCTTCATGCTTAGTTCTAGTGTGTACAATTACACCACCTCTGGCAACTCCAAACATTTTCACAACTCCCACCTTCAAGTCCACTGGGTCTACATTTGCTTTTATCTCATTTTTCAGCTCGTCCGAGGAGACACTCACAGAATAGGGCCTGATGAGGACACTAACTGTATTTAACTTGAAGATACTGAGGTTATGATTGTTTGCACAGCACTAACAATAGCTGTTGAGTATGTCAGTGTTTTAATTACAGGTGAAGATGTCAATCTCCTTGTAATACTCACGGGGCTTTCATCCATTCCAGGCACACCCAAAAACATCGATTTTGAGAAGAGTGGGAGAGACAAAGCACCATCACTGTTGTACTCAGCAGCTTCATGCATCATCAACCAATAGGACATCCTGTTCCTGCATGCAATTAGTGGGTGCGATACAACTTCGACCCCCTTTGGCCAAGGAAAAACGAAGGTCTGCAAGCTCTACAAGAAGTCCCCATACATACAACATCTTGCAGCTGTTTTTTCAGATGCTGAAGCAAGCCACTCCCAGATCATGGAGGCAGGTCAGAGATTCCAAGTGGCACTATATGGGGGAGAAAGTGGAACCGATGCTCTCAACACACTGAAATTCCAGTTTTTCAGGAAATCGCTTGCCAAACCAACCTTTCAGATGGCCAGGCTACTACCTTCTACTACCGAGGCAGCACGCACCATGTTCGCCGAACATATCTACAAGTACAAACGTGGCTAGGAAACGACCTCCTTCCGTCGGATTGGGGGTGGTCCGTGACGAGACGTGGGGTGGTCCCCATCAGGAGCACCAAAAATGCAGCTCCAGACAATATACTGTCTATAGTTTCCTGTAAATGCAAAAAAGGGTGTAGCACTGCAGCCTGCAGCAACAAGAAAGCAGAACTGCGGTGCTCCGCCCTTTGCAAAAGCTGTGCAGGCCCCATGCCTGCGATAACGCCCCCGAATCCGACATGTTTGCTGGTGACTCTGACGTCGAAGATGAGGAGGGCTGGAATGTTGATTCTCTCTTCGATGACGAAGAGGAGTAATCTCCAACAGCGGCAAAGCGCATGAAGTTGTAAATTGATATTCTCATAACTTTTATTACTCCTTTGCAGTAGTTAGTTCATATTAATTATTGTTTACGATTCATTACATTTATTTTTAATTATACATAATAAACACTTGTATGTTTCTACGACAAAATTGTATGTTTTTACCTATTCTAACTCCTAGACATTACAATTACTCATCTAATGGCCCCTTTCGCGATGAGCGGGGGGGGGTTAATCATAGTACGAATAGTATACGTAGATACGGTGGAAAATGAAAGTTAGGGACGAAAATGAATGATGTGGGGTTCGACAGTATTTCCATTAGGAAATACAGTTTTACCAGAAATTCACTGGCACGACTTCATTTGGTTTAAACCTTGTATCTCAGAGCTAGAGTGAGTAAAATTTCATGTTGGGAGGTTTTCCCACTTGAAATTTGATGCTCTACAACTTTTATTATGTAACATGTTTCGTTTGGGTTAGCCGTTTTTGAGATACAGGCCTTCAACTTGAAGATAACCCATTTTTAAGCCAAGTTGGTAAAAATTGACGAACTTTAACGATCGATTGCGGCTGAACCGCCGGACCGATTTTGACGTTTTAGAAGTCATTCGACGCCAAATGTTATGCTGTTTTATTTTGACACGAGTAATATTTTCTGTAGGATGCGTCATTTCCAAGTTATAAGCGAAATACTGAAACAACTGCAAAAAAATCGCGGTTTTTCGGTCACCTCAAATTTTCCACAGGGTATTTTTAATAGAAAACCTTGAATTTACGACTACTAGGCACCCATACACATCCTCTAAAAGTTTCGTTTTTTTCCGAATTATTTCCAAGTACCCCCCAAGTGTTTCACCCTATACCGACTGGACTATTTGCCGATGATGTTGTCCTACTCGCAGAAACCGGTGACGGCTTGCAGATTGCCCTCAACGCCTTTGCTGAGCAGCTAGCCACGTGTGGTTTAGTGGTCAACCCTTCTAAGTATGGGAGGCTGCTTGAGTTAGATGGTGAAGTTCGCTATGCTGTGCGTTCTCGGCTATGCTTCCCACCTGGTGTCCCAAGTGCTTACATTCACGCTGGTGGGCCTCGTATTAACTCCCTTTCTACCAGCATCCAATCTTTACGCCGCCAGCGCCTGCTTGCCCCTAACCTTTGAGCCGTACACCAGTAAATAAAACTTTGATTCCCGCCTTCTCTACCCCTCTTCTCCCCTCCACCATGATTTAGATTGTTCTTCTCAAGGACCGTAGTGTGAGTACCAGTGTTTTTCTACCCTTTGTTCATAAAGCCAAACCTTGCAGCCTAGGTATGAAATACAGGGGTGTACTTTAACGATCGATTGCGCCTGAACCACCGGACCGATTTTGACGTTTTAGAAGTCATTCGACGCCAAATGTTATGCTGTTTTATTTTGACACGAGTAATATTTTCTGTAGGATGCTTCATTTCCAAGTTATAAGCGAAATACTGAAACAACTGCAAAAAAATCGCGGTTTTTCGGTCACCTCAAATTTTCCACAGGGTATTTTTAATAGAAAACCTTGAATTTACGACTACTAGGCACCCATACGCATCCTCTAAAAGTTTCGTTTCGTCCCGAATTATTTCCAGGTCCAAATCCTATACCGACTGGACTAAAAAGCCAATGCACCTACTTACACCCCAGGGGCGAGATCAATCCCTATTTCAGATGGTAGTTTACCCGATGCCGTATCCACGGCCAGGTTGAAAAGGAGTGGCGACAGAGGATCCCCCTGGGGTACCCCACGCCCAATGACAACATCCCCTGACATCTCGCCTTGTACCTCGAGGACCGTCACGACTTCATGGTACAGACAGGCAACATACTCAATTAGGTGAGCAGGTGCTCCGACACCACAAAGGCAATTGGTCAGGGCAAAATTGCTTACTGTGTCAAAGGCCTTAGCGACATCCAGAGTGGCATGGAGCTGCCGTTTGTTGATGCGGGCCAGCGAAATGTCAGTTTGGAGAACTGTTAGGTTCTCCGCTATGCAATCCGCTGGCCAAAATGCTCTCTGGACGTCACCTATGAAACCAGCCACTTGGGAGCAAGATGCTAGTATCTTTTGAAAGTGGAGGAAACCTACCGATGATATTGAAATTGGACGGTAACCTCCAGGCTCACTTCCTCCTTTCTTTGGGATGAAGATGGTTTGGGCACGGGTCAACGCTTTTGGGGCTTTCCAGATATTAGTAACAGGTTGAGGATGAGCATCTTGACACTTTTTGGGGCTTTATTCCAGCATTGGGCAGAACTACCATCAGGTAGGCGCTCTCATAACCTTCAATACGGCCTACCTGCTCCCCGAGCCTAAATACTTCAGTCTTCAAATCCTCAAGAAGACCGGTGGTCCCGGGGGAGGATTGCTGAGCGGCGAGCTGTTGTCCCACGCCTGTCGGAGATGCGGGAGAGGCCCCACTGCTATTTGCAAGGAAGCAGCCATTTCCCATTTGGTTGGTGGAAAGAGCTGCTTATACTGGGGCCTCAGGCGAAAAGATTAGATGGCAGAAAGCATGCGCATGGGAAAACCTGCTAGCAAGAAAACATTATAATGCGTACCCCATTACACATAGCCTCTGCCTCCTCTGCTGCTATTCGCCGAGAATCCTGAGAAGCATACCTGGGCCGCTCTCACTCTATATCAATTGCAGCGTTGGCCTGAACGGGATGCTTCTGCCAGACGTGGGCGCTGAGGCCACCCTTGGGACTGAAAGCTCTCCCGCTGTAGGCACACTGATGAACATCCCCAGGGGCATTGGAAGAGGAAGAAGGATAGGAAGAAGAGGGAGAGGAAGACCGATGCCCCTGCCTGGGGCGCCACTGAGTGCCTCCCCTAGAACCCCGCATGCCAATGGGCCGGCGAAGGTTATGAGGTTCTCATTTTCTTGGTCCATAACGGGGGAAGCGTGGGTAAGGGTCGGGAGACCCGTTGACACGACCCTCCCCCCTAAACGCTAGCGGTTCCTTCTGCCAGCCTCTGGTAAACCAGAGGGTGCTCGGATTGGCGTCGGGGACGTATGACCATGACTTGGGTAGGGATATGGAGGAGCTACAAAGAGATAAAAACACTTCCAGTTACCCTACCCAGCAATACACACCCACAGAGAGAGAGAGAGACAGAGAGAGAGAGAGAGAGAGAGAGAGAGAGAGAGAGAGAGAGAGCGAGAGAGAGAGAGAGAGAGAGAGAGAGAGAGAGAGAGAGAGAGAGAGAGAGAGAGAGAGAGAGAGAGAGAGAGAGAGAGAGAGAGAGAGAGAGAGAGAGAGAGAGAGAGAGAGAGAGAGAGAGAGAGAGAGAGAGAGAGAGAGAGAGAGAGAGAGAGAGAGAGAGAGAGAGAGAGAGAGAGAGAGAGAGAGAGAGAGAGAGAGAGAGAGAGAGAGAGAGAGAGAGAGAGAGAGAGAGAGAGAGAGAGAGAGAGAGAGAGAGAGAGAGAGAGAGAGAGAGAGAGAGAGAGAGAGAGAGAGGAGAGAGAGAGAGACAGAGAGAGAGAGAGAGAGAGAGAGGAGAGAGAGAGAGAGAGAGAGAGAGAGAGAGAGAGAGAGAGAGAGAGAGAGAGAGAGAGAGAGAGAGAGAGAGAGAGAGAGAGAGAGAGAGAGAGAGAGAGAGAGAGAGAGAGAGAGAGAGAGAGAGAGAGAGAGAGAGAGAGAGAGAGAGAGAGAGAGAGAGAGAGGAGAGAGAGAGAGAGAGAGAGAGAGAGAGAGAGAGAGAGAGAGAGAGAGAGAGAGAGAGAGAGAGAGAGAGAGAGAGAGAGAGAGAGAGAGAGAGAGAGAGAGAGAGAGAGAGAGAGAGAGAGAGAGAGAGAGAGAGAGAGAGAGAGAGAGAGAGAGAGAGAGGAGAGAGAGAGAGAGAGAGAGAGAGAGAGAGAGAGAGAGAGAGAGAGAGAGAGAGAGAGAGAGAGAGAGAGAGAGAGAGAGAGAGAGAGAGAGAGAGAGAGAGAGAGAGAGAGAGAGAGAGAGAGAGAGAGAGAGAGAGAGAGAGAGAGAGGGAGAGAGAGAGAGAGAGAGAGAGAGAGAGAGAGAGAGAGAGAGAGAGAGAGAGAGAGAGAGAGACTGTTGACTGTTGACTGATATGTTTATTGATGTCATACAAATAGGACCATAGGGTCCTCTCTTACTTTATATGACAATTTTTACTAAATAACAACTTATCAAATTCAGCCAGAAATCAAAGCTTAACTATACAATTCTTTGAATGGAAGTGTGTGTGAGTGCAAACGGTAGAATACATGTACGAAATCATGAAATAATATAAAATAAAATAAAATATGACCTGCAGACTTATTAACAACATAAATGAAAATATATTAATACAAGTATATGTTTACTCATATGTTTTTAACAATTTTGCTCTAAATTGTTTTTTAAAGTGAAAAATAGACTTATCTAAATCAAATAGATCATGGTATTCGTTATACAGCCGTATTGCTTGGATCTGAAATGACTTGGCATATACTTCTGTTTTATGCTTTGGAACATTCAATAATTTTTCTGCATTTCTAGTTTTCAAATTATGAATTTCTGCCAAAAACACAAAATTCTTCCTAAGATATTCAGGGCTTCCGAACTTTAAAATCTTGAACAGTAGGACTCCTACTCTAAACATCCTCCATTCCCTAATTTTCAGCCACCCTACTTTTTTGTAGAACGGCGTAGCATGCTCGTAAATCCTGAAATTGAAAATGAACCTCATGCATGCATTTTGAGCATATTGCAATTTTTTCAATAATTCTTCAGAAATATTATTATAGGCAATAGCCGCATAATCAAATATAGGAAATAACATAGCCTGAACAAGTCTCATTTTAACGGATTGCGGCAAATGGTACGCTAAACGCCTGAATTGGTAGAGCCCTTTATAAATTTTATTGCACACATTCCTTACTTGAGTTTCCCATTTAAGATTTGAGTCCAAATGAATTCCTAAATTTTTCAAAGAATATTCATATTGCAGGGATACACTTTCAACCATGATTTTGGAGATGCTTTTTGTATCTATCTTCTGAAGCAGCGCTGAATTTCCTAATAGCATGACTTTGCATTTAGCAGGATTGATTTTAAGACCATGACTATTACACCATACAACTAATCTTTGAATATCCTCGTTCATCTTGTAAATACCCATTTCAATATCAACAATATCTACCTGCAAAAATATTTGCAAATCGTCTGCATAAAGCTGGTATTTACACTCCACAAAATTAACAGATATTTTAGATATGTATAAAATAAAAATCAAAGCTGACATTACAGATCCTTGAGGGGTTCCTACTCGATTTAAGCTCCACTTAGATTCAGAGCCATCTCTACTTTTAATTTTTTGCCACCTATCATTTAATAATGATCCAAACCACACAACCAATTTTTCTGAAATGTTCACCGATCTCAATATGGAGAGAATCAACTCATGATTCAATGAATCGAATGCACGAGCATAATCAATTAAACACAAAATCGTTATCTTCCTGGAATCCATACCTACTCGTACTTCATCCATAACCCTAATTAACGCAGTTTCAGTACTGTTTCCTTTTTGAAACCCGGCTTGGTACCTATCAATCACACCTATTGACTCAATAAAACCCGAGAATTTCTCATAAACGCACAAGTCCATGATCTTAGCAAGTACACATAGATTATTTATTGCTCTAAAGTCTCCAAGACTTTTTGGGTTTTCCACCTTGTTCAATGGTATAACAATTGATCGTTTCCAGGCTGATGGATATACACTAGTCTGTAACGAGCATGTGAAAATATGACTAAGTATTGGCGAGATCTGAGGCATCACCATCTTCAAAAAATCTATAGGTATGCCATCATCGCCAACTGCCCCGGAATGTATTTTCATCATGGCTTTCTCAACATCTTTTGGGTCGATTTCACTAATTGTCAATGTAGGACTCTGCTCATTCCGCAAATTATCATAATAATCCTTTAATTGTTCATTCACTAAACTATCCGCGTCTCTACAAAATTGATCGTTCATTAGATTTAAATCGAAGCCAGTTGTTTTCGATTTATGTGGACCACTACATATTCCTTGGTTGCGAATGATTTTCCAATATTCCTTCGGTCTTAGATTTTGTGAAAATAAATTCCTGTAATGTTTGTTTCTAGCATTACGCAGCATCTGTTTTGCCTTATTCCTAAGTTTGCAATAATTATCCCTATTAACGTCTGATCTATCTTTCAAGAATTTCTTATAGGCATCATCTCTTTTTTTGAAAGCATTCCTAATGGTATCATCAATCCAAGGTGCGGGGGGCCGTCGAACCTTAATTTCTTTCAGTGGCATATGCCGATCAAGCAGAGTTGTCATCACTTCCGAAAATACTTTTACCTTATTATTTATATCATTTTCCTCATACACTACATGCCAATTTATAGCTTCAATATCTGTTTTGAGTTTTTCAACATTAATACATTTTTTATTACGAATAACAATTTTTTTCTTACAAAACTTCTCTGATTTACAATTTATACAACAATATATTAACTCGTGTCTCGATATTCCGGGGACAGCCATCTGACCAAATTTTACCACTGAATTTAAATTATTTATCATTATATGGTCTATTTGTGTATCCGCAGGAGGGAAAATTGCATGATGAGTCGCTTTTAAGGGTAAGAGGAATAAATTATATGTCTGCAGGCAACCATTCAGTAAATTCTTATCGTAAGATTCACCCATAACGTCAATATTCCAATCCCCCAAAATGCACACTGATGTATAATTATGCATAACTGAAGAAAGCTCATCAAAAACTTTACCTATTCCGCTCGATTTTGGAGGTCTGTATACCACACCTATCAATATCTTTTCACTACTGTGTGTTCCAACCTCTACAAACAAAAACTCTGGTGTATTAGTATAGACAGATTCCGATTTGAAAACAATTTTTGGGTTTAAGAGAGAGAGAGAGAGAGAGAGAGAGAGAGAGAGAGAGAGAGAGAGAGAGAGAGAGAGAGAGAGAGAGAGAGAGAGAGAGAGAGAGAGAGAGAGAGAGAGAGAGAGAGAGAGAGAGAGAGAGAGAGAGAGAGAGAGAGAGAGAGAGAGAGAGAGAGAGAGAGAGAGAGAGAGAGAGAGAGAGAGAGAGAGAGAGAGAGAGAGAGAGAGAGAGAGAGAGAGAGAGAGAGAGAGAGAGAGAGAGAGAGAGAGAGAGAGAGAGAGAGAGAGAGAGAGAGAGAGAGAGGAGAGAGAGAGAGAGAGAGAGAGAGAGAGAGAGAGAGAGAGAGAGAGAGAGAGAGAGAGAGAGAGAGAGAGAGAGAGAGAGAGAGAGAGAGAGAGAGAGAGAGAGAGAGAGAGAGAGAGACAGAGAGAGAGAGAGAGAGAGAGAGAGAGAGAGAGAGAGAGAGAGAGAGAGAGAGAGACTTATGGTTTTTTAAAAGATTCGGACTTGGCATGCTCTGAAACGGATTATTATTAAATTAATTTTTCTCTCAAGCTTCTCTCATGGGGTTAGTTTCAAACCCCCCCTGGGATAATTATTCGAATAGGCTGTTCTTCGTGTAGACTGATCCTTGACGACCCTAAAAACTCCAAGATTGATGGACTTCCTAAAAAACGAGCATTTTTCGGTCGAGTCATGAATGTTCAATGTAGGCAAAGTTCTTTAGCGATTATTGATGCGGGTATCGCGTGGATAGGTGCAGTGAAGAAGAAACAACAGCTAGTACAACAAGAAGAAGAAAAATGTTGACACAGTTTCGTAAGCGACGTCCTTTTCCTCATCCCGATTACCCTTGACCCCCACCACCCACCAAGCGTTCGGAAAGTTTATTGCGAAGTCGACAGTGGCCACAGTCGACAAATTGATCGACGAGATGAAATAACCAACTTACTACGTACGAAAAAAAAAAAAAAAAACGCGAAGAATATTCTTGATGAGAAGGTTGTAGAAAATCAATTTGATGAGCGGGTACTCACCGCGTAAACGTGTCAAACCGTACTCCGAATAATAATGGATAGCTGGTGGTGCCAAAATGGTTGCTATTTCCTGTCATTAAGAAAATTATACGGTGATTATTTCGAAAATTTTCCTCTACAGCGATTTAGAAGCCGGAAACCTTATTGTCAGTATTCTTCAGTTTCGATAATACTCGTACATAAGATCAAAAGACCGTTTCTTGATCATCGGTTACTTTATATACAATAGAGATGACTAGGAAATTTTTCGAAAAAGCCAAACGAATTTATTGGGACTCTCTGGGATTTTCGCAGCTCTCTGTGTTTTTAGATCTCAACCCTCCATTAAACAGCAGCAAGTTTCTTTGGCACTCGAAAAGAAAAATCGCTCAATTTTTTGCGTTCATCTTCAGTCCCCTCTTCATTTCTGTGCAGATTTGGAGCATACTATCGGAAAGTCCGTACAAGCTGAAGCAAATTTCATTTGACCTGAGTTTCCTAAGTCACAACGTTCAGAACCTTATAAAGATGATCTTCTGGCTCACCAACTTGACGTCAGTAAGGGATTTGTGTTTGGATTTCTCCCAATTCCATGTAAACAGGTATCGGCCGTTGCTATCTTCTTGGGTACTACAGAAGGAGTCGAACGTGACACGCAAATACATAGAGCGGTGCTTCTTGATATCAAAAGGTAGCTTGATAATCTGGGTGTTCCTCCCGACAAGCATTGCACTCATCAATTATTTTCTCTACGTCTCAGGTATGTGAAAATGTGATCTTACTGGAAGTCTTAGGTGTCTAAATCTCTAAGATTAAAATGGTACATTCATAAAATGCCTTAAAACTTCGATATCTTTAAACTACTCCTGGAGAAACTTTTGTGCAGCGTAAAAGCTATACTAGGCACAGGGAAACAATGATGAATCACCAAAGTTTTGCTGGGTCATTGTTGGGGTATTGACTTATATCAGCAGGTGTGTGGTGGGAGGTGGAACATAAGTCATGCAGCATGATCTTATGAGCGAATTTTTGTGAATAATCATATTCTATAATTGTTGTTTATACAAACTGACACTCTAATATTAATTTATTTAGTTAGGTAAATGTGTTATATTCACATGTTGATTATCATGTTGTGTTGTCAACAAATAAAATTACTTCGCCTCTAAAATCTATCAAAGATAGTTGTGCTAATTTCACTTATAAAAATAACTGACTCTGCAAAAATAACAATTCACTAAAAATCACATATTTACAAGAGGTTATGCTCCTAGCGAGCTTCCACTGAAAAGTAGTAAAAAATAAATAGGTACAAATATAAATCAAGTACCAACCATGAGCGTAAAAATTGAAACGCTAAATAAAGACAACTTTGACACTTGGAAAGTCCAAATGGAAGCCCTGCTTGTCAAGAATGATGTACTGGGATATGTCAATGGAAGAAAAAAACGTCCAGTCGTCACTGAAGGAAATCAAGACACCATCAAAGCAGCAGAAGAATGGGATGACACCGACTTGAAGGCACGAGCGGACATAATTTTAGCAATATCACCTTCGGAGATTAAACAAGTAAAAGATTGTATAACATCTAGAGAATTATGGTTGAAATTAGAAAGTATTTACCAATCCAAAGGTCCTGCTAGAAAAGCCACCTTATTAAAACAATTAATTTTATATCGAATGAATGAGGATGGCAATGTTAGGGATCATCTTGCTAAGTTTTTTGACGCAGTAGATAAATTAAAAATGATGGAAGTTACAATACACCCTGATATGTTATCCGTAATACTTCTTTATAGCCTCCCAGATAGTTATAACAACTTCAGATGCGCCATTGAATCGCGAGATGAACTGCCAGATCCTGAAATATTGAAGATAAAAATAACAGAACAAGGGGATGCTAGAATAGATAATAGTTGGAATTTAGAGGCAATGACAGCGAGGGGTAATAATTACAGACTACATTCTTCTAAAGGTAAACAAGACTATCAGAATAGGGAATGGACTGCTTATAGGCCGCAAATCGATAACCGAAATTGCCCGTACTGTAGTAGGCGAGGTCATAAACCATCTTCCTGCTATTACAGACCAAAGGCAAGAAAAGTAGAAGAAAGGGACAACAGCTTATTCACTGAAGAATTCGCTTTGAAAACCAACTCCAGAGTATGGTGCTTGGACAGTGGATGCAGCTCCCACATGTGCAACGAGGATGAAGCGTTCACGTCTCGAGAACCCATTTCTGATGGAAAAGTAAACCTCGCAAATAATGAATCGACAAAAATTCAAGGTAAAGGTACAGTTAAAATAGCTATAACTAGAGATGAAAATGTAAAAATTATGACACTAAATAATACACTACATGTACCTGACTTACGTACAAACCTCATGTCAGTGAGTAAAATAACTGATAAAGGGCATGCCGTAGTATTTACGAAAAACGAAGCTGTAGTTCAAAATGATGAAGGCAGAATAATACTGACCGCAAAACGTAAAAATAATTTATATTATGTTGAAGAACGAGGTATCGAGAATTGCCGTGTAATTTCACAAAAAAGAAACATTAATAATATCGAAGAATGGCATCAACGTTTAGGTCACCTGAATGAAGGAAGTATGAGAGAAATCGTAAATCACCGTAGGGCACTAGGAGTTGAATTTAGTGGACAACTATCTACCTGTAAAGTATGTGCCATGGGGAAAATGGCACAGAAGCCATTTCCAACAAAATCTTTTAGAACTTCTAAAATTCTGGAAATCATTCATACAGACATTTGTGGACCTATGCGAACATCATCCAAGAAAGGTTCAAATTATTTTTTAACATTTATTGATGACCACACACGTTGGTGTGAAGTAAGATTTGTGAGAAACAAAAGTGAAATTCTAAATGAATTTATAAAATATAAAAATTTAGTTGAAAATCAAAAAGGGGGACGTATAAAATTTTTACAATCAGATAATGGAAGCGAATATAGAAATAAAGCATTTGATGAATTTTTAGATAAAGCAGGAATAGGCAGAAGATTAACTGTGACACATACTCCAGAACAAAACGGTATAGCAGAACGAAAAAACCGATCACTTGTAGAAACTGCAAGATGTATGCTGATCCAGTCAGGACTGCCACCATCATTCTGGGCAGAAGCCATTTTTACTGCAAATCACATTCGGAACAGGTGTCCTTCAAGAAGTTTGGATGGAAAAACACCATTTGAAATGTGGACAGGTAAACCCCCTATTCTAACCCATTTTAGAACATTTGGTTGTAAGGGCGTTGCTCTTGATAAATCACCAACCAAAGGAAAATTTCAGCCACGAGGGAAATCGTGTATTTTTCTTGGTTATTCGGAAAGATGTAAAGCGTACAGAATATTTTTGGAAGAAGAAAGAAGAATAACTGAAACAAGAGATGTAAGGTTCCTGGATGAATTTCAGAAAGAAAATCAATATGAAGAATTCGAAACGAAATTGAAGAAAGAAGCAACTGAGAGTAAATCAATTACAATACCACTGAAGAAGACAAATTCAAGAAACGGACAAGAAGGAGATAATCAACAACAAAATTTAGAAGACGCTGATGAATATGACACAGCTGATGAAGAACCTGACCCGATAACTTCCACTACCAACGATGAGCAGCCAGTAGTTTCCAGCCGAGGGAGGGGAAGGCCTCGGATCATTCGGTCTGGAAATCCTGGCAGGCCACGGAAACTTTATAGGCCAGTTCAACCGCAGAACTGTATTTTGGTGGGAGAGGGAGTAGTTGAAAACTCTTTCACGTTTGAAGAAATAGCTAACATTGCTGACATATCCATGAAAGACGCAATGAACAGCCCAGAAGCACGTGAATGGAAAGAAGCAATAATATCAGAATATAGCTCAATAATAGAAAACGATACATTTGAATTAGTAGAACAAACAAACAACATTAACAAGATTGGGAGCAGATTCATTCTTAAAGAAAAATTGAAAGCGGATGGTTCTCTAGAAAGGCGAAAAGCCCGTTTGGTGGCTAAGGGTTTCAATCAACGGTATGGAGTTGATTTCAGAGAAACTTATGCCCCTGTGGTCAGAATGGGCTCAGTAAGATTGCTCATGGCATTGTCTGTAGAACTTAGATTGGAAGTTCATCAAATGGATGTCGTTACAGCCTTTCTGAATGGAGACCTGGAAGAGACCATTCACATGGAATTACCTGACATGTTTGAAGAAGCATTAACCAAGATAATAAAAAGAGGAGATACAAATCTGAAACAAAAAAGTGAGAAGTTACTGAAAAACTATGAAGAAGGGAAACGATTATGTCGTTTAAAAAAGGCTTTGTACGGACTCAAGCAGGCTCCGAGGCAATGGTACAAAAAGTTGGACCAATGTCTACGAAAATTCTTGGTACCATCAAATTCGGATCCATGTTTTTTCCATGCAAAGCGGGGAGACGACGTTATCTTTGTTGCATTTTATGTTGACGATCTATGGATATCATCAAGTAGCATCAAATGGATAAATGAAGTAAAAAGAGAACTGAAAAAATCATTTAAAATGAAAGACCTAGGTAACATTCACTACGGCCTGGGAATAGAGTTTCATCAAGACATCGACGAGGGGACGATCTCGATGAGCCAGAAGAAGTATATAGCTGAACTTCTGAAAAGGTTCGGCTTGGAGGATGCAAAACCTGTAGCGACACCACTGGAACCTGGGATGAAACTGAAAAAACCGGATATGATTCCTTCTGAAAAAGAGATGAAGAAACTGCCATATCAGCAACTCATAGGCTCCTTACTTTACCTTTCCGTTTGCACACGACCTGATATAGCATTCGCAGTGAATATGTTGAGTCAATTCAACAATGCATACACTAATGACCATTGGGCAGCGGCAAAAAGAATCCTGCGTTATCTCAAAGGCACGTCTGATTACGCGATTAAATTTCGTAAGACTGGCAAAGGACTCATTGGTTACGCTGATGCTGACTGGGGTGCGTGTCCAGATGATCGGCGATCTTACACTGGATTCGCATTTCTTTTGGGAGGAGCAGCAGTCACTTGGGAAAGCAAAAAACAAAAAACCGTAGCATTGTCGACTGTAGAAGCAGAGTACATGGCTCTAGCTGAATCTGCGAAAGAAGCAATTTTCTTAAAAACATTTCTCTCTGAGCTAAACTATGAAAAACTTCAGTCATGTGTAACTATTTACAATGACAATCAAGGAGCTCACTGTCTTGCCAAGAACCCAACTCAGCACTCTAGAACAAAACATATAGACATCCGACATCATTTCCTGAGGCAATGTGTTGAAGAAAATACTATTGACATTCGATACCTACCAACGGAATCTATGATTGCTGATGTGTTGACAAAAGGGTTGCCTGGAGCAAAACATCATGTTTTCACAAGTGAACTTGGAGTTGCCAGTTTGAGGGGACGTGTTGTTTATACAAACTGACACTCTAATATTAATTTATTTAGTTAGGTAAATGTGTTATATTCACATGTTGATTATCATGTTGTGTTGTCAACAAATAAAATTACTTCGCCTCTAAAATCTATCAAAGATAGTTGTGCTAATTTCACTTATAAAAATAACTGACTCTGCAAAAATAACAATTCACTAAAAATCACATATTTACAAGAATAATGATGAATTGTTTTGAAATTTGAGCTTTCTGAGTGCTAAGATATTGTTAACTATTAATTTCATGGCCAACAACGTATTCTTAATAACAATCTGCCATTCAAAAAGAGATTTTGGATTTTTAGCTTTTGTTGTAATTCTTATCTTTTTTTAAGCAAATTAATGAAATTTGAGTACCTACATTTTTAGCATTATTTTGTACATTTATTTTTAATGTCCTATTTTATAGTTGATAAACTTTACTTCAGCAGGATTCTGCTAAAAAGTATCAATTTACCGATTTTTAGCCGTTTTTAGCTATTTTTAGTGATTTTTTCAGAACATTATTTGAAATTTGACCAATTTAATGAGCTCAAAAACGCTGGCCAACGAAGTCATCCTTTCATTTGGAAAGTTTGATTTTTTTTTCGCAAGAAAGTAATTTTTATCTCAATCCTAAGATATATATATATATATATATATATATATATATATATATATATATATACATATATATATATATATATATATATATATATATATATATATATATATATATATATATACATATATATATAAAGAAGCGCACACTTCAGGAACCGTTTCGGAATACCTCAAAACGGATTTTGATGAAAACAAAATTTCCGAAAATGTTGATTTTAAAATTTTCCGAGCCATTGCAATAGCTTTATTTTTGACGAAATTTGCTAAAAGCATTTATAGCGCAGAACAACTGCCAAAAAAATTTATTGTTTTCACCTTGCAGCTTGGTGATTTGAGAAAATATCAACGTGAAGTAACGGTAAACCAAGTTGCTGGTTATTCATAATCTGGCCCTCAAATTTGCACATCCTGTTATAAATTTTAATTTACACTTTGTTGAGAAATTTTGCTTAAATTTATGTTATATTTAAACCTCTAAAGCATTATTCTAGTAATTCTTCTGTGTTCTTGTACAACCCATGAAATATTTAAAATACTGCTACAAATCTAAACGAGAATTAGAAAGGATGTGCCATTAACGAACTCGATTCGTTTCCCCAAAGGATAGGCACTTTTAGTAGTTGATCCCATAGCCGTATTTTGCCGAATACTAATCGTAATTGTTCTCTCCGGGAAGTGGAAAAAATACCCCGAAAATTTAACGTTTTAAACAATATTTAACATTGTGGTTTCGTGCCTGTCTGTCTATCTGTGTGCCCACTAATTCTTGTAATTAGCAAAACTATAGTATCACACTACCAGATTTTGATGACATTTTTTTGGGTAATGTGTATTTGGCGCTAAATGGTCCCTTATGAACTGTAACCGGATCAATGATCCGTCCAATGGTAGCCAAATGTAAAGTCCTTGAATCAATAATAAATTCAGTAATTTTCATCAAATTTCAATAAAATTCTCAGATATTAAGCCGGACGGGGCTTCGATGGTTCCTCATAAATTTAATTGTTTCTGGATTAAAGAACTTTTCCGAAAGTTTTCGTTTGTTTTCCATACAGTCACTTGCATGATACATGTTTGAAATAGTTACTTTAAATGCCTCATGGAAACATACGTAGTAATTTATGTGAAAGTAGTGCGAGTAGTTGGGCTAAGTGAGTTTAGCGAACTGAACTTCGTACTGATTGTGTTGAACCTTGACTAATAGAACTCAAGTTAATTTGGATATTTGAAGGAAGTATGTTTGAATTCAACTCCGGAATACTGAATCCCGTAAGACTGAATTCATTGGTAAATTTTCCGGTTCCAACGGAGGAAAGGCCGGAAGGCAGACTCCCATTGCCAATGAAGCATCAGGCCTGGAAGAGGTACTCCCGTTACCCAAGGTAGATTACAAGGTGTAAGGTGTTAGGTATGAAGTGAACTGGACGAAAGTGGGATTTGAAGTGATGCTTCTGTCGCAGGCATTTCACGGTGTTTCGGGGAATAGTGGAGTTGAAAAATAAATCATGTGAATAGTTTGGTGGTCTGGATGCTCGTAAGCTCGCATCTATGACAAGGGTCGACACACTTGTCGAGCTATAATGCACCAAGATTCTCTATAATGTTACTCTAATATGAAGAAGCATAGAGAAAATAATAGGTACACAGGTTTAAAAACAATGGTTGTACGATTTATTGAAGGAACCAAATATGTATTTGCTCCGAGAAGAATTCTAAGGGACTTTGATTAGACTGGAAAGTAGGTTTTATACTAACCCTTCAATACTAATACAGAGACACCGCAAGGGGTAGGTTATATTGGATCAGTATGGGTTGTAATCAGGATCAGGTACCAACGATATCAGGAATCAATCAATCAATATCAAGATCGTTATGGCTTTGGGTTGGCGTTTCGGAAGGAGTAGGGTTAAATCGGAGTTTGTCACTGTGGGCTCCTATTGCTGAAATAGCTTATACAATATTATACAATTGTGCTGTACTTCATTACATGTTCTTCCTAGACGGAGCACTTATATTTGTCATGATTCTTCCCTATCCTCTCGTTCCAACGTTGTCTTAGTTGCAGGTAGATATGGGTTGTTTGTTGGGGTTTTGATTCAGCTTTGGGTATTTTCATTTATTCGTATCAGGGGCTTTGTGTATTTGGGAATGTTGTTTCAATTTTTGGTATTAATATGTCTTGTTATTTATTTCTATTATTTGGTCTTATTTATAATTTCGGTTGTTTTGGCTATTGAGTATTATTTAGTTTGAGGTTATTGCTATTTGCTTGTTGTTTGCCTTTTAGTTCGTGGCTGGTACGTAGGTTTTTTTTTTTTTTTTTTTTTTTTTTTTTCTTCTTTTTTTTTTCATCAGCCTAGTCTGGCACATCAGAATGAGCTTGAGGTTCATCAGACAAGAAGTTTTGTTGTATATTGATTTTTTTTTTTTTTTTTTTTTGTGATTTTCCAAAATTTTCTTTTTTTTTTTGTAGTTTTGTTTGTAATTTTAGGTATTTATATGTTTTTTTGTTTAATTAAATTGACATAAAACCCTCCGTCGGAAAAAATTCGGTTTTTAGTTTCAGGTAGTGTTGGGTTTTCCTGCTTCTGTACAAACCTGTTCTGTCTATGTGGGTGCTGGATAACCACACTTCCCTGGCAGCCTGTGCCTCGAGCAGGAGGCCTAGCGCTTGTGGGTGGAAGTGTTCTTTCCCCCCACCCCCTACCCAACCCAAAAACCCTACATCGGCACCTCAACCGCTGGTGGGGATTCTGTACCGTGAAATATTTAAATCTCCCGCCACGTTTGAATTTGCGCGGTGTGAGGTTGGCCTGTACAACTGCCTCGCATAGTCGGACTCCGCAAGTGACAGCTCTACCGAAATTATTCTGAAGACTGCTGTAATGGAATGAGTTCTTCGCAAACTGATACCGTTTGTTTTATTATTATTGTTTAAATGAACATTGAAAATTATATTTAGTTGGTAAATGAAGAATTTATTTTCCAAACACATGGGAACTACTTTTTTACCTCAGAGCTGCTGCCGCATACAGGACTCCCGACACAACTGTCGTTTTCCTTTGTCTTTCTCGTTCTGCGCTCTGCTTGCCGTATGGTCTCTCGAAATTTACCTTTTATATATATTCCTCCCGTATATTTGAAGGGTTTTAATAACCAGTTCAGTTTCCGTTAAAGCAAGTCTCTCTTACCGCTGTCTCCACGATCTTCCGACTTCAGAGAACCTTGAATTCTGTTGGAACAACTTCGCCTTTTGGCAGATCTGTCGAAGTCATCAAGGACTAAGACTTTTGCCTGGTAGAGAACATTCTTCGGGGAAAATTCACCGCATCACCGCCTACGATAGTCTACTCTGCATCGAAAATTCTACGAGTGGCGAATCAACTACCGTACCGGTATGTCCCGCAATTTAGACTTGATCAGAAGTCAAAATACTTATGTGAGAACGTGCAAAGAATAAGCATATTTCGTTTATTTTATCAGTTTTAGATACCTACCTACAGACTGGTATATCTCGGAATTGGAAGCCTGCCGTCCGTCCTTCCCTTCCTCACCTACAGTCTTACCTACAGCCTAGTGTAACGTATAGAATAGAATATATTGTTGAGTATTTCCACGACTGTCGGAATTTAAGTAATCGTCAGAATTTAAGTAAGTGTCAGCGTTATACCTTACAACGAGCTAGTGATTTTGTAACTTCCCGAATTTGACTTCGTACATATCTTTACAGTATTATCGCATTTATTATACCTGTGACGTTCCGATCCCTGAGCATTTCCGATTTTCCTGTATATATATTATTTTGTAAACAAGCAAATTTATTTTCTTTCGTTTGGCGGAATAAAATTCGCTTAAAACAAGATTTGAGAGTTCATGTTTGAATATTATATCCTTGGGTTCATCCCCACTCTTGAAGTTTAGTTTTATTTTGTCACAAATGCAACAAGATTCTCTAAAATGTTACTCTAATTTGAAGTAGCAAGGACAAAATAATAGGGACACCGGTTTAAAGGCTATGTATGCACGATTCACTCAAGGAACCAAATATGTATTTGCTCCGAGAAGAATTCTAAGGGATTTTGATTTGACTGGAAAGTAGTTATGTTTTATATTAACACTTCAATAGGTACTAATACAAAGCCAGCGCAAGGGGTAGGTTAGATGGGATCAGTCTGGGTAGTAATCAGGATCAGGTATGATATCAGAAATTTAGAAATTAATCAGTGTTATATTTAATCAACATGAATCGTTAATATGTTATTTCGATGTTTCCTTATTGTCATATTATGTCTAGGACTCTCGGAAGGTCGGGAAACTTACATCCCCAGACTGAGTGCTACCCAGTTTCCTTTCAATATGTCGTACCTTGGAAATCGTCTCTTTGTCGGGGTTTTGGAATACGGACAAATGATTTTTGGGTTCATTTATTACCAACCTATCGACATGTTTCTCACAGCCGCCGTTAACATGGTGCGTACTCAATACTTGATCCTTAACTTTGGCTTATTCTGGATGCCAGAAGACCTTGAGGCATTTTGGGGTACTCGAGTCTCAGTGAAGGACACAGAACCGCCAATGGACATGCGACTGTTTGTAGAGGATCACCAGAGACTGGTCAGGTAAGTTGTAATCTTGAAATCCAGATCCATGGATGTTTAGTATCAGTGGTACTACCTATACTAACTAAATTGCATAGGAACTAAATTTGAATCACAACACGAAGGGTTATGTTAGCTACTTTGACAGTTTTAAACAGGGGCACCTATTGGCTCAGTAGAAGTCAGAATAGGAAACAATCCTGGCAAATAGCTGTGGGTCTTCTCCCCAATCGCCTGCAAGCGTGGGGAGTCAGCCGGTCATTCAGCAATCCTCCATCGAGACCTCCGGCCTTCTTTCTAATCTGAAGATCTGAGGAGTGGACTTGGAGAATGAGGTCACCACGTATGTACTGAGGATCTTTCCTCAGGTTGGTGAAGAGACAGAGCAGAGTACAGCGGAAGAAGTGGTGCCTCATGGAGGTGGTAGAGCAGTTAGGCAAGCAAGGGGGTGAGTATACTAGTGGATCCAAAAGTTGTGGAGGAAGTATCTGACTCATGTGGCTGCGATGGTACTGGAGGGAGCTGGGGATGGAAAAGTGTTGCTCCATCTCCAGGGTTTTGTTTCGAGCAACGCTTGAGTGCTCCCAACCACAACCATGGAAGAAGAAAGACTCTTTCTCCTTCCATGCCACAACCCTGTAACCCAGTGTTTCCCCCCAGTTCCACCTGAAATTCCTTGAGCCGCATTATGTGCACACTAGTGTTTCATAACGAAGCACATGACGAAAATTCCGCTTCTGCTGGACCTTATGGAATTTACGCCCAAGGCTAGAAAAAAACGCCGAAGATGTATAGATGTTCATCTTCAACCTGCCTCATCATTCGGGAAAAGAACAATTTCTTATCCCAAAACAAAGGGTATGGACCTGGAGGCCTGTATGATCTCTATATCATCTCTGGTCTTCCGCACTTCCAAAAGGTTCTAACATCTTGCTTCCAATCAGCTGGTGTGAGGGGTGATGTCTAGAGAGCATTTCGATGAGCAAATGGAACAGCGAAGGGGCCTAAAAGTTCACCAAACTGTCACTTTGCTGGCCCTTACGACGAAAAGGAAGCTCTATCTTGCTGCTCTTTTTTGCCCTGACCAATTACCTCGTGGTGTCGGGCACCTAATTGTTTAATTAAGTAAGTTGCCTGTCTGTACCACAAAGGCGTGACAGTCCTTGAGGCACGGGTTGAGATATCAGGTAATGTTGCCATTAGGTGCTGGGTACGCCAGGGGGATCCTCCGTCGCCACTCCTCTTCAACCTGATCGTAGATATGGCCTAAGGTAAGCTGTCAGCTGCTATAGGGTTTAATCTCGCCCCTGTGGTGCAATTAAGTGCATAGGCTTTATACAGATGATGTCATCTTACTCTCAGAATCTCGTGAGGGCTTGCTCTCAATGCCTTTGCTGAGCAGCTAGCTAGGTGTCGTTTAGGGGTCAACCCAGATAAGTGTGGGTCAGTCTCCTTGGTTCCGTTGGGTCGCCAGCATAATCTGAAGGTCGTGGATGAGGTATGCTTTGTCATAGGACAGTCACCTTTCTCCACGATCTGTTTTGGAGGATTGGTGGTACCTCGGAGTCGACATCATTGGTACGGCCACCATTGCTTCGACCCGTGTGAACCTTGGTGAATCACTACCATGTGTCAGCAAGGCTTCAATGAAGCCACAGCAGAGGCTGTGATATTGTTAACACTAAGCCCGATGGATCTACCATAATCCTGGATGTCCAGGATGTCAATGGCAGCGTGGACATAGAGCAGACCTGGTGGGCTAAAATTGATAAGTATAATAGAATGATCTGCGGCTAGCAATCTCTGTGCCAAAAAAAGAGCGGGGGCAAATTAGTTTTTTCTTTTCGTATTCAACGGTGTGCCGTGTTATGCTCCACCTTTCAGAGAAGTTTTATTTAAAAGAAAAAATGTGTGTATTACTATACTACGATTTTTACCGGAGACAATACAACGATTTTCATTCTTCTTTTCTGTTCAATTAGGAATGCGGTCTAGTTTAAGAACTTGGATAGGTTAGGAGTTTCAAATTTCATTACGGAAGGGGGTGAATGGAGGGAGTAATAGTGAATAATCGTGATGTTTTCAGTATTCTCATCTGATTTCCGTTTTTTCTTTTCCAGATTTCAGTTTAGTTATGCATCTTGGGAAATTTTAAATTTACCATCGGTGAAATCAGCAATAATTTAAAATTGCATAGTGTTAACGGTAGAGGGAGGGGGGTACAATTCCTATAGGTATATCATGATATTTTCAATCGATTTGTGAGAGCAGTTCTGCTTGTCACATATTCATGTTGGGTTATATTGGAGGGGCACATATAGCGAAATCACCACGATCTATTCGCTATTCTTATCAAAATCGTATACAACCCACAATCATAGGGAGGTGCCTGTAATTCATGCATTATTTAAAAATAATTTTTGTGATAAATTTTAACCTTGCAGTCAGTGTCTTAAATTACTAAACCTTGGAAATACATCTACAAAACAGATTTTCCCTAGTCTTGAAACGCTATCAAATGTGTCTGTACCTCATTTTGTACTTTGTGCAGATATGGACAGAAGTTGAGGAAGTTTTTGAATCCCGTTTTAGGAATAGTCACATTTGACTGCATCATAATAATGTGCAATATGACAATCGTTATCACTGAGGTAAGTCATTTTCGAATCATACACGTAATAACATTATAAAAAGGACTTGGCCTTTTTCGGGATGTTGAGACACTTTATTGATCCTAAGATTGAAATAATTAATTATACGAATATAATTAATTAATAATTATTATAATGAAATCAAATAATTTAAAATGATATGAATAATAATAATAAAATGAATATCAGTAATTTAAAATTGCAGTGTACATACCTGCTTACAAGATCCTAATTTATTTTAGACAAATTCTGATATAAGAATGTAGTACTTCATATGAGTATTTATTTATTTCGTTTTAAAACCTTTATTGTTCTATGAGATATACCTACTTCAAGATTTGTTTCTGGCACAGCCCCAACCCATTTGCAAATCGAGCTGTTTCATCTTATCTTTTTCGCGCCTTTGATGCATATGACTGAGAGATATGCATGCATGTGAGAGATGGGTTCGTTGTTTACCGATTAAGAAGTATTGCTGCAGCAACTCTCTTACTGGGTTCCCTTTGTGGTAGGTTTCTATTCTCTCTTATCCTTGCAGCTACCATATTGTAGGATGGTTCCATCTGGGGTGAACATGAAAGATCAACTCGTGAACTAAGCTTACCTAACTATGGTATAAGGGAAGCAATTCTTCCGGATTTCCAATCGCGAGACCATCAAGAAATAATGCGCTGCTAGCGAATCTGTTGATTACCTAGACTAGACAATCGAGCCCTGAATTCCATTAACGATTGCGAGAAAGTGGGGCCGGAATACGTGGAGATTTCCTTATAAATATCAGCTGACATAATGCCAATAACGGAATTATCAGGTGGTACAGTTCCAATGGAATTTATTCTAACTTTGCGAAATCGAGTTTATTAACTACTATTATGTTTACTAGCTCACTTCGCTCGTTCGGTATGGCTGTATAGATGCGATGGTCTTTACTATTGAGTGGGGGATGTAGAATGATTGGAAACGGTAGCACTAAGGGTGAGATATAGTCCCAATACCATCGAGACCTACAGCATGGTACATGAACGTAAAAAATTTTAAATTTGATTTTCAAAAACTCGTGAATCTAAATTCAATTTTTATCAAAAAAAGAAAAAACGAAAACTATAAGTAAGTAGATATTTTCCACCTTTGTATTTTAAACTCCCTGAAGAAGCCTCAGTTCCAGGGGAGAAAGGTTGGAGTTTAATGTTTTAGCGAATTTTTGAAGAAAATTAAGCTATTGCTCTCGCCTCAAAATTTGTAGAATGTGAATTTTTGAAAAATTTTTATGCAGAAATCCGTTTCAGGCTATTTTGAATCATATTCTGAAGTTTAACGCATTTTTTTATGTATGTATGTATATATGTATATATGTATATATGTATATATGTATATATTTGGGTTGCTGGGGTAGGGTAACTGTTGGTGTTTTTTATCTCTTCGGAGCTCCTTCAAATCCCTACCCAAGTCATGGTCATACGTCCCCGCCGTGCAACCCGGGCACCCTCTGGTTTACCAGAGGGTGGCAGAATGACCCTCTGGCGCTTAGGGGGGAGGCTCATGTCAATGGGTCTCCCGACCCTTATTTTATCGTCTCCCCCGTTATGGATGAAATAAATAGAGAGCCTCATAACCCCCGCCGGCCCATTGGCCAGCGGGGTTCTAGGGGAGGCGCTCGGGGGCGCCCCAGGCAGGGGCGTCGGTCTTCCTCTCCCTCTTCTTCCTCCTCTTCTTCCTATCCTTCTTCCTCTTCCAATGCCCCTGGAGATGTCCATCAGTGTGCCCACTGTGAGAGAGCCTTCAGTTCCAAGCGTGGCCTCAGTGCCCACGTCTGGCAGAAGCATCCTGTACAGGCCAACGCTGCAATTGATATAGAGCGAGAGCGGCCCAGGTATGCTTCTGAGGATTTGCGGCGAATGGCAGCAGAGGAGGCAGAGGCTGTGCGTAATGGGGTACGAAATATTAACGTATTCCTTCAAGCACGTTTTCCCATGCGCACGCTTTCTGCCATCCAATCTCTTCGCCTGAGGCCCCACTATAAGCAGCTTGTCCAGGATGCAATCCTGGCAAATAGCAGTGGGGCCTCCCCCGCATCTCCGACAGGCGTGGGACAACAGCCCGCCGTTCAGCAATCCTCCCCCGGGACCTCCGGTCTTCTTGAGGATTTGAAGACTGAAGTGTTGAGGCTCGGGGAGCAGGTAGGCCGTATTGATGGTTACGAGAGTGCCTACCTGCAGGAACTGGCGAGGCGGGCTGTTGAGAGGCCTGTTGGCTTGGAAGATGAGGTCGCGGCCTATGTACAGAGGATCTTCCCACAGGTTGGGGATGCGACCGTGGCGGGGCATCAGGGAGGACATCCTCCTGTGTCGGTGCCCCGTGGAGGTCGCAAAGCAGCTAAGCAAGCAAGGAGGCGGGAATACCAGCGGGTCCAGAAGTTGTGGAGGAAGCATCCGGCTCGTGTAGCTGCGGAGGTACTGGAGGGAGCTGGGGATGAACAAGTTTTGCCCCCACTCCAGGAGTTTGTGGAATTTTGGGAGCCACTTTTGAGTGCTCCCAGCCACAACCCTGGTGTGCCAGTGGTACCCCCAGCTTCCACCAGGGATTCCTTACGTGGCATTATGTGCACGCCGGTGCTTCATGACGAGGCACATAAGTGCCGTGTCAAAAACTCCACGTCTGCTGGACCTGATGGTATTTCTGCCCGACGCTGGAATAAAGCCCCAAAATGTGTCAAGCTGCTTATCCTCAACCTGTTACTTCTATCGGGAAGGCCCCCGAAAGCGTTGACCCGTGCCCGAACCATCTTCATCCCAAAGAAAGGAGGAAGTGGGCCTGGAGGCTACCGTCCGATTTCAATATCATCGGTAGTTTTCCGCCACTTCCAAAAGATTCTGGCATCTCGCTTTCAAGTGGCTGGTGTCATAGGTGACGTCCAGAGAGCATTTCGGCCAGCGGATGGCACAGCGGAGAACCTAACAGTTCTCCAAACTGTCATTTCGCTGGCCCGCATCAAGAAACGGCAGCTCCATCTTGCCGCTCTGGACGTCGCTAAGGCCTTTGACACAGTTAGCCACTTTGCCCTGACCGATTGTCTTCGTGGTGTCGGGGCACCTGCTCGTTTAATTGAGTATGTTGCCTGTCTGTACCACGAAGGCGTGACGGTCCTCGAGGCACAAGGTGAGATGTCAGGGGATGTTGTCATTGGGCGCGGGGTACGCCAGGGGGATCCTCTGTCGCCACTCCTCTTCAACCTGGTCGTGGATACAGCCTTGGGTAAGCTGCCAGATGAAATAGGGTTTGATCTCGCCCCTGGGGTGCGAGTAGGTGCATTGGCTTTTGCCGATGATGTCATCCTACTCGCAGAAACCCGCGAGGGCTTGCAGGTCGCCCTCAATGCCTTTGCTGAGCAGCTAGCCAGGTGTGGTCTAGTGGTCAACCCTTCTAAGTGTGGGTCGGTCTCCTTGGTCCCGTCTGGCCGCCAACATAAGGTGAAGGTGGTGGATGAGGAGTGCTTTGTCTTAGGACAGACACCCATCCCCGCCCGATCCGTGTTGGAGGTCTGGCGGTACCTTGGGGTCGACTTCATGGGTGTGGCCACTATAGCCGCAAGCCGTGTGGACCTTGGTGGAGCATTAGCTCGTGTCACCAAGGCTCCATTGAAGCCACAGCAGAAGCTGCGCCTCCTTCGCACGTACTTACTGCCAAAGCTAACCTATGGGTTAGTCTTTGGCAGGCTTACTGCGGGGAGGCTGCTTGAGTTAGATCGTGAAGTTCGCTCTGCTGTGCGCTCTTGGCTAGGCTTTCCACCTGGTGTCCCAAGTGCTTACATCCACGCACCGGTCAAGGCCGGTGGGCTCGGTATTGTCTCTCTTTCTGCCAGCATCCCATCTTTACGCCGCCAGCGCCTGCTTGCCCTTAGGGGCTCGAGCTGGGAGGTCGCCCGCACTGCTGCTGACCTGGACTTTGTCCGGCAGCAGTTGTTGTGGTGCGATCGAGCAACACCAACTGCTCCAAAACCCAGCTCATCTGCTGAGTTCGCTGCTGCACTGCATGAGTCAGTAGATGGTAAAGAACTCCGACAGTGCTCTGAATCCCCCATTTCTACCCAGTGGGTGGAATGGGCTTCAGAGGGCATTGGGGCCCGCGACTATCGCCATTTTCACGCCGTCCGGGTGGCTACATTAGCCACCTCGGTGAGGTGTTCGAGGAGTAGTCGCGGGACAGTAGACACCCTTTGCCGTGCCTGTCGGGGTAAAAATGAGAATCTTTATCATGTGGTGCAGCAGTGTCCTCGTACTCACGGTGGCCGCATTCTACGTCACGATGCGGTTGCCAAGCAGATAGCAGGCGCTTTGTCATCTAGCGGTTGGGATGTCGAAAGAGAGAGACTATACCATATGCCGAGTGACCGGGGCAAGAAGCCAGATATCGTTGCGATCAAGCCCGATGGGTCTGCCATAATCCTGGATGTCCAGGTTGTCAGTGGCAGCTTGGACATGGAGCAGACCTGGCGGGCTAAGAAAAGTAAATATGATAGAAATGATCTGCGCCAAGCGATATCTGAGCTAAAAGGAGTGGCACCTAATAACATCAAGGTCATTGCCGCGACCGTGTCATGGCGCGGGGTGTGGTGCGGGAAAAGTGCCACGGAGTTGCTCGAGTTGGGCATCTCGGCAGGAGTACTCCGTGGTATCACCACCCGCGTCCTGAGGGGTTCTTACTTGAACTGGTGGTCATTTTATAGGGGCACTTCCTTTCATCCCATTCTTCCTCCTCGTCCTGCAACATCCCTTATCCCTAGAGCCGGCGTCGGGTAAACCTGGGCGTCCTCCCCACTTTTTTATTTTATTTGTTTATTTTTCAGTTTAATGGTGTGCCCCCTCCGCCTTTGAGGGGAGTTTCGTAAAAAAAAAAAAAAAAAAAAAAAAATATGTATGTATGTATATGTATGTATGTGTCATTCCAGACGATAACTGTCCGTAGAATTGTGCTAGAAACTTCAAACAAATTTTAAAATGTTAAGGACACAAAACGAAAGTTCAAGTTCGTTGGCCAGCATGATCGGATTACATCTTCGGGTTGAAATTTTCAAAAATGTAGTCAAAAATTTCAAAATAGCCTGTTTTTTGCGATTTGTTGTGCGAAATAATTTTTTCAGCATACTAACATGTGGTATATTCGGAATCAGCGTAAAATTTCCTATAAGAATATGTATCAAGTTTTCAAAAATTCCATTACTTGAAAAATCAGTCAAAAATTGAAATAATGCTCGAATAAAGTTTGCTAGTTGTAAAAATCGGTAATATTTGCATGAAACATTGTCCAAATTCAGATTGTCATTAAATCTACAAGATTAGTTTAATAATAATAAAGTATGAGCACCTCCTAATTATTTTTAATAATTTGATTCCATGTTTGTCTATCAAAATCATAAACTAAAATTTCTCTACACGATCAATAGCGACTGAAATGTCGAAGATTTTTTCAAAAATTCGCTCATGGGGTCATGCTGCATGACTGGACTTTTTTAAACCAATTTAAGGACAGAAGGCTCTTTTTTATGAAGCTTGCTGTAGATTGTCCTCTACCAATTTCATTTTTTTCAAATCATTACTCCATTCTGCGCATGCGCTTACGTAAATTACTTCAAGCATCATTTTCCCGTTCCTATTTGACCAATTTCGACGTTTTACCTTGCCTACATCTTGATTGACTATATTCCGCTATGGATTTTTAAATGATTATCAAGACCCTTCAATGATCTATACGTTAATGATATTCTCAATTGGTAGTTAGCTACCTACTTACTTAAATATCGTTATACTTAGATCAGGGAGACTAGTAAAATGTAGATGTTTTAAATAATTGCATTGATTTGCCTTCTGCAGGTGCCTTTATCTACGCAGGCATATTGATGTCAACCTACGGATCTGCAATTTGAAATGGACTTTCTTTGTAATATCAGGAATTCAATATCAGTGCACACTGATCAGCTGTGGAGCTACCGAACCTAATTTGTTTTTTAATCGACTCTGATGCTGAAACCTGCAATCTAGTTTCTTTTTGGAGATATGGAATACAATTACAAAGTATGGAGGGACTCAGATCAGCGTCTGAACCTGTGAGGCTAATTTCTTTCCTAATCGAGTAACGGCTCTGATAATTAGATAGAGCGGTTTTGGGACTCCTCGGGAACAAAAACGAGGAGAGGAAGCGTACTGATTAGCTGAGCGGGCACTGAACATATATTCATTTCTTGCTTATCTACATTTTTTAAACATTTACTGTGAAGAAAATAACGGCGGGATCTTGGAACTGAAAAAGTGTGAACCCTTTTGCGAGGCACGATGCGCCATGTTCTGATCATTTATTACATACGGGGTTTCATAATTGAGGAGCTGACACAAAAATCATATTTCATAGGAACTCCCTCTGAACTCTTATCAGATTTTTTTGGACATGATCTCTTCTCCATGCAAAGGTCACACATTTATTCAGGGTGCGATCTAGCAAGGACGGGAGGACCTAAGGCCGTTGGCGTGACTGTTTACTTGCACTTCTACGAAAAAAAATGTTCTTTAGATTTTAGGGCTTAACTGCTTTTCCATGTCAGCTCCTCAATTATAGGCAATGATCTGCATAGAAGGGCTATCTAACAAAGAAATTATAATCCTTTGCGTAATAATTTGCAGCGTTTTTTTTTTTCCCAGCTGTTCGAAGATCAGTTAGAACTATTGGAATTAGTGCTCCGTGTGGCGGCTGCCACAACGGTCATATTAGCCTCACTCGTGGTATTTTACACGTTTTCATCGATGAGTGGAATGCTGAAAGAAGCTGTAAGTATCCATTCGGAACTAAGGACGTCCTTAAATAAATCTGTGAATGGTGGCTCCTAGATCGCTACTGGGTACATCATTGTCCGGTCCCAGTCCTAGATTAGATGTCTAAATCTTTTGGCTGTGCAAAATCATACTATAAATTTCTAAATGGATCATTTCCATCACTTTAATCATAAACAAAGCATGTCTGCCAATAAATATTTTTTACATATTATAGGTAGTTTTTCCAACATAAACTTTTCTCCATTTAGCGAAGTTTCGTATAAAATGAAGCTATCGCAATAGCACCAGAAATTTTAAAATCAAAATTGTCGAAAAAATTTTTCATTGAAATCCGTTTCGAAAAATTCTGAAACGAATCCTAGAGTTTAATGATTTGTCATCTATATTAATGAAGTCGAAAGTATGTCTGTCCGTACATTGATTAGAATCGTGAAATTTTGCTTTTCTTTTCCGTTTCATGCTATTCGTAGACGATTGGTACTATTTTCTCACTTTTTCTCTGTCTGTCCGTACGTTTGTCCGCTTTTCACGGTTACAGGGGTCGTTGGACAACTGAAATGAGTGTGGAGAAATGTCTGTATCAGTCCAACTCAAATTATAGGCTATTTCAAGTTTTTAAAATTTGAGCCAGAGGTGGTGTTTTAGGGGTGGGAGAGGGGATGTAATTGGGTATCTTTAACACCATTGAACGAACTGGGGATCTGATTGGACGAATATGTTTGAATTACTCCCACTTGAACCACAAGCTACTTAAAATTTTCCAAATCTGACCCATAGGGGGTGTTTTGGGAGAGGAGGGGGGTGAAATGGGGTATCATGAACATCAGTAAATAAACTGGAGACGTGATTGTTGAAATATGTTCGGGTTACTCTAACTTGAACCTCAGACGAGGTACTCGAAATTTTAAAACCCGACCATTAGGGTTTTTATTGGTGGGGAGGGGGGGGGGGGAGTGAAATGGAGTTATCTTGGACATCATTCAATAAACTAGAGCTGATTTATAAGAAATGTTTAAAATACTCTTACTTGAATCACAGACTACTTCAAATTTTCCAATCTAACCCATAGAGGGTGTTTTGAGTGAGGAGGGGGGGATGGGGTACCATGGACATCACTGAATAAACTGAGGACCTGATTTATAAAATATGTTAGGATAGCACTAAAAAACCACAGCCTACTTGGATGTTGATTGGGCAAATATGTTTAGGTTACGTCAACCTCAATCATAGGCTATTACAATTTTTTCTAGCTTCAAACATAATGAGGTGTTTGTGGTAAGGAAAACAAAGGGAGAGGCGAGGGGGAAGGTAAATTGAATAAAATGGTCATCACCGAACGAACAGGTGATCTGATGTTCGGACGAATGAAATTGGATTAGTCTGAACGTTCTTTTGGATTACCTATCAAGAATATTTTTAATCTGAAATATGGGGGGGTGTTTGTGGAGAGGGAGTGGGGGTTGATCTCATCTCAGTAGTTTGTTCCTAATAGGTAATTTATAAGTAAGTACTTTTAAGTAAGGACTTTTTGAATTAGATCCATACGGGTGTCCCAAAATGTGGTGGGTGAGGGGGGGGGGGGGGGGGGGGGGGGGCTTGCGTATATTCAAGTCAACCAATGCAACGCACGGGTGAACCAGCTATTATGATATAAAATTATATGTACCCTAAAATTTCCAAATCGTTTTTAAATTGTAGGATATTATTAGACAAAATTTGTTTGCCATTAAATTGGTATCTAGCTATTCCTTTGCACTCATAGTGCTCAAGTTTCAAAACAATGTAATAAATATATTACGGATGTTATAAATGATTTCCGAAAATTCGCTCAAACGATCATGCTGCATGACTGGAACTTTTCTTCTTTTTTTCGTACTATCCATGGTTTAACGTCTACGGTAGATGGACGGACGTAAAATTTGTCTTCTACTTGTCTGTATTTTAGATAAAATGCGCTATAACCATTTGGCCATTTCAATTGTCTACAGAAATTTGCAAAAATTCATCCTTCGCTGTTTTTATCTTCCAGCACCTTTACTACACTTCTAAAGATATGATTATTAAATACAGTAACGAATATAGTTAATTACCTAAATACTTCATTTGTAATCTCACAGGAGGAGAGCGTATTTGAGGCTCTTTACGCACATGACTGGTACAGAATGAGTACTCAGAAAAAGAGAAGCATGATTTTTATTCTAAAACAGACGATAACTGCGAGGAAAATTCCTATGTTGAACTTGGGGGACATGGGCAGAGCAACATTTATTGAAGTAAAATTACTATAATAATAATAATAATCATTAACTATACTACTTGCATTCGGAGAAGATTCCTCTTTGCCAGCATTACTGTTCCTGTTCTTCAGTTTATGATTGAATGATAATTCATTCGCTAACATATTTCGTGACAGCCTTCCATCTGTACAACGTTGACGTATTTCCTTTTTGCAGGGTTTGAAAACGGTTTACACTTTCTACAACTTCATGAAACAGTTCAAGTGAACGGCCATCAATAACAAAATGCTTTTGTTTTACTGTAGTATTAATAATAGAAATGTGGTGATGTACATTTAGAAGCATTTATGTATTTTCAAATGTAAAATCATGACCGAGATAAATAACAATAGATCTTAAAAATTGTTATACTTGCTTAATACCTTGCGATATAATGTATCCCATTATTTCCGCTGCAACTTTCCGCGTTTGAAAACATTCCGTGTTAAAGCACACAAAAGGACTTCGTGTACGCCAAATCGATCGCATTGTGAATAATGGACATATTTTATGAAAGCGTTTAATGACTTGGAAGTTGGGGCTCCGTAGAGCAAGGCCAACACCATCAGGTAATTTTGATCCATCGGTTAACAGGAGAGTGTGTCCAGCACATCGCCGTTAGTCGTTATTTTGCGAAATAAACACTCTTCCCCCTTCCCCCCCCCCCCCCCCTGACCCATTAGGGTAAAGACCTCAATTATTATAGACACACACCCAGTTATTGACACTTGAACCTTCAATTCTAAAAAATAAGCGTTTGGTGCTGCCTAGCGATTTAAACTTGGCGCCATTTCTAAACCTAACGTATCAGTGACAGTTTCCTGCCGAAATTAAGTCACTCATGAGAAGATGGCCACCAACGACACCGAGTTTTTTGTCAGTCGTCAGCTGGACACCTCATCCCAAAGGACAACGCTAAGCAGGTGAGTGGCGTTTTAGACCACAATTTCTTTTCCTTTTTGCTTCTAGAGCCCAATTTCACATCAGGTACTTTGTCAAAGCCCCTAGTTCACGTAAAGATACTTTTTCTAACCCTAATTTGGAATATTAACAACTTTTTTGGGGGTGTCAATAACTGAATTTGAAAACCACCGGTTTTTCAGATATTGACACAAGTGTCAATATCTGGGTTTCCAATGACATATTTGCTTTGATGCTTGTCGGATTAGATTTTTCATTTGTAAATGGAAGGTGCTTCTGCTTTTCTGAAAAAACGAGAGGATCCAATTGTTGACAGAGGGTGTCAATAACTGGTTCAATCAAGTGTCAATATCTAAAACACATTTTTCAATCATAGACACCTCCGATTTTCAATTATTGACTCCACTCCTGTAGCAGATCCCAATGGGGGCGATCGCACTGTCCTCTCCCGTTTGGGTGGCATGTAGGTATAATATTACTGTAGGTACCTAGCTTATAATATTCCTGAGGTACCATATCCTACCACTTGGTGATGCTGTTTCTAATATTGGTAGGTACGTGAAAAGAGAGGTCTAACTTTGGTTTTTATTCCTCAGGAATCTCCATAATCTTTTCAAAAATTTCTTCAAAGAAGACCCCTTCGAAAAAAGTAGAACGCCGCAAGGTTTTGGCTAAACCCGTGCCAAGGAGACAATATGGAGAGGAAGAAATGTTGGCAGCAATCGCTGATGTTAAAGGAGGTGTGCCTGTAGCGACCGCGGCCAAGAAACATGGAGTACCACGTGTAACTCTAATGTATAAAGTAACAGGCAAAAGCCCGGTTGACAGGAAGTCAGGCCCCGACAGTGTTCTCACAAAAGATGAAGAAGAACTCCTCATCCTATGGATAAAAGAAATGGCAAAGGCTGGGTTCCCAGTTACCACCGAACAACTGAAAGACAGCGTTCAGCTTCTCATAAGGAACCTTAAACGGGAATCTCCATTCACGAACGACCGGCCGGGGAATTCGTGGCTGAAATGTTTCCAGCGTCGACACCCATCAATATCGCTTCGGGTTGCAGAAAACTTGACACTCAGCAGGGCCTCAGTGACCAAAGACTACATTAAATCGTGGTTCACGGAAACGGAAAAATATTTAAGAGAACACAATTTGTTTGAAATACTGCTGGACCCAACGAGAGTATTCAATGGCGACGAGTCAGTATTCTTCTTAAGCCCAATCGGGAAAAGGGTCTTGGCTGCAAGGGGTGATAAGACAGTGTACCAGAAAGTGAATAACGATGAGAAGGAGTGCTTAACTGTTCTGATTACAGCAAGCGCGTCTGGTGACTTAGCCCCACCCATGGTTGTCTTTCGGTACGAAAGGTTACCAGATGTCATCGTACAAAACTTTCCAGACGGTTGGGGGATTGGGAAAACTGATAGTGGGTGGATGACTGGCGCCACCTTTTACGAGTACTTCACGAACCTCTTTGATCCTTGGCTTGATTCTAACAACATCCCTCGCCCTGTGATTTTTTTCGAGGATGAACATGCTTCCGATTTGACCTACCATCTCAGTGATTTCTGTCTCAAGAAAAAAATCATTCTCATAGCTTTGCCCCCAAACACAACCCACTTCATGCAGCCAATGGACGTCTCCGTCTTCAACTCCTTGAAACAAAATTGGAAGACTAAGGTGCATGAGTGGCGAATAAGACGAGCAAACGAACCAAATTTGCAGTTAAAGAAAAAAGACTTTGCCGCCTTACTGAATGATTGTTTGGCTGAGACCATCAACCATTCAATGGTTGCTAATAGTTTCAGGAAATGTGGACTCCTCCCTTGGGACATGAGCGTCATTCACCTTTTTTCTGAAGACTCTGAAGGTTCTGCCGATCCATCCAAACAGTTGGACTCCAAAAAAGTGCTACTGGGGTTGTCAGTTCTCGAGAGCTTCATAGGAGAAGAAAAACTGGCATCATTCAAAGGCGAAGTCAGTTCGTCTGCAGGGACAAACACTGGTGAAGACTCGTCGCTTTTCCGAATTCGGAAAAAGATGAGAAGTTTCTTCGAGCCTCACAACCAAGAAGGGGGGAGTCTGCCTGATAACACTTCAAGATTTGCCGACGATGACCCAGGTGTGCCTCAAGTAGAAAGAAGCACTACAACAACGATAACTGTAGAAGCCATGGTACATGTCCAGCCCCAACCGTCTGAACAAGGCGATGAGCTTTTACCAAGCCCTTTCAAAAAATCGTTAATTTGGCCACAACAATGTCCTAAGACTGTAGCAAATGAACCAAAAAGAGAAATTCTTCCAAGTGTTGTTGCTTCTGAAGATTATAAAAATTATCTGAAAAGAAAAATGGATAAGAAAGCAGAAGAGGAAGAAAAGAAAAAAGCAAGAGCAGTATCACAGGCACAAAAAAGAGCAGAGAACGAACAGATTAAGGTACGAAAAGCAATGGAGAGAGAAAAGAAAAAGACGCAGCAAAAGAAGACCAAGGAAGATGAGTGGCAATGTGAAGACGAAGACGATGAAAATAGTGAGAGAGAGGATGATCTTGGTCAACTTGACTCGATGCAGTTGGGAAACACAACTTGGATGGACGAGAACAGCAATGCAATTGATGACGAACAACTGATTGTGACTGTGAGCAGCAATGCAAATGAAGAAGAACAACTGAAAATTAACCATTTTGATCTTCCTCAACTTGGGTTCTCTCATGGAACGATGCTATCATCTAGTCCTGTGCAAGTGAGCTGCAGTGAGATTGAGCTACAACAACAAGTAATACAGTCAATATCACAAGCCTTGAATGAATCATTGATTCAGGAAACTGCACTATGAGATTCGGCCTTCATCGCCACGCAAGAACCTGTAACAGGACAACAAGAAGTAGGAACAGATTCGTCATTCGTCAATAGGGAGCTCGATTTGGTGTCGCCCATCCCGCAAGAACGGGAACAACTGATGCAGGCATCAGAACAAGAGGATCAAAACACCCTAACGATTGGCGAAGGCGACTATGCAACAGTCAACTAACCTGGCAGAAAGAAGAAAGTGGTGGCCTGCCAGATTTCGAAGATAAAGGAAGAATACGCAGTTGCACATTGTTTGAAACCATGCAACAGGATGAAAACAATTTTCACAATTGAGAGAGAAGAGATTCTAGTCAAAGGGGCAAGTATTGTTTCCAAATTGACTACACCCCTAGTGTTTGGCAAACGTCTGCGATTCCCTAAACCACTGCGCATTGACAATTAAATGATTTAATATTTTTATAGAAACCATGTGCATTAAATGATCTCATATTTTGATTAGGAAACCATGTTACGACATACCAATAATAAATATTTAATTACCTAAAATGGCATGGCAAATTTGTATATATACTTTTATTGTGATTTTTCTATTGTGCCTTCTTGGAACTGAGAGACTTATTAGGTAGGTAACTAGTACCTTATATTTACCTGAAACTAAGAGACTTATATTTGAATCTAGAGATACCTAAGGCAGCTCCTGTTGTACGAATAAATCGCATTTCATTGTTTAAATGTAGTGTCAATAACTGGCTCCTTTCCCTTTCAATAAATGGTTACTGCATGTCGATAACTGACGAAAAAACATGCGATTGTAATTTGACTGAAAAAATTGAAAAACAGGCTCTTTTCACAAATGTTGATAGCACAATTTACTCTACATATCTCGGCCAATATAAAAAATTTTGAAAGAGGAAGATCGGCTCATGAATAAAAACGCAATTAGAGAAATGCTTGAAATTTTATGTAGATGTGTCTATAACTAGGGTCTTTACCCTACTGTTGGTGGGGATAAGAACAGGGCTAGGTTTAATAAATCGCTTGCTCTTCAAGATGATCATAGTGGAGCTCATCGTTTCATGCGTCTCCTGATGTCCCAGAAAGGCTCCCTATAAAATGGCAACATTCTAGAGTAAACAAGAGAGCATTTAGTGTAGAATTTTTTAAATGAACTATTCTGGGAAAACATTGAAAAGTTCACTGAAACTAGAGGAAATTCACATGCCACGGTGATGAAATTTGCGTACGCTTAGTGGGAATTTCCCCCATAGTTTGAATCACTGATATTCAGAAGCCCTTGGGATCTTAAGACGCATCATTTAATTCACATGAATTAGTGATTTGTCTCATCTCTTTCCTATATACCAATCGAGATGAAAATGTTCTTTCCAAAGCAGTTCTCATATTGGGGCAGGTAAGCGTTTCTTTCGGTTTACAGTAAAACTTGAAGACGAATCCTTCTCGTTAAAGGATATTGAAAATTCTGTAGACAATATCCACAAATGGATAAAAAAGTGGAGGCTAAAGTTACGGAAGATTTGCATTTACTTTCGAAATGAAAAATAATTTTGAGCACCAAAGTCAAAATTTCCACTCGCATTTTGCGTTTCATGTCCTCCTGAACAACTTTGGGTTCGTGTCTGTCTGTCCACGTTTAATTTCCACAGCCATTACTTACAGCATTTCGATTGGATTTTAATGAGATTTGTAGGTAGTGTGAGTTTAGCTATAGATGGTCCCCTATTAATTTCACGATAATTGAATCAGCGGTACGCTCTGGGAATGCTCGAACGTAATTTTCTTATTACACTCACAAATCCGTCAATGTTGAAGAGATTTTGGTCAGATTTTCAGGAATGATGCGGGAAAGGTCCTTTGAGGTCCCTTGAGACATTTATCATGATTGAATCAGCGGTGCGCAGCTGTGCGCATGCGTGAGCGTTTGTCTCCTTATATTATTTCCTTGACAGAGCCATAACTTCTACAATTTCGATTGGATTTCATTGACATTTTAAGAAATAGAGTGGGTTTAGCCCTAGATGATTTCATATTAGTTTCATCATGATTGAATCAGCTGCGCTCTGCGCATGCGTGAACGTAATGTTCTTGTGATAGTCATAAGTCCGTCAATAATGAGTAGATTTTAGTCAGATTTTCAGGGATGATGCGTGGAAGGTTCCTTGAGCCCCCTCATGACATTCATCATGATAGAATCAGCGGTACGCTGTGAGCTTGCGTGAGCGTTTGCTTTCTATATTCCCTTGCCACAGCCATACTTCCACAATTTTGATCGGATTTTAATGAAATTTTCAGGAATAGTGAGGATTTAGCCCTAGATGGTCCCGTATCAATTTCATCACGATTAAGTTAGCGGTACGCTCAGCACGTAACTATCTTGTGGCAGCCATGAGAGAGAGAGAGAGAGAGAGAGAGAGAGAGAGAGAGAGAGAGAGAGAGAGAGAGAGAGAGAGAGAGACATGGTTTTTTAATGGATTCAGACTTAGCATGATCTGAAACGGATTATTATTAAATTATTTTTTCCCTCATGCTTCACTCATGAGGTTTGTTTCACAATCCCCCTGGGATAATTATTCTAGTAGGCTGTTCTTCCTATAGACTAAGCCTTGACGACCCTAAAAACTCCAAGATTGATGGACTTCCTAAAAAACGAGCGTTTCTCGGTCTAGTCATGAATGTTCAATTTAGGCAAAGTTCTATAGTGAAGATAAGTGCAGTGCTGAAGAAAGAACAACTAGTACAACAACAAGAAGAAAAATGTTTACACAGTTTCGTAATCGACGTCCTCCTCCTCATCTCTATTACCCTTGACCCCCCCCCCCCCCTCTAACGTTCGTTCGGAAACTTTATTGCGAAGTCAACAGTGGCCACAGTAGACAAATAAAATCGTCGAGATGAAATAACCAACTTAATACGTACGAAAGAAAGCGCGAAGAATATTTTTGATGAGAATGTTGTACAAAATCAATTTAATAAGCGGGTACTCACCACGTAAACGTGTCAAACCGTACTCCAAATAACAATGGATAGCTTGTGGTGCCAAAATGGTTGCTATTTCCTGTCATTAAGAAAATTATACGGTGATTATTTCGAAAAATTTCCTCTACATCGATTTAGAAGCCGGAAATCTTATTGTCAGTATTCTTCAGTTTCGATAGTACATAAGATCAAAAGACCGTTTCTTTAGCATCGGTTACTTTATATACAATAGAAATGACTAAGAAAATTCACGAAGAAGCCAAACAAATTTATTGGGACTCTCTGGGATTTTCGCAGCTCTCTGTGTTTTTAGATCTCAACCCTCCATTAAACAGCAGCAAGTTTCTTTGGCACTCGAAAAGAAAAATCGCCCAATTTTTTGCGTTCATCTTCAATCCCCTCTTCATTTGTGTGCAGATTTGGAGCATACTATCGGAAAGTCCGTACAAGCTGAAGCAAATTTCATTTGACCTGAGTTTCCTAAGTCACAACGTTCAGAACCTTATAAAGATGATCTACTGGCTCACCAACTTGACGTCAGTAAGGGATTTGTGTTTGGATTTCTCCCAATTCCATGTAAACAGGTATCGGCCGTTGCTATCTTCTTGGGTACTACAGAAGGAGTCGAACGTGACACGCAAATATATAGAGCGGTGCTTCTTGATATCAAAAGGTAGCTTGATAATCTGGGTGTTCCTCCCAACAAGCATTGCACTCATCGATTATTTTCTCTACGTCTCAGGTATGTGAAAATGTGGTCTTACTGGAAGTCTTAGGTGTCTAAATTTCTAAAATTATAATGGTACATTCATAACATCCCTTAAAAGTTCGATATCTTGATACTACTCCTGGAGAAACTTTTGTGCATCGTAAAAGCTATACTAGACTCAGAGAAACAATGATGAATCACCAAAGTTTTGCTGGGTAATTGTTGGGACATTGACTTATATCAGCAGGTGTGTGGTGGGAGGTGGAACATAAGGATTTCACTACACAAAAAGTTCCAGTCATGCAGCATGATCTTATGAGCGAATTTTTGTGAATAATCATATTGTATAATGATGAATTGTTTTGAAATTTGAGCTTTCTGAGTGCTAATATATTGATAACTATTAATTTTATGGCCAACAACGTATTCTTAATAACAATCTGCCATTCAAAAAGAGATTTTGGATTTTTAGCTTTTGTTGTAATTCTTATCTTTTTTTTAAGCAAATTAATGAAATTTGAGTACATTTTCCAGCATAATTTTGTACATTAATCTTTAATGTCCTACTTCATAGTTGATAAACTTTACTTCAGCAGTATTCTGCTAAAAAGTATCCATTTACCGATTTTTAGCCGTTTTTAGCTATTTTCAGTGATTTTTTCAGCACATTATTTGAAATTTGACCAGTTTAATGTGCTCAAAAATACTGGCCAACGAAGTCATCCTTTCATTTGGAAAGTTTGATTTTTTGGCGCTAGAACGTAATTTTAATCTCAATCCTAAGATATATATATATATGAAGAAGCGCACACTTCAGGAACCGTTTCGGAATACCTCATAACGGATTTTGATGAAAACAAAACATCCGAAAATTTTTATTTTAAAATTTTCCGAGCCATTGCAATAGCTTTACTTTTGACGAAATTCGCTAAAAGCATTTATAGCTCAAAACAACTGCCAAAAAAATTTATTGTTTTCACCTTGCAGCTTGGTGATTCGAGAAAATATCAACGTGAAGTAACAGTAAAACTACGTTGCTAGTTATTCATAATCTGGCACTCAAATTTGCACATCCTGTTATAAATTTTAATTTACACTTTGTTGAGAAATTTTGCTTAAATTAATGTTATATTTAAACCTCTAAAGCATTATTCTAGTAATTCTTCTGTGTTCTTGTACAACCCATGAAATATTTAAAATACTGCTACTAATCTAAACGAGAACTAAAAAGGATATGCCATTAACGAACTCGATTCGTTTCCCCAAAGGATAGGCACTTTTATTACTCAGGGATGTTTCAGTTGATCCCATAGCCGTATTTTGCCGAATACTAATCGTAATTGTTCTCTTCAGGAAGTGGAAAAAATACCCCGAAAATTTAACGTTTTAAACAATATTTAACATTGTGGTTTCGTGTCTGTCCGTCTGTCTGTGTGCCCACTAATCCTTGTAATTAGCACAACTATACTAACACACTACCAGATTTTGATGACATTTTTTTGGGGTAATGTGTATTTGGCGCTAAATGGTCCCTTATGAACTGTAACACTGCCGGATCAATGATCCGCCCCATGGTAGCCAAATGTAAAATCCTTGAATCAATAATAAATTCAGTAGTTTTCATCAAATTTCAATAAAATTCTCAGATATTAAGCAGGACGGGGCTTCGATGGTTCCTCACAAATTTAATTATTTTTGGATTAATGAGCTTTTCCGACAGTTTTCGTTTGTTTTCCATACAGTCACTCGCATGATACATGTTTGAAATAGTTACTTTAAATGCCTCATTGAAACATACGTAGTAATTTATGTGAAAGTAGTGCAAGTAGTTGGGCTAAGTGAGATTAGTCCCAGCTCAAGGCCACTCGATTTTTTACATTTGTTTTTATTAATGTGAATGTATGTTATGGTTAATATTGATGTTGTGTTGCGCAGCGGAAGCGTGCTGGGTCCATAACCCAGACGTCGTAACCACGCTCTGCTACCATATGACAAGGGTTGTCGTGCTATCATGCACCAAGATTCTCTATAATGTTACTCTAATTTGAAGTAGCAAGGAGAAAATAATAGGGACACAGGTTTAATGGCAATGTATGCACGATTCGCTCAAGGAACCAAATATGTATTTGCTCCGAGAAGAATTCTAAGGGATTTTGATTTGACTGGAAAGTAGTTATGTTTTATATTAACACTTCAATAGGTACTTATACAAAGCCACCGCAAGGGGTAGGTTAGATGGGATCAGTCTGGGTAGTAATCAGGATCAGGTATGATATCAGGAATTAATCAATTAATATCGAAATCGATAATTAAGGGACTGAGATAGAACTTACCGGCTGATATGAAGTCAGGCAATGTAATGAATCTTATTACATGGCAGTGAGGGACAGTGTCACTCTAGTGGGAAGCGTCGCAGTTCGCTGACTGCGTTCGTAACGGCGCCTACAGAGCCAGGCTGTTGGGGCCGTCACACATCTCACAAATAGAAAATTGTCCTAAATCAATCCTTTTAGTAGAATACAGATTAGTTGGACAATTAGTGTCATGGGCCATACCAACTAGTGCCCACAACCAGCGGGTGCCTGGGCAGGACAAGAACAACAACAACAACCGAACGAGTTGATTGTAGGTGATAACTGGCCGATTGCTTCGATATCGGAATACGACGAAAATTGGGTCGCCCGGCCCCTTGTCGCCGAAAAGTGCAAGGAGAGCAAAATGTGGAGGGAATAATTTAAAAAATTATAAGTGGCAAGGGCACCTTTTTCCTGTTCATTCGTGGGAACGATCAAATGGAAGAAAGTTCGCCAGATCAAACAGTGAAGTTTTCTTCTTCTAAAACCTATTTTTCCCCTAGTGTTTTGAGATCGTTTCATTAGATCAGAATGATATTCTACTGATGAGCAAACGTGAGAACTTTGTCTCTGCCTATAGACACTTCGTGAAGTGCCTCTTTTCACAATGTGCCTGCTATACTTCTTAGGTCAGCCAGCTCCGAATTTATACGGTGTTTAACCCTCTAGGAAACCTGCCACTCCATGTGTCATGACAGTGATCTGGCGCCATAATTTATTTCTTGTTTGCATAGGCTAGCTGGGATTGAGCCCGTCTTTATTGTAATAACTATCCTAACAAAGAATAACTAACTAACGTTATTGGAATAACTATCCGAAATTCGAGTCGGGCTACGGCAGTAAACATTATTGCAGAATGTCAATACAGGTTGGGAGAAATACTTTATGCCAAGAAGTATGTATATTACTCAATGAATAACCGGAGCTGGGTTTTAAGGGAGTTTGGGAATTGAGAAATAAAAATGAAGAGATTGTCTGCTACCAAGCTTTCAATGCACTCACTCATCTTCAAGGACTACACTACGACATAGAGGTTAGGAATGACTAGGCTTTCGTATGCCTACAGGAATTTCACTGTCGAACAGAAATTAAATGAATTATAAATAAATACCTTGCACAGAGCACCATTTCAATTAGATTCCTCCATCCGTACTCCCTTTTCGTGTACTGGTGCCTCTGACAGGATATTTTACTGGTTGGATCCCTCCCATCGTGTATTAGCCCAGTCAAATTAGAGGAAACAGGATAAAAAATTCATAGTAAAGAAATTTCTTCACCAGGCTCTTCCTTCACACCTAGTAAATCATATCTCAAAAGTCCCCTAGTATGGTGGGTGAGCTCGATGAAGGGGGGGTTCTCCTTTTTTTCGACTTTTTTTTCGGTTTTTTGCCTATAACTCGAAAAGTAAGCGTTCTAGCGACTTGTTTACTATTACCAGAATTAAAGTGCATACAATTTACTACAATTTTCACTCCTGACTTCATTCTCTACAATTAGGCGTTCCGCCGCTAGAGCACGTTAAAAAGTAGGTATCATTTCAAAAAATCAGCAAAAAGGCCTTTATGCTATTTTTACGCAGAAATCATTCGTATGTAGCTTCTGGGTGACTTAGAATACATCATGACTTGTTTTCCGAACATCAGTGATGCTCGGACAGTGGTTTGAGCAGGTTTCATGTATGTCTTTTTTTCTGTTCTTCGCTTACATCCTGGAAACTGTGATAACCATAACATATTTTCAGCACCCTTACCAACTCACTGTGAATTATCAGTGAATATATATGTATATAAAACACAGTGGCTCTAAAAAAGAAAAGAAAAAAAAGGAACTAAAGAAAATGAGCTGTGTTTCACCAAAAAATGTTTAATGTGCAGGTACAGTATAACCCATGTTGAAGTAATATTCACAAAAGGAGAGGGAGGGGGAAGGGGTCATCAATCTTCACAGGTATCTGCTCTTCATCCATTGAGAATCACCATCCACAGTCAAACTGAACATTAAAAATCGGATTACAGTGAGGTGCATATAATCTTATATTGATAGATAGATGAAGTTCATGCAGATGATTAGGATGAAACTTACAGGGCGATGACATATGTGTTGAGTGGGTAGTCTTATGGTTCCATGTCTGTTTCATCAACTTCTGTAGATGAACCGTCGTCAGCAAGTGGTGGGTTGTTTTTGCAGGAACCTAAACAGTTGGAGCAGAGTGTTGAGCAGTGAATGCCAGCTCTGCGGCATCCACATCGACTCCTACCGCAGCTTTTGGTGCAGCTGCAAAATATATTCTGCAGAATCGGGGCTGGAGTAGGGAGACGATGGCTTCCTCAAACCAATTCCAACTTTGGATCCACCAGCAACATCTGAAATTCTGCAGAATATATTTTGCAGCTGCACCAAAAGCTGCGGTAGGAGTCGATGAGGATGCCGCAGAGCTGGCGTCCACTGCTCAACACTGTGCTCCAACTGTTGAGGTTCCTGCAAAAATAACCCACCACTTGCTGACGAATGTTCATCTACAGAAGATGATGAAACAGACATGGGACCATAAGACTACCCACTCAACACATATGTCATCGCCCTGTAAGTTTCATCCTAATCATCTGCATGAACTTCATCTATCTATCAATATAAGATTACATGCACCTCACAGTAATAAGATTTTGAATTTTCAGTTTGACTATGGATGGTGATTCTCAATGGATGAAGAGCAGATACCTGTGAAGATTGATGACCCCTTCCCCCTCCCCTCCTTTTGTGAATATTTCTTCAACATGGGTTATACTATACCTGCACGTTAAACATTTTTTGGTGAAACACAGCTCATTTTCTTTAGTTCCTTTTTTTTATTTTCTTTTCTAGAGCCACTGTGTTTTATATACATATATATTCACTGATAATTCACAGTGAGTTGGTAAGGGTGCTGAAAATATGTTATGGTTATCACAGTTTCCAGGATGGAAGCCAAGAACAGAAAAAAAGACATTCATGAAACCTGCTCAAACCACTGTCCGAGCATCACTGATGTTCGGAAAACTAGTCATGATGTATTCTAAGTCACCCAGAAGCTACATACGAATGATTTCTGCGTAAAAAGAGCATAAAGGCCTTTTTGCTGATTTTTTGAAATGATACCTACTTTTCAACGTGCTCTAGCGGCGGAACGCCTAATCGTAGAGAATGAAGTCAGGAGTGAAAATTGTATTAAATTGTATGCACTTTAATTCTGGTAATAGTAAACAAGTCTCTAGAACGCTTACTTTTCGAGTTATAGGCAAAAAACCGAAAAAAAGTCGAAAAAAATGAGAAAAACCCCCCTCTCCTCGAGCTCACCCACCATACTAGGGGACTTTTGAGATATGATTTACTAGGTGTGAAGGGAGAGCCTGGTGAAGAAATTTCTTTACTATGAATTTTTTCTCCTGTTTGCCTCTTTTTGGTCTAATTTGACTGGGCTATATGCCTCACACGCGGGGTGAACTATATTTACACATAACGAAGGTGGGGGGATTCAACGAGTTTATGTAACGTGGGGGCCTTAGCTATGTGGGCTTTGTTTATCTGTGTATTCGTTGAGTTAGGTATTGTTGGGATATTAGTTCGCCGTTCATCATAAAATGATAGTCGTGAGTTCTTGACTGAGTTACCGATAGTACGGGAGGGGAGAGGCCGAGCAATAATTTGGTTTTAATAGACAGAATTCCATAAATTTGGGTGGGAGACGTAGCCTCTGCAGGTTACTATGACACAACTCGTCGGGAAGGCTCTAGGGGTTGTAAGTAGGTATCAAGTTTTGACCAGGGCAAAACATGCATATAATGTAGAAGAAGTTCAGAGATAAAAAGTACGTTGTTATAAAGACTATTCCAAATAAAACAATGGGGAAAATTGAGTGCCCAAGTGGTGAATTTAACTTTTAATATTCATTTTGTGAGGGTGCTTTAAAATGTACTTGATTTTTTCATAGATTTGGCGTTTATACATAAATTATTTTTTCATAAGGGATAAAACGTTTTGAAGGTAGGGGCTAGGCTATTATTATTACAAAGCTGATAGTAAGTACTGTTTTTTCGATTTTATTTTTAAAATTATAATTATGAGCGTATATTTGTTTTGATAGATTCTGCTAACTTTCTCCTATGTAAAATTCAGTACAAGGCCACTTTTGATGTTCTAGTATCTCACCGCCATATCAAAACCGTACCGTTACCTCCTCGACTCTACATTATTTCATTAACTCATATTTACAATTATGTTAATTTAATTACATGTATAAGTGTTTTCCTTCGATACTTCAAGTTTATCGCTCGTCATGAATCATCATAAAATCTTTCTAAACTATTAATATTTCAATTATGGTAACAATATTATGATTGATAACAAAATCTCTAACATGAATCGTTAATATGTTATTTCGATGTTTCCTAATTGTCGTATTATGTCTAGGACTCTCGGAAGGTCGGGAAACTTACATCCCCAGACTGAGTGCAACCCAGTTTCCTTTTAATATGTCCATCCTTGGAAATCGTCTCTTTGTCGGGGTTTTGGAATACGGACAAATGGTTTTTGGGTTCATTTACTACCAGCCTATCGACATGTTTCTCACAGCCGCCGTCAACATGGTGCGTACTCAATACTTAATCCTTAACTTTGGCTTATTCTGGATGCCAGAAGACCTTGAGGCATTTTGGGGTACTCGAGTCTCAGTGAAGGACACAGAACCGCCAATGGACATGCGACTGTTTGTAGAGGATCACCAGAGACTGGTCAGGTAAGTTGTAATCTTGAAATCCAGATCCATGGATGTTTAGTATCAGTGGTACTACCTATACTAACAAAATTGCATAGGAACTAAATTTGAATCACAACACGAAGGGTTATGTTAGCTACTTTGACAGTTTTACACAGAGGCACCTATTGGCTCAGTAGAAGTCAGAATAGGAAACAATCCTGGCAAATAGCTATGGGTCTTCTCCCCAATCGCCTGCAAGCGTGGGGAGTCAGGCGGTCATTCAGCAATCCTCCATCGGGACCTCCGGCCTTCTTTCTGATATGAAGATCTGAGGAGTGAACTTGGAGAATGAGGTCACCACCTATGTACTGAGGATCTTTCCTCAGGTTGGTGAACTGACAGAGCAGAGTACAGCGGAAGAAGTGGTGCCTCATGGAGGTGGTAGAGCAGTTAGGTAAGCAAGGAGGTGAGGATACCAGTGGATCCAGAAGTTGTGGAGGAAGTATCTGACTCATGTGGCTGCAATGGTACTGGAGGGAGCTGGGGATGGAAAAGTTTTGCTCCATCTCCAGGGTTTTTGTTTCGAGCAACGCTTGAGTGCTCCCAACCACAACCATGGAAGAAGAAAGACTCTTTCTCCTTCCATGCCACAACCCTGTAAGCCAGTGTTTCCCCCCAGTTCCACCGGAAATTCCTTGAGCCGCATTATGAGCACACTAGTGTTTCATAACGAAGCCCATGACAAAAATTCCGGTTCTGTTAGACCTTATGGGATTTACGCCCAAGGCTGGAAAAAAGCGGAGAAGATGTATAGATTTTCATCTTCAACCTGCCTCATCTTTCGGGAAAAGAACAATTTCTTATTCCAAAACAAAGGGTATGGACCTGGAGGCCTGTATGATCTCTATATCATCCCTAGTCATCCGCACTTCCAAAAGGTTCTGACACCTTGCTTCCAATCAGCTGGTGTGAGGGGTGATCTCTAGAGAGCATTTCGATGAGCAAATGGAACAGCGAGGGGGCCTAAAAGTTCACCAAACTGTCACTTTGCTGGCCCTTACGAAGAAATGGAAGCTCTATCTTGCTGCTACTTTTTGCCCTGACCAATTACCTCGTGGTGTCGGGCACCTAATTGTTTAATTAAGTAAGTTGCCTGTCTGTACCACAAAGGCGTGACAGTCCTTGAGGCACAGGTTGAGATATCAGGTAATGTTGCCATTAGGTGCTGGGTACGCCAGGGGGATCCTCCGTCGCCACTCCTCTTCAACCTGATCGTGGATATGGCCTAAGGTAAGCTGTCAGCTGCTAGAGGGTTTAATCTCGCCCCTGTGGTGCGATTAAGTGCATAGGCTTCATACAGATGATGTCATCTTACTCTCAGAATCTCGTGAGGGCTTGCTCTCAATACCTTTGCTGAGCAGCTAGCTAGGTGTGGTTTGGGGGTCAACCCAGATAAGTGTGGGTCAGTCTCCTTGGTTCCGTTGGGTCGCCAGCATAATCTGAAAGTGATGAGGCATGCTTTGTCATAGGACAGTCACCTTTCCCCACAATCTGTTTTGGAGGATTGGTGGTACCTCGGAGTCGACATCATGGGTACGGCCACCATTGCTTCAAACCGTGTGAACCTTGGTGAAGCACCACCATGTGTCACCAAGGCTTCAATGAAGCCACAGCAGAGGCTGTGATATTGTTAACACTAAGCCCGATGGATCTACCATAATCCTGGATGTCCAGGATGTCAATGGCAGCGTGGACATAGAGCAGACCTGGTGGGCTAAAATTGATAAGTATAATAGAATGATCTGCGGCTAGCAATCTCTGTGCCAAAAAAAGAGCGGGGGCAAATTAGTTTTTTCTTTTCGTATTCAACGGTGTGGCGTGTTATGCTCCACCTTTCAGAGAAGTTTTATTTAAAAGAAAAAGTGTTTGTATTACTATACTACGATTTTTACCGGAGACAATACAACGATTTTCATTCTTCTTTTTTGTTCAATTAGGAATGCGGTCTAGTTTAAGAACTTGGATAGGTTAGGAGTTTCAAATTTCATTACGGAAGGGGGTGAATGGAGGGAGTAATAGTGAATAATCGTGATGTTTTCAGTATTCTCATCTGATTTCCGTTTTTTTTTTTTTTTTTTTTTTTTTTTTCAGATTTCAGTTTAGTTATGCATCTTGGGAAATTTTAAATTTACTATCGGTGAAATCAGCAATAATTTAAAATTGCATAGTGTTAACGGTAGAGGGATGGGGGTACAATTCCTATAGGTATATCGTGATATCTTCAATCGATTTGTAAAAGCAGATCTGCTTGTCACATATTCATGTTGGGTTATTTTGGAGGGGCACATATAGCGAAATCACCACCCACAATCATAGGAAGGTGCCAGTAATTCATGCATTATTTAAAAATAATTTTTGTGATAAATTTTAACCTTGCAGTCAGTGTCTTAAATTACTAAACCTTGGAAATACATCTACAAAACAGATTTTCCCTGGTCTTGAAACGCTATCAAATGTGTCTGTACCTCATTTTGTACTTTGTGCAGATATGGACAGAAGTTGAGGAAGTTTTTGAATCCCGTTTTAGGAATAGTCACATTTGACTGCATCATAATAATGTGCAATATGACAATCGTTATCACTGAGGTAAGTCATTTTCGAATCATACACGTAATAACATTATAAAAAGGACTTGGCCTTTTTCGGGATGTTGAGACACTTTATTGATCCTAAGATTGAAATAATTAATTATACAAATATAATTAATATAATGAAATCAAATAGTTTAAAATGATATGAATAATAATAATAAAATGAATAACAGTAATTTAAAATTGCAATGTACATACCTGCTTACAAGATCCTAATTTTAGACACATTCTGATATAAGAATGTACTACCTATTTCATATGGGTATTTATTAATTTCGTTTTAAAACCTCTATTGTTCTATGAGATATACCTACTTCAAGATTTGTTTCTGGCACAGCCCCAACCCAGTTGCAAATCGAACTGTTTCATCTTATCTTTTTCGCGCCTTTGATGCATATGAAGGAGAGATATGCATATGAGAGATGGGTTCGTTGTTTACCGATTAAGAAGTATTGCTGCAGCAACTCTCTTACTGGGTTCCCTTTGTGGTAGGTTTCTATTCTCGCTTATCCTTGCAGCTACCATATTGTAGGATGCTTCCATCTGGGGTGAACATGAAAGATCAACTCGTGAACTAATCTTACCTAACTGTGGTATAAAGGAAGCAATTCCTTCGGATTTCTAAGCGCGAGACCATCGAGAAATAATGCGCTGCTAGCGAATCTGTTGATTACTTAGACTAGACAATCGAGCCCTGAATTCCATTAACGATCGCGAGAAAGTGGGGCCGGAACACGTGGAAATTTCCTTATAAATATCAGCTGACATAATGCCAATAACGGAATTATCAGGTGGTACAGTTCCAATGGAATTTATTCTAACTTTGCGTAATCGAGTTTATTAACTACTATTATGTTTACTAGCTCATTTCGCTCGTTCGGTATGGCAGTATAGATGCGATGGTCTTTACTATTGAGTGGGGGATGTAGAATGATTGGAAACGGTAGCACTGAAGGTGAGATATAGTCCCAATACTATCGAGACCTACAGCCACATAGGCGTACATAAACGTAAAAAATTTTAAATTTGATTTTCAAAAACTCGTGAATCTAAATTAAATTTTTATCAAAAAAAGAAAAAACGAAAACTATAAGTAAGTAGATATTTTCCACTTTTGTATTTTAAACTCCCTGAAGAAGCCTCAGTTCTAGGGGACAAACGTTGGAGTTTAATGTTTTTTAAACCAATTTAAGGACAGAAGGCTTTTTCTTATGAAGCTTGCTGTAGATTGTCCTCTACCAATTTAATTTTTTTCGAATCATTACTCCATTCTTCGCATGCGCTTACGTAAATTACTTCAAGCATCATTTTCCCGTTCCTATTTGACCAATTTCGACGTTTTACCTTGCCTACATCTTGATTGACTCTTCCGCTATGGATTTTTAAATGATTATCAAGACCCTTCAATGATTTTGATATTCTCAGATGGTAGTTAGCTACATACTTACTTAAATATCGTTATACTTAGATCAGGGAGACTAGTAAAATGTAGATGTTTTAAATAATTGCATTGATTTGCCTTCTGCAGGTGCCTTTATCTACGCAGGCATATTGATGTCAACCTACGGATCTGCAATTTAAATGGACTTTCTTTGTAATATCAGGAATTCAATATCAGTGCACACTGATCAGCTGTGGAGCTACCGAACCTAATTTGTTTTTTAATCGACTCATGATGCTGAAACCTGCAATCTAGTTTCTTTTTGGAGATATGGAATACAATTACAAAGTATGGAGGGACTCAGATCAGCGTCTGAACCTGTGAGGCTAATTTCTTTCCTAATCGAGTAACGGCTCTGTTAATTAGATAGAGCGGTTTTGGGACTCCTCGGGAACAAAAACGAGGAGAGGAAGCGCACTGATTAGCTGAGCGGGCACTGAACATATATTCATTTCTTGCTTATCTACATTTTTTTAACATTTACTGTGAAGAATAAAACGGCGGGATCTTGGAACTGAAAAAGTATGAACCCTTTTGCGAGGCACGATGCGCCATGTTCTGATCATATATTACATACGGGGTTTTATAATATAGACAATGATCTGCGTATAGAAGGGCTATCTAACACACAAAATATAATCCTTTGCGTAATAATTTGCAGGGTTTTTTTTTCCAGCTGTTCGAAGATCAATTAGAATTATTGGAATTAGTGCTCCGTGTGGCGGCTGCCACAACGGTAATATTGGCCTCACTCGTGGTATTTTACACGTTTTCATCGATGAGTGGAATGCTGAAAGAAGCTGTAAGTATCCATTCGGAACTAAGGACCTCCTTAAATAAATCTGTGAATGGTGGCTCCTAGATCGCTACTGGGTACATCATTGTCAGGTCAGAGTCCTAGATGAGAAGTCTAAATCTTTTGGCTGTGCAAAATCAGACTATAGATTTCTAAATGGATCATTTCCATCACTTTAATAATAAAAAAGCATGTCTGCCAATAGGTTTTTTTTACATATTATAGGTAGCTTTTCCAACATAAACTTTTCTCCATTAAGCGAAGTTTCGTAGAAAATGAAGCTATCGCAATAGCACCTGCAATTTTGAAATCAAAATTATCGAAAAATTTCTTCATTGAAATCCGTTTCGAAAAATTCTGAAACGAATCCTAGAGTTTAATGATTCGTCATCTATATTAATGAAGTCGTAAGTATGTCTGTCTGTAAATTGATTAGAATCATGAAATTCTGCGTTTCTTTTCCGTTTCATGCTATTCGTAGACGATTGGTACCATTTCCTCAATTTTTCTCTGTCTGTCCGTACGTTTGTCCGCTTTTCACGGTTACAAAGGTCATCGGATAACAACTGATATGAGTGTGGAGAAATGTCTGTATCAGTCCAACTTAAATTAAAGGCTATTTCAAATTTTTTAAATTTGAGCCAGAGGTGGTGTTTTAGGGGTGGGAGACGGGATGTAATTGGGTATCTTTGACACCATTGAACGAACTGGGGATCTGATTGGTCGAATATGTTTGGATTACTCTAACTTGAACCACAAGCTACTTAAAATTTTACAAATCTGACCCATAGGAGGTGTTTTGAGAGAGGAGGGGGGTGAAATGGGGTATCATGAACATCAGTAAATAAACTGGAGACGTGATTGTTGAAATATGTTCGGGTCAGTCTAACTTGAACCTCTGACGAGGTACTCAAAATTTTAAAGCCCGACCCTTTGGGTTTTTATTGTGGGGGAGGGGGGGAGGGGGGGAGTGAAATGGACATCATTCAATAAACTAGAGCTGATTGGTAAGAAATGTTTGAAATACTCTTACTTGAATCACAGACTACTTCAAGTTTTCCAATCTAACCCATAGAGGATGTTTTGAGGGAGGAGGGAGGGATGGGGTACCATGGACATCACTGAATAAACTGAGGACCTGATTTATAAAATACTCGTATGTTAGGATAGCACTAAAAAACCACAGCCTACTTGGATGTTGATTGGACAAATATGTTTAGGTTACGTCAACCTCAATCATAGGCTATTACAATTTTTTCTAGCTTCAAACATAATGAGGTGTTTATGGTAAGGAAAACAAAGGGAGAGGGGAGGGGGTAGTTAAATTGAATAAATTGGTCATCATCGAACGAACTGGTGATCTGATGTTCGGACGAATGAAATTGGATTAATATGAATGTTCTTTTGGGTTACCTATCAAGAATATTTTTAATCTGAAATATGGGGGGGTGTTTGTGGAGAAGGAGTGGTGGTTGATCTCATCTCAGTAGTTTGGTCCTATTAGGTAATTTATAAGTAAGTACTTTTAAGTAAGGACTTTTTGAATTAGATCCATACGGGTGTCCCAAAATGCGGTGGGTGATGGCGGGAGGGGAGGGGGGGGGGGCTTGCGTACATTCAAGTCAACCAATGCAACGCACGGGTCAACCAGGTAGTATGATATAAAAATATATGTACCCTAAAATTTCCAAATCGTTTTTAAATTGTAGGATATTATTAGACCAAATTTGTTTGTCATTAAATTGGTATCTAGCTATTCCTTTGCACTCATAGTGCTCAAGTTTCAAAACAATGTAATTAATACAATATAATAATTTCCGAAAATTCGCTCAAACGATCATGCTGCATGACTGGAACTTTTTTTCTTTTTTTTTCGTACTACCCAAGGTTTAACGTCTGCGGTAGATGGACAAACGTGAAATTCGTCTTCTACTTGACTGTATTTTAGATAAAATGCGCTATAACCATTTGGCCATTTCAATTGTCTACAGGAATTTGCAAAAATTCATCCTTCGCTGTTTTATCTTCCAGCACCTTTCCATACACTTCTAAAGAAATGATTATTAAATACAGTTACGAATATAGTTATTTACCTAAATACTTAATTTGTAATCTCACAGGAGGAGAGCGTATTTGAGGCTCTTTACGCACATGACTGGTACAGAATGAGTACTCAGAAAAAGAGAAGCATGATTTTTATTCGAAAACAGACGATAACTGCGAGGGAAATTCCTATGTTGAACTTGGGGGACATGGGCAGAGCAACATTTATTGAAGTAAAATTACTATAATAATAATAATAATCATTAACTATACTACTTGCATTCGGAGACGAATCCTCTTTGCCAGCATTACTTTTCCTGTTCTTCAGTTTATGATTGTATTATGTCTTCGTTTCAAAATAACTCCCTTCAGAGTAGATCATGTCACCTGTTTGTTTCCATAAGTACCGTTGTCATTATGTTAATGTGAATTCATTCTTCTGTCGTCATTCTGGAATATAATTTCGCTCGTTCAAATATGTTTTGATGTGTTTATGTAAATCAGAGACACAATAGTATTGTCGACGAGGATGGTTTTACTGGGTTAAGCCAGTAGAACAGTATTCTACTTACTAACGATTACCAGGTCCAGAGCTTTAATTCATTGTCACAGTTTTTCAAATCGTTCAACCATGGACGCAGCCCAATTCGCAGAATTGATGAAATCGTTTCAGACTTCTCAGGAAGCCATACTCAAAACAATATTGGCTCAGCAGAGTTCTTCGAAATCACAGTCAAGTCATCAAGAAACCTCAAGTATGGTGCCATTTGAGCATTTTGATGCATCTACAGAGAAATTCTCGTGTTACTTGAAAAGGTTTGAAAACTATTTGCTGATTAAAAATGTCACAACCGAAACTAAAAAAGCCCAACTTTTGAACGCGTCAATTGGTTCTTCTCACTACAACAACCTTTCAGCTTTCTTAGGTCCAGAAAAACCCATCAAAAACCGTTCGTACAATGATCTTGTCAGGGATTTCAAAAAAATGTTGATGCCACATAGAAGCACGGTCGTGTCACAACATTACTTTCTGAATGTAGTTCAAAAAGAACAAGAAACCATTGCCGAATTCGTGGTTTCTTTACGCCGAAATTCGGCTGATTGTGAATTTCACGTGAAATGTGTGTGTCAGGCATCGGTATCAATCGCAGAACTTTTCTTACGCGCTCAATTTATCAGAGGTCTGAGGGACAATTGGATCAGGGAGCAACTTCTCCAGCCTGTTAAAACAACATTTGACGAGTTTGTCACTCTAGCCTCGGCTCTAGAAGCATCAAGAATTGATAGTAAAATTCTTATGAATCAAATATTACTCGAACCTCAAGTTGACACACATAAAATTGCATATTCTCAGCGTGCAGGACGTTCGCGAAGCTCGGACCACTCACACTCATTCCAAAAAACCTATCGTGGCAGAGAGAAATCCATAAATCGTTCTGATCGAATCGATTTCCATTCTCTTGGCATTGGAAACCTTTGTGTGCGGTGTGGTAATCCCAGCCATCGTGTACGTGAATGTACTATCTCTCGGGAGTCCCTGAAATGTAGGGTATGTCATAAAATTGGTCACATTGATAAAGTTTCTATAACTTCCCTGCTCCAGAAGAAGGGTTCAAGAACGGAAGGGGCAAAACACGTGCAAGACTGGCAAGAACAAGACAATCCAGATTATGAACATGGAGTAAACATAGATAAGCTCGAAACAATAGTTGATCTGTACGAAATTCAATCAGAGTCGGACAAGTACTATGCTCAAGTTCTGTTAAACGGAGTTCTACAGCAATTTGAAGTAGACTCAGGAGCTAGATACTCGCTGTTATCTGAAAATGATTTTGAGGCACTCCAGCTGAATACACACCTTGAACCTACTGGTATCTCCTTCCGATCGTACTCTGATCATGTAATCAAACCACTGGGAAAAGTCTCATTGGCAGTTTCGTACAGAAATAAATCTATTGTCGGTGAATTATTTATCGTTCCTCGAGGACACGATCCTCTACTTGGTCGTGTTTGGATTCGTGGCTTGGGTATCGAGTTGAGAGAACTAGACAGTCGAAATCAACATCATCAATCATTAACGGCACCCATCAATACTGTCCCCTGGAATCAATTTTACAAGAATTCAAATCAGTTTTTGAAGAGAGAATTGGATGTGTACCCGATTACGAAGTTCAACTCCAACTAAGACCGAATGTGAAACCAATTTTCTTCAGGGAAAGAGATGTTCCTTATGCTCTTCGTGAACGTGTGGAAAAGGAGCTCGACTCTCTTGAGACTCAAGGTGTTATAATCCCTGTAGCTGTGAGTGACTGGGGGTCTCCTCTCGTCGTCATTCCAAAACCTGATGGTGGAGTTAGGTTATGTGTAGACTACAAGTGCGGTGTAAATGAAAGACTGGTTTCAGCGAATACCCCAATTCGACGTATAGACGACGTTCTCAATAGTCTAAGAAACTCGAAATTCTTTTGTAAACTTGACCTTCATAAAGCGTATCTACATTTACAAGTTGACGATGCAAGTGCCAAAATACAAACGATATCCACTCACAGAGGAACTTACTCGATGAATCGATTGAGTTTTGGTATCAAGACTGCTTCGTCTGAGTTCAACAGGATCCTTTCACAAATACTGAAGGACCTGCCTAAAACAGAGGCATACTTTGATGATATTATCTGCCATGGTGCGTCAAAAGAAGAATGTGCGATAAACCTCCGAAAGTGCCTGAAACGTCTAACTGAATATGATCTTCATGTCACGAAATCTAAATGTTCATTTTTCAAGGAAAATATCGATTACCTCGGCCATGTTGTCTCACATAATAAAATCAGGAAATCTCCAGAAAAAGTTGAAGCTGTCACTCGAATGAGGACCCCCACGAATGCTGATGATGTGAGACGGTTCCTCGGCTTGGTAACTTACTATTCGAGGTTCATTCCTAATTTTTCCTCAATGTCATACCCGCTTCCATGCCTACTAAAGAAAAACCAACGTTTCTCCTGGTCGCGTAGCTGTGACTTAGCGTTTGCAGCTCTCAAGAGGGAAATTTGTTCGGACCGTGTTCTAATACCTTACGATCCAACACTGCCACTGATTTTAACAACCGACGCAAGTCCTACTGGTATTGCAGCTGTCATCAGCCACAAAATCAATGGACAAGAAAGGCCCATTTCGTATGCATCACGATCATTGTCTGCGGCCGAAATCAACTACAGCCAGCTTGACAGGGAAGCAACAGCAATTTTTTATGGAGTTAATCACTTCTACAGCTATTTATTCGGCCGTAATTTCACTCTGATCACTGACAATGAGCCCTTAACCCGCATTTTCCATCAAAGTGAAGCCCTGCCTAAAATGACATCTGGCAGACTGCTGAGATATGCATCTTTTCTATCTGGGTTTGACTACTCTGTAAAAGTTAAAAAAGGCGTAGACAACAAAAATGTAGATTTTCTGTCGCGAGCTCCAGTATTCCAGCCAAAACATCCAGAAACGGCAATTTGTGCGGAAGTCAACCGATTTTGTGAAGAAACACTGTTCCAAATATCAGTAGGTGTAATCACAGCAGACTCCATCAGCTCAGAAACTTCAAAAGACCCTGAACTGAGCCAGATTCTACTTCACCTCGACACTCAATCTACTAATGAGCCATACACGATCAACAATGGAATATTGTTTCGACAAGATCGTGTCGTTGTACCCAGTAGCCTACGTCAAGCAGTTCTCGCTGAACTTCATACTACTCATCTTGGTATCGTGAAAACAAAACAACTCGCTCGAAGGTATGTCTATTGGCCTGAAATTGATCATGATATTGAAGTTCTAGTTAAATCATGTGAAAGTTGCGCTCTATCTCAGAATAACCCTCCTAAAGCTCCGCCACACCCCTGGGTAGACCCAGAAGAGAACTGGGAGCGCGTCCATGTAGATTACCATTCCAGAATCATTACTTCCTTGTGTGCATGGATGCCAAATCTAAATGGGCTGAAATAAAGGTAGTCAGGGATGCTCCAACCAGTTCTTCTACAATGTCTTTACTCGAAGAAATTTTTTCAATGCATGGCTACCCTTGCGTTTTAGTTTCAGACAATGCCACAATCTTTACCAGCGATGTTTTCAAAAAATATTGTACTGAAAGAAGAATTTTCCAGAAATTAATAGCCCCAGGACACCCCTCAACAAACGGATTGGCTGAACGCAATGTACAAACATTGAAGCAACGACTACGCACCGCTGCAAACGATTCCACTCCCATGAGTGTCAAGGTTCGCAATATCCTGTTCCGCTATAGAGCTACACCTTTAGCCTGTGGTGAGTCCCCGGCTGACAAATACGTTTGGATGCCCTAATGCCGAATCCACATAGTCTAAAACCGTCGATCGTAAATTCGATACCGGCTCGATCAGTCAAAAAAGGGGAGAGAGTCATGGTACGCCTCTACATGAATAATAAGGAAGTCTGGCAATTCGGCACCATTTCTCAGAAACTTGGACAGCTCCACTACGAGGTCACATTGGACTCGGGACGGATACTGAAACGTCATGTGGACCAACTGAAATCGACTCTGGTTCAAGGAAAACGAGTACAATTCTTTCCAACAGTCGAGACCCGGAGCATGCCATCATCATTACCACATCATTCCTTACATGGCGTCCCTTTACCAAATTCAATAGTTTCAAACTCTCAACCAGTTTCTCAACCAATAGTTCCTTCTGAGATACCAATAACAGCATCACCACCACAAGCCCTCGAGTCTACCCTTCGCCGCTCCAACCGTACAAGACAGCCGCCGAAGTATCTGAAAGACTACCAAATTTAAAGTTCCAAATTCAATGTTTATCAAACTTCAATGCAAAATCAAAATTTTCCTGTACGTTCTATGTTAAGGGGGGAGAATTATTATGTCTCCGTTTCAAAATAACTCCCTTCAGAATAGATCATGTCACCTGTTTGTTTCCATAAGTACCGTTGTCATTATGTTAATGTGAATTCATTCTTCTGTTGTCATTCTGGAATATAATTTCGCTCGTTCAAATATGTTTTGATGTGTTTATGTAAATCAGAGACACAATAGATTGGTTGATAATTCATTCGCTAACATATTTCGTGACAGCCTTCCATTTGTACAACGTTGACGTATTTCCTTTTTGCAGGGTTTGAAAACGGTTTACACTTTCTACAACTTCATGAAACAGTTCAAGTGAACGGCCATCAATAACAAAATGCTTTTGTTTTACTGTAGTATTAATAATAGAAATGTGGTGATGTACATTTAGAAGCATTTATGTATTTTCAAATGTAAAATCATGACCGAGATAAATAACAATAGATCTTAAAAATTGTTATACTTGCTTAATACCTTGCGATATAATGTATCCCATTATTTCCGCTGCAACTTTCCGCGTTTGAAAACATTCCGTGTTGAAGCACACAAAAGGACTTCGTGTACGCCAAATCGATCGCATTGTGGATAATGGACATATTTTATGAAAGCGTTTAATGACTTGGAAGTTGGGGCTCCGTAGAGCAAGGCCAACACCATCAGGTAATTTTGATCCATCGGTTAACAGGAGAGTGTGTCCAGCACATCGCCGTTAGTCGTTATTTTGCGAAATAAACACTCTTCCCCCTTCCCCCCCCCTGACCCATTAGGTACTGTTGCTGGGGATAAGAACAGGGCTAGGTTTAATAAATCGCTTGCTCTTCAAGATGATCATGGTGGAGCTCATCGTTTCATTCGTCTCCTGATGTCCCAGAAAGGCTCCCTATAAAATGGCAACATTCTAGAGTAAACAAGAGAGCATTTAGTGTAGAATTTTTTAAATGAACTATTCTGGGAAAACATTTAAAATTTCACTGAAACTAGAGGAAATTCACATGCCACGGTGATGAAATTTGCGTTCGCTTAGTGGGAATTTCCCCCATAGTTTGAATCACTGATATTCAGAAGCCCTTGGGATCTTAAGACGCATCATTTAATTCACATGAATTAGTGATTTGTCTCATCTCTTTTCTATATACCAATCGAGATGAAAATGTTCTTTCCAAAGCAGTTCTCATATTGGGGCAGGAAAGCGTTTCTTTCGGTTTACAGTAAAACTTGAAGACGAATCCTTCTCGTTAAAGGTTATTGGAGCGTGGGTACCTACCACAAGGAAGCGTTTAAGGTTCAGTTCCCTATCTGCTTTTTACAGAGGACATTCCAGAGCCTACTTTTTCAACTTTTGCCGACTGCAATCCTAATAGTTGGTCACCATCGAGGAAGCTACAACGACACTGCGAAATTCTGTAGACAATATTCACAAATGGATAAAAAAGTGGAGGCTAAAGTTACAGAAGATTTGCTTTCACTTTCGAAATGAAAAAAAATTTTGAGCACCAAAGTCAAAATTTCCACTCGCATTTTGCGTTTCATTTCCTCCTGAACAACTTTGGGTTCCTGTCTGTCTGTCCACGTTTAATTTCCACAGCCATTACTTACAGCATTTCGATTGGATTTTAATGAGATTTGTAGGTAGTGTGAGTTTAGCTATAGATGGTCCCCTATTAATTTCATGATAATTGAATCAGCGGTAACGCTCTGGGAATGCTCGAACGTAATTTTCTTATTACACTCACAAATCCGTCAATGTTGAAGAAATTTTGGTCAGATTTTCAGGAATGATGCGGGAAAGGTCCTTTGAGGTCCCTTGAGACATTTATCTTGATTGAATCAGCGGTACACTGTGCGCATGCGTGAGCGTTTGTCTCCTTATATTATTTCCTTGACAGAGCCATAACTTCTACAATTTCGATAGGATTTCATTGACATTTTCAGAAATAGAGTGGGTTTAGCCCTAGATGATTTCATATTAGTTTCATCATGTTTGAATCAGCTGCGCTCTGCGCATGCGTGAACGTAATGTTCTTGTGATAGTCATAAGTCCGTCAATAATGAGTAGATTTTAGTCAGATTTTCAGGGATGATGCGTGGAAGGTCCCTTGAGGCCCCTTATGACATTCATCATGATGGAATCAGCGGTACGCTGTGAGCTTGCGTGAGCGTTTGCTTTCTATATTCCCTTGCCACAGCCATACTTCCACAATTTTGATCGGATTTTAATGAAATTTTCAGGAATAGTGAGGATTTAGCCCTAGATGGTCCCGTATCAATTTCATCACGATTAAGTTAGCGGTACGCTCAGCACAAGCGTGAACGTAACTTTCTTGTGGCAGCCATGAGAGAGAGAGAGAGAGACATGGTTTTTTAATGGATTCAGACTTAGCATGATCTGAAACTGATTATTATTAAATTATTTTTTCCCTCATGCTTCTCTCATGAGGTTTGTTTCACAATCCCCCTGGGATAATTATTCTGGTAGGCTGTTTTTCCTATAGACTAAGCCTTGACAACCCTAAAAACTCCAAGATTGATGGACTTCCTAAAAAACGAGCGTTTCTCGGTCAAGTCATGAATGTTCAATTTAGGCAAAGTTCTTTACCGATTATTGATGAGGGTATCGCGTAGATAAGTGCAGTGCTGAAGAAAGAACAACTAGTACAACAACAAGAAGAAAAATGTTTACACAGTTTCGTAAGCGACGTCCTCCTCCTCATCCCTATTACCCTTGACCCCCCCCCCCCCCCCCCGCCTCAAACGTTCGGAAACTTTATTGCGAAGTCAACAGTGGCTACAGCCGACAAATCGATCGTCGAGATGAAATAACCAACTTAATACGTACGAAAGAAAGCGCGAAGAATATTTTTGATGAGAATGTTGTACAAAATCAATTTAATAAGCGGGTACTCACCACGTAAACGTGTCAAACCGTACTCCAAATAACAATGGATAGCTGGTGGTGCCAAAATGGTTGCTATTTCCTGTCATTAAGAAAATTATACGGTGATTATTTCGAAAAATTTCCTCTACATCGATTTAGAAGCCGGAAACCTTATTGTCAGTTTTCTTCAGTTTCGATAGTACATAAGATCAAAAGACCGTTTCTTTAGCATCAGTTACTTCATATACAATAGAAATGACTAAGAAAATTTACGAAGAAGCCAAACGAATTTATTGGGACTCTCTGGGATTTTCGCAGCTCTCTGTGTTTTTAGATCTCAACCCTCCATTAAACAGCAGCAAGTTTCTTTGGCACTCGAAAAGAAAAATCGCTCAATTTTATGCGTTCATCTTCAATCCCATCTTCATTTCTGTGCAGATTTGGAGCATACTATCAGCAAGTCCGTACAAGCTGAGGTGGATTTTATTTGACCTATGTTATCTAGTTCATAATGTTCAGAACCTTATAAAGATGTTCTACTGGCTCACCAACTTGACGTCAGTAAGGGATTTGTGTTTGGATTTCTCCAAATTCCATGTAAACAGGTATCGGCCGTTGCTATCTTCTTGGGTACTACAGAAGGAGTCGAACATGACGCGCAAATACATAGAGCGGTGCTTCTTGATATCGAAAGGTGGTTTGATAATTTGGGTGTTCATCCCGACAAGCATTGCTATCATCAATTATTTTCTTTACGTCTCAGGTATGTGAAAATGTGGTCTTACTGGAAGTCTTAGGTGTCTTAATTTCTAAAATTATAATGGTACGTTCATAACATGCCTTAAAAGTTCGATATCTTGAAACTACTCCTGGAGAGACTTTTGTGCAGCGTAAAAGCTATACTAGACATAGAGAAAACACGATGAATCACAAAAGTTTTGCTGGGTCATTGTTGGTTTATTGACTTATATCAGCAGGTGTGTGGTGGGAAGGAGAACTTATGGGTTCAACCACACAAAAAGTTCCAGTCATGCAGCATGATCGTATGAGCAAATTTTCGTAAATAATCATATTGTATAGTGGTAAATTGTTTTGAAATTTGAGCTTTCTTAGTGCAAAGATATTTTTAACTATTAATTGTATGGCCGACAACGTATTATAAATAACAATCTGCCAATCAAAAAATTATTTTGGATTTTCAGCTTTTGTTGTTTATCTTTGTTTTAAGGAAATTAATGAAGTTTGAGTACATTTTTCAGCATAATTTTTACATGAATGTGTTATATTCACATGTTGATTATCATGTTGTGTTGTCAACAAATAAAATTACTTCGCCTCTAAAATCTATCAAAGATAGTTGTGCTAATTTCACTTATAAAAATAACTGACTCTGCTAAAATAACAATTCACTAAAAATCACATATTTACAAGAATAATGATGAATTGTTTTGAAATTTGAGCTTTCTGAGTGCTAAGATATTGTTAACTATTAATTTCATGGCCAACAACGTATTCTTAATAACAATCTGCCATTCAAAAAGAAATTTTGGATTTTTAGCTTTTGTTGTAATTTTTATCTTTGTTTTAAGGAAATTAATGAAGTTTGAGTACATTTTTCAGCATAATTTTTACATGAACTTTTGAATGTCATATTTCATAGTTGATAGACTTTACATCAGCAGTATTCTGCCAAAAAATATCAATTTACCGATTTTTAGCCGTTTTTAGCTATTTTTAGTGATTTTTTTCAGCGCACTTTTTGAAATTTGACCAATTTAATCAGCTCAAAAAATACTGGCCGACAAACTCATCCTTTCATTTGGAAAGCTTGATTTTTTGGAGCAAGAACGGAATTTTTATGTCAATTCCGTTTTCCGAGCCATTGCAATAGCTTCACTTTTGACGAAAATTCGCTAAAAGCTTTTATAGCTCAGAAAAACGGCCAAAAAACATTTATTATTTTCACCTTGCAGCTTGGTAATTTGAGAAAATATCAGAAGTCACAGTAAAACTACGTTGGTGGTTTTTCATACTCTGGCCCTCGAATTACCATATCCTGTTACAACTTTTAATTTAGAAATGTTGCTCAAATATATGTTATATTTGAACCTGTAAAGCATTATTCTAGTAATTCTTCTGTTTTCTTGTACAACCCATGAAATATTTAAAACAATGCTACAAATCTAAACGAGAACTAGAAAAGGATATGCCATTAACGTACTCGATTCGTTTCCCCAAAGGATAGGCACTTTTATAACTCAGGGTAGTTTCAGTTGATCCCATAGGCCGTATTTCGCCGTATGCTAATCGTAATATTGTTCTCTTCAGGAAGTGAGAAAAATGCCCCGAAAATTCACCGTTTTAAACAATATTTAACATTGTGGTTTCGTGTCTGTCCGTCTGTCTGTGTGCCCACTAATCCTTGTAATTAGCAAAACTATATTAACACACTACAAAATTTTGATGACATTTTCTTGGGGTAATGTGTATTTTGCGCTAAATGGTCCCTTATGAACTGTAACACTGCCGGAACCATGACCCGTTCAATGGTAGCCAAATGTGAAATCCTTGTATCAATAATAAACTCAGTAGTTCTCATCAAATTTCAATAAAATTCTTAGATATTAAGCAGGTTGGGGCTTCGATGGTCCCTCATAAATTTAATTGTTTCTGGATTAAATTACTTTTCCGACAGTTTTCGTTGGTTTCCCATACAGTCACTTGCATGATGCATGTTTGAAATAGTTACTTTAAATGCCTCATGGAAATATACGTAGTAATTTTCGTGAAAGTAGTGCGAGTAGTTGGGCTAAGTGAGTTTAGCGAACTGAACTTTGTACTGATTGTGTTGAACCTTGACTAATAGAACCCCAGTTAATTTGGATATTGGAAGGAAGGATGTTTTAATTCAACTCCGGGATACTGAAACCCGTTAGGCTAAATTCATAGGTAAATTTTCTGGACTGTGGTTGGAAAGCAAACTTCCGGTGCCAACGGAGGAAAATTGGCCGGAAAGCGGACTCCCATTAAATACGAAGCATCAGGCCTGAAAGGCGTTCTCCCGTTACCCAAGGTGCAAGGTGTAAGGTGTAAGGTATGAAGCGATCTGGTCAAAAGTTGGATTTGAAGTGATGCTTCTGTCGTAGGCATATTGCGAAACGAGGCACTTCACTAAGTGTTTAGGCAGACAGCGGAGATTAAAAATTAATCGTGTATAGTTTGAGTGCTCGTAAGCTCGCATCTCCAAAATAGAAAATATCCGAATTCAATCCTGTTACCAGAATACAGATTAGTTGGACAAACAGATCAGCATGATGTTCTATTGATGAGAAAATGTGAGAACTTCGCTCACAAAGACACTTCGTCTTCATTTCACAATGTGACTGCGACACTTCTTAGATCAGCAAGCTCAGTATTTATACGGTGTTTAACCCTCTAGGAAACTTGCTTCTCCATGTGGCATGACGTTGAGCTGGCGCCATAATTTATTTCTTGTCTGCATAGGCTATCTGGGCTTAATCTCGTCTTTATTGGAATAACTATCCTAACTAAGATTAACTAACTAACGTTATTGGAACAACCATCCAAAATAAAAATCGGGCTACGGCAGTGGACATTATTACAGGATGTTATTACAGGTGGGGAGAAATACTTCATGCGAAGATGTATGTATATTACTAAATGATAAGCCGAGCTGGGTTGTAAGGGGGTTTGGGAATTGTATTAATAAAAATGAAGAGGTTGTCTGCTGCCAAGCTTTCTTCAAGGGCTATACTACGGCAAAGAGGTGTACCGTTAGGAATGACAAGGCTTACGTATGTCTACAGAAATTTCTCTGTCGAATAGAAATTGAATGAATTGAATTTCAGTTAGATTCCTCCATCCATCCTCCCATTTCGTGTACTGGTGCCACTGACAGGATGTTTTACTGGTGGGATCCTTCCCATCATGCATGCCTCACACGCGTCGTGAAATATATTTACATATAACGATGGTAGGGGGGGGGGGGGAATTCTACGTATATATATGTAACTTAGGGGCCTTAGCAATGTGGGCTTTGTTTACCTGTGTATTCGTTGAGTTATTGTTGGGAAATTAGTTCGCCGTTCATCATAAAATGGTAGTCGGGTGTTCTTGATTAAGTTACCGATAGTACGGAGTGGGAGAGTCCGAACAATAATTTGGTTTTAATAAAGAGAATTCCATAAATTTAGACGTAGGCTCTGCAGGTTACTATAGACACAACCAGTCGGGAAGGCTCTAGGGGTTGTAAGTAGGTATCAAGTTTTGACCAGGGCCGAACATGCATATAATATAGGAGAAGGTCAGGGATAAAAAAACACGTTGTTGTAAAGACTAGTCCATATAAAACAATCGGGCGAATTGGGTACCTAAGTGGTGAATTTAACTTTTAAAGTGGTTTTTTTTTTTTTTTTTTGAAGGTCGGGGCGTGGCCATTATTATTATAAAGCTATAGTAGGTACTGATTTTTCGATTTTATTTTAAAAATTATAATTATGAGCGTATATTTGCTTTGATAGATTCTGCTGACTTTCTCCTATGTGAAATTCAGTACAAGACCACTTTTGACGTTTTAGTATCTCACCCCCATTTCAAAATCATACCGTTACCCGACTCTACTTTATTTTATTACCTATTATTTGCTATTATGTTAATTTAATTACATGTATAAATATTTTCCTTCGATACTTCAAGTTTATCGCTCGTCATGAATCATCATAAAATCTTTCTAAACTATTAATATTTCAATTATGATAACAATATTATGATTGATAACTAAATCTCTAACATGAATCGTTAATATAATATTTCGATGTTTCCTTGTCATATTATGTCTAGGACTCTCGGAAGGTCGGGAAACTTACATCCCCAGACTGAGTACAATCCAGTTTCCTTTTAATATGTCGTACCTTGGAAATCGTCTCTTTGTCGGGGTTTTGGAATACGGCCAAATGATATTTGGGTTCATTTATTACCAACCTATCGACATGTTTCTCACAGCCGCCGTCAACATGGTGCGTACTCAATACTTAACCCTTAACTTTGGCTTATTCTGGATGCCAGAAGACCTTGAGGCATTTTGGGGTACTCGAGTCTCAGTGAAGGACACAGAACCGCCAATGGACATGCGACTGTTTGTAGAGGATCACCAGAGACTGGTCAGGTAAGTTATAATATTGAAATCCAGTTCCATGGATGTTTAGTATCAGTGGTACTACCTATACTAACTAAATTGCATAGGAACTAACTTCGAATCCCAACACGAAGGGTTATGTTAGCTACTCTGACAGTTTTATACAGGGGCTCACTAGAAGTCAGAATAGGAAACAATCCTGGCAAATAGCTGTGTGTCTTCTCCCGAGTCGCCTGCAGGCGTGGGGAGGCAGCCGGTCATTCAGCAATCCTCCTACGGGACCATCGGCCTTCTTTCTGATCTAAAGATGTGAGGGGTGGGCTTGGAGAAGTGGGGTCACCACCTACGTACTGAGGATCTTCTCACACTTTGGTGAAGCGACCATGGCGGGGCACCAGGAAGGAGTTTCTCTTTCTATGGTGCCGCAGGTCGCAGAGCATTTAAGCAAGCAAGGAGGTGAGATTGTTAGTGGATCCAGAAGTTGTGGAGGAAGTATCTGACTCATGTGATACTGATGGGATGATACTGGAGGGAGCTGGGGATGGAAAAGTTTTGCTCCCCCTCCTGGATTTTTTTTTTTTTTTTTTTTTTTTTTCGAGCAACGCTTAAGTGCTCCCAACCACAACCATGGGAGAAGAGAGACTCTTTATTAACTGTTTCGCCCTGACCAATTGCCTCGTGGCGTGTGTTCACCTAATGGTTTAATTAAGCTGCCTGTCTGTAAGGCAAAGGCGTGATAGTCCTTGAGGACCAGGGTGGGATCTAATGTTGCCATTGTGTGCTGGATACGCCAGGGGATCCTCTGTCGCCACTCCTCTTCAACCTGGTTGTGGATATGGCCTAAGGTAAGCTGCTAGCTGCTATAGGGTTTAATCTCGCCCCTGTGGTGCGAGTAGGTGCATAGGCTTTATACAGATGATGTCATCTTACTCTCAGAATTTCGTAAGGGCTCGCTCTCAATGCCTTTGCTGAGCAGCTAGCTAGGTGTGGTTTGGGGGTCAACCCAGATAAGTGTGGGTCAGTCTCCTTGGTTCCGTTGGTTCGCCAGCATTATCTGAAGGTCATGGATGAGGTATGCTTTGTCATATGAAAGTCACCTTTCCCCACTTGATCTGTAGTGGAGGATCGGTGGTACCTCGGAGTCGACATCATGTTTACGGCCACCATTGCTTCAAAACGTGCGAACCTTGGTAAAGCACTACCTCGTGTCACCAAGGTTTCCATGAAGCCACAGCAGAGGCTGTGATATTGTTAACACTAAGCCCGATGGGTCTACCATAATCCTGGATGTCCAGGATGTCAATGGCAGCGTGGACATAGAGCAGACCTGGTGGGCTAAAATTGATAAGTATAATAGAATGATCTGCGGCAAGCAATCTCTGTGCCAAAAAAAGAGCGGGGGCAAATTAGTTTTTTCTTTTCGTATTCAACGGTGTGTCGTGTTATGGTCCGCCATTCAGAGAAGTTTCATTTGAAAGAAGAAATGTATGTATTACAATACTACGATCATACTTTTCATTCTTCTTTTTTAATCAATTAGGAATGCGTTCTAGTTTAAGAACTTGGATAGGTTAGGAGTTTCAAATTTCATTACGAAGGGGGGTGAAAGGAGGGAGTAATAGTGATTAATCGTGATGTGTTCACTGTTCTCATCTGATTTCCGTTTTTTCCAGATTTCAGTTTAGTTATGCATCTTGGGAAATTCTAAATTTACTATTGGTGAAATCAGCAATAATTTAAAATTGCATAGTGTTAATGGTAGAGGGGGGTACAATACCTATAGGTATATCATGATATTTTCAATCGATTTGTAACAGCAGTTCTGCTTGTCACATATTCATGTTGGGTTATAATGGAGGGGCACATATAGCAAAATCACGATCTATTCGCTATTCATATAAAAATCGTATACAACCCAAAATCAGAGGGAGGTGCCTGTAATTCATGCATTATTCAAAAATATTTTTTGTGATAAATTTTAACCTTGTAGTCAGTGTCTTAAATTACTGAACCTTGGAAATACATCTACAAAACAGATTTTCCCGGGTCTTGAAACGCTATCAAATGTGCCTATACCTCATTTTGTACTTTGTGCAGATATGGACAGAAGTTGAGGAGGTTCTTGAATCCTGTTTTAGGAATAGTCTCATTTGACTGCATCATGATAATGTGCAATATGACAACCGTTATCACTAAGGTAAGTCATTTTCGAATCATACACGTAACATCATTATAAAAAGGAATTGGCCTTTTTCGGGATGTTGAGACACTTTATTGATCCTTATATTCTGCCAAATCGATTATTGAAATATTTAATGATACAAATATAATTAATGTAATGAAATCAAATAATTAAAAATAATATGAATAATGATAATAAAATAAATAATAATAATTTAAAACTGCAATACTTATACCTGCTTAAAAAGATCCTAATTTTAGACACATTCTGATATAAGAATGTACTACTTCATTTGGGTATTTATTTATTTCGTTTAAAAACCTCTATTGTTCTGTGAGATATACCTACTTCAAGATTTGTTTCTGGCACATCCCCAACCTATTTGCAAACCGAGCTGTTTCATCTTATCTTTTTCGCGCCTTTGATGCATATGAGTGAGAGATATGCTTAAATATGAGAGATGAATTCGTGGTTTACCGATTGAGAAGTATGGCTGCAGCAACTCTTTTAGTAGGTACCCTTTGTGGTAGGTCCCTATTCCCGCTTATCCTCGCAGATACCATATTGTGGGATGCTTCCATCTGAGGTGAACATGCAACATCAACTCGTGAACTGAGCTTACCTAACTATGGTATAAAGGAAGCAATTCCTTCGGAATTCTAAGCGCGAGACAATCGAGAAATAATGCGCTGCTAGCGAATCTATTGATTACCTAGCCATTCGAGCACAGAATTTCATCAACGATCGCTAGATAGTGGGGCCGGAATACGGAGAAATTGCCTTGTAAATATCAGCCAATAACGGAATTATCTGGTGGTATAGTTCCAATGGAATTTATTCTAACTTTGCGATATCGTTAATTAACTACTAGACTAGTTTTCTCGCTCACTTTCACTCGCTCGCTCGGTATGGCTGCATAGATGAGATGGTCTTCACTGTTGAGTGGGACCAGGTAGTAATGTAGATTGATTGGAAACGGTAGATCGCTAAGGGTGATTTGAAACATGTAGGGGATGTTGCTCGCTTCTCTCGCTTGGTGTGGGATGTATAGAGGCGAAGGGATACAGTGGGATACCATCGAGACCTACAGCCCATGGTTCGGGTGGGGGTGGAAAATTTGAAAATTGCTCACAATCCCTTTCAATTCCTTTGCTTCACAATCCCAAGAGGAAAGAAAAAACAATCTTATGAAAGGTAGATAATATCTAAGTAATATCTAATATGTATTGCCGTTGGATTTATATTAGTCTTTGGGCATGCGCAAACATTAATTTCTTATAACGTCGATTTATCAATCATTTCCAATCGTACTTTGTTCATCTACTAATTCTGAATGTCCATTTTGCAATATGTGGGGAATTTATACTGCCCTCGCTTTGTGTGGGATGTTAGATGCGACTGGATGTAGTCCCCATAACATCGAGACCCCATGGTTCGGGCGGGGGTGGAAAATTCGAAAATTTCTTACAATCCCTTTCTATTGACAATCCCAAAAGAATGGCAAAAAAAAAAATGAATTAAATAAAGATTACCTACAGCCCATGGTTCGGGGAAATTTTGAAAATTGCTTGCAATCCCTTTCAATCACAATCCCAAGGGAACGGCAAAAAAGAAATAAAAAATAAATCTTATTAAACTATATGGAACCAAGAAAAGTTTAGTTTTAAGAACATTTCAATGCTTCAAGTAATTCCATACGTACCTGGTACAATATGTGAGGAAGTTATACTGCCCACCCAACTTTTCAGAAGTTTGTATCTGATGGAAATTACTTTCAAACAAATTAAATCTCATGAAACTATGTGGAACTAGGAAAAGTTCATTAGGTTTAATAAAGATAGCCCATACTATCGAGACCTACAGCCCATGGTCGGGTATGTGGTACCACTAGAAGTTTATTAGGTTTTATAAAGATAGGCCATTTATCTGCGTAGAAGGGCCCCTATCCACTAAAAAGTATGTGGAACCACGAAAAGTTTAGTTTTAAGAACATTTCAATTCTTCAGCTAATTGTATACGTCCATGTTACATTATGTGAGGAAGTTATACTGCCCACTTAACTTAGCAGACTTTTTTTTCTGTTGGAAATTACCTACTATCAAACGCGGCACCTTATGTGGAACCACAAAAATGTTGTAAGATGTTAAATTTTCGTAGGTATTTGTTTTCCCCGCCATTTGGGTGGGTTAGTACACCGTGGGTATGTTCCCTCTCGAGGTGTTTACATTGATAGTAACAGTTTTATCATCATGGAAAACAATATCCATAGGTATTTATTTAAATTTTTTATATTCATTTCAATTTAGATAGGCCATTTATCTGCGTACCAGGGCTACCAAATACAGTGTACCCATTAGGAACTAATAAAACTTCAACTAATTCTATACGTCCATGTTACAATATGTGAGGAAGTTATACTACCCACCCAACTTGGCAGACGTTTTTTTCGGTTGGAAATTACTTAAAAACAAATTAAATCTTGTAAATATATGTGGAACCACGAAGAGTTTATTAGGTTTAATAAAGATAGGCTATTATTTATTGTGCGTAGAAGGCCAAACGGGAGAGCTCCCAAGATCAAGAGATTTCGAATACAAAGTTCAGAGTAACAACGTTTCGACGGAATAAGAAAGAGCGGTAGCTAGAAAACCAACGTTTTTGTCTACATTTTCGTTCACTAAAATCGGAAAACACAATTTCGTGTCTCGAAACTTGTATGTGACCGAATTGGAACACCAGCAAACATTTCAAGACCAACCCGAGCAAAAACCGTGGACATTTACTGGTTGTAAGGCGGAAAAAACATTTGCCAATTTGGGTGTGGCACATAGCTTTCTCGCTAATTTATCATGAATGTGTAGATCATTGAAAAGTTTTAAATTATCTTAAAAAATTTCATAGCGGAAAACAGTAAATCAAGAAGTAGTGTGAAATGTCATAATTGGTCAAATAAGAAACGGAAAAATCATACTCAATGTAATTTACGTTTGTTCAAACGCGGAATGAACTGATGAGTCGAAAACAATGAAATACGAGTAGGTACGAGAGCATCTACAACCTAAACCGCGCATTCGCTGACAATTTCATCAAAATCGAATGAAAAATGTGGAAATTAAGGTCATTACAATTATTTCACATTGGCGCATGCGCAGTAGCTATTAATGATAGAATCAGGTTGAAATTGATATGGGATGATCAAATCGTCATCCCTCAACTATCATCCAAATTTGAGCGAGATCGGACGACTAGGGCTTGAAAAAATAATGGAATTTACGTTTGCGCATGCGCAGAGCGAAGTATTGATTTGGCAACAATGAAACTGACAATACACCCTGCAATGAAGGATTATAGTTCCACCTGCACCCTATTACGATAACAGGTGTTTTATAAATACAGCAATTAACGATAACTCAAAAATTTACATTGTAGGTATTGAATCATTTTAACATAAAAGAAAAATTAGTTCTCATCGAAAATGTTGAAGTCAACCGAATTCACAAAAATAACAAAATCACTTAGATAATCACTGATTAGCAAACCGAAGTCAATTGGCCACACACCACCCGAAAGCACAATCTTCCTTATCAACCTCGCCCTCGGTGCTTCAGTCAATTCACAAACTAGGATGAGGTGGTCCCACGTCTGGCTGACTCCCATTGAACAGCTGCAGCAGTCGTCATCCCTGATGGCAAATCTTCGTAAGTACGCCTTGTTACGTCCATGCCCCGCGATCACCTGTGTCATTTTATAGGACTGCTTAAATTAAACTTTCAGGCGGTCATGGACTATTGGGAAAAACTTTTTGAGGTGGGACCCTTTAGCAGTTCTTGCCCACTCATCTTCCCATATAGCTAAAGCTTGCTGCCTAGCTAGACGTTTGAAGTATGTTGGTGGTAGCAAACCAAATACTTCCACCAATTCCATAATCAAGATAGCTTCCTTGGCGGCCGCATCAGCCCGCTCATTTCCCTGCGTCCATCCATTCTTCAAACTCCAAGAACCTTCTTTCAGCAAAGATACCGCAATGAGAATCCTCTTCACCAGCCAGGCATGCACACGGCCACACTATATAACATCGAGTGAAACCTTACTATCTGTCAGCAATTGAGCTGATTTCTGACTTTCTGTTATGGTCTCTGTACTAAGCCACTCATGTGCCTCAAGGATGGCAAATAACTCGGCTTGGTTATTCGTACAGCAGTCATCAAGTCTAAATCCACGGGTCACAACAGGAACATCACCACCTCCACAGTAAGCCACAAATGCACATCCCACATGACCGTCAATTTTACTCCCATCTGTGAATATATGATAATACGCCTTGTCTGCATCACAATTCTCTCCTTCATCCCTACAAATGGCTCGTGTAGTAGGATGCAGTCTGTCTACATCTGCAGTCTTGAGATCAACTCTGCCACAATACTCTTCAACGTCATGCATTTCAAGATCTCCAAGATGCCAATTCTCTGATCTTGATCACTATGGGAACCTCTCCAGACATGACTGTGGATGCCTCATATGAGATGGTACGGAACCCTTTAATAATTCGAAGAAGCATCTTCTGTTGTGCAGATTTGATTTTGCTTGCACTTTTAGCAAGCTGCAGCTCTTTGTACGATTCAGGAGAAGCATAAGTTAGTAACGGTAATAGTGCGCCTTTCTAATAATACTCAATGCCTCTCCACTTAAGCCCCAGTAAACCCTTGCCAAACGAGTCAAAGCATTAAAGCATTGGTCAGCTTACTTGCCTTTTCGCACTTATAGTCTACTAGCCGCTCCGGCTCGCTACGCTCGCCTCCACGTCCAGCCCCCATTAAATACTCGCTTCGCTCGCAAAGTGTGGCATGTAGGGAATATTGCTCGCTTCGCTCGCAAAGTGTGGCATGTAGGGAATGTTGCTCGCTTCGCTCGCAAACGATAGATCCCTAAGGGTAGGTTTAACTTCTGTAAGGGATGCTGCTCGCTTCGCTCGCTTGAGGAAGTTATACTGCCCACCCAACTTGGCAGACGTTTTTTTCTGTTGGAAATTCTTACAAACAAATTAAATCTTATGAGACTACGTGGAACCACAAAAAGTTTATTCGGGGATGTTGCTCGCTTCGCTCGCAAGGTATTGCTGTATATTTGTAGGAAAAAATCCGAATTTATTCTGTTGACATGGCTCTCGCTTCGCTCGCAAGGTATACCTGTATACCCTTCAAGACGTAAGTGCGTGTACCTGCTCGCTACCCGTTTTCGTCAGGTGCAAGCCCCGCCTCATCGAACCCCTGACTTCGTAGAACACGGCAAAATTAATTTCTGATGTTAAACGCTTCTTCTCGCTTCCGCTCGCGATTTGACCGACTTAACGTCACTTTTTTCGATATCCGATTTCGGATTCAGATTCGGCGGACCCAAAGCTGTATTTCGCCCGCGAAAACCGTTCCGAAAAACGTACCTTTATGGGGTATATTTTAATCGGAAAAAACCAAGTTTTTCGGCGGACTTTTCGAGAAAACGGGTCCGTACTCTCGCATTTTTTTAACGCATTTCCCGATACTTTTTTCGCGATCCGATCGCGCCGTCGTCTTCCTCGTTCAAAAACCTACGAAACCCGTATTTTTCCGGAATTGTCAACGGCCGTTTAGAGGGGTAGGGGAAGCGGGGAAGTCCAAAAAGAGCACATTAATTCTTACTTCGACCCCCCTCCCGCCCTACGGCCCATGGTTCGGGTGGGATTAAACAATTTTAAATTCGCTCGCTCCCACTTTTGGAAAATCTCAAGAAGATCCCACCACTCGTACACTCCCCCCACTCAGCCGTTTGGCCGTGCATAGACACGACAGACAGACAAACAGACAAACAGACGGAGTTTCATTCTTATTAATAACTAGCCGCTCCGGCTCGCTACGCTCGCCTCCACGTCCGACCCCCCATTCAATTGCTCGCTTCGCTCGCAAAGTGTGGCATGTAGGGAATATTGCTCGCTTCGCTCGCAAAGTGTGGCATGTAGGGAATGTTGCTCGCTTCGCTCGCAAACGATAGATCCCTAAGGGTAGGTTTAACTTCTGTAAGGGATGCTGCTCGCTTCGCTCGCTTGAGGAAGTTATACTGCCCACCCAACTTGGCAGACGTTTTTTTCTGTTGGAAATTCTTACAAACAAATTAAATCTTATGAAACTACGTGGAACCACAAAAAGTTTATTCGGGGATGTTGCTCGCTTCGCTCGCAAGGTATTGCTGTATATTTGTAGGAAAAAATCCGAATTTATTCTGTTGACATGGCTCTCGCTTCGCTCGCAAGGTATACCTGTATACCCTTCAAGACGTAAGTGCGTGTACCTGCTCGCTACCCGTTTTCGTCAGGTGCAAGCCCCGCCTCATCGAACCCCTGACTTCCGAACACGGCAAAATTAATTTCTGATGTTAAACGCTTCTTCTCGCTTCCGCTCGCGATTTGACCGACTTAACGTCACTTTTTTCGATATCCGATTTCGGATTCAGATTCGGCGGACCCAAAGCTGTATTTCGCCCGCGAAACCCGTTCCGAAAAACGTACCTTTATGGGGTATATTTTAATCGGAAAAAACCAAGTTTTTCGGCGGACTTTTCGAGAAAACGGGTCCGTACTCTCGCATTTTTTTAACGCATTTCCCGATACTTTTTTCGCGATCCGATCGCGCCGTCGTCTTCCTCGTTCAAAAACCTACGAAACCCGTATTTTTCCGGAATTGTCAACGGCCGTTTAGAGGGGTAGGGGAAGCGGGGAAGTCCAAAAAGCGCACATTAATTCTTACTTCGACCCCCCTCCCGCCCTACGGCCCATGGTTCGGGTGGGATTAGAAAATTTTAAATTCGCTCGCTCCCACTTTTGGAAAATCTCAAGAAGATCCCACCACTCGTACACTCCCCCCACTCAGCCGTTTGGCCGTGCATAGACACGACAGACAAACAAACAAACAGACAAACGGAGTTTCATTCTTATTAATAACTAGCCGCTCCGGCTCGCTACGCTCGCCTCCACGTCCAGCCGGGGGGCAAGCCCCCCGGACCCCCCATTCAATTGCTCGCTTCGCTCGCAAAGTGTGGCATGTAGGGAATATTGCTCGCTTCGCTCGCAAAGTGTGGCATGTAGGGAATGTTGCTCGCTTCGCTCGCAAACGATAGATCCCTAAGAGTAGGTTTAACTTCTGTAAGGGATGCTGCTCGCTTCGCTCGCTTGAGGAAGTTATACTGCCCACCCAACTTGGCAGACGTTTTTTTCTGTTGGAAACTCTTACAAACAAATTAAATCTTATGAAACTACGTGGAACCACAAAAAGTTTATTCGGGGATGTTGCTCGCTTCGCTCGCAAGGTATTGCTGTATATTTGTAGGAAAAAATCCGAATTTATTCTGTTGACATGGCTCTCGCTTCGCTCGCAAGGTATACCTGTATACCCTTCAAGACGTAAGTGCGTGTACCTGCTCGCAACCCGTTCCCGTCAGGTGCAAGCCCCGCCTCATCGAACCCCTGACTTCGTAGAGCCTTCTCGCGAACACGGCAAAATTAATTTCTGATGTTAAACGCTTCTTCTCGCTTCCGCTTGCGATTTGACCGACTTAACGTCACTTTTTTCGATATCCGATTTCGGATTCAGATTCGGCGAACCCAAAGCTGTATTTCGCCTGCGAAAACCGTTCCGAAAAACGTACCTTTATGGGGTATATTTTAATCGGAAAAAACCAAGTTTTTCGGCGGACTTTTCGAGAAAACGGGTCCGTACTCTCGCATTTTTTTAACGCATTTCCCGATACTTTTTTCGCGATCCGATCGCGCCGTCATCTTCCTCGTAGGAAAACCTACGAAACCGGTATTTTTCCGGAATTGTCAACGGCCGTTTAGAGGGGTAGGGGAAGCGGGGAAGTCCAAAAAGCGCACATTAATTCTTACTTCGACCCCCCTCCCGCCCTACGGCCCATGGTTCGGGTGGGATTAAACAATTTTTAATTCGCTCGCTCCCACTTTTGGAAAATCTCAAGAAGATCCCCCCACTCGTACACTCCCCCCACTCAGCCGTTTGGCCGTGCATAGACACGACAGACAGACAAACAGACAAACAGACAGACAGACGGAGTTTCATTCTTATAAATAACTAGCCGCTCGGGCTCGCTACGCTCGCCTCCACGTCCAGCCGGGGGGCAAGCCCCCCGGACCCCCCATTAAATTGCTCGCTTCGCTCGCAAAGTGTGGTATGTAGGGAGTGTTGCTCGCTTCGCTCGCAAAGTGTGGCATGTAGGGAATGTTGCTCGCTTCACTCGCAAAGTGTGGTATGTAGGGGATGTTGCTTGCTTCGCTCGCAAACGGTAGATCTCTAAGGGTAGGTTTAACTTCTGTAGGGGATGCTGCTCGCTTCGCTCGCTTGAGGAAGTTATACTGCCCACCCAACATGTAGGGAATGATGCTCGCTTCGCTCGCAAACGGTAGATCCCTAAGGGTAGGTTAAACTTCTGTAGGAGATGCTGCTCGCTTCGCTCGCTTGAGGAAGTTATACTGCCCACCCAACATGTAGGGGATGTTGCTCGCATCGCTCGCAAACGGTAGGTCTCTAAGGGTAGGTTTAACTTCTGTAGGGGATGCTGCTCGCTTCGCTCGCTTGAGGAAGTTATACTGCCCACCCAACTTGGCAGACGTTTTTTTCTGTTGGAAATTCTTACAAACAAATTAAATCTTATAAAACTAAAACGAAAAGTTTATTAGTGGATGTTGCTCGCTTCGCTCGCAAGGTATACCTGTATATGTGTAGGACGAAGTCCGTATTTATTCTGTTGAAATGGCTCTCGCTTCGCTCGCAAGGTAGGTACCTATGTATACCTGCTCGCCTCGCAAGGTATTGCGTAGAAGTGCAAATGGGAACCCCCCTGTGAGGGTCCCTTCTGGTAAGCAACGTTGTGAAACGGGCGGCCCGGGTCGATTAATTTCTGATGTTAAACGGTTCCCTCGCAATTCCGCTCGTGATTTGACCTACTTTCCGTCACTTTTTTCGATATCCGACTTCGGATTCAGATTCGGCGGACCCAAAGCTGTATTTCGCCCGCGAAAACCGTTCCGAAAAACGTACCTTTATGGGGTAAATTTTAATCGGAAAAAACCAAGTTTTTCGGCGGACTTTTCGAGAAAACGGGTCCGTACTCTCGCATTTTTTTGACGCATTTCCCGATACTTTTTTCGCGATCCGATCGCGCCGTCGTCTTCCTCGTAGGAAAACCTACGAAACCCGTATTTTTCCGGAATTGTCAACGGCCGTTTAGAGGGGTAGGGGAAGTGGGGAAGCCCAAAAAGCGCACATTAATTCTTACTTCGACCCAATCAATCAATCAATCAATCAAAATACTTTATTTGTAGAGATCCTTCAAGGATCGTTACAAGAGTTCGGTTTCTTTAACCCAACAGCAAGATACAAAATAAAATAATATAGCAATGATAAAGAAAAAATCACAATGTAATGATAAAGAAAAATTCACTTATAGCTGATTTGAACAGTTCTCTTAGAAGAAGTGGCCTCATATTCCCTTCCAGCCTGCTCCGCTCTGAAGAATGAAAGGGTCCCATGCCGCTGCGATCCTGACGGCAAGGTGGTGGCGGCTGAGACGTCTGCTGGATTCACCATTCGTCGCAAGCAAAGGCTCGTAACTTAGAGACCTGAGCGTATATTGGTAAATAGCCTTCACTTTAGCTCCATTGGTACCCGTATCAAGTAGCGTGCAATAAGCCTGCTCCTCCTCCCTCGAGGATACCGTACCATCACTGCTCAGTCGCACATAGGGAGACAAATAGTGCGCTCTATAAGGTTTGTAAAGGGGACACATCAATAGAAAGTGGGACAGGGTTTCGGGGACTCTGCAGTTGCAAACAGTGCAATTCTCTGCGTTGGCCAACTCGTACTTGCTGCGTTTATGATAAAACTTTATCTTCCCCATTTCCAGATTTGTCGTGGCCAACCTCAACTGTGCCACCACTCGTTCTCTATGAATATTCCCTGATCGTCTCAGGTATCCCTGTCTTCCATCCCACTCAAGAATTGCACGAAAATATGGGTTGTACTGGGAGTTGAGCGTCCTCTGCATGTCCAGGCTAACACAGTGATTCCGGTACTTGTTAACTACATCACTGCCAGCTGCAGCAAGCGACTGTGCCGTTAGGCAGTCCCAATCTAAGGCCACACCAACCGTCACGAATAGTTCATTGAGTTTTGATACCCAGTTGTAGTCCGCTGAATTCCTGCGGTTCCTGTGGAACCTAATCAGCTCCTGCAGGCATATTTTAGGCCATTTATTGTCGCTCATCTTGAGAACCCTTATCAGAAAACCAAGCGCTCTCTCAAGCACTGCAACCTTTAAAGGAAGCCTACCGGTCTCGAGCCTCAGAAAGTGACCTGGCACCCCTCTTGGCAAGCATAGGACGCTCTTGAGAAAGCTCGACTGAACAACCTCAATGTCCTCTCCGTACCAGACACCCCACACCTCCGCCGCATACAGAAGCACAGAACCCACCAGTGAGTCAAACAGTTTAAATCTACTGTCCCAAGAGCTCACCTTCCCCTTGCAAAGGATGTCTCGAGTGCTTCCAATTGCTGCTTTGGCCCTCTTAATCATCACTTCCTTATTAACGTTGAATTTACCGGAGCGACTAAATGTGACCCCCAAATACTGGAACGAAGAAACCGGCTTGATCTCCTCCTCGTGACACATTATCTTCCTTCTTCTTCTTGTTCTACCTCCCTTGTCAAAGATCAGTATATTCGATTTCCTGGTATTGATGGTTATCTCGATCAGTCTACAATATTTGGTGAGGACATTGATCTTCGTTTGAGCGTCCGGTTGAGAGTCCGCCAGGATGGCGACATCATCCGCAAACAGTAATACCATCAGCTCCTGGCCGGCAAAAGGAATTCCGTGGCAACCATTTTCTACCATAAATGCCTCGAGGTCCACGAGGAAAAGGATGAAAAGCTTCGGTGAGAGGGAATCCCCCTGCAAAACACCCTCCGTTATAGGCTGGCTGAAACTTTCTTCCTCGGGCTGTGGCTTCACCACAAAGTTAGCTCCCTCATACAGAGAGCTCAGCACAGAAACGAATTTGTGGCTAACACCCAGCCCAATGAGCTTTGTCCATAGCAAGCCATGGCTCACGGAATCAAAGGCCCTAAAAAAGTCGATCATCACCGCTACCAAGGGTTGGTCCTTCTTCATTCTGACAACGCTGGCGACCGCATGAAGACAGAACAGCTGATCAACACAAGAACGCCCCGCCCGGAAGCCAGCCTGCTCCTCCGGGAGCACATTAGTTGCTTCAACCCATGACGACAGTCTCTCAGCCAGAATCGCCGTAAAGAGTTTGACGGTGGTGTTGATAAGGGCAAGACCACGGTAATTTGAGGGATCCTCCCTGTCTCCCTTCTTATACAGAAGATGCATTTTCACCCTTCCCCAGGAAGAAGGTACCTGTCCCGTGCTAAGAATGCTATTAAAAATCCTTAGGAGTTCATGTCTCCAATTCTTTGGCAAGGCTTTCAAGACTTCGTTAGGGATGGCGTCCTCACCAGGAGCCTTTCCCGTTTTTATTCTGCTCAATGCCTGGTTGAGTTCAGCCTCCTTAATTTCACCGTCAAGAGCGTCGTTCGTCACCCGCTGCATACTCATGGGAACCTGTAAACTAAGGCTTCTTCTTCCCTCTGATCCAGCCTCAACATCTCTCGTCCCGTACACCGTTTGGAAATATGACTTCCAGTCTGCCAGTGGTACAGGATTGCTAATCGCCTTCCTCCTCTTCAGATGTCTGACTACAGTCCAGAATTCGCCTGCATTCCTGCAGTCATTAATTGAGTCCTGGGTACGCTTGGCATACTCTTTGCATTTCATACTCTTTAAGATATTGTACTCCTTTTTAAGCCTCAGATATTCAATTTTCAAATCATCAGGGTATCCTTCCCTTCTTAATTTTCTATAGCACTTCCTTGTGAGATACTTGGCAGTCCTACATTCAGGTGTATACCATGGCTGATGGAATGTGTTCGGGTGTTGGGCTGTGTACATCTTTGTTTTCAGCAATCCCGTTTTAGTGCTAGTGGCAACTATGGTTTCAACATATTTGTTATACATCGACTCACTTGTAGTATTGTCTCCCTGCGTCGGGTTTATCTGAGCAAGCTCTGCTTTGAATCTTTCTAGGAGTACCCTGTTCTTAACATCGTAGAAACGCCTGGGTCGAGCAAAAGAGCCCCTGACGTTAGCAGGACAGGTAGTTTCCAATCTCAAACGGAGGGTCACCGAGCACGGGAGGTGGTCTGAAAGCTGGGAGAAGTCCTCAACCTTCATATCCACGAATTCATCCAACCCATTCACATTCAGCACCATCAGGTCAATGACACTTGCCCCATTCCCACCAATGTAAGTGTAGTTGGATGGGGTGTCGGATGGAGCTCGCCCGTTGCATACTATCAGCCCATATTCATCATAAAGCTCCACAAGAATCTTCCCTCTTCGGTTTACAGCACTATCGGTTGACTCCCTAAAACTCCTGAGGTGCGATCCCGCCACTAGGTTTCTATCGACATCACCCATACCACCCACTCTGGCGTTCCAATCACCACCCAGGAACCATATCGCATCCGTCGGCAAGGAACCCGACATATCCCGGAATAATTCATTGATCATTTCAACAGCAGCTTCATCCTTAAGAGCAGGGCTAAGGTAAAACGTTTCTAACACTAGCGTGGTATCCGGTAGACTGATCCTTAATACTACCCAGAACTTAGTTATATCAAAAACGGTGCACGAACATGCAAACTCCTTTCTCAAATACACCATTATTCCCCCACTTGCTCTTCCATAGCTGCTGTCTCTGGTTGCCAAGGAGCCGTAGGATATGAAGTCATCCGCCAGAACTGCTGGTTTTGTGAAGCTTGCAGTCTCATGCCAGGTTTCAGAAAAACAAAGTATATGAAAGTTATTATCCGCTATTTCGTTACTTATAGAGCTCAATTTTCCGTTAATATTCCAATAACATATTCTCAAATTTTTTATTGTTGAATTATTTTCACAAAGTTATTTTGATTTAGGCGTCAGCTTAGATATAACATCGCAATTTGTCGATTTTGGCGTAATATTAATATTTCTCAATTTCGGTATCAACATGGGCATGCAGCAAGGGTGCAGTAATTGCTATGACGTTCCGCCATCCTCTCGAATCCTTTTCTCTTCCTTTCGACCTGGGCTACCTAGGCCCCTTTTTCTCGTATCAACCTCGCCATATTTCTGACTCAGATCTGCTAAAGTCATCACTACATTATTAACAAACAATACAAACCCTTTAATTAACACTTCGTGTCCTTCTTCCTTTATTTTTCTCCTATAGTATAGAAGGGCTCTTCTTTTTTCACGCTCCTTCTCCGTATAGTCCTGGTTCACACTGATCTTTGAGCCCCTGAGGTTTGAAGTTGCTGCAAGGACTTGACTCTTAGTATGCATATCTGTGAAAATTACACGAATTGGCCTAGGACCCACTCCGCGTCGCAAACCAATACGAAAAACGCTTTCCACCTTATCCATGTCCATTTCAACCTTGAGCATATCTGCAAAGAAAGATTTCAAGAGCTCTCTCAGCTCCCTCCATCCTGTCTCCCGCTCCTCCAAATTATAAATGATAATATTTTTCCTTCTAGCATCCCTTTCTAGGAAATCGATTCTTGAATTAAGTACCTCGTTCTCTTTCCTGTACTCGTTTACTTGGTTGGTTAAAATATTAACTTTTGTTTTATTCTCTTTAATCTCCTCGTTCATAGTATTTAGAGTTGCCACAATGTTCGTAATTTGAGCACTCATAGGCTCTAGTAGAGCTAAGCGCTCTAATATTTGCTCGTTTGTCACTGGCATAATGAGCAGCGTATTAATACTACGCTAGGGCACCAGTAGGCCGCAACACACGTTCTCACCACTGGCCCCCCAGGAGCGAACTGAATCGGTTTTATCAATCTAAATTACCGGGGAATCCGGAAACGTAGGAATACGAGTGGGAGAAGCAGAATCGGGTGGTTAACGTAAAAGTGGGAGATTCACTGACCTTGGGCTGCGTCCCCTCCCGGCCCACACCTATGGCACCTAGCCACCTCCTCAAGAATTAAGTCGAATCGCGAAAACAATTATCGTTTGGAATCAGTAAAATCCACAATAAATTATGTCGATATTGACACTGGAGAATCACTAGGTCTTGCACATAAGGTGAACCAAAAACCAACACGAACTATCCCGCAGAACCTAGCTAAACGATCGATTCTACACAGAGCTGATTATAACACGTCCGTACGGTACCGGCGTCAGATCCGAACTCCTTACTTCGACCCCCCCTCCCGCCCTACGGCCCATGGTTCGGGTGGGATTAAACAATTTTAAATTCGCTTATACACCCTATCGGAAAATCCCAAGAAGATCCCACCACTCGTAGATCCGGCCCACTCAGCCGTTTGGCCGTGCATAGACACGACAGACAGACAGACGGAGTTTCATTCTTATAAATAACTAGCCGCTCCGGCTCGCTACGCTCGCCTCCACGTCCAGCCGGGTTGCAAGCCCCCCGGACCCCCCATTAAATTGCTCGCTTCGCTCGCAAAATGTGGCATGTAGGGAATTTTGATCCCTTCGCTCGCAAAGTGTGGCATGTAGGGAATGTTGCTCGCTTCGCTCGCAAACGGTAGATCCCTAAGGGTAGGTTTAACGTGTGTAGGGGATGTTGCTCGCTTCGCTCGCAAACGGTAGATCTCTAAGGGTAGGTTTAACTTCTGTAGGGGATGCTGCTCGCTTCGCTCGCTTGAGGAAGTTATACTGCCCACCCAACTTGGCAGACTTTTTTTCAGTTGGGAATTCTTACAAACAAATTAAATCTTATAAAACTACGTGGAACCACGAAAAGTTTATTCGGGGATGTTGCTCGCTTCGCTCGCAAGGTATTGCTGTATATGTGTAGGAAAAAGTCCGTATTTGTTCTGTTGAAATGGCTCTCGCTTCGCTCGCAAGGTACCTATGTGTATCTGCTCGCAAATGATAGATCCCTTAGGGTAGGTTTAAAGTCTGAAGGGGATGCTGCTCGCTTCGCTCGCTTGAGGAAGTTATACTGCCCACCCAACTTGGCAGACGTTTTTTTCTGTAGGAAATTCTTACGAACAAATTAAATCTTATAAAACTACGTGGAACCACGAAAAGTTTTTCGCTCGCAAGGTATACCTGTATATCCTTGAGGAAGTTATACTGCCCACCCAACTTGGCAGACGTTTTTTTCTGTTGGAAATTCTTAAAAACAAATTAAATCTTATAAAACTATGTGGAACCACGAAAAGTTTATTAGGGGATGTTGCTCGCTTCGCTCGCAAGGTATACCTGTATATGTGTAGGGTAGGTTTAACTTCTGTAGGGGATGCTGCTCGCTTCGCTCGCTTGAGGAAGTTATACTGCCCACCCAACTTGGCAGACGTTTTTTTCTGTTGGAAATTCTTACAAACAAATTAAATCTTATAAAACTATGTGGAACCACGAAAAGTTTATTAGTGGATGTTGCTCGCTTCACTCTTAAGGTATACCTGTATATGTGTAGGACAAAGTCCGTATTTATTCTGTTGAAATGGCTCTCGCTTCGCTCGCAAGGTAGGTACCTATGTATACCTGCTCGCCTTGCGTAGAAGTGCAAATGGGAACCCCCCTGTGAGGGTCCCTTCTGGTAAGCAACGTTGTGAAACGGGCGGCCCGGGTCGATTAATTTCTCATATTAAACGGTTCCCCTCGCTTCCGCTCGTGATTTGACCGACTGCCCGTCACTTTTTTCGATATCCGATTTCGGATTCAGATTCGGCGGACCCAAAGCTGTATTTCGTCCGCGAAAACCGTTCCGAAAAACGTACCTTTATGGGGTATATTTTAATCGGAAAAAACCAAGTTTTTCGGCGGACTTTTCGAGAAAACGGGTCCGTACTCTCGCATTTTTTTGACGCATTTCCCGATACTTTTTTCGCGATCCGATCGCGCCGTCGTCTTCCTCGTAGGAAAACCTACGAAACCCGTATTTTTCCGGAATTGTCAACGGCCGTTTAGAGGGGTAGGGGAAGCGGGGAAGTCCAAAAAGCGCACATTAATTCTTATTCGACCCCCCTCCCGCCCTACGGCCCATGGTTCGGGTGGGATTAAACAATTTTAAATTCGCTTATACACCCTATCGGAAAATCCCAAGAAGATCCCCCCACTCGTAGATCCGGCCCACTCAGCCGTTTGGCCGTGCATAGACAAACCGACAGAAAACTCGACGAAACGGGAGATTGTCGGAAAGAAAGACTTTCCCCGCCCAATGTTACGAAATCCAATAAAGAAACGTTTAGCCAATTTCTTGAGCGGGTTCTCGTCTAGGGAAATGACTATCAAACGCGGCACATTATGTGGAACCACGAAAAGTATAGTTATCAGAACACTTCAGTACTAACAGTACAGTCAGATGTTGAATGTTTGTAAGTATTTATTTTCCAGTTCTATTTTTCTAAAGGTAGGCCATTATTTTATGAGGTACCTATGTGTACCCTTCAAGATTTAACTGCGTAGGCTAAGTCCCTTCCCTCGCAAGGTGTGGCATGTAGGGAATGTTGCTCGCTTCACTCGCAAAGTGTGGCATGAGGGGCATGTTGCTCGCTTCGCTCGCAATTGAAACATGTAGGGGATGTTGCTTGCTTCGCTCGCAAACGGTAGATCTCTAAGGGTAGGTTTAACTTCTGTAGGGGATGCTGCTCGCTTCGCTCGCTTGAGGAAGTTATACTGCCCACCCAACATGTAGGGAATGATGCTTGCTTCGCTCGCAAATGGTAGATCCCTAAGGGTAGGTTAAACTTCTGTAGGGGATGCTGCTCGCTTCACTCGCTTGAGGAAGTTATACTGCCCACCCAACATGTAGGGGATGTTGCTCGCATCGCTCGCAAACGGTAGGTCTCTAAGGGTAGGTTTAACTTCTGTAAGGGATGCTGCTTGCTTCGCTCGCTTGAGGAAGTTATACTGCCCACCCAACTTGGCAGACGTTTTTTTCTGTTGGAAATTCTTACAAACAAATTAAATCTTATAAAACTATGTGGAACCACGAAAAGTTTATTAGTGGATGTTGCTCGCTTCGCTCGCAAGGTATACCTGTATATGTGTAGGACAAAGTCCGTATTTATTCTGTTGAAATGGCTCTCGCTTCGCTCGCAAGGTAGGTACCTATGTATACCTGCTCGCCTCGCAAGGTATTGCGTAGAAGTGCAAATGGGAACCCCCCTGTGAGGGTCCCTTCTGGTAAGCAACGTTGTGAAACAGGCGGCCCGGGTCGATTAATTTCTCATATTAAACGGTTCCCCTCGCTTCCGCTCACAATTTGCTTTGCTCGCAAACGGTAGATCCCTAAGGGTAGGTTTAACTTCTGTAGGGGATGCTGCTCGCTACGCTCGCTTGAGGAAGTTATACTGCCCACCCAACTTGGCAGACGTTTTTTTCTGTTGGGGAATTCTTACTTACAAATTAAATCTTATAAAACTACGTGGAACCACGAAAAGTTTATTAGGGGATGTTGCTCGCTTCGCTCGCAAGTCCGTATTTATTCTGTAGGGGATGCTGCTCGCTTCGCTCGCTTGAAGAAGTTATACTGCCCACCCAACTTGGCAGACGTTTTTTTCTGTTGGAAATTCTTACAAACAAATTAATTCTTATAAAACTACGTGGAACCACGAAAAGTTTATTAGGGAATGTTGTACTGCCCACCCAACTTGGCAGACGTTTTTTTCAGTTGGGAATTCTTACAAACAAATTAAATCTTAGAAACTACGTGGAACCACGAAAAGTTTATTCGGGGATGTTGCTCGCTTCGCTCGCAAGGTATACCTGTATATGTGTAGGACAAAGTCCGTATTTATTATTTGAAATGGCTCTCGCTTCGCTCGCAAGGTATTGCGTAGAAGTGCAAATGGGAACCCCCCTGTGAGGGTCCCTTCAGGTAAGCAAGGTTGTATAACGGCGGCCCGTGGTCGATTAATTTCTGATGTTAAACGCTTCCCTCGCAATTCCCCTCCCAATTTGACCTACTTTCCGTCACTTTTTTCGATATCCGATTTCGGATTCAGATTCGGCGGACCCAAAGCTGTATTTCGCCCGCGAAAACCGTTCCGAAAAACGTACCTTTATGGGGTGTATTTTAATCGGAAAAAACCAAGTTTTTCGGCGGACTTTTCGAGAAAACGGGTCCGTACTCTCGCATTTTTTTGACGCATTTCCCGATACTTTTTTCGCGATCCGATCGCGCCGTCGTCTTCCTCGTAGGAAAACCTACGAAACCCGTATTTTAAAACGTACGAATCCGGAATTGTCAACGGCCGTTTAGAGGGGTAGGGGAAGGGGGGAAGTCCAAAAAGCGCACATTAATTATTACTTCTACCCCCCTCCCGCCCTACGGCCCATGGTTCGGGTGGGATTAGAAAATTTTAAATTCGCTTATACACCCTATCGGAAAATCCCAAAAAGATCCCCCCACTCGTAGATCCGGCCCACTCAGCCGTTTGGCCGTGCATAGACACGACAGACAGAGCGACAGACAGACGGAGTTTCATTCTTATTAATAACTAGCCGCTCCGGCTCGCTACGCTCGCCTCCACGTCCGGCTCGCAACGTGTGGCATGTAGGGAATATTGCTCGCTTCGCTCGCAAAGTCTGGCATGTAGAAAATGTTGCTCGCTTCGCTCGCAAAGTATGGCATTTAGGGGATGTTGCTCGGTTCGCTCGCAAACGGTAGATCTCTAAGGGTAGGTTTAACTTCTGTAGGGGATGCTGCTTGCTTCGCTCGCAAACGGTAGATCTCTAAGGGTAGGCTTAACTTCTGTAGGGGATGCTGCTCGCTTCGCTCGCTTGAGGAAGTTATACTGCCCACCCAACTTGGCAGACGTTTTTTTCAGTTGGGAATTATTACAAACAAATTAAATCTTATAAAACTACGTGGAACCACGAAAAGTTTATTCGGGGATGTTGCTCGCTTCGCTCGCAAGGTATACCTGTATATGTGTAGGACAAAGTCCGTATTTATTATTTGAAATGGCTCTCGCTTCGCTCGCAAGGTAGGTACCTATGTAGGCATACCTGCTCGCCTCGCAATGTTGTGACATCGAACCCTTCACGTCAATTCTTGAGCCTTCTCTCGTCCACGGCAGAATCATTTTAATCGCTTTGCTCGCTTCTGCTCACAATTTGACCGAGTTCTCGTCACTTTTTTCGATATCCGATTTCGGATTCAGATTCGGCGGACCCAAAGCTGTATTTCGCTCGCGAAAACCGTTCCGAAAAACGTACCTTTACGGGGTATATTTTAATGGGAAAAAACGTGGTTTTTCGTCGGACTTTTTGAGAAAACGGGTCCGTACTCTCGCATTTTTTTGACGCATTTCCCGATACTTTTTTCGCGATCCGATTGCGCCGTCGTCTTTCTCGTTCAAAAACCTACAAAACCGGTATTTTTCCAGAATTTTCGACGCCCGTTTAGAGGGGTAGGGGAAGCGGGGAAGTCCAAAAAGCGCACATTAATTCTTACTTCGACCCCCCTCCCGCCCTACGGCCCATGGTTCGGGTGGGATTAGAAAATTTTAAATTCGCTCGCTCCCCCTTTCGGAAAATCCCAAGAAGATCCCCCCACTCGTAGATCCGGCCCACTCAGCCGTTTGGCCGTGCATAGACACGACAAACAAACAAACAAACAGACAGACGGAGTTTCATTCTTATTAATAGTATAGATAGAGATAGAGATAGAGATGTGTTTACGCCCAGTTAAGCGGGAATCAAATATGACCCCGAAATATTTACGTTGGGTAAGGGCACCAGTCATTGGCCACTTAGCAATGTTTATCACCTTACCCGCTTTATTTTTGAAGATATTTGTTTCTTTCCTAGTGTTTTAGAAAGCTAATAATCTAAACAATGTAATACAATAGAAATTTTAAACAAATAAAAGGTCTACCAAGTATTTTTTTCAATGAGTTTTGAAAAATCTGTTTTCCACCAGTCATTGGCCGGGAGTTCCTAATATTGGCCACCTTGTCACCAGTCACTGGCCACCCTAAGTTCATTGTTTTCTGATCCACTGTGTCGTTAAACTTTCCATAAGAACTGATGAATTGTGGCTGTAACTATGAGAAATCAAATTAATCATCTCACATTTATTTGAAAAAGGTTTTATTCATCAACGTTTTAACATTTTTATTATTAACGAAGAATACTTTATATTCACTAGGTAGGTACTTTTGCAGTTTTTTCCGACCTGAATAGGTAACATTGGTTCTTGAAACATTGGAATAGGTAAAATTGGACTTAAAAAGGGTAACTGTAGGTAGCGTTTCCTCGGTCTCATAGTTGGCCGCCAGCTGCGGTGGACCCAGCATATTGAGTACTTGCACCAAGCTGCCATGCGGGGTGTACAGTTGCTCAAGGCCCTTTCCAACTATAGTTGGGGTGCCCAGTGGGATTTCCTCTTGAGGATTTTCCATGCAGTGGTGCGATCCCGAATTTATTATGGGTCTGCAGTTTATGGCTCAGCAAGGAAGTCCTTGCTGCGTAAGCTGGAAACTTTATTAAACAAGGGTCTTCGTTTGGCTACTGAGGCCTTCCGTACTACCCTGACAGCCTCCCGTCAGGTGCTTGGGCATATTCAGCCACTCATAATTCGGCGAAATCTGCTAGCACTTCGTTATGCAGAACGGTTGCGCTATTTCCCAGGACACCCCCTCATAAAGTGGTCACCGTTCCCTCCCTAGAAGAGACTAGACTTCAAACACGAACTCGCCCACTGGGTATTCGTGTTCTGGAGATCACAAGGTGGGATAGCATAGAGATACCCTTTAGTTTCATATGAGGTGCCCCCTGTCCCTCCCTGGACCTTGCCTGGGATGCGTGTTGACCTTCATATGAAAGTCGGGGTCAAGGGCAATACACACCCACACATCCTCAGATGTCGCTACACTGAGGCAATCCAGCGATATGCTGGACACACCCTTATATTCACTGATGGCTCAAAGACACCTGATGGTGTTGGCCTTGCTCTATGGAGCCCCAACTTCCAAGTCACTAGGTGCATAGGTTACAGGTGCCTACTGAAGCGAAAAACTAAACATCAAACTCTAAAGAAAAACTGAAAAGAAGAACAAAACGTCAAACTTTATGGATAACGAACGCACTTTTTGACTGGTGCTATTCGCTAAAAAAAAAGGAAAAAAAAAAGAAAACAGTAATTGGTCTGCTGACGAGACCAAACATCTAATATATATATATATATACATATATAACTGGTAATTATGCGGAGAGAAAAAATCTATTAGCTAAACATCATGAAGGTCATATGGAAGTAGAAAAAACTAAGGCTAGAAAATTAGTCGGTTTATATCAATAACTAATATCATCATTGTCATCATAATATCATAATAATCATGAGTTTGTCATGATTTCATTGGTCTCATGACTATATTTCATCATTTCAGCTTTGTCAAGAAATTCGGATTGTCCTTCTAGAGATCCTAATGAATTAATAATGGAAAACAACCCATTTAGCAGTGCGAAATTCAAAAACTGTTTAGCAAAAATGGAATAAACCATTAGTATCTCCCTTTATGCACAAGGTCATTAGCAGAAACGGGAATGAGGATAGAGAAACAAATTATGCAAAAATGTGAGAAAACGGGACAAAATATGAACATTCACCTAATGCACTACCTATATAAATACTCAAAATCCTAGTATTGGTTATAGCCCTAGCCGAATTATGTTAGGCCCACCCATCCCTAACCATCTCTAGACGTCCCTAATCATATTTTCCTAATGGTTAACGAGTCCAACATGACATTGACCGCCCCTGAACTTATATGGCCTACCTCGGTACAGGCGCAAGTGTAAAAATGTGCGATAGCAAGAAAAAAAGATAGTGCAGTCCCACGGAATCGAACCTAGAAAATCATGCGTGTGCATCGAATGCGTTATCTCCCGATCTAAGAAGGCGCTTGATAATATGCAGCAAAACGAGAGCTAGTCACCATTCAGGGAGCCGTGGTATCTTACAATTTTCTCTACACTTTTGTTCATTACGATCGGAAAACACATTTTCGTGCAATAAAACTTGAATGGGACCTATATGAACCATTTAAATAAGGGCTGTTGGCAGTTTTGGCCATCTGGCCAATGATTGGGGTAGGAAAAATTTGCATCATTTCAGTTATTAGCCACCCGGCCAATGACTGGAGGAATCAATCTTTTTGTCATCCAGTTATTGGCCGGCCTTATATTTTCTACAATTTATGAGAATTTTATGTCCTGGTGGCAGCAATTGATTAATAATCAACTAGTGATCATGCAAACACCAAAAAAAGTTCACCTAATTTGAAAGGCACCACGTCAAACCCTTAAGAATGAGTTGAGGTATGCTTACCGTTTTCACAAGAAACAGGGGTGATCATCCTTCTTCTTGCACCTTCACCTCTTGAAATGAGTTTGGGAGGTTTCTATGAGGTTTCACTATAACGTTCAACATCCCACTTCCTTCTAGACTACACACTTCGATGGAAAAAAACATTTAAAACGATCCAAGAGACATCTGTGTTGTAAAAAACTAACTCATAAAACTGGGTGGCCAATGACTGGGGGTCGGCCAATGACTGGTGCCTTTACCCTTCGTCCAAAACGGTGGGATATTTCCCCATCAGATAAACATTATACTCTGGTTGCACTACCCCATGTGATACATGCAACACCTTGAACTTCTCGGTACTGAAACACATTCAGTTCTCCCTTGTCCACGCCTCAACCATATACAGAGAGTAATTCGCCACAACAGATGCATCAAAACTTGTACCAGCCGAAACAACAAGCATCAAATCATCGGCAAAAGCACTAACCTGAACCCCATCCGGGTAAGGCAGCTTCAAAAGTGAGTCATACATTATAACCCAATATCCTGGTCCTCAACGACTGCCCTGGGGAGCACCTTCTTCTAGTGTTCTCCAATACTCCTTTCCGGAAGTTGATAATCGCACCTTGAGATCACTCGAATATGACCAAGACAAATGGTAAAGGTTCCCTGGACAACCCCCAAAACGAAGAGCACGGAGAACTACCGGCCACAGAGCAGCATCGAATGCACTACACACATTGAGCGAAATTATGATTATATGCTCACCGTACTCCAATCATTCCTCAATGTGATGTCTGACTTCAAAAACTGCATCAACCGTTCCTTTACCCGGGGTAAACCCAAACTGACGGTCGGAAAGCGCGCCGTTCGACCAGAAAAAGTGCATGATTCGGCCAATCAGAGTCTTCTCCAACAGCTTTCCCAACAGGGCCCCAGGCTTTTCCAATAAAATCAAATCAGCCAGCTTCCATTTCTCAGAAAAAAAAAACACCTCTTTTGAGGCACTGGTTGAAAACAGAGGTTGTATAATTACCTTATTATAAGAATTATCAGTTGTTTAGTTGCATTTCACGTCGTAGTACCTACTCTCAGGAAATCATGAGATCTTGGAGAAATGGCTCCGCATGTCTGTTGCTACGGTAATGAGGCGATAGAGAAAACAAAAAACTTAGCTCAGTGCTCATTCGATAAGGACTGTAAAAAGCATTTTGGGTGCGCTGAATCAAGGAATCGACTCGGATCGGACAGGGAACAGCGAGACGAAGTAAGTGGATGTTTGTAGTTCATCGTACGCAAGGTAAATCAGATCGTACCGAATCACCAAATAATAACAAGGCCCCGTAGCCTTCTCTGGGGGTTGGAAATAGGTCGCATACGTCTATTAAACTTCCTGACGACAACATTTTGAATTCATCAAAGCTCCTTAATTCCTTAGATCCGGGAGATTTGGTTGGGATCCAACGATCTAATCCAAAAGAAATTCTCCCGATGGACTCAAATGAGGACCTCAAGAGATTCATTACTGATAGCTTGGCGCCGCTCAATGCAAAACCAGACTCTATTCAGGAACACATTCGGAGAAATATTGATGAGCTGAGGTTAGAAAATAAAGAAATAAAAGAAGAGAACATGCATCTAAAGGAAGAGGTGGGGGAATTAAGAACGATCTGCAAGACGGTTGAAGCGTAAACGAGAAGGCGGAACTTGATAGTTCGTGGGGTGCCCGAAGTTGAAAACGAAATTTTACCTACAATACTGGGCAAGATTGGGGAAAGGTTTTAGAAGTTGTTTTTCGGCTACCAACAAGGAAAGCTGTGAAAAACCGGCCCATTTTAGTTAAACTACGTGATCAAAAGCTGCGCGATAAGATGATAGCGCAGGGTCGGAAGAAGAAACCGTCTGAAACAGACATCATAGAGCAGCTAGAACTCGGGAGTCTTCTTTGAAGAACATATTGGGCCTGGCACTAGAAAGATCTTCGAGCAGTGTTTGGACGTGAAGCGACAGGGCCTTGTTAGTCAAGTGTGGATTACTGGAGGTAAAATCCAAATTCGAGTTGCCCCAGGTGCTGAGGCCATCGGGATTGACAGTGAACCGGATCAAGACCGGATCTTAAGACAGGATCTTGGGAGTTCGACTAATAGCTATCGTGGTGTGCCTCGGAGTCCCCGAATCTGATCCTTGTAACAAACTGTGAAGGAGCAGAATAAACGAACCAAATATTTATTTTGTTTCATTGAAGATAATATTTTTTAGTTTCTATATTATTTTGTTAACTCAGAATTTTTTCATTTTGATTTTTATGGACATTTCTTCTGAAATATTATATAAATTGTTTCAAGTGGCTGTTCCTGCACTTCTTATTTTCCAGCTTTATGGGGATGGTGTGATATTAATTTAATAATAAATCTACAATCATTTACCTATTTTTTCTCATTTGTATTCCCTTGAGTTTAGACTTATTTTACCCTGGGTACCTGTAAAGTGTAACTTATTGAAATTTTTCTGGAAAATGATCAATTTTTGAATATCTACCACATAAATGTGCGGAGTGTGAGAATGAAGTTGGATTTGGTCATCTCTTACCTAACCGCTCTAGAGGGCGGGCTGCCTCATGTTATCATACTCTCCAAAGTATGGATTAAAAGGGAAGAGAAGCTTTTTTACAAATTAGAGGGTTATGAATCTCACTTGTGTGATAGGTCTACGGATCAATCAGGTGGAGCCTGGTATTTGTGCGGGTTGATCTTGACGTTGAAGTGGAAAATGATGTTTGTCTCAGGACTGCTGAGATACTGAAATTTAAACCCAAGGGTGTTCTGATGGATGGTGGGGATCTTAGCTTCATCGCGTGCTACAGGTCATGGCAGCACACAATAGATGCATTTTTGGACGAAATAGGGCCTCACTCCTGGCTGATATGAATAATTGCAATTTAAATAATGCAAATATTGAGAAAATGGTGTATTCTGGACATGGATCGTTGAGAGGTGAAAGTAGGTACAAAGATCTCATGACATCAAATGGGCTTTGTGACTTAAAACGAACTGAAAACGATTTGTCTGGCTATTTTATAATTGGTCAGGAGCAGTAAAGTAAGACACACAGAGCTGCACTTTTTAATATTACTTTATTAGGAAGAACTCACAAACGGAATGCCCATAACTTGATTAAAAGATTCGTCATCAGGGAGGCGCAAGGGAGTAGTCGTAGCGAAGGGAAGGGGAGGTTCGAAGGCGGGAACTGTAAATAATATGAGAGTTGGTGCTCCACGCAGGAAGCGACAAAGGCTAAAGCGAAGTTAGCGAGACTAGCGGCTTTAACTCATAATTCCGCTTCCTACATTATACAACACTGGCCCACTTTCAGGCTCGAGCTAGGTATGGATTGCTGCAATTTTGAGGGGCATACCACCAAATACTGAACCGATATTGAGCGCATTTCGGGCTGCTGCCAGGATTCTGAATGCAGAGGGTGCTCGGAGGAACTGGGAATATTACCATTCCACAAGCCAGGTTTGCGGCTTATCTACAGAGGGTCATCCCAAGGGTTGGGGATGTAACCGTGGTGGGGCATCAGGGAGGACATCCTCCTGTGTTGGTGCCCCGTGGAGGTCGCAAAGCAGCTATGCAAATAAGGAGGCGGAAATACCAGTTGGTCCAGAAGTTGTGGAGGAATCATCCCGCTCCTGTAGCTGTGGAGGTACTGGAGGGAGCTGGGGATGAACAAGTTTTGCCCCCTCTCCAGGAGTTAGTGGAATTTTCGGAGCCACTCATGAGTGCTCCCAGCCATAACCCTGGTGAGCCGGTGGCACCCCCAGCTTCAGACCTCCCAGCTCGAGCCCCTAAGGGCAAGCAGGCCCTGGCGGCTTAATGATGGGATCCTGGCCGAAAGAGAGACAATACCGAGCACACCGGTATGACCAGTGCGTGGACGTAAGCACTTGGGACACCAGGTGGAAATAGCAGCTGACGTTGAAGAGGTACTTAGATTAGGTCCTAAATATTCAGTTGAACCTCGCGAAAAAGAAGCGCCAATCCTAGACATACTCAAAGATTCTGAATACATAGTTAATCAGCTTGATGTACGCCAAAGTGAAAAAAACCGACTGAGAGGAAAGATTGCGAATAAACTCACAAATATGAAACAAAATGGTAACTTTAGAAATAATGACTAAATGACTGAAGATGAAAAGACGAGGGCAAAAAAATGGTAGATGATGAACGAGTCTACAAATAACTCCGCTCAGATCCAACCAAAAAAACCGAAAGAGGAGCAAATAAACTAGTAAAAGCCTTATGATTAGATGGTACAATAGATGAGATGACAAAGAATAAACTTGCAACCTATAAATCTGTTGCTCCGAAGTGGTATGGTCTGCCTAAGATTCATAAAGGTAATCCTAAGACTGTAAGGCTCTATTATAATGCGCCTACACAATTTGTAAGCGCCAATTACTCGTAATATGCCTGCTCAAGTACTGAGAAGGTGTTTTATGTGATTGGTTATTAGTCTCCAATGCTTAAAACTCCCTTCCAGCTAAACCCCTAACTTAAGAAAACTTAAATTTAGAGGTTTAATCCCCGATTCCCATCAACTCAGCCCCTGACCTCTATGAAGGAGTATCAGGTATCTATCAATAAATTTAAGGCAGCTGTTTGACCTTTATGAAACGTATTTATTCAAAAGTAACTATTTTAATAAAATCCTATCCCTATAACCAGGACCTTACATGGATTTATATTAAAACTAACCTTAGATTATTCTTGAAGACGTTGAGTTCTGGAAAATCGGGAGTCCTCCGCCACTGATTTTGATGGATTCTCGAAGATTGGCTAGGTCTCCTTCCAATCGAAGGCGATGGTACTTTCAGTGTGAGAAGATAGCACACTGAAAGGATTCTGACCCGGGTCTGCTATAACTTCTCACAATTACAAAAGTTTTTCCACGTAAGCTTCACAGTTTATACGACCACAATCACAAGTAGATAGGCTGCTTTTAGGGCAGGTGTTGACTCTTGGACGATACTGGGTAGAATGATCTTCCTCCGAAGTTCCAAAATCGTCCCGGGGCATTAGATGGATATTGACCAGCCCTCCAAGGGATGCCATTTAAATTTGGTTGCCATGGTATCGACGAATGGCGACGATCTCATATTCAAGGCACCGCCCTGAGAGGTGTATTTTCCGTTTTTGGGGAACCAATGACTGGCGTCTGAGCGGCGATTGAGAGAGGACTAAAATTTGCTGGGTGGCTTTCCGGCCGGCGCTTGCGGTCAGCCACCTGAACTTTTCGAAGAGGTGGATTTGGGAAATTCGTTCGTTTCCTGGGGCCGTGGGACTGCTGTAGCTTGCAACTTCCCAGGCTTAGAAGGCTGACGATCCTGACGAATTTCCTTTTGATTTTGAGCCGTATTTGGGCTCACAAAGACACTGCGACCCATAGTCTCTTGTATCAATTCCCCAACCTACGGTCTCAGCCAACACCAAATCACATACCTCAAAGCAATTACAGTGAGCAGTGAGTTCAATGTAAAGAATTCTTAAGAGGTTATGGCATTGTGAAATGAAATTCAAAGGAGACCTAGGTACAGGTTTGTTTCTACGTAACTTCCATGTTTACATCAATACCACCTGCCCTGTTTATGAAAATCGTAGCTGAAAATTGGGACGTTATCCAACTGAAGCACAATAATTTAGAGTAAAAAACGTTCCTACATGCATTCAATTATTGCATGGTGAATTCATTCTTCATTTGGAAGGATCAAGTGTATTTGCAAACAATGAGATTATTAGCCATGGGAAATCCGCTCAGTCATATTACGAGCGATATCGTTGTGGAGGAATTTTCAATCCAATTAAAAGTAAATTTGGCGACAAAATCCAAATACTTAATGAAGAAATATGTTGATGACAGCATATATCTACTTGATCCAAACATAATACCAGACGTCCTCACTTATTTCAATAGCTGCTGCCCCACTCTCCAGTTCACAGTGGAGGAAGAAAATGGCGGAAGAATTTCATTTTTGGACAATGAAATTATAAAAAATGAAGAAGATGATAAAATCACCACAAACCACTACTTCAAAAAAGCATACTCCGAGCGATTACTAAATTTTTCGACGCATGCTCCAATCCGGAACAAGAAAAATGTTGTACATCGATGGCTCACGCTTTTTGACAACAAATTTCACAAAGACAACACACAAAAATTAAAAGTGATCCTGATGGCTAAAGTGGTACCCCATCAAAATGGTAGACCAAACTATACATAGCACACTTCAAAGAAACACTCAGAACAGTATACCTTCAACTCAACAACAACAACCAGTCCAATATTATTCAATGGCTTTCGTGAAAGGGGTGGCAGAACAAATGAAAAAGTTTTTGAGCCGTCAACATTGCATTTCGAACAATTAATACGAACATACCACTATTTTCCAGTGAGCTAAAAGATTTCACACCAAAAGAACAACATTCAGACTTGGTCTAACAGATCCCTTGTGTGGTAGTGGTAGGTGTGGAAAAGGGTATGAGGGAGGAAACGTCTCAGTCCGTTCAGCGTCGTTTTTCAAAACATGAATCGGATCTACGACAATAAGATACAAAAAAAGTGTTGGTTGCCCAGTGCAGATCTTTAAGACATACTATGGACTTCAAAATTTTCAACATTGTAGGAAGAGAATCAAATTTGGAAAAAATAATATTTCGAAAAATGGTTCAAATAAAATTTCAAATTCAATTAACTTCCGAAAAGACACTCAAAACTTGAGGAAATTTATTATTACCGTCAACAGCGAGCTAGGTAAAACATACGAAAAACATCGTTACTCACATAAACGTAAATAATTTTAAATTTGATTTTCAAAAACTATAAAACACACACAAAACAGCTGATCTACCTTCTCAAAACATCCGCCAGAGCGTACTGGTGTCATTTCATTGATTTATATCTACTCGATTTATATCAAAAAAAGAAAACTATAAGTAAGTGGATATTTTATACTTTTGAATTTTAAACTCCCTGATGAAGCCCCAGTTCCTGGGGAGAAACGGAGGAGTTTAATTTTTTTTAAAGCCAATTGAGAACAGAAGGCCTTTTTTTAATAAAAATAGCTGTAGATTTTCCTCTACCAATTTCATTTTTCTCAAATCATTACTCCATTCTGCGCATCCGCTAACGTAAATTACTTCAAGCATCGTTTCCCGTTTCCTATTTGACCGATTTTGACGTTTTACGTTGCCTACATCTTGATTGACTATATTCCGCTATGGATTTTTTAATGATTATTAAAACACTTCAATGCTAATGATATTCTCAATTGGTAGTTGGCTACCTACTTACTTAAATCTCGCTATACTGAGATCAGGGGGACTAGTAAAATGTAGATGTTTTAATTAATTGCATTGATTTGCCTTCTGCAGCTACCTACATCTGTGAAGCATATTGATGTATACCTACAGATCTGAAATTTGAAATGGAACTTCTTTGTAATATAAAGAATTCAATATCAGTGCCCACTGATCAGCTGTGGAGCCACCGAGCCTAATTAGTTTTTTAATCGACTCATGATGCTGAAACCTGGAATCTAGCTCCTTTTTGGAGATCTGGAATACAATTACAAAGTATGGAGGGACTCAGATCAGCGTCGGAACCTGTGAGGCTAATTTCTTTTCTAATCGAGTCACGGCTCTGTTATTTAGATAGAGCGCCTTTGGGACTCTTCGGAAACAAATACGAGGTGAGGAAGCGCACTGATTAGCTGAGCGGCCTCTGAACATATATTCATTCCTTGCCTATCTATATTTCATACGGGGTTTCATAATTATAGACCAATGATCTACGTAGAAGGGCAAACACAGAACTTATAATCTTTTGAGTAATAATTTGCAGCTTTTTTTTCCAGCTGTTCGAAGATCGAGTAGAACTATTGGAATTAGTGCTCCGTGTGGCGGGTGCCACAACGGTAATATTGGCCTCACTCGTGGTATTTTACACGTTTTCATCGATGAGTGGAATGCTGAAAGAAGCTGTGAGTATCCATTCGGAACTAAGGACGTCCTTAATGAAATCTGTGAATGGTGGCTCCTAGATCGCTACTGGATACATCATTGTCAGGTCCCAGTCCTAGATTAGGAGTCTAAATCTTTTGGGAGTGCAAAATCATACTATGGATTTCTAAATGGATCATTTCCATGACTTTAATCATACACAAAGCATGTCTGCCAATAGGTATTTTATACATTTTATAGGTAGTTTTTCCAACATGAATTTTGTGTTCTTTTAGCGAATTTTCGTAGAAAATGAAGCTATTGCAATAGCTCCAGACATTTTAAAATCGAAATTGTCGAAAAATTTCTTCATTGAAATCCGTTTTGAGACATTCTGAAACGAATCCTAGAGTTTAATGATTTGTCATCGATATCAATAAAATCGTTAGTATGACTGTCTGTACATTGATTAGAATCATGAAATTTTGCGTTCCTTTTCCGTTTCATGCTATTATTTTTCTCTGTCTGTCTATCCTTATGTTAGTCCGCATTTCTTGGTTACAGGGGTCATTGGACAACTGGTAAGAGTGGGGGGGGGGAGGTCTGTATCAGTCCAACCTTAATTATAGGCTATTTGAAGCTTTTAAAAATTGAGCCAGAGGAGGTGTTTTGGTCAAGGAGGGGGGTGAAATGGGGTATCATGGACATCAGTAAATAAACTGGAGACGTGATTGTTGAAATATGCTCGGGTTACATCAACTTGAATTGCAGACTAGGTACTTGAAATTTTCAACCCCGACCATTAGGGTTTTTTATGGGGGGGGGTTGAAATGGGGTTACCTTGGACATCATTTAATAAACTGGAGCTGATTGGTAAGAAATGTTTGAAATACTCTTACTTGAATCGCAGACTACTTCAAGTTTTCCAATCCAACCCATAAGGGGTGTTTTGGGGGAAGGGTTATCATGGACATCACTGAATAAACTGGGGACCTGATTGCCACAATATATTTGAATTACTCTAGCTCAAATCACAGTTTCAAACATAGTTTCAATACATCCAAAATGTGTCAATTGCAACTCAAACGTATATCCCGCAAGTTACAGAGAGTGCATAGTAGCGATCGAGGCCCAAAAGAAGTATAAAGAAAACACACGAAAACACCATGCATCGGCAAGTACAAATTTCACTGTCAAGAAACCGTCACAATTTCTTTGGGAAAAAAATTCAACTCCCTTCTTACAAGGAGAAGTGGGGGGGGGGGGGACTTGAAAACCTACGCACAAGTCCTCAAAAACGTCCAAACGCTTAAGCAAAAACCTACGCTGAATGAGAAACATGCTGACCCATTAACTGTTATTCTTGATCGTCTAAATCAAATTGATCAACGATTCACTGAATTCAATAGAAGAATCGGAGCACTGGAAAGTAAACTCCAATCCAAATCGAAGTAATAACCATGAAATATCTCAACATTATGTCATGGAATGCAAATGGGCTCATATCTAGGAAAAGTGAGCTCCGATTAGTGCTTGAGATAAATAAAATCGACATTTGTCTTGTGTCAGAAACACATTTTACTAAAGAATCTTATTGTAAAATAAGGGACTATAAATGCTACCATGCACTTCACCCTATTATGCTGCTCAAGGAGGAAGTGCTGTTTTCATAAAAGAAAATCTCTCCCATCACGAATTCACTAAGATTGAAACAGAAATGTTCCAGATTAGGGCAATAGAGGTAAAAATGGAGTCATTCTCAACCATAGTAGCGAGCATCTATATACCACCAAAACACACTGTCAAAGAAGAAGATATTGCTGATGCGTTTGAGCACCTGGGAAATCGGTTTATCACAGGAGGGGACTTCAACGCCAAGAACACATAGTGGGGCTCCCGAATTACCTCTACACGAGGAAGAGAACTGTACCAGTACACATCCAATCGTAACTGTGAACCACATTCAACAGGCAAACCAACATACTGGCTGTAGGATTTCACTCCAGTTATTACTCTAACAGTTTTATATTGTAGCTATGTTACCATAGAAACTTTGAATAAAATTCATTCTGGTTTTGGGAATCCGTGTTCATGTATAATGTAGATTTAGTGCTGTAGGGTAAAGTACCCAAATACCGACACTTTAAGGAATTTTCGCCATATATTCCAAGCTGTGTTTGTTATTTTCCAACAAAACGACATCTTAATTAGCTAAAAATCTTCATCAAGATCTCCTCTACAAAATGCACTAGTAAAACATTCAAAATTGATTGCGTTTCAAATTTTAATATTTAAATTTCAAAATTGTGTTTGTGCTCTTAATTCCGACACCTTCAGATGGGAATGTTCCTAATGCTGACACTCTACGTACCTAATATCGACACCCGAAATAAATGCACCAAACCATCATCGAAACCATAAAAAATGCTTTATTAACAAATATTTGACGAATTACATGTGTAGTAAAGCCATTATTGTCTTAAAACTATCAGTCACCACGAGGTAGAACAGCCAGAGTAAGTAAATGCGAGACTAACTTGGAATCGCAGTTGTAATATTGCCATCAGTCTCAAGAACCTAAAATATGTATTTTCCTATGTAAGTTTATAACTTAGATACAATAGGTAGGTTTAGGAATGTAGAACGGTAAAGGAACAAATGAAAGTTAAAATAACAATTAGTATACTTGATAATCAATAAAAACATGAAAGAATGAGATCAAAAGTTTGGATAACCAAAAAATAATAATAAAATGACCACGTTTCAGTCTACAGACAATGAGTTCGGAAACTGCTACCTCTTAGTACCACCCAAAAAACCAAGAGGAGGGGTGAGTTTAGTCATTATTTGGTCAGTGCCGATTGTGACCGGAGTTTTCCGTTCATTCGAAAATACAGTTTTAAGCCTTTTGCAGGCAATTAAGGGCAAAACCTCTGCTTCATCATCAGAAATTATTTTCAAAATTTGACATGATTGCTTTCTGGTCGTATTATCTGATTTCTTCCTATTACTACTAAGAGCAATCACAAAATCACCAACTTTAATCAAACCAGCATCAGAAATATCTTGCTCAAAAGGGGCTTCTTCCAGAATAGAGGCTTCTTCCAAAACAGGAGCTGCTCCCAAAACAGGGGCTTCTTCCAGAACAGGAACTTCTTCCAGGAGCTCTTGCTGCAGCTGCAACTGGGGTCTCTTGGCGGACGTCGTCCATTGCTCTTTGAAAATCTTCTGGCTTGTTCTTGGATGCTCGTTTTGAGGAGGCATTGTGGCATTTAAATTATTTTTAAAATCCTTCAGTGTCATCATAGGCTAGGAGGATATTCAGAAACCCTCACAACGTTATCCAATAATGTGTTTTGGCAAATCATTCAAGTATTACTATGCTTATCCGAGGTGGTGCAAGATTAGAAATGACATGTCGGAATTAGGAACAGAACCTGCCGGTATTAAGAACACACTTTTTTCACTTGGAATAAATGATGTCGAAATTAGGTTCCTGTTAGAAGAAATCAATGAATCAACCACAGAACAAAACCTCTCGAAAAACCCAATTCAATCATATGGCTCACGACCTGTTGGGTATTATTACCTAATTTCGACAGGGTGTCGGTATTGGGAACCAACTTGATATCAGTGTTCCTAATGCCGACAGGGGCCTAGCCTCCTAATCTTATACAATAGAGCAATTTTAATAATGAATCATGAATCTACAACATTCATTTAGTTGGAATAACACAATGGTTTGAGTGATACTGCTAGTTACTAAATGATAAACCTTAACTAGTCCAGTTACTTCCTTAGCCAAACTGATAAGGAACACGCTGGATGCCACCAAAATCTCGACACACGACTGGAAAATATTCGTCAGCTGCTTCTAGTATCCTGCCGAACGTGAACAGGCCTGTCAACCTCGAAAATGAATAATTTTTTGGCATTTCGGCGCCAAGTTCGAATTTTTACCGCAATCTGAAGCCTTTTTTTTCAAGTTGAAGTTGAGGTGTCGGAATTAGGAGCGGTGTCGGAATTCGGGTACTTTACCCTAGTTATTTAGGAAATCTTTCATTGGCGACAGAGGAAAATGAGGAGGAAGCAGCAGGAGTTTCAGGAGGTTGATGGTGAGACGGTAGAAGTTTTGGAGAGCAGAATGGATAAGTTTTCGTTCAATGAATACAGTGCCGAAATGCTGTGGGACGATTGTCTTGGACATTTTGAGCTCACATGTAGAGTGAAGGGCCTCGGGGGGAATTCGGACGAATACCAAACCGCACGACGGGTTCTTCTCCTGTCCAGCATAGGGACGGAACATCTGAAGGCACTGACGGACCAGATGTACCCAACCCCTTGGGAAGAACTAACTTATGAGGACGTCAAGAAGGCAGCTCAGAGGCTGTTTAAACATATGACGACAATCTTTGCATCCATGTTTGAGTTTGAAAGGGCAACACGGAAAGAGGGTGAGTATTTCAAACTTTTTTATAATAGGCTTAAGGCTCTGACCCGATACTGCAAATATGGGGAGAATTTCGATGAGCGCCTCCGAGACCGATTCGCAGTAGGCATCAAGTTCCCTGAATTTGAAATTGAAGTGCGCTAACGGTGGCCGGATGGGGAGGAAGTCAGTGGAAAACAAGCGAGGTTGGTGAGAGCTGAAACGTTATTAGAGCTGGCGTTTTCCATGGAAAGAGCGCGTGGGGAGGTTGCCAAGGAGAGTGTATCCCTTCGTAGGGTGACAAATAAAACTAATCCGCGGAAATATCGTCCTGGATGTGGTTATTGGAGAACGCATGGAGAACAAGGATGTCCGGCTAACAGAGCTGTATGCCAAAGATGCAATAGAACAGGACATTTAGCTAAAGTGTGTCACAATAAAAAATACGGGCGTCGTGATAAACCGTTGAGAGAAGTTGGACCGGATGCAGAACGATCTGACACGTCAGGAGAAGAAGACAATGGGGGACTGGAGGTGAGGACAGTGAAATCGAAAGTGCCAAGAGCGACTATTGACGTGTTTCTGAATGGGCTCAGCTGTCGAATGGAGTTTGACTCCGGTGCTCGTGTGAGTACTATCAGTAGAAGTCTTTTTGAACGGATTAAGTTATCCACTCAGGTACTCCAGGCATCATCTGCTAACATAACAGGTTACGGTAACCATAAGCTCAATGTTGTAGGGAAACCAAAGATATCCGTGAGGCTAGGAAGAAATATCAAAGATTTACCTGTCATAGTTTTAGAAGAAGACGATACTCCATTATTTGGGTTACCATGGTGTGTAGCTTTTGGATTGAGCTTACCAAAAGGAGTTAAGGTACGAGCGGTGATGGAGAAACAACCAGAAGAGGACACGTTGAAAGATACGCGAGATGTTACTGAAGAAGTGAAGGCTATAATTCAAGAATTTTGCAAGAATAACAACATACGTCACGTAACAGGAGCTCCCCACCAACCAAAGACCAATGGCTTGGCAGAAAGACTGATTAGAACGTTCAAGACCCGTTATAACGCCTGTAAACAAGATGGACTCCCCACTGACTTAGCGCTCCAACAAGAACTGCTGGCCTACCGCAACGCGTCACCAACGACAACGGGATGTGCTCCAGCCTCTCTGCTCCTGGGAAGACGTTTGCCAACAGCTCTTGATAGACTATGGCCAGATCTGAGGGAGCAGGTAGAAAATCGAATCTGGAGACAACAGGAATACCATGACCAACGAGAAAAGCTAAGGCGATTCCGACCAAATCAAGGAGTATTGGTTAGGACTGAACGGGGGAAAGATGGAAACCTGGAGTAGTGAAGGAGCGTACTGGCGAACATTCGTATCGAATTTTGATGGGAGAAGAGATCAATCGTAAGCATGTTGATCAACTACGAGTGAAAATTATAGAAAGGAGGTAGGTGGGAAAATGAGCAAGGAAATGAGTAATTTAGGTTGATCTGTACCTGTGTTCCTTGAAGAGAATACCTGGGGCGCCCCAATGATGTGCAGGTCCGTTGCCGGATATGAATTTGCTGTATTTGTCGTGAAGACGTCGTTTCTCGCGATCAACTCCGAAAGGTGGGGAAGTCGCACTTGTAAAGGAAAGCGGGAATCCGAACTGATTCGATTTGCGGGGATTTGAAAGCTAGGAAAATAGCGGCGGTTTTGTGGGAAGCGGACGAGAGCGATACTCATGCGGGGATGAATGCGGTAAGCGGAATGGCGGTCGCATGGGGAACTGGGAGAGGGGTTCAAGAGGGGATGTGAGCAGTGTTGCCCGGACAAGCCGCCCGGGGTGAAACTATGTTTCGCAAAGGCTATATTTAGTTATGCAACAAGAAAAATAATCCCTCTCAAGGAAAAGAACATTCATTTGCACACAAATAGAAATAAAAATGCACTGGAGTTGAAAAGGAGTAAAAGAAAAGAAACAAAAAAAAAAAAAAAAAGGAAAAAAACTTAAATGCGTTGATGTTGAGATTAGTTGATTGGTGGTAGTGGGACCATAGTGTGAACTGGTCGCACATACTCGCCTGAAGGGGTTTTCACTTTGGCTACACGGGTAATGTTATCCTTTCCAGGGTATACTTCGAGGATCTTCCCGAGAGGCCAATGTAGATAAGGTGTTTGAAGCTTGCGGATGAAGACTACATCCCCAGGCCTAAGATTTTCTTTGGAGTCAGTCCATTTTTCACGGGGAATGAGAGTGGGAAGGTATTCCGTTTTCCATCTCCTCCAAAAAGATTGGGCGGCATGCTGAATCAACTGGTAACGATTTAGGCGGTTCAGGGGAACGTCAAGAGAATCAGCTTCTGGAACAGAAAGAAGTGGGACACCCACCAGAAAATGTCCAGGTGACAAATAGTCAGTTGCTTCAAGGGGATCCGAAGACACACTACCAAGTGGTCTACTGTTGAGGACAGCTTCCACACGTACTAATAAGGTGGTAAGCTCTTCAAATGTCATTACTTGTGTTCCGAGCACCCGAATAATGTGATGTTTGGCGGACTTGATGGCGGCTTCAGCAAGACCATTGAAATGAGCAGCAGTAGGAGGTGCGAATTTCCACTCAATATGCTGATTTGCGAGATGATTTGAAATGCCGTCATGAGAAGCTGCGAGCATGTTGTAGACTTCTTCCAGTTTACGTGCCGCACCTTGGAAGTTAGTGCCGTTGTCGCTGTAGATAGAGCGACAAATACCACGGCGAGAGACAAATCGATCCAAGACACGCAAGAATGATTCTGCAGACAAGTCATGAGCAAGCTCAAGATGAACAGCCTTGACTTCAAGACAAACGAACACGGCCATGTAACACTTGGATCTAGGAGCGTTTCGGCGAAGACTCTCACGAATAATATAAGGACCACCATAGTCAACGCTAACATCTAGGAAAGCTCGTTGACCTTCAATACGTGTTGCAGGAAGATCTGACATCTTAGGTGTTACAGCTTCAGCGTGAGGGAGATAACATCGAAGACATCTATGGATCCTCGAGCGTAAGAGTTTGCGTAGAGATGGTATCCAATATTGCCTATTTAGAAGAGCGGCTGTAACACGAGGTCCACCGTGAAGTGTTATAGTATGAAAATAATCGCACAATAAGCTGGCATAATGAGATTGATGTGGTATAATAAGCGGGTGTTTGGTTGAGAAGGGGAGTTTTGCTCTCCCTATTCGACCCTCAACTCTCAACAGTTCATCCTTGTCAAGGAAGGGACTGATGTGATGTAGTGTAGAATCTGCAGGATCGCCTTTCCGAATGGAGGCTATTTCAGCTTTGAAATGAGTCCGTTGTGTCAAGCGGATCAGAAACAAATTCGACTCGCGAATTTCTTTGGGTTAAGAGGCCCAATGATACGCTTATCACGTTTACAGCACCAATTAAAGATAAATCGCAAGATATATGCAAAAACTCTCTGGGCGCGTGAGAGTGATGAATATTTTTGGAGTATATCAAGCAGATATTGGCGGTTAGTTGAAATGTGAAGGCTGATGGCTTGCGGTTTCAACTCCTGGAGGTATTCAGAAGAGGAAACTATGTTGTCAATGAAACTATCCTTAAAGGGTTTACGAATGAAGTCAGGACCTGTCCACCACAGCTGACAATTTACCAGCTCATCTCCCAACATTCCCCGTGAAGCTGGGTCAGCGGGATTTTTCGATGAAGAAACGTGATGCCACTGTTGAGGTGAAGTGACAGTGAGGATATCCATGACTCTATTGGCGACAAAGGTTTTCAACTTATGAGGTGGGGTTCGAAGCCATGATATAACAATAGTAGAATCTGTATAAAATTGGATTGAGGTGATGGAGGATCTCTGTATGAAGGGCTGAGCTGAAACAACAAGTTGGGAGAGGAGATGAGCTCCAGATAGCTCAAGGCGGGGAATACTGAGCGTTTTCAGTGGTGAAACTCGACTCTTCGCCTTGAGTAAATGCGATGTAACTGCCTTATTAATACAAGTAGTAACATATAATACAGCGCTGTAACCCTTTTCACTAGCGTCACAGAATTGTTGACCGTGGAATCAATTACAGGGATGAAACGAGGAATGCGAATGTCGGAAAGAGCAGATAATCCGTTTACGAAGTCATTCCAGCAACCAAGAAGTTTTGGTGGCAGTATATCATCCCAATCCAGACCTTCAATCCATAGAAGTTGCATGAAGTGCTTTGCATAAAGAGAAATGGGAGTTACCCATCCAAGGGGATCATAGATGCGACCTATCTCCGATAAGACTCCTCGTTTTGTAACTCTAATAGGTTGTGGCTGGATGGAAAACGAAAATACGTCACTGGCTGGATCATATTGAATCCCCAAGATCTTGAAGGAATGATCTGCGGTAGAAAAGGTAAGTGGTGTGTTGAGGTGATCTTCAGGAACTGCTTGAAGAAGGGACGGATGGTTACTTGACCACTTGCGAAGGGAAAAGCCACCCAAATTTAACAATTCTATCAATTCTCGCTGTAGACTTAGTGCAGATGTGACGTCATCGCATCCACTACAAATATCATCAACATAAATGTCATTCAAGACTGCATTAGATGCTAATGGGAATGATGTACCTTCATCCTTCACCAGCTGGATTAAACAGCGTTCTGCGAGAAAAGGGCTACAATTAAGGCCATAGGTTACAGTGTTGAGGGTATACTCCTCGACCTCATCATTTGTAGACTTGCGGTAGAAGATGTGTTGAAAATCACGATCTGTGGGATGAACTACGACTTGACGAAACATCATTTTAATGTCAGCAAGGACAGTGACGACATAAGTACGAAAATTGCACAAAATATCTCCTATGTCCTTTTGAAGCTTAGGGACCTGTCATAAGGAGAGAATTGAGACTATCGTTGTCAGGTTGAGGGCGGAATGAAGCATCAAAAACAGTGCGTAACTTAGTTGTTGAACTGTCTTGACGCAAAACGATATGATGCGGGATGACATAGTCGCGGGCTGACATGACGTTGACATGTGTTTCAAAGATATATACTCCTGCATGAAGTTATGATAGTCTGCATGGAGTGAGGGCGTACGATATAAACGTTTTTCGAGATTATGAAAACGCTTCAATGCGGATTGACGACAATCAGGTAAAGTGACAGGTTTGTTCTTGAAAGGTAGTCTGACAACATAGCGACCACAAGGCAGGCGTGAATGAGTTTTGGAAAAGTGAAGTTCACATACTTCGTCCTCAGGGTCTGCGGGTTTGGAACGTTGGATGTCCTCTATTTCCCAAAAGGTGCGAAGAGTTTTATCTAAGGATTCTAGAGATGTAATAATAAGTGAAGAAGGGGCAGTATCATTAAAATCAGTACTGACTGGAGTCTTGCCTACTAGTAACCATCCAAAACAGGTGGAAATTGCAGCTGGTTCTCCCGCAATGAAATTATGAGTTGCAGTAAGAATTTGCGGATATAATTCAGCTCCCAACAAAAAATCGATAGGACCAGGAACATCAAAGTCAGGATCTGCGAATTTGAGACCTACCAAATTCTGGCGAACTGAAGGATGCGGGATTTTCTGAGGTTGCACAGCAGCAATATGCGGCATAATGAGAGCGGTGGTACTAAATTGGGTCAGCGTTTGATCACAGGGGGAGATATTGCATTGAACATACCCGTTACTATTGCGTACTACACCGCCAAGTGCGTTCAAAGACCTAGAATTGCGATTTACTCTAAGTCCTAAGTGCTCTGCACACGATGACGTCATAATATTGACCATGGAGCCTTGATCAATCAATATGCGGATCTTGTGGGGTCGACCAGCTATGTCATTTATATGAACTACGGCAGTACTAAGCATGATAGTATATTCATTGTCAAATTTTGTGACCTCTGATGCACAGGTCAAGGTATGTGGAGCAGATGTCGCTACGCTAGTAGTACAGGCTAAATGGGAAGAAGGTGACTTCTCATTTGCGTCATCAAAATCATGTAAAAGTGAATTATGTTTAGCATGGCAATGCCTACAGTTGCGAGTGGATCTACACTTGCTTAAGCTATGTGTACCCAAACAGTTTAAACAGCGATTTAAACGTTTTACAACGTTGTGGCGTTCGTTGAGCGAAAGCTCCTTAAATTTGTTGCAATGATAAAGATATGAATGCTCAGTTGATTTGCAAAACATACAGGAAATGTTCGAATTTGAAGGCTGAGCTTCAACAGATAATAAGGAAGTTTTAGTCTTACCTGAGCTACAAGCTGAAACGGTAGGTTTGTTAATTTTATGCTTTTCCGGAACGACCTCACAGACTTTGCATTGATTCTCAACATATTTGATCAAATCCTTCAGTGCAGGACATTCCTTATCTGCTTGTAACATTTCAAATTCTTTGCGGGTACGTGCATCAAGATTACGAACTGCAATATGAAAAAGCAAGTTATCATAATTGTCACGAAGGCGGAGAGCATTCAATGCGGTAACATTTGTGTCAAAAACACGTAGAAATGCAGATAAACTTGAAGGAGTAGGTTCACTAATCGGACGAAAATCCAGGAGTGATGAAATATAATTAGAAGCTAACAATCTCTTGCGGTTGTATCTATCAAGTATTGTTTGCCAAGCAATAGCGTAATTACCTTCAGTAATAGGTAATGTTTGAATGTAAGCTAATGGTTTAGGTCCCAAGAAACTTTTCAAATATTGAAACTTTTCAACAGATGACATCTCACTATTGTGAATAAGTGACTCATATAAGGAATGAAAAGATGGCCATTTGTCGATTTCTCCATTGAAGGTTGTAATTTGAATGCGCTGCAAATGAGCATTGCTACTAGTACTTGGATGCGTTGATGAAGAACTAGAACTATTCAATGACTCACTAAGACGAGCTCTAGGGCCTAGCTTACGTAAAACAGCTTTGGAATAATGATAATATTTATCAAAAACGGCGGTAACATCTTCGACGTCCTTAACTACGTTAGCTGCACTAACCTTTGGGTTCAACTCCAGTATCTTCTCGGTCATACGTTCAAAACTTTCATAAATAGAATCTATCTTTTCCATTCGTGAAATAAACATGTGAAAACCTTTTATTTCCTCAGGATTAACATTAGCAGTTGCAGTTTGGTCAAGTTGCACTGCGAGTTCATAACAACTCTTGAGACGTCCAACTTGCTTATTACGTGTGTTCACAGCAGATTCGAGTCTTTGATCATCCATTGTAGAATTTGTAAATTAAAAGAAATAAATAATTTCAACACCAGATACAATTTATTTCTACAGAAATCGAAACTCGGAAAGAGCAAATGAATACGCAATGTCCTGAGAAAGGTTATTGATATTGAAAGAAGGTTAAAGCGTTTGCGGTTATCCGAAGCGGGTGGATGCTCAGAGGGAGTGAAAGTATCCACGGAAAGCCGGAATGGTTGTGTGGAGCGATAAGAATGAACAGGTCGAAGAATATCACCTCCCGTATCAAACTTCGCTCTTCAAACGAAAAACGATCGTGGAATCGAAACTCGGTTGAAGAACAAAGGGACTGATAGAAAGACGAATATTCAACTATTGAAAAATCAACTCTCACATCAAATTTGGCGTCGAAGGACCATTGAAAATTATAGAAAGGAGGTAGGTGGGAAAATGAGCAAGGAAATGAGTAATTTAGGTTGATCTGTACCTGTGTTCCTTGAAGAGAATACCTGGGGCGCCCCAATGATGTGCAGGTCCGTTGCCGGATATGAATTTGCTGTATTTGTCGTGAAGACGTCGTTTCTCGCGATCAACTCCGAAAGGTGGGGAAGTCGCACTTGTAAAGGAAAGCGGGAATCCGAACTGATTCGATTTGCGGGGATTTGAAAGCTAGGAAAATAGCGGCGGTTTTGTGGGAAGCGGACGAGAGCGATACTCATGCGGGGATGAATGCGGTAAGCGGAATGGCGGTCGCATGGGGAACTGTGAGAGGGGTTCAAGAGGGGATGTGAGCAGTGTTGCCCGGACAAGGAGCAAGAGAAAAGGTGCTGTGGACGACATCCAAGCAAGGGACCCTTTGGACATTTCAATGAACCCTGAAGGAGGAGAAGTGTAAGATTTCACTCCAGTTATGACTCTAACAGTTTTATATTGTAGCTATGTTACCATAGAAACGTTGAATAAAATTCATTCTGGTTTTGGGAATCCGTGTTCATGTATAATGCTGTAGTTATTTAGGAAATCTTTCACTGGCCAACAGACAGAAAGAAACTTCCTGACCTCATTGATTTCTTCATTACCAAAAACATGGTACTTTTCCGTTATACCCCCCCCCCCCCCCTCAGGCAATTCGTCGTCAACACGCCCGCCCGATGTTTCTAGGTATTCCACTTCTTACATAGATTAATATTTACATAGAATTGGTGACAATTTCAAGCTGTGGGAAAAAATTATATTATTTAAAAAAAAGGAAAAGAAATTACCGTGTTTTCAGAAGTTGCTGATGTCGGTGAGGATTTGTTGAAACAAATTGGCCTGTTTGTGGTTTGATTGCCTCAACATGAATTTGCACAAGTAGAATGCACATGAATTCGGACAAGTAGAATGCACATGAATTCGCACAAGTAGAATGCACATGAATTCGCACAAGTAGAATGTACATGAATTCGCACAAGCAGAATGCATATGAATTTGCACAAGTAGAATGCACGTGAATCCGCACAAGTAGAATGCACTTGAATTCGCACAAATAGATCAGAATGCTGTGTATAGGTTGGTGGTCTGGATGCTCGCATCTCAAAATTACATTACATCAAGTAGTCAATCCCTCAGTAAAAATACAGATTAGTTGGTCATGTAGGTCAGAATGATGTATATACTTTGGCGCTCTATATACTCGCAAGCTCGCATCTCAAAAATGCATTACACGACTCAAGTAAGAAGTAATGCCTAGAAACCTCGGGCAGGCGTGTTGAAGATAAATTGACTGGGGGTGGTATAACGGAAAAGTACCAAAAACACATCAACAAACTAGCTGTTAGTAAAAGAGTGCTTTGACTTAAGTTCTGATCACTCGCGCATTATTCTTACGCTTAGTGACTGGATAATTCAAGCTCAACAAAATCCGACACTTACTACCAACAAAACAGACTGCATCAACTTCAGAATTAAAATAAACCAAGAAATTAATCTCAACGATTCTCTAGACACCCCAGAAGAAATAGACAGTGAACTAGCAAAACTCGTTTGTAGCATACCAACAGTAGTCAGTCGCAACTCACCAATTATAAAAAAGCGACACAAAGGCTTAAACTATCTAAGGGAAATAATGGAAGCCATTATGAGAAAACGCAAAGCAAGAAACATGGCAAGAAACGGGAAGCCAAGTGCACAAAGCTGCAAATGAGCTGAGACAGATGGTCAAGGAGATAAATGATGGAACCATGGAGAACCTTGTTTCATCTCTAACCAACTGTAGGGATACAGACTACTCCCTTTGGAAAGCTACCAAACATTTAAGAAGACCAATTGTGCAAGCTCCACCAATTAATAACAAACTAACAGGTAGGTGGGTAAGGAGCGATCAAGAAAAAGCAGATGTCTTTGCAAATCATCTGGCTGATGTTTTCACAACAATCCCTGGAGTGCCTAACGAAGAACCTCTTGAAGTGGTCCAGCCGTCGGAACCAGATATTTCCATTCCATTCGTCACTGCCAAAGAAGTACAAAGAACAATTCACAAGGAGATTAACCCAAAAAAAAGCACCGGGATATGACTTGATCACTGGTTTAACCCTGAAATATCTTCCCCGAAAGACCATAGTCAAGTTAACAAAAATCATAAATAGTGCCATTAAATTTCGTTACGACCCTCAGTTATGGAAAATAGCAGAGGTAATCATGATTTCCAAGCCAGGCAAACCGGCAAATGAGTTAAAGTCCTACAGGCCTATTTCACTCCTACCTGTGCTTTCAAAACTATTTGAAAAACTCCTTCATAAGAGACTACTAGTGGTTGTAGAGGAACGAAAACCTATTCCACAGCACAAATTTGGCTTCAGAAAACAGCATTTCACCATAGATCAAGTCCACAAAATTACAAGTCTCATGAAAAAGCATTCGAAGAGAAAAAATTGTGCACTGCAGCCTTTCTGGATGTGTCACAGGCGTTTGATAAAGTGTGGCATGAAGGGCTTTTTCACAAACTTCGCGAAATTCTACCAGGATGCTATGCAGCGATTCTGGAGTCTTATCTGACCGACCGATACTTCCAAATCAAAAACACGTCGCTTTCCCGAAGCCTTTGAAGATTCATGCTGAAGTGCCACAAGGCAGTGTACTAGGCCCTGTACTACTGTACCTGCTTTACACTCTCGATCTACCAGAAACTGAAGAAAATACAACTGCCACGTTTGCAGATGACACCGCAATATTGGCGACAGGAGAAACAAACATTGAATCAATTACAAAATTAAACCACTCCATCCTCCGCATCCATGAATGGACAAAAAGATGGAGAATTAGATTGAATGAAGCGAAGTCTGTACATGTTGATTTCACAAATAAAAGGATGAACTACGTGCCAGCCTTCGTTGACAACAAGGCGATTCCTTTTGCCAATGAGGCCAAATATCTTGGCATGACACTCGATGCCTAACTGAGGTGGATATCACATGTTAAAAAGAAAAATTCTGAACTAGTTATCAAATTCAGGAAAATGTACTGGCTTATGGGAAGACGCTCAAAATTGTCTATCCACAATAAGCTCATATTGTACGAGCAAGTCCTCAAACCTATCTGGACATTTGGTGCTCAAGTGTGGTGGTGCACTGCACAAATTAACTGCAACATTATTCAGCGCTTTCAGAATAATGTTCTGCGTACCATCGTTGACGCATACAGATACTTCTGAAACGACAGATTACACTATGAGTTGAAAGTTGAATCTGTCAATGAGGATATCCGCAAACAAGCCGTCAATCACCTTTTGAGGCTCAGAGATCATGCTAACGAGGATGTCGTCCAGCACCTTGACACCGAAGATCTACTCAGAAGACTTGAAAGAATTAAACCGCATGAACTAAGTGAAACAAAATGAACGTCAAGACGAGTGACTCGATTATGAAGACAATAAATCTAAAGTGAAGTATATTAGATCTTAAGAAAATGTATAATAATTTATCACATGAATATTGCTTAAAAGTTATAAGTAAGTACTTTTGAATAAGGACTATTCTGAATCAGATCCATTGGGGTGTCCCAAAATGTGATGAGTGAGGGGGGTTTGCGTATATTCAAGTCAACCTGTGCAACCCTCGGGTGAACCAGCTAGTATGATATAAAATCATCTGAACACTAAAATTTCCAACTCTTTCTTAAAGTGTAGGATATTATTTAGACCAAATTCGTTTGCCATAAAATTGGTAGTTAGCTATTCATTTGCACTCAAAGTAAGTAAAACAAGGTACAATGCGATATTTTCCGAAAAATCGCTCATACGATCATGCTGCATGACTGGAAATTTTTTTTTCATACTAAATAATGTGTAAGGTCTGCGGTAGATGCACAAACGTAAAATTTGTCTTCTGCTAGTCTGTATTTTTGATGCACTATAACCATTTGGCCATATAAATTATCTACAGAAATTTGCAAAAATTCATCCATTCGTTTGTCATCAACATCTGAAAACATTATTCGTCCTTACCCCTCGCTGTTTATATCTCCCACCACCTTCCCTACATTTCTAAAGAAATGATTATTGAATACAGTAACGAATATAGTTAATTACCTAAATACTTAATTTGTAATCTCACAGGAGGAGAGCGTATTTGATGCTCTTTACGCACATGATTGGTACAGAATGAGTACTCAGAAAAAGAGAAGCATGATTTTCATTCGAAAACAGACCATAACTGCGAGGAGAATTCCTATGTTGAACTTGGGGGACATGGGCAGAGCAACATTTATTGAAGTAAAATTACTATAATAATAATCAATAACTATATCACTTGCATTCGGAGACGATTCCTCTGTGCCAGCATTACTTTCCCTGTTCTTCAGTTCATGATTTAATGATAATTCATTCGCTAACATATTTTGTGACAGCCTTCCATTTGTACAACGTTGACGTATTTCCTTTTTGCAGGGTCTGAGAACGGTTTACACTTTTTACAACTTCATAAATCAGTTCAAGTGAACGGCCATCAATAACAACCTCCTTTTTTACTGTAGTATTATTATTATTAGAAATGTACAGTTATAAGCATTTATGTATTTTCAAACGTAAAAGCATGACCGAGATAAATGACATTAGATCTTAAAAAATTGTTACACTTGCATAATACCTTGCGGTATAATGTATCTCATTATTTCCCCTGCAACTTTCCGCGTTTGAAGACATTCCGTCTTGAAGCACACAAAAGGACTTCGTGTATGCCTAATCGATCGCATTGTGGATAAAGTACATTATTGTATAAAATATGTTGAGAAAGGCACGCCTAATAAAGATTCCTAATTAATTCAATGAAAAATCCCACTCTTCTACTGAAACATAGGTAAATCATCAAATAATGTGGTTCTCTTTTTTTTCTCAGTCGATTACAAGAGGATCATTAATACAATTTTTTTAAAAATCAAACAATGAAACTTAGTAAATAAATAAGTACACGAGCTCCTCGGAAATTATAATTTTAGGTTTATGGGTGTCAGTAATCCATTTTCTGCTTGTTGGTTTTGGGATATTTGATAACTACGTACATTGGCACATCTGTTCTTCCTTTCTACCTTCGACTAAAATAAACGCATTCATCCTCGGACCTGTCGTTGTTGGTCAATGATCTTCCCCTTATCCTTACACAATATTATAATGGCGACGAGGATGGGATTAGCGAGATAGCGATCTCGAAGGAAGCGGTGATGATTCAGCAGCACCTTAAGGCTGATCTGCACAAACTGCTTGCGAAGAGCAGGAGGACTGGGAAACACCATCAACCGAAAAAAATATTGCCCAAGAAGGAAGACTCCGGGAAAACTTCAACTTATCCAAAATGTTATGCTTGTAATAAAGGGTCTCATAACTTCCAAAATTGTAAGTACAAAAATGCGATTTGTAATAAATGTTCTCAAAAAGGTCATCTTGCCGCTGCATGCAGGGTAAAAGATTCAAAATACCTTAATGATATTGATTACTCTTCTGATTCTGATCAAAATGGCATTGATAAACTTGTTAATTTAAGTTTTCATAGTTTGAAATCCGAAATAGGTGATAACGAACCTTTTTTTTTATTCATTAATGGTGGAAAATGTCGAGGTTAGTTTTGAAATAGATACTGGAAGTACTAGGTATGTCAATTTTACCCTTCAAATTATATCATGCAAATTTTAAGCAGTTTGAATTGAAACAAACTGACATCAAATTGAGAACGTATGACGGTTCTATTATTTCTCCCGAAGGTGTAGTACTTTTGAGAGTACGAAATGGTTCTAGTGAACAAGTATTTCCATTTTTAATTGTTAAAGGTGGTCAACGACCTTTAATGGGTAGGGACTTGATACGATCATCTAAGCTCAATATTGGCAGTAGTCTTATTTCTCAACATTTTCTCAGCTCTAACTCTATCAAGGAGGCCACTGAAAGGATCTTAACCGAATATCAGGACTTATTTGATGGCAAATTAGGGTTGTACAATCAAGCTAAAATAAGTTTGAAAATTGATCAAGCTGCTACCCCAAAGTTTTTTAAGCCACGCCCTATACCCTTCGCATTCAGAAAAGGTGTAGACTTGGAACTCGATAGACTCGAAAGGGAAGGTGTAATTAGTAAAATAGCTACTTCGGAATGGGGAACCTCATTGGTCCCTGTCCTGAAGCCAGATGACACGATTAGAGTTTGTGCTGATTATAAGGTAACATTAAACCCTTACTTGAAAGATGTTGAACACCCTGTACCTACAGTTGAGGATATTTTCACTAAACTACAAGGAGGTCAGAATCTACTGCAATTTTGTTAGCTTGGAGCACCCCGAGAGGAATTTATAAAGTAAATAGATTAGCTTTCGGAGTAAAGCCAGCTTGTAAATTATTTCAATCAGTGATTGATAAGACACTTCAAGGTTGCAAGGGTGTCGCTAGTCTTCTGGACAACATAATCTTTTGACGAACATAACGAAAATTTAAATCTAGTTCTCAAACGTTTGCGAGAGGTTGGATTCAAATTGAACCGATCTAAGTGTAAATTTTTTCAAAAAGAAATTAAGTTTTTAGGCCATATCATTGACAGTGTAGGTCTCAGAAAAGATCCAAATAAATGCAAAGCAATTTTAGATGCTCCTAGGCCAGCAACACTTACGGAACTGAAGGCCTTTATAGGTACAGTTACTTATCATGGCAGGTTTTTGAAAAATTTGTCAATGATTTTATCCCCATTATACCAACTCCTCAAAAAGAATGCTATTTTCAAATGGTCATCCGAATGTGAGGCATCTTTCCAAAAACTAAAACAAGCAATTGCTTCTGATGAAATTTTGGTTCATTTTGACCCCAAATTACCCATAATTTTAGAATGCGACGCCGCAGATAGCGGAATAGCAGCAATTTTATTACACAAAATGCCTTCGGGTGACGAAAAACCAATCTGTTTCGCATCTAGGATGTTAAGAGATCCTGAAAAACGTTATGGGACGGGGCAAAAAGAAGCTTTAGCTATATATTTTGGTTGTGTTAAATATTACCAATATCTGATGGGTCATAAATTTACCATTAGGACTGACCACAAGCCCCTTTTAGGTATTTTTGGTGAAAACAAACCACTACCACAAATGGCCGCAGGGAGAGTACAGCGTTGGGCATTATTCTTATCAAATTTTGATTTTACCTTGGAATACATAAAAGGTTCTAAAAACTCAGCGGATGGCTTGTCACGTCTCCCTATAGCCTGTAAGGAAGTGGAAACTGACAATTTTGATTATCTTAATTTTATAGAAGAATTTGTTCCTGTAAATCATGCAACAATCCTAACTCACTATGATAGCAATTTCAAGAAAATGTCTTATGAAAAATTTTTGTCAGAAAATAGTAGTAGAATCAATATTGGCTGGCGGTACGACCTTAACGTTAACACCCTGTATAATCGATCGGCGGAGGTGCCAGTACACTGTAATTAGGAAAATTATATGGTAAATTCCTTGGCGAACCACCAATTCTCGGTGGAGAAACGAGAATTGTTCTCCTTGTTGAAAAAGTTGCATCAGACCCATGAAAAAATGAGTGGTGAGCTTTTTGATTACGTCAACAGAATTTATAGAGACGCATTGGGCTTTTCGCAGCTGTCCGGAATCTTGGTTCCAACACTCTACTGGGGAACGGCAGACTACGGGCGGAATTCACAGACGGGAATTCAGTCTGACTGGGCCCCTAAGTGTATCGACAAGGGAATTAATGCACTCTGCGCAATTTGTAGTTGTGAATCGAGGGCGACCCTGAGGGTGCACTGAGTGTGGAACCCAAATGTACACTCAACGGGATTCATAAACAAAAAATGACGTTGAGAGTAGTTTCAACCTCAGCTTAACGTTGCAATATCCTGAGTGACACCAGGAGGTCACCTTCAAGTGTATCAAATAATAACTTTTATTATTATTTTCAAGTAAGTATAGGTTCTGGTAATATAGTAGAGCATACGTCGTTTATTTTGTTCGGAGTTTATTCGAAAACTACGGCACATAAGAGTAGGTAGGCTGTACCTAAACAGTAGTTAGGTAGGTACATGATGTCCAACAGATCCCATTCGAATTTGACACGATCAACAACGAAATATTCTGCAAACTATTCCGATTCAGGAAAGAGACAGTCATGGACAATTAAGAACCTGAAGGAGCCTAAAATAAATGGAAAGGATATATAACCACCACAGCTGAAAGTGCTGGTCGGTCTTTGATTTAATGCGATATGTACATACCAAGTTTGTAGTACATGGTTTTCCAATTCATCTTGGTTTGTGGAATGAGTTGGTGGTAGGTACCTACCTTCCATTCATCAGGATGTACAATCAATGGGAATTCCAAGAAAATGTAATTGCTTGAAGCTCTCCCAAAATCTCACGTCTTCTTTTTGTCCAACAGTCTCATTATACATATTACTCCTCTTATTTTCAACTACATATCTGTTCTTCAAAACTAACTAGAATCATTGTTTTCTCATTTCCCCACCCAACTTCGAACAGGTTTTATGCTTGGAGTGTATCCCCTCCCACCACTCTGCAGGGTCAATTCTTATACACCAGCCGTATTTTATATACGAAGCCTTGCCTATATGACCTAGCTTCATAGGGTTTACTCTCATGCGTAATAAAAATCAAATTTTTTGAGGTTTAATTGGGATCGGTTTAAAATAAGAATCAAGAAAATCGGCTGAGAATTGTAGCTTGAGCAGCGGCGATCTACTCTATCACCTACGCACACACACACACACACACACACACACACACACACACACACACACACACACACACACACACACACACACACACACACACACAGAGAGAGAGAGAGAGAGAGAGAGAGAGAGAGAGAGAGAGAGAGGGAGAGAGAAAGAGATAGAGAGACTTATGGTTTTTTAACGGATTCGGACTTGGCATGATCTGAAACGGATTATTATTAAATTATTTTTTCTATCATGCTTTTCTCATGGGGTTTGGTTCACAACCCCCCTGGGATAATTATCCTAGTAGGCTGTTCTTCCTATAGACTAAGCCTTGACGACTCTAAAAACTCCAAGATTGATGGACATCCTAAAAAACGAGCGTTTCTCGGTCGAGTCATGAGTGTTCAATTTCGGCAGAGTTCTTTACCGATTATTGATGCGGGTATCGCGTGGATAAATGCAGTGCTGAAGAAAGAACAACTAGTACAACAAGAAGAAGAAAAAATTTTACACAGTTTCGTAAGCGACGTCCTCCTCCTCACCCCTATTACTCTTGACCCCCCCCCCCCCCCCCCTCCTCACAGCGTTTGGAAAGTTTATTGCAAAGTCAACAGTGGCTACAGTCGACAAATCGATCGGCGAGATGAAACAACCAACTTACCGCGTACGAAAAAAAGCGCGAAGAATATTTTTGATGAGAAGGTTGTAGAAAATCAATTTGATAAGCGGGTACTCACCACGTAAACGTGTCAAACCGTACTTCAAATAACAATGGTGCCAAAATGGTTGCTATTTCTTGTCATTGAGAAAATTATTCGGTGATTATTTCCAAAAATTTCCTCTACATCGATTTAGAAGCCGGAAACCTTCTTGTCAGTATTCATCAGTTTCGATAGTACATAACATCAAAAGACCGTTTCTTGATCATCGATTACTTTATATACAATAGAAATGACTAGGAAATTTTTCGAAAAAGCCAAACGAATTTATTGGGACTCTCTGGGATTTTCGCAGCTCTCTGTGTTTTTAGATCTCAACCCTCCATTAAACTGCAACAAGTTTCTTTGGCACTCGAAAAGAAAAATCGCTCAATTTTTTGCGTTCATCTTCAATCCCATCTTCATTTGTGTGCAGATTTGGAGCATACTATCGGCAAGACAGTACAAGCTGAAGCAGATTTCAATTGACCTGAGTTATCTAGTTCATAACGTTCAGAAATTTATAAAGATGTACTACTGGCTCACCAACTTGACGTTAGTGAGGGATTTGTGTTTGGATTTCTCCAAATTTCATGTAAACAGGTATCGGCCGTTGCTGTCTTCTTGGGTACTACAGAAGGAGTCGAACATGACGCTCAAATACATAGAGCGGTGCTTCTTGTTATCAAAAGGTGGCTTGATAATCTGTGTGTTCCTCCCGACAAGCATTGCACTCATCAATTATTTTTCCTACGTCTCAGGTATGTGAAAATGTGGTCTTACTGGAAGTCTTAGGTGTCTTAATTTCTGAAATTATAATGGTACGTTCATAACATGCCTTAAAAGTTCGATATCTTGAAACTACTCCTGGAGAGACTTTTTAGCAGCGTAAAAGTTATACTAGGCACAGAGAAAACACGATGAATCACCAAAGTTTTGCTGGGTCATTGTCGGTACATTGACTTATTTCAGCAGGTGTGTGGTGGGAAGGAGAACTTATGGGTACAACTACACAAAAAGATCCAGTCATGCAGCATGATTGAATGAGGGAATTGTCGTAAATAATCATATTGTATAATGGTAAATTGTTTTGAAATTTGAGCTTTCTGAGTGCAAAGATATTTTTAACTAATAATTGTATGGCCGACAACATATTCTAAATAACAATCTGCCATTCAAAAAGATATTTTGGATTTTTAGCTTTTGTTGTAATTCTTATCTTTTTTTTTAAGCAAATTAATGAAATTTGAGTACCTACATTTTTCAGCATAATTTTTTACATGAACTTTTGAATGTCCTATTTCATAGCTGATAAATTTTACTTCAGCAGTATTCTGCTAAAATGTATCAATTTACCGATTTTTAGCCGTTTTTAGCTATTTTTAGTGATTTTATTCAGCACATTTTTTGAAATTTGATCAATTTAATGAGCTCAAAAAATACTGGCCGACAAACTCATCCTTTCATTTGGAAAGCTTGATTTTTTTGGCGCAAGAACGGAATTTTTATCTCAATTCCGTTTTCCGAGCCATTGTAATAGCTTCAGTTTTGACAAAAATTCGCTAAATGCTTTTATAGCTCAGAAAAACGGCCAAAAAACATTTATTGTTTTCACCTTGCAGCTTAGTGATTTGAGAAAATATCAACGTGAAGTAACAGTAAAACTACGTTGATGGTTATTCATAATCTGGCCCTCAAATTTGCACATCCGGTTACAAAGTGTTTAGGCAGATAGCGGAGTTTAAAAATGAATGTGTATAGTTTGGTGGTTTGGATGCTTGTAATCTCGCATCTCCAAAATAGAAAAATATCCCAAATCAATCCTGTTAGCAGAATACAGATTAGTTGGACAAACAGATCAGCTAGCATGATGTCCTATTGATGAGGAAATGTGAGAACTTCGCTCTTTATAAGACACTTCGTGAAGTATCTCATTTACAATGTGCCTGCGACACTTTTAGGTCAGCAAGTTCAGTATTTATACGGTGTTTAACCCTCTAGGAAATTTGCCTCTCCATGTGGCATGACGTTGAGCTGGCGCCATAATTTATTTCTTGTCTGCATAGGCTACCTGGAATTAATCTCGTCTTTATTGGAACAACTATCCTAACTAAGAATAACTAACTAACGTTATTGGAACAACCATCCGAAATACAAATCGGGCTACGGCAGTGAACATTATTACAGGTGGGGAGAAATACTTCATGCCAAGAAGTATGTATATTACTAAATGATAAGCCGAGCTGGGTTGTAAGGGGGTTTGGGAATTGTATTAATAAAAATGAAGAGGTTGTCTGCTGCCAAGCTTTCGTCAAGGGCTATACTACGGCAAAGAGGTATACCGTTAGGAATGACTAGGCTTACGCATGTCTACTGGAATTTCACTGTCGAATAGAAATTAAATCAATTGAATTTCAGTTAGATTCCTCCATCCGTCCTCCCATTTCGTGCTCTGGTGCCACTGACAGGATGTTTTACTGGTGGGATCCTTCCAATCGTGTATGCATCACACGCGGGGTGAACTATATTTACATATAACGGTGGTGTAACTTAGGGGCCTTAGCCATGTGGGCTTTGTTTACCTGTGTATTCGTTTAGTTATTGTTGGGAAATTAGTTCACCGTTCATCATAAAATGGCAGTCAAGTGTTCTTGACTGAGTTACCGATAGTACGGGAGGGGAGAGGCCGAGCAATAATTTGGTTTTAATAGAGATAACTCCATAAATTTAGGTGGGAGACGTAGGCTCTGCAGGTAACTATAGAAACAACCCGTCGGGAAGGCTCTAGGGGTTTTAAGTAGGTATCCAGTTTTGACCAGGGTGCAACATGCATATAATATAGGAGAAGGTCAGGCATAAAAAATGTTGTTATAAAGACTAGTCCAAATAAAACAATGGGGCAAATTAAGTACCTAAGTGGTGAATTTAACTTTTAAAGTGGTTTATTTTTTATTTTGAAGGTCGGAGCGTGGGCATTATTAATGCAAAGCTACAGTAGGTACTGATTTTTCGATTTTATTTTTAAAATTATAATTATGAGCGTATATTTGTTTTGATAGATTCTGCTGACTTTCTCCTATGTAAAATTCAGTACAAGGCCACGTTTCATGTTCTAGTATCCCACCCCATATCACCCCCATATCCTTGACTCTACCTTATTTTAATACCTATTATTAGCTATTATGTTAATCTAATTACATGTATAAGAATTTTCCTTCGATACTTCAAGTTCATCGCTCGTCATGAATCATCATAAAATCTTTCTAAACTATTAATATTTCAATTATGGCAACAATATTATGATTGATAACTAAATCTCTAACATGAATCGTTAATATGTTATTTCGATGTTTCCTTATTGTCATATTATGTCTAGGACTCTCGGAAGGTCAGGAAACTTACATCCCCAGACTGAGTGTAACCAAGTTTCCTTTTAATATGTCGTACCTTGGAAATCGTCTCTTTGTCGGGGTTTTGGAATACGGACAAATGATACTTGGGTTCATTTATTACCAACCTATCGACATGTTTCTCATCGCCGCCGTCAACATGGTGCGTACTCAATACTTAATCCTTAACTTTGGCTTATTCTGGATGCCAGAAGACCTTGAGGCATTTTGGGGTACTCAAGTCTCAGTGAAGGACACAGAACCGCCAATGGACATGCGACTGTTTGTAGAGGATCACCAGAGACTGGTCAGGTAAGTTGTAATCTTGAAATCCAGATCCATGGATGTTTAGTATCAGATTGACTACCTATAGTAACTAAATTCCATAGGAACTAACTTTGAATCACAACAAAAGGGTTATGTTAGCTACTTTGACAGTTTTATACAGGGGCACCTATTGGCTCACTAGAAGTCTGAAAAGGAAACAATCCTGGCAAATAGCTGTGGGTCTTCTCCCCAGTCGCCTGCAGGCGTGGAGAGGCAGCTGGTCATTCAGCAATCCTCCTACGGGACCATCGGCTTTCTTTCTGATCTAAAGATCTGAGGGGTGGGCTTGGAGAATGTAATCCTACTCTCAGAATCTCGTGAGGGCTTGCAGGTTGCTCTCAATGCCTTTGCAGAACAGCTAATTTGGTGTGGTTTGGCGGTTAACACAGATAAGTGTGGGTCAAACTCCTTAGTTCCGTTGGGTCGCCAGCACAAACTCATGGCACCAAGGCTCCAATGAAGCCACAGCAGATTCTGTGATATTGTTGACACTAAGCCCGATGGGTCTACCATAATCCTGGATGTCTGGTTTTATTTTTAAAAACAGAGTGTACATTACAATACAACGATTTTAACGTGGGCCAATAGAACGATTTTCATTGTTCTTTTTTGTTCAATTAAGAATTCGATCTAATTTAAGAACTTAGATGGGTTGGGAGTTTCAAATTTTATGACGGAAGTGGGTGAATGGATGGAGAAATAGTGATTAATCGTGATGTTTTCACTATTCTCATATTATTTCGGTGTTATATATTTTTTTTTTCTTTATCAGATTTCAGTTTAGTTATGCATCTTGGGAAATTTTAAATCTGCTATCGGTGAAACCAATCTCAGCAATAATTTAAGATTTCATAGTGTTAATGGTGGAGGGAGGGGGCATATATAGGTATGTCATGATATAACATATTCATGATAGGTTATAATGGAGGGACACATAACGTAAAATCACGGTCTATTCGCTATTCTTATCAAAATCATATACAACCCACAATCATAGGGACGTACCTGTAATGCATGCATTTTTTACCAATATTTTTTGTGATAAATTTTAGCCTTGCATTCAGTGTCTTAAATTGCTGAGTCTTGGAAATACATCTACAAAACAGATTTTCCCTGGTCTTGAAACGCTACCAAATATGCCTATACCTCATTTTGTACTTTGTGCAGATATGGACAGAAGTTGAGGAGGTTCTTGAATCCCGTTTTGGGAATAGTCACATTTGACTGCATCATACTAATGTGCAATTGTGCAATCTTTATTACTGAGGTAAGTCATTTTTCAACTATACACGTAATACCATTATAAAAAGGACTTGGCCTTTTTCGGGATGTTGAGACACTTTATTGATCCTCAGATTCTGTCAAATCAATTATTGAAATAATTAATTATACGAATACAATAAATCAAATTATTAAAAATAATATGAATAATAATAATAATAAAATAAATAATAATAATTTAAAATTTCAATATACATACCTACCTACCTACTTGAAAAGATCCTAATTTTAGACACATTCTGATATAAGAATTTGGATCTGGATATGTTGTATAATAAGTCATATAGATTACCTGTAGAAAGGTTTTATTCTGCATAAAACATCAAAGAATGAATAAATTGAGAAATCGGGTTCCTACAAACAAACGCCGTAAACAAGTTGCCATCCAACGACACCAGCCAGTGAACACAATAATATTACATTCACCCTCTTCTCAGAATCGAACGTAATCCTGAAGGTAGGATGGAGGTTTTCGATCCCTGGAACTCCTTTTTGGAGATTTAACGAAGGATTGTTTTTCAGATGGGGGTAAATCGGATACTTCTTCAGGCTCCATCTGAATAGTCAGAGGATCCTTACTTGATTCAGAAAGTTGTGGTATTGAAGTTGGTAGTTCAGATTGTGTGTTTCCGTCATTTGTACTAGAAGATAGGCTGTTTGTATCTATGTCCTCTTCAGATATGAAATTTTGGTCTCGTCCTGTAGGAGCTAGATGTCGTGTAGATACTGTGGTCTCTCGGCCATCAGAATAGCGAATAAGTGCGTATTCATGATTCCCGTCCACAAGACTCACTTCTTCCACTAATGGTTCGAATTTGGATTGCCTATTAAATCGTTTGAGGAATACTGGTCCAGGACGTAGAAGCCATGATGGTGTCGATAATCCGTTTCCAGATCTTCTAGGGTGACTGAACAATCGTTCGTGGGGTGTGACATTTGTACTTGTGCACAGGAGTGACCGAATAGAGTGCAATGCTTCCGGGAGCACTGTTTCCCACTGAGTTATTCTCAGTCCTTTTCCTTTCAGTGTAAGTTCAATTGTCCTCCAAATAGTCCAATTGTATTTTTCTACCGGTCCATTTCCTAGAGGATTGTATGCAGTGGTGCGGCTTGTAGCTACTCCATATGCAGCTAGAAAATTCTTCAGTTCCTGAGACATAAATGAAGAGCCTCGATCAGAATGAATATAAGAAGGTGCTCCAAAAATGCAGAAGAGTGAGTTGAAACAATTTATGAGGGTAGAAGCACTCGTATCTTGGCATGCAAAAGCAAATGAAAACCTGGAGTACTCGTCGACTACTGTAAGGAGATATCGGTTCCTTGATTGTGTTGGTAGCGGCCCCTTGAAGTCCACGTTAAGTCTCTCGAAAGGTAAAGTGGATTTTATAAGTTTACCTTGATGTTGAAAGAATCGAGGTTTCAGCTCGGAGCAAATTTTACATTCTGCTATCACTTGTCGGGCATCTTCCATCGAATAAGGCAAATTTTTGCTTCGCACCCAATGGTGTAGTCGAGTGACGCCTGGATGACATAGTGTTTGATGAAGAGCTTTAAGGTTTTCTAGCCCATTAGTGACTGCACTGATTCTGGATAATGCGTCAGCAGCTAAGTTGTATTTACCAGGGCGATACGAAATATCATAGGAATAGCAAGATAAGTCGAGCCGCCACCGAGTGATTTTTTCATTCCTAATTTTGCCTGTGTGTTTTGTATCAAACATGAATGAGACAGACCGCTGATCAGTTACACGTTGGAAATGGCGACCTAAGAGAAAATGACGCCAGTAACGAACAGCTTCAATGATAGCATAGGCTTCTTTCTCTACTGAAGAGTGATGTATTTCAGAGGTGGATAGAGTACGTGAAAAGAAAGCTACTGGCCTTCCAGATTGTGATAGAATGGCTGCTATTGTCTTGTCTGATGCATCTGTTTCTACACAGAAAGGAGAATCCCCATCAATGCAGGTCAACGATGCATTTATAATGGATTCTTTCATCTCAACAAATGTTTGTAAGGCTTCCTGTGAAAGAGGGAAAGGACTGTCTATTGGTGGTCTGATCCTTTGGGAAAAGTTTTTGATGAAACCTGAGTAATGCGAAAACATTCCCAAAACTCTCTTGAGAGATGAAGTATCGTTTGGTGGAGGTAGTTCCTGCAGAGGCTTCAGTCTTGCTGGGTCAGAGCGTTGCTGATGGTGTATCCGAGTAGATTAATGGTTCTCAAGGAGAAGTTACTCTTTTCGTTGTTGATTGTTAAATTGAATTTTTTTGCGGCTTTTAAGAATTTTTCCAAGTTCAAATCATGTTCTACTTGATTTTTCCCACCAATGGTGACATCATCCAAATATGCAAAAGTGTCGCTGAGTTTTTCAGTACGTATAATTCCATCGATTACCCTTTGGAAAGCAGCGACTCCGTTAGTTACCCCGAAAGGTATACGAGTAAATTGATAGAGCTCGCCAACAGCCTCAAAGGCTGTGTATGGGCAGTCCTCGTCAAGTATTGGGATCTGATGGTATGCACTGCGGAGGTCAATTGTGCTGAAAACTTTGTATTTAGCAATTTCGTTCACAATATCGACAATCCTTGGCAACGGATATGCGTCCAGATGTGTGCATCTATTAATTGTACGTGAATAATCGATGACCATTCGACTCTCATGGAAACCTTTCACAACATGAACTTGGGCTCGCCAAGGAGAGATACTCTTTTCTATTATCCCTTCATTTAGGAGCTTCCTGACTTCGGTCTCGATAAATTTCAAATCACTATCAGTATGTCTTCTAGATTTAACTGCTATTGGCTTGCAATTATGAGTTAGGTGGGCGAAAAGTCTGGCAGGTTCTACTATGGCTGTTTGAAAAACACAAACTTGCAATGGTGCTTTTGGCCCGCCATAATCAAATTGTACGCTGGAGTGTTGTTGCATGACATCACGGCCTATTATTATATCTGCACACAAGTCTGGAAGAACAGCTAATGAGACATTAGAATAGTGGTGATCAAGTATATTTAAGTCCGTTTGGCATCTCCCTTGAAGTGACACTCGATGAGTTCTTGAAGCAAGTCCAACTTCCTCTTTATTAGGATGAATCTTTAAGCCAAGCCGAAGTGCTATGCGCCAATCAATTAGACTAATATCGCTTCCTGAATCTAACATACCCGATATTTTGTGACCTACAAGTTCTATGGTAGTTTTCACCTTTGATGCTGGATGTTTGTTCTTAGCTTCAGAGAAAGAGCATGACTGAATAGTAGCCATAATAGCTGATGACTTTGATGAATTGTTTGATTTTGATTTGCCAGATCGACAAACTTCTGCATAATGACCTACTTCGGAGCAATTTCTGCACTTGGCATCGCGAGCAGGACATTTAGTGCGTGAATGTCTGTCCAAACCACAGAAATAACACTTACTCTTACGAGTAGCGCATACATTTTGTTCGGAATGGTCTGTTTCTCCATTTTCACTGTCGGAGCCATGGACAGCGTTTACAGCCGTTCTGGGAAAGGGATCGTCGTACAGCTTTGACTGTGCCTGAGCCAGTTCTAAGGAACGAGCTTGTGCATGTGCATCACCAAGAGAAAGCGTAGGTGAATTCTCCAAGAGTCTTTGGCGTATGTCGGGACTCAACAATCCTCGAATGAATGCATCCTTAATACAGTCGTCCCTGTTGGTCTTGGCGGTAACTGCTTTGAATTGACAATCTCGGCTTAATAGTCTAAGAACTTCAAGATAATTATCTACAGACTCATTTGTTTGTTGACGCCTAGAAAGTAATTTATGATGTGCCAACACTTCGTTAACTGGTTTAATGAAAATTGTTCTTAAGATTGCAATAGCTTCATTATATGATTCAGCATCATATGTATTCAAATACCTCAGGAGAGATGTAGTTAATGAGCAGTCGTAACTTTTCCTCTTCATTGGCATCAGTACTCCGGATGAAGTTCTGGAAGCGATGTATCCAATGATTCCAATGACTTGAAGCGGAGGTGGAATCAGGATTCAGATCCAATACCGAGGGTCGGAGAAGTCTATCCATGATAAGTGATGCTTTCCTTTTTTTACTTTGTTTTATGCAGAATAAATTGTTGTATAATAAGTCATATAGATTACCTGTAGAAAGGTTTCATTTTGCATAAAACATCAAAGAATGAATAAATTGAGAAATCGGGTTCCTACAAACAAACGCCGTAAACAAGTTGCCATCCAACGACACCAGCCAGTGAACACAATAATATTACAGGATATTTATTTATTTCGTTTAAAAACCTCGTTCTATGAGATATACAAGATTTGTTTCTGGCACAGCGCCAATCCATTTGCAAATCGAATTGTTTCATTTTTTTCGCGCCTTTAAAGCATATGAATGAAAGATATGCATATGAAAGATGGATTCGTGGTTTACAGATTAAGAAGTATTGCTGCAGCAACTCTCTTACTGGGTACCCTTTGTGGTAGGTCCCTATTCTCGCTTATCTTAGCAGCTACCATATTGTAGGATGCTTCTGAGGTGAACATGAAACATCATCTCGTGAACTGAACTTAACTAACTATGGTATATAGGAAGCAATTCCTTCGGATTTCTAAGAGCGAGAATATCGAGAAATAATGCGCTACTAGCGAATCTGTTGATTACCTAGACTCCTAGACAGTCGAGCCCTGAATTCCATTAGCATCACTAGATAGTGGGGCCGGAATACGTGGAATTTGCCTTGTAGATATCAGCTGACATAATGCCAATAACGGAATCATCAGTTGGTATAGTTCCAATGGAATTTATTCCAACTTTGCGAAATCGAGTTTATTAACTACTAGTCAATTTAGTTCGCCTTGTTTTCTAGCCAAGTTTTCTAGCTCGCCTCGCTCGCTCGGTGTGGCTGTATAGATGCGATGGACTTAACTGTTGAGTGGGATATGTAGAATGATTGGAAACAGTAGCACGAAGGGCGATTTGAAACATGTAGGGGATGCTCGTTTCGCTCACTATGGGTGGGTTATCTCGCTCGCTCGATGTGGGATGTATAGATGCGATGGGATATAGTCCCAATAACATCGATTGGGTAGGGATATCGAGAAGCTCCGAAGAGATAATAACACCTCCGGTTACCATATCCCTTTACACTCACGCACACACACACACACACACAAACACACACACACACACACACACACACACACACACACACACACACACACACACACACACACACACACACACACACACACACACACACACACACACACACACACACACACACACACACTTTTTTTTTAAACGCCATTATGAAAAAGAAACTAAAAAACAAAATTAAAAAATGGGGAGGACGCCCAGGTTTACCCGACGCCGGCCCTAGGGATTAGGAAAGTTGAGGATGATGGAGGAGGAAGAATGGGATGAAAGGAAGTGCCCCTATAAAACGACCACCAGTTCAAGTAAGAACCCCTCAGGACGCGGGTGGTGATACCACGGAGCACTCCGGCTGAGATGCCCAACTCAAGTAACTCCGTGGCGCTTTTCCCGCACCACACCCCGCGCCATGACACGGTTGCAGCCATGACCTTGATGTTATTGGTCGCCACTCCTTTTAGCTCGGAAATTGCTTGCCGCAGGTCATTTCTATCATACTTATTTATTTTAGCCCGCCAGGTCTGCTCCATGTCCACGCTGCCACTGACAACCTGGACATCCAGGATTATGGCAGACCCATCGGGCTTGACGGCAACAATATCCGGCTTCTTGCCCCGGTCACTCGGCCTGTGATATAGTCTCTGCCTCTCAACAGCCCAACCGCTGGATGACAAAGCGCCTGCTATCTGCTTGGCGACCGCATCGTGACGGAGAATGCGGCCACCGTGAGTACGAGGACACTGCTGCACCAGATGATACAGATTCTCATTTTTACCCCGACAGGCATGGCAAAGGGTGTAAACACACACACACACACACACACACACACACACACACACACACACACACACACACACACACACACACACACACACATACACCACACACACACATACACACACACACACACACACCACACAAACACAAACACACACACACCACACAAACACACACACACACACACACACACACACACACACACACACACACACACACACACACACACACACACAGTAAAGTAATTTTCTGCCCTAGTGCTGAAACAAGGGTAGGATATTTCTATATACCTATAATTCTTCACCTATTGGAGACCCCAACACGCAATGTAGGCAAGCTGTGCAAGAGGCAAAGGCTTCCAGCAAGAATATTTGTGCAAACGACTTCATCCTCTGTAAGGTATAATTTTGTTTTAATCTTCCGTCGTGAAATCGGATCCTTCAGGTCATAAACACAAGGAATTAATTGGTTGCACACGGCGGGAATCATGAACGATGACTGTCTTCGGCTGTGATCAAACCTGTATGCAGGTTGCTCATTTACTGGAAATCGTCCTCTTCGAGTTTATACTCTCGCTCGTTCCACCTCTATCGGTATGCTCTCCCAAAACACTGCACACATGAAAGCAGTATAATAAAATAGTCATCCTTCGAGAGCGGCACATCCAGGCAGAAGAGACAGGATAGAGAAAGAGATTATGAGGGATTAATCCAACCAAGGTTAGGAGAGAAGAAGGTGAAGAAGGGCAAAGGTAAGTGAGGGCAACTCGGAGACAACTCCAACCCTTCCCAGTATTGTGAGGAAGCTCTTTGCGAGAGCTACCAACTGGGGAAAAACGGGAGCCCCCGTACTATGGTGGTGTTTGAGCCTGTAGTTGGTCACGACAAATTCCGGTGAGCCACTCATAGTCTCCCTTCCTCAGTCATCCATCATGATTAGGCTCTGTTCGGGCAGAGCTGAGGACAAAGTGGCAGATACAGGGCCACATTCCCTGTATCGGGCCTGCAACCAATCCGGCCTCTGGTGCCTGAGTAGGCCAGTTCTTTGGTAGATCTCAGACACAAAATTGGTACCAAGGGCGGGGGGGGGGGGGGGGGCACACCGGCGGCTTGCCTGCCCCCGATAGCGGTTGGCTTCGTGGTGGCAGTGGTTGATCACCCAGTTCGGAAGGCTACGCCTGAAAGCTGAGGGGTAGGCACTCTCCTGGTAGATTCGTCTCCCAGGATAGTACCGGCATGGGAGTTATGTGGCTTGACAATAACTCGGGTACCAACCTGCTTAGTTGGTAGGGTGAGCTAGAACGCCTAGATCCACCTGTAGTGCCATGAGCGAACAGTTATTCGCATTTGTAAAGCCCTTGACTGTGGGTTGAACAGTCTCCCATACTAGGAATTTTCCTCCTTGCTTGCAAGGAGGAGGGAGGACGTAAGCACAGTGTGCTGGGGCACTGCCTTATAAATCAACCTTGGGATTAATGAATCTCAGGGGGGAACAATTATTCATCTACTGCCACTCGTTCCACTTCTACGGTATGCTCTCCTGAAACACTGCATACATGAAAGCAGTATTATAAAATAGCTTGTAGAATGGTAATATTCCCAGTTCCTCCGAGCACCCTCTGCATTCAGAATCCTGGCAGCAGCCCGAAATGCGCTCAATATCGGTTCAGTATTTGGTGGTATGCCCCTCAAAATTGCAGCAATCCATACCTAGCTCGAGTCTGAAAGTGGGCCAGTGTTGTATAATGTAGGAAGCGGAATTATGAGTTAAAGCCGCTAGTCTCGCTTACTTCGCTTTAGTCTTTGTCGCTTCCTGCGTGGAGCACCAACTCTCATATTATTTACAGTTCCCGCCTTCGAACCTCCCCTTCCCTTCGCTACGACTACTCCCTTGCGCCTCCTTGATGACGAATCTTTTAATCAAGTTATGGGCATTCCGTTTGTGAGTTCTTCCTAATAAAGTAATATTAAAAAGTGCAGCTCTGTGTGTCTTACTTTACTGCTCCTGACCAACCATAAAATAGCCAGACAAATCGTTTTCAGTTCGTGGTAAGTCACAAAGCCCATTTGATGTCATGAGATCTATGTACCTACTTGCACCTCTCAACGATCCATGTCCAGAATACACCATTTTCTCAATATTTGCATTATTTAAAGTGCAAATATTCATGTCACCCAAGAGTGAGGCCGTATTTCGTCCAAAAATGCATATATTGTGTGCTGCCATGACCTGTAGCACGCGATGAAGCTAAGATCCCCACCATCCATCAGAACACCCTTGGGTTTAAATTTCAGTATCTCAGCAGTCCTGAGACAAACATCATTTTCCACTTGAACGTCAAGATAACCCGCACAAACACCAGGCTCCACCTGATTGATCCGTAGACCATCACACAAGTGAGATTCATAACCCTCTAATTTGTAAAAAAAGCTTCTCTTCCCTTTTTAGAGAGTACGATAACATGAGGTATACTGCCCTCTAGAGCGGTTAGGCGAGAGATGACCAAATCCAACTTCAGATTTATGTGATAAGTAGATATTTAAAAATTGATCATTTTCCTGAAAATTTTCAATATCAATCAATATCAATTTCAATTCTTTACAGGTACCCAGGGTAAAATGAGTCTTAATTGAAGGGGAAATGAGAAAAAATAGATATAAGATTGTAGAATTATTATTACATTAATATCACACCATCCCCATACAGCTGGAAAATAACAACTGCAGGAACAGTCACTTGAAATAATTTATATAATATATCAGAAGAAATTTCCATAGAAATCAAAATGAAAAATTTCTGAGTAAACAAGATAATATAGAAACTAATAAATATTATCTTCAATGAAACAAAATAACTATTTGGTTTTTTATTCTTCTCCTTCACAGTTTGTTACAAGGATCAGGTTCGGGGACTCCGAGGCACACCACAATAGCTATTAGTCAAACCCCCAAGAACCTGTCTTAATTTTGGTTCACTGTCAATCCCGATCGCCTCAGCACCTGGGGCAACTCGAATTTGGCTTTTTCCTCCAGTAATCCACACTTGACTAACAAGGCCCTGTCGCTTCACGTCCAAACACTGCTCGAAGATCTTTCTAGTGCCAGGCCCAATCTGTTCTTCAAAGAAGACTCCCGAGTTCCAGCTGCTTCCCTCTATGATGTCTGTTTCAGACGGTTTCTTCTTCCGACCCTGCGCCATTATCTTATCGCGCAGCTTTTTATCACGTAGTTTAACTAAAATGGGCCGGTTTTTCACAGCTTTCCTTGTTGGTAGCCGAAAAACAACTTCTAAAACCTTTCCCCAATCTTGCTCAGTATTGTAGGTAAAATTTCGTTTTCAACTTCGGGCACCCCACGAATTATCAAGTTCCGCCTTCTTGTGTACGCTTCAACCGTGTTGCAGATCGTTCTTAATTCCCCCACCTCTTCCTTTAGATGCATGTTCTCTTCTTTTATTTCTTTATTTTCTAACCTCAGCTCATCAATATTTCTCCGAATGTGTTCCTGAATAGAGTCTAGTTTTGCATTGAGCGGCGCCAAGCTATCAGTAATGAATTTCTTGAGGTCCTCAGTTGAGTCCATCAGGAGAATTTCTTTTGGATTAGATCGTTGGATACCAACCAAATCTCCCGGATCTACGGAATTAAGGAGCTTTGATGACTAAGACTTCAAAATGTGGGCGTCAGGAAGTTTAATAGACGTATGCGACCTATTTCCAACCCCCAGAGAGGGCTCCGGAGCTTTGTTATTATTTGGTGATTCGGTACGATCTGATTTACCTTGCGTACGATGAGCTGCACACATCCACTGACTTCGTCTCGCTGTTCCCTGTCCGATCCGAGTCGATTCCTTGATTCCAGCGCACCCAAAATGCTTTCTACAGTCCTTATCGAATGAGCACTGAGCGAAGTTTTTTGTTTTCTCTATCGCCTCATTACCGTAGCAACAGACATGCGGAGCCATTTCTCCAAGATCTCATGATTTCCTGAGAGTGGGTACTACGACGTAAAATGCAACTAAACAACTGATAATTCTTATATTAAGGTAGTTATACAACCTCTGTTTTCAACCAGTGCCTCAAAAGAGGTGATTTTTTTTCTCTAAGAAATGGAAGCCGGCTGATTTGATTTTATTGCAAAAGCCTGGGGCCCTGTTGGGAAAGCTGTTGGAGAAGATTTTGATTGGCCGAATCATGCACTTTTTCTGGTCGAACGGCGCGCTTTCCGACCGTCAGTTTGGGTTTACCCCGGGTAAAGGAACGGTTGATGCACTTTTTAAAGTCAGACATCGCATTGAGGAAAGATTGGAGTACGGTGAGCATATAATCATAATTTCACTCGATGTGTGTGGTGCATTCGATGCTGTCACTTTTGAAGCTGCCTTACTCTGATGGGGTTCAGGTTAGTGCTTTTGCCGATGATTTGATCTTTGTTGTTTCGGCTGGTACAAGTTTTGATGCATCTGTTGTGGCGAATTACTCTCTGTATATGGTTGAGGCGTGGACAAGGGAGAACTAAATTTGTTTCAGTGCCGAGAAATTCAAGGTGTTGCATGTATCACGTGGGGTAATACAACCAGAGTATAATGTTTATCTGATGGTGAAATATCTCACCTTTTCGGAAGAACTTAAATATCGCGGAGTCATATTTGGTTTCCGCTTAACTTGGCGTAAACACATAGACTATAAGTGCGAAAAGGCAAGTCAGCTGACCAATGCTTTGGCTCGTTTGGCAAGGGTTTACTGGAGCTTAAGTGGAGAGGCATTGAGTATTATTTGTAATGGCGCACTATTACCGTTACTAACTTATGCTTCTCCTGTATGGTACAAAGGGCTGCAGCTTGCTGAAAATGCAAGCAAAATTAAATCTGCACAACGGAAGATGCTTCTTCGAATTATTAAAGGGTTCCGTACCATCTCATATGAGGCATCCACAGTCATGTCTGGAGAGGTTCCCATAGTGATCAAGATCAGAGAATTGGCATCTTGGAGATCTTGAAATGCATGACGTTGAAGAGTATTGTGGCAGAGTTGATCTCAAGACTGAAGTTGTAGACAGATTGCATCCTGCTACAAGAGCCATTTGCTGGGATGAAGGAGAGAATTGGGATGCAGACAAGGCGTATTATCAGATATTCACAGATGGGAGTAAAATTGACGGTCATGTGGGACGTGCATTTGTGGCTTACTGTGGAGGTGGTGATGTTCCTGTTGTGACCCGTGGATTTAGACTTGATGACTGCTGTACGAATAACCAAGCCGAGTTATTTGTCATCCTTGAGGCACTTGAGTGGCTTAGTACAGAGACCATAACAGAAAGTCAGAAATCAGCTCAATTGCTGACAGATAATATGATTTCACTCGATGTTATACAGTGTGGCCGTGTGCATGCTTGGCTGGTGGATAGGATTCTCATGACGGTTTCTTTGCTGAAAGAAAGTTCTTGGAGTTTGAAGAATGAATGGACGCAGGCGTGTCTTGGAACAGTGGGAAATGAGTGGGCTGATGCGGCCGCCAAGGAAGCTATCTTGAATATGGAATTGGTGGAAGTATTTGGTTTGCTACCACCAACATACATGGGAAGATAAGTGGGCAAGAACTGCAAATGGGTCCCACCTCAAAAAGTTTTTTCCAATAGTCCATGACCGCCTGAGAGTTTAATTTAAGCAGTCCTACAAAATGACTCAGGTGCTCACGGTGCATGGACGTAACAAGGCGTACTTACGAAGATTTGCCATCAGGGATGACGACTGCTGCAGCTGTTCAATGGTAGTCAGCCAGACGTGGGACCACGTCATACTAGTTTGTGAATTGACTGAAGCAACGAGGGCGAGGTTGATAAGGAAGATTGTGCTTTCGGGTGGTGTGTGGCCAATTGACTTCGGTTTGCTAATCAGTGATTATCTAAGTGATTTTGTTATTTTTGTGAATTCGATTGACTTCAACATTTTCGATGAGAACTAATTTTTCTTTTATGTTAAAGTGAACCAATACGTAAATTCTATTATGCTTCATTTTTTCACGCCCTGGTCGTCCGATCTCGCTCAAATTTGGATGATTGTTGGGGGATGACGATTTGATCATCCCATATCAATTTCAACCTGATTGTATCATTAATAGCTACTGCGCATGCGCCAATGTGAAATACTTGTAATGACCTTAATTTCCACAGTTTTCATTCGATTTTGATGAAATTTTCAGCGAATGCGCGGTTCAGGTTATAGATGCTCTCGTACCAATTTCATTGTTTTCGACTCATCAGTTCATTCCGCGCGAGTATCATTTTTTCGTTTCTTAATTGACCAATTATAACATTTCACACTACTTCTTGATTTAATGTTTTCCGCTATGGAATTTTTCAAGATCATTTAAAACTTTTCAATGATAGGTTAACGTGGAAGCTATTTGCCACACCCAACTTGGCAGATGTTTTTTCCACCTTAGACCCAGTAAATGCCCACGGTTTTTGCTCGGGTTGGTCTAGAAATGTTTGTTGGAGTTCCAATTCGGTCCCATACAAGTTTCGAGACACGAAATTGTGTTTTCCGATTTTAGTGAACGAAAATGTAGACGAAAATGTTGGTTTTGTAGCTACCGCTCTTTCTTATTCCGTCGAAACGTTGTTACTCTGAACTTCGTATTCAAAACCTCTTGATCTTGGGAGCTCTCCCGTTTGGCCTTCTAAGCACAATAAATAATAGCCTATCTTTATTAAACCTAATAAACTCTTCGTGGTTCCACATATATTTACAAGATTTAATTTGTTTTTAAGAAATTTCCAACCGAAAAAAACGTCTGCCAAGTTGGGTGGGTAGTATAACTTCCTCACATATTGTAACATGGACGTATAGAATTAGTTGAAGTTTTATTAGTTCCACATGGGTACACTTCATTTGGTAGCCCTTGTACGCAGATAAATGGCCTTTCTGAATTGAAATAAATATAAAAAAATTAGGTAAATACCTATGGATATTGTTTTCCATGATTTCATGTGAAAATAGGAACTGTAAATATACGAATCCTTGATAAAACTGTTACTACTAATGTTACTACTGTTACTACTACCTCGAGAGGGAACATACCCACGGTGTACTAACCCACCCAAATGGCGGGGAAAACTAATACCTACGAAAATTTAACATCTGACAATATTTTTGTGGTTCCACATAAGGTGCCGCGTTTGATAATAGGTAATTTCCAACAGAAAAACTCGGCCCTTCGGGCCTCGCAAGGGGCTTCGCCCCCCTGGACCCCCCTTTTTGTTTTTATTTAGAGCCTGCTGCTACAAGTATAGAAACGTAGAATACGCTTTAGCCTCGATTGGACGCTGAACTGCTGAACGTTCAACGGTGATTATCAAACGTAATTATAATTTTATAAACATTTATTGGACTTCGGACGAAATTGTAGAAACACAGAATGTGTTTGCGTTGTCGCGCAACCAAGTGACAACCAAACAAGCGTCATTGTTTACTATTCATTTATAACATCAATTTATATAGTTATAGTATGAAACTACGAAAAAAAAAATACGAAATAAATTCGTGATAAATCAAGAGCTTTCCAACGAATGGTGAACGATTTCTGTGCGATTAAAATGGCGGAAATTCCATTTCCCTACCAACGGCTCGGTTGTACGTGAAAATCATCCGTCACACATTTCGTTCCCATCCCGCGTTCCATTTTCGGCTAGTTAGTCTATGGCTAAAGCGTATTCTACGCTAAAAGTCTGCTAAGTTAAGTGGGCAGTATAACTTCCTCACATATTGTAACATGGACAAATACAATTAGCTGAAGAATTGAAATGTTCTTAAAACTAAACTTTTCGTGGTTCCACATACTCTGTAGTGGATATATAGTTTTATAAGAATTATTTTTTACTTCTTTTTTGCCATTCTTTTGGGATTGTCAATAGAAAGGGATTGTAAGCAATTTTCAAATTTTCCACCCCCGCCCGAACCATGGGGTCTCGATGTTATGGGGACTATATCCAGTCGCATCTAACATCCCACACCGAGCGAGGGCAGTATAAATTCCCCACATATTGCAAAATGGACATACAGAATTAGTAGATAGATGAACAAAGTACGAGTGGAAATGATTGATAAATCGATGTTATAAGAAATTAATGTTTGCGCATGCCCAAAGACTAATATAAATCCAACGGAAATACATATTAGATATTACATAGATATTATCTACCTTTCATAAGATTGTTTTTTTCTTTCCTCTTGGGATTGGGAAGCAAAGGAATTGAAAGGGATCGTGAGCAATTTTCAAATTTTCCACTCCCACCCGATCGTAGGTCTCGATGTTATCCCACTGTATCCCATCGCATTCATACATCCCACTCCAAGCGAGCGAAGCGACCAACATCCCCTACATGTTTCAAATCACCCTTAGTGATCTACCGTTTCCAATCATTCTGCATGTCCCACTCAACAGTAAAGACCATCTTATATATTATACAGCCATACCGAGCGAGCGAAGCGAGCGAGAAAACTACTCTAGTACCTATTTAACTCGATTTCGCAAAGTTAGAATAAATTCCATTGGAACTATACCACCAGATGATTCCGTTATTGGCATTATGTCAGCTGATATTCACAAGGCAATTTCTACGTATTCTGGCCCTACTCTCTAGCAATCGTTAATGAAATTCAGGGCTCGATTGGCTAGGTAATCAATAGATTCGCTAGCAGCCCATTATTTCTCGATGGTCTCGTGATTTGGATTCCGAAGGAATTGCTTCCTTTATACCATAGTTAGGTAAGCTTAGTTCACGAGTTGATGTTGCATGTTCACCACCGATGGAAGCATCCCACAATATGGTATCCGCAAGGATAAGCTAGAATAGGGTCCTACCACAAAGGGTACCTACTAAAAGAGTTGCTGCAGCCATACTTCTTAATCGGTAAACCACGAATCCATCTATCATATGCATATCTCTCATTCAAATCCATCAATGAGCGCGAAAAAGATAAGATGAAACAGCTCGATTTGCAAATGGTGTGGGGCTGTGCCAGAAACAAATCTTAAAGTAGGTATATCTCACAGAACAAAAAAATGCTAGATGATGAGCGAGTCTACAAATAACTACGCTCAGATCCAACCAAAAAAACCGAAAGAGGAGCAAATAAACTAGTAAAAGCCTTATGATTAGATGGCACAATAGATGAGATGATAAAGAATAAACTTGCAACCTATAAATCTGTTGCTCCGAAGTGGTATGGTCTGCCTAAGGTTCACAAAGGTAAGACTGTAAGGCTCTATTATAATGAGCCTACACAATTTGTAAGCGCCAATTAATATGCCTACTCAAGTACTGAGAAGGTGTTTTATGTGATTGGTTATTAGTCTCCAATACTTGAAACTCCCTTCCAGCTAAACCCCTAACTTAAGAAAACTTCCAAAATTTAGAGGTTTAATCCCCGATTCCCATCAACTCAGCCCCTGACCTTTATGAAGGAATATCAGGTATCTATCAATAAATTTAAGGCAGATGTTTGACCTTTATGAAACGTATTTATTCAAAAGTAACTATTTTAATAAAATCCTATCCCTATAACCAGGATCTTACATGGATTTATATTAAAACTAACCTTAGATTATTCTTGAAGACGTTGAGTTCTGGAAAATCGGGAGTCCTCCGCACTGATTTTGATGGATTCTCGAAGATTGGCTAGGTCTCCTTCCAATCGAAGGCGATGGTACTTTCAGTGTGGGGAGATAGCACACTGAAAGGATTCTGACCCGGGTCTGCTATAACTTCTCACGTTTACAAGTCTTTCCACGTAAGCTTTACAATTTATACGACCACAGTCACAAGTAGACAGGCTGCTTTTGGGCAGGTGTTGACTCTTGGATGATACTGGGTAGAATGATCTTCCTCCGAAGTTCCAAAATCGTCCCGAGGATTTTGCTGCGAGTGCTCAGGCATCAGGGGCGTTAGATGGACTTTGACCAGCCCTCCAAGGGATGCCATTTAAATTTGGTTGCCATGGTATCGACGAATGGTGACGATCCCATATTCAAGGCACCGCCCTGAGGGGTGTATTTTCCGTTTTTGGGGATCCAATGACAGGCGTCTAAGCGGCGATTGAGAGGGCACTAAAATTTGCTGTGTGGCTTTCCGGCCGGCGCGTGCTGTCAGCCACCTGAACTTTTCGATGAGGTGGATTTGGGAAATTCGTTCGTTTCTTGGGGCCGTGGGACTGCTGTAGCTTGCAACTTCCCAGTCTTAGAAGGCTGACGATCCTGACGAATTTCCTTTTGATTGTGAGTCATATTTGGGCTCACAAAGACACTACGACCTATATTCTCTTGTATCAATTCCCCAACCTACAGTCTCAGCCAACACCAAATCACATACCTCAAAGCAATCACAGTGAGCAGTGAGTTCAATGTAAAGAATTCTTAAGAGGTGAAGGCATTGTTAAATGGAATTCAAAAGAGACCTAGGTACAGGTTTCTTTCTATGCAACTTCCATGTTTACATCAATACCACCTGCCCTGGTTTGAAAATCGTAGCTGAAAATTGGGACGTTATCCAACGGAAGCACAATAATTTAGAGTAAAAAACGTTCCTACATGCATTCAATTATTGCATGGTGAATTCATTCTTCATTTGGAAGGATCAAGTGTATTTGCAAAAAATGGGATTAGCCATGGGAAATCCGCTCAGTCATATTACGAGCGACATCGTTATGGAGGAAATTTTCAATCCAATTAAAAGTAAATTTGGCGACAAAATCCAAATAATGAAGAAATATGTTGATGCAGCATATATCTACACGATCCAGACATTATACCAGACGTCATCACTTATTTCAATGCTGCTGCCCCACTCTCCAGTTCACAGTGGAGGAAGAAAATGGCGGAAGAATTTCATTTTTGGACAATGAAATTATAAAAAATGAAGAAGATGATAAAATCACCACAAACCACCACTTCAAAAAAGCATACTCCGGACGATTACTAAATTTCTCGACGCATGCTCCAATCCGGAACAAGAAAAATATCGTGAAAAATGTTGTACATCGATGGCTTTCTGACACCAAATTTCACAAAGACAACACACAAAAATTAAAAATGATCCTGACGGATAATGTGGTACCCCATCAAAATGGTAGACCAAACTATACATAGTACACTTCAAAGAAACAGAACAGTATAACTTCAACTCAACAACAACAACCAGTCCAATATTATTCAATGTCTTTCGTGAAAAGGGTGGTTACAAATGGAAAAGATTTTCGAGCCCTTTAAATACGTCAACATTGCATTTCGAACAATTAATACGAACAGACCACTATTTTCCAAACTAAAAGATTTCACACCAAAAGAACAACGTTCAGACTTGGTCTAACAGATCCCTTGTGTGGAAGTGGTAGGTGTGGAAAAGTGAATGTGGGAGGAAACGTCTCAGTCCGTTCGGCGTCGTTTTTCAAAACATGAATCGGATCTACGACAATAAGTAACAAAAAACGTGTTGGTTGCCCAGTGCAGATCTTTAGGACACATCTTTAGGACTTCAAAAATTTCAAAATTGTAGGAAGAGAATCAAATTTGGAAAAAATATTATTTGGAGAAATGGTTCAAATAAAATTTCAAATTCATTTAACTTCCGAAAAGACACTCAAAACTTGAGCAAAATTTATTCCTATTTGATTGATGGACTCTAAATTTATGATTACCGTCAACAGCGAGCTAGGTAAAACATACGAAAAAATATCGTTACTTACATAAACGTAAATAATTTTAAATTTGATTTTCAAAAACTCATAACTTTAAATTCGATTCATATCAAAAAAAGTAAACTATAAGTAAGTGGATATTTTATACTTTTGAATTTTAAACTTTCTGAAGAAGCCCCAGTTCCTGGAGAGAAACGGAGGAGTTTAATTTTTTTTTTTTTAAGCCAATTAAGAACAGAAGGCCTTTTTTTTTATAAAACTAGCTGTAGATAGTCCTCTACCAATTTCATTTTTCTCAAATCATTACTCCATTCTGCGCATCCGCTAACGTAAATTACTTCAAGCATCGTTTCCCGTTTCCTATTTGACCGATTTTGACGTTTTACGTTGCCTACTCTTGATTGACTACATTCCGCTAAGGATTTTTTAATGATTATTAAAACACTTCAATGCTAATGATATTATCAATTGGTAGTTAGCTACCTACTTACTAAACTCTCGTTATACTGAGATCAGGTGGACTAGTAAAATGTAGATGTTTTAATTAATTGCACTGATTTGCCTTCTGCAGATACCTACATCTACGCAGGCATATTGATGTCAACCTACGAATCTGTAATATGAAATGGAACTTCTTTGTAATATCGAGAATTCAATATCAGTGCACACTGATCAGCTTTGGAGCCACCGAGCCTAATTAGTTTTTTAATCGACTCATGATGCTGAAACCTGGAATCTAGCTCCTTTTTGGTGATCTGGAATACAATTACTAAGTATGGAGGGACTCAGATCAGCGTCTGAACCTGTGAGGCTAATTTCTTCCCTAATCGAGTAACGGCTCTGTTAATTAGATAGAGCGCCTTTGGGACTCCTCGACTGAGCGGCCTCTGAACATTATATTCATTCCTTGCCTATCTACAATTTTTTAACATTTACTGTGAAGAATAAAACGGCGGGATCTTCGAACTGAAAAAGTGTGAACCCTTTTGGGAGGCACGATACACCATGTTCTGATCATATATTACATACGGGGTTTTATAATTATTGACAATGATCTGCGTAGAAGGGCTATCTAACACAGAAATCATAATCCTTTGCCTAATAATTTTCTTAGTTTTTTTTCCCCAGGTGTTCAAAGATCAATTAGAACTATTGGAATTAGTGATCCGTATGGCGGGTGTCACAACGGTAATGTTGGCCTCACTCGTGGTATTTTACACGTTTTCATCGATGAGTGGAATGCTGAAAGAAGCTGTGAGTATTCATTCATAACTAAGGACGTCCTTAATTAAATCTGTGAATGGTGGCTCCTAGATAGCTACTGCATACATCATTGTCAGGTCCCAGTCCTAGATTAGGAGTCTAAATCTTTTGGGAGTGCAAAATCATACTATGGATTTCTAAATGGATCCTTCCATGACTTTAATTATACACAAAGCATGTCTGCCAATAGGTATTTTATACATTTTGTAGGTAGTTTTTCCAACATTAATTTTTTTTCTTTTAGCGATTTTCCGTGAAAAATGAAGCTATTGCAATGGCTCCAGACATTTTAAAATCAAAATTGTCGAAAAATTTCTCCATTGAAATCCGTTTTGAGACATTCTGAAACGAATCCTAGAGTTCAATGATTTGTCACCGATATCAATAAAATCGTAAGTATGACTGTCTGTACATTGATTAGAATCATGAAATTTTGAGTTCCTTTTCCGTTTCATGCTATTATTTTTCTCTCTCTGTCTATCCGTATGTTTGTCCGCTTTTCACGGTTACAGGGGTCATTGGACAACTGGTAAGAGTGGTGGGGGGGGGGGATGTCTGTATCAGTCCAACCTATATTATAGGCTATTTGAAATTTTTAAAAATTGAGCCAGAGAGGGTGTTTTGGTCGAGGAGGTGAAATGGGGTATCATGGACATCAGTAAATAAACTGGAGACGTGATTGTTGAAATATGCTCGGGTTACTCGAACTTGAATCGCAGACTAGGTACTTGAAATTTTCAACCCCGACCATTAGGGTTTTTTATGGGGGGGGGGGGGGGGGGGGGTTGAAATGGGGTTACCTTGGACATCATTTAATAAACTGGAGCTGATTGGTAAGAAATGTTTGAAATACTCTTACTTGAATCGCAGACTACTTCAAGTTTTCCAATCTAACCCATAAGGGGTGTTTTGGGGGAGGGGTTATCATGGACATCACTGAATAAACTGGGGACCTGATTGCCACAATATGTTTGAATTACTCTAGCTCAAATCACAGGCTACTTGAAATTTTTCAAATCTGACCCAAAGGGGGTGTTTTCTGAGAGCTGGGAGGCGGGTAGAGGGGGGGGGGGTGAAATGAGGTATGTGTCTTAGACATCACTGAATAAACTGAGGACCTGATTGATTAAATATGTTTGGAATACTCTAACTTGAATCACAAACTACTTGGAATTTTCAAATCTGAACCATAACGGGTATTTTGAGGGAGGGGTGGGGGTGGAATGGGGTTAACTATCAAGAATACTTTTAATCTGAAATATGGGGGTGTTTTTTTTGAGGGAGTGGGGGTTGATCTCAGTAGTTTGGTCCTAATAGGTAATTTATAAGTAAGTACTTCAAGTACTTTTGTGCATAGTTGCCTTTGAAAACGGGACTAACATAAAAGACATACATGCTATTACATCCTTACATGGAATGAAAATTGCTGTGGAAAGTCTTAGTCTCCTATACTCGTTGCACAATGCGAAAACTGTCAAGGTTTTGCGCATACAAAGAATTGTTGTGTCCTTGAGACAAAATGTGTCAAATGTGGTAAAAACCCTGCGACAAAAGATTGCCCTAAGCCCGTTTCAATACATCCAAAATGTGTCAATTGCAACTCAAACGTACAACCCGCAAGTTACAGAGGGTGCATAGTAGCAATCGAGGCCCGAAAGAAATATAGGAAGAACACACGAAAACACCATGCATCAGCTAGTACAAAATTCACTGTCAAGAAACCGCCACAAGTTCTTTGGGAAAAAAATTCAACTCCCTTATGTGGAGAAGGGGGGGGGGGGGGGGGGGCTTGAAAACATACGCGCAAGTCCTCAAAAACGTCCAAACGCTTAAGCAAAACCTACGCTGAATGAGAAACATGCTGACCGATTAACTGTTATTCTTGATCGTCTAAATGAAATTGATCAACGATTCACTGAATTCAATAGAACAATATGAGCACTGGAAAGTAAATTCCAATCCAAATCGAAGAAATAACCATGAAATATCTCAACATTATGTCATGGAATGCAAATGGGCTCATATCTAGGAAAAGTGAGCTCCGATTAGTGCTTGAGATAAATAAAATCGACATTTGTCTTGTGTCAGAAACACATTTTACTAAAGAATCTTATTGTAAAATAAGGGGCTACAAATGCTACCATGCACTTCACCCTAGCAATGCTGCTCAAGGACGAAGTGCTGTTTTCATAAAAGAAAATCTCTCCCATCACGAATTCACTAAGATTGGAACAGAAATGTTCCAGATTAGGGCAATAGAGGTAAAAATGGAGTCATTCTCAACCATAGTAGCGAGCATCTATATACCACCAAAACACACTGTCAAAGAAGAAGATATTGCTGATGCGTTTGAGCACCTGAGAAATCGGTTTATCATCGGAGGGGACTTTATCGCCAAGAACACATACTGGGGCTCCCGAATTACCTCTACACGAGGAAGAGAACTGTACCAGTACACATCCAATCGTAACTGTGAACCACATTCAACAGGCATACCAACATACTGGCCAACAGACAGAAAGAAACTTCCTGACATCATTGATTCCTTCATTACCAAAAACATGGTACTTTTCCGTTATACCCCCCGCTCTCAGTCAATTTGTCGTCAACACGCAAGCCCGATGTTTCTAGGCATTCCACTTCTTACTTAGATTAATATTTACATAGAATGGTGACAATTTCAAGCTGTGGGAAGAAATTTTATTATTTTTTTAAAAAAGGAAAAAAAATTATCGTGTATTCAGAAGTTGCCGATGTCGGTGAGTATTTGTTGAAACAAATTGGCCTGTTTGTGGTTTGATTGCCTCAACATGAATTCGCACAAGTAGAATGCACATGAATTCGCACATATAGGTAGATCAGAATGCTGTGTATAGGTTGGTATTCTAGATGCTCGCAAGCTCGCTTCTCAAAATTACAATACATCAAGTAGTCAATCCCTCAGTAAAAATACAGATTAGTTGGTCATGTAGGTCAGAATGATGTATATATTTTGGCGGTCTGGAAGTAATGCCTAGAAACATCGGGCGGGCGTGTTGAAGACAAATTGACTGGGGGAGGTATAACGGAAAAGTACCAGAAACATATCAACAAACTAGCTGTTAGTAGAAGAATGCTTTGACTTAAGTTCTGATCACTCGCGCATTATTCTTACGCTTAGTGACTGGATAATCCAAGCTCAACAAAATCCGACACTTACTAACAACAAAACAGACTGGATCAACTTCAGAATTGAAATAAACCAAGAAATTGATCTCAAAGAGTCTCTAGACACCCCAGAAGAAATAGACAGTGAACTAGCAAAACTCGTTTGTAGCATACAAACAGTAGTCAGTCGCAACTCACCAATTATAAAAAAGCGACACAAATTCTCGATTTATCCAAGGGAAATAATGCAAGCCATTATGAGAGAACGCAAAGCAAGAAAAAATGGCAAGAAACGCGAAGCCATGTGCACAAAGCTGCCTGGTATAAAGCTGCAAATGAGCTGAGACAAATGGTCAAGGAGATAAATGATGGAACCATGGAGAACCTTGTTTCATCTCTAACCAACTGTAGGGATACGGACTACTACCAAACATTTAAAAAGACCAATTGTGCAATTTCCACCCCTTAATAACATACTAACAGGTAGGTGGATAAGGAGCAATCAAGAAAAAGCAGTTGTCTTTGCAAATCATCTGGCTGAAATTTGCACAACAATCCCTGGAGTGCCTAACGAAGAACCTCTTGAAGTGGTCCAGCCGTCGGAACCAGATATTTCCATTCCATTCGTCACTGCCAAAGAAGTACAAAGAACAATTCACAAGGAGATTAACCCAAAAAAAGCACCGGCATATGATTTGATCACTGGTTTAACCCTGAAATATCTTCCCCTTAAGACCATAGTCTAGTTAACAAAAATCATAAATAGTGCCATTAAATTTCGTTACGACTCTCAGTTATGGAAAATAGCAGAAGTAATCATGATTTCCAAGCCAGGCAAACCGGCAAATGAGTTAAAGTCCTAAAGGCCTATTTCACTCCTACCTGTGCTTTCAAAACTATTTGAAAAACTCCTTCATAAGAGACTACTAGTGGTTGTAGAGGAACGAAAACCTATTCCAAAGCACCAATTTGGCTTTAGAAAACAGCATTTCACCATAGACCAAGTCCACAAAATTACAAGTCTCATGAAAAAACATTCGAAGAGATTAAAGTGTGCTCTGCAGCCTTTCTGGATGTGTCACAGGCGTTTGATAAAGTGTGGCATGAAGGGCTTTTTCACAAACTTCGCGAAATTCTACCAGCATGCTATGCAGCGATTCTGGAGTCTTATCTGACCGACCGATACTTCCGAATTAAAAAGACATCGCTTTCCCGAAGCCTTTGAAGATTCATGCTGAAGTGCCACAAGGCAGTGTACTAGGCCCTGTACTACTGTACCTGCTTTACACTCCCGATCTACCAGAAACAGAGGAAAATACAACTGCCACGTTTGCAGATGACACCGCAATATTGGCGACAGGAGAAACAAACATTGAATCAATTACAAAATTAAACCACTCCATCCTCTGCATCCATGAATGGACAAAAAGATAGAGAATTAGATTGAATGAAGCGAAGTCTGTACATATTGATTTCACAAATTGAAGGATCAACTACGTGCCAGCCTTCGTTCACAACAAGGCGATTCCTTATGCTATTGAGGCTAAATATCTTGGCATGACACTCGATGCCAAACTGAGGTGAAAATCACATGTTAAAAAGAAAAAGTCTGAACTTGTTATCAAATTCAGGAAAATGTACTGGCTTATGGGAAGACGCTCAAAACTGTCTATCCATTATAAGCTCATATTGTACGAGTACAAGCAAGTCCTCAAACCTGTCAGGACATCTGGTGCTCAACTGTGGTGGTGCACTCCACAAAGTAACCGCAACATTATTCAGCGATTTCAGAATAATGTTCTGCGTACCTGTGTTGACGCATACAGATACTTCAGAAACGACAGATTACACTATGAGTTGAAAGTTGAATCTGTCAATGAGGATATCCGCAAACAAGCCGTCAATCACCTTTTGAGGCTCAGAGATCATGTTAACGAGGATGTCGTCCAGCACCTTGACACCGAAGATCTACTCAGAAGACTTGAAAGAATTAAACCGCATGAACTAAGTGAAATAAAATGAACGTCAAGACTAGTGACTCAATTATCAAAACAATAAGTCTAAAGTGAAGTATACTAAATCTTAAGAAAATGTATAATAATTTATCACATGAATATTGCTTATAAGTTATAAGTAAGAATTTTTGAATAAGGACTATTCTGAATCAGATCCATTGGGGTGTCCCAAAATGTGATGGGTGAGGGGGGTTTGCGTATATTCAAGTCAACCTGTGCAGCCCTGGGTGAACCAGTAAGTATGATGTAAAATCATATGAACACTAAAATTTCCAACTCTTTCATAAATTGTAGGATATTTCTTAGACTTAATTTGTTTGCCAAAAAGTTGGTAGTTAGCTATTCATTTGCACTCAAAGTGCTCAAATTTCAAAACAAGGTACAATGCGATAGTTTCCGAAAATTAGCTCATATGATCATGCTGCATGACTGGAACTTTTTTTTTCATACTACATAAGGTTTAAGGTCTGCGGTAGATGCAAAAACGTAAAATTGGTCTTCTACTTGTCTATATTTTAGATAAAATGCGCTATAACCATTTGACCATATCAATTGTCTACAGAAATTTGCAAAAATAAATCAATTCGTTTGTCATCATTATCTGAAAACATTATTCGCCCTTACCCCTCGCTGTTTTTATCTCCCACCACCATTCCTACACTTCTAAAGAAATGATTATTGAATATACTAACGAATATAGTTAAGTACCTAATACTTAATTTGTAATCTCACAGGAGGAAAGCGTATTAGAGGCACTTTACACACATGATTGGTACAGAATGAGTGCTCAGAAAAAGAGAAGCATGATTTTCATTCGAAAACATACCATAACTGCGAGTAAAATTCCTATGTTGAACTTGGGGGACATGGACAGAGCAACATTTATTGAAGTAAAATTACTATAATAATACCTAATCAATAACTATATCACTTGCATTCGGAGACGATTCCTCTTTGCCAGCATTACTTTCCCTGTTCTTCAGTTTATGATTTAATGATAATTAATTCGCTATCATATTTTGTGACAGCCTTCCATTTGTTCAACGTTGACGTATTTCCTTTTTGCAGGGTCTGAGAACGGTTTACACTTTTTACAACTTCATAAATCAGTTCAAGTGAACGGCCATCAATAACAACCTGCTTTTTTTACTGTAGTATAATTAATAGAAATGTGCAGTTACAAGAATTTATGTATTTTCAAACGTAAATGCATGACCGAGATAAATGAAATTAGATCTTAAAAAATTGTTACACTTGCATAATACCTTGCGTTATAATGTATCTCATTATTTCCCCTGCAACTATCCGCGTTTGAAGACATTCCGTCTTGAAGCACACAAAAGGACTTCGTGAATGCCTAATCTATCCCATTGTTGATAATGGACATTATTGTATTAAAACATGTTAAGAAAGGCACGCCTAATAAAGATTCCTAATTAATTCAATGAAAAATCCCACTCTTCTACTGAAACATAGGTAAGTCATCAAATAATTTGGCTCTCATTTTTTTTCTCAGTCGATTACAAGAGGATCATTAATAAAATTTTTAAAAACTCAAACAATGAAACTTTGTAAATATATAAGTACACGGGCACCTCGGAAATTATAATTTTACGTTTATGGGTGTCAGTGATCCATTTTCTGCTTGTTGGTTTTCGGGGATACGGATAGGTACAGTTGAATTTTATGATGTAAATTTGAAATATTGGAGACATTTGGAGAACTTATACATTTACGTATAGTATACATACTAAGGTACTAAGGATGTACATGAGGGTTTCAACTTTTTGAACTCGTAGTATAAGTGGCCTGAAAATTATGAAAGTGTCATGAAATCATAAAAATAATTCATCTTTTGTAGACAGCCAAAAGCGTAGGTCATCCCCGGTAAGCCAAGGATTTATTTACATCAATTTGGCACAGTAAACAGCACATTGACTAGGAATTTTGTCGCCATTCTCCGCCGTCAGTTATCGAATTGAGGAAGGTAAGCGAAGCCACTGGCTTCTTAACAAGGTGTTTTGACGCAATAAAGTAAACGAGCCCATCTTTCGAATCCCTCCATTTCGAATGTGAGAACACCACACAGAAAAACAATCAATCGACACTTCAAAAATCGCCAGCTGAGTAGTGTGGCATTGGGAACATTGCAGTAAGTTTGAAAACTTCTGACCCACTGTAATCATTTATTTAGAAAGTTGCACGTACAGTAATTTTTAGAAAAATTCACATCCAAAAGATAATTCTTATTTTTACAAAAATCAACTTCTTCATTTATTCTGATCACCTCCCTCCTTCGCATTGATCAAAAATAGAAAAATATATCGCCCACGCTCAAACCTGCAGATACGATTGAAACCAAGTCAGGAGCTTCGCTGAAACGTTATATCTTAATACAGTTTTAATCTTAATTTACTTAGGTCTGGTTTATCACTTATCTACATTAACTGCCGGATGGCTATACTGAGTATAGCGCTATACTCCAGATAAAGAATGTGAGTTGTTTATCAATGCTGAATTACCAAGCAAATTAAATTATCCCTCAGATAAATTCTGTATGGTAGATAGTGCAGTTATCATCCTCATTGGTGTCTGCAGGCTACAAAATAAGGGCGATTTACACATGGAGCTACAACAGAGAAGAGTAGGAGTTACATTTTCTTCATGAATCGACTATTAAAATCCACAACACAACAGTGTCCATCATGCTATCAAACTCGGCAAATAAGAAACTACCACATTTTAGCCATTTGCTGTTTGCTTCATTTCTAGAGAGAGAAATACGTACACTAATTGCGATATTGCAACCTGAATTATTATGAATGCATTATTGTGATCAGTAAGTTGTGGACTTAATTTCATCATCGATCTGTGTTGGAATGTAAAGAACGATATCTTTGTCCCACCGAAACCTCAATAAAAATACGCACTCGTCCCATATTAGTAGGTGATCTACACAGGGTCTTACTTGGTATATATACCGTCTTTATTTCCATTCAACGAATTATGCTACGACAGAATCTTCGCCGTTGCTGCTATTCGAAGACAAATTCCCAAATATATCCATTGAAAGGTACGAAAATAAAGATAAAGTTGAGATTCAGATATGATTTTTGTAAATAAATAAACCTGTGTGAGGTTAGAAAGCTCTAGATATCTCATTAACCTCCAGTTATAATTGTTATCCAGCCGTCCAGGGACCAGATAAATGAAAACACCAGATAGGGTTTAACTAGGGATGGATAAACACCTCCTATTGTGTTATCTGGAGGATAACGCTATCCCTCAGACAAATCCCCCTTATCCATTGGATAAAGGTGATTGATAAACAGGCCCTGAGTGGATTTGAGTAGGAAAAATTTGTACCTTACAAGTAAACCATCATATATGCGAAACCCCAACTTTTCAGAAGAGCCAAAAGAAGATTCCGAAATTCATTTCATCTTGTTATGAAAAAGCTATCATATATCAAAATAATAGTTATGACCCACCATTTTTATTTCATTCAATATTCCTCCTATGTTATGAACATTGTTTTCATAATTTTCATCAGCAATCAAGGGGAGGGGAGCACTTACGATGGTTTACCTCCGACGTACAGAAATGTTTATTGAATTAACGAAATATACTCAACTACGAATTATTTGCAATATAGGTATACCTAGATCCATAGATCAGCTGCCCGGGAGTAACGAGAGAACTTCACCATACATGAATTGTCAACTCCTCAACGGTGATGGAAGTTATCAATTCAAACGTTGGTAATAACTCTATGTTGCCCGTTTTTTCAGCTATGGATTTGAAAAATGGAAAATTGAAAAACGAATGTTTTCGCTAACATAAAAAGTCTGCCAAGTTGGATGTAGCCCATAGTTTCCTCGTATCCGTAACATTAACGTTGTTGTCCTTGAACTTTTTTGAATAATCTTGTAAGATAAGCCAATCAATCCCTGAACATTTCATCGAAATCAGATGAAACCTCATGAATGGGAGAAGTCACGCTTTTATATGTATTTGAGTTACACACATAGCAACTCAGTTCTCATCTACTTTCCGAATTCAAGAGATATCAGACGCATAGACCGTTAGAAAATGGTGCTCAAATGGGTTTCACGTTTGTCCAAGCGCAGAGTGGATTATCAATAATTTGCCCATAACGAAACTGATAGAAGACCATTCAACTCCAACATAATAGAGTCGAGGAGAGCTGCAACTGTGTTACACAATTCGATTCAGTCATTTTTCAAGAAAACCCTAATTTCTTTGGAAAAACCCACATTTTTTCAACGCTGAAACGTAATTTTCTCTCGTAACTACGAGATGATGGAAAAGTAAAATTTATTATGCTGTTGAAAAATCGGGTTTTTGGGCCCACAAAAGAAAAAGTCTGATAGACCATGCGGATTTTCAAACGTTAGAATGATCTGATTTTTGACCTTTTTGAAGAAATGTTCAACTGTAATTTAAATGAAGATACCAAAATAGGAAATTTAACGTTCTTTCCAAAAGAGATCTCAAATTCTAAGATTACTAATTATACTAATTATTGATAATTACTTTTACGGCCATCTTATTTACATGAAGTCTTCAACACGATAAAATTAAAATGGCTCTAACTCACTATGATAGCAATTTCAAGAAAATGTCTTATGGAAAATTTTTGTCAGAAAATAGTAGTAGAATCGATATTGGCTGGCGGTACGACCTTAACGTATAATCGATCAACGTATAACAACGTATAACGTATAACACCCTGTATAATCGATCGGCGAAGAAGCCAGTACACTGTGATTAGGAAAATTATATGGTAAATTCCTTGGTGAACCACCAATTCTCGGTGGAGAAACGGGAATTGTTCTCCTTGTTGAAAAAGTTGCGTCAGACCCATGAAAAAATGAGTGGTGAGCTATTTGATTATTGACAGAATTTATAAAGACGCATTGGGCTTTTCGCAGCTGACCGGAATCTTGTTTCCAACACTCTAGGTACTGGGGAACGGCAGACTACGGGCGGAATTCATAGATGGGAATTCAGTCTGAGTGGGCCCCTAAGTGTATCGATAGGGGAATTAATGCACTCTGCGCAATTTGTAGTTGTGAATTGAGGGCGACCCTGAGGGTGCACTGAGTGTGCAACCCAAATGTACACTCAACGGGATTCATAAACAAAAAATGACGTTGAGAATAGTTTCACCCTCAGATTAACGTTGCAATATCCTGAGTGACACCAGGAGGTCACCTTCAAGTGTATCAAATAATAACTTTTATTATTATTTTCAAGTAAGTATAGGTTCTGGTAATATAGTAGAGCATACATCGTTTATTTTGTTCGGAGTTTATTCGAAAACTACGGCACATAAGAGTAGGTAGACTGTACCTAAACGGTAGTTAGGTAGGTACATGATGTCCAACAGATCCCATTCGAATGTTATACAATCAACAACGAAATATTTTGCAAACTATTCCGATTCGGGAAAGAGACAGTCATGGACAATTAAGAACCTGAAGGAGCCTAAAATAAATAGAAAGGATTTATAATCACCACAGCTGAAAGTGCTGGTCGCTGTTTGATTTTATGCAATCTCTACATACCAAGTTTGTAGTGCATGGTTTTCCAAATTCATCTTGGTTTGTGGAATGAGTTGGTGGTAGGTACCTTCCATTCATCAGGATGTACAATCAATGAGAATTCCAAGAAAATGTAATTGCTTGAAGCTCTCCCAAAACCCACGTCTTCTTTTTGTCCTACAGTCTCATTATACCTATAACTCCTCTTATTTTCAACTACATATCTGTTCTTCAAAACTAACTGGAATCATTGTTTTCTCATTTCCCCACCCAACTTGGCACAGGTTTTTATACTTGGAGTGTACCCCCCCCCCCCCCCACCACTCTCCATGATCAATTCTTA